>CM044007.1:32890841-34248341 GCA_024085815.1 Flaveria linearis | reverse complement strand
GCATTTCCGCGACCTCTATTTGTCTCTCGTGCGATTTCTTTATGGCCCAGCAGTCTGTTCCGTATAACATAGCTGGGTGTACCTCCACTCTATATAGTTTTCCCTTTATTTTTGCCGGAAACCTCTTATCACACAAAATCCCTGATACTGCTCTCCACTTGCACAGTGGGCTACATCGCTGTGTATCTCTCCGTCTTCCTGTACGTACGAGCCCATGTATTTGAACCTAGACGTCTGTGGGACCCCATACCCTGGATGCTGATTTGGGTTTCCTCTTCAGCTTCACCACTAAAGTTACAATGCATGTATTCCGTCTTAGAGCGACTTATTCTTAAGCCTCTGCGCTCTAGTGCTGCTCTCCACTGTTCTAGCCTCTCGTTAAGCACCCTTTTAGATTCTGATATTAAGACAATATCGTCCGCAAACAACATGCACCACGGGACTGGCTCTTGCATAGACTTGGTCATCTCATACAACACTATTGTGAAGAGGAATGGGCTTAAGGCCGAACCTTGGTGGAGTCCCACTTCCACCGGGAAAATTCTGTGTCTCCGACTAGTGCTCGCACGCACGTTTTGCCTCGTCATACATATCCTTGATTATTTTGATATACCTCTCTGGTACCCTTCTAAGCCGTAGACTTTCCCAAATGAGTTGTCGCGGAACACTGTCATAGGCTTTTTCTAGGTCAATGAATACCATATGGAGGCCTCTTTTCTTTTCTGTGTATTAATGAGGTAATAAATTTACCAAATTACCCTCCAGCCTTAGTAATGAATCTGCAAAAGTAATAAATATTGCTAGAATTTCTTGTCCATTAGATTAATATGTTATGATTAAATCAATGGCCCAAACAAAGTTAAAGGGTTGTCACAAATAGTATGGGCTCTTATTAGAGCTTTACCCTATATGTTATATGCATATATATGTAGATATACACACCCTATATGTATATGTAGATATACATATGTAGATATATGTATATGTGGATATACATATGTATATATATAATATGTATATGTAGACATACATACGTATATTTATATATAAAGGTATACACCTGTGTACATACGGGTATACACCTGTGTACATACGGGTATACACCTGTATATATATAGGTATATACACGTGTATATACAGGTATATACACCTGTATATACAGGTATATATACAGGTATATATACATGTATATATACAGGTATATACACCTGTATATACAGGTATATATACAGGTATATACACCTGTGTGGGTGTGTATATGTGTGGGTGTGTGGTGTGTGTGTATATGTGTGGGTGTGTGTATATGTGTGTGTATATGTGTGGGTGTGTGTATGTGTGTGTGTGTGTCTATATGTGTGGGTGTGTGTATATGTGTGTGTGTGTGTGTGTGTGTGTATGTGTGGGTGTGTGTGTGTATGTGTGGGTGTGTGTGTTTTGGGTGTGTGTGTGTGGGTGTGTTGTGTGTGTGGTTTGTGTGTGTGTGTATGTGTGGGTTGTGTGTATGTGTGTGGTGTGTGGTTGTGTGTGTGTGTGTGTGTGGTCTGTGTGGGTGGGTGTGTCTGTGTGGGTGTGTGTGTGTATGTGTTGGGTGTGTGGGTGTGTGTATGTGTGGGTGTGTGTGTGTATGTGTGGGTGTGTGTGTGTGTGGGTGGGTGTGCGTGTATGTGTGGGTGGTGTGCGTGTATGTGTGGGTGGGTGTGCGTGTATGTGTGGGTGGGCGTGCGTGTATGTGTGGGTGGGCGTGCGTTTATGTGTGGGTGGGCGTGCGTGTATGTGTGGGTGGGCGTGCGTGTATGTGTGGGTGGGCGTGCGTGTATGTGTGGGTGTGCGTGCGTGTATGTGGGGTGTGCGTGCGTGTATGTGTGGGTGTGCTGCGTGTATGTGTGGGTGTGGGTGCGCGTGCGTGTATGTGTGGGTGGGCGTGCGCGTGCGTGTATGTGTGGGTGGGCGTGCGCGTATGTGTATGTGTGGGTGGTGTGCGTGTATGTGTGGGTGGGTGTGCGTGTATGTGTGGGTGGGTGTGCGTGTATGTGTGTGGGTGTGGTGGTGGTGTGGGTGTGTGGGTGGGTGGGTGTGGGTGTATGGGTGGGTGTGTGTGTGTATGTGTGGTGTGTGGTGTGTGTTGTGTGTGTGTATGTGTGGGTGTATGTTGGGTGTGTGTATGTGTGGGTGTGTGTGTGGGTATGTGTGGGGTGTGTGGGGGTGTGTTGTGTATGTGGGGGGTGTGTGTGTGGTGTAGTGTGGGTGTGTGTGTGTATGTGTGTGTGTGTGTGTGTGTATGTGTGGGTGGGTGTGTGGTATGTGGGGGGGGGGGGGGGGGGTGGGTGGTGTGTGGGGGGGTGGGGGTGTGTGGGGGTGTGGGTGTGGGTGTGGGTGTGTATGTGTGGGTGTGGGGGTGTATGTGTGGGGGTGTGTGTGTGTATGTGTGGTGTGTGTGTGTATGTGTGGGTGTGTGTGTGTATCTGTGGGTGTGTTGTGTATCTGTGGGTGTGTGTGTGTATCTGTGGGGGTGTGTGTGTATCGTGGGGGTGTGTGTGTATCTGGGGGGTGTGTGTGTATCTGTGGGGTGTGTGTGTATCTGTGTGGGTGTGTGTGTATATGTGTGGGTGTGTGTATATGTGTGGTGTTGTATATGTGTAGGTGTGTATATATAGGTATGTATATGTATATATGGGAGAGTTATGTTGAGAGCACTATTTTATGTGAGAACTTTAGGAACTAATATGAGCCACACTTTAACATCAAATGCAAGTAACATGCCCTTTCACCTTTTTTAAAAACGTTACACAATATATATTTGCAAAAAATTCACCATAAAATTCAATATTATTTTATCTTTCCAACGCGTACCATATTCATATATTAAAAAAAAATCGTCCACTCGTTATTTACACGTTTAAATTAGGTATTACACATGTGTAAAACAAAGTTTGTAAAAAACGAGTTTTTTTATAATTTTTTTATAAATAAGGGAAACGAGGGAAACATTTTGTTTTTTTTATTTTTTTTAAGAGCCAGCAGGTTGATGGATCATTACCCTGATGATATAAGATAATAAAAGGTTTCGCTATGTTTTTAGTTCTATAATTTTTTTAAATAAGGGAAAGGAGGGAAACATTTTTGTTTTTATTATGTTTTTGTTATTTACTATTTTACCATTGAAAACTTCTGACTCACATTGGTTTCTAAAGTTCTCACAAAAAAGTGAGTTTTCATTTGATCCCCCCTTGTATATATATGTATATGTATGTGTGTGTGTGTATATATACACACACAATGTATGTATATGTATCTTGGTTTTATAATGCGCGCATAATGTATGATGCGCTGATGCAAGCGCATTGCAACATTTGATGCGTTGCCTTTCCATGATGCGCCCGTGATGCGCCCCTGATGCGCTGATGCGCAAGATGCGCCCCTGATGTGCTGATGCGCAAGATGCGCCTTGATGCGTGCATTATGAACTGCTATGTTTTTTTCTTCAGTTTTGGACCTGGGTCGAATCTTTTCAACACGAGAATGGGTGTAACCTCTCAACATTAGGGTGTGGTTTCATATTTGTGTTTATGCTATATATTTACATTTGTTAAACTCTTGATTCAATAGTCTATGCAGAGTGTAATAGTCTTGAATTTGGGTTTTGATGTTAAAGTATGTTTTATGAGTGTGTTAATAAGTAGTTTTCATATTGAAGTATTATCATACAAAATTGCTTTGTATATTTAACTTTTAGTACTTTATAATATATAACGCATCGCAGACGTGATGTCTGCGCATCACGCATTGCGCATCGGGGTTTGGGACCAAAACGCATCGGAGCACATCGCGTAATCTAAGACCAAAATATGTATATATATAGGATAGAGATTAAATGTTAACCCTTGTTTATTGTGATAACCCAGTAATCCAACTAGTGGTCCACAGCAGGCCACGTCGCCACTGTAAGTTAGAGTTACAGTGGTAAAACTAGTGGTCCACGATGATCGTTATAAAAGAATTCAAAAAAATATAGCAAAAGTATACTTGATTTAAAGATATTAAAACGACCCTTTTTATGGTGTAATTTTTATAAAAAAAAAATACCATCATACGAAAAAGTTAAGAAGATTTTGAAAAAGGGGTGAAGTTTTTTTCAAAATGGATGGAAATTTTGAAAGTGGGGGGAACATCGTTACATCAGTGGTGTAACGCAGTATGAAAGTTTGTTACACTGCATAATTGTGGTGTTAGTATTCGCTATATTAGGGTTAACGGTTTATCGTAATAAATAAGGGTTAACAAGGATCTTTACCTAAATATATACATATGTATGTATATATGTATGTATCTATATATATCTCTTTAACTCATCCTAAATATATCGAGTGGCAGTACGTCCAGCTATGTTATATGGAACATACTGTTGGGCCATAAGAAATCGCACGAGAAACAAATAGAGGTAGCGGAAATGCGAATGCTGAGGTGGATGTGCGGTCACACAAGACTTGACCGGATAAGAAACGAAGTGTGTCGACAGAAGCTAGAAGTGGCCTGTATCGCAGATAAAATACGAGAGGGAAGATTAAGATGGTTTGGGCATGTCAAGAGGAGACCAATGGCGGCACCAGTTAGAGCAGTAGAGAACATCATCTTAGAGGGTAGGAGTAGAGGAAGACCTAGATTGACTTGGGATGAGGTAATTAGGCGAGATATGATACACCTGCACCTCTCTGAGCACATGATCGAGGATAGGACTGAGTGGAGGCGTAGAATTAAAATTAAGGACTTCTAGTGTGACCTATAGGCAGGAAGGGTATTTGAAGTCTGTTTTCGGGGCCTGATGTCTAAGTAGCCCATATCTGCCCTTTAACGGTGATTCTACATGCACCTAGGATTTATGTATGCTATGTGTTGTATGATTTATTGTGTACTGTAGGATATGTGTTGTATGATTTATTGTATGATGTCCTGCTGCCGATATGGCTTTTTGTATACTGTATGCTATGTGCTGTATGATTTATTGTATGTTGTCTTGCTAAACAGTATGGCTTTTGCTATCGAGTCGGGGGTCTCATTGGAAGCGGTCTCTCTACCTAACAAGATACACCTACCCTCCCCAGACCCTGCTCTCGAGTGGGATATACTGGGTTTGTTTGTTTGTTTGTTTGTTTGTTTTGTTTGTTTGTTTGTTTGTTAACTCATCCTCACACACAACTACTAGCTTCATTTTCGGTACTATGTAAAAATTGCTATTATAGCAGTATTGCAAGTGAAGTGAAAAGTTTTTGGCTTACAGGTGAAACAGATGAAGATTTTGCTGAAACAGTTAATCTAATAAAGGAGTACAAGTTTTCCCAAGTTCACATCTCTCAATTCTATCCTCGACCAGGTATTCCTTTCTCTTATACACTTAAATGTCACATTAAGGCCTTCTTATGAGTGACACCTTGTAGTTGAAAAAGGGGCACGTGAGAATTTCAAAGTTGAATTCATTCAATCATTCCCATTTTCAAGAGTCTTCGATAAAAATTTTCATTTATTTCTCAAACAAGAATCATTCGGCTGCTTGTATGCTTAGAAGGTCTGGGACCTATTTTGCTATACACGGGAACTTCTTAGGGGTGATCTTTAATCTTACTAATTGTTATGGGGGCATCATTACAACCTCAAAGTGCTCAAGGAATTTGACAAAATATTAAAAAAATCACAAATCGAATCTCCCATCATGAAAGTTGCTTTATTGCATAACTTGGTCATGGAAGCTAAAAAAATGTGGGAAGTGTTATCTGTCGACCCAAGTTTTCCACGAAAAGTCATTTTCATTTTGACACGTTAAGACTTTATGACAAATTTGATTGCTTGTGTTATCATCTCAACATCCAGTGATATGCACCAAATAAATTATTATCTTGATTGACATTTGAGCACTTATTTATGATCATACCACCATGCGACAGATTTAATTTCTAAATGAGAGTATGTTTCTGACATTTGTGAGCGCAGGAACCCCAGCCGCAAGGATGAAGAAGGTGGCGAGTAATGTAGTGAAGAAAAGGAGTCGTGAATTGACTTCAGTTTTTGAATCATTTACACCTTACAATGGTATGGAGGGAAAAACCGAAAGGATATGGATTACTGACATGGCAACTGATCAAATTCACCTGGTTAGTCTTTACTTAAGATACTTCACAGGGTGTTTGAATTTGCATTTTACAATCGATTATTAGTTGCAAAAAATGAGTTTTAAACAAATTTAGGTTCTAGTTATTATTAAACTATCAAATTTGGATAATTAGCAGTTGCAACAAAACAAAAACTGTATATCCAAGGATAAAATAAAGTTGCCTACTTGGTTGTTTATCTCCACTTATTAATCTGATTGAGGCTTTTACTCCCACTTCAGAGTTCAGAGAACGTCTTTTCTTATAGAACCGTACTTTTGAGACATTTTATTTGTTAGATTTGTTATATAATTTTGAAAAGCAGATTATAAAATGAGAATTTGTCAAACTCTTGAATGTCTGATTATATAAGCATTGCACTGACCCCATTCCTAAAGTTCGTGGTCTTCGATCCCTAATACCCTCCCTTTACCTTCATCTGATCCTATCTCTTGGTTGGCCTGGTCTTTCGCTGCTCTCTCTGTTTTTTTCCCTCGAGCGGGATAGGGCCTGAGGCCCCCTGTGGCACATGGTTTCATAAAACCACACGATTTTCCCGATCTAAATCAAGCAGGTTTTACATGAAGAAGATTTGGCTCAGCGTGTTCTAAACTTTAAATAATAGAAGCACGTCCAAACACTTCGCTACGGTCCGTTTATTATAGTTAATGATTATTTAATGAAACATAATCATTTGCAGAAAGCCCTTCCAAACACTTCCACCATCCAATATAAATAATATTTAAACCATTTCATCTCACAAAATCCCATCTTGGTTTTCTAAATGGCAAAGACACACACAGAATCACTACACCACGTGTTGTCTCTGACGAAACCCATCTTTGTGTTCTATTTATTGATCTAATGTTCGAAGTTCTTAATTTTATCTTCTTACTTATGAATGTGTCTATCCAAGTTATGTTTTATCTAGTGAGTTAATGAAAAAGATTAGCTTAAAGGAAGCCTGTCGATCGTGCTGGAGGTCAAGCGAGTCCACCAATAAAAGGGCGTACCTGGTGCTGCAAAGAGCTCCCGCGTTTTCGCAGGGTCCAGGGAGGGTCCGTCCCATTTAAGGGAAGATGTACGCGCCCACATTTTGTGGGGAGGCCGTTTCCACGGATCGAACCTGAGACCTTCGGTCCCTTAGGAACCTGAGTCCACCAATGTGTATATTTAATGCTTAAAGCCTTTTAAATCGTTTTATCACATAAGAATTTCTTGTTGATGTAATAAGTAAATGTTGGACCAAAAGTGTTCTGGGCAAACCCCATTAGTTTTGACAGTACCTAAAATCATCTGTTTTAATCCGAACCTGTATTCACTTGTTATCAAACCTGCCCGACCCTCCCAATTTGCCAACTCTTATCTTATTGGTGCTGCTTAAATCTTTTTAGGTTGGCCATACAAAGGGATATGTGCAGGTTCTGGTTGTTGGTCCCAAAAGTTTGCTTGGGTCTTCAGCAATCGTAAAAATAACTTCAGTTGGAAGGTGGTCAGTTTTTGGCGATGTCGTTGAGGTTCTGACTGAATGTAGTGACATAACAGTTCCATGCAACAGTAAGGATACAATCAACAAAGAAAGATCCTCAACCTGCATCAACCAAGAAGATACATGTGCATGTTCGCCAGCAAAACCAGAATCGTGTGCTTGTGAATCCAACAGTTGCAATATGTCCGCAATTGATTCATTCCCAGAAGCCCAAAATACCCCTGCTAATGCAAGTTTATTACTGAGGAGGAAACCTTCACCAGCCATGGTGGAAACAGAAGGAAACAATAATCAGAAACTGGCCACAAATTATGTGCATGATCATGATTGGGGTTTTCTTGATATGGCTCTTATGGGTGGGATTTTTGTTAGCTTATTGACGATAGTAGCTTTACTTTTGTGCGTCAGTTCTTGAAAACGTGTCCTGAACTGGGTTGATTAACTCCCCAAAATGTGATTTAGACTATAAAACCCATATCTTATTGTTGGTTGCTTGTAATTTCTGTTTACAGATGGTGCAACTAAAGTGTTTTTTCATGGATTTGGTATCGATTACTCTTGAAATTCCTTCAAATATTGTCGTCTTCAAATGCTCTGGTATTTTATGTTGTACATCTCCATATGGATTTCATGTTCCAGCTTCATTTAAATCCAAGTGCACCACATACATCTTCCAACATTATCAAAAGATTAGTTTTCATAATCGCTAGAACAATCCAAGCCAAAATAAACCCACATGATTGGGATTTATACAGTTTTATAAGCGTTGGATTGGGTATATGTACAATATTTATTGATAATTCTTATCATTTTGCTGAAAAGCCTTGCCACCCCAACCGATCAACCCAGCTGGTTAGTTTGGTTTTTTATGAAATCATAGCCATAGGTTTGATCTAACATCTGAAATTGTTTGATGACCCAGAAAATCGGTATGATATTTTCATTTTTCAGGTCCTTTTCTAGATGTTAATTATGTAATTAATGTTAGCCCACTAGGTAGTTAGTGTTAGCCCATTGTTAATATCTGTTAGGGCCCATGGGCCTTGAATTAGGGTTTCCCCCTCTATATATAGAGGAGGTTATTGTCATTGTAAATATATCAGTGAATACAAGTTACTCTCAGTTTTGTTACATGGTATCAGAGCCACAAGGCTCTCGGTCCTGTATCTGATTTCCCGCTCCTGTATCTGATTTCCCGTCAAGAAGCTGCTGCTGTTTACACCAAATCTTTTTTCGAGCAACAATTGCAACACACCACTGCTACCATCAGGCTCGCCACCTCCCGATTTACCTACCCTGAAAAAACCGCCGCCGTCCGGCAGCCCACGCGCTCTCACGCGCCACCACCCTTCTGCCACTGTTCCTCACGCGCCGGCGAGTGGCGGCGCGTGGACCCACCTCCGGCGACCCTGCTCACACCCGAACGCTCGCGACTCAGTTTCCAGTTGATCTGCAAGGTCAATTTCCTGCTTCCACGCGTTTTTCTGTTCTGCTCTTAGATCCAGCCTCTCGTTTTTCAGATCTGTTAACATGGGTGATGAAAAGAAGACCGATTCAGCCACCCCAACTCAAATTGCTCCAGGTATCATTAATTACTCTGCTGTGTTACGTATTCCTATTAAACTTGACTCTAAATGTTGGAGTTCGTGGAGTCTCTTTGTTGAAAGAGGACTTATAAGTGTTGGTAAAGAAGATCATTTGACCGAACCGCCTCCGGATCCGATAACAAAGGAATGGCGCCTTGATGATAGTGGTATTCAAATGGCGTTGTGGAATGCCATGGAGCCACCGATTCTTGCTATTGCTCAAAACTTCAATACTGTCAAAGAAATGTGGGAACATCTGTCATTGTCCTTTTCTGCCAAAGAATCCCTGTCTCATGCTTTTTCGGTGGTCCAAGCATACAACAGAATTGAGCAAGGTGACTCCACCTTCACTGATTACTTTACCCAGTTCTCAAAACTGAGGGATGAATTACGTACTCTGTACCCACCGACCACTGATCTGAAGTTCAGGAGGAGCGCAACAAGAAAATGGATATTATGGTGTTCATTGCAGGTCTATCACCCAAGTACTCTAGTGCTCGACCATTACTGTTGAGCAACTCTAGTGCTACCTCATCTGTGGCATCCACATATCACTTACTACGGGAAATGTATGGTCCGGATGCCACTACTCGGGACACTGACACTTCTGCTTTGCATACCAGTGCATCTGTTAGTAAAGGCATTGGTCGTGGTTCTAATTCAGCCCAACGAAAAGGCAATGGTCGCGGCAATGGAATCACATGTCACTATTGTCACCACGAAGGTCACACGAAGTACAATTGCCCAAATCGCCCTCCTGGATCTCTACCTCCTCCTCGACCCAAGGCACGACTAGCTACTGCTGATGATTCTTCTGACCCGGTTGATTCTACGACACCAACATACTCACTAAGCCAGGAGGAGTATAACCAGTTTCGACAGTTGCTGAGCCTTCAGTCACACACTACCAGTCCACATGTCAATTCGGCTCGTTCAGGTACATTCGCTAGTCTTAACTCATCTTGGATTGTTGATACTGGGGCTACTCATCACATGACTGGGAATCAAGGTATATTGTCTAACCTACAAATACCTTTCACCCTCCTGTTCGAATTGCTGATGGATCCTCATGCCCAGTTCGTGGTATCGGGTCCATTAGCAACTCGAAAGACCTTACAATTTCATCTGTATTGTTAGTACCCAAATTTCCTGATAACCTTTGTTCTGTAAGCCAACTCACCAAACAAAATAACTGTTGTGCAAAATTTTATCCCACTCGCTGTGTTTTCCAGGAACTAGGGACGAACCGACTGATTGGCACCGGTATTGAATCAGGAGGCCTCTACCGTCTGTCTTTAATGTCACAACCTACTGCTAACATATGTGATTCCAGCATCAGGGAGGCTCACTGCCGGCTAGGCCATCCCTCTACCGCGGTTCTGAGGCAAATGAGACCGGATTTATCTGTTTCTTTTGAATTTCATTGTGAGTCATGTCAACTTGGTAAACACACCGGGCGTTCTTATCCCCGAAAAGTGTCTAGTCGAGTCTGTAACCCGTTTGAACTCTTGCATTCTGATATTTGGGGACCTTCCCCCGTTAAGACTCCACTGGGTTTTGAGTATTTTGTCACATTTATTGATGATTATTCACGTACCACTTGGGTTTATCTATTAAAATCTCGTAGTGAATTAAATTCAATATTTCAAGAATTCCATTGTTATGTTCAAAATCAGTTTAACAAATCAATCAAAACCATCCGCACCGACAATGCAAAAGAATACATGTCTTCTGAGTTATCCACATATCTTAAAACTCATGGTATAATCCACGAGACCTCGTGCGCATATACATCCCAGCAAAATGGCGTTGCTGAACGCAAGAACGGCCATTTGTTGGATCTTACTCGCACAATCATGATTGACTCTCATGTTCTTAATCGTTTTTGGGGAGATGCAGTCCTCACTGCAGCTTACTTGATTAACCGCATGCCTTCATCGGTTCTTCATGGTAAGACCCCGTTTTCTATCCTCTTCCCCACAGGCACTCCCTTTCCTCTCACACCTAAAATTTTTGGGTTTGTAGCCTACGTTCATGATCATCGCCCGGGGACAACCAAACTTGACCCCCGGGCCATTCGTTGTGTTTTTCTTGGATACTCTCGCGTTCAGAAAGGGTATCGTTGTTACTGCCCCTCCCTTCGTCGTTACTTTACCAGTGCTGATGTCACTTTTCACGAGTCATGTCCTTACTTTCTTGAGTCTTCGGATTCTCTTGATTATTTGTTTCCCGATTCTAATACTCACCCTGTTACACCCGAGTCCGTTACTGTTCCTATTATCCCTGTCCCAGTCTCCACTAGTCCATCGGAGCCCCCGGTCTCAGATTCAGTTCCTGTTTCATCTGGCCTACCGACAGAGAATCAACCATTGCAGTTCACATATGCCAGGCGACATAAACACATGACGACAACTCTTGATTCACAACCGGTCCATGACTCTGGTACGTCTTCAGATCCACATCCTAACAATACCACTGATACAATCTTACCTGATACTACCCCTCCTACACATGATCCACCTACTTATGACCCACCTGGTGCCCCATATCCTGATATCCCCATCGCCTTCCGCAAAGAACCCAGACATACCACCCGCTACCCTATTCAGAATTATGTTTCCTATACACATCTCTCACCTGAGTGTCATGCCTACACCACCACCATTGATTCTTACCCAATTCTCAAGAATGTGATGACAGCCCTAGCTCATCCAGGATGGAGAAAGGCTATGGACGAGGAGATTGGGGCCCTTCATGCCAATCATACGTGGGATCTTCAGCCACTTCCACCTGGGAAGCGTCTTGTTGGTTGCCGGTGGTTATTTACAGTTAAACCAAACCCTGATGGACCGACACCTCGATTGAAGGCCCGTTTAGTTGCTAAGGGTTATTCTCAGGCATATGGCATTGATTATGACTTTCTCTCCGGTTGCCAAAATGCCATCCGTTCGCATTTCCATTGCTCTTGCTGCCATTAATCATTGGCCGCTCCATCAACTTGATGTCAAGAACGCCTTTCTTCATGGTGTTCTTGAGGAGGAGGTATATATGGAGCAGCCACCTGGGTATATTGTCAAGGAGGAGGCCTCTAAAGTATGCAGATTACGCCGTTCATTGTATGGTCTTAAGCAGTCTCCCAGAGCATGGTTTGGCCGGTTTTCTAATGTTATGGCTGAATTTGGGATGACTCGTAGTGCATATGACCATTCTGTATTCTTTAGACATCATCAGTGTCGGAGGATCATTCTGGTGGTCTATGTGGATGACATAATCATTACAGGAGATGACGAGGTTGGAATCACCAATCTTAAACAGTTTCTTCAGTCTCAGTTTCAGATTAAAGACCTTGGTCGTCTCAGATACTTCCTTGGCATTGAGGTATCGCGTTCACCACAAGGAATCCTTCTATCTCAACGGAAGTATGTTCTTGAAATGCTGTCTGAAAGTGGATTACTGGGATGTAAACCAACAGACAGTCCGATGCTTCCGACAGGAAAGCTTCTTCCAGAAGATGGAAGTCCGATGAAGGATCCGGAACAATACAGACGGTTAGTAGGAAAACTTAACTACTTGACAGTTACTCGTCCGGATATCTCCTTTGCTGTTAGTGTATTAAGTCAGTTTATGGCCTCCCCATATACCGGACACTGGGATGCAGCTCTTCGTGTACTTCGATATCTTAAGAACGCACCAGGATTAGGGATCTTGTATTCTGATCAGGGTCACTGCCGGGTGGGTGCGTTTACTGAAGAAGGAGATGGACGAATATCCGGATTCTCAGATGCTGATTGGGCAGGCTGCCCTATTTCACGACGATCTACAACTGGATATTGTGTATTTGTTGGAGGAAACCTGGTATCATGGAAAGAGTAAGAAGCAACACACTGTATCTAGGTCAAGTGCTGAATCAGAGTATAGAGCAATGGCAGATGTTACATCAGAGATGATTTGGGTTCGTCGTGTTCTCAGAGAACTTGGGGTTGTTTCTAATGACTTGATGAGGTTATATTGTGATAGTCAATCGGCTATACACATTGCCAAGAATCAGGTATTTCATGAGAGGACTAAACACATTGAAGTTGATTGCCACCTCATCAGAGATCGTGTGACGGGCACTCAAGCTGATCCTCCATCCATTCAACCAATTCATGTCAAGACTGAATTTCAACTAGCAGACATCTTTACAAAACCTCTTCGGAAAACTCAAATTGAATTTATATGTAACAAGTTGGGCATGATAAACATCTATGCTCCAACTTGAGGAGGAGTGTTAATTATGTAATTAGTGTTAGCCCACTAGGTAGTTAGTGTTAGCCCATTGTTAATATCTGTTAGGGCCCATGGGCCTTGAATTAGGGTTTCCCCCCTCTATATATAGAGGAGGTTATTGTCATTGTAAATATATCAGTGAATACAAGTTACTCTCAGTTTTGTTACACTAGACACAAATCTTTGAGCATGAACTAGTTCAGGTTTTTCTACCAACAGTGTAATATTTTCTGATTAACCATCAGCATTTGTACCGGTTTCCCATCATAATTTGTAGTGATTACATCAATTAAATATTAAATACTTAATTGAAAAATCATAAAAAAAAGCAAGAAAACATAAACATCCAGAATAAACTTTCTTTCAATTAATTTTCTAGGTGAAAAAGCAAGAAAAACAAACATCCAAAATGAATTTTTCTTTCAATTAGATTTTCAAGGTATTCCACTTCCACATGGATCTCTTTAATCACAAAATTTTTATCTTCCCTTTTTGGGTATGCCCCATACTTCTGTTCTCAAAGGTTATATCTTTCCTATTATATCATCCTATCAAGCTCTTACATAATGTTACATACTTTCGGGACTAATCTGCATATGCAAAACAAGAATCTTGAAAAAGTTGTGTATCAAAAACCTCATATGAACAACCACAAACCACAGTACCCAGCCATGCTGCATGATCTTCGTCTACAATTAATTGAATCAACTCCACAATCATCATCGGTTAAACATCTGTGGTCATCACGTGCGTCAGGGACATGGCAAACACTCTCAATCTCTTGGCCATCATGTATAGGGTACAATAAATTTGCTGGGCAGACTTGCATTGACATTGCACTAGCATGTTTCTTTTGTGTATTAATCTGTAATAAATAATTCAAGGAACATCATCTTTAAAGTCAAACAACCAAATAAATTTGAGATGTCACTTGTAAGGGTTCGTAACAGGTTTAGGTTGCAACGGATTTAGTGCTCGTTGAAATGGTTTGGTTGGTGAGTTGGCAGCTGGCACACGCACACTTTTTTGTACATTTTTACTTTTTAAATACATAATTATTTGTTAACTATGATTTAAATATAATATTATTACATAATAATCTTATCTTTGAAAAAAAATTATTTTGGAGGTTGGAAACATTAAAAATAGACTGTTAGAAACTTTCGACTGTTTGAGTCATTTTCCTTCTAGCTAAACTTTTTGATTAGGCCCATTTGACATAAATACGAACTAAAATCGATCCATTAAGTAAATGGGCCAAAATTACCACCTCTAGTGGTTATGAAATTCGTACCTTGATAGAGGTCAGGTTACGGGGGATGTATGTATCCGGAAGCCTTTCGTGCCAATCACTTAAAACAGGAAGAGGGTGACCTTCGGTTGTGAATATGTAATTGTGACCCACCAAAGGTGAGTCATCAAACAGAAGATATAGATACTTGCACCTATTTCAGATAAAAAAACTTAAGAAACAATTTCAAGTGCTAAGGGAAGTCATATGCAACGTTTAACAGTTCATCAGATTTACACGTAAACAATGACAACATAGGTAATCTGAAAACTCCTGCAAGTGTAAAGACTGAAATTTTTCATGCTAAACGGTTTAGCTAAGCAATTTCGCGTTGGTTCAAGAAATATTGCCGCTAAAATATGGCCTGTGTATATGACGTACTCTCTTTCCATTTAAAAGAGAAAAAGATACAGTTTGACTTTAAAGTCATTAGGTTAACTTTCAATACCAGTTAAACTTCTTAAATTATCAAGATACATTTTTACAGAAGTATTAAACTTTATAACATATACTTCATAGCGATATTCACTGAGAGTTATAGAACAAACCCGCATTTAATTACAGATAAACAAAGTGTCAGGTTAGACCTAGAAGTAAAATGGTGTCTTCCTGGAATAAATGGAGCATAATAGCAAATATTGCATAATCAAGCATGAAAGCATGTTGTAATGTATGTGCAGAGCTCTTACGTTTCAGCCAGGAAAAAACTATGCTGGTGATCTTCTAACTGCATGGTTGTTACATCTTTAACGCTAGCAAATCCACCTTCAACTTTTGTGTGTAAATTAAGGGAATTTACAATCGCTTCACCAACTTCCATGTACCAGGGGTCTGGTAGAAGGAAAAAAGATAATTTGTTATTGTCAAAAAGTTCCTGGGGTGTGATAATCAACTACAGATTACAGAATCAAGAACTCATATATATAGTAGCAAACCTTTTGTTGCCTGATACAAGTAATATGTTGACTCAGCCAACTCTGGACGTAAAGGATAATATTTTTCTGTAGGGTGCACAATCTGATGATCCAACAGATATCTGAATCATTTTAGAAGTTTTTAGGTTTAAAATGCATAAGAGCAGTGGAACATTCAAATGCCATGTCAGATTATACCTTTCTGGAA
Source organism: Flaveria linearis (assembly GCA_024085815.1). Taxonomy (NCBI): domain Eukaryota; kingdom Viridiplantae; phylum Streptophyta; class Magnoliopsida; order Asterales; family Asteraceae; genus Flaveria; species Flaveria linearis. The sequence goes on along the minus strand of CM044007.1, from coordinate 34,232,444 downwards.
GCACTCCAAATTTTTTCCATACATAAAAAAATTCACGATGTGTTAAGTTAGCAGCTGCAACATCCCCAACAAGAACCTAATCAAAACAATAATTATAAGGAAGGATTTTTGAAGCCAAAGTTGGACAATGTTTTTAGTCTCACTTACTTGTACACCTGGCCAAAATGCTTGAAGACTTGTCAGTTGCCAGTAAGTTGCTCTTCCTGTCCTTATATCAGCATCATGATACCTACATTGTAAAGTAGAATCTTTGCATTGTGCAAAAACTTATTTTCAACGTTGGAAAGAACTGTGAATTTTCAACATCCTTGAAAGTTGAAAGGGTAACTTGGGTGTAAAACAGTAAAAGGAACATGCTTGCAGTCAAATAAGTAGGTCCCTAAACGACCCACGACCCAAATCAAGGATAATAACAAAAGTAACCAAATAAGTAGGAATTGCAGTATGTTGTAGGAATTGAAGTCAACATACTAACCAAATAAGTAGGTCCCTTCATATGATTATAAAGTTATAACATAAAATCCTAAACATAAATTGTGAAAGTACATTCTCTATACAGATATGGAATGAATATACAAATTACCTTTCTTAAAAAGCTAATCAGAATAATTAAATTAAGCATCTGAGGCAGGAGAATCAAAATAACAAAAGTAAATTCTTAAGGATCAGAAAAAAAATCATTACCATGAGCCGTATCTAAAATATTTTTGAACAGCAAGATATGCTGACTGAAACATCCTCCAAAATTCCTCTTTTCCAAAGAGAATGTGAGCTTTGATTAAATACTCATAAAAAGAATCAACCCCTATTACAGAAAGATCAAAATCACCAAATTACCGGATCTAACAACAAAAGAAGACAAAAAGGACAGCATACCAGCACCAATGCCGGAAGAGTATTCAATCCATTCTCCAGTTGCTACATCAAGTGTAGTTCCTAACAGGTTCAGAGAACTACGCATGCCCCACAACTTACGAAGAGCATTCAAAGCAGCATGTTCAAATCTTGCATCACCCGTTAATCGTGATAACGCTCCCATTTCAAGAATAAGTGATCCTGTTATTCATGTAAAACATTTAGCCCACCACAGAGGTTTTTAATTTGAATTAGAGGTGGCAAGATGGACAGATGAGCAGTTTGGGGTTAAAAAAGAGGCCAGGTTGAAGCCTTGAATCTTAGACTCTTAGTTCAGGTTGAAATGGTCGGATCAGGTGAGATTAATACACAATGCTTTTTTCCAAATCTACCATATTTATAGTGGTATCTAATGCGTAAAATATGAGTATCACGATCATATTATTATTATTATAAATAATGACGTAATTTGTTAGTCAAGTGACTTAGGTGGTTAGCATGCACCAATTGACACATAGGGTAACTTTCCACCCTTTCAACCTGTTTTCTTATTTTTAATTTGACTCATTAGAAGATATTAACACAAATTGACCAATCTAGAGATGGCACATATATTGTATGACCAATTAATATGCATATATGTGCCATCTCTAGATTGAATATCAGGATGGAAGGTCCTGCTCCCTTACCACAACCAGAAGTACTTGTTTCAGTTGTCTCATTCTCCGTAACGCCATACTGCCCAAAATTTCGCATTTGATAAGGTGTCATAAATCCTTCTTACAAACAAAAGCATAATAAAAAAAAACCATACCCAATATATCCCACTGAAAAGCAAGGTTTGGGAGGGGTAGGTGGTGACGAGTCTTTCCTCTATCTAGAGAGATAGAGAGACCGCTTCCAAAGAGACCCCAGACTCGAAAACGATAGCAAGCAGATTAAAGAGCATACAACACATAGGTATATATCACATAAGAGTTTAGAATAAGCATAGGCATATTCATAAGTATATTCATAAGCATAACAACCAGACTATAGTGCATACATCCGATAAGCATACGCATACGCATAACAACCCGAAGATAGTGCATACATCAAATAATCAACATGCTTTACCTATAAATGGCAAATGTCGATAACCTACACATCACGCGGGGGGTCACGCATCAGGTCTTAATTATATTCTCAAGTTGCCAAAATCATTGATTTAAGACATTGACATCAAATTACACTATGTTTTTGTTCACCATCCATGATAAGAGATATTATGAAGGAAAAGCTACAACATAGTGAAGTATGTGAGAACAAACCATTTCTATAAGGTTAGTTAAGAGCGATAAGATCGTGCATCAAGGTTCTACAGGGTCTCTTCGGTAATTACAATAAGTACCAAGTCATATATGGAATATCATAATACCCACATATGGGATAAGCACACAAGTAAATAGCAATGACACATCACAGTATTCCAACAAAATTTCCATTTATTCTGGAATGATATTGGGCTCTTCTTTCAGTATTTCCTACCTTTACGTCACACTAACAAATAACGATTTTAATGCACTAAATAGATGAAAACAATAAAGTACAGTATTCTATGGATTGGCAAAAATACTGAAACTATATTATAGTGTAAATGAAACTACTGCAGTTCTTTTAATAATATCAGAGAGATTAGAGATAGAAATACCTTCAGGTTAATCCAGGCATAAGGCAAACCAGTGGGTGTATTAAAAGCTGGTAAAAAACGCTGCCCTAAATCTTTAGCCAAAACAAGGAGCTGATTGTTGTAAGTTCCATAAATGAACCTGTTTGTAGAATCAGTTGCAAGAATATGAGCAGATACAAGTCCTCCAAGGAGTCTTATGTTGCACTACACAATAACGATTAACAGGATTACACACCAGAAACTTATTCTAGTTCAAATCGGCTTATAATAAAGATTAGAGGTGGCAAGATGGGCAGATTGGGAATGAGTTATAACGGGATTGAGTAAAAGAGGATAAATTTTTAGTATTGATTAAAACGGATTAGGCTGGGTTGATCTGCAAACACTCTTTTGTCCACCTTTAAACTAACGTGTTAATTATGAACAATATAATTATAATACTCTAAATCGTTGAATAGAACAATTTAGGATGTTCTATGCATTAATAATAGACTCTACGTAAATCTTAACCCACTTGAGACACTTCCCTACTACCTAAATTTATAAATAAAAATAAAACACAACCCAAATTGACTTATTCACAACCATATGGATCTGATTGCAACATGTAGTAAATATCATTCCTTTAAGAAGACCAGAAAAACCTTTTTGGAGACTTATACAGCATAATACAACTGATACACAACAAAACAATAAAAAGACTGGTACTTTTTTGTGCAGAAATGTACAAACGTCTTAACAAAGAAAATTCTTGTCATTCTAGGAGGCTAATGAAAACAAGTTGTAGCAAACAGATTTCAATAAATGTGTTGTGTACCTCAAAAAGATTTATCCTTGCATCAACATCAAATGAAAGATTTTCTGAAAGCCACATAACCGCCTTTTCGAATTCTGTGTTGTTACCCAATATTACAAGACTGCAAGAAAGAAGAGAAGGAACAGAAGGTTTACTACAGTCGGTTGGATCAAGAAGATAAAGTGAGATAATGTAAGGAGAACAAGAGATTGGTGGACCTAAATTTTTCCAGATTAAAGGGGTGTTTCAATTTGTGTTTTAGAACTGATAATCTGACTATTGCAACTTCAACCACCAGAAGCACATCCAGACACTATTTCTTTTAGCCTCTTTTATTACCACTAAGTGTCTAAATATGATTTATTTAATATCACATAACCATTTTGAAAACATATAGTACCTGGATAATGATTCAACAAGCGTAAGTGCCGTTCCATTATATTCTTGGGGTAAGTTTTCAAGCTATAACAAAACAAAAGGAAGATTAGGTTTGACCACCCGGAATATAGTGATTATCACTTGATTCTAGCTGAAGAAGTTACAACCTTTAAATTCCCAAGTTCACTAAGAGAGTTGGTGAAACTTTTGGTCATAGGTTTTAATTCATCATGCTGCATAACCATGTAAACATCAGTATATTTATTTGCATGCTTTTACTAAAACAAACAGTATGCGATAAAGTTGTTTATATTACCGGAAATGCGTAGGTCATGTAGTTGTCATAAGCATGATAAAACCTGTAAAAGTGAAAATTCACCACCAAATACAACACTCAAAACGTTCATTACACCCTCACCCCCTCCCAACACACACACACACCAAGGGATAAAAGTAAAAGAGAACACCCTCAACTATGCATTATATGTTGTAAAATTATGCTGCGTAATCTGCATTTCAAATTGATTTTAAGTTTAACTGTTTTAAAAAACTAATTTTATCAGTACCAAAAGCAGTGAACAAGATCAACTGTACAATTGTAATGTGCATCAGAATATTCAGATCACTCTATTCAAATTCCATAATTGGTAACCTTAAAGTTTGAAGAACAAGGTAGAAGTAGTCAATATTTTCAGTAAGTGATTAACAGCAACTTACACAAGAAAAGACCCTAATTTTCAAACAACTGTCACCTATTAATAATTCAATTGCAGCATCGATCTCCCAAAAGAAAGATGATTTTCAAACAAGTTGGCGTTGACTTACATCTTGCGAACCTTGTCGCTCATGCGTCTCCTCTTAGCTGAGAGACCGGAATCGAGTTCCGACATGAAGGCCGTTGGAGCTATCAACAGAAAAAGGATTAACGACGACCAACAACTTCTACGACGAATCATTGCTCAAACTGATCTCGGAGAAAAGTGAGTGATATGATTTAGCTCCTAATCAAAGATCGAGCCCAAAATGGATCAAGATGAAATCTTTGGGGCTAATCAAGAACAGGGTCTGATAGCTATCGTCATATTTTGTTTCATCTGTGAGCTGGCACACTTTTGAGTTTTTACCAATAAATGTATTCGGGTTCCGATCAATACCAAACACATCAGATCTATTAAAGAGGAAAAAAAAAAAAAGAAAAGAGTTGCATATTGGAGCATTCACCACTCATCTCAATCTTATAATTTAACTTAAAAATACTATTTTTCAAAAATGTTTCAGATAATGGTGCTAAAATTCTTTATTGAATGGAGATATGTTTCGGATCTGTTTAGATTAAAAATATAAGTTATCATGTTCAGTAGAAGACAGCTCGTGGAATGGTGCTTTCCTCCCCAAATAGTGTTAGAAAGCAACCTTTATTACCTCATGAAAATCGATGAGCTTAATAATTGTCACGACCTAGTACCTCAAGTGAAGCTTCCTGATGTGCAAGATAAATGGAGATGGGTGGTTAGTAGCGAATGGGTTTTCTCGGTCAGATCAACAATTTAGGTCAACAATTCAGGTTAACAATTCAACGTGCCCATAATGTGAAGAGGCGTCAGAATCAATCAATCATGTCTTAATTTCTTGTTTCACGACAACTATAATCTGGCAATCAATATCCACATGGAGTAAACTACCTTCAATCTTTGCTTTATGCTCTAAAGATCCCTTCAACCTTCAAGTCCACTTGAAGAGAAACAAGCCTCAAAGAAAGTTGGTGCAATTAGTGATTATCAATCAAGTTTTCAACAAAAGGATCTTGTTGTTCAAAACAATATAGAGGAAAGGTGGTTTTCTTTGGATAAAAAACAGGGTGAATATCAACATGTTAGAATAGAGTGATTGGAGTAGGTTCAATGTTTTAGAGGGATAATTTTTGCTTCTTCATGTCTTGTTCTTTGTTCGTTGTATATGTCTAGTCTTTGATAGTCATTTTTTGAATTTTTATTTATCTTTTTCTTTTACTCACATCTGCTCACATTAAAATAAAAAAATAAAAAAATAAAAAAAATAAAAAAAGATGATATGGGTTGAGTGGAAGAATCCAAATATGAGGGATGTGTTTGATTTCCCTTAAATATATAGGGATTGGGTATGCGAATGAGAGAAGGGATGAAGCAAATTCTTGGAGCATTCTTAATTTGTCACACCCTCAATTTTCACGAACGGGGTTTTATCGTTAGGCGTGTGCATGATCAGGATCTCAGATAAGCACCAGTTACACCAAACGACTCGATAATTACAAAACATATAAGTTGCTTGATTATAATGAAACAAACCAAACATGTTTAAGTATTGCGGAAGCGAAATTAGAAAACATTCAAACAAGTGTTAAAACTGCTCAACACGCGCCCAAACCAATTTAAGTAAATGTAAATGTGATTAAACCATAAATCAGTTTTAAAGTAAAAGCAGAATGATATGCAGTTGATGCAGTGCTTCTAGACATGCAATATCAACGACCTGAGGGAAAACATGCTAAGATCAGTACAAAGACTGCCGAGTTCACAGGTTTATCAGAAAACAGTAATTAATAGTAATGAAATTCCAGATTTAGTAATCAAAGCATATAAGTAGGTAGCTAGCCTACAGCAAGTCACTATGTGTATGAAGTCGCGATCGAGCTGACAGTAATAATACTAATGTATGCCCCGGCTGTGAAATCCCTACCACAACACTGTAAACCAGGCTAACCATTCACCCGTTTGACCTCCAGTCAAGCTAGCGCGACTAGCTCGGGCGGGGTTTGTCAAACCCAGTAGATCTACTAACAATCACCTTGCTAGTAATATATTAACGGTCCGAAGAGGCGTAGTATAACACCATAGTATTATGTATATGCAGTATTACAAAATCTAAAGCATTGTATCGTTTATGAAAAACAACATGTTTCACTTCCCCCAAAAGAGTGAATATATGAAAGTGGGGCTGTAAACTCACCTTAAAAGTACAACAAAACTAATAAGTGTAACCACAAATGATTAAGTTTCCGAATGACCTGGATGCACATTATTGCATAATTAATATTAAATACAAAATAATAATAGTGGTTCGTACGGTTCACGTTTCACGACTCGGTTATGGTGCCGGTTATCACGTCTGCCAAGTCATGTAGTAAGATACCCTTTATATATTTTAATTTTTACCTTATATATAACAATGCCATATATACATTACCAATCATGTACGCATTTATAACAAATATCATTCATTCACACACACAACATGTAAGAATATATATATATATATTTAGTCAAGTGAGACTTATGACCAACACACACCATGCGCCCACTTTATGAAGGAGTCCCCCCTATGCGCCCAAACTAAACACATATAACATGCATAAAAAGAAAAATATAAATATGTACACACATGAACACATAGTAAATACAAATATTGTAGAAACAGGAACATGCATAGGCGCATTGCCCCTAAGGAACACACACGTGCACACCTCATGCGTCTACTCCACTGGACTCTTGAACCACATACATCTTGTTGGGTATTCTACCTTGGAAGAAATTGAAAATTTCAATAGTATTGAAGTTGAAGACTTGAAGCACGAAAGCAACAAAATATTAGTCTAGGGTTTATTTTGTAATTATTTTAATTACTAGACTAGTATATATATTAACCTATGTCATCCTTGTAAAGTGTGCTTAATTCACCACATGTTAGGGTGAATTAGGGTTTCTCACCAACAACAATAAATCATCATCCATCATGGATGATGAATTCAACATTATATCATCATTCTTTTGAATGATGATTTCAACAATATATCAATAACATCAAGCATTAATCATCATGGTATGTGTTCTTCATGTTCATCATCATCATTATTTATATATTTTAGCAACTATTTATTGAATTCTTGTTATCATCAATATGAATCCTAAGATCCATGCTCATTGTTCACGTTCGAATCTTGAACACACACATCTCATCATGGCACACATACATATAGATCACATACTTATGCATGCATCCACCCATATTAACAGTGAGCATACATACAATTTAATATATATTTACACATATAATCTTACCCACACACATGACCTATATATATATACTAGAGCACACACACACGACATATATATATATATACAAGAGCACACACAAAACACAATAAACTAAGTATGTAATTACAACAATTACTACATATGAATACGTACCCACAATCATATACAACAACACACACCCATATACACCGATAATAATCCAAAACACCCATGCATATGCATTCATGCGCCTAGACTCCACAACCCACACACATTGAATTAAGGGCACATAAACACCCACATACCAACACATACAGATGCATGTACATGTATGTCCATACACAACCCAAACAAAGCCCCCCCATGCGCCTACATATCTCACGGTCACACCCATACAATCACACACCATCACGACCGAGACACACACCCATACACCTAAGCATGTACATACATACAATCGCAGAAACATACTCATACGTATGCACACAGAACATATACGCAGCCCACGAACACACTAACAACAACAACAAGCCATCGACCTTCATGCGCATACATATATGTATGCGTCCAAACCAAAATACACGACACGGTTATAATCGAACACCGAAAACCGAGAGGTCGTAACACAACTGGCCCACCCTCACGCACACCCGCTCCCAACTACAGCCCATAACCGCAAACAGGAACCGAGAGCGAAGCCGTACCGCTACGAATACGTAAACGTAATGGAAGAAACTTACCGTACCGGGATGCAAACGCACGCAGAAGAGATCGTAGATGACAAAGAGAAAGGTCGCGGTTGAAGGGGGCTGTCGAAGGGGAACCTAGCGCAAGTTTTCGTCGAGAGAGGAAGATGACCGAGGTTTGTTTTTAGGGTTTCGGGGTGCGGGAATGGTTCTGCGATGGAGGGGGAACCGTGGGTGGGGGGTTGGTTATTATATTGTAATTTAGATTTTGTTACTTACCACAATGGTCCCTCTAATTTTCTTAATTTACGCAATAGTACCTCAGGTTAAATTTATTGAATTTATTATTTTGGTTTAACTATTTACAAATTTAGTTGTAAACTTTATTTGTAATAAATTACAAGTTCCTTAATAATAATATAATTCATTTAATAATATGGAAATATATTGAATTACGAAAATGATGATGATGACCTGGAAACGTGGGGTGTCACGTCATCCCCTTGTTGAAAGAATTTTCGTCCTGAAAATTAGAACACGGAGATAACGAATGTAGTGAGCAAGCTGGTCAGCTATCCAGGACATAAACAAGATAGGGTTTCCGAAATTCTCTGAAACAAACCGAAACAAAGTAATGTAAGGTTTCGCACAAGTTGTGACATCATCCCCTTGTTGAAGGGAATTTCGTCTTGAAATTTAAAGGAAAAGATATCCTAGTATAACGATACCTTAAGAAGTGGAAGCTCGATCGTTGAACAGTTATGGATACTTCGTTTTTATTTGATCCTCGCGCTCCCAGGTAAACTCTGGTCCACGCTTTGAATTCCATCTAACGCGCACAATGGGAATCTTGCTATGTTTCAGTGTCTTAACTTCTCGATCCATAATCTCCACTGGTTCTTCAACGAAACGAAGCCGTTCATCGATTTTTAGTTCCTCTAATGGAACGACAAGTGATTCATTGAAAAGACACTTCCTTAGATTTGACACATGAAACACGTTGTGAATTCCACTGAGCTCTTCAGGTAAGTCCAGTTGATAGGCTACTGGGCCAACTCGTTTAACAATCTCAAATGGGCCAACGTATCTAGGGTTTAGTTTCCTACGCTTTCCAAAGCGTATTATCCAGGGTGAGACTTTCAAGAGTACTTTGTCACCAATCTGAAACTCCAACGGCTTATGACGCTTGTTAGCATAACTGTTTTGTCGATCACGTGTTGCTGCCATACGGTTACGAATTTGCACGATCTTCTCAGTCGTTTCTTGTACAAGTTCAGGTCCTATAAGTTGGCTTTCTCCTACTTCTGCCTAACAGATAGGTGATCGACACTTACGTCCATACAGTGCCTCAAATGGTGCGGCCTTGATCGAGGTGTGATAACTGTTATTATAGGAGAACTCAACCAATGGTAAATGAGTTTCCCAACTGCTGCCAAAATCAATCACACAGGCATGCAACATGTCTTCTAGTGTCTAGATCGTACGCTCACTCTGACCATCGGTTTACGGATGATACGTAGTACTCATATCCAGCCGCATTCCCAATGATTGTTGTAATGATTGCCAGAAGTGAGAAGTGAACCGAGCGTCATGATCAGAAATGATAGATATCGGCACGCCATGCCGAGAGACTATTTCCCTTAAATAGATACGTGTCATCTTCTCCATTCGATTAGTCTTTCGGATTGCCAGAAAGTGCGCGGATTTCCTTAGGCGATCTACTATAACCCAAATGGTATCGCATCCGCTGGGAGTTCTAGGTAACTTCGTGATAAAGTCCATCGAGATCTGCTCCCATTTCCACACTAGAATTTTCGGTTGTTGGAGTAAACCGGATGGTCTTTGGTATTCCACCTTAACCTTAGAACAAGTTAGGCATCTGCTTATGTATGTGGCTATCTCAGCTTTCATGTTCGGCCACCCGTAAAACTCCTTCAGCAACTGATACATCTTGTCTGAGCCTGGATGAATCGAGTAACATGACTTATGAGCTTCGTCCATTACCAGCTCTCTCAAATTCCCATACTGTGGTACCCAGATCCGTTCCATGAAATAACGGATTCCATCAGCTTTAATCTCCAACTGTTTCTCCATGCCTCGCACGGATTCTGCTTTTAGGTTCTTAGCTTTCAAGGCCTTAGATTGGGCAGCCTTGATTTGCCTAGGTAGATCAGAATGTTTGGTCATCTGTAATGCACGCACTCGATGAGGTTTTGGTGTTTCTTTACGACTAAGGGCGTCGGCCACCACATTAGCCTTACCCGGGTGATACTTGATTACACAGTCGTAATCATTGAGTAATTCCAACCACCATCGTTTTCGTATATTCAGTTCCTTCTGATCGTATATATGCTGGAGGCTCTTGTGATCCGTATATATCGTGCACTTGGTTCCATATAAGTAGTGCCTCCAGATCTTTAGGGCAATCACTACAGCTCCCAGTTCCAGAACATGCGTTGTGTAGTTCTTCTCATGCACCTTGAGCTGTCTAGATGCATAAGCTATGACTTTGTCACGTTTGTTGATACATCTTGATGTACCTAGTTTATGATCTCAATTGTAAAAGTCTTTCATGTCTTACACTGATATAATATGATGGAATGTGATGATCTTAATGATATATGAAATGCATTATGATGTTTATTTGTGATTAATTATGTCATGTTATCATTATATTGAATGTGATTCACATGTATGAACTTACTATATAGGTTTGATGTTGTTTTACATAGTTCTAAGTCAATAAGAACTTAGAAATATGTTTAACTTTGTCATGTGGACATTCATCCTACTGGACCATACTTATCGCGCATACGCATAGATGAACCATACTTATGGACCAGTCGCACGACTGGACCAGGTGACTGGATCAGTCGTATGATTGAGACATAAGATTGACTCAGTCGTGCGACTGAATCTTCAGTCGTGCGTATGAGTCAGACGCATGATTCAGTCGTACGGCTGAACCATGCTAGTGGTTCAGTCGTACGATTGAACACTGAAAACCTATATATACCACATAATTCGTGGAAAAACAGAACACTTCGAATACTTTTGTACCCTAGCCGTTCAGAGCGTCCCAAGTCGCCAATCCAAGTTCATAGTTTGTTCCTGATCGATTCCAATCTGTTCTTAACGTTTGTTACATTGTTAGATCGACCAGGTTATTCTTCTCACTGATTGGATCGCCAATCAAATAGAATCCCACGCTATTCGATCTGGTTTCACACAGAATCCGTTAGTACTATGTACGTACACAGTCCTAACAAGTGGTATCTGAGCTTAGGCTCATGTTTTTGCGTGTATTCAATTGGTTTTGGTGTTAAAATCAATGTTTCAATCAAAAGATCCACTTTTTCGCTTCAAAACGTATTTTTGACGAGTCTCTGTGTTAAACTTTCGACCTTTTACCATACGGCAGATTAGGGTTCGTAAAAATTCGTAATTTTGAGTCAAGTGTTCAAAAGTTCGATTTTTCCCGTAGCAGCAGCTTCAGTCGCACGATTAGCTCAATCGCACGACTGAGTTCCATTTGTATAATTCAATCGCACGACTGGACTCATTCGTATAGTTCATTCGCACGGTTGAAGTATTCCATACGGTTGACCTCATTCGTCCTGTTCACTCTCACGACTGAATCCAATCGCACGACTGAAGTCATTCGCATCCTTCAATCGCACGGTTGACCCAGTCGTCTTGTCCAATCGCATAACTCAATCTGTCCTGTTCTGAGTTCATTAAGTTCAAAGCTATGGAAGATCAGTTCTCTGCATTCACTGCTGGAAAGGACTCACGCATCCAGAATCTTCTACTTCTGGAAAGTGAGATCGGGAACCACAACAAACCGCCAAAGCTATTAACGTTGGATGAATACCCACAGTGGAAACAGGGTTTGAAATCTACCTGAATAAAGTTGGCCCCAATCTGTGGACGTCTATTGAGACTGGTTATGTGGTTCCAGTCAGTGCTAATGGGGTAAAGTTGACTTTGGGAGGAATGAGTGAATCCTAGAAGACTATGCATAATGCTGAAAAGAAAGCATATGCCTTGTTGACTCAGTCTATACCTAAGGACATATTTCATCAGTTTTCTGAGAACAAGGAGTCAAAGAAATTATGGGAGGCATTGGAAAAGAGATACGAAGGCAATGCAACTTTGAAAGCACTGAAGGCTAAAGCTCTTAAAAAGGAATTTGACAATTTCTCACCAATTGGAAAAGAGAGTTTAGATGATGTCATTGATAGATTCTATCATCTGATGAGTGAGTTGCACACTCATGGCATGACCACACCCATGGAAGATAAAGTCTCTAGTTTTGCTGATGGTCTGCCAGACAAATGGGATCCATTTGTGTCTAATTTGAGACAAAATGACACTCTTGCTACATTAGACATAAATGATTTCATTTTGAAGTTAAGAGAGGAAGAACTGCGTCAGAAATACAAGTCAAAAAAGGGATCCTATACTCAGAATCCTACACTATACAATTCAGTTCCAACCCCTGCCTCTTCAGGTGCACCGCTACAAACGGCGTTTATGTCTAACTCTTCTGCTCCTTCCCAAAGCTGTTCATCGGGAACCGAAACGTCAGGGTCATCTGGTACCCAATACATTGTTCCTGAGGCAAATACTACCAAGTTAAAGTCCGAGAATCTCGGAAATGTCACCGTGGAAGTTGCTAAAGAACATATGGACCTTCTAGCTGCTGTTGTTCAATCTTATGATGGATTAGTTACTGGTAAGATTGGGAACTATCATCTTGCTGACGAGGACTACGAGCAAGTTGATGAAACTGAGCTGGAACGTTTGGATATTATGTGGGCCTTGGCTAGTGCTGTCAGAAGAGCAAAGAAGTTTGTCAAGAAGACAGGGCAGAACTTGGTTGCTACTAAAGATACGACATTTAGGTTTGATAAAACCAAGGTCATGTGCTTCAACTGTGGAGAAAAGGGGCACTTCAAACGTGAAATTGTAAAGCCAAAGAAGACCGGAAATGGAAATCCTTTTCCTACATTCAACCGTCAAGACAAGGATAAGATTGGAGCATCATCTTCAAGTAAAGAGTCAAAGGCTTTGGTTGCTCAAGGTGATGAAGGACAAGACTGGTCCTTCCGATTCGTATCCGAGGGTGAATCCAATGTTGCATTAGTTGATACCTTGGACGATGGATCTGCTAGTGAGGGAGACATCATAGCTGAGCATGCACGTTCAGATATTGAAGAAGCTATGGATGTTGTTGATCATTTGGTTAAAGAAGAGTTACGTGCTGCAAACTCAGAATCTCAAGTCACTGAAGAGTCTGACATTGCACTGATGGCTGATTCGTCTAGTTCTACACAGGTATGTTCTAAAGACGAATTATTTGATAAACATGCTTGTTCTAAATGTGAAAAATTTAGAGAAAGCATTGATTTAAAATTTGCTAGGTTATTAGAACACAATGATAATCTAGTAAATGATTTATAACTCTGCACTGAAGCAAACCATGTGTTAAAACAAAATGAGTGCAGCTTCAAAGAAAAGATAGAACTGCTAGGGAAACAACTAAGGGAAACCGAGGTTGTTGCATTAAATCAATCTAATGATATTAAGTTCCATTTAAATTATTTAGAAGAAACTAAAAAGGAGAAAGTAGTTTTACAAGTCGAAGTTGAATCTTTAAAACAATAATTGCATAGTTTGGCAAGTTCTTCTCACATAGTTCAAAACTTAGTGAAAGAACGAAATGGCGGGGAAGGTCTGGGTTATAAAGTAGTACCGCCACCACATGCTATCCTTTTGAATACTAAATGTAGACCAATCAATAATAACCCGGTAAAGGATCATGTGGTGTCTACTCCTCTGGTAAGTGATCCAGATTCTACAGGTAAACCTGCGAAGTCTGTCACTGAACAGAAGAATACTACTTTGGGATCTAAAGATAAGATGCATGTTGAGGACTTGACTGATAAAATTGAAAAGGTTAACTTAGGGTCAGGTTCAAAAACGTCTATTTCAGAACCTAAACAGTCTAAATCAATGAACCCTAAACATGTAAGTCATCAAAATCAAAATAAAATAAAAGCAAAAGATGTTCAAAATGTCAAAACAATTAATTTTGTTAAAGAATGTGAAGCATCTAAAAGGGAAAAGAAACTACCCAGCCCCCGACCAAACTCAACCCTACATCAACGCTTTCCCCATATCGTCGAAGGGAGATCCTGCTACAGTTGTGGAAAACGAGGACACATCTCTCCAAACTGTCCTTACTATTAGACACCTAAAAAGAAAATTGTACTTTTTGATGATGAAAAACCAAGAGTTTCTAAAATCAGAACTAATACTCCTCCAAAACACCAAAGTTAACACAGGCAAGCTCAAAGCGAAGCTGTGCCACCTAAGGTTGAATCTAGGATAATTAGTGAACCGAAAGTTCAAACCATAAGCCAATTGTCTGTTTACCAGAAACAAGCCTTACACAAAGCTAGCTTATGGCAAGAAAAATCAAGTAATGTGTCTGACAGTGAAGACATGAAAAGAAAGATATGCCCTCATCCTATGAAGGTTAGTGGGTTGAGTTCATGATGTGTGATACTTCTGGGACACCCAAGCTAGTTAAGGCTTGGGTCCGTAACCTAAACTAATCATTTCCTATGTATGTGCAGGGCATCCGCTACAGCTCTATCACTAATACCTGGATTATTGATAGTGGGGCTTCCAGGCACATGACCGGGAATTCGTCCCTCATTTTCAATGTCAAGCAAATTAAAGGGGGACACGTATCATTTGCTGGGAATAAACGAGGTTCCATCACCGCGTAAGGCGAAGTAGGAAACGAGAAAGTGAAGTTTGACAAAGTCAACTATGTTCAACAACTACAGAACAACTTGCTTTTTGTCTCCCAAATCTGTGATAAGGGGTTTAAGGTTATGTTTGACAACAAGAGGTGCTACATACTGAAGAAGAATTATGTTATAGAGGAGGATAACATTCTAATGTCAGCTTTAAGATATAATGACCGTTGTGTCTTGGACTTATCAAAAGCCTCCACAACTGAATCTACTGCTCAGTGCTCCTTGTCAAACATCTTGTTACCACATTGGGTGATGTTTCTGAAAGCTAAATCAGAGACCTTTAAATCATTCAAACATCTTGTTACCACATTGGAGTCTCTCTACAAGCTGAAAGTGAGAAGGATTCAATTAGACAACGAGATAGAGTTCAAGAATCGGTGGATGGAGGCCTTCTGTCGAGAGAAAGGAATTGTTCATTAGTTTACCTCTGCCTACACTCCATAAATGAATGGTGTTGCTGAAAGGAAGAATCGGAGCTTGATAGAGACAGCAAGGACAATGCTAGCTGACTCCAAACTGCCAGTTCAATTCTGGAATGAGGTAGTGGCTAATGCATGTTACACTCTAGATCAGGTCTTGGTAGTCAAACGTCATGGAAAAACTTGTTATGAGTTGCTCCAACAACGTAAACCCAATTTAGAGTATCTGGTTGGTGCACCATGTATGCTGCTAAAGAAAAATCAGACTGGGAAGTTCTGCGAGAAGGCAGAAGAAGGTATATTCCTTGGATACAGTATACCAGATAAACGGGTTTATAATAACTCAACTGCTCAGGTAGAAGTGTGGTGCAACGTTGATGTACAAAGATACACCACCCCCCTGCGGGAAAAGGACATTCCTTTTTCTTCGACTATGATGGATTTTTTAAATCCTTCAATCTACCTCCTTCCCATTCTGATGATGAGTTAGCTGCTCGAATGATGTACGATGTTCTGAATGTTCCTACACAAGACTTGACATCATCGGTTCCGTTAGATGATACTTCTAGCCCTTCAGGGGGAGAGCTTGAGGTGATTCTTCCTCCGATGATGAGGACGTTGAAACTGAGAGTGCAAACCAGGAGGAGCAGGTTCCCACTACCGAAAGTACACCAGTATCAGATCATGATGAAACTGGAACTTCTGAACCCCATACTCCAACAGTTCAGAATCTGGATAATGAAGTTGCAGTACCCACCACTCTTGGAACTCAAGTTAATGTACATCATCCCCTGTACAACATCATCGGGGATATTCTATCGGGAGTTCAAACAAGAAATCAGCTATACTCAACTCATTATGCTGCAGTCATGGAAAAGGGATATCTACACGATGGTGCTTATCGCTGTTTTGTGTCTCAAGTTAAGCCAAAGCATGTCAGCAAGGCTTTAAAAGATGAGACATGGGTAAGTGCTATGCAAGAAGAACTCCTTCAGTTCAAGAAGTTAAGAGTCTGGACACTTGTGGACAGACAAGAAGATGCAAAAGTAATTGGCACGAAATGGGTTCTTTGGTGTAAGAAAGATGACCAAGGGGTCATAATCAGAAACAAGGCTCGGTTTGTCGTTCAAGGGTTTAGGCAAGTCGAAGACATTGACTACAGTGAAGTGTTTGCACCTGTGGCAAGGATGGAAGCAATTCGTATCTTCTTAGCCTATGCATCCTATACGCAGATTAAAGTCTATCAACTGGATGTGAAAAGTGCATTCTTTCATGGTGAAATCCGTGAAACGGTGTACGTCAGTCAACCCGAAGGATTTGAGGATCCTTATCATCAGGATAGAGTTTATAAACTGGACAAGGCTTTGGACGGGCTTCATCAAGCCCCTCCCGCTGACCTTTACACAAAAACGTTTGATAAACCTCAGTTTTTAAATGTCTTAGAGGTCAATGGCGTTAAAAAGAAAAGTGATGTGATTCCAGAAGAATCTAGTTCTTAGTCCATCTTTATGTTTTATTTTTTAATTTTTCTTTATTTTATTTTTCTGTCTTTAAAAATCCAAAAACACAAAAAGATTTTTGGTTTTAGATCTTTAGGGGGAGAATAGTTTAGTTTCAGTATTTAATTATTTAAAAAACGAGGGTTGGCAGAAAAGCTAAAAAACAAAGACATCAAATCTGTGAGTTTGATTCAAAACTATGGAAAATGATAGTACACAGGGAACTAATTGTTTGGGACAACAAAAAGACTTAAATGTTCAAAATGTTACATTAAATTACAAGTCTAAGAAGGATAAGCAAAATCAAGGGAAAATGATAGTAAACTAGTCTGTTACTGAGGTTACATAGAGAAAGTAGGTCTAGGAGTTGCTAGTCCATTATATGATGTGTCGGTAGATTCAACATAATAGACGAGTAGACTTCATTGGTGAAACAAATTAAAACGAAATTGTTCAACGAGATGTGGGTTTCCATCTTATCCCTGGTTAACACAATCAACATATTTCCAATAAGGGGTGACGAGCAAAATAAACGCCACAAATATGTGAGGATGACCATAAATGAGCAAAGCACATGAAAAAAGTTGTTAAACGCAATCAAGCTAATGACTAACGTTGTTGGTGTGTAGTGTGTAAAAGAAAAGTGCTCAACAAGAAGATAGGTTGTGTGCCTCTCTACTCTGCGATGACACTGACCTGAGGATAAGCGTAACCTAAATATTCTAGAATTCATTGTTGTTTGTACCTCTCTGCTGTGCGATGGCACTGACCTGAGGCTTGGCATCTCTTTAAAAGCTCTTAGAATAGTTTCTTCTTGTCTAAACCTGTAGACCGCTCAAAAATCTTCTAAGGAATGTTGGTTACCTTATAAGCATGGGATCCACAAATTCTTGTTGAAATAATAAACTTAACTAATCACCAATGTGAGTAAAAAATCTGTGTATGGATTTAAGTGGACAAAAATACTGACAATCATCGTGGCTGCAATCCTCGACAGTCAAAATCCTGTGTGCTTCTTACAGTTCTAGTATGATTTCCTGTAAGTGCTTTTGACTCTTAGACAAATAAGAATAAGTTAAACAAACATATACAAAAAGGTCCTAAATGATTATGTTTACACTTGTATGATTCCATATGAATCTTTCCAGATATGATAAAACAAATTAAGGCTATTCTACTCAGGGGAAGAATTCAGTTAAATCATATTTAAAAGCTTTCAACCCACCTCAAACAAACACACAAAAATATGTCCTGTTTCGTTTCAATTCAAGTGTTTTCTATTTTATTTATCAATTAGGTGTCAATGTCGGACTATGTAACTAGATGAACTCTGTGAATCATAAATTAAACACGTCTGAGGTGACCAAACTGGTGTGAATTTAAAAGGATCATATATGAGATGATCAAGTTTTGAAAATTAAAAGGGTCACGTCTGAGGTGATCAAACGATTTCAATTAAAAGGATCACGTCTGAGGTGATCAACCGGTTTTAACTTAAAAGGATCATGTAAGGCCCCTTTCCTAGGCACCTCACAGTTGGTCGTCATCACACATAAAACATATATTTGATATAAACTCAATAAAATAATGCAGCGGAATTTATAAAAAGGGTCATTCTCATTTCAACATAAAAGCTTTTACAATGCATTACATCGTTATTTTGATTACAAAGTACAAGCTTTCTTTACAATACCTAGCTTTACTATGATTGCTGTTGAAGCATATGAAACCGAGGATTTGTTAAATAATCCCGTTCATGTGAATCCTCAACAATCATAGGGTCATAAACAGTGACCTCTATTACAAAAACATAAAATTATTCATCATAAAGAATATTCCTTAAGTACTTCCGTACATCGGAACCCTTAAGGAACTCTTGACACTCTCATGCAACATACTTTGTTGCATGTATTATGCACCCCCACTTCCAGTGCGGGTAGCATTATCAAAAGGAGAATGCCATCCCAAAAGAGCTGAGTAGCCGCCTCGTGCCATCCCCAGCAACACTACCAGCCAACTGGAAACACATAAAAAGTCAGCGTTGCTGAGTGAGTTCTAGTTTTATAATAAACATATTATATTTCTTTTAGAAACCATTTCTTTCACATGATCATACATCATACGTACACAGAGATAATATGCATTATTATCTTCTTCATTCGTTTTACATCATCATCTTTAACTTCTCATATGAATTCTGTCAGGCTTTACCCACTTCATAGCACTCGGCTATGATTACTGTGGTCGAATGACAAGAATCGCGTTTCATACTTACTTGCACATTGAATTCTGATGTACCAATACCATATGCTATACCCCGAACCGTCTTAGCTACTGGGCCGTGAATCAATAGAGCGTATGCCACAGTAGCCATAGCTATTGGGCCGTGAATCTAAGCGTATGCCACAGTATTAGTAGGTAAGCGGTAGAGGTACCATGACCATGGTCAATCACAAAGAAGGACCAATCGACTTATTCAATGTTTGCAAGACATAACTCGTTCATTCGTTAATGCATGTATTCGTCATCGTTTCACACATTCGTTCATTCATTAATATATGCATTCATCATCATGTTCCTCTTTCTTTATCTTTCACTTTACGTTACATAATACTTCATTCATTCATCGTCATAATACATGAGTCGTGAAAGATATACATACATCATCACAAGGAACACACACACATCATGCATACATCATCATACATAGCATCATACCTACGTAATCATACATAGCATCATACATACGTCATCATACATAACATCACCCATACATAGTCTACACCATCAGTCATCTACAGGCACTTACTTCCGTATCTTTCCCGAAAGCCGGGACTTAACTATGCATCATTTTGGGTACAACAGCCCTAATTGTCCCTCCTAGACCGTGGGGACTCATGCTAGGACCTCATACAACACGCCCAAGTTCTTAATCATACCTTAAACGTTTATCACAACATTATCCCCAAATGGACCATACATACATATTTCAATAAACAGGTTTATATGTGTTCCAGCCCCAAAAACATGGAAAAACGTTTAAATAAGGGGATCTAGAAACTCACCTGTGCTTGACAAGCAGCTTCTCAATCAATCTTTAAAGACGTGGGTCACACTACGCTGCCTGCAGATATGTTAACACTCAAAAGAGTTAATTTCTGCCTAATTTCGCTAATAGTTTCGCCCGTAGTTTCGCTCGTAGTTTCGCCCTAGCGAAAGTGTAGTTTCGCTAGGCGAATCAGCAGTTTCGCTGCTAATTTTGCTGGGCAGCATTCTGCCAGTTTCGTTGGACAGATTCGCTACCTTGAGCGCCCAACTTTCGTTGGAATTCCCTAGTTTCGCAATGTCTAAGGGTCAACCTGGGCATCAGCGAAGTTATCATAAAATCAACAGTTTCGCCCAGGCGAAAGTATAGTTTCGCTGCAGCGAAACTGTAGTCTCGCAGAGAATCCTTATAGTTTCGCTGGACGATCTTACAGTTTCGCTGGACGAGGGCTTAATTTCGCAGAACGAGCTGAAATTTACGAATTAGCTCATTTTAGCCCTCAAATCCAATCCTTTCCACCCAAACCCTTGGGTTATCATCCAGGAACCTAAATCTAAGCTTCTTACATGTTTTATTACCCTAAAACGTGCGTTTTTGGGCGATTCTTGCCACTTTTAAAACCCCAAAACCCAAACCTGGGTTTTTCACCAAATGGAGCAATTTAGCTACGTTTCTTACCTTGATTCTTGTAGTTTAGGAGTCCACAAACACCAGCATTCGATTCTTGACCAACCGAGCTTCGATCCGACACTTTCTCTCTCTACACTTTCTCTCTCTAGAATTGGGTGTTGAGTGAAAATGAGAGTTTTTCAGTTGATCCATCTATATATATGCCAGGCGTTCCCGCGACCCCAAACTCGTTAAACTCGTGACCCGAAGGGTTAACTCGGTCTAGTGCCCACAACCATTTTTATTTTTTAAATGGTTTTCGTCTGAGCCCATTATTATTACTTGACTTGCTTAGAAAAATTTCCGGTGTTACAGATCACGTCTGAGGTGATCAAATGATTTCTGTTAAAAGATCATGTCTGAGATGATCATTGGTCATAATGTTATATTCAAAAGTTAAATCTGAGTGTGTGGAAATGTATGAAGTCAAACTCATAAGTATGAGTCAATCGCACGATTGGATCATAAGTATGGACCAATTATACGATTGGACCATAAGTATGGACCAATCACACGAATGGACCATAAGTATGAGCCAATCGCACGATTGGACCATGAGTATGGGGCAAACCATGCGATTGGATCATAAGAATGAACCAATAGTACTACTGGATGAAGGAGTCTGAGTCAGTCGCATGACTGAACCCCAGTCGCACGATTGAGTCATGCGCATGGGTCTAGTTGCACGACTGAACCCCAAAACAGTATAAAAAGAGGCTCAGTCGGTCTAAACCCTACGCGACTTCAAAACTCACAAAAACCGCCCAATACCCAGACACTCTGCCCAAATTTTTCATGTTGTGATTACTCTCCGATTGTATTACTGATCACTGATTGTTCATATACAGGTACTAAGTGACTGAAATTGTGACGAATAATGGGTTTAATCGAACCAGCAATGACCGGAACTGTCAAAATCAATAACCGGGACTAAAACCCTAAAATAGACCACTTAAATGAACTCAAACGTTGATTTAAAAGAAATTAAGTGCTATTTCGAGGCCTTGCGAACCTAATGAATCTAAACATGAAGTCTAATTTAACATTTTGACAAAGATTCAAATTTATGGTGTCGAACAGTGCAAGATACGAATGGACAAGCTGATGAACTTCAGTCGCACATTTGAGCCAAACGTATGATTCAATCGCACGATTGAATCAATCGGTGACTCAGTCGCACGACTGACTCAACCGCATGGTATAGCATACGACTAAGCTCAGTCACAGGCTCAATCATACGACTGAACTCAGACGTATGGTTTAATCGCATGATTGAACTAGTTGGTCAAAATCAGTTCAAATTCAATTGTTATCTCTTATGAACGGATCTAACGTATATGTTTCTTATGTTGCAGCAACATGGTTGAGAGATGGACGATGAGCACCAAGCACAACATCTGTGCTCATCTTGATGCTACATCCCGGAACGCGTCTGAGTTCACCGGGATCATTTCTTTTCTACGTAGATCGGGGATTTACAAGGCCATCTCCACTCCCTGCACACCATACAGATTGATTCAGCAGGCATTCTGGGAGAACGCCACCGTTGACCGTTCTGTTAAGCTCTACTGTATCCAGAGTTCTATCTTCAGACAAGATATTGAGATCCGGGAAGACGACCTGAGGCGAGTCTTGGATCTGGGTGAGGACGGAGTCCACCCAACCAAGCTGCATCCCCTAACGGTTCGGGGATGCTTCTTAAGGATCAAGTACGCCGGCGACATCAATGCCGACATGCTAAACAAGAGCAACATGTGCCCCCAATTTAAGTATTTGGCACATGTGATCCTTAGGTGCATTGCCTCCAGGTGTGGAGGATTCGACGAGATGTCGGACCAAATCCAGAACGCATACGTTGCGCTGGTACTAAACCACCCGTTCAGTTTCTCCCGCATGTTCTTCACATACTGGACAGAGAACATAGAGGCCAAGGGCAAGGAAGGCTTCTGTATGTATCCACGATTCTTACAGATGATTATAGATGAGAAGCTTCCTCTGCTGCCCAAGGAGAAGGACGATGCTGTGATCTTAGAGGTGATGGATGACACCACCTTGGGTAGGATGAAGGTATGCCGGGGGAAGCAGGTGAAGCCTCCGGTGAGGAGACTCTTTGGCCATCTGGCCAATAAGGATTACGTGGTGCCATCTCGTAAGAAGTGGCATCACGATGATAGTGACTCAGACATTGAGCCCATCAGGGTCCCTACTGATGACGACGACGATGATGATGACGACCATGATGATGGTCAGGATGGTGGAGATGCTGGCACATCTACTATATCTCTACCATCTCCACATAGTACATCTGCTCCTGGTGGATCTGAGTAGGCTGCCATCTACCGGGACTTCCTGGTTGGTGAAGAAGATAAGGAGTCAGATGAGGAGCCTCTGTCGAGGACAGTCGGTAGCCGAGTCATGGCTACCAAACAAGGCAAAGAGGCGGTTGGGGGAGGCCAGGCTGTGTCTGAGGGTGCTGATACTGATGATCCTACTTTCACACCCACCCAACCAGTTAGCCTAGGGGGAGCCCAAATTGCCAGGGGCTCAAGGAAGAAGAGAATGGCCCAGCCCCACGACAAGAAGGGCAAGAGATGGAGGATTGTCCTGATTACCACCTCCACTACCACAGCTACTACTCCCACCACCACTACCACCAACCCTATCACCACCACTACCACCATTCCTATCACCACCCCTACCACCACTCCTACCACCACTATAGCCACCACTACAACCACCACTATTCCCACCACCACTACAGCCACCACTGCAGCCACCACTATTCCCACCACCACACCCACCATACCCACATCTATTCCACCACAATCCACCTTTATTCCCACTCCCTTATACACCACATCAACCATCACACCTACCATACCCCAACCAGGCCCCTCCAGTGCATCTACACCTCCACAGGGATCTTCTCTACCCACTGATGGGTTAGAGGAGCAGTTGGCTTGCCTCAACCGACTGGTGCTCAAGCTGCTCGTGACAGATGATATGAGAGCTAACCAGCTAAATCAGTTGATGGCAGTCAATACTTCTCAGGGCAAATAAATAGCCCATCTGACAGAGAGAGATGCTGCTCATGAGAGAGCATTAGCTAGAGCTCATCATGCCCTTACTACATAGAATTCGCTACTGATGGCTTCGGTGAAAAGGATTGAGGAGGTTGAGAAGAAGAACAAGAAGCTTATGCTTAGACTGAAAGGGACGATGCGGTGATGGTGATGATGGAGATGATGATGACGATTCCTTTGATGATGAATCGGATGATGATGATGATGTTGAAGCAGGTTGAAGTGGGAAGGATAAGGATGGAGATGATAAGGATGAGCATGATCAGGAAGGTGATGTATCTGCATCAGCATCAAATTCATCTGCTCGGGAGAGGCGCACAAAGCATAATCAAGATCAAGGACCCTCTTCCTCAGCTCCTCCAGCTGAAGAAACGAGCGAACAAGGCAAAAGTAATGATTAGATGTCTTTTTATTTGAAAAATTTTGTACTTGAATTATGTATTACACTAATGTAATTAATGTTTATTAATGTTTAATTATCTTGACTACTAATTTGTGTGTGATTATGTTTTGAATGTTTAATCAAGCAGATGAAGCTCAATAGAGAGACAACTATGATGTCGCCCCCTTTAGCAAATCAAGACTCAGCTAACCATGATTCTTGATTTGCAAGGGATCGTAAGGCGATCTATGAGCTACACCCCTGAGGAGGGAGAGATCATACATGATCAAACTGATGAGCAGCTAGCCGACATGTTTAGACTCAATACTGATAAGCTAGTCAAAGATGCTCCCGAGGTCGATGTTGTGAGTGATGAGGAGCTGCAGGATGTGGATGAAATTGATATAGAGGATACCACTTCCAAAGAGTATCTCAGTACACTGACCAACAGGGCAATGTTATCCCCAACTTGGGTGAAACATTTGGCAGTGCTATTTTCGAGAAGTTGGATGAGACGGAGAAGGAGAAAGAGAAAGAGGAAGGAAAGGCCCAAGCCACGGACGTAGATGTCGAGCTAAAGAAGGCTGAGTGGGTAGCGTGTTTAGCTGAGATGAAAGCCCAACGAGTTTCTCCAAAGTCGAACGCCTACACTAAACTCTATCGAGTGAAGAAACATCAGAAGGTGTCAGGTAAGATTATTAGTTGGGCATATTTTGAGGACTTGGATGTCTATGCGGTTAAGAGAGAGAAGGGGATTGAGTACTTCAGATATCCTTATGATCTAAAGACTCTTCCCGGTTTTGAGCTGAACAGGCTTGCCTGTTTAGACCTTTTGTACACCAACCAGAAGAAGATGTCGGGATGGTTCGAGATGGCGCTCAAGAAGGAATACCACACCAGATGGGTCAAGTTCAGGCCTCAACAGCCTCAACGGTTCATACATAAGACCGAAGTTGATCCTATCACTGGAAGGCCTAAAGTCGTGCTGAAGTGGAGTCCTCTGCGCACAATGTCGAAGATCCCACTACGGGTGATGCCTCAGGACTTCACTCCACACTTCATGTGGTGGTATTATGACCAGTGAATGGGTAAAACGGTCATAGTTTTGCACAAGGAAAGAAAGATAGAGACTATATGGGTATTTGACCCTATGTGGCTGACCAACTTGTTCGCGGAAGATATTTATACTCTCTACAAGTGGCCACTATTCTATGACACGCAGGACATTGTACAAGCTCTATAGTTTCAACATGTGATAAGACTCTGCTTTGCGTTCGAGATACACGCTGGAGTCACAAGAGAAGAGAAGTACAAGAAGTTCCAAGAGCACATGAAGAATGTTAGATAATAGGCAACTAGGTCCAAGGGGGAGTTTGTTGATACATCTTGATGTACCTAGTTTATGATCTCAATTGTAAAAGTCTTTCATGTCTTACATTGATGTAATATGATGTAATGTGATGATCTTAATGATATATGAAATGCATTGTAATGTTTATTTGTGACTAATTATGTTATGTTATCATTATATTGAATGTGATTCACATGTATGAACTTAATATATAAGTTTGATGTTGTTTTACATAGTTCTAAGTCGATAAGAACTTAGAAATTGTTTAACTTTGTCATGTGGACATTCATGCTACTGGACCATACTTATGGCGCATACGCATAGATGAACCATACTTATGGACCAGTCGCACGACTGGACCAGGTGACTGGATCAGTCGTATGATTAAGACATAAGATTAACTCAGTCGTACGACTGAATCTTCAGTCGGCGTATGAGTCAGACGCATGATTCAGTTGCACGACTGAACCATGCTAATGGTTCAGTCATACGATTGAACACTGAAAACCTATAAATACCACATAATTCGTGGAAAAATAGAACTCTTCAAATACTTTCGTACCCTAGCCGTCCCGAGCGCCCCAAGTCGCCAATCCAAGTTCGTAGTTCATTCCTGATCGAATCCAATCTGTTCTCAACATTTGTTACATTGTTAGATCGATTAGGTTATTCGTTCTCACTGATTGGATCGCCAATCAAATAGAATTCCGTGCTATTTGATCTAGTTTCACGCAGAATCCGTTAGTACACGGTCCTAACAACGTTGCATCAGTACACATCCCAAACCCTGGATCGATGCATCATAGTAAACAACAAAGTCATCAGTTCCTTCTGGTAAGGCTAGGATTGGTGCACTGCAGAGTTTGTCTTTAAGCGCCTGAAATGCTATTTCCTCTTTGCTGCCCCACTTGTAAACTGTTCCCTTATGAGTTAGGGCAGTGAAAGGTTGCGCCAATTTTGAGAATCCTTTGATAAATCTCCTATAATAGCCTGCCAAACCAAGGAATTGTCGCACCTCTGTAGGCGTCTTTGGTGCCGGCCAATCCTTGATTGCTTCAATCTTTGAAGGATCTACATGTATACCCTTTTCATTCACCACATGTCCAAGAAATTGAACTTCATGCATCCATAAGTCGTATTTTGAGAACTTTGCATAAAGTTGTTCATTCTTCAACAAGTCAAGAATAGTTCTCAAATGTTCCTCATAATCTTCCTTATTCAATAGATCAGTATGCCATCAATGAAGACAATGACAAAATTATCCAAATAAGTCTTACAGACACGGTTCATGAGGTCCATGAAAACTGTTGGGGCATTGGTCAGTCCAAAAGGCATTACAGCAAACTCGTAGTGCCCATAGCGAGTCCGGAACGCCGTCTTGGAGATGTCTTACTCTCGAACCCTCAACTGATGATAACCTGATCTCAAATCAATTTTGGAATAGTAGCTTGATCCCTGTAACTGGTCAAACAAGTCATCAATGCATGGAAGTGGATACCTGTTCTTTATTGTCACCTTGTTCGGCTCGCGGTAGTCAATACACATCCTGAAGGTTCTATCTTTCTTTTTAACAAAAAGCACTAGAGCTCCCTAGGGTGAAGAGCTGGGACGTATGAATCCCTTGTCTAGTAATTCCTGTAATTGCTTAAACAACTTGTAATTCGTTCGGTGCTAAACGGTACGGCGCCCAAGCAATCGGAGCTGCTCCAAGAGCTAACTCGATCTGAAATCCCACCTGTCGGTGTGGAGGAAGACCAGGTAGGTCTTTAGGAAATACCTCGGAAAAGTCTCTGACAACCGGAATATCTTCGATACGCTTTTCATCCACCTTCGTTTCAGTTACAAGTGCCAACAAAGCGAAATGCCCTTTCCTGAGACATTTCTGAGCCTTCAGATATGAAATGATTCCTACCACAACACCAACCTTATCACCTTCAACTGTTAGAATCTCATCACTCGAAATGGGTAGCTTGATTAGCTTCTCTTTGCAAATGATCTCAGCGTTATTCTAGGATAACCAATCCATTCCGACTACTACATCGAAACTACCGAGTGTGACAGGAACAAGGTCTATGTGGAAGGTGTGACCAGACAAACCTAGCTTACAGTTTCTAAACACCTGGGTTGCCGTTATCGTCCTACCATCAGCTATTTCTATGGCATACTTAGAACTCAAGTTAGTAGGTAGCATTCCTAGTACTTTACTAAACTTAGTGGACACATAACTCTTATCAGCACCAGAGTCAAGTAGAATAGAGGCATAACGTCCATTAATAGTGAATCTACCAGACACTACAGTAGGGTCATTTCGAGCCTCACCTGAACCCATGATGAAAGCTCTGCCTTTACCACCACCGCGTCCATTGTTGTTGTCCTTTGGCTTATCAGCAACACCATTGTTACCATTTCTCTTCAGTTTTGGACATCCCCTTTTAAAGTGACCGGGTTGACCACATTCATAACACCTAGTCTGATTGTAGTTCTGCTACTGCTGAGGTGCTTTTCCTGAGAGGTTTACCCTTTAATTTTTGGCAACATGTCCGAACTTCCCGCAGCTCTCATAAGTGTTCCTTGTGCATTTCCTAGTATGATGGAAGTTACATTTGTTTCACTTTGGAAGATTGCCATGGTAGCCACCAGAATTTCCCATGTCATGAGAAGGTTGTGATTGGTTGAACTTCTTGTGTTGTTGTTGTTGATGAGTGGAGGATGAAGGTTGCTTCCCACTGGCAGATGGTTCCCATTTCCTATTGTTATCATTGGAACCAGATGCAGCACCGTGCGAGGGCAGCTTGCCCTGCGCGACGGCCTGATCCGTCAGCTTGTATGCCAGTCAGATAGCCTCCTGAATGGTAGATGGTCTAGTAGTGGTGACCATGCTCTATATTTCTGGAACTAGCCCATCGATGTACCTCTCAACTCGTTTGTAAGCCGGATTGATCATAGTAGGGTATAGAGTAGCCAACTCATGAGAACGAGTTGTGTAGGCTTCAATTTCGGAACCTACCATCTTCAGGTTCCAAAATTCGGTTTCCAGTTTTTGCACTTCATCCCTGGAACAATATTCCTCTTTCAACAGGTTCTTGAATTCTTCCCATGTCGTGGCATTTGCAGCTTCAACGCCCAACAACTGGGCTTGTGTGTTCCACCAGGTCAGAGCAGCACCATCCATTGTGCCAGCAACATATTCACCCTGTCACATCCTCAATTTCCACGAACGGGGTTTTACCGTCAGGCCTGTGACATAACCAGGATCTCAGATAAGCATCAGTTACACCAAACGACTCGATAGTTACAAAACATATAAGTTGCTTAATAAAAAAAGAAACAAACCAATTTTGTTTAAGTTTGCGGAAGCGAATCAGTAAAACATTTAATGATTGTTTAAATGCGCAAACACGCGCCCAAACCAATCTAAATAATATAAATGTAAATAAACCTTTAAATCAGTTTAAAAAGTAAATGTGAATGATATGCACTAGATGCAGTGCTCCTAAACGTGCCACATCAACGACCTGAGAGAAAACATGCAAAAGTCAGTACAAGACTAGTGAGTTCGCAGGTTTATCAGAAAACAGTCAGTATCAGTAATGAAATTGCCGGATTAGTAATCAAAGCATATAATGGGTAGCTAGCCCATAGCAATCACTATGTGTATGAAGTCGCGACCGAGCTGACATGTAATCAATAGTAATAATGTAGGCCCGGCTATGGTTTCCCCACCACAACACTGTAAAACAGGCTGACCGTTCACCCGTTTGACCTCCAGTCAAGCTAGCACGACTAGCCCGGGCGGGGTATGTCAATCCCAGTAGATCTACTAACAATCACCTCGCTATTTGCATATTAACGGTCCGAAGGGCAAAGTATAACACCATAATATCAGGTATATGCAGTATTATAAAAATCCAATGTAATGTAACGTTTATGAAAGCAGTATGTTTCTCTCCCCCAAAAAGAGTGTAAAGTAAAAGTGGGGCTGTAAACTCATCTTGAATGCACAGTAATTAATAAACGAAAGCACAAACGTTTAGGGTCTCCGCTCAACCTGGATTTCAATTAATATATAATATTAATTTTAATTATTAAATATAAATATAACGATCGTATGGTTTCGTATTCCCGGTTTCAGGCCAAACGTCCCAATTCACCCATGCACACGTAAGCACAAATAAACATAGTTACCTTCTCAATTATGCTTGACCAACCACATACATCCAACAAAAATCAAACATGTATATTATATATATACACTCCCACAATGCTACAAGCAGCATACACGATAAACATTAATGTAAACATTACAAGTTTATGAATTAAAACACATACTATATAATGCCACAGATGTCGTGCCCACACATGTGTTGTTTATATATATACTTGCAACCACAACCATAATTACCTTGAACGCACACACTGCTACTCATACAAACATATATGCAACATACATATCTCCACACAATACATATGCATATACGCATTCATACACTTAATATATATAGAAAAACACACACTAGCAGAACACACACACGCATCATGCATAACACACACAAATACATAGAGGTGCACACCGAAACCGGTTCCCCGACCCGACCCGACGACCCGACCCGACCCGACCCGACCCGACCCGAAACCGGTTTGAACCCGGAAATACCCCAAACCGGTTCCAACCCGGAAAAACCCACCGGTTCGGGACCGGTTTTGAAATTTTTGACCCAAACCGGTTTGGAACCGGTTTTGATCCAACCCGGTTTGGAAACCGGTTCAAAAAACCCGGTTCCAACCCGGTTTTTACCGTTTTTTTTTGACCGTTTTAAAACGGCTATATAGCCGTTATAAGCTCGTTTGTGACCGTTTTTTCAACATTTTTTGGACCATTTTGCCCTTATATGATAGTATAAATAGGTAGTGGGTGTAATGGTTTAGTCACAACACTCAAAACTTCAAAAACGCTCGAAAACGTGCTTAAAAAACGCAAAAACGCTCCTCACTCTCAACTTTCTACTCTCTCAATATCTTGAATTATGGCTTCTGAATCTTCGGTTCCAACCGGTGGATCCTCAAGTGCCGCTACCATTGTTAGAATTCTTTCAACAACGAGAAACCAAGAGATTTGGTGTAATTTCGACTTATGCGAAATGTCGAATGGTCAACATAAAGCTCGATGCAAGGCTTGTGGTTCGTTTTTCAAGTCGGATTCAAACTCGACTTTGAGAAATCATATGACCAAATGGTGCAAGTCTTTGAAAAGTACACCGAGTCAAGGACAAACATCAATCGGAAACGATGGTGGTTTATGGAACTTCAACGTAGATATGGTTCGAGATAGAATGGCAAAGTTTGTAATTAGAGAAGGATTACCGTTCTATCACTTCGACAACCCTCGGTTAACAAAATTGATTCAAGAAACTCTTCAACCACGCTACACTCACGTAAGTCGCACCACTCTTAGACGTGATTGTTTAAATCTTTGGAAACAAGCAAAAAATGATTTAAAGGTTTTATTTGAAAATTTACAAACCGGTGTGAACTTAACTACCGATGTTTGGTCCGCCCCACACGGTTTACCGGAATCGTACCTTTGCGTCACGGCCCATTGGATAGATCCAAGTTCGTGGCAAATGATGAAACGTACGATTGCGTTTGAATTATTTGGATATCCGCATACCGGTGAAAATCTTTTTCAAATTTTAGACTATGTAATCAAAACGTATAAATTAGAAAACAAAAATTTTTCAATGTCATTTGATAACGCCTCGAACAACACATCCGCCGTTGAAAAATTGAAAATAAAATATAAACCGGTTTGTGACGGCGTATTTTTTCATTCAAGATGTGTTGCACATATTATTAATTTAGTTGTGCAAGATGGTCTTGGCGTTCCCGAAGTGGATGATTTTAAAACGTCTTTCAAAAACATGTTACGTGACGTTTTTAAAACTAGTAGAAAAAGGTATGTTAATTATAGAAAAATGTGTCACGATACGAATTCCATTTGTTTAGGACCAAATTGGGATGTCCCGACTAGATGGAATTCTACTTGGAAAATGTTTAATAGTGCTTTACGTAAAAAAGAAACGCTTCATGTTTTCCACGATGGTCTTGCGATGCGGGGTCGGGTTGTTCCGTTTCCGTTAGAGGGTTGGGAATATATTCAAGAAATAACTCAATTTTTAGAGCTTTTTAAAAACGCAACTACAAAATTGTCGGGGGTTTATTATCCGACAAGTTGTCTTACGCTTCTTCAAATTTATTTAATGACCCATAAATTAAGTGAATATGAAGAAAGAAACGAAATGTTTTCAGCAATGGTAGCGCCGATGAAAGAAAAATTTAAAAAATATTTCATTGAACTACCCTGGTTTTTACGTGTTCCGCCGCACTCGACCCGTGTTTAAATGTTTCGGGGGTAGAAACTTTAATAGATGAGATAACTTATGATTTAGATTTACATGATTTTGATCCATTTTTTAATGTTAATACAAAACAAATATTTAATGAAACTTTTAAAAAATTGTTTAATGTTTATGTTGAAAAATATGGTGCAACATCAAACATCCACCGACCATCGAACGTGGAATCGAGTTCGTCGAGCTCAAGTAGAGACCCGATGATTAGTTTATACAATACTTTGAGAAATGAAAACAGTAAACGTCAAAGGGGTAACACCCCAAGTAGCGAACTCGGGAGATATATGGGAACCGATTTTTTAGCCACTATGTCTCCCGATGAATTTTTGAAATTTGATATTCTGACATGGTGGAAAGGAAAGGAATCACAATTTCCGGTCCTAGCCGCCATGGCACGTGATTTACTAACCGTCCAAGCTTCCACGGTAGCTTCGGAGTCTGCATTTTCTGTTAGTGGCAGGGTTTTATCGATTAGAAGAACAAGGTTAACTCCAACATCGCTAGAGATGTGTATTTGTTTAAAGGACCACTTAGATGCGGCCGAACGAAGACAACACATATCAAACCTTGAAGAAGAAACACCGATTGAAGAAGAAATACACGAGCACGAGGTACAAACCGGACGATCCTCACCGCTATCCGATGAAGAACTCGCTTATGATTTGTCTTAACGCATTGGCACTCAAACCGACGAAGACGATTAAATTAGACAAACTTGTATTCGTAATATGTATATTTTGTTTTCTTTGGTTTAATTTTAATGTAATTTTTATTGTTTATTTTTCGTAATGAATAAAAACGCGTTTTAAACGTAATATGTATATTGCGTTTTAATTGTTTACTTATTAAAATGAAAATAAAAACGCGTACAATCGTATATAATTAATCTACTCTAATAATTTTTAATTAATCAAAATTTGTAATTAATTTGTATATAGTAGGTAAAAAAAAAAAAAAAAACCGGGTTTTCCAAACCGGTTCTTGGACCCGACCCGGTTCGGTTCCAACCCGAACCGGTTCCAACCGGGTTGGGTTTGATGGGGTTGAAAACCGGTTCCGACCCGAACCGGTTCTTGGTCAAAAACCGGTCTTGAAAAGGTTGACCAAACCCGAACCGGGTCCAACCCGACCCGGGTTCAAAAAAAAAACCGGTTTGTGCACCTCTACAAGTACATGCATAACACACACTCATGCATATGCAAAAGACACACATACACATGCATATGCAAAAGACACACACACCCCATCCATACATACCTAAGAACACACATTATGAAAACACACTCCTGCAGATTCCATTCCCTGTACACATATGTAGCACATACATATACATACAATAATATTCATGCAGAATTAGTTCCCCTCGCTCCCCCCTTTCAAAACCGAAACACCTATGACCAATACAATAAATTAATGCACCGGAACAACCATGCAAACCGTCCATATAATGCGCATACAATCATTGAGCAGACTAAACATACAACCACACACCATGCATCGCGCGGCTTACATTCTCACAACAGACTCATACGTATACGTGTACCGCAACACACAACGATTACAGATACATATCCACACTACGCCTAGCATGAGCACGTGATGAAAAAGCTGAATTACTATCATGATTTCCCGACGTCATCGATCACCCATAACTTAAACCCGATTCCCTGGATTCACACAAACGCTATGAACCGGGATCCCGAAACCGTACGTGTCAAGTTTATACGAAAAGTAGAAGACATACCGTGCGAGTTATCGTTGGAGTGCAGTGATTAACGGAGAGCAGCATCGATGGGAAACGTCACGCGAAGGCAAACCACGATCAACACTTCGGGATGGCAAACCACGACCGCGAGAGTTCAAGAACCACCGTGATGTACAGCTGCGAAAGAAACACAAGAGGACGATGGCAGGAGGTTTAGGGTTGCGAATGTGAGATGAATGTGGGGTTGTTTGAGTTTGTTCGAATATAATGGAGAAGAACCGAAGGTGGGTCGGTTATGAGCCCACACATCTCCCATCGGGTCCCTCAAGTTCGAACCATTTGCACAATGCTCCTCCAAGTTTACTTAAATTGTGTTTTGGTTTATTAAGTTTTTATGTTAGTTATTATTAATTTCAATAATAAAGTTGATATATATATATATAGATATTATTGTCAATTGTCGAGAAAGAGGTTTATAGAGATTGTGATGTTAACCTGAAGACTCGGGTTGTCACATCATCCCCTTGTTGAAGGAATTTTCATCCCGAAAATTAGAACACGATAACACCGAACGTTAGGTTTAACAGCAACAACAGAAGGGTGTTAAGCTCGCTTAGGTTTCTAGAATTTCTGACACAGATCCAAAATAAAGGAAGGTAAGATTTTTAAGGATTCGCGAGAGTTGTGACATCATCCCCTTGTTGAAGGGAATTTCGTTTCAAAATTGAAAGAAAATGTATCTTAAAGTAATAACTTAAGAAGTGGAAGTCGGATCGTTGAATAGTCATGGATACTTCTTCTTCCTCTGATCCTCGCATTCCCAGGTAAATTCTGGTCCACGCTTAGAGTTCCATCTAACGCGCACAATGGGAATCTTGCTGCGCTTTAGGCTTTTAACTTCCCGATCCATGATCTCCACTGGTTCTTCAACGAAACGAAGTTGTTCATCGATTTCCAGTTCTTCTAATGGAACAACGAGTGATTCATCAGCAAGACACTTTCTTAGGTTTGACACGTGAAACACATTGTGTATTCCACTGAGTTCGCCAGGTAAGTTCAGTTGATAAGCCACCGGGCCAACCCGTTTGACAATCTCAAACGGTCCCACGTATCTAGGGTTTAGTTTTCCCCGCTTTCCAAAGCGTATTACACCCTTCCATGGTGAGACTTTCAACAGTACTTTATCAACAATCTGAAACTCCACTGGCTTACGACGCTTGTCGGCATAACTCTTTTGTCGATCACGTGCTGCTGCCATGCGGTTATGAATTTGCATGATCTTCTCAGTCGTTTCGTGCACAAGTTCAGGTCCTGTAAGTTGGCTTTCTCCTACTTCTGCCAATAGATAGGAGATCGGCACTTACGTCCATACAGTGCTTCAAATGGAGCTGCCTTGATCGAGGTGTGATAACTGTTATTATAGGAGAACTCAACCAATGGTAAATGAGTTTCCCAACTGCTGCTAAAATCGATCACACAGGCACGCAACATGTCTTCCAGTGTCTGGATCGTACGCTCACTTTGACCATTGGTCTGCGGGTGATACGTAGTACTCATATCCAGCCGTGTTCCCAATGATCTTTGTAATAATTGCCAGAAGTGAGAAGTGAACCGAGCATCACGATCAGAAATGATAGATATGGCACGCCATGCCGAGAGACTCTTTCCCTTAAATAGATACGTGTCAGCTTCTCCATTCGATCAGTCTCTCGGATTGCCAGAAAGTGTGCGGATTTCGTTAAGCGATCTACTATAACCCAAATGGTATCGCATCCGCTGGGAGTCCTAGGTAACTTTGTGATGAAGTCCATTGACATCTGCTCCCATTTCCACACTGGAATTTTCGGTTGTTGGAGTAAACCGGATGGTCTCTGGTATTCTACCTTAACCTTGGAACAAGTTAGGCATCTGCTTATGTATGTGGCTATCTCCGCTTTAATGTTCGGCCACCAGTAAAATTCCTTCAGATCCTGATACATCTTGTCTAAACCTGGATGAATCGAGTAACTCGACTTATGAGCTTCATCCATTACCAGCTCTCGCAAATTCCCGTACTATGGTACCCAGATCCGATCCATAAAATAACGGATTCCATCAGCTTTAATCTCCAACTGTTTTTCCATACCTCGCATGGATTCTGCTTTTAGATTTTCAATCTTCAATGCTTCAGATTGAGCAACCTTGATTCACGTTAGCCTTACCCGGATGATACTTGATTGCACAGTCATAATCATTGAGTAATTCTAACCACCGTCGTTGCCGCATATTCAGTTCCTTCTGATCATATATGTGCTGGAGGCTCTTATGATCTCTATAGATCATGCACTTGGTTCCATATAAGTAGTGCCTCCAGATCTTCAAGGCAAACACTACAGCTCCTAGTTCCAGATCATGCGTTGTGTAGTTCTTCTCATGCACCTTAAGCTGTCTAGATGCATAAGCTATGACTTTGTCACGTTGCATCAGTACACATCCCAAACCCTGGATGGATGCATCACAGTAAACAACAAAGTCATCAGTTCCTTCTGGTAAGGCTAGGATTGGTACGCTGAAGAGTTTGTCTTTAAGCGCCTGAAACGCTGTTTCCTCTTTGCTGCCCCACTTATATACGGTTCCTTTATGAGTTAGGGCAGTCAATGGTTGCGCCAATTTTGAGAATCCTTCGATAAACCTCCTGTAATAGCCTGCCAAACCAAGGAATTGTCGCACCTCAGTAGGCGTCTTTGGTGCCGGCCAATCCTTGATTGCTTCAATCTTTGAAGGATCTACATGTATACCCTTTTCATTCACCACATGCCCATGGAATTGCACTTCACGCATCCAGAAGTTGCATTTTGAGAACTTCGCGTAAAGCTGTTCATGCCTCAACAAATCCAGAATGGTTCTCAAGTGCTCCTCATGATTTTCCTTATTCTGAGAGTAGATCAGTATGTCATAAATGAAAACAATGACAAACTTATCCAAATAAGGCTTACAGACACGGTTCATGAGGTCCATGAAAACTGCTGGGGCATTGGTCAGCCCAAAAGGCATTACAGCGAACTCGTAGTGCCCATAGCGAGTCCGGAACGCCGTCTTGGAGATGTCTTCCTCTCGAACCCTCAACTGATGATAAGCCGATCTCAAATCAATTTTGGAATAGTAGCTTGATCCTTGTAACTGGTCAAACAAGTCATCAATGCGTGGAAGTGGATACCTGTTCTTGATCGTCACCTTGTTCAGTTCGCGGTAGTCAATACACATCCTGAAGGTTCCATCTTTCTTTTTAACAAAAAGCACTGGAGCTCCCCAGGGTGAAGAGCTGGGACGTATGAATCCCTTGTCTAACAATTCCTGCAATTGCTTAGACAACTCTTGTAGTTCGTTCGGTGCCATACGGTATGGCGCCCGAGCGATCGGAGCTGCTCCAGGTGCTAACTCAATCTGAAACTCTACCTGTCTGTGTGGAGGAAGGCCAGGTAGGTCTTCAGGAAATACCTCCGAAAAGTCTCTAACGACTGGAATATCTTCGACACGCTTTTCATTTATCTTCGTTTCAGTAACGAGCGCTAATAAGGCAAGGTGCCCTTTCCTGAGACATTTCTGAGCCTTCAGATATGAAATGATTCCTACCACAGCACCAATTTTATCACCTTCAACTGTAAGAATCTCATCATCCGAAATGGGCAACTTGATCAACTTCTCCTTGCAAATGATCTCCTCTCTGGCTTTGGATAACCAATCCATTCCGACTACTACATCGAAGCTACCGAGTGTGACCGGAACAAGGTCTATGTGGATGGTGTGACCAGACAAACCTAGCTTACAGTCCCTAAACACTTGGGTTGCCGTTATCGTCCTAC
This sequence comes from Flaveria linearis, assembly GCA_024085815.1. Classification (NCBI taxonomy): domain Eukaryota; kingdom Viridiplantae; phylum Streptophyta; class Magnoliopsida; order Asterales; family Asteraceae; genus Flaveria; species Flaveria linearis. The sequence goes on along the minus strand of CM044007.1, from coordinate 34,194,772 downwards.
CATCAGCTATTTCTATGGCTTACTCAGAACTCAAGTCAGTAGGTACCAATCCTAGTACTTTACTAAACTTAGTGGACACATAACTCTTATCAGCACCAGAGCCAAATAGAATAGAGGCATAACATCCATTAATAGTGAATCTACCAGACATTACAGTAGGGTCGTTTCGAGCCTCACCTGAACCCATGATGAAAGCTCTGCCTCTACCACCGCCACCACCATTGTTGTTGTCTTTAGGCTTATTAGCAGCACCATTGTTACCATTTATTTTCAGTTTCGGACATTCCCTTTTGAAGTGATCGGGTTGTCCACATTCATAACACCCAGTCTGATTGTAGTTCTGCTGCTGTTGAGGTGCCTTTCCCGAGAGGTTTACCCTACAATTCTTGGCAACATGCCCAAACTTTCCGCACCTCTCACAAGTGTTCCTTGTGTACTGCCCAGTATGATGGAACTTACATTTGTTGCACTTTGGACGATGTCCATGATAGCCGCTCGAATTACCCATGTCTTGAGACTGTTGTGACTGGTTGAACTTCTTGTATTGCTGTTGCTGATGAGTGGAGGATGAAGATTGCTTCCCACTGGCAGAAGGTTCCCATTTCCTCTTGTTATCACTGGAACCTAATGCAGCACCTCGCGGTGGCAGCTTGCCCTGCGTGACGGCCTGGTCCGTCAGCTTGTACGCCAGTCGGATAGCCTCCTGTATGGTAGCTGGTCTAGCAGTGGTGACCATGCTCTGTATTTCCGGAGCTAGCCCATCGATGTACCTCTCAACCCGTTTGTAAGCCGGGTTAATCATAGTAGGGCATAGAGTATCCAACCCGTGAGAACGAGTTGTGTAGGCTTCAATTTCAGAACCTACCATCTTCAGGTTCCAAAATTCGGTTTCCAGTTTCTGTACTTCATCTCTGGAACAGTACTCCTCTTTCAGCAAGTTCTTGAATTCTTCCCATGTCGTGGCATTTGCAGCCTCAACACCCAACATCTAAACTTGTGTGTTCCACCAGCTCAGAGCAGCACCATCTATTGTGCCAGCAGCATATTTCACCCTACTCCCGGCAGGGCAGTTGCAGATTTCAAATACTGACTCCAGCTTTTTGAACCAACGAAGCAGTCCCACTGCTCCCTCAGTTCCCTTGAAGGGGTTAGGCTTGCAGTCCATAAAGGACTTGTAGGTGCAAGCCGGTTGTCCTGAAATCGGATTGAGCATAAGGATTAGATATTTGAGTTGAGATTAGGTCATGGAAAGCTATCACGCAATTGGATAAGGAAATTTTTACTTACCAATGGGGTTCTGCTGAGGAGGGTGTTGGCTTGCTAAGGCTGCGGTAACATTCTGATTGATTAATGCCGCCAATTCTGCCGGCGTCATGGTGATGTTACCTCTTCCACTTCCACGTCCTCTTCCAGACATTCTTAAAATCACTACATACAAAAATAAGTAAATATCCAACATATTTAACTTCATTTAGGTATAAGTAATTAAAGAATCCAACACACGCACAACTAATAAGTTCGAATAATAATTTCTGATTAAATAAATTGTAAGTATGTCTACAATGAATCCAACCACATACTAAAATCCAAAGATATCAGTCGCATAGAAACAACCCTTTTCGTCCTGGACTGAAGAAGGAAAAGAGGTCCAAGCATTTAAAGAGTAGACAAGCTAGAGAATCAGTTCAAATCTGAGGGATTAGGACTAATGTCAACAGTGATGTTCTATGAGAATCGAGACTTCCTCGTCTCAGAGTGTAGAAATGAAGTCTTATACTGACTACAAATGTTATCACCCGACCGAATTCACCGGACTTAGCATGCATGACAAATTACAATTACGTGTGCACCCGTAATGGTAATTTGCTTTGCATGGTCACCCCGGTTCCTCCTATCAGGGCTAACATATCTTGTCAAGTACAGTGGTTATCAACGATAGAGGTACTAAATATATAATTATTATCTCGGAATCGATCAATCAAAGTTGTACGAAAGGATCGGTAAGGTTCAGGAAATTCGTAAGTAACCCTTCCGTGACTCACAGCAACTTGGAGCAACCATCCCTGTAGTCGTACGCTCACAGGGATACGTCAAAGCAAAAGTTCTTAGGCAACCAAATTAAGTACATATAACTTAATAATCTATGTATGTGTAACTAATGCAAATCCAGCTATAGTCTAAAATGCAATGCAAATGAGATGCAAAAGTTTATTTTAGTTCACTATAACTAATGCTCTGATACCAATCTGTCACATCCTCAATTTCCACGAGCGGGGTTTTACCGTCAGGCGTGTGACATAACCAGGATCTCAGATAAGCATCAGTTACACCAAACGACTCGATAGTTACAAAACATATAAGTTGCTTAATAAAAAAAGAAACAAACCAATTTTGTTTAAGTTTGCGGAAGCGAATCAGTAAAACATTTAATGATTGTTTAAATGCGCAAACACGCGCCCAAACCAATCTAAATAATATAAATGAAAATAAACCTTTAAATCAGTTTAAAAAGTAAATGTGAATGATATGCACTAGATGCAGTGCTCCTAAACGTGCCACATCAATGACCTGAGAGAAAACATGCAAAAGTCAGTACAAGACTGGTGAGTTCACAGGTTTATCAGAAAACAGTCAGTATCAGTAATGAAATTCCCGGATTAGTAATCAAAGCATATAATGGGTAGCTAGCCCATAGCAATTACTAGGTGTATGAAGTCGCGACCGAGCTGACATGTAATCAATAGTAATAATGTAGGCCCGGCTGTGGTTTCCCCACCACAACACTGTAAAACAGGCTGACCGTTCACCCGTTTGACCTCCAGTCAAGCTAGCGCGACTAGCCCGGGCAGGGTATGTCAATTCCAGTAGATCTACTAACAATCACCTCGCTATTTGCATATTAACGGTCCGAAGGGCAAAGTATAACACCATAGTATCAGGTATATGCAGTATTATAAAAATCCAATGTAATGTAACGTTTATGAAAGCAGCATGTTTCTCTCCCCCAAAAAGAGTGTAAAGTAAAAGTGGGGCTGTAAACTCACCTTGAATGCACAGTATTAATAAACAAAAGCACAAACGTTTAGGGTCTCCGCTCAACCTGGATTTCAATTAATATATAATATTAATTTTAATTATTAAATATAAATATAACGATCGTACGGTTTTGTATTCCCGGTTTCAGGCCAAACGTCCCAATTCACCCATGCACACGCAAGCACAAATAAACATAATTACCTTCTCAATTATGCTTGACCAACCACATACATCCAACAAAAATCAAACATGTATATTATATATATACACTCCCACAATGCTACAAGCAGCATACACGAAAAACATTAATGTAAACATTACAAGTTTATGCATTAAAACACATACTATATAATGCTACGGATGTCGTGCACACACATGTGTTGTTTATATATATACTTGCAACCACAACCATAATTCCCTTGAACACACACACTGCTACTCATACAAACATATATGCAACATACATATCTCCACACAATACATATGCATATACACATTCATACACTTAATATATATAGGAAAACACACACTAGCAGAACACACACATGCATCATGCATAACACACACAAGTACATGCATAACACACACTCATGCATATGCAAAAGACACACATACACATGCATATGCAAAAGACACACACACCCCATCCATACATACCTAAGAAGGCACATTATGAAAACACACTCCTGCAGATTCCATTCCCTGTACACATATGTAGCACATACATATACATACAATAATATTCATGCAGAATTAGTTCCCCTCGCTCCCCCCTTTCAAAACCGAAACACCTATGACCAATACAATAAATTAACGCACCGGAACAACCATGCAAACCGTCCATATAATGCGCATACAATCATTGAGCAGACTAAACATACAACCACACACCATGCATCGCGCGGCTTACATTCACACAACAGACTCATACGTATACGTGTACTGCAACACACAACGATTACAGATACATATCCACACTACGCCTAGCATGAGCACGTGATGAACAAGCAGAATTACTATCATGATTTCCCGACGTCATCGATCACCCATAACTTGAACCCGATTCCCTGGATTCACACAAACGCTATGACCCGGGATCCCGAAACCGTACGTGTCAAGTTTATGCGAAAAGTAGAAGACATACCGTGCGAGTTATCGTTGGAGTGCAGCGATTAACAGAGAGCAGCGTCGATGGGAAACGTCATGCGAAGGCAAACCACGATCAACACTTCGGGATGGCAAACCACGACCGCGAGAGTTCAAGAACCACCGTGATGTACAGCTGCGAAAGAAACACAAGAGGACGATGGCAGGAGGTTTAGGGTTGCGAATGTGAGATGAATGTGGGGTTGTTTGAGTTTGTTCGAATATAATGGAGAAGAACTGAAGGTGGGTCGGTTATGAGCCCACACATCTCCCATAGGGTCCCTCAAGTTCGGACCATTTGCACAATGCTCCTCCAAGTTTACTTAAATTGTGTTTTGGTTTATTAAGTTTTTATGTTAGTTATTATTAATTTCAATAATAAAGTTGATATATATATAGATATTATTGTCAATTGTCGAGAAAGAGGTTTATAGAGATTGTGATGTTAACCTGAAGACTCGGGTTGTCACACACCCTACTCTTGGTAGGGCAGTTGCAGATATCAAACACCGACTCCAGCTTTTCAAACCAACGGAGCAGTCCCACTGCTCCCTCAGTTCCCTTGAACGGGTTAGGCTTGCAGTCCATAAAGGACTTGTAGGTGCAAGCTGGTTGTCCTGAAATCGGATTGAGCATAATGATTAGATATTGGAGTTGAGGTTAGGTCATGGAAAGCTATCACACGGATCTGGATAAGGGGTAAGGAAACCTTTACTTACCAATAGGGTTCTGCTGTGGGGGGTGTTGGCTTGCCAATGCTGCAGTGACATTCTGATTTATCAGCGCTGCTAATTCCGTGGGCGTTATAGTAATGTTACCTCCGCCATGTCCACGGCCTCTTCCAGACATTCTTTAAAAATCACAACATACATAAATAAGTAAATATTTCAACATATTTTACTTTATTCTAGTATAAGCAATTAAAGAATTTAGCACACACAACTAAATGTTCAAATAATAATTTCTGGCAAAATGAATTGTAAATACGTCTATAATTAATCAAACCAAATATCAAAATTCAGAAACATAAGTCGGAAGTGGAAACAACCCTTCCCATCTTGGTGTGAAAAGAATAAAGTCCAATGGAAATAAAGAAATAATGAAAGGAAAGGAATAAGCAAGGAAATCAATGAGAATCGACAGATCCATCACTGTTTTCCGCTTCGTCATCAGGTTGTTCCTTGGGTTCTCCTTCTGGTTCTTTCTCCTCTGGTGCTTCTTCCGGTTCTTCTTCAGGTTCTTCCTCATCTTTGGGTGCCTCTTCTGGTTCTTCCTCGGGGTCTTCTTCCTCTTCGGGTGCCTCTTCTAGCTCTTCCTCGGGGTCTTCTTCTTCTTCGGGTGCCTCTTCTGGTTCTTCCTTGGGGTCTTCTTCTTCTTCGGGTGCCACTTCTGGTTTGGGTACTGCGTTCTGAGCGAAGACACGGGATTCTAGATTTTCAAGTCGTTGGTCGCCGCTATCGGCCCGCCCGACCAATCCATTAAAATGATCCAATAGGTCATTGTAGTATCCCACGAAGTTATCGAATCGAGTCCTGAGTCGTTCGAGTTCCTTCGTAGTCTCACTCGATGTCTTCTTCAGCTCTTTGTTTTCCTTCTCAAGTTCTGCTATGCGCTTACGTTCCAAATGTGTTGTGGCTGCCAAAGCAGCTATGGCTTGCTCTGGAGGGCAAGGAAGTGGTGGTAACGTAGGGGCATTAAGGTCCCTACCAGAAGTAGACCTAGTACGAGGTCGGTTCTCAGGAGGTGGGGGTACATTCTTGTCTAAGATGAGATCGATTATGTACTGAGGGTAACACTCCCACCTATGAACCGGTGGGTACTCAGGTAAAGCAAAAGGCTGATCGTAATCGAGTCTCTCATTATTATTATAACGTAATGGCCAAACGCATGGGTTCTCAGAGGAAGGAACATGATCGTAGTAGATAGGCCTTTTGCCCCGAGAAGAAGATGAAGGAGCAGATGATGAAGACGCCATTCCTGTAGTAAACCCTGATAGAAATAAGCCCAAGCTAGTAAACAGCAAGCAAGCATAACATAACAGTCTACGTGTGTGTAGCTAATCCAAATCCAGCTATAGTCTAAAGGCAATGCAAATGAGATGTAAAATTTCATTTTAGTTCGCTATAACTAATGCTCTAATACTAATCTATCACACCCTCAATTTCCACGAACGAGGTTTTACCGTTAGCCGTGTGACATGACCAGGATCTCAGATAAGCACCAGTTACACCAAAGGAGTCGATAATTATAAAACATATAAGTTGCTTGATTATAATGAAACAAACCAAACATGTTTAAGTATTGCGGAAGCGAAATTAGAAAACATTCAAAAAAGTGTTAAAACTGCGCAACACGCGCCCAAACCAATTTAAGTAAATGCAAATGTAATTAAACCATAAATCAGTTTTAAATTGAAAACAGAATGATATGCAGTGGATGCAGTGCTCTTAGACGTGCCATATCAACGACCTGGGAGAAAACAGGCTAAGATCAGTACAAAGACCGGTGACTTCACAAGTTTATCTGAAAACAATAATTAATAGTAATGGAATTTAAGATTTAGTAATCAAAGCATATAAGTAGGTAGCTAGCCTACAGCAAGTCACTATGTGTATGAAGTCGCGACCGAGCTGACAGTAATAATACTAATGTATGCCCCGGCTGTGGAATCCCTACCACAACACTGTAAAACAGGCTAACCATTCACCCGTTTGACCTCCAGTCAAGCTACCACGACCAGCCCGGGCGGGGTTTGTCAAACACAGTAGACCTACTAACAATCACCTCGCTAGTAACATATTCAGGGTCCGAAGAGGCGTAGTATAACACCATAGTATTAGGTATATGCAGTATTACGAAATCTAAAGTATTTTATCGTTTATGAAAAACATGTTTCTCTACCCCAAAAAGAGTGAATATATGAAAGTGGGGCTGTAAACTCACCTTAAAAGTAAAGCAAAATTAATAAGTGTAACCACGAACGATTAAGTTTCCGAACGACCTGGATGCACATTTATTGCATAATTAATATTAAATATAAAATACTAATAGTGGTTCGTACGGTTTCGGGTTTCACGACTCGGTTATGGTGCCGGTTATCACGTGTGCCAAGTCGTGTAGTAAGATACCCTTTATATATTTTAATTTTTACCTTATATATTACAATGCCAATATATACATTACCAGTCATGTACGCATTTATAACAAATATTACTCATTCACACACACAAAATGTAAGAATACATATATATATATATATATATATATATATATATATATATATATATATATATATATATATATATTTAGTCAAGTGAGACTTATGACCAACACAAACCTTGCGCCCACTTTATGAAGGAGTTCCCCCCATGCGCCCAAACTAAACACATATAACATGCATAAAAAGGAAAATATACATATGTACACACATGGACACATAGTAAATACAAATATTGTAGAAACAAGAACATGCGTAGGCGCATTGCCCCTAAGGAACACACACGTGCACACCTCATGCGTCTACTCCACTGGACTCTTGAACCACATACATCTCATCATGGCACACATACATATAGATCACATACTTATGCATGCATCCACACACATTTACAGTGAACATACATACAATTTAATATATATTTATACATATATTCTTACCCACACACATGACATATATATATATATATATATATACAAGAGCACACACACACAGACATATATATATATATACAAGAGCACACACAAAACACAATAAACTAAGTATGTAATTACAAGAATTACTATATATGAATACGTACCCACAATCATATACAACAACACGCACCTATATACACCGATAATAATCCAAAACACCCATGCATATGCATTCATGCGCCTAGACTCCACAACCCACACACATTGAATTAAGGGCACATAAACACCTACATACCAACACATACAGACGCATGTACATGTATGTCCATACACAACCTAAACAAAGCCCCCCATGAGCTTACATATCTCACGGTCACACCCATACAATCACACACCATCACGACCAAGACACACACCCATATACCCAAGCATGTACATACATACAATCGCAGAAACATGCATATACGTACGCACGCAGAACATATACGCAACCCACGAACACACTAACAACAACAACAAGCCATCAGCCCTCATGCGCATACATATATGTATACGTCCAAACCAAAATATACGACACGGTTATAATCGATGACTGAAAACCAAGAGGTCGCAACACAACCGGCCCACCCTCACGCACACCCACTCCCAACCACAGCCCAAACCGCAAATTGGCACCGAGAGTGAAGCCGTACCACTACGAATACGTAAACATAATGGAAGTAACTTACTGTACCGGGATGCAAACGCACGCAGAAGAGATCGCAGATGACAAAGAGAAAGGTCGCAGTTGAAGGGGTTGTCGAAGGGGAACCTTGCGCAAGTTGTCGTCGAGAGAGGAAGATGACCGGGGTTTGTTTTTAGGGTTTCAGGGGTGTGGGAATGGTTCTGCGATGGAGGGGGAACTGTGGGTGGGGGGTTGGTTATTATATTGTAATTTAAATTTTGTTAGTTACCACAATGGTCCCTCTAATTTTCTTAATTTACGCAATAGTACCTTAAGTTAAATTTATTGAATTTATTATTTTGGGTGAACTATTTACAAATTTAGTTGTAAACTTTATTTGTAATAAATTATAGTTCCTTAATAATAATATAATTTATTTAATAATATGGAAATATATTGAATTACGAAAATGATAATGATGAACTGGAAACGTGGGGTATCACATAATCTGTCCCACATCCTCATTCATATCATTTACAAATAAAACACTATTTTGTAAAGTTGACTAATTTTTAGACGTTAACATCTCATTCCCCATATATAAGGATCTAGATTAATTCTCACGGTTCTGAAGGTATTTACGAGTTCTGAAAAAGATCCTGATCATATATATATATACACACACACACACACACATATATATATATACACATGCACACAGATATACACACACACACACACACACACAGATATATATATATATATATTTGAGAACTCATATGTTGGACTCAACAAAGTGCATTAAGAATTAATGCAAGAAAGTATGATGCTTCCATTATCAAACAATCAACCAATTCTGTTTTAACATACAAATCATACATTAGAAACACATTAACATCATTAACATTCATAATAATCACTAACATTTATGTAAATTTCTTTTTCAGATTTGTAGATAAAGAAATTTTGCCCAAGTCAACCAATGCGGATGAAGAAATCCAATACGGATGAAGAAATTCCATTGCGGATGAGGAAATTCCAATGCGGATGAAGAAGTTCTACAGCGGATGAAAAATATGTTCACACAACGGATGAAGTCTCTACTCCCACAGCGGATGAAGAGCTTCACAGCGCATGAAGAGTTCTATTCCCACAGTGGATGAAGAACAAGTTCCCACAGTGGGTGACCTCCACAGCTGATGAGCTATTCCCATAGCGGATGAACAAATTCATCACAGCGGATGAACAAACTGTTCTTACAACAGTTGAACAGCTTCTCCATAGCGGATGACTTATCCCCACAGCGGATAACTTAGATACTTAGGATTATTTTTATGTAATTTTTATTTACATAAGGGTAGATTAGTAATTGTCTATAGCTTTTGTGTATAGGCTATAAATAGCACTCTACCCTAATCCTTTGTAAGCTTTTGAAAAAAATTATCAATCAAACAAGCAGTTTATTCTCATGCATTCTAACACACAACAAACACACACACACACACACACACACACTGAAATCATACACATTAATCATGGGTTTCCGCACCATGGTTAGTGTTTGTTGATTTGTGAGAGATTTGCAAAGATCCTTGGATAAATCAACCTCTTCACACTGAATATTGTTCTTTCAAAGTTCATGTCCAATATGCTTGAATAAGTTGATTTTCATCACCATAGAAATTGCAAGAACCCTTTAACCCCCATCATAACCATTGATTTAATATAAAATATAAAAGATTCCACTTGGATGGCTAAGATGAGATCAAGGGTAATATGGTGATTTTATTTTTGTCCTTTTTCTGAAAAGTCATGGTCATGTCAAATTGATTTCTTCTCTTTCTTCTCAATATTAATTAAAACCTTCAAAATAAATTCAAGAAACTCCATCCTTCATCAAATTTCAAATCATCTTCAACACCCATTTCAATTTGGATCGTTCATGCCTGAACCATTCGTCTCTGCAGCTACGTTCTTCTAACCACACATCGCCCACCATAATCTCTCCGTCAACGAGAATAACATCCCGAGTTGGAGATAATCTAGAGAGAGAAACTAGACAGAGAAAGTTTTAACCTACATCAATGGTGTTCTTATCTTTCTTATTCTTCCTTGTCAACGAGAACAACACCCGAATTGGAGATAATCTAGAGAGAGAAACTAGAGAGAGAAAGCTTCAACCTACATCAATGGTGTTTTTAGCTTTCTTTTTATCGTTGGACATCTTCAAATGTTTTTAGTTTGAGAGCCACCAACCTAATTGTAAGGCCCTGTTCCTGGAGACCTCACAGTTGGATGATCATCGCATTATTACATAAAACATTACATAATTCATAAAATATGTAGCGGAAATCCATCTAACAAAAGCCATTAATCTTTCAGTTGAGCTAAACCGAATATACTTGAGCTAACGACAACATGGTCGTGCACCTCCTAAAAATTTGCTTGCAAGACTTGCATTCTTTCATTTATGTTCCACTTTTCTTTTCATTAATCTTTCACTTTTATTAATGATAATACTTTACGTATACGTTCATAAACACACCACGTGAAGTCACACCATAATAATTATTATGGAACATAAGAATAGCTTATAATTATGCATAGTAATAACAAATAAGACCCTAAAGTCAAACTACGGTCAAACCCTAATCATTCTGTTTTCTCAAAAATTTCAGAAAAATTCTAAGTGTTAGACGCATGAGAACTATACAAGCGTATGAGGCTTGTTTAGGCGCGTTACAACTATGGGGGTGTATGGACTTAGGCGTTTAAGCACTTAGGCGCATGAGCCGCTTCGGGCGCATGGGAACTATTTTGGCACATGGGGTATACTTAGGCGCCTGAGCTTAGAACGTAGGAACATGAACTACTGTTCAGGCGCACGGACTTAGACTTAGAATTTCTAAGGTATAGGTTGGGCGCATGGGGTACTGTTTAGGGCGCGTGAACTCTATTTGGGCACATGACCCTACTTAGAACTTTCTAAGGCAATTTTAGGCACATGGGCCTTATTTAGGCGCATGACCAACTGTTTGGTATGTTCCTAACACATTTTCAGTCCTAAACATCATATCAACCTATTCTAAGATTGTTATAACTACTCTAAGCTTAGTCACCACATAAACAACCATAGAACAACATCATACAAGCCTACTTACATACGGTTATATATATAAATTATGAAAACATTTCTAATACATTTCCATCCCCAAAAAGAGTTAAAACATGTAAAAAGATGGGGTCTATAACTCACCTTAGCACTTCAACCTTGAACTCTTAGATTTGAACTTTTTTAAATAGCTCTAACGCCTAAAACATGTCAAGAACACATACCCGAACACATAAAATCAAGTAAGAACACACAGAAATCGGTTTCATGGTTGAAAATCCATAAGTACTAAACCAATTATTCAAATTTACTTACCTAAGCCTAGATTTGCTGCTTTCTCTATCTAAAAACCGAAACCCAGCTTTCTTCTTCTTCTTCTTCTTCTTTCTTTTTGGTCGACAAAGAGCAGTTGTAAGCATGGCATTGGCGGCCATGCCTTAAAAAGGTGGAAATTTTTGTCTTTTGTGTATTATTTATACAACACCCCCTTTGACTTTTGGTCTCTTTTTATTTTTTATTTGATACTTTTCCTTTCTACTTATTTTGATAAATTTTAAGGTGTTACGGTGGTGAAATCAGTTGACCAGTTAGACTTTACTTGCGATTTAAAACATTTAAAGGTACGACAACTTTAACATAGTTTGTGTGCCATCCTACATCAGATTTGTGATGATTTTTGTTCGGAAACTATGCATTTAAATCATTCTAACAGGTGCAAGCAGCCTCGGTGGTGTAGTTACATGGTTTAGTGTAGTTTGGTTGTTGAAATCACATTGATGTAGTTACATGGTTTATTGGTGTTTGCTTTATATTTTTTATATATTAGTTTACAGATTGGTTTACATTAGTTTACATTGATTTGCAATAGTTTACACTGGTTTACAGACTGGTTTGCATGACAGTTTTGCTATAGGTTACAGTAGTATAACAGTGTAACTTGTTGTAACTATGTACGAGTAATACTTTTTTTGATTTACATTGGTTAATATTTGTGTTGTTTGTTCCATATGTAGTGCTAAATCATTAGGACATGGTGTAATGTCGTCTAGTTTACGTTTAAAAAACGTTAATAGCATAATTTTGATCAGTAGTGTAATTAGAGTGGTGTAGTTTTCTTTTTTGGTTTAACTATTTTACAGTAGTGTAATTACAGTGATGTTTTTTTGTTACAATGTATTTTATTATTTTATTTTTTGTTTATTACAGTCTTGAAGTTTTGTAACATTAGTGTAGTTACGTTAATGTGTTACTTTTAGTTTGAGTGTTGTAATATCATCTATTTAATAGTGTAACTAGATGTTTTTATTACAACTTTGCTAAAGGTTACTTTAGTAACATTGTGTAATGTCATTTGGTTGTTAGGTTGTCGTAATATGGATGTTATTGTTAATTAGAGTGGTTTAATATCGGGTGTAAATGTTTGGTACACTAGCGCAAGATTATATGATCTAATTTCGTTTGCAAGATTACATGGAAATTAACATTGTAATATAATATAATTACGTACGGACAAAATTTTTTTGCAATACTATACTAGAATTAAAGAGAAAAATATGATAAGTTTAATGGCGTAATTTTTATAAAAATATTAGAATTTATAAAAAAGTTGATACATCTTGATGTACCTAGTTTATGATCTCAATTGTACACTACAGCTCCCAGTTCCAGAACATGCGTTGTGTAGTTCTTCTCATGCACCTTGAACTGTCTAGATGCATAAGCTATGACTTTGTCACGTTTGTTGATACATCTTGATGTACCTAGTTTATGATCTCAATTGTAAAAGTCTTTCATGTCTTACACTGATATAATATGATGGAATGTGATGATCTTAATGATATATGAAATGCATTATGATGTTTATTTGTGATTAATTATGTCATGTTATCATTATATTGAATGTGATTCACATGTATGAACTTACTATATAGGTTTGATGTTGTTTTACATAGTTCTAAGTGAATAAGAACTTAGAAATATGTTTAACTTTGTCACGTGGACATTCATCCTACTGGACCATACTTATCGCGCATACGCATAGATGAACCATACTTATGGACCAGTTGCACGACTGGACTAGGTGACTGGATCAGTCGTATGATTGAGACATAAGATTGACTCAGTCGTGCGACTGAATCTTCAGTCGTGCGTATGAGTCAGACGCATGATTCAGTCGTACGGCTGAACCATGCTAGTGGTTCAGTCGTACGATTGACACTGAAAACCTATAAATACCACATAATTCGTGGAAAAACAGAACACTTCGAATACTTTTGTACCCTAGCCGTTCAGAGCGTCCCAAGTCGCCAATCCAAGTTCATAGTTTGTTCCTGATCGATTCCAATCTGTTCTTAACGTTTGTTACATTGTTAGATCGACCAGGTTATTCTTCTCACTGATTGGATCGCCAATCAAATAGAATTCCACGCTATTCGATCTGGTTTCACACAGAATCCGTTAGTACTATGTACGTACACAGTCCTAACAAGTGGTATCTGAGCTTAGGCTCGTGTTTTTGCGTGTATTCAATTGGTTTTGGTGTTAAAATCAATGTTTCAATCAAAAGATCCACTTTTTCGCTTCAAAACGTATTTTTGACGAGTCTCTGTGTTAAACTTTCGACCTTTTACCATACGGCAGATTAGGGTTCGTAAAAATTCGTAATTTTGAGTCAAGTGTTCAAAAGTTCGATTTTTCCCGTAGCAGCAGCTTCAGTCGCACGATTAGCTCAATCGCACGACTGGACTCATTCGTATAGTTCATTCGCACGGTTGAAGTATTCCATACGGTTGACCTCATTCGTCCTGTTCACTCTCACGACTGAATCCAATCGCACGACTGAAGTCATTCGCATCCTTCAATCGCACGGTTGACCCAGTCGTCTTGTCCAATCGCATAACTCAATCTGTCCTGTTCTGAGTTCATTAAGTTCAAAGCTATGGAAGATCAGTTCTCTGCATTCACTGCTGGAAAGGACTCACGCATCCAGAATCTTCTACTTCTGGAAAGTGAGATCGGGAACCACAACAAACCGCCAAAGCTATTAACGTTGGATGAATACCCACAGTGGAAACAGGGTTTGAAATCTACCTGAATAAAGTTGGCCCCAATCTGTGGACGTCTATTGAGACTGGTTATGTGGTTCCAGTCAGTGCTAATGGGGTAAAGTTGACTTTGGGAGGAATGAGTGAATCCTAGAAGACTATGCATAATGCTAAAAATAAAGCATATGCCTTGTTGACTCAGTCTATACCTAAGGACATATTTCATCAGTTTTCTGAGAACAAGGAGTCAAAGAAATTATGGGAGGCATTGGAAAAGAGATACGAAGGCAATGCAACTTTGAAAGCACTGAAGGCAAAAGCTCTTAAAAAGGAATTATACAATTTCTCACCAATTGGAAAAGAGAGTTTAGATGATGTCATTGATAGATTCTATCATCTGATGAGTGAGTTGCACACTCATGGCATGACCACACCCATGGAAGATAAAGTCTCTAGTTTTGCTGATGGTCTGCCAGACAAATGGGATCCATTTGTGTCTAATTTGAGACAAAATGACACTCTTGCTACATTAGACATAAATGATTTCATTTTGAAGTTAAGAGAGGAAGAACTGCGTCAGAAATACAAGTCAAAAAAGGGATCCTATACTCAGAATCCTACACTATACAATTCAGTTCCAACCCCTGCCTCTTTAGGTGCACCGCTACAAACGGCGTTTATGTCTAACTCTTCTGCTCCTTCCCAAAGCTGTTCATCGGGAACCGAAACGTCAGGGTCATCTGGTACCCAATACATTGTTCCTGAGGCAAATACTACCAAGTTAAAGTCCGAGAATCTCGGAAATGTCACCGTGGAAGTTGCTAAAGAACATATGGACCTTCTAGCTGCTGTTGTTCAATCTTATGATGGATTAGTTACCGGTAAGATTGGGAACTGTCATCTTGCTGACGAGGACTACGAGCAAGTTGATGAAACTGAGCTGGAACGTTTGGATATTATGTGGGCCTTGGCTAGTGCTGTCAGAAGAGCAAAGAAGTTTGTCAAGAAGACAGGGCAGAACTTGGTTGCTACTAAAGATACGACATTTAGGTTTGATAAAACCAAGGTCATGTGCTTCAACTGTGGAGAAAAGGGGCACTTCAAACGTGAGTGTGTAAAGCCAAAGAAGACCGGAAATGGAAATCCTTTTCCTACGTTCAACCGTCAAGACAAGGATAAGATTGGAGCATCATCTTCAAGTAAAGAGTCAAAGGCTTTGGTTGCTCAAGGTGATGAAGGACAAGACTGGTCCTTCCGATTCGTATCTGAGGGTGAATCCAATGTTGCATTAGTTGATACCTTGGACGATGGATCTGCTAGTGAGGGAGACATCATAGCTGAGCATGCACGTTCAGATATTGAAGAAGCTATGGATGTTGTTGATCATTTGGTTAAAGAAGAGTTACGTGCTTCAAACTCAGAATCTCAAGTCACTGAAGAGTCTGACATTGCACTGATGGCGGATTCGTCTAGTTCTACACAGGTATATTCTAAAGACGAATTATTTGATAAACATGCTTGTTCTAAATGTGAAAAATTTAGAGAAATCATTGATTTAAAATTTGCTAGGTTATTAGAACACAATGATAATCTAGTAAATGATTTATAACTCTGCACTGAAGCAAACCGTGTGTTAAAACAAAATGAGTGCAGCTTCAAAGAAAAGATAGAACTGCTAGGGAAACAACTAAGGGAAACCGAGGTTGTTGTATTAAATCAATCTAATGATATTAAGTTCCATTTAAATTATTTAGAAGAAACTAAAAAGGAGAAAGTAGTTTTACAAGTCGAAGTTGAATCTTTAAAACAATAATTGCATAGTTTGGCAAGTTCTTCTCACATAGTTCAAAACTTAGTAAAAGAACGAAATGGCGGGGAAGGTCTGGGTTATAAAGTAGTACCGCCACCACATGCTATCCTTTTGAATACTAAATGTAGACCAATCAATAATAACCCGGTAAAGGATCATGTGGTGTCTACTCCTCTGGTAAGTGATCCAGATTCTACAGGTAAACCTGCGAAGTCTGTCACTGAACAGAAGAATACTACTTTGGGATCTAAAGATAAGATGCATGTTGAGGACTTGACTGATAAAATTGAAAAGGTTAACTTAGGGTCAGGTTCAAAAACGTCTATTTCAGAACCTAAACAGTCTAAATCAATGAACCCTAAACATGTAAGTCATCAAAATCAAAATAAAATGAAAGCAAAAGATGTTCAAAATGTCAAAACAATTAATTTTGTTAAAGAATGTGAAGCATCTAAAAGGGAAAAGAAACTACCCAGCCCCCGACCAAACTCAACCCTACATCAACGCTTTCCCCATATCGTCGAAGGGAGATCCTGCTACAGTTGTGGAAAACGAGGACACATCTCTCCAAACTGTCCTTACTATTAGACACCTAAAAAGAAAATTGTACTTTTTGATGATGAAAAACCAAGAGTTTCTAAAATCAGAACTAATACTCCTCCAAAACACCAAAGTTAACACAGACAAGCTCAAAACGAAGCTGTGCCACCTAAGGTTGAATCTAGGATAATTAGTGAACCGAAAGTTCAAACCATAAGCCAATTGTCTGTTTACCAGAAACAAGCCTTACACAAAGCTAGCTTATGGCAAGAAAAATCAAGTAATGTGTCTGATAGTGAAGACAAGAAAAGAAAGATATGCCCTCATCCTATGAAGGTTAGTGGGTTGAGTTCATGATGTGTGATACTTCTGGGACACCCAAGCTAGTTAAGGCTTGGGTCCCAAACCTAAACTAATCATTTCCTATGTATGTGCAGGGCATCCGCTACAGCTCTATCACTAATACCTGGATTATTGATAGTGGGGCTTCCAGGCACATGACCGGGAATTCGTCCCTCATTTTCAATGTCAAGCAAATTAAAGGGGGACACGTATCATTCGCTGGGAATAAAGGAGGTTCCATCACCGCGTAAGGCGAAGTAGGAAACGAGAAAGTGAAGTTTGACAAAGTCAACTATGTTCAACAACTACAGAACAACTTGCTTTTTGTCTCCCAAATCTGTGATAAGGGGTTTAAGGTTATGTTTGACAACAAGAGGTGCTACATACTGAAGAAGAATTATGTTATAGAGGAGGATAACATTCTAATGTCAGCTTTAAGATATAATGACCGTTGTGTCTTGGACTTATCAAAAGCCTCCACAACTGAATCTACTGCTCAGTGCTCCTTGTCAAACATCTTGTTACCACATTGGGTGATGTTTCTGAAAGCTAAATCAGAGACCTTTAAATCATTCAAACATCTTGTTACCACATTGGAGTCTCTCTACAAGCTGAAAGTGAGAAGGATTCAATTAGACAACGAGATAGAGTTCAAGAATCGGTGGATGGAGGCCTTCTGTCGAGAGAAAGGAATTGTTCATTAGTTTACCTCTGCCTACACTCCATAAATGAATGGTGTTGCTGAAAGGAAGAATCGGAGCTTGATAGAGACATCAAGGACAATGCTAGCTGACTCCAAACTGCCAGTTCAATTCTGGAATGAGGTAGTGGCTAATGCATGTTACACTCTAGATCAGGTCTTGGTAGTCAAACGTCATGGAAAAACTTGTTATGAGTTGCTCCAACAACGTAAACCCAATTTAGAGTATCTGGTTGGTGCACCATGTATGCTGCTAAAGAAAAATCAGACTGGGAAGTTCTGCGAGAAGGCAGAAGAAGGTATATTCCTTGGATACAGTATACCAGATAAACGGGTTTATAATAACTCAACTGCTCAGGTAGAAGTGTGGTGCAACGTTGATGTACAAAGATACACCACCCCCCTGCGGGAAAAGGACATTCCTTTTTCTTCGACTATGATGGATTTTTTAAATCCTTCAATCTACCTCCTTCCCATTCTGATGATGAGTTAGCTGCTCGAATGATGTACGATGTTCTGAATGTTCCTACACAAGACTTGACATCATCGGTTCCGTTAGATGATACTTCTAGCCCTTCAGGGGGAGAGCTTGAGGTGATTCTTCCTCCGATGATGAGGACGTTGAAACTGAGAGTGCAAACCAGGAGGAGCAGGTTCCCACTACCGAAAGTACACCAGTATCAGATCATGATGAAACTGGAACTTCTGAACCCCATACTCCAACAGTTCAGAATCTGGATAATGAAGTTGCAGTACCCACCACTCTTGGAACTCAAGTTAATGTACATCATCCCCTGTACAACATCATCGGGGATATTCTATCGGGAGTTCAAACAAGAAATCAGCTATACTCAACTCATTATGCTGCAGTCATGGAAAAGGGATATCTACACGATGGTGCTTATCGCTGTTTTGTGTCTCAAGTTAAGCCAAAGCATGTCAGCAAGGCTTTAAAAGATGAGACATGGGTAAGTGCTATGCAAGAAGAACTCCTTCAGTTCAAGAAGTTAAGAGTCTGGACACTTGTGGACAGACCAGAAGATGCAAAAGTAATTGGCACGAAATGGGTTCTTTGGTGTAAGAAAGATGACCAAGGGGTCATAATCAGAAACAAGGCTCGGTTTGTCGTTCAAGGGTTTAGGCAAGTCGAAGACATTGACTACAGTGAAGTGTTTGTACCTGTGGCAAGGATGGAAGCAATTCGTATCTTCTTAGCCTATGCATCCTATACGCAGATTAAAGTCTATCAACTGGATGTGAAAAGTGCATTCTTTCATGGTGAAATCCGTGAAACGGTGTACGTCAGTCAACCCGAAGGATTTGAGGATCCTTATCATCAGGATAGAGTTTATAAACTGGACAAGGCTTTGGACGGGCTTCATCAAGCCCCTCCCGCTGACCTTTACACAAAAACGTTTGATAAACCTCAGTTTTTAAATGTCTTAGAGGTCAATGGCGTTAAAAAGAAAAGTGATGTGATTCCAGAAGAATCTAGTTCTTAGTCCATCTTTATGTTTTATTTTTTAATTTTTCTTTATTTTATTTTTCTGTCTTTAAAAATCCAAAAACACAAAAAGATTTTTGGTTTTAGATCTTTAGGGGGAGAATAGTTTAGTTTCAGTATTTAATTATTTAAAAAAACGAGGGTTGGCAGAAAAGCTAAAAAACAAAGACATCAAATCTGTGAGTTTGATTCAAAACTATGGAAAATGATAGTACACAGGGAACTAATTGTTTGGGACAACAAAAAGACTTAAATATTCAAAATGTTACATTAAAATTACAAGTCTAAGAAGGATAAGCAAAATAAAGGGAAAATGATAGTAAACTAGTCTGTTACTGAGGTTACATAGAGAAAGTAGGTCTAGGAGTTGCTAGTCCATTATATGATGTGTCGGTAGATTCAACATAATAGACGAGTAGACTTCATTGGTGAAACAAACTAAAACGAAATTGTTCAACGAGATGTGGGTTTCCATCTTATCCCTGGTTAACACAATCAACATATTTCCAATAAGGGGTGACGAGCAAAATAAACGCCACAAATATGTGAGGATGACCATAAAATGAGCAAAGCACATGAAAAAAGTTGTTAAACGCAATCAAGCTAATGACTAACGTTGTTGGTGTGTAGTGTGTAAAAGAAAAGTGCTCAACAAGAAGATAGGTTGTGTGCCTCTCTACTCTGCGATGACACTGACCTGAGGATAAGCGTAACCTAAATATTCTAGAATTCATTGTTGTTTGTACCTCTCTGCTGTGCGATGGCACTGACCTGAGGCTTGGCATCTCTTTAAAAGCTCTTAGAATAGTTTCTTCTTGTCTAAACCTGTAGACCGCTCAAAAATCTTCTAAGGAATGTTGGTTACCTTATAAGCGTGGGATCCACAAATTCTTGTTGAAATAATAAACCTAACTAATCACCAATGTGAGTAAAAAATCTGTGTATGGATTTAAGTGGACAAAAATACTGACAATCATCGTGGCTGCAATCCTCGACAGTCAAAATCCTGTGTGCTTCTTACAGTTCTAGTATGATTTCCTGTAAGTGCTTTTGACTCTTAGACAAATAAGAATAAGTTAAACAAACATATACAAAAAGGTCCTAAATGATTATGTTTACACTTGTATGATTCCATATGAATCTTTCCAGATATGATAAAACAAATTGAGGCTATTCTACTCAGGGGAAGAATTCAGTTAAATCATATTTAAAAGCTTTCAACCCACCTCAAACAAACACACAAAAATATGTCCTGTTTCGTTTCAATTCAAGTGTTTTCTATTTTATTTATCAATTAGGTGTCAATGTCGGACTATGTAACTAGATGAACTCTGTGAATCATAAATTAAACACGTCTGAGGTGACCAAACTGGTGTGAATTTAAAAGGATCATATATGAGATGATCAAGTTTTGAAAATTAAAAGGGTCACGTCTGAGGTGATCAAACGATTTCAATTAAAAGGATCACGTCTGAGGTGATCAACCGGTTTTAACTTAAAAGGATCATGTAAGGCCCCTTTCCCAGGCACCTCACAGTTGGTCGTCATCACACATAAAACATATATTTGATATAAACTCAATAAAATAATGCAGCGGAATTTATAAAAGGGGTCATTCTCATTTCAACATAAAAGCTTTTACAATGCATTACATCGTTATTTTGATTACAAAGTACAAGCTTTCTTTACAATACCTAGCTTTACTATGATTGCTGCTGAAGCATATGAAACCGAGGATTTGTTAAATAATCCCGTTCATGTGAATCCTCAACAATCATAGGGTCATAAACAGTGACCTCTATTACAAAAACATAAAATTATTCATCATAAAGAATATTCCTTAAGTACTTCCGTACATCGGAACCCTTAAGGAACTCTTGACACTCTCATGCAACATACTTTGTTGCATGTATTATGCACCCCCACTTCCAGTGCGGGTAGCATTATCAAAAGGAGAATGCCATCCCAAAAGAGCTGAGTAGCCGCCTCGTGCCATGCCCAGCAACACAGTGCTGCCAACTGGGAGAATGTCAGCGTTGTAGAGCCTAGTTTTATAATAAACATATTATATTTCTTTTAGAAACCATTTCTTTCACATGATCATACATCATACATACACAGAGATAATATGCATTATTATCTTCTTCATTCGTTTTACATCATCATCTTTAACTTCTCATATGAATTCTGTCAGGCTTTACCCACTTCATAGCACTCGGCTATGATTATTGTGGTCGAATGACAAGAATCGCGTTTCATACTTACTTGCACATTGAATTCTGATGTACCAATACCATATGCTATACCCCGAACCATCTTAGCTACTGGGCCGTGAATCAATAGAGCGTATGCCACAGTAGCCATAGCTATTGGGCCGTGAATCTAAGCGTATGCCACAGTACTAGTTGGTAAGCGGTAGAGGTACCATGACCATGGTCAATCACAAAGAAGGACCAATCGACTTATTCAATGTTTGCAAGACATAACTCGTTCGTTCGTTAATGCATGTATTCGTCATCGTTTCACACATTCGTTCATTCATTAATATATGCATTCATCATCATGTTCCTCTTTCTTTATCTTTCACTTTACGTTACATAATACTTCATTCATTCATCGTCATAATACATGAGTCGTGAAAGATATACATACATCATCACAAGGAACACACACACATCATACATACATCATCATACATAGCATCATACCTACGTAATCATACATAGCATCATACATACGTCATCATACATAACATCACCCATACATAGTCTACACCATCAGTCATCTACAGGCACTTACTTCCGTATCTTTCGCGAAAGCCGGGACTTAACTATGCATCATTTTGGGTACAACAACACTAATTGTCCCTCCTAGACCGTGGGGACTCATGCTAGGACCTCATACAACACGCCCAAGTTCTTAATCATACCTTAAACGTTCATCACAACATTATCCCCAAATGGACCATACATACATATTTCAGTAAACAGGTTTATATGTGTTCCAGCCCCAAAAACATGGAAAAACGTTTAAATAAGGGGATCTAGAAACTCACCTCTGCTTGACAAGCAGCTTCTCAATCAATCTTTAAAGACGTGGGTCACACTACGCTGCCTGCAGATATGTTAACACTCAAAAGAGTTAATTTCTGCCTAATTTCGCTAATAGTTTCGCCCGTAGTTTCGCTCGTAGTTTCGCCCTAGTGAAAGTGTAGTTTCGCTAGGCGAATCAGCAGTTTCGCTGCTAATTTCGCTGGGCAGCATTCTGCCAGTTTCGCTGGACAGATTCGCTACCTTGAGCACCTAACTTTTGTTGGAATTCCCTAGTTTTGCAATGTCTAAGGGTCAACCTGGGCATCAGCGAAGTTATCATAAAATCAACAGTTTCGCCCAGGCGAAAGTATAGTTTCGCTGCAGCGAAACTGTAGTCTCGCAGAGAATCCTTATAGTTTCGCTGGACGATCTTACAGTTTCGCTGGACGAGGGCTTAATTTCACAGAACGAGCTGAAATTTACGAATCAGCTCATTTTAACCCAAAAATCTAATCCTTTCCACCCAAACCCTTGGGTTATCATCCAGGAACCTAAATCTAAGCTTCTTACATGTTTTATTACCCAAAAACGTGCGTTGTTGGGCGATTCTTGCCACTTTTAAAACCCCAAAACCCAAACCCGGGTTTTTCACCAAATGGAGCAATTTAGCTACGTTTCTTACCTTGATTTTTGTAGTTTAGGAGTCCACAAACACCAGCCTTCGATTCTTGACCAACCAAGCTTCGATCCGACACTTTATCTCTCTACACTTTCTCTCTCTAGAATTGGGTGTTGAGTGAAAATGAGAGTTTTTCAGTTGATCCATCTATATATATGCCAGGCGTTCCCGCGACCCCAAACTCGTTAAACTCGTGACCCGAAGGGTTAACTCGGTCTAGTGCCCACAACCATTTTATATTTATTAAATGGTTTTCGTCTGAGCCCATTATTATTACTTGACTTGCTTAGAAAAATTTCCGGGTGTTACAAGTCCACCCCCCTTATTTAGGTTTCGTTCCCGAAACCTGTTATTCATCGAACAGACGTGGGTAATGTTGTTTCATCTCTTCTTCCGTCTCCCACGTTGATTCGGATCCTTCCTGTGCTTCCACTGTACACGCACAAGAGGAACCACTTTATTCCTTAACCGCTTCTCTTTTCTATCCATGATTGCCACTGGTTGCTCCACATAATTGAGCCATTCGTCTACTTCGATATCCTCCAGTGGAACAATCATATCTTCATCAGCTAAGCACTTTCTCAGATGAGATACATGGAATGTGGGATGAATTCCACTTAACTCGTCTGGTAGTTCCAACCTATAGGCCACCTCTCCCACACGGGCAATGATTCGGAAAGGTCCTATATATCTCGGGCTTAGCTTGCCTCATTTCCTGAATCGGATAATGCCTTTCCAGGGCGAGACCTTCAACATGACTCGGTCACCAACCTTGAACTCTATCGGTCTCCGCCTCTTGTCAGCATACGACTTTTGCCTATCATTCGCCGCCTTCATGAAGGCTTTGATCTTTTCTAACTTCTCAGTCGTTGCTTCAACTACCTCGACACCTCCCAGTTCCTTCTGCCCAATGTCTCCCCAGCATACGGGCGTCCTACATTTCCTACCGTGCAACATCTCGTAAGGTGGCATGCCAATGCTGGCATGATAACTGTTATTGTACGAGAATTTTGCTAACGGCAAGTGATCGTCCCAACTTCCTCCAAAATCGATCACACATGCCCGAAGCATGTCTTCGAGTGTCTGGATCGTCCTCTCAGACTGGCCGTCCGTCTGAGGGTGATAAGCTGTGCTGATATGTAGTCTCGTCCCCATCGCATCATGGAATCTTTTCCAAAATTTCGATGTAAAACGTGTGTCACGATCCGACACAATGGACACCGGCACGCCATGACGAGCTACGATTTCTTTGATGAACAGATCCGCCAATCTTTCAGATGAATACGTCTCGTGGATCGGTAGGAAGTGGGCGCTTTTCGTCAAACGGTCAACTATCACCCATATAGCATCATACCCTTTCGGGGTACGTGGTAGTTTCGTGATGAAATCCATGGTGATATGCTCCCACTTCCATTCGGGTATATCCAATGGTTGGATCTTCCCGTAGGGTTTTTGGTGCTCTGCCTTTACTTGTAAACAAGTCAGGCACTTACTCACGTACTCCACCACATCACGCTTCATGCCCGACCACCAATAATCTTTCTTCATGTCTTGGTACATCTTGGTGGCACCGAGGTGAATGGAGTATCGAGTCTTATGGGCCTCATCCATGATCTTTCCACGTAGATCCCCGTACCGAGGAATCCACATTCGCCCAAATCGGGTCTTAACACCAAGAGTGTTCTTACCCAGTTCTGTAACTAGACTTCTCATCCTTTCGGAGTTAAGACGATCTTCTTTCAAAGCCTCGTCTTGAAACTCCTTAACCTGTGTCATCACGTCAGAGGTCATGATTAGCTGATAAGCTTTTACCCGAATCGGCTCGGGCCTTTCCTTTCGGCTAAGGGCATCCGCCACCACGTTTGCTTTGCCCGGATGGTAGTGGATCTCACAATCATAGTCTTTGATCAGCTCTAACCATCGCCTTTGCCTCATGTTCAGATCTTTCTGCTCGAAGAAGTACTTCAAGCTTTTGTGGTCCGTGAAGATGGTGCACTTCGTCCCGTATAGATAGTGCCGCCAAATCTTCAACGCAAAAACCACCGCAGCTAGTTCTAGATCGTGCGTGGGATAGTTGACTTCGTGGGTCTTCAGTTGTCGAGATGCATAAGCTATTACCTTTCCACATTGCATCAATACGCAACCTAACCTAGAATAGGATGCATCCGAATAGACCACTAAGTCCTCATTTCCCTCGGGCAATGTCAAGACAGGAGCTTGTGTCAGTCTCGTCTTCAATTCCTCAAAGGCCTCCTCCTGTTCTCGACCCCACACGAACTTTACGTCCTTGCGAGTCAATTTTGTCAAAGGTGAGGCTATCTTCGAAAAGTCTTGAATAAATCTTCTATAGTAGCCCGCCAATCCCAAGAAGCTGCGAATCTCGGATGGCGTCTTTGGCGACTTCCATTGCATCACGGCCTCAACCTTTGCTGGGTCCACCATTATTCCCTGAGCATTTACCACGTGACCCAGAAATTGCACCTCGCGTAGCCAGAAAGCACATTTGGAGAACTTAGCATACAGTTTCTCCCTTCTCAAAGTCTCCAACACTTCCCGAATGTGACCGGCATGCTCTTCTTCGCTCCTCGAATAAATCAGAATATCATCGATGAACACAATCACTGATTTATCTAACATTGGCCGACACACTCCGTTCATCAAATCCATAAAAGCAGCCGGCGCATTGGTCAAACCAAAAGACATAACAAGAAACTCGTAATGACCATAGCGCGTACGAAAGGCTGTTTTAGGGATATCCTGCTCCTTTACCTTCAGTTGATGGTAGCCTGATCGAAGATCTATCCTTGAAAACCAGCTAGCGCCTTGAAGTTAGTCAAACAAGTCATCGATTCTCGGCAAGGGGTATCTGTTCTTCACCGTCAGCTTATTCAGCTCGCGGTAGTCAATGCACATTCTCATACTACCATCCTTCTTCTTTACGAACAGAACCGGAGCACCCCAAGGTGAGATACTCGGTCTAATGAACCCCTTATCTAGCAGTTCTTGCAGTTGCTCCATCAACTCTTTCATTTCTGTCGGAGCCAAGCGATACGGTGCTTTTGCGACAGGTTAGGCACCCGGTATCAGGTCGATCTGGAATTCGATCTCTCGGTCAGGTGGCAATCCCGATAAGTCTTTGGGAAACACATCTGGAAAGTCACGCACAACTGGTACATCGGATAGTTGTGGTGTTGGCGTCTCTACATTCTTTACATAACATAAGTAGGCGCTACATCCGCGCCTCATACACTTTCCCGCCACCGCCATCGAGATCACTTTCGGAATCGTCGTAACTCGATCGCCATATATTATCACCGGACTTCTGTCAGCCGCCTTCAGCCTAATCATTTTCCTTCGGCACACGATATTCGCTTTGTAGGTCGCTAACCAATCCATCCCTAATACAACATCAAATCCTCCTAGGGGCGTCATATGTAACTTGGCAGCAAATCTATGACCTTCTAATTCTACGGCACAGTCCTCTATCACATCCGTAACTCTAGTGGATTTACCAATAGCAGTTTCTACATCAAATGACTCATCAAGGCATCTACTCCTAACAGGCAGTTTAGCACAGAAGGTAGTAGAAATAAAACTCCTACTGGAACCCAAATCAAATAACATAGAGGCTAAAATTTGGTTTATCAGGAACGTACCGGACACAACGTCAGGGTCCGTCCTAGCTTCTTCTTGTGTCATCGTGAACGCCCTGGCCTTTGCCCTTGGTGCTTCTCCTCCCGTCTTCTTCTCCCCAGAGCCCTCAGCCCTCGGCTTCTTGCAATCTCTGCTCATATGACCACTTTCCCCACAGTTAAAACACTTGCCCATCCGGCAATCCTTTGACATATGCCCTGCCTTCCCGCATCTGAAACAGATGTTGGATCCCCACTTGCACTCCCCCGAGTGCTCTCTCCCACATTGGCCACACTTCCTCATCCCAGCTCCAGACATGACCACACGGCGGTCATCCACCCTTGCCTTCTTGTTACTTGTCGAGGTATCACCTCGACCAAACCTCTTTCCCTGCCAACTTTTCTCGCCACCTCACTTCTTACCACTCTTAGCCTTCATCACCCTAGCCCTTTCATCGTATAGTCGCCCAGCCAAATCTACTGCCGACCTAAAAGTACTAGGTCGGGCAGTAATCAAGTGTGTGTGGATGTCGGCCGGCAGCCCCTGGATATACTGGTTGATCTTTCGAGACACCGGTGTCACCTGGTCCGGCACCATTCTCGCCATGTCATTAAATTTGATGGTGTACTGTTGGTGGGTCATCGTCCCTGCTTCCAGCTGCAGAAACTCTCTGTCAACCTTGTCCATTTCTCGACGAGGACTAAACTCCTCGATCACCATCTTTTTCAGTTCGGACCACTTCATCTTTCCAATGGCCCTGCTACCCTCGGCCTGGACTATGTTGTCCCACCAGCATAAGGCCGACCCCGTAAAAGAATGGGTAGCAAACTTCACCTTCTTGTCCTCCCGGCAATCACTAATATCGAGGACAACGTCCATTTCCCTCACCCATTGGTAAGCATCAGCAGCGGTGCCAGAGCCATCAAAAGTAGGGGGCTTGCACCTCATAAACGCCCCGTAGTTACAACCCCGTGTTGTCTCAAGCACTGACTCCTCCTCCTCTTCCTCTTCTTCATCATCAGAAAGAACCGTTTCCGGCTCTTGTCGTTGCTGTCTCCCTGAGGATCGATTCTCCCTCGCCTCTCATCTTTGCGTACGGCCTTTATCACTTCGGTCACCACAGACGGTAAGATCGTCTGCATGACCTGGTGCACCTCCTTAACCACTGCCTCTTTTACCGAGGCCCTCAAATCAACACTCTCATCCACTCCCTCCGGAGGAGTAGTATCAGGTTCTTCAGGAACCTTCTTCTCTAGTCTAGGTCTTCCTCTTGTGGCTCGTGGTTCCGCACCACTTCCGCCACCGCCTCCACCACGTGGGGCTTTAGATGATCTACCACCGACCATCTTCAATCACACACTGAAAGGTTCAAATACTAACACGGTCATTCAAGGAAATAGCTCAGTTTATGTTAAGTATAGTAAGTCTCTAATTACAGTGGCCAGTTGTGATTAGCCACCTACTTTACTTTTCGCACCCTGAGCAACAACCGTCATGACTACACTAGCATCTAAATCTATCAGTACACGTATGCCACATACACACGCACATAATACCAGTTAAACTTTAAGAAAATACCTGATGGAACGCAGCTACTCAGATGGCATTCCCTTCCTTTCTGTCCCATTTTCAGTTTAAGTTTAGGTTTATTTGGAAAATTTACCAATTTCATTTAAACTTTGGCTCTGATACCAACTTGTAAGGCCCCTTTCCCAGGCACCTCACAGTTGGTCGTCATCACACATAAAACATATATTTGATATAAACTCAATAAAATAATGCAGCGGAATTTATAAAAGGGGTCATTCTCATTTCAACATAAAAGCTTTTACAATGCATTACATCGTTATTTTGATTACAAAGTACAAGCTTTCTTTACAATACCTAGCTTTACTATGATTGCTGCTGAGGCATATGAAACCGAGGATTTGTTAAATAATCCTGTTCATGTGAATCCTCAACAATCATAGGGTCATAAGCAGTGACCTCTATTACAAAAACATAAAATTATTCATCATAAAGAATATTCCTTAAGTACTTCCGTACATCGGAACCCTTAAGGAACTCTTGACACTCTCATGCAACATACTTTTTTGCATGTATTATGCACCCCACTTCCAGTGCGGGTAGCATTATCAAAAGGAGAATGCCATCCCAAAAGAGCTGAGTAGCCGCCTCGTGCCATCCCCAGCAACACTACCTGCCAACAGGAAACACATAAAAAGTCAGCGTTGCTGAGTGAGTTCTAGTTTTATAATAAACATATTATATTTCTTTTAGAAACCATTTCTTTCACATGATCATACATCATACGTACACAGAGATAATATTCATTATTATCTTCTTCATTCGTTTACATCATCATCTTTAACTTCTCATATGAATTCTGTCAGGCTTTACCCACTTCATAGCACTCGGCTATGATTACTGTGGTCGAATGACAAGAATCCCGTTTCATACTTACTTGCACATTGAATTCTAATGTACCAATACCATATGCTATACCCCGAACCGTCTTAGCTACTGGGCCGTGAATCAATAGAGCGTATGCCATAGTAGCCATAGCTACTGGGCCGTGAATCTAAGCGTATGCCACAGTACTAGTAGGTAAGCGGTAGAGGTACCATGACCATGGTCAATCACAAAGAAGGACCAATCGACTTATTCAATGTTTGCAAGACATAACTCGTTCGTTCGTTAATGCATGTATTCGTCATCGTTTCACTCATTCGTTCATTCATTAATACATGCATTCATCATCATGTTCCTCTTTCTTTATCTTTCACTTTACGTTACATAATACTTCATTCATTCATCGTCATAACACATGAGTCGTGAAAGATATACATACATCATCACAAGGAACACACACACATCATACATATATCATCATACATAGCATCATACCACGTAATCATACATAGCATCATACATACATCATCATACATAACATCACCCATACATAGTCTACACCATCAGTCATCTACAGGCACTTACTTCCATATCTTTCCCGAAAGCCGGGACTTAACTATGCATCATTTTGGGTACAACAGCCCTAATTGTCCCTCCTAGACCGTGGGGACTCATGCTAGGACCTCATACAACACGCCCAAGTTCTTAATCATACCTTAAACGTTCATCACAACATTATCCCCAAATGGACCATACATACATATTTCAATAAACAGGTTTATATGTGTTCCAGCCCTAAAAACATGGAAAAACGTTTAAATAAGGGGATCTAGAAACTCACCTGTGCTTGACAAGCAGCTTCTCAATCAAGCTTTAAAGACGTGGGTCACACTACGCTGCCTGCAGATATGTTAACACTCAAAAGAGTTAATTTCTGCCTAATTTCGCTAATAGTTTCGCCCGTAGTTTCGCCCGTAGTTTCGCCCTAGCGAAAGTGTAGTTTCGCTAGGCAAATCAGTAGTTTCGCTACTAATTTCGCTGGGCAGCATTCTGCCAGTTTCGCTGGACAGATTCGCTACCTTGAGCGCCCAACTTTCGTTGGAATTCCCTAGTTTCGCAATGTCTAAGGGTCAACCTGGGCATCAGCGAAGTTATCATAAAATCAACAGTTTCGCCCAGGCGAAAGTATAGTTTTGCTGCAGCGAAACTGTAGTCTCGCAGAGAATCCTTATAGTTTCGCTGGACGATCTTACAGTTTCGCTGGACGAGGGCTTAATTTCGCAGAACGAGCTGAAATTTACGAATCAGCTCATTTTAACCCAAAAATCCAATCCTTTCCACCCAAACCCTTGGGTTATCATCCAGGAACCTAAATCTAAGCTTCTTACATGTTTTATTACCCTAAAACGTGCGTTTTTGGGCGATTCTGGCCACTTTTAAAACCCCAAAACCCAAACCTGGGTTTTTCACCAAATGGAGCAATTTAGCTACGTTTCTTACCTTGATTCTTGTAGTTTAGGAGTCCACAAACACCAGCATTCGATTCTTGACCAACCGAGCTTCGATCCGACACTTTCTCTCTCTACACTTTCTCTCTCTAGAATTGGGTGTTGAGTGAAAATGAGAGTTTTTCAGTTGATCCATCTATATATATGCCAGGCGTTCCCGCGACCCCAAACTCGTTAAACTCGTGACCCGAAGGGTTAACTCGGTCTAGTGCCCACAACCATTTTATATTTTTTAAATGGTTTTCGTCTGAGCCCATTATTATTACTTGACTTGCTTAGAAAAATTTCCGGGTGTTACAGATCACGTCTGAGGTGATCAAATGATTTCTGTTAAAAGATCATGTCTGAGATGATCATTGGTCATAATGTTATATTCAAAAGTTAAATTTGAGTGTGTGGAAATGTATGAAGTCAAACTCATAAGTATGAGTCAATCGCACGATTGGATCATAAGTATGGACCAATTATACGATTGGACCATAAGTATGGACCAATCACACGAATGGACCATAAGTATGAGCCAATCGCACGATTGGACCATGAGTATGGGGCAAACCATGCGATTGGATCATAAGAATGAACCAATAGTACTACTGGATGAAGGAGTCTGAGTCAGTCACATGACTGAACCCCAGTCGCACGATTGAGTCATGCGCATGGGTCTAGTTGCACGACTGAACCCCAAAACAGTATAAAAAGAGGCTCAGTCGGTCTAAACCCTACGCGACTTCAAAACTCACAAAAACCGCCCAATACCCAGACACTCTGCCCAAATTTTTCATGTTGTGATTACTCTCCGATTGTATTACTGATCACTGATTGTTCATATACAGGTACTAAGTGACTGAAATTGTGACGAATAATGGGTTTAATCGAACCAACAATGACCGGAACTGTCAAAATCAATAACCGGGACTAAAACCCTAAAATAGACCACTTAAATGAACTCAAACGTTGATTTAAAAGAAATTAAGTGCTATTTCGAGGCCTTGTGAACCTAATGAATCTAAACATGAAGTCTAATTTAACATTTTGACAAAGATTCAAATTTATGGTGTCGAACAGTGCAAGATACGAATGGACAAGCTGATGAACTTCAGTCGCACATTTGAGCCAAACGTATGATTCAATCGCACGATTGAATCAATCGGTGACTCAGTCGCACGACTGACTCAACCGCATGGTATAGCATACGACTAAGCTCAGTCACAGGCTCAATCATACGACTGAACTCAGACGTATGGTTTAATCGCATGATTGAACTAGTTGGTCAAAATCAGTTCAAATTCAATTGTTATCTCTTATGAACGGATCTAACGTCTATGTTTCTTATGTTGCAGCAACATGGTTGAGAGATGGACGATGAGCACCAAGCACAACATCTGTGCTCATCTTGATGCTACATCCCGGAACGCGTCTGAGTTCACCGGGATCATTTCTTTTCTACGTAGATCGGGGATCTACAAGGCCATCTCCACTCCCTGCACACCATATAGATCGATTCAGCAGGCATTCTGGGAGAACGCCACCGTTGACCGTTCTGTTAAGCTCTACTGTATCCAGAGTTCTATCTTCAGACAAGATATTAAGATCCGGGAAGACGACCTGAGGCGAGTCTTGGATCTGGGTGAGGACGGAGTCCACCCAACCAAGCTGCATCCCCTAACGGTTCGGGGATGCTTCTTAAGGATCAAGTACGCCGGCGACATCAATGCCGACATGCTAAACAAGAGCAACATGTGCCCCCAATTTAAGTATTTGGCACATGTGATCCTTAGGTGCATTGCCTCCAGGTGTGGAGGATTCGACGAGATGTCGGACCAAATCCAGAACGCATACGTTGCGCTGGTACTAAACCACCCGTTCAGTTTCTCCCGCATGTTCTTCACATACTGGACAGAGAACATAGAGGCCAAGGGAAAGGAAGGCTTCTGTATGTATCCACGATTCTTACAGATGATTATAGATGAGAAGCTTCCTCTTCTGCCCAAGGAGAAGGACGATGCTGTGATCTTAGAGGTGATGGATGACACCATCTTGGGTAGGATGAAGGTATGCCGGGGGAAGCAGGTGAAGCCTCCGGTGAGGAGACTCTTTGGCCATCTGGCCAATAAGGATTACGTGGTGCCATCTCATAAGAAGTGGCATCACGATGATAGTGACTCAGACATTGAGCCCATCAGGGTCCCTACTGATGACGACGACGACAATGATGACGACCATGATGATGGTCAGGATGGTGGAGATGCTGGCACATCTACTATATCTCTACCATCTCCACATAGTACATCTGCTCCTGGTGGATCTGAGTAGGCTGCCATCTACCGGAACTTCCTGGTTGGTGAAGAAGATAAGGAGTCAGATGAGGAGCCTCTGTCGAGGACAGTCGGTAGCCGAGTCATGGCTACCAAACAAGGCAAAGAGGCGGTTGGGGGAGGCCAGGCTGTGTCTGAGGGTGCTGATACTGATGATCCTACTTTCACACCCACCCAACCAGTTAGCCTAGGGGGAGCCCAAATTGCCAGGGGCTCAAGGAAGAAGAGAATGGCCCAGCCCCACGACAAGAAGGGCAAGAGATGGAGGATTGTCCAGATTACCACCTCCACTACCACAGCTACTACTCCCACCACCACTACCACCAACCCTATCACCACCACTACCACCATTCCCATCACCACCCCTACCACCACTCCTACCACCACTATAGCCACCACTACAACCACCACTATTCCCACTACCACTACAGCCACCACTGCAGCCACCACTATTCCCACCACCACACCCACCATACCCACATCTATTCCACCACAATCCACCTTTATTCCCACTCCCTTATACACCACATCAACCATCACACCTACCATACCCCAACCAGGCCCCTCCAGTGCATCTACACCTCCACAAGGATCTTCTCTACCCACTGATGGGTTAGAGGAGCAGTTGGCTTGCCTCAACCGACTGGTGCTCAAGCTGCTCGTGACAGATGATTTGAGAGCTAACCAGCTAAATCAGTTGATGGCAGTCAATACTTCTCAGGGCAAATAAATAGCCCATCTGACAGAGAGAGATGCTGCTCATGTGAGAGCATTAGCTAGAGCTCATCATGCCCTTACTACATAGAATTCGCTACTGATGGCTTCGGTGAAAAGGATTGAGGAGGTTGAGAAGAAGAACAAGAAACTTATACTTAGACTGAAAGGGACGATGCGGTGATGGTGATGATGGAGATGATGATGACGACTCCTTTGATGATGAATCGGATGATGATGATGATGTTGAAGCAGGTTGAAGTGGGAAGGATAAGGATGGAGATGATAAGGATGAGCATGATCAGGAAGGTGATGCATCTGCATCAGCATCAAATTCATCTGCTCGGGAGAGGCGCACAAAGCATAATCAAGATCAAGGACCCTCTTCCTCAGCTCCTCCAGCTGAAGAAACGAGCGAACAAGGCAAAAGTAATGATTAGATGTCTTTTTATTTGAAAAATTTTGTACTTGAATTATGTATTACACTAATGTAATTAATGTTTATTAATGTTTAATTATCTTGACTACTAATTTGTGTGTGATTATGTTTTGAATGTTTAATCAAGCAGATGAAGCTCAATAGAGAGACAACTATGATGTCGCCCCCTTTAGCAAATCAAGACTCAGCTAACCATGATTCTTGATTTGCAAGGGATCGTAAGGCGATCTATGAGCTACACCCCTGAGGAGGGAGAGATCATACATGATCAAACTGATGAGCAGCTAGCCGACATGTTTAGACTCAATACTGATAAGCTAGTCAAAGATGCTCCCGAGGTCGATGTTGTGAGTGATGAGGAGCTGCAGGATGTGGATGAAATTGATATAGAGGATACCACTTCCAAAGAGTATCTCAGTACACTGACCAACAGGGCAATGTTATCCCCAACTTGGGTGAAACATTTGGCAGTGCTATTTTCGAGAAGTTGGATGAGACGGAGAAGGAGAAAGAGAAAGAGGAAGGAAAGGCCCAAGCCACGGACGCAGATGTCGAGCTAAAGAAGGCTGAGTGGGTAGCGTGTTTAGCTGAGATGAAAGCCCAACGAGTTTCTCCAAAGTCGAACGCCTACACTAAACTCTATCGAGTGAAGAAACATCAGAAGGTGTCAGGTAAGATTATTAGTTGGGCATATTTTGAGGACTTGGATGTCTATGCGGTTAAGAGAGAGAAGGGGATTGAGTACTTCAGATATCCTTATGATCTAAAGACTCTTCCGGTTTTGAGCTGAACAGGCTTGCCTGTTTAGACCTTTTATACACCAACCAGAAGAAGATGTCGGGATGGTTCGAGATGGCGCTCAAGAAGGAATACCACACCAGATGGGTCAACTTCAAGCCTCAACAGCCTAAACGGTTCATACATAAGACCGAAGTTGATCCTATCACTGGAAGGCCTAAAGTCGTGCTGAAGTGGAGTCCTCTGCGCACAATGTCGAAGATCCCACTACGGGTGATGCCTCAGGACTTCACTCCACACTTCATGTGGTGGTATTATGACCAGTGAATGGGTAAAACGGTCATAGTTTTGCACAAGGAAAGAAAGATAGAGACTATATGGGTATTTGACCCTATGTGGCTGACCAACTTGTTCGCGGAAGATATTTATACTCTCTACAAGTGGCCACTATTCTATGACACGCAGGACATTGTACAAGCTCTATAGTTTCAACATGTGATAAGACTCTACTTTGCGTTCGAGATACACGCTGGAGTCATAAGAGAAGAGAAGTACAAGAAGTTCCAAGAGCACATGAAGAATGTTAGATAATAGGCAACTAGGTCCAAGGGGGAGTTTGTTGATACATCTTGATGTACTTAGTTTATGATCTCAATTGTAAAAGTCTTTCATGTCTTACATTGATGTAATATGATGTAATGTGATGATCTTAATGATATATGAAATGCATTGTAATGTTTATCTGTGACTAATTATGTTATGTTATCATTATATTGAATGTGATTCACATGTATGAACTTAATATATAAGTTTGATGTTGTTTTACATAGTTCTAAGTCGATAAGAACTTAGAATTGTTTAACTTTGTCATGTGGACATTCATGCTACTGGACCATACTTATGGCGCATACGCATAGATGAACCATACTTATGGACCAGTCGCACGACTGGACCAGGTGACTGGATCAGTCGTATGATTAAGACATAAGATTCACTCAGTCGTACGACTGAATCTTCAGTTGGCGTATGAGTCAGACGCATGATTCAGTTGCACGACTGAACCATGCTAATGGTTCAGTCATACGATTGAACACTGAAAACCTATAAATACCACATAATTCGTGGAAAAATAGAACTCTTCAAATACTTTCGTACCCTAGCCGTCCCGAGCGCCCCAAGTCGCCAATCCAAGTTCGTAGTTCATTCCTGATCGAATCCAATCTGTTCTCAACATTTGTTACATTGTTAGATCGATTAGGTTATTCGTTCTCACTGATTGGATCGCCAATCAAATAGAATTCCGTGCTATTTGATCTAGTTTCACGCAGAATCCGTTAGTACACGGTCCTAACAACGTTGCATCAGTACACATCCCAAACCCTGGATCGATGCATCATAGTAAACAACAAAGTCATCAGTTCCTTCTGGTAAGGCTAGGATTGGTGCACTGCAGAGTTTGTCTTTAAGCGCCTGAAATGCTATTTCCTCTTTGCTGCCCCACTTGTAAACTGTTCCCTTATGAGTTAGGGCAGTGAAAGGTTGCGCCAATTTTGAGAATCCTTTGATAAATCTCCTATAATAGCCTGCCACACCAAGGAATTGTCGCACCTCTGTAGGCGTCTTTGGTGCCGGCCAATCCTTGATTGCTTCAATCTTTGAAGGATCTACTTGTATACCCTTTTCATTAACCACATGTCCAAGAAATTGAACTTCATGCATCCATAAGTCGTATTTTGAGAACTTTGCATAAAGTTGTTCATTCTTCAACAAGTCAAGAATGGTTCTCAAATGTTCCTCATAATCTTCCTTATTCAATAGATCAGTATGCCATCAATGAAGACAATGACAAAATTATCCAAATAAGTCTTACAGACACGGTTCATGAGGTCCATGAAAACTGTTGGGGCATTGGTCAGTCCAAAAGGCATTACAGCAAACTCGTAGTGCCCATAGCAAGTCCGGAACGCCGTCTTGGAGATGTCTTACTCTCGAACCCTCAACTGATGATAACCTGATCTCAAATCAATTTTGGAATAGTAGCTTGATCCCTGTAACTGGTCAAACAAGTCATCAATGCATGGAAGTGGATACCTGTTCTTTATTGTCACCTTGTTCGGCTCGCGGTAGTCAATACACATCCTGAAGGTTCTATCTTTCTTTTTAACAAAAAGCACTGGAGCTCCCTAGGGTGAAGAGCTGGGACGTATGAATCCCTTGTCTAGTAATTCCTGTAATTGCTTAAACAACTCTTGTAATTCGTTCGGTGCTAAACGGTACGGCGCCCAAGCAATCGGAGCTGCTCCAAGAGCTAACTCGATCTGAAATCCCACCTGTCGGTATGGAGGAAGACCAGGTAGGTCTTCAGGAAATACCTCGGAAAAGTCTCTGACAACCGGAATATCTTCGATACGCTTTTCATCCACCTTCGTTTCAGTTACAAGTGCCAACAAAGCGAAATGCCCTTTCCTGAGACATTTCTGAGCCTTCAGATATGAAATGATAACTACCACAACACCAACCTTATCACCTTCAACTGTTAGAATCTCATCACTCGAAATGGGTAGCTTGATTAGCTTCTCTTTGCAAATGATCTCAGCGTTATTCTAGGATAACCAATCCATTCCGACTACTACATCGAAACTACCGAGTGTGACGGGAACAAGGTCTATGTGGAAGGTGTGACCAGACAAACCTAGCTTACAGTTTCTAAACACCTGGGTTGCCGTTATCGTCCTACCATCAGCTATTTCTATGGCATACTTAGAACTCAAGTTAGTAGGTAGCATTCCTAGTACTTTACTAAACTTAGTGGACACATAACTCTTATCAACACCAGAGTCAAGTAGAATAGAGGCATAATGTCCATTAATAGTGAATCTACCAGACACTACAGTAGGGTCATTTCGAGCCTCACCTGAACCCATGATGAAAGCTCTGCCTCTACCACCACCGCCTCCATTGTTGTTGTCCTTTGGCTTATCAGCAACACCATTGTTACCATTTCTCTTCAGTTTTGGACATCCCCTTTTAAAGTGACCGGGTTGACCACATTCATAACACCTAGTCTGATTGTAGTTCTGCTACTGCTGAGGTGCTTTTCCTGAGAGGTTTACCCTTTAATTTTTGGCAACGTGTCCGAACTTCCCGCACCTCTCATAAGTGTTCCTTGTGCATTTCCTAGTATGATGGAAGTTACATTTGTTTCACTTTGGAAGATTGCCATGGTAGCCACCAGAATTT
Organism: Flaveria linearis; assembly: GCA_024085815.1. Taxonomy (NCBI): domain Eukaryota; kingdom Viridiplantae; phylum Streptophyta; class Magnoliopsida; order Asterales; family Asteraceae; genus Flaveria; species Flaveria linearis. Next base: position 34,156,531 of record CM044007.1, on the reverse strand, counting down.
CCCATGTCATGAGAAGGTTGTGATTGGTTGAACTTCTTGTGTTGTTGTTGTTGATGAGTGGAGGATGAAGGTTGCTTCCCACTGGCAGATGGTTCCCATTTCCTCTTGTTATCATTGGAACCAGATGCAGCACCGTGCGAGGGCAGCTTGCCCTGCGCGACGGCCTGATCCGTCAGCTTGTATGCCAGTCAGATAGCCTCCTGAATGGTAGCTGGTCTAGTAGTGGTGACCATGCTCTATATTTCTGGAACTAGCCCATCGATGTACCTCTCAACTCGTTTGTAAGCCGGATTGATCATAGTAGGGTATAGAGTAGCCAACTCGTGAGAACGAGTTGTGTAGGCTTCAATTTCAGAACCTACCATCTTCAGGTTCCAAAATTCGGTTTCCAGTTTTTGCACTTCATCCCTGGAACAATATTCCTCTTTCAACAGGTTCTTGAATTCTTCCCATGTCGTGGCATTTGCAGCTTCAACGCCCAACAACTGGGCTTGTGTGTTCCACCAGCTCAGAGCAGCACCATCCATTATGCCAGCAACATATTCACCCTGTCACATCCTCAATTTCCACGAACGGGGTTTTACCGTCAGGCCTGTGACATAACCAGGATCTCAGATAAGCATCAGTTACACCAAACGACTCGATAGTTACAAAACATATAAGTTGCTTAATAAAAAAAGAAACAAACCAATTTTGTTTAAGTTTGCGGAAGCGAATCAGTAAAACATTTAATGATTGTTTAAATGCGCAAACACGCGCCCAAACCAATCTAAATAATATAAATGTAAATAAACCTTTAAATCAATTTAAAAAGTAAATGTGAATGATATGCACTAGATGCAGTGCTCCTAAACGTGCCACATCAATGACCTGAGAGAAAACATGCAAAAGTCAGTACAAGACTAGTGAGTTCACAGGTTTATCAGAAAACAGTCAGTATCAGTAATGAAATTAGCAATCACGGAAGTTAGTAATATAGTAATAATGTAGGCCCGGCTATGGTTTCCCTACCACAACACTGTAAAACAGGCTGACCGTTCACCCGTTTGACCTCCAGTCAAGCTAGCACGACTAGCCCGGGCGGGGTATGTCAATCCCAGTAGATCTACTAACAATCACCTCGCTATTTGCATATTAACGGTCCGAAGGGCAAAGTATAACACCATAATATCAGGTATATGCAGTATTATAAAAATCCAATGTAATGTAACGTTTATGAAAGCAGCATGTTTCTCTCCCCCAAAAAGAGTGTAAAGTAAAAGTGGGGCTGTAAACTCATCTTGAATGCACAGTAATTAATAAACGAAAGCACAAACGTTTAGGGTCTCCGCTCAACCTGGATTTCAATTAATATATAATATTAATTTTAATTATTAAATATAAATATAACGATCGTACGGTTTCGTATTCCCGGTTTCAGGCCAAACGTCCCAATTCACCCATGCACACGTAAGCACAAATAAACATAGTTACCTTCTCAATTATGCTTGACCAACCACATACATCCAACAAAAATCAAACATGTATATTATATATATACACTCCCATAATGCTACAAGCAGCATACACGATAAACATTAATGTAAACATTACAAGTTTATGAATTAAAACACATACTATATAATGCCACAGATGTCGTGCCCACACATGTGTTGTTTATATATATACTTGCAACCACAACCATAATTCCCTTGAACGCACACACTGCTACTCATACAAACATATATGCAACATACATATCTCCACACAATACATATGCATATACGCATTCATACACTTAATATATATAGAAAAACACACACTAGCAGAACACACACACGCATCATGCATAACACACACAAGTACATAGAGGTGCACACCGAAACCGGTTCCCCGACCCAACCCGACGACCCGACCCGACCCGAAACCGGTTTGAACCCGGAAATACCCCAAACCGGTTCCAACCCGGAAAAACCCACCGGTTCGGGACCGGTTTTGAAATTTTTGACCCAAACCGGTTTGGAACCGGTTTTGATCCAACCCGGTTTGGAAACCGGTTCAAAAAACCCGGTTCCAACCCGGTTTTTACCGTTTTTTTTTTTACCGTTTTAAAACGGCTATATAGCCGTTATAAGCTCGTTTGTGACCGTTTTTTCAACATTTTTTGGACCATTTTGCCCTTATATGATAGTATAAATAGGTAGTGGGTGTAATGGTTTAGTCACAACACTCAAAACTTCAAAAACGCTCGAAAACGTGCTTAAAAACGCAAAAACGCTCCTCACTCTCAACTTTCTACTCTCTCAATATCTTGAATTATGGCTTCTGAATCTTCGGTTCCAACCGGTGGATCCTCAAGTGCCGCTACCATTGTTAGAATTCTTTCAACAACGAGAAACCAAGAGATTTGGTGTAATTTCGACTTATGCGAAATGTCGAATGGTCAACATAAAGCTCGATGCAAGGCTTGTGGTTCGTTTTTCAAGTCGGATTCAAACTCGACTTTGAGAAATCATATGACCAAATGGTGCAAGTCTTTGAAAAGTACACCGAGTCAAGGACAAACATCAATCGGAAACGATGGTGGTTTATGGAACTTTAACGTAGATATGGTTCGAGATAGAATGACAAAGTTTGTAATTCAAGAAGGATTACCGTTCTATCACTTCGACAACCCTCGGTTAACAAAATTGATTCAAGAAACTCTTCAACCACGCTACACTCACGTAAGTCGCACCACTCTTAGACGTGATTGTTTAAATCTTTGGAAACAAGCAAAAAATGATTTAAAGGTTTTATTTGAAAATTTACAAACCGGTGTGAACTTAACTACCGATGTTTGGTCCGCCCCACACGGTTTACCGGAATCGTACCTTTACGTCACGGCCCATTGGATAGATCCAAGTTCGTGGCAAATGATGAAACGTACGATTGCGTTTGAATTATTTGGATATCCGCATACCGGTGAAAATCTTTTTCAAATTTTAGACTATGTAATCAAAACGTATAAATTAGAAAACAAAATTTTTTCAATGTCATTTGATAACGCCTCGAACAACACATCCGCCGTTGAAAAATTGAAAATAAAATATAAACCGGTTTGTGACGGCATATTTTTTCATTCAAGATGTGTTGCACATATTATTAATTTAGTTGTGCAAGATGGTCTTGGCGTTTCCGAAGTGGATGATTTTAAAACGTCTTTCAAAAACATGTTACATGACGTTTTTAAAACTAGTAGAAAAAGGTATGTTAATTATAGAAAAATGTGTCACGATACGAATTCCATTTGTTTAGGACCAAATTGGGATGTCCCGACTAGATGGAATTCTACTTGGAAAATGTTTAATAGTGCTTTACGTCAAAAAGAAACGCTTCATGTTTTCCACGATGGTCTTGCGATGCGGGGTCAGGTTGTTCCGTTTCCGTTAGAGGGTTGGGAATATATTCAAGAAATAACTCAATTTTTAGAGCTTTTTAAAAACGCAACTACAAAATTGTCGGGGGTTTATTATCCGACAAGTTGTCTAACGCTTCATCAAATTTATTTAATGACCCATAAATTAAGTGAATATGAAGAAAGAAACGAAATGTTTTCAGCAATGGTAGCGCCGATGAAAGAAAAATTTAAAAAATATTTCATTGAACTACCCCCGGTTTTTACGTGTTCCGCCGCACTCGACCCGTGTTTAAATGTTTCGGGGGTAGAAACTTTAATAGATGAGATAACTTATGATTTAGATTTACATGATTTTGATCCATTTTTTAATGTTAATACAAAACAAATATTTAATGAAACTTTTAAAAAATTGTTTAATGTTTATGTTGAAAAATATGGTGCAACATCAAACATCCACCGACCATCGAACGTGGAATCGAGTTCGTCGAGCTCAAGTAGAGACCCGATGATTAGTTTATACAATACTTTGAGAAATGAAAACAGTAAACGTCAAAGGGGTAACACCCCAAGTAGCGAACTCGGGAGATATATGGGAACCGATTTTTTAGCCACTATGTCTCCCGATAAATTTTTGAAATTTGATATTCTGACATGGTGGAAAGGAAAGGAATCACAATTTCCGGTCCTAGCCGCCATGGCACGTGATTTACTAACCGTCCAAGCTTCCACGGTAGCTTCGGAGTCTGCATTTTCTGTTAGTGGCAGGGTTTTATCGATTAGAAGAACAAGGTTAACTCCAACATCGCTAGAGATGTGTATTTGTTTAAAGGACCACTTAGATGCGGCCGAACGAAGACAACACATATCAAACCTTGAAGAAGAAACACCGATTGAAGAAGAAATACACGAGCACAAGGTACAAACCGGACGATCCTCACCGCTATCCGACGAAGAACTCGCTTATGATTTGTCTCAACGCATTGGCACTCAAACCGACGAAGACGATTAAATTAGACAAACTTGTATTCGTAATATGTATATTTTGTTTTCTTTGGTTTAATTTTAATGTAATTTTTATTGTTTATTTTTCGTAATGAATAAAAACGCGTTTTAAACGTAATATGTATATTGCGTTTTAATTGTTTACTTATTAAAATGAAAATAAAAACATGTACAATCGTATATAATTAATCTACTCTAATAATTTTTAATTAATCAAAATTTGTAATTAATTTATATATAGTAGGTAAAAAAAAAAACCGGGTTTTCCAAACCGGTTCTTGGACCCGACCCGGTTCGGTTCCAACCCGAACCGGTTCCAACCGGGTTGGGTTTGATGGGGTTGAAAACCGGTTCCGACCCGAACCGGTTCTTGGTCAAAAACCGGTCTTGAAAAGGTTGACCAAACCCGAACCGGGTCCAACCCGACCCGGGTTCAAAAAAAAAAAACCGGTTTGTGCACCTCTACAAGTACATGCATAACACACACTCATGCATATGCAAAAGACACACATACACATGCATATGCAAAAGACACACACACCCCATCCATACATACCTAAGAACACACATTATGTAAACACACTCCTGCAGATTCCATTCCCTGTACACATATGTAGCACATACATATACATACAATAATATTCATGCAGAATTAGTTCCCCTCGCTCCCCCCCTTTCAAAACCGAAACACCTATGACCAATACAATAAATTAATGCACCGGAACAACCATGCAAACCGTCCATATAATGCGCATACAATCATTGAGCAGACTAAACATACAACCACACACCATGCATCGCGCGGCTTACATTCACACAACAGACTCATACGTATACGTGTACCGCAACACACAACGATTACAGATACATATCCACACTACGCCTAGCATGAGCACGAGATGAACAAGCAGAATTACTATCATGATTTCCCGACGTCATCGATCACCCATAACTTAAACCCGATTCCCTGGATTCACACAAACGCTATGAACCGGGATCCCGAAACCGTACGTGTCAAGTTTATGCGAAAAGTAGAAGACATACCGTGCGAGTTATCGTTGGAGTGCTGTGATTAACGGAGAGCAGCATCGATGGGAAACGTCACGCGAAGGCAAACCACGATCAACACTTCGGGATGGCAAACCACGACCGCGAGAGTTCAAGAACCACCGTGATGTACAGTTGCGAAAGAAACACAAGAGGACGATGGCAGGAGGTTTAGGGTTGCGAATGTGAGATGAATGTGGGGTTGTTTGTGTTTGTTCGAATATAATGGAGAAGAACCGAAGGTGGGTCGGTTATGAGCCCACACATCTCCCATCGGGTCCCTCAAGTTCGAACCATTTGCACAATGCTCCTCCAAGTTTACTTAAATTGTGTTTTGGTTTATTAAGTTTTTATGTTAGTTATTATTAATTTCAATAATAAAGTTGATATATATATATATAGATATTATTGTCAATTGTCGAGAAAGAGGTTTATAGAGATTGTGATGTTAACCTGAAGACTCGGGTTGTCACATCATCCCCTTGTTGAAGGAATTTTCATCCCGAAAATTAGAACACGATAACACCGAACGTTAGGTTTAACAGCAACAACAGAAGGGTGTTAAGCTCGCTTAGGTTTCTAGAATTTCTGACACAGATCCAAAATAAAGGAAGGTAAGATTTTTAAGGATTCGCGAGAGTTGTGACATCATCCCCTTGTTGAAGGGAATTTCGTTTCAAAATTGAAAGAAAATGTATCTTAAAGTAATAACTTAAGAAGTGGAAGTCGGATCGTTGAATAGTCATGGATACTTCTTCTTCCTCTGATCCTCGCATTCCCAGGTAAATTCTGGTCCACGCTTAGAGTTCCATCTAACGCGCACAATGGGAATCTTGCTGCGCTTTAGGCTTTTAACTTCCCGATCCATGATCTCCACTGGTTCTTCAACGAAACGAAGTTGTTCATCGATTTCCAGTTCTTCTAATGGAACAACGAGTGATTCATCAGCAAGACACTTTCTTAGGTTTGACACGTGAAACACATTGTGTATTCCACTGAGTTTGCCAGGTAAGTTCAGTTGATAAGCCACCGGGCCAACCCGTTTGACAATCTCAAACGGTCCCACGTATCTAGGGTTTAGTTTTCCCCTCTTTCCAAAGCGTATTACACCCTTCCATGGTGAGACTTTCAACAGTACTTTATCAACAATCTGAAACTCCACTGGCTTACGACGCTTGTCGGCATAACTCTTTTGTCGATCACGTGCTGCTGCCATGCGGTTATGAATTTGCATGATCTTCTCAGTCGTTTCGTGCACAAGTTCAGGTCCTGTAAGTTGGCTTTCTCCTACTTCTGCCCAATAGATAGGAGATCGGCACTTACGTCCATACAGTGCCTCAAATGGAGCTGCCTTGATCGAGGTGTGATAACTGTTATTATAGGAGAACTCAACCAATGGTAAATGAGTTTCCCAACTGCTGCTAAAATCGATCACACAGGCACACAACATGTCTTCCAGTGTCTGGATCGTACGCTCACTTTGACCATTGGTCTGCGGGTGATACGTAGTACTCATATCCAGCCGTGTTCCCAATGATCTTTGTAATGATTGCCAGAAGTGAGAAGTGAACCGAGCATCACGATCAGAAATGATAGATATCAGCACGCCATGCCGAGAGACTCTTTCCCTTAAATAGATACGTGTCAGCTTCTCCATTCGATCAGTCTCTCGGATTGCCAGAAAGTGTGCGGATTTCGTTAAGCGATCTACTATAACCCAAATGGTATCGCATCCGCTGGGAGTCCTAGGTAACTTTGTGATGAAGTCCATTGACATCTGCTCCCATTTCCACACTGGAATTTTCGGTTGTTGGAGTAAACCGGATGGTCTCTGGTATTCTACCTTAACCTTGGAACAAGTTAGGCATCTGCTTATGTATGTGGCTATCTCCGCTTTCATGTTCGGCCACCAGTAAAATTCCTTCAGATCCTGATACATCTTGTCTAAACCTGGATGAATCGAGTAACGCGACTTATGAGCTTCATCCATTACCAGCTCTCGCAAATTCCCGTACTGTGGTACCCAGATCCGATCCATAAAATAACGGATTCCATCAGCTTTAATCTCCAACTGTTTTTCCATACCTCGCATGGATTCTGCTTTTAGATTTTCAATCTTCAATGCTTCAGATTGAGCAACCTTGATTCACGTTAGCCTTACCCGGATGATACTTGATCGCACAGTCATAATCATTGAGTAATTCTAACCACCGTCGTTGCCGCATATTCAGTTCCTTCTGATCATATATGTGCTGGAGGCTCTTATGATCTGTATAGATCATGCACTTGGTTCCATATAAGTAGTGCCTCCAGATCTTCAAGGCAAACACTACAGCTCCTAGTTCCAGATCATGTGTTGTGTAGTTCTTCTCATGCACCTTAAGCTGTCTAGATGCATAAGCTATGACTTTGTCACGTTGCATCAGTACACATCCCAAACCCTGGATGGATGCATCACAGTAAACAATAAAGTCATCAGTTCCTTCTGGTAAGGCTAGGATTGGTACGCTGCAGAGTTTGTCTTTAAGCGCCTGAAACGCTGTTTCCTCTTTGCTGCCCCACTTATATACGGTTCCTTTATGAGTTAGGGCAGTCAATGGTTGCGCCAATTTTGAGAATCCTTCGATAAACCTCCTATAATAGCCTGCCAAACCAAGGAATTGTCGCACCTCAGTAGGCGTCTTTGGTGCCGGCCAATCCTTGATTGCTTCAATCTTTGAAGGATCTACATGTATACCCTTTTCATTCACCACATGCCCATGGAATTGCACTTCACGCATCCAGAAGTTGCATTTTGAGAACTTCGCGTAAAGCTGTTCATGCCTCAACAAATCCAGAATGGTTCTCAAGTGCTCCTCATGATTTTCCTTATTCTGAGAGTAGATCAGTATGTCATAAATGAAAACAATGACAAACTTATCCAAATAAGGCTTACAGACACGGTTCATGAGGTCCATGAAAACTGCTGGGGCATTGGTCAGCCCAAAAGGCATTACAGCGAACTCGTAGTGCCCATAGCGAGTCCGGAACGCCGTCTTGGAGATGTCTTCCTCTCGAACCCTCAACTGATGATAAGCCGATCTCAAATCAATTTTGGAATAGTAGCTTGATCCTTGTAACTGGTCAAACAAGTCATCAATGCGTGGAAGTGGAGACCTGTTCTTGATCGTCACCTTGTTCAGTTCGCGGTAGTCAATACACATCCTGAAGGTTCCATCTTTCTTTTTAACAAAAAGCACTGGAGCTCCCAGGGTGAAGAGCTGGGACGTATGAATCCCTTGTCTAACAATTCCTGCAATTGCTTAGACAACTCTTGTAGTTCGTTCGGTGCCATACGGTATGGCGCCCGAGCGATCGGAGCTGCTCCAGGTGCTAACTCAATCTGAAACTCTACCTGTCTGTGTGGAGGAAGGCCAGGTAGGTCTTTAGGAAATACCTCTGAAAAGTCTCTAACGACTGGAATATCTTCGACACGCTTTTCATTCATCTTCGTTTCAGTAACGAGTGCTAATAAGGCAAGGTGCCCTTTCCTGAGACATTTCTGAGCCTTCAGATATGAAATGATTCCTACCACAGCACCAATCTTATCACCTTCAACTGTAAGAATCTCATCATCCGAAATGGGCAACTTGATCAACTTCTCCTTGCAAATGATCTCATCTCTGGCTTTGGATAGCCAATCCATTCCGACTACTACATCGAAGCTACCGAGTGTGACCGGAACAAGGTCTATGTGGAAGGTGTGACCAGACAAACCTAGCTTACAGTCCCTAAACACTTGGGTTGCCGTTATCGTCCTACCATCAGCTATTTCTATGGCTTACTCAGAACTCAGTCAGTAGGTACCAATCCTAGTACTTTACTAAATTTAGTGGACACATAACTCTTATCAGCACCAGAGCCAAATAGAATAGAGGCATAACATCCATTAATAGTGAATCTACCAGACATTACAGTAGGGTCGTTTCGAGCCTCACCTGAACCCATGATGAAAGCTCTGCCTCTACCACCGCCACCACCATTTTTGTTGTCTTTAGGCTTATTAGCAGCACCATTGTTACCATTTATTTTCAGTTTCGGACATTCCCTTTTGAAGTGACCGGGTTGTCCACATTCATAACACCCAGTCTGATTGTAGTTCTGCTGCTGTTGAGGTGCCTTTCCCGAGAGGTTTACCCTACAATTCTTGGCAACATGCCCAAACTTTCCGCACCTCTCACAAGTGTTCCTTGGGCACTGCCCAGTATGATGGAACTTACATTTGTTGCACTTTGGACGATGTCCATGATAGCCGCCCGAATTGCCCATGTCTTGAGACTGTTGTGACTGGTTGAACTTCTTGTATTGTTGTTGCTGATGAGTGGAGGATGAAGATTGCTTCCCACTGGCAGAAGGTTCCCATTTCCTCTTGTTATCACTGGAACCTAATGCAGCACCTCGCGGTGGCAGCTTGCCCTGCGCGACGGCCTGGTCCGTCAGCTTGTACGCCAGTCGGATAGCCTCCTGTATGGTAGCTGGTCTAGCAGTGGTGACCATGCTCTGTATTTCCGGAACTAGCCCATCGATGTACCTCTCAACCCGTTTGTAAGCCTGGTTAATCATAGTAGGGCACAGAGTAGCCAACTCGTGAGAACGAGTTGTGTAGGCTTCAATTTCAGAACCTACCATCTTCAGGTTCCAAAATTCGGTTTCCAGTTTCTGTACTTCATCTCTGGAACAGTACTCCTCTTTCAGCAAGTTCTTGAATTCTTCCCATGTCGTGGCATTTGCAGCCTCAACACCCAACAACTAATTTGTGTGTTCCACCAGCTCAGAGCAGCACCATCTATTGTGCCAGCAGCATATTTCACCCTACTCCCGGCAGGGCAGTTGCAGATTTCAAATACCGACTCCAGCTTTTTGAACGAACGAAGCAGTCCCACTGCTCCCTCAGTTCCCTTGAAGGGGTTAGGCTTGCAGTCCATAAAGGACTTGTAGGTGCAAGCCGGTTGTCCTGAAATCGGATTGAGCGTAAGGATTAGATATTTGAGTTGAGATTAGGTCATGGAAAGCTATCACGCAATTGGATAAGGAAATTTTTACTTACCAATGGGGTTCTGCTGAGGAGGGTGTTGGCTTGCTAAGGCTGCGGTAACATTCTGATTGATTAATGCCGCCAATTCTGCCGGCGTCATGGTGATGTTACCTCTTCCACGTCCGCGTCCTCTTCCAGACATTCTTAAAATCACTACATACAAAAATAAGTAAATATCCAACATATTTAACTTCATTTAGGTATAAGTAATTAAAGAATCCAACACACGCACAACTAATAAGTTCGAATAATAATTTCTGATTAAATAAATTGTAAGTATGTCTACAATGAATCCAACCACATACTAAAATCCAAAGATATCAGTCGCATAGAAACAACCCTTTTCGTCCTGGACTGAAGAAGGAAAAGAGGTCCAAGCATTTAAAGAGTAGACAAGCTAGAGAATCAGTTCAAATATGAGGGATTAGGACTAATGTCAACAGTGATGTTCTATGAGAATCGAGACTTCCTCGTCTCAGAGTGTAGAAATGAAGTCTTATACTGACTACAAATGTTATCACCCGACCGAATTCACCGGACTTAGCATGCACGACAAATTACAATTACGTGTGCACCCGTAATGGTAATTTGCTTTGCATGGTCACCCCGGTTCCTCCTATCAGGGCTAACATATAATACCCATACATATATATCTATATATATATATATACAAAAAATAATAATAATAATAATAATAATAAAAGTGCAGGGGGTGTTTTTGCTATTTTGGAAACTTGAATTTAAAGGTTTTGTGCAAGGATTTAAAAGAGATGAAAACTACAGGGACCATTCTGTAAAAAAATTTTGAAAAATATTCTGTTCTCCCTCTGCTTACCCCGTCGCACCCGTTCCGGCCAAGAGCCGGCCCTCCGGCGAGCCTCCACAACCAAAAACCACGCGGTTTGGGCTCAATCATTGGTTCCCGACACATTCGAGTGGGATTCGAACACCATACCCCACATCTATTTGATTTTTAGAGTCGGTGTAGTGGGATTGTATCTTTCGGCCGACCACTCGCCACAATCATGCACTAAACAAATAAATTAATCAAATTGATTGTGCATATACAATCATTTCATCGTTTAAAGCATTCCATTAAGTTCCATTTCAGCAAAAAATAACAAAATCAAGCCATTCGAACTCCACGAACCGTCGACCTGCAACCCCTATCAAAACCCATTCTCCGATCGATTTTAACTAAAACTGATAAAGGGCTTTTACTCTAGATCAACATACGAAGCTTCCTATCGATTTAATTTGATTCTCACCAAGGTTTGAAGCATCAATCGATCACCACTTGACCGCGACTTGTTCTTCGGGTGTTCACCTTCAATTCGAAACGAAATCAGGTAATTGAACCTACATACATGCTCGATTGTAGTCTAGGAATGAAAGCCCCATGTTTAATTTGATTAAAAACAACGAATTTGTGATCGGTTTGTTTGGATTAGGGTTAGGGTTCTTGCAATTTGGGGTTTCTCTTAAATGGGTGTTTAAAAGTAAAAGAACCCAGCATAAACCAAGGCTGCCGCCCTGGTTCACTGGTTCACGCGTCACCCTGCTATGTTGAAGGTCCCGGGTTCGAAACCCGGCCACCTCACATTTTTTTATTTTGGTTTTTCACCTAGAATTTAATCACAGAAAATTTTTAAAAAATATATAAATCATTCGGTAGGCTTCAAATATTTTTAAAGGTCACTGAATATTTTCTATATTTTTCTAAGTTAGTTAAATAAGTATTTTTGTAATAAAACATTTTAACAAGAATCTTTTTGAATAATTCTTTAAAAAGACTAAATCCTTAAATAATAATTAATAAATTATTATTAGTCTAAACGTTTCCTTTCGTTTAGTATTGTTTAAGTCAAGATCTATACCTATTTATAAAATATTGTTTATAGATGTTATAAATAACCATTTTTATAAAAATGGACTCTAAATAATAATTCAAATTATTATCTTATTTTTTTGGACATTGTATTATCTATAATTATGGATCAATCATGAAAATTGTGAAATTATAAAGATTTTGAAATCTCATAAACTATTAACAAACATTATAAATAGTTTATTTCGTTGAATTAAGCTCGTATTTTACAGTCAACTTACGTAGGCCATAACTTATTCATAACAGATTCAAATCAGTTAAACCTTATGTCCATGACGAAGTTCGTCGAAAGACGAATCGATTGATATATAAAACATCGAAAAACTCATTCGTTTAGACCTCCAAATAGTCGTTTTCGTAACAGCTAGCAGTTCTGCGCAGCTGTAAAGATCCACGTTTTTCTCATATTTCGGTAGTCCAAATCAGAAACTTTTCTAAATGAAAGTTGTTTAGAAATCACTAATCTAGTAAACTGGAGATTTTCAGAATTTTTAAACGTCGTTTAGTATTTTTAACGAGTGCGAAAAGACAAGGGCAGAACTGGAATTTTTCAGATTATAATTTGCGTTACGTTATCGTAGGTTCTCGCGGCGTTAACCGAGCCTAAACCTTTTTCTGATTATTGTCATTCGTGTATAAGGTACGGATTCTTGGTTATCTTTATCATAGTATAAATTCTGTTCCGTTACTTTGTAGTACGGATTTTTGATATGTTATTTCCGTTAATATGAATCGTTTAGCCTTTATTAGTTGTATATCCTTAATATTTAATTATGCTCCGATTCGTTCGACTCATTAGTGATATTTATTGAGACCTGTAGCGTGCAATATATATTTTATAAGTTTGTGCTCATTATTGCATGTTCCTATAAATGTTTTATTGATACGTTATATGTCGGTAGTTGTACTACCATTTGATTGATACTCTGTTACCCGAGCTCTCCGACATGTCATTGTGGCGTCAATAATGTGACACTTTTCGTGACGGTGTGTAATAAATAGTTCACGGCGTCTCCGTTAACACGTTAGTACTCAGGTAGTACTTTGGCCATAATATCTGGGAGGCGGATGGATCGATCCTAGTTCAGTTCAGTTCAGTTCAGTTCCGGGGGATGGAATCATGTGTGTACGCCCCACACACCATCTCATTAGTGCATAGTCTAGCTAGCTGTGTACTTATCAGTTCAGTTTTGGCTCTGGGTACTTCTTATATTACACGACTTATTTAGTTTGTATATACACGTCGTGTAGATCAGTTCAGTTCAGTATTACATGTTCAGTTCAGTATCAGTATTATATGTTCAGATTCAGATTTCCGTTTCAGTATCATATGATCCGTTCAGTATTCAGATATAAGTATTTATGCTTCGTATCGTTACTATTGTTATTTCCGTCACTGAGCAACTTTTGGCTCAGCCGTATTTCCTTTTGTGGTGTTTTCTTATTTGATTGTAGGTAATCAGGGGGTTCCGGGAAATCAGTGAAGAGTGGTTGAAGATCAAGATTGTATTTTACTTTAATTGATGTAATGAATAACTTAATTAGGTTCTTTCGGATTATCTGGTTTTGTTTGAAATTATCTCTTTAATATTATGGATTTGGTTTTTGATTTGATATCTGTAATAGTGACACGTCAGCCTCTCCGGGTTGGGGTGTTACAGTTATGGTATCAGAGCAAAGGCTCTTTCCTGTAGAAAACTTAAACATTAATAATAAACTTGTGAGGTAATGGGTAGACGTTGGGTTAGGATCTAATTTTTGTTCCCGATCAAAATTCCAGTATTCACACGTGTATCTTCATTTCAGATGGCTCCTAAGAGACGTGTGAACAACCGCAATAACTCGAATGGCCCCTCATCTGATACTCCTCTTGAAACCCTCGTTGCTAATGCCGTAAACGCTGCTATTTCTGGAATACTCCCGAACCTGATGACTCAGACTGCTCAAACAGTCATCCAGCAGATGCAACAGGCAAATTCGAAGGGAAACAACACAGGACCTCCACCAGGTGGAAATAATTCAGAACCACCTTCTGGCGGGAACAACACAGGAGCACCTTCCAGTGATAATACACACCACCCCGTGATGGTATTCATGTCTGGTTGGAACGTTTTTAGAAGCAAAGGCCTAAGTCTTTCAGTACTTCCAATGATCCGGTCGAGGTGCAAAACTGGATCAGTCATATTGAGAAATTGTTTGAGGTACTTGGCGTTGAGGACGTATACAAAGTAAGGTTGGCTACTTACAAGTTAGAAGATGATGCTCACAGATGGTGGACGACTGTGAAACAAGCTAGAGGAGGAAATGAATATGCAGCTACACTTCCTTGGGATAAATTCCGAGGAATGTTTTATGAGGAATACTTCACTGCTGTTGACCGCACTGAGTATCGTAGACAATATGCTAATATTAGACAGAGGGATGACGAGCACATAACAGATTTCAAGACACGATTTACGCGGTTGGTGAGTTTTCTTGGTGCATCTGCAGGCTCACCGCAAGAGCAGACAGAAAATTTTCAGTGGGCCATATGTGAAAGGGATCGAAAGTTTATATTGAATCATCGGTTTAAAGATATTAATGAAGTGGTTGATGCTGTTAAAAACCTATATAATGATAAGAAGAATGGAAGGAAGTCATATGATGACAACCGTAAGCGGCCTAGAGAGAATGACCAGGATCAGTCTTCTTCTCATACGAATAAGAATCAGTCTTCACCACCACTAGACCGTCGAAACCGTTTCGATCGCAACAACAACAATAACTCTCGATCATGGAAGAATCGAAACCAGAACCAGAAATCAACTCATAATCAGACTCAGCAGGCTCCTACTCGTGCTCAACCACCAAATCAGCAGCACCCTAATCAGGATCGGAATGCTATCCCTCAGTGTAACACATACGGGAAACTTCATAAGGGAGCTTGTCGTCTGGCCGGAGGATTATGTTTCCGATGCGGACGTGCAGGACACATGATTAGGGACTGCCCTCAGCGTGACCCTCGAAATGACGCCGGAGGGAATCAAGCTAAACCTGCCACCGGAGGACGAGTTTTTGCACTCACTGCAAATGAAGCAGCTAACGCACCAGGTATATTTCTGACCCCTTTAGTTAGCAACGTATTATATGCATATATATGTCTTATCCGATACTAATAGTAAATGCCCTAGGTATGATCTCCGGTACCCTTTGCATAAGAAAGCGGGATATTTATGTCTTGTTTGATACGGGCGCTACGCATTCTGTCGTATCTCATTTGTTTGCTAAGTACTTAAGGACTGCACCGACTGCGTTAGAGCACGCTTTGGCTATTACAACTCCATTAGGAGAGTCGACTATCATCTCGCATGTCTATAGAGATTGTCCGATCAGAATCGAGTCTATTATTCGTAAAGCTGATTTGTTTCCTATGCAAATGAGTGACTTTGATGTCATACTTGGTATGGACTGGTTAACTCGACATCACGTTACTATAGAATGCCAGACTCGTCGTGTTTTATTTGAGAATCCTCAATGCCCTGAACTTGTTTATCAAGGGACTCAGCCTCGGAAATCGTTGAAAATCATCTCTGCGCTTAAGGCTCAGAAACTCTTATCGCACGGTTGCGTGGGATTCCTAGCTTCGGTGAAAGCTACATCTTCTGAAAAGCCGAACATATCTGATTATCCGATTGTTTGTGATTTTCCTGACGTGTTTCCTGAAGAGTTACCCGGACTTCCACCAGATCGCGAGGTAGAATTCACTATTGATCTTGTTCCAGGTGCGGAGCCGATTTCTAAGGCACCGTATCGTATGGCACCTATGGAGCTAAAGGAGTTAAAGGAGCAGTTACAAGAATTACTAGATTTGGGATTTATTAGACCAAGCGTCTCGCCTTGGGGCGCACCGGTCCTATTCGTGAAGAAGAAAGATGGCTCTTTGAGACTCTGCATTGACTACAGAGAACTCAACAAGATCACTATCCGTAATCGTTACCCTCTGCCTCGTATTGATGATTTATTTGATCAGCTTCAGGGTGCAAAGTGTTTCTCTAAAATCGATCTGAGGTCTGGTTACCATCAGTTAAAGATCAAGGAGTCTGACGTCCCTAAATCTGCCTTCCGTACTCGGTATGGTCACTATGAGTTCCTGGTTATGCCGTTCGGGTTAACTAATGCCCCGGCCGTATTCATGGATCTAATGAACCGAGTCTTCCGCAAGTTCCTCGATAAGTTCGTCATTGTATTTATCGACGACATATTAATTTATTCTAAAAGTAAGGAGGAGCATGAGAATCATCTTCGTATCGTGCTCGAAACACTACGTGAAAAGAAGCTTTATGCCAAATTTTCAAAGTGTGAATTTTGGCTGAGCAAGGTAGCCTTTTTGGGTCATGTTGTTTCTGCGGAGGGTATTATGATGGACCCTGCTAAAGTTGAGGCGATCACTAAGTGGCCTAGACCGACCTCAGCCACAGAAGTCCGTAGTTTTCTTGGCCTTGCTGGTTACTACCGCAGATTTGTTGAAGGTTTTTCTGTTATAGCTTTACCCCTTACGCAACTGTTAAGGAAAGGGGTTAAGTACTCTTGGAATGACGAACGAGAGAAAAGTTTTGAAGAGCTCAAGAAAAGATTGGTGTCTGCTCCTGTTCTCACACTTCCATCGGGCACGGGTGGATATCAAATCTACAGCGATGCCTCTAAAAAGGACTTGGATGTGTGCTAATGCAGCATGGTAAGGTCATTGCTTATGCTTCACGGCAGTTGAAACCTTACGAGGTAAATTATCCTACGCATGATCTTGAACTCGCTGCTGTTATTTTCGCGTTAAAATATGGCGTCATTATCTTTACGGAGAGACTTGTGATATTTTACTGATCACAAGAGCTTGAAATATATCTTCACACAAAAGGAACTCAACATGAGGCAGAGAAGATGGTTAGAGTTGTTAAAAGATTATGATGCCAATATTCAGTATCATCCGGGAAAGGCCAATGTGGTAGCTGATGCCCTTAGCAGGAAGAGCTCAGGAACAGTAGCCTCCCTACAGCTACAACCACACAACGTTACTGATCTTGATAGATTGGGTATTAGCCTACTTATTGGTAAGAGCAACGGATATCTCGCAGCACTCCAGATTGAGTCAGACTTAATATCCCGGATTAAGAACGCACAGAAAGACGATGGTGAACTCTGGGCAATCTTACAGAATGTGGAGATTGGTAAACAATCAGAATTCAGAGTGGATGAGCACGGAGTAATCTGGTGTGGTAAACGTTTATGTGTGCCTAATGATTCTTCTCTTCGAGAATCGTTATTAGCTGAGGCACATAGTTCTCCGTTCTCTATTCATCCTGGATCTACTAAGATGTATCGGGACCTTCGTCAGAACTTTTGGTGGAATGGAATGAAAGAGGATGTGGCTAAGTATGTTAGCCGTTGCCTTACTTGTCAACAGGTCAAGATTGAGCATCAAAGAGCTAGTGGTTTGCTTCAGCCACTACCTATTCCTGTATGGAAATGGGATGATATTTCCATGGATTTTGTGACAGGGTTGCCAAGGACATTTAAGAAAAATGATACGATATGGGTTGTCGTTGACAGATTGTCAAAGTCAGCTCACTTTCTCCCAATTCAGCAAGGATTTTCGGTTAGCAAACTATCTGAAGTGTTTACACAAGAGATTGTTAGACTTCATGGCACTCCGGTGTCAATCGTGTCTGATCGAGACCCGAGGTTCACTTCTCGTTTTTGGAAGGGTTTGCAAGCTGCATGGGGTACCAAGTTGAGGTTTAGTACGGCGTTTCATCCGCAGACTGACGGTCAGTCGGAGCGTACTATTCAGACACTTGAGGACATGCTTCGAGCTTGTGCCTTAGAGTGGACTGGGAACTGGGATGAATACTTGTGTTTGGTCGAGTTTGCTTACAACAATAGTTGGCAAGCTAGCATTGGCATGGCACCTTTTGAATTATTGTATGGTCGTAAATGTAGAGCACCTATTTGTTGGGAAGAATCGGTGAAAGAGTCATCGAAGGACCCGAGTTAGTTCAAATCACGAATGAAAAAGTTGCTATTGCTAGAGAAAAGTTAAAAGAAGCTCAAAGTAGACAGAAAAGCTATGCAGACCGACACCGTCGACTTTTGGAGTTTAAGATCGGTGACAAGGTATTCCTGAAGGTTTCGCCTTGCAAGGGCGTACGACGTTTTGGTCTAAAAGGGAAGCTTAGTCCACGGTTTATCGGACCCTTTGAAATCCTAGAAAGAGTTGGTGAGGTTTCGTATCGTTTGGCTTTACCACCTCAACTGTCACATGTGCATAACGTCTTTCATGTATCTCTTTTAAGGGGATACAATTATCATCCTATTCATGTGGTTAACTACCCACTTCATTTGATTCGTGAAGACTTATCGTTTGAGGAGGAACCCGAGGCCATACTTGACCGACAAGAGCGCATTATGCGTAGGAAAACTATTCCTTTTGTTAAAGTATTATGGAAAAACCATTCCGAACGTGAAGCTACATGGGAGATAGAAGATGAAATCCGTTCACAATATCCGTATCTATTTACCCCTTAGTTATTGTATTTTATATGTTTCTGTTATTAGTTATCTGCTTCTTGAACACCACATTAGTCATCTCTTGTACGATTTCGTCTTTCAAATCGATTCCGTTTCAGCAATTGAATAATTATGAGTGATTTCGTCCACTTGTTGCTTGTGACTACTCCGTGTACGTGATGTCACATCTTGTTCAATCTGTACCTAGCAATTTCGTGGACGAAATTTTTTTTAAAGGGGGTAGAATTATAACACCCATACATATATATCTATATATATATATATACAAAAAAATAATAATAATAATAATAATAAAAGTGCAGGGGGTGTTTTTGCTATTTTGGAAACTTGAATTTAAAGGTTTTGTGCAAGGATTTAAAAGAGATGAAAACTACAGGGACCATTCTGTAAAAAATTTTGAAAAATATTCTGTTCTCCCTCTGCTTCCCCCGTCGCACCCGTTCCGGCCAAGAGCCGGCCCTCCGGCGAGCCTCCACAACCAAAAACCACGCGGTTTGGGCTCAATCATTGGTTCCCGACACATTCGAGTGGGATTCGAACACCATACCCCACATCTATTTGATTTTTAGAGTCGGTGTAGTGGGATTGTATCTTTCGGCCGACCACTCGCCACAATCATGCACTAAACAAATAAATTAATCAAATTGATTGTGCATATACAATCATTTCATCGTTTAAAGCATTCCATTAAGTTCCATTTCAGCAAAAAATAACAAAATCAAGCCATTCGAACTCCACGAACCGTCGACCTGCAACCCCTATCAAAACCCATTCTCCGATCGATTTTAACTAAAACTGATAAAGGGCTTTTACTCTAGATCAACATACGAAGCTTCCTATCGATTTAATTTGATTCTCATCAAGGTTTGAAGCATCAATCGATCACCACTTGACCGCGACTTGTTCTTCGGGTGTTCACCTTCAATTCGAAACGAAATCAGGTAATTGAACCTACATACATGCTCGATTGTAGTCTAGGAATGAAAGCCCCATGTTTAATTTGATTAAAAACAACGAATTTGTGATCGGTTTGTTTGGATTAGGGTTAGGGTTCTTGCAATTTGGGGTTTCTCTTAAATGGGTGTTTAAAAGTAAAAAACCCAGCATAAACCAAGGCTGCCGCCCTGGTTCACTGGTTCACGCGTCACCCTGCTATGTTGAAGGTCCCGGGTTCGAAACCCGGCCACCTCACATTTTTTTTATTTTGGTTTTTCACCTAGAATTTAATCACAGAAAATTTTTAAAAAAATATATAAATCATTCGGTAGGCTTCAAATATTTTTAAAGGTCACTGAATATTTTCTATATTTTTCTAAGTTAGTTAAATAAGTATTTTTGTAATAAAACATTTTAACAAGAATCTTTTTGAATAATTCTTTAAAAAGACTAAATCCTTAAATAATAATTAATAAATTATTATTAGTCTAAACGTTTCCTTTCGTTTAGTATTGTTTAAGTCAAGATCTATACCTATTTATAAAATATTGTTTATAGATGTTATAAATAACCATTTTTATAAAAATGGACTCTAAATAATAATTCAAATTATTATCTTATTTTTTTGGACATTTTATTATCTATAATTATGGATCAATCATGAAAATTGTGAAATTATAAAGATTTTGAAATCTCATAAACTATTAACAAACATTATAAATAGTTTATTTCGTTGAATTAAGCTCGTATTTTACAGTCAACTTACGTAGGTCATAACTTATTCATAACAGATTCAAATCAGTTAAACCTTATGTCCATGACGAAGTTCGTCGAAAGACGAATCGATTGATATATAAAACATCGAAAAACTCATTCGTTTAGACCTCCAAATAGTCGTTTTCGTAACAGCTAGCAGTTCTGCGCAGCTGTAAAGATCCACGTTTTTCTCATATTTCGGTAGTCCAAATCAGAAACTTTTCTAAATGAAAGTTGTTTAGAAATCACTAATCTAGTAAACTGGAGATTTTCAGAATTTTTAAACGTCGTTTAGTATTTTAACGAGTGCGAAAAGACAAGGGCAGAACTGAAATTTTTCAGATTATAATTTGCGTTACGTTATCGTAGGTTCTCGCGGCGTTAACCGAGCCTAAACCTTTTCTGATTATTGTCATTCGTGTATAAGGTACGGATTCTTGGTTTTCTTTATCATAGTATAAATTCTGTTCCGTTACTTTGTAGTACGGATTTTTGATATGTTATTTCCGTTAATATGAATCGTTTAGCCTTTATTAGTTGTATATCCTTAATATTTAATTATGCTCCGATTCGTTCGACTCATTAGTGATATTTATTGAGACCTGTAGCGTGCAATATATATTTTATAAGTTTGTGCTCATTATTGCATGTTCCTATAAATGTTTTATTGATACGTTATATGTCGGTAGTTGTACTACCATTTGATTGATACTCTGTTACCCGAGCTCTCCGACATGTCATTGTGGCGTCAATGATGTGACACTTTTCGTGACGGTGTGTAATAAATAGTTCACGGCGTCTCCGTTAACACGTTAGTACTCAGGTAGTACTTTGGCCATAATATCTGGGAGGCGGATGGATCGATCCTAGTTCAGTTCAGTTCAGTTCAGTTCCGGGGGATGGAATCATGTGTGTACGCCCCACACACCATCTCATTAGTGCATAGTCTAGCTAGCTGTGTACTTATCAGTTCAGTTTTGGCTCTGGGTACTTCTTATATTACACGACTTATTTTGTTTGTATATACACGTCGTGTAGATCAGTTCAGTTCAGTATTACATGTTCAGTTTAGTATCAGTATTATATGTTCAGATTCAGATTTCCGTTTCAGTATCATATGATCCGTTCAGTATTCAGATATAAGTATTTATGCTTCGTATCGTTACTATTGTTATTTCCGTCACTGAGCAACTTTTGGCTCAGCCGTATTTCCTTTTTGTGGTGTTTTCTTATTTGATTGTAGGTAATCAGGGGGTTCCGGGAAATCAGTGAAGAGTGGTTGAAGATCAAGATTGTATTTTACTTTAATTGATGTAATGAATAACTAAATTAGGTTCTTTCGGATTATCTGGTTTTGTTTGAAATTATCTCTTTAATATTATGGATTTGGTTTTTGATTTGATATCTGTAATAGTGACACGTTAGCCTCTCCGGGTTGGGGTGTTACATAACATATCTTGTCAAGTACAGTGGTTATCAACGATAGAGGTACTAAATATATAATTATTATATCGGAATCGATCAATCAAAGTTGTACGAAAGGATCGGTAAGGTTCAGGAAATTCGTAAGTAACCCTTCCGTGACTCACAGCAACTCGGAGCCACAATCCCTGTAGTCGTACGCTCACAGGGATACGTCAAAGCAAAAGTTCTTAGGCAACCAAATTAAGTACATATAACTTAATAATCTATGTATGTGTAACTAATGCAAATCCAGCTATGGTCTAAAATGCAATGCAAATGAGATGCAAAAGTTCATTTTAGTTCACTATAACTAATGCTCTGATACCAATCTGTCACATCCTCAATTTCCACGAGCGCGGTTTTACCGTCAGGCGTGTGACATAACCAGGATCTCAGATAAGCATCAGTTACACCAAACGACTCGATAGTTACAAAACATATAAGTTGCTTAATAAAAAAAGAAACAAACCAATTTTGTTTAAGTTTGCGGAAGCGAATCAGTAAAACATTTAATGATTGTTTAAATGCGCAAACACGCGCCCAAACCAATCAAAATAATATAAATGTAAATAAACCTTTAAATCAGTTTAAAAAGTAAATGTGAATGATATGCACTAGATGCAGTGCTCCTAAACGTGCCACATCAATGACCTGAGAGAAAACATGCAAAAGTCAGTACAAGACTGGTGAGTTCACATGTTTATCAGAAAACAGTCAGTATCAGTAATGAAATTCCCGGATTAGTAATCAAAGCATATAATGGGTAGCTAGCCCATAGCAATTACTAGGTGTATGAAGTCGCGACCGAGCTGACATGTAATCAATAGTAATAATGTAGGCCCGGCTGTGGTTTCCCCACCACAACACTGTAAAACAGGCTGACCGTTCACCCGTTTGACCTCCAGTCAAGCTAGCGCGACTAGCCCGGGCAGGGTATGTCAATTCCAGTAGATCTACTAACAATCACCTCGCTATTTGCATATTAACGGTCCGAAGGGCAAAGTATAACACCATAGTATCAGGTATATGCAGTATTATAAAAATCCAATGTAATGTAACGTTTATGAAAGCAGCATGTTTCTCTCCCCAAAAAGAGTGTAAAGTAAAAGTGGGGCTGTAAACTCACCTTGAATGCACAGTATTAATAAACGAAAGCACAAACGTTTAGGGTCTCCGCTCAACCTGGATTTCAATTAATATATAATATTAATTTTAATTATTAAAAATAAATATAACGATCGTACGGTTTCGTATTCCCGGTTTCAGGCCAAACATCCCAATTCACCCATGCACACGCAAGCACAAATAAACATAATTACCTTCTCAATTATGCTTGACCAACCACATACATCCAACAAAAATCAAACATGTATATTATATATATACACTCCCACAATGCTACAAGCAGCATACACGAAAAACATTAATGTAAACATTACAAGTTTATGCATTAAAACACATACTATATAATGCCACGGATGTCGTGCACACACATGTGTTGTTTATATATATACTTGCAACCACAACCATAATTCCCTTGAACACACACACTGCTACTCATACAAACATATATGCAACATACATATCTCCACACAATACATATGCATATACACGTTCATACACTTAATATATATAGGAAAACACACACTAGCAGAACACACACATGCATCATGCATAACACACACAAGTACATGCATAACACACACTCATGCATATGCAAAAGACACACATACACATGCATATGCAAAAGACACACATACACATGCATATGCAAAAGACACACACACCCCATCCATACATACCTAAGAAGACACATTATGAAAACACACTCCTGCAGATTCCATTCCCTGTACACATATGTAGCACATACATATACATACAATAATATTCATGCAGAATTAGTTCCCCTCGCTCCCCCTTTCAAAACCGAAACACCTATGACCAATACAATAAATTAACGCACCGGAACAACCATGCAAACCGTCCATATAATGCGCATACAATCATTGAGCAGACTAAACATACAACCACACACCATGCATCGCGCGGCTTACATTCACACAACAGACTCATACGTATACGTGTACCGCAACACACAACGATTACAGATACATATCCACACTACGCCTAGCATGAGCACGCGATGAACAAGCAGAATTACTATCATGATTTCCCGACGTCATCGATCACCCATAACTTGAACCCGATTCCCTGGATTCACACAAACGCTATGACCCAGGATCCCGAAACCGTACGTGTCAAGTTTATGCGAAAAGTAGAAGACATATCGTGCGAGTTATCGTTGGAGTGCAGCCATTAACAGAGAGCAGCGTCGATGGGAAACGTCATGCGAAGGCAAACCACGATCAACACTTCGGGATGGCAAACCACGACCGCGAGAGTTCAAGAACCACCGTGATGTACAGCTGCGAAAGAAACACAAGAGGACGATGGCAGGAGGTTTAGGGTTGCGAATGTGAGATGAATGTGGGGTTGTTTGAGTTTGTTCGAATATAATGGAGAAGAACTGAAGGTGGGTCGGTTATGAGCCCACACATCTCCCATAGGGTCCCTCAAGTTCGGACCATTTGCACAATGCTCCTCCAAGTTTACTTAAATTGTGTTTTGGTTTATTAAGTTTTTATGTTAGTTATTATTAATTTCAATAATAAAGTTGATATATATATAGATATTATTGTCAATTGTCGAGAAAGAGGTTTATAGAGATTGTGATGTTAACCTGAAGACTCGGGTTGTCACACACCCTACTCTTGGTAGGGCAATTGCAGATATCAAACACCGACTCCAGCTTTTCAAACCAACGGAGCAGTCCCACTGCTCCCTCAGTTCCCTTGAACGGGTTAGGCTAGCAGTCCATAAAGGACTTGTAGGTGCAAGCTGGTTGTCCTGAAATCGGATTGAGCATAATGATTAGATATTGGAGTTGAGGTTAGGTCATGGAAAGCTATCACACGGATCTGGATAAGGGGTAAGGAAACCTTTACTTACCAATAGGGTTCTGCTGGGGGGTGTTGGCTTGCCAATGCTGCAGTGACATTCTGATTTATCAGCGCTGCTAATTCCGTGGGCGTTATAGTAATGTTACCTCCGCCATGTCCACGGCCTCTTCCAGACATTCTTTAAAAATCACAACATACATAAATAAGTAAATATTTCAACATATTTTACTTTATTCTAGTATAAGCAATTAAAGAATTTAGCACACACAACTAAATGTTCAAATAATAATTTCTGGCAAAATGAATTGTAAATACGTCTATAATTAATCAAACCAAATATCAAAATTCAGAAACATAAGTCGGAAGTGGAAACAACCCTTCCCATCTTGGTGTGAAAAGAATAAAGTCCAATGGAAATAAAGAAATAATGAAAGGAAAGGAATAAGCAAGGAAATCAATGAGAATCGACAGATCCATCACTGTTTTCCGCTTCGTCATCAGGTTGTTCCTTGGGTTCTCCTTCTGGTTCTTTCTCCTCTGGTGCTTTTTCCGGTTCTTCTTCAGGTTCTTCCTCATCTTTGGGTGCCTCTTCTGGTTCTTCCTCGGGGTCTTCTTCCTTTTCGGGTGCCTCTTCTAGTTCTTCCTCGGGGTCTTCTTCTTCTTCGGGTGCCTCTTCTGGTTCTTCCTTGGGGTCTTCTTCTTCTTCGGGTGCCACTTCTGGTTTGGGTACTGCGTTCTGAGCGAAGACACGGGATTCTAGATTTTCAAGTCGTTGGTCGCCGCTATCGGCCCGCCCGACCAATCCATTAAAATGATCCAATAGGTCATTGTAGTATCCCACGAAGTTATCGAATCGAGTCCTGAGTCGTTCGAGTTCCTTCGTAGTCTCACTCGATGTCTTCTTCAGCTCTTTGTTTTCCTTCTCAAGTTCTGCTATGCGCTTACGTTCCAAATGTGTTGTGGCTGCCAAAGCAGCTATGGCTTGCTCTGGAGGGCAAGGAAGTGGTGGTAACGTAGGGGCATTAAGGTCCCTACCAGAAGTAGACCTAGTACGAGGTCGGTTCTCAGGAGGTGGGGGTACATTCTTGTCTAAGATGAGATCGATTATGTACTGAGGGTAACACTCCCACCTATGAACCGGTGGGTACTCAGGTAAAGCAAAAGGCTGATCGTAATCGAGTCTCTCATTATTATTATAACGTAATGGCCAAACGCATGGGTTCTCAGAGGAAGGAACATGATCGTAGTAGATAGGCCTTTTGCCCCGAGAAGAAGATGAAGGAGCAGATGATGAAGACGCCATTCCTGTAGTAAACCCTGATAGAAATAAGCCCAAGCTAGTAAACAGCAAGCAAGCATAACATAACAGTCTACGTGTGTGTAGCTAATCCAAATCCAGCTATAGTCTAAAGGCAATGCAAATGAGATGTAAAATTTCATTTTAGTTCGCTATAACTAATGCTCTAATACTAATCTATCACACCCTCAATTTCCACGAACGGGGTTTTACCGTTAGCCGTGTGACATGACCAGGATCTCAGATAAGCACCAGTTACACCAAAGGAGTCGATAATTATAAAACATATAAGTTGCTTGATTATAATGAAACAAACCAAACATGTTTAAGTATTGCGGAAGCGAAATTAGAAAACATTCAAAAAAGTGTTAAAACTGCGCAACACGCGCCCAAACCAATTTAAGTAAATGCAAATGTAATTAAACCATAAATCAGTTTTAAATTGAAAACAGAATGATATGCAGTGGATGCAGTGCTCTTAGACGTGCCATATCAACGACCTGGGAGAAAACAGGCTAAGATCAGTACAAAGACCGGTGACTTCACAAGTTTATCTGAAAACAATAATTAATAGTAATGGAATTTAAGATTTAGTAATCAAAGCATATAAGTAGGTAGCTAGCCTACAGCAAGTCACTATGTGTATGAAGTCGCGACCGAGCTGACATTAATAATACTAATGTATGCCCCGGCTGTGGAATCCCTACCACAACACTGTAAAACAGGCTAACCATTCACCCGTTTGACCTCCAGTCAAGCTACCGCGACCAGCCGGGCGGGGTTTGTCAAACACAGTAGACCTACTAACAATCACCTCGCTAGTAACATATTAAGGGTCCGAAGAGGCGTAGTATAACACCATAGTATTAGGTATATGCAGTATTACGAAATCTAAAGTATTTTATCGTTTATGAAAAACATGTTTCTCTACCCCAAAAAGAGTGAATATATGAAAGTGGGGCTGTAAACTCACCTTAAAAGTAAAGCAAAATTAATAAGTGTAACCACGGACGATTAAGTTTCCGAACGACCTGGATGCACATTTATTGCATAATTAATATTAAATATAAAATACTAATAGTGGTTCGTACGGTTTCGGGTTTCACGACTCGGTTATGGTGCCGGTTATCACGTGTGCCAAGTCGTGTAGTAAGATACCCTTTATATATTTTAATTTTTACCTTATATATTACAATGCCAATATATACATTACCAGTCATGTACGCATTTATAACAAATATTATTCATTCACACACACAAAATGTAAGAATACATATATATATATATATAAATATATATATATATATATATATATATTTAGTCAAGTGAGACTTATGACCAACACAAACCTTGCGCCCACTTTATGAAGGAGTTCCCCCCATGCGCCCAAACTAAACACATATAACATGCATAAAAAGGAAAATATACATATGTACACACATGGACACATAGTAAATACAAATATTGTAGAAACAAGAACATGCGTAGGCGCATTGCCCTAAGGAACACACACGTGCACACCTCATGCGTCTACTCCACTGGACTCTTGAACCACATACATCTCATCATGGCACACATACATATAGATCACATACTTATGCATGCATCCACACACATTTACAGTGAACATACATACAATTTAATATATATTTATACATATATTCTTACCCACACACATGACATATATATATATATATATATATATATACAAGAGCACACACACACAGACATATATATATATATACAAGAGCACACACAAAACACAATAAACTAAGTATGTAACTACAAGAATTACTATATATGAATACGTACCCACAATCATATACAACAACACGCACCTATATACACCGATAATAATCCAAAACACCCATGCATATGCATTCATGCGCCTAGACTCCACAACCCACACACATTGAATTAAGGGCACATAAACACCTACATACCAACACATACAGACGCATGTACATGTATGTCCATACACAACCTAAACAAAGCCCCCCATGAGCTTACATATCTCACGGTCACACCCATACAATCACACACCATCACGACCAAGACACACACCCATACACCCAAGCATGTACATACATACAATCGCAGAAACATACATATACGTATGCACGCAGAACATATACGCAACCCACGAACACACTAACAACAACAACAAGCCATCAGCCCTCATGCGCATACATATATGTATGCGTCCAAACCAAAATACACGACACGGTTATAATCGATGACCGAAAACCAAGAGGTCGCAACACAACCGGCCCACCCTCACGCACACCCACTCCCAACCACAGCCCAAACCGCAAATTGGCACCGAGAGTGAAGCCGTACCACTACGAATACGTAAACATAATGGAAGTAACTTACTGTACCGGGATGCAAACGCACGCAGAAGAGATCGCAGATGACAAAGAGAAAGGTCGCAGTTGAAGGGGTTGTGGAAGGGGAACCTTGCGCAAGTTGTCGTCGAGAGAGGAAGATGACCGGGGTTTGTTTTTAGGGTTTCGGGGGTGTGGGAATGGTTCTGCGATGGAGGGGGAACTGTGGGGGGGGGTTGGTTATTATATTGTAATTTAAATTTTGTTAGTTACCACAATGGTCCCTCTAATTTTCTTAATTTACGCAATAGTACCTTAAGTTAAATTTATTGAATTTATTATTTTGGGTGAACTATTTACAAATTTAGTTGTAAACTTTATTTGTAATAAATTATAGTTCCTTAATAATAATATAATTTATTTAATAATATGGAAATATATTGAATTACGAAAATGATAATGATGACCTGGAAACGTGGGGTATCACATAATCTGTCCCACATCCTCATTCATATCATTTACAAATAAAACACTATTTTGTAAAATTGACTAATTTTTAGACGTTAACATCTCATTCCCCATATATAAGGATCTAGATTAATTCTCACGGTTCTGAAGGTATTTACGAGTTCTGAAAAAGATCCTGATCATATATATATACACACACACACACACACACATATATATACACATACACACAGATATACACACACACACACACACACACACACACATATATATATATATATATATATATTTGAGAACTCATATGTTGGACTCAACAAAGTGCATTAAGAATTAATGCAAGAAAGTATGATGCTTCCATTATCAAACAATCAACCAATTCTGTTTTAACATACAAATCATACATTAGAAACACATTAACATCATTAACATTCATAATAATCACTAACATTTATGTAAATTTCTTTTTCAAATTTGTAGATAAAGAAATTTTCCCAAGTCAACCAATGCGGATGAAGAAATCCAATACGGATGAAGAAATTCCATTGCGGATGAGGAAATTCCAATGCGGATGAAGAAGTTCTACAGCGGATGAAAAATATGTTCACACAACGGATGAAGTCTCTACTCCCACAGCGGATGAAGAGCTTCACAGCGCATGAAGAGTTCTATTCCCACAGTGGATGAAGAACAAGTTCCCACAGTGGGTGACCTCCACAGCTGATGAGCTATTCCCATAGCGGATGAACAAATTCATCACAGCGGATGAACAAACTGTTCTTACAACAGTTGAACAGCTTCTCCATAGCGGATGACTTATCCCCACAGCGGATAACTTAGATACTTAGGATTATTTTTATGTAATTTTTATTTACATAAGGGTAGATTAGTAATTGTCTATAGCTTTTGTGTATAGGCTATAAATAGCACTCTACCCTAATCCTTTGTAAGCTTTTGAAAAAAATTATCAATCAAACAAGCAGTTTATTCTCATGCATTCTAACACACAACAAACACACACACACACACACACACACTGAAATCATACACATTAATCATGGGTTTCCGCACCATGGTTAGTGTTTGTTGATTTGTGAGAGATTTGCAAAGATCCTTGGATAAATCAACCTCTTCACACTGAATATTGTTCTTTCAAAGTTCATGTCCAATATGCTTGAATAAGTTGATTTTCATCACCATAGAAATTGCAAGAACCCTTTAACCCCCCATCATAACCATTGATTTAATATAAAATATAAAAGATTCCACTTGGATGGCTAAGAGAGATCAAGGGTAATATGGTGATTTTATTTTTGTCCTTTTTCTGAAAAGTCATGGTCATGTCAAATTGATTTCTTCTCTTTCTTCTCAATATTAATTAAAACCTTCAAAATAAATTCAAGAAACTCCATCCTTCATCAAATTTCAAATCATCTTCAACACCCATTTCAATTTGGATCGTTCATGCCTGAACCATTCGTCTCTGCAGCTACGTTCTTCTAACCACACATCGCCCACCATAATCTCTCCGTCAACGAGAATAACATCCCGAGTTGGAGATAATCTAGAGAGAGAAACTAGACAGAGAAAGTTTTAACCTACATCAATGGTGTTCTTATCTTTCTTATTCTTCCTTGTCAACGAGAACAACACCCGAATTGGAGATAATCTAGAGAGAGAAACTAGAGCGAGAAAGCTTCAACCTACATCAATGGTGTTTTAGCTTTCTTTTTATCGTTGGACATCTTCAAATGTTTTTAGTTTGAGAGCCACCAACCTAATTGTAAGGCCCTGTTCCTGGAGACCTCACAGTTGGATGATCATCGCATTATTACATAAAACATTACATAATTCATAAAATATCTAGCGGAAATCCATCTAACAAAAGCCATTAATCTTTCAGTTGAGCTAAACCGAATATACTTGAGCTAACGACAACATGGTCGTGCACCTCCTAAAAATTTGCTTGCAAGACTTGCATTCTTTCATTTATGTTCCACTTTTCTTTTCATTAATCTTTCACTTTTATTAATGATAATACTTTACGTATACGTTCATAAACACACCACGTGAAGTCACACCATAATAATTATATGGAACATAAGAATAGCTTATAATTATGCATAGTAATAACAAATAAAACCCTAAAGTCAAACTACGGTCAAACCCTAATCATTCTGTTTCTCAAAAATTTCAGAAAAATTTAAGTGTTAGACGCATGAGAACTATACAAGCGTATGAGGCTTGTTTAGGCGCGTTACAACTATGGGGGCGTATGGACTTAGGCGTTTAAGCACTTAGGCGTATGAGCCGCTTCGGGCGCATGGGAACTATTTTGGCACATGGGGTATACTTAGGCGCCTGAGCTTAGAACGTAGGAACATGAACTACTGTTCAGGCACACGGACTTAGACTTAGAATTTCTAAGGTATAGGTTGGGCGCATGGGGTACTGTTTAGGGCGCGTGAACTCTATTTGGGCACATGACCCTACTTAGAACTTTCTAAGGCAATTTTAGGCACATGGGCCTTATTTAGGCGCATGACCAACTGTTTGGTATGTTCCTAACACATTTTCAGTCCTAAACATCATATCAACCTATTCTAAGATCGTTATAACTACTCTAGGCTTAGTCACCACATAAACAACCATAGAACAACATCATACAAGCCTACTTACATACGGTTATATATATAAATTATGAAAACATTTCTAATACATTTCCAGCCCAAAAAGAGTTAAAACATGTAAAAAGATGGGGTCTATAACTCACCTTAGCACTTCAATCTTGAACTCTTAGATTTGAACTTTTTTAAATAGCTCTAACGCCTAAAACATGTCAAGAACACATACCCGAACACATAAAATCAAGTAAGAACACACAGAAATCGGTTTCATGGTTGAAAATCCATAAGTACTAAACCAATTATTCAAAATTTACTTACCTAAGCCTAGATTTGCTGCTTTCTCTATCTAAAAACCGAAACCCAGCTTTCTTCTTCTTCTTCTTCTTCTTTCTTTTTGGTCGACAAAGAGCAGTTGTAAGCATGGCATTGCCGGCCATGCCTTAAAAAGTTGGAAATTTTTGTCTTTTGTGTATTATTTATACAACACCCCCTTTGACTTTGGTCTCTTTTTATTTTTTATTTGATACTTTTCCTTTCTACTTATTTTGATAAATTTTAAGGTGTTACGGTGGTGAAATCAGTTGACCAGTTAGACTTTACTTGCGATTTAAAACATTTAAAGGTACGACAACTTAACATAGTTTGTGTGCCATCCTACATCAGATTTGTGATGATTTTTGTTCGGAAACTATGCATTTAAATCATTCTAACAGGTGCAAGCAGCCTCGGTGGTGTAGTTACATGGTTTAGTGTAGTTTGGTTGTTGAAATCACATTGATGTAGTTACATGGTTTATTGGTGTTTGCTTTATATTTTTTATATATTAGTTTACAGATTGGTTTACATTAGTTTACATTGATTTACAATAGTTTACACTGGTTTACAGACTGGTTTTCATGACAGTTTTGCTATAGGTTACAGTAGTATAACAGTGTAACTTGTTGTAACTATGTACGAGTAATACTTTTTTTGATTTACATTGGTTAATATTTGTGTTGTTTGTTCCATATGTAGTGCTAAATCATTAGGACATGGTGTAATGTCGTCTAGTTTACGTTTAAAAAACGTTAATAGCATAATTTTGATCAGTAGTGTAATTAGAGTGGTGTAGTTTTCTTTTTTTGGTTTAACTATTTTACAGTAGTGTAATTACAGTGATGTTTTTTGTTACAATGTATTTATTATTTTATTTTTTGTTTATTGCAGTCTTGAAGTTTTGTAACATTAGTGTAGTTACGTTAATGTGTTACTTTTAGTTTGAGTGTTGTAATATCATCTATTTAATAGTGTAACTAGACATTTTTATTACAACTTTGCTAAAGGTTACTTTAGTAACATTGTGTAATGTCATTTGGTTGTTAGGTTGTCGTAATATGGATGTTATTGTTAATTGGAGTGGTTTAATATCGGGTGTAAATGTTTGGTACACTAGTGCAAGATTATATGATCTAATGTCGTTTGCAAGATTACATGGAAATTAACATTGTAATATAATATAATACGTACGGACAAAATTTTTTTTGCAATACTATACTAGAATTAAAGAGAAAAATATGATAAGTTAATGGCGTAATTTTTTTAAAAATATTACAATTTATAAAAAAGTTATAAGTGTTTAAATAAAAAGAGGGTAAAGTTTTTAAATATAAAGAAAAGAGATATAGGGGGATATAGGGATGACACTTGTCATTTTCCTGTTAAATTTGAAGTTGGTGGATTTGTTAATTACATTTATGCCCTTTTCAATTAAAAAAAGAGAGGAGACACTTGGCATTATCTCATGTCTTCATCAAGGGTTCATATTTAGACCATAAACATAGTTGTTTAACCATTTAAACAAGAAAAACGCAGCGGAATAAGAGCTTAATATCATGTTCTATAATCTGAAAATTAAGGTACATATATTTGTCTCAACAAACCCAAGAACATAGGATCGTTTATATGTGTAAGAACTAGCTCTCAAGAAGAATAAAACAACCATAATATGCAAAAGATACAACCTTTGTAGAGCTGTGAAAATTGTGAGATTTTATGAAGATGAAGCTGCTCTTGAATGACCAAAACAACAAGGATAGATTTCCTCAAGCTTCCATATCCTCAAGCTTCCATATCCTCAAGCATTAAGCAAACACCCTTTTGCTAGGAATTTGGACACCAAAAACGAACCAAGATGGATGCAAATCCGAATTTTCAGCTTATGTTTCTTCAAGAAAGTAGAGAGAAAACCTTGTTCATGGTGGTCCTTTGCATGTATGAGAGATAGAGAATAGAGTGTGTGTGTTTTCAAAGATTGACAAGACCAAGACAAATGAAATCCCCCCTTTTCAAAAGGGGGCGGCCGAAAATGGACACAAGGGCTTTTCCCCCCTAAAATTTTGTCTATTATTTATTTAACTAGCCATCGTGTTAAGTTATAAAATTAATCCTTTAATTTTATAACTCATACACACTTTGTGATGTTACTTAACTAATTTAAATAACATTACAAATAATACTCTTGAACAAAATATCCCTATAAGTTCTTCTATCTCATATGCAACTTATTTAGAAAACTCATTTTCTAAATTGGTGTCATTATTCAACTGCATGATCATATCATCAATTAAATATTTATTGGTGTTTGCTAAACTTGTTATTGGGTATGACCCGACTTGGATCATGACGTACTAACCACATCAATGTTTTATGTGTCTTGGACATAAAGAATCCAACAATCTCTCACTTGCACAAGATTCATAGAAGATTGATGCAAGCAGTAAATACCGCCTAACAACGGTTTACTACCCTTAATACTCATGACTAAAAGCCATTCAATAACAACATTCCCTTCAAGTATCCAACTTGAAATGATTTAGGTGAATCAATCATTTATCCTTTTGTTACAGATATCATGTTAAATCCGAGGACACAGAATGATCATTCCTTGTTGATTTAACTTAATCAGGCCTTAGACATCTTGCTCTGAACGAATAAGAGGAACAAATTCCATCTTGACTACATACGTTTCTCACAATCACCTCGTGTCACACCTGAACATAGCCTTATGTACTGCCCATTATTTCAGAGTAGTGAAGAACTAGGTCAAGGTATAACACTTTGGTGAATATCAAAACCCAATATGTATCTCAAGTTGGAGGATACCAAATGATATTCGCCTTTACTCAAATTTACTTATGATCAATCTAGAAGACTCCATGTAGTAAAATTTGAGACGCGGGTCAATCCAATATTCGTATCCCATGAATATCTATGAACCTTGGCAACAACCAATTGCTCTATATTCATGCCTTATGAATATCCACCAATGCATGTTCATAATAGTCTTACATTCATATTTGCTCCTACAAATATGATCGACTATGGACATTTAGAATAATAAACATATTCATGGATGTATACATGCTAAAATGAATATAACTCAAAATATCACAAATATATATGAAGAGTTAAATATTTCATTGTTCCAAAATTATTGAAATAGTCCTAAACATTTCAAGTTCCAAATCACTTTAGAATATCAATCACTATATTCCAGGCAAGTATGACCTTCATGCTTTGCTCTTTCAAGGAGCTTCGTGAGTGGATCCGCAATGTTTTGATCGGTGTGAACTTTACGAATACATATCTTTCCCTTTTCAACTTCATCCCTTATGTAGTTGAATCTCCGCTCAATGTGTCTAGTCTTTTGATGTGCACGGGGTTCCTTGGTTTGTGCAATCGCACCCTCGTTATCACAAGGGTCTTGAATGGTAGAGACCAGCCCCAGATCAGTGATGAATTTCTTTATCCATGTAGCTTCCTGAGCTGCTAATGAGGCGGCTATGTATTCGGATTCTGTAATGGACAATGCTACCACGTCTTGTTTTGAACTCTTCCAGGACACTGCTCCTCCATTCATAATGAAGATATACCCGACTGTGATCGAGAATCATCTCGATCAGTTTGTAAACTCGCATCCGTGTAACCCTTTACAACGAGCTCCTCTTCATCAGACCCGTATATTAGAAACATATCCTTAGTCCTCCTAAGGTATTTCAATATACTTTTAACAGCCATCCAATGGCTATTACCTGGATTCTGCTGATATCTGCTTGTCATGCTTAACGCGCATGACACGTCCGGTCTAGTGCATATCATCGCATACATGATGGATCCTATAGCAGACGCATATGGGATGTCCTTCATTCGATCTTGCTCATCCTTTGAGCTTGGACATTGAGATGTACTCAATATTGTCCCTCTTTGAATAGGTACCATACCTTTCTTAGAGTTTTCCATCTTGAACCTTTTCAAGATTTTATCAATGTATGCACTATGGTTTAAACCTATCAACCCCCTCGATCTATCCCTATAGATTTTTATTCCTAAAATGTAGGCGGCCTCACCGAGATCTTTTATGGAAAAACAACTTCCAAGCCAGGTTTTAACACCTTCCATGGTTGGAATATAATTTCCAAATAGTAGTATGTCATCAACATACAATACTAAGAATGTAATTATGCTCCCACTAGCCTTTTTATACACACAAGCCTCATCAGTGTTCTTGATGAAACCAAATTTCTTGATTTCCTCATCAAAACGTTGATTCCAACTTCTCGATGCTTGTTTTAATCCATAGATTGATCTTTTTAACTTGCATACTTTATTAGGATGTCGTGGATCGACAAGACCATCAGGCTAAACCATATGGACAGTCTCTTCGAGATGTCCATTAAGGAAAGCGGTTTTGACAACCATTTGCCAAATCTCATAGTCATAATGAGCAGCTATGGCAAACAATATCCTAATTGACTTTAGCATTGCCACAGGTGAGAAGGTTTCATTATAATCAACCCCTTGAGTTTGAGTGAAACCTTTTGTTACAAGTATTGCCATGTAAGTATCCAAGTTTCCATGCATGTCCGTTTTCTTCTTGAAAACCCACTTGCATCCAACGGGTTTGGAGTTAAGTGGAGGGTCAACCAATTCCTAAACTTGGTTGTCATACATGGATTGCATCTCTACATTCATGGCTTCCAGCCATTTGTCACAATCTGAATTGGACATTGCATCATGGTACGTAGTTGGCTCATCGGAGTCAACCACATAGCATCCATTCATGAAAAATCCATATCTTTCAGGTGGAATGCTAACTCTACCACATATGCAAACGTTTTGTGTGTATCGATCAACCTCTTGATCATCATCAACAACCTCCTGTTGATTGCTAGTGTCAACCAAACGTGTATCGGCTTGTGGATCTTGATCCTCATCAAATTCCACTGTTCTATACGTCATTCCTTCCATAAGGAACTTGGCGTCTAAGAACTCTTCCTTTTGAGCAATAAATACCTTTTGCTCTGTTGGATCAAAGAAATAGTATCCTATACAGTCTTTAGGATATCCAACAAATATACACTTAGTAGATCGACTTTCCAACTTGTTTTGGGTGTTTTGCTTAACATAAGCTTTACAACCCCATACTTTTAAATATGATAGCGATGGAACTCTTCCATGCCATATTTCAAAAGGTGTTGAATCTACTTTCTTGGTCGGGGCCATATTCAAAATACGAGCCGTGGAGAGTAATGCGAAACCCCAAAATGATAGAGGTAGTAAGCTTACAACCATCATAGATTGAACCATATCTAATAAGGTTCGGTTTCTCCTTTCAGACACACCATTATGTTGTGGCGTTCCGGGTGGAGTAAGTTGTGAGACGAT
The DNA here is from genome assembly GCA_024085815.1 of Flaveria linearis. Taxonomy (NCBI): domain Eukaryota; kingdom Viridiplantae; phylum Streptophyta; class Magnoliopsida; order Asterales; family Asteraceae; genus Flaveria; species Flaveria linearis. The sequence goes on along the minus strand of CM044007.1, from coordinate 34,119,045 downwards.
CCCACAACTTCTTACATGATCCTGAAAAGTGTCACTGAGGTATTCACCTCCTCTATCTGAACAAAGAACTTTGATAGATTTGTTGAGTTTATTTTCTACTTCATTCTTGAGATTTTGAAAATTTCAAAAGCTTCATATTTATGTGTCATCAAGTACATATACCCATAACGACTGTAATCGTCGGTAAAGGTAATGAAGTATCTTTCATCATTTCTTGTCATTATCTTAAAGGGACCACATACATCCGAATGTATGATTCCCAATAAGTCTTTTGCCCTCTCGTTAGTACCACTAAAGGGCAACTTGGTCATCTTACCTTGTAAACAAGATTCACACTTATCAAATGAACCATTTTCATTTGTTTTCAAAAGACCATTCTTTTGAAGTGCTTGAATCCGATTCTTGTTTATGTGACCAAGACGACAATGCCAAAGATATGAATCACTTAAACCCATTTTAAGTTTCTTGGTGTTTGTTTGGTATAATGAGTTATTAAAGGATGAATCATCATGAACCAATTCATAGATACCATTAAAAGGCATAACATTAAAATAAAATACATCATCCATTGAAATATAAATACCATTGTTTACAAACTTTAAATCATAATGATATTGTTCTAAAAGGGAAACAGAAATTATGTTCCTAGTCAAACTAGGAGCATATAAAATATTTTAAGAACAACTTCCAAACCATTTGAAAGTTTCAAAATATAGTCTCCTTGGCTTCGACATCAACTTTTGCTCTGTTGCCCATGTAGAGACTAGTGTCTTCCTTCCTGAAGTGCTTATTTCTTTGAACCCCTGCAACATATTACAAATGTGAGTTCCAAATCCGGTATCCAATACCCAAGTGTTTGAAGAAATAACATTTAAACCAATATGAATCATGAAAGTTATACCTGAGGTTTGCCCAGCATCCCTCTTGTTCCTCAACTGTTTGAGATAGGTTGGACAATTTCTTTTCCAATGTCCTATCTCACCACACTCAAAACATGGATCGTTCTCCGTTACCTTAGGCTTCTTAAGCTTAGGCTTTGGAGGTTTCGCTCTAACCTTCCCTTTCCCCTTCCCTTTGACGTACCCCTTTCCTTTGGCAACATTTGCCTTGGGATCAGGGAATGGCCTTTTCTTATAGCCTCCCTCGTTGATCGAGAGAACAGGTAGAACCTTTCTACCATCCCCGCCTCAGCTGTTTTGAGCATTGCGTGAAGCTCACCAATGCTCTTGTCCCATCCGTTCATATTGTAATTCATTATGAACGTCTCAAACTTTTTAGTTAGCCCATTAAGGATCAAATCCGTGGCCAACTCCTTAGAGACATGACAGTTAAGCCTCTCGAGGCGATCAATGTGGCTTTTCATCTTGAGTACATAAGATGATACCAGTTGGGTTTCTTCCATATGACATGCGCGACGCGCTCGAACCGTTTCGAAGTGCTCTACCCTAGCTTGTTGAAGGAACATTTCCTTCAACTGGGTAATCATGTCATATGCCCCATGATGCTCCAAATCCTTTTGGAGTTCGGGAATCATAGTTCCCAACATAAGGCAAGAAACCTGTATGGAATCCTCAGTGTACTGAAGCCAATCGTTATAGGCCTCAACATCCTCGGGGTCGGGTTGGTCAGGAATGGGATTGTCTAGGACATAGGCCTTTTTCTGTTGCTTGAGAATGATTCTCAAGTTTTGAAACCAGTCCATGAAATTATTATGGTTAAGACAATCCCTCTCTAAGATAGTTCTCATCGATAGGGTACGGACGGTCGGGGTGGTAGCGTTATTGTTTGCGGCCATTTCTACAAAATTTACAAAGTTCATATTAGTATTTCTGAAAAATTACGTTTTAATCATTAATACCCTTTAATGTCTTATAGACAATTAATAATTAAAACCTAGAATCCTACGTTACATTTAAATGATGGTTAGGTGACCTTTATCCTATTATTTAAATTAACAAGGTAGTCAACACTTGACTATTTGCAACCTTTTGCAATTTCTAGCCTTATGGGATCGTTTAAATATCTTATGTTTAGTTGGCATGTATTATCCCATCAACACCATTGTACGTCATGCTTTGGTGACCCTATGCACATGATTTCCAATTTAAGTCGTCCTACTTACACGCACGTATGAGTTTATACATACAAGTGGGTAGGTGACCTTTATCCCATAAATACGTTAAGCCCACCACAAAACACAAGTTCCCTAAAAGTGGTTAGGTGACCTTTATCCCACAAATAGTTCTCTAGTTATTCGAGTGTCGTGTAAAAGGATGGTGTTAAACTTGTTTCCAAAGGGATTTTTGTTTTCATTAATTCTAGTTTTGAAAACTCTATATACATTGTATTTGCATGCTTTCAATTACATGGTACCCTATGGTTCTCTTTTAATAAAACCACTTTTATTAAAATCATTAATCCTTTAATAACCTCTTATTAATCACTTAATGATTAGGAACCATAAATTTTCAGCTTGTTTTGTTTGTTAATTAGTTTGTTACGCATATCCAAATATCAAACAATCAATAAAAATTTAAACAAATCAAACAAGCACAACCATTCAATCACAAGTGCATAACCATAGCCACTAAGTTGACCACACTTGTTTGCCATCACAAGTGTTTTCATAAGGTCATTCATAAGGGTTTAAAATTGACACTTTAAAGTGTCCATGAACTCCCACTTGAACCAGCATCCGAATGCTTCAAGTGTCTATGTCTTTTGTGTCCTTGCTTTGCACCTTCCTTTGGTTCACCACCTTGTGTATCTTCTTTTACAAAATATATCCTAATACATTTTTTCTAGTAAAAGAAATACATCTAACCTATTTATTACATAAAAAATGAATAAATAAATTACAAACCAAAAGGATACAAACACAAAAGAAATTATTACAACCCTTTGAATGAATAAAACCAAACATGACCAAATCATCCAAACACAACCAAATCCAAAACTAAACAGGTAGAGGCCATGGTTATGCTCCAATATGAAACATCATATACATCATACAAGAACCAAAATAAATCCCTAATTGACCCTAAATTTTCAGCCAACATAAACTAAGAATTTAGGGTGTTATTGTCCAAACAAAAACACAATCAACCATTTGATATATTTTCTTTCAAGATTTAATCATAAGCACGTAAGATATAACCTTGAAAGGTTGGGGATTTATAATATCACCACAAAACAACCCTAATTAGGTTGTTAAAACCCCATAAAACCAATTTTACAAGGATAATTGAAGCTAGTCATCCACATATCCGGCTCTAGATGCCAATGTTGGGTTTGTTGGACCATAAACATAGTTGTTTAACCATTTAAACAAGAAAAACGCAGCGGAATAAGAGCTTAATATCATGTTCTGTAATCTGAAAATTAAGGTACATAACTTTATCTCAACAAACCCAAGAACATAGGATCGTTTATATGTGTAAGAACTAGCTATCAAGAAGAATAAAACAACCATAATATGCAAAAGATACAACCTTTGTAGAGCTGTGAAAATTGTTAGATTTTATGAAGATGAAGCTGCTCTTGAATGACCAAAACACCAAGGATAGGTGTCCTCAAGCTTCCATACCCTCAAGCATTAAGCGAACACCCTTTTGCTAGGAATTTGGACACCAAAAACGAACCAAGATGGCTGCAAATCTGAATTTTCAGCTTATGTTTCTTCAAGAAAGTAGAGAGAAAACCTTGTTCTTGGTGGTCCTTTACATGTATGAGAGAGCGAGAGAATAGAGTGTGTGTGTTTTCAAAGATTGACAAGACCAAGACAAATGAAATCCCCCCTTTTCAAAAGGGGGCGGCCGAAAATGGTCACAAGGGCTTTTTCCCCCTAAAATTTTGTCTATTATTTATTTAACTAACCATCTTGTTAAGTTATAAAATTAATCCTTTTAATTTTATAACTCATACGTTCTTTGTGATGTTACTTAACTAATTTAAATAACATTACAAATAATACTCTTGAACAAAATATCCCCATAAGTTGTTCTATCTCATATGCAACTTATTTAGAAAACCCATTTTTTAATTGGTGTCATTATTCAACTGCATATCATATCATCAATTAAATATTTATTGGCGTTTGCTAAACTTGTTATTGGGTATGACCCGACTTGAATCATGACGTACTAACCACATCAATCTTCTATGTGTCTTGGGCATAAAGAATCCAACAATATATATATATATATACACACACACACATATACATATACATATACATATACATATACATATACATATACATATATACATATACATATACTATATACGTATATACATATACGTATACGTATACGTATACGTATACGTATACGTATACGTATACGTATACGTATACGTATACGTATACGTATACGTATACGTATACGTATACGTATACGTATACGTATACGTATACGTATACGTATACGTATACGTATACGTATACGTATACGTATACGTATACGTATACGTATACGTATACGTATACGTATACGTATACGTATACGTATACGTATATACGTATATATACATATACGTATACGTATACGTATACGTATACGTATACATACACACACACATATATATATATACCTATATATATACACCTATATATATATATATATACACACATACATAATAAAACTTCACCCTATATATATACACACACATATATATATATATATACACATATATATATATATATGCCTATATTTATACATATATACATATATATATACATATATATATATATATACATATATATATACATATATTCATATATATACAGATATATACAGATATATATATATACATATATGTATATATATGTATAGATATATATATATATATATATGTATATATATATATATATATATATATTGACATTCAATTGAAAACCATATTTTTATTAAAACCAAAAGAACCAATTATAACCATTCGTTTGCTTTTGTTTATTTATTTTTATTTTTAAACTATTATTAATTAATAGGGTTAAAATTGTAATTTACCTATTGATTTTTGGCCCGTGGGTTGCCAAAAACCGCATGCGGTTGAATTCTCCCAGCCACGTTCTTCTTCTACCTTGAAGATTCGCAATCATCGTGTTTAGTCTACTTCTCTTTTAAAACACACAATAATAAAAAATCTCCCAAATCTCCACATGCAACTCTGATGTTGATTTCTTAAGCATCAGCCGCCGCAACCGCTCCCACTCCCCTTATTGAACCAAAGGTTTTAAAATATGGAGAAATGTAATCAAGTCTTTGTAAGGATCTCAGACCTCGTTTGATCAATTAGATTAGGATTTGCAGCGGAATTGTATAAGAATTAGACAAATTCAAGCAAGAACACAAACGAAAATGCAATGGAACAGTACGATTATAGAGAGAGAAAGTATTTCTGCAAAGAGGAATATTTCATTCAATCACATGCTTCAGCCCATACAAAATTATGTCATCCTCTCTTATATAAGGAAGGTGACGTCAGCTGATGTCACTTGATAGTGACATCTAACTGTTATTACAACAACTACTGAAAAATAACTAAACTACTGAAGATGTCTTACAACAGCTCACATCTTATTACAAAAGTTAAGTGTAAACTACTATAACTACTGAACTACAACTACTGAACTACAACTACTGAACTACAACTACTGAACTGCAACGTCTGAAGAACAGGCTCTTCAGACGTTTTACAATAAGTAAACTACTGAATGAAAGAAAACTACTGAAACTCAAATAGAAAACTACTGAAAAGGAAAACCATCACAACAACTGAAGAGTACTACTTCAGCTGTTGTGACAACCTCTGAAGTCTTCAATACTTGTAGTCTTCAGCACTTGAACTTCAGCTGATGTCTTCAGTACTTGAACTTCAGCTGATGTCTTCAGTACTTGAACTTCAGCTGATGTCTTCAGCACTTGACTTTTAGCTGATGTGTTCAGTTGTTGTCATCAGCTGATGAAGCCTTCAGCAGTTGTTATGATGTCTATGGGACTTAAAGGTTTTTCTAATCAGGCTCATTGGTTCTTTTGGTCCAACAAACTCCCCCTGAACCAATGCGGCCAAAACCTTTAACTTTATTGATGTCCCACTTATTAGGCAGAAAAGTGTTGTCTTTTTCTTCTGGATCAGCTCAGAAATGACCAAAATCAGCACAGGCCAGGGAAGAGGTTTCAAAGATCTGTTTGGCAAAGGATGGATGGGAACTCTGTCTTGGGGAACTGGACACAGAGTTGTTACCCCATCCATTGAACCTACTTCCCAACTATGAGTCTGTAAGACTCTCTCACATAAGCCTCAAGTAATACTAGTTGATCCTCCTTGGTAAGGTCTTCGGCTTCTCCCTCAAAAATGATTTAGGCCCATAATACTCAGAGAGGTATTTGACCTGCTTCCCATTTCTTAACTCAACAGTTGTGATTTCTCTATAAGCAAATTAATCAGGGTGATTACCCTCTAGTAGCAACTGGAGTTCATTTTGTCTGACTTCCTCAAGCCTCTTGTATACTAACCCCCTTTTCACCATTTTATTCTCCAACAGCTTTTGTGGGGGAAGTTTAGCTTTATAGGCTTTCTTGAAGTCTTCTAGGATCTCCCAGGGTGAGATTAAAATGGCCAGCATGATCACTGCATCTACGATCTTTTTCACTTGGCCATTGTATCTATGTGGAATCCTTCTTGTGAATCCTATGACTCACCCTGGGATCGGGCCAAAACCTTAATCGCTCTTTCTGATATTGAAAAGTCTATTTGAGAGCATATAACCTCTGAGCATGTTTTCTCATGGCTATAATCGCTGAGGTCTGAGAATAAACTTTGTCAACCATTCTTAACACCACCTCATCATGTAGTCTGTGCTGTTGTTCTTCTTTAATCTTCACCTTCACTGTTTTCATCTGAAGGGCAGGAGTGATTGTTGATGGTTGACTTTTGGCCTTAGGCAATGTAATAATAGCTGAAATAGGCATCCTGTCCTCATCCTCATCATCTTCTTCTTCTTCTTCTTCTTCTTCTTCGAGCCTCAACACCCTTTTCTTCCTCTTCTGGGGTGCATCATCGGCTATTGGTTTCTTGGGAAAGGGAGTTGGTTTTGAGGGTTGTGATGTGGGTTGTTTTGGTGTGGGAGATTGGATAGGCTGTTCTAGCATTTTTGTAAGAGAGGCTTTGGTTTGCTTGGCTAGATCAGTCCTGCTCCCAGCACCAGCTTCATTTAGGGCTTCTATGATCATCCCTTTTATGAATACCTTAGACGAACAGATCTTGTTGGTTATTTCCAAGATACTGTCCCTGGACCATGATTTTACTTCAAGGACTGATCTCCCCAGATACTTCGAAATGAATCTTTCCATAACTTCAAGTCTCTCATTCTCTTTTTCACTATAGCAAGACCATCGGTGTTCAATCTCCTGAATCTCTAACCTCATGATCTAAGAATCAAGTTTTGCTGTATCAAAGCCTTGCCTAAACAGCTGATCAATGATTTTATCCATTGACCTACTGTGTTGGTCATCAGCCTTCTTGATCATATCATCTAGATTCTTCTCAGCAGGAGTTTTCTCATTTTCATCACTCTTCTTTTTCTTATAAGTGACATGAAAGTCCTTCTCTTTCTCAGTCTCCTTCTCCATCTCCTTCTCCTTCTCCACCTCTTTCTCCACCTCTTTCTCCTTTTCATTCTCTTTTACCTCTTCAACTCTTTTTCTCTTGATGAATTTCACTAACTCCCCCTTTTTGGTTGCATTAGTTGCAGGGGTTTGAATGTTAGAAAGTTTCTTTGACACAGCATCATCAATCAGGGTTTGAATGTTTGAGGAAAGCCTCTCATCAAGGGTTTGATTCACAATATCAGTGATGATAGGAGTGATGAGAGGCAGGGATGTTTTAAAGATAGCAACCATTTGCTCAGAGGGGTTCTGTCCCTGAGAAATGGTGCCAAAAGCAGAGGCTGGTGGCTGAGTTTTTAGGAGTGGCTCTGTGTGTGGGAGACCTTCAGAAGAAGGTGCCATATATGGGTGAATATTGGCAGATGGACTTGATTCTTGAGAGAATTTAGCAAGTAGTTGTTTTAATCTACTTACCTCTTCCTCAAGAATAGTGTTCTAGGCTAGAACATCATAAAAGAAGCCCAGGTCATCATCAGTGTTAGCTGAATCACCTGACCTCCTGATTGTATCAGGATGAACATGTGCTTAGTGTGGATCAGCATGCACATGTGCCCCTTTGTCTTGGAACTAGGGACTTCCTGCCTCAGGATTAAATCCTTCATCAGCAGTTGCCTCTGGTGAGGACTTAGAGATGATACCAACCTCACCCTGTTCATGTGCTGAAGCAGGAGAAGTGGCAGCCTCACCAGATATTCTGATCACCTCTTCCACACTAGGAGATAAAACATTATAATCCCTATGATGTGGGCTCTCAGCAACACTTGGATCCTCCCTCTCAGTGGTTGAGGTTTGCCCAGTTGTAATAGGTGCCTGGGGAGAGGGAGGAGTGTTGAGCTGAGTCAGCACTTTTGCAATTATAATGGTTGGACTTTGTGGGGCGGTTGTAATGGGAGATAGGGGTGAATCTGTTTGCACCTGGGAAGAATGGTGCTCTTCAATGGTAACCTTCTCAAGTGAGATAGGTTGCAGAGATGTGGCTGCCCCGAAAGTGGTTGCATCAGGATCCTATTGAGAGGATGCCTGAGCGGTTATGGCTGGTAGAGTCCTTGTAACTACTGGGGGATTAATACCAGTAGCTACTTCCTGCCTTTGTTGTGTAGGGGCATCCTCAGGGGATTCAACTCCATGAGTAGCCTTTTTGGGCTTTTTAGTTTTGGGCTTGGTGGGGACTTTGGATTTGGAGGAGGAGGCTACGGGTTCCCGCTGCTTGGGTTTTAGCAGCTTGGCAGCCTGTTTAAGGTTGGTGTCTGAGTTATGCCTGGAGTATACTTCAGGCAATACAGCCAGAGCAGGGACTCCTAGGCCAACAAGGCCCTCAGATTTTAATGATTTTCGATAATGGTCATGAGAAACCTTGGATACAATATCCATCTATTAGCCACAGGTTTCATAGCCATATCTTTTAATTCTAAAAAGATTATTTCAGAAAAATTTAAATTTTGTTGCTCAAGGATAGAGTATAATACCTGCTGCCACCTTGATGACATTTGATCCCATGAAGATGATTTGGGGGCAAGGCAGACATTGACCATGTGAAAAATAAGTCTTTTAGGATTATGGAAGTGCTTCATTAGGATTGTGGAAGCACGGAGGTCACCTTCATATCCATACTGGGCGAAAGATAGGTCGATGGTGCCCTTAGGATATTCAGTGGCGAAGGTGGCATCATTGAGATTTAGGGTTTGTCGAATGATGTCAGAAGTGATGACCACCTTCTGTTGATTGACAAACGACTGTAGAATGACCTCGGTGTCATTTTCACCAATGATAATGGTGGCGTTTGTCCAGAACTATACGAGGGATTCGGCGTGGATGATTGGATTGAGAAGAAAGGCCGTTTTGTAAGGAGAGGTAACCATCAGATCGATGGCGGCATCGAACTTGGTCCAAAAGGGTGATTTTGTGAGGTAGGCTACACAATTATGGAGTGGTTTGAGCTGCATGGTCGCCATTAATGTGAGAGAGAAGTTTCAGAGTTTTTGAATGTTTAGGTTATGAGAATGAAAAACTCTAAAGTTAGGGTTAGGTATTTATAAGGTATGATTATAAAACGGCTGATAAAAAATGTCTAAAGGTTTTGGTGTTAGTCATCAGGTGTTTGAAACGACTGATGATATGGTTTTAACCTTCAGAGGTTGTAAACAACTGAAGACTTGGAGTTAGTCATCAGTAGTTGTAAACTACTGAAGACATGGTTTTCATCTTCAGAGGTTGTGAACAACTGAAGACTTGGTGTTAGTCATCAGTAGTTGTAAACTACTGAAGACATGGTTTTCATCTTCAGGTGTTTTGATATGAAACAACAATAGTTTGAATCAGCTGAAGAGTAAATTTACTCATCAGCTGTTGTCGTCAATTCAGATGTTTCATTCTGACCTCAACATTTACTCATCAGACTTTGTCTGATTTTCAGATGTTTTATTGGCCATCAGCTCTTTGGAATATTTATTCTTCAGCTCTTGTGAACAAATGTTCAGAAGATCTGTTAAAATAAACTATTCTTTAGAACTTGTGAACAAATGTTGACTTCAATACTTATGGAAGATTACTCATCAGTACGTTTAGACAAAATTTGTTCTTCAGTACTTATGTGTTAGAGAAGGTATCAGAAGTTATAACCTCATCAGTAGTTGTAACTGCATCAGTTCTTTTCAACAAATAATGTACTTCAGTACTTTGAAATATTTTAATCTTCAGTCGTTATGAAAAATGCTGAAGACTAAATAACTCATCAGTACTTATTTTTGACTTTTGGATACTAATGTTCATCAGTACTTGTGAGCTGAGAGCAGTAGCATTAGTCAAGTTATTCCAGCTGCAGCATACCAAGCCTCAGGACCAGATTTTGAAAAGTTGCACTGTCTAAAGGCTTAGTAAATATGTCTGCAAGCTCATCAGCACTAGGAACAAACTTTGGATCAATCAGACCTTTTTCATAACAGTCCCTAATAAAATGATGTCTGATCTTAATATGTTTGGTCCTAGAATGCTGGACTGGATTCTTAACAATACAAAGAGCTGAAGCACGGTCCATTAGTAATGGAGTCTTACTCTCTGTAATGCCATAATCCAATAATTGATTCTGAAGCCAGAGTACCTGAGATGTACAACTTGCAGCAGCAATGTACTCTGCTTCAGCAGTGGATGTAGCAATTGAAGTTTGTTTCTTACTCTGCCAAGAAACTAAACAATTGCCTAGAAATTGGCATCCACCAGAAGTTGATTTTCTGGTGACTTTGCACCCTGCATAGTCACTATCAGAGAAAGCAACTAATTTGCAAGAGTGCCCAGTGGAATACCAAAGTCCTAGAGATTGAGTTCCTTGCAAGTATCTAAAGATCCTTTTAACTGCAATCAAATGGGATTCTTTAGGTGCAGCCTGAAATCTAGCACAGACACAAGTTGCAAACATAATGTCTGGTCTAGAAGCTGTAAGGTACATCAAGGAACCAATCATACATTTGTAAAGGGTTTCATCAACCGCTTTACCTTTCTGATCAACATCCAGTTGTGTGGAGCTGCTCATGGGAGTAGAACAGGGCTTACAGTTTTGTAAGTCAAACTTTTTCAAAAGATCTTTTGTATATTTGGACTGATGAATGAAAGTTCCTTCAGAGCTTTGTTTGATTTGTAAACCCAGAAAGAGCTCTAATTCTCCCATGGCACTCATTTCAAACTTTTATTGCATTAACTTTGTAAATTCATCACACAACTGTGGATTAGAGGATGCAAAAATAATATCATCAACATAAATTTGAACAAGTAGCTTATGCTGTCCCACTTTCTTTATGAACAAAGTTTTATCTATGGAGCCTCTAGTGAAATTATTTTGAAGAAGAAAATTTGATAATGTTTCATACCAGGCTCTAGGAGCTTGTTTCAACCCATATAGAGCCTTATCAAGCTTATACACCCAATCTGGATGTTTATTATCCTCAAAACCTGGTGGTTGACACACATAAACCTCTTCTTTTATTTTACCATATAAAAATGCACTTTTGGCATCCATTTGAAAAACTTTAAAATTGTGGAAAGCAGCATAAGCTAAGAACAATCTGATTGCCTCCAGTCTGGCTACAGGTGCAATGGTTTCATCATAATCAATACCTTCTTCTTGTGCAAACCCCTATACAACCAGTCTGGCCTTGTTCTTGACAATTTGACCCTTTTCATCTGTTTTATTCCTAAACACCCATTTAGTGCCTATTGCACACTTACCTTGGGGTAAAGGAACCAGCTCCCACACTTGCTGCTTTTTGAACTGAAGAAGCTCAAGTTGCATGGCTTCAACCCATCCATTGTCTCTTAATGCAACATGATAGTTCTTTAGCTCTTGCTGACTGATGAAGAGAGCATAGAAGCAGAAATTGGACAACTGACTTCTGGTTGAGACTCCGGTATTAATATCACCAATGATCTAAGACATTGGATGATTCTTTAGTTCTTGATAGACAATAAGATCTGTGCAAGTGTTTGTAAGAGATTCAGCAGCAACAGATGTTGATGGAGATTCCTGAAACCATATAGGAGATGGCAACTCAAATGAAGTAGATGATTCAGAAATCTCATCAGCATTTGTTATGGATGGAGCTGCTGAAGCTACAGGAGCATCAGGTTTAGATGACTCAGGCAGTTGATCACTAAACCTAAAAAGGTGAGTACTGTCAGCATCATCATCAGTACCACCAGGTGGAGAACTGTGTGTTGATGGTGATGGAGTATCAGGAACTACAACAGCTGGAGACTGATAAGGAACATATTGCAGTATGTCCAAATCAAATAGCTCCACAAGGTTTTGTGGGATTTTATCCTTTGGAGATTCATTAAACTTCACATGCAAAGTCTCTTCAACCATCTTTGTTCTGCAGTTGAACACTCTGTATGCCTTGCAAGTAGATGAATAACCAACAAAGTACCCTGCATCCACCTTTGATTAAAACTTCTGAAGTGGATTCTTTGTGTTGAGAATATAACAGGGACACCCAAATGCTCTAAAAAATGAAATCAAAGGGGCCAAATGATGTAGCACTTCATAAGGAGTCTTCATCAACCTCTGATTTACTAATACTCTATTTTGCACATAGCAAGCTGTGTTGATAGCTTCAACCCAAAAGGTCAGTGGCAAACCAGAATCAGCCAACATTGACCTGGCAGCTTCAACAAGTGTCCTGTTCTTTCTCTCTACCACTCCATTTTGTTCAGGAGTTCTTGGAATGCTGAACTGCCGCTTGATTCCCTTTGACAGGTAGAAGTCATCAATAAATTCTGAGCCATTATCACTCCTCACACACTTGACTGGAAGGAATATTGTTTCTCAACATACAACACAAAGTTCATAATAGCTTGTGCAGCTTCATCTTTGGAGTGCAAGAAGAAAGTCCATACAAATCTGGAGTAATCATCCATAATTACCAGACAGTATTTCTTCTTTGCCATGCTCATCACTCTTACAGGGCCAAAAAGATCCATATGCAACAATTGCAAACAGGCAATGGACTTTGGTTCTTCTATTGGAGGGAATAAGACCTTGTGTTGCTTCCCTTTTAAACAAGCAGAGCAGTTGTCATCACATTTGAACTCCTTCACTGGCAATCCACTTACTAAACCATGGTAAATCAGCTGATTCATGTTTTTGAGATTCACATGACCAAGCCTTCTATACTATAGAGTAGATTCCTAAGGAGAAGCCTTGGAGAACAGGCAAGGATTGCCTTTTAGATCGATTTTCTTTGACAAATCCAAGGCATATACTCTTCCTGTCCTGTTGGCCTTTAGGAGACTATGATCATCCAATACCTTGTCAATCAAACTCAGAACTTTAGAAGACAGAATCCTGCAGTTCTGACTGGTGAAAAGGGCAATATGACCTTTATCACACATTTGACTGATACTCAAGAGGTTATACTTGAGATTCTCCACATGGTTGACATCATCAAACCTTATTTCACCATTGGAAACAAAGCCTTTGCCGATGATGTAACCCTTAGCATCATTACCAAAAGAAACAAACCCCTTCTTTTCTTGAGAGTAGTGATTAAGAAGAGAGCTGCTCCCTGTCATATGCATGGATCCTCCACTGTCCACATACCAGATGTTTCTTTGCCATGTTGAAGAACCCTGCATTCATCACAAGAAACTAGTTAGCTTTTGAGACCCAAACCATTTTGGTTTTGGGTCTATTCTCATCAACAGATTTCATACTAACTGGTTTGTCATGACGTGCAGCCTGTGGTGATGGAGATGGTGCAGAAAAGGGTTCCTTTGTTTTAGGCTTAGGTTTCCTTTTCTGTGGTTTAATCACAGGAACATCTATTTGGTTGACTCTCCCAAATAGATGTTGAACCATCATAACAAGTTATGTTTGATTGTTTGCTAAGGCCTTCAGCTCATCAAACACATCAGTACTTGATTTTGATGGATTCCTGTGTTGCACCATCTTCCTGTGAACACCTTCATATGTTTCCTGATTAACCCCTTCCTTCTTTTTGGATTTCTTTAAGGATTTTGGGGTTTCAGGTTGAGATGCTGCTGGTACAAACTTGGTTTCAAACTCAACTTTCATTTTGTTAATTTTCTTTTTAATGTTCTTATCTTGGTTGAGTTTGGAACCCTTTCTATACCAGCAATCATCAGTGAGATGATTGAATAAGCCACATATTTCACATGGCTTTTTCTTCATCTTTTGTTGATCAACTGCTGAAGAAGATGAAACTACTGAAGATTTGTTCTTCAGTACTTTCTTCCTTTCAGTACTTATGGTAAGTACTGAAGGATTCTTAACTACTGAAGACTTGTTCTTCAGTAGTTTTCTATCAGTACTTGCAGTTTTCTTCCTGATAGATTCTTCAGCAGTTTTCAAACCCTTTTTACTTTCAGTAGTGTTGGTCCATTTGATCGGTTTTCAGTGCAGAAGAATGCTTGAATCGCTCAATACCAAACACACACAACCAACACTAAGAGAAGGATGATCAAAATAACACCAAAAAGCTTTCAAACATGGTTTTAATGATGAACATCAGTGAATGAATTGAAATAAGCTCAATGTATTCAGAAAGAACAAGCTTACAATAGCCTCTTGCAACAATAATACACGATTAGGGTTTCTTGCAAGGATAATAACAATTAGACAAAAGAAATCTATATATAGCTGTCATAGTTTCGCATATAGTTTCGCTGTAGGCGAAACTATATAGGCGAAACTATAATTTCGCCCGGTAGAAACTAACAGTTTCACCGGGTAAACATGATCTGAGCTCAATAGTTTCGTCTGGCGAAACTAACAGTTTCGCCAGGCCGAAACTATAGTTTCGCCCGACAGCTAACATATAAACTTGCACTAAACAAACTTACAAAAGGAAACTAACAAAGATCCTATTACAACGAAAGATAAACAAAAACTAATCCAATGGTGAGTCCAACCTATCTTGATCTTCAATACTCCCCCTAGGTTGGATCTCACCCATTCTTCTTGGCTTTATGTCTTCATTCAGCTCCAGCCTTCTCGGTACCTGCACATGATGTTTCCGGATCAGCTCCTGCAGCTTTACTCTGTTGAGCCTCAGCACTTGATCTTCTTTGGTTGCCTCCTGCCTCATTGGCTCCATCAGGATGAGCACTAGCTTGTGCAAATTGTTTTGCTAAATCCTGAATGTCCATGTGTAAATCATCCTCAGCTCTAACTTTCTCTGCCAGCGCTTTCACTTTAGCTCTCACTCCTCTTACTTTGTTCACTACAATCATGAACAAGCTAGCTTCCCTTCTCGTTTCTTCTCCTGCCCCTGCCTTAATATGGTTCTCACACAGAACCAGTAGATCATCATCTGAAAAACCAAACAACTCCATCGGTCAAAGATTCGGTATTCAATTCCACCCTTAACTCTGATAACAGCCTCCCCGTCTGATTGTCATAAAACCACTTCTCAAACTCTTTCAGACGTGAGGGGGAAGGATCTGCCAATCTAACCCTTTGAACTGTCTTAGGAGGCTTCACGCTCAACACAATCCTTCCCTTCCCAGTAGCCCAATCTTTATCTTTCTTTGATCTTTTTCTTTCTGCTTTCATAAAACCGAAAGCCTCAAAGTTATCATTGAGCCCATGTTGGATTTCTTTTTCTAGAAATCTGGCTCTTTCACTCAAGTGTGCTCCAAGTAAAGGCAAAGATGCCAACCTTCTCAAATCCCATTTTGGCAAGGTCTTGAATGCCTTCCTCTTGTGAAGATAAGTGATTCCACCCCCTCGCCTTTTTATCATAAACATTTTCAAGTCGGGGTTGAACTTCCAGCTCACTATCTTCTTATCAGCCTCTTTCTTCTTCAGACTCTCCATATTCTGAAACAGTGGAGTTAACTCTTCAGGTTCCTTCTCTCTTACAAACCAATCACTCTTTTCCATCTCAAAAATATCATTTTCATTTTCACCCTTCTGTATCACATATGTCAAAGGCCGTTCATCAACCTCATAGAACTCAGGCTCTGAGTCGTAGTCTACCAACTGCTCCTCATCAACTTCCTCATCCACCAGACCCTCCTGAATGGGTTGTTTTCCCATTTGCTCTTCACCGGTAAAATCTCCAAGGTTTATTCCCAAATCTACAAAGCCAGCATCAACCACATCATCGTCAGTTTGTAAATTCTCCATCTCAGGATCTCCAATTCCTTTACCAGACCCTCCAGCTTCTTCTGTTGCTGCTCCCGAGGTGCCCTCTCCTGCCTTCGAAGAAGTACCCACAGACAGGAACGGGTACTTAGATGTGTCAGTTAAATCATCTAACTCATGTTGAGTTAGCTGATTCGGCAGGCCGGTGGCAGCTTTCAACTCGTTTACTTCCTTCAATAACCTCTTGATCAAATTATTTTGATCAACCAGCATTTTCTTCATACCATCCAGCAATTCATCCTTTTGTCTCTCCCTCATCTCCTGATTTGTCAGCTTAGTCTTTATCATACTTAGTTCGTTAGAGAGAGAGGTATTGAGATTTCGGATCACATCCTCGTCTAAACTAGTGTGTCTCTCAGATTGTGGAGGCTCAGAAAATGTCTGATGTTTCTGTTTTGTCCTCCTCTCTTCCTCCCCGGTATCAACCGTCCTTTTTGACCTCTTTTCTTTCTCCATTTTTGCTTTAGCTGCCATCTCTGCCACTTCTTTCTCAAAGTTGTAATCCTTCTCCTTGGCATATCTCTTTCTCTTCTTTACTGCCTCCGACTCAGTTGGTCTAATTTCCTCTGTTCGTCTCGCTTCAGACTGGATCACCTTCCTGATATAATCCCATCGATCAGGAGTATACATGTTTTCCCATAGATGAGTGATCCGACCACTGAAGTCGTGCCTTATGGCACAGCAGTCGGCAAAAATTCTGGTATTCATAGACACTAGATGCTTGACCTCTCCATGCCTCGGAATGTTGGGAACTTGATCGTCAATGATCATTTGAAGAAATCGGGGATAGAGCAACCATTTGTCCTTCTTCAAGGCCATTACATTTTCGGCCATGCAGCTAAATATGAGATTAGAAATGTTAGCCTTCTCACCTCGGCAACATATAACCATGGCTTTTGCCCAGTCTAAGTTTAACCCATCTGATCCACCTTTTCGGTGATCTAAGCACATTATGAAGACATGGGCAATGTACCTCCACTCCTTGGACAGAAAGGATTTCTTGATTTCCTTTCTAGTCCCAAAAGGAGGACCTTCATATCCCATAGTTAAGAAGGCATCAAACACCTCCTGATCAGACAAATCAATATCACCTCCTGTGTCTTCTTCTAATCTCAACACCCTGGAAATAACTTCTTCTGTGATGTTCACTTGGTGGTCCAGAACCTTGGCTACAATACTCTCCGAATCTCCCCTTGTGATATACTCAGCAGTTCTCCAGAAGTCTCGAATGTGTAGATCATAAATAGTCGTGGAATGAGATATGGCGAATGCTATAGGGGATCTTTGTAGCCACCTAATGCAGTCTCTGAATCCCGCTGCTTTAGGATGTGAATCGTCTAGAATAGCAGTGATATTGTTTCGAACATCAAACTTGAGGTTTGCCATTTTTATCTGACAAACAAACACAACCAGTTAGAAATTATATTAGAATTCAAATATTTACAAACGTAATGTAAATAAACAAATTGTGATAAATGTAAGAATACAGATATATACATGTATATTTAGAATGAATTTACAGATTAATTAGTATATATATATATATATATATATATATATATATATATATATATTTTTTTTGTTGTAGTTTCGCAAAGACGAAACTCTAATTTCGCAAGATATGATAATGGATTGAACTGGGCGAAACCGATTTTTGTTGACGAAAATGTTAGGTTCGCTCGGGCAGCATAACCACACAGTTTCGCAGTATCTAATGAACTTTCGTTCAGTTTCGCTGGAGGATGGTGTAGTTTCGCAGAACGAACTGCGAGACTACCCAAACGACACATTTCAATCCAGCCAAATGTACGATAGATTAGTCTATGAAAAATCATGGTCTGAGTTCGAAACTCACATGAGAACTTCAAAAACAGGTGACAATGCAATAAAACAAGACAACGACGGAGATTTATGTCACGAGTCTCAAAAACCCTAACAGAGCACAGTTTCGACGAAAGTGACTAATTTTTGCGAAAGTGAGTATCTTGATTCGAAACTATGTTTATATACATAGGAGTTTCGCAGAGAACTTGAGATATAATTTCGGCAAAGCGAAACTATACTTTCTGCAATAAGAGAATGTAGTTTCGACACTGTGAAACTATAGTTTCGGCCTGGCGAAAATCATAGTTTCCCGAGCGAAACTGCAGTTTCGCTATGCGAAACTGTAGTTTCGCAGAAACTTCACTTATAATAAAAACAAAATAAAATAAATTAAAATTAAAATTAAAATAAAATAAAATAAAATAAAATAAAATAGTTAAAGGATATAGTATCATGTTTTTCTTGAAGTGTTTTAAGAGGATCATGACTTAGCGAGATTGCTGATATGTTTGTCCGCTTAAACCCATTCCCATCTCTTTTCAACTCATGATTTGCAGCTGTTTATCATGTTCTGAATTGTCTTAGAAACTCAGCAACTTGGTCCCCACTGATATTTGATAAAGACCTAGTCTCGTCATCAAGGTTTATTGAGCATAATCATTGATATTGCCTGATCATTATACTGATGTACAATCACACTGACTGACACATATGCAGATGGGACTCTATAATGTACAGATGTAGACACACATATATGTGAGATCCAGACACAACCTATAACTAATTGATGAGAGCTTCAGGTCAATGCTTTCGCATAGCAGAGAAGATCATCACTCCAGGTCAATGCTTTCGCATAGCAGAGGAGATAAACACACATCTTTTCTTATGAAACATATGAATGTGTATGCAAGAGTGGACTATTTAAGATTATATAATGTTTGTCTTAGAGGGCGTTATCACCGAGTCGCCATCCCAGTGGGAAACGCCATAAGATTCACATCGATAATCTATATGTACAATAATACGCTATTTGAGATTATGTAACGTTTGACTTAGAGGGTGTTATCACCGAGTCACCATCCCAGTGAGAAACACCATAAGTTTCACGTCGATAACCTTTGATATCAATTAGCAACTCTCAACCAAGTTGTACACAAGACTTGTATCTTTGTGCAGACCAAAATATCATGAGGATAATCCTTATTACTGAGTTATGATCTTTATGTTTGCTGCATGATCACTTGTTTACTTTGTTTTCGGGATGAGTCTATCATGCATATCCCAACATAAGATGTCCCCTTGTTCTAACTTCATTTTCTTGAATTCCTGAGAGAATGAAAAATTAAGACTTATTATCAGTATGAATCTCCCCCGAAATTTTTATTCAAAAGCCTACTAAAAGAAAAATTTCTTAAGAATCAAAGAAACACAAAATTAAAAGAAAAAGATCTATGTGACACAAGTTAGACAACAATCAAGACCAAAAAGAAAATATGTACTTATGTACAGGTGGAACAATTGTTTTGCTCAGAAAAGTTTGTCAGAATGATATTAATCCTAGCATTGAAATCAATTCGTAAAAACGTGGTTTATCAAATGTTTTTGTGAAAAGATCTGCTTTTTGATGTTTTGTATCAATAGGAATGATATCAATGAAACCCTTTTCTTGAGCATCACGGATGGCATGAATTCGTGTCTCAATGTGCTTGGTCCGGGAATGATGAATTGGATTCTTGGCAATTCCAATGGCCGCTTCGTTATCACAAAACAAAGGAGTATGAAGAAAGTTGATCCCATAGTCCATCATTTGATGCTGAATCCATAACACTTGCGAACAGCAGCTTGAGGCTGCAATATATTCAGCTTCTACTGTTGAGAGAGAAACTGTAGTCTGTTTCTTGCTTTGCCAAGAAACAAGGCAGTTTCCCAAGTACTGACAACCTCCAGTAACAGATTTTCTGTTTAATTTGCAGCCGTTGGAATCGCTGTCAGAATAAGCGTGCAGGTCAAAATTCCCACCATAAGGGTACCAAAGTCCTAAACGAGAAGATCCCTTTAGATAACGAAAAATTCGTTTGACTGCCTTGGCATGAGATTCTTTAGGAGCTGATTGGTATCGAGCACAATATCCAACAGCAAAGGTTATGTCAGGACGACTTGCTGTCAGGTACATGAGAGAGCCAATCATGGATCTGTAGAGATGAGGATCGATTGGTTTGCCGTTTTCATCCGGAGTGAGACATGTCTGAGCCGTGAAGGGAGTCATCTCAGAAGCAGCATCATCCATTTTGAATTTCTTTAAAATTTCTTTAATATACTTCTCTTGATGAATAAGAATTCCATCTGGTTTTTGTTCAACTTGCAGCCCGAGAAAGAAACACATCTCTCCCATCATGCTCATCTCAAATCTGTTTCGCATGACCTCCTCAAACTCCCGACATAATTGAGGATTTGAAGAACCAAAAATAATGTCATCAACGTAAACTTGCACAATCAACATCTCACTGTTTACCTCTCTTTTGAATAGAGTCATGTCAATGGTGCCTCGTGTAAAACCATTACTCAAGAGATACTGTGTCAGGGTTTCATACCAAATCCGAGGAGCTTGATGAAGTCCATAAAGTGACTTATCAAGCTTATATACTTTGTCAGGAAAATCTGGATCTTCAAATCCTGGGGGTTGACACACGTATATCTCTTCATCAATGTCCCCATAGAGAAATGCGCATTTGACATCCATCTGATAGACTTTAAATTGCTTGTGAGCAGCGTGCGCTAAGAATATTCTAATGGCTTCAAGACGGGCGACAGGTGTGAAGACTTCTGTGTAGTCAATTCCTTCTTCTTGAGCAAAGCCTTGAACCACTAATCTGGATTTGTTTCGCACCACTATTCCTCGATCATCAGGCTTGTTCTTGAAAACCCATTTCGTGCCAATAGGATACTTATTTGGTGGAAGATCCACCAGGGTCCACACCCGTAGTTTTCTGAACTGTTGCAATTCCAATTGCATCGACTCTACCCAGCAGGGATCTTGGAGAGCTGCATGAACGTTCTTAGGAACGGTTTGAGATATAAAACAAGAAAACAAGCAAACGTTGATCAATCCAGATTGACTCCGTGTTCGAACTCCATCAGTAATGGAACCAATTATGTTGTCGTGTGGATGATCTTTCAAAGTTTTGAAATCCGCGGTCATGGAAGGGATATCAGTAGATGGTTGGGTAAATGATGAGCTGAATGGGGAAGAAGAGTTCGGTAAAGGAGATGAAGAAGGTGATGTTGATATGGGTGGAGGTGGAAGATCAAATGAAGATGAGGAAGAAGCTACACTGACTGAGGTATCATTTACGGATGTAGTGACAGGAAGCACAATAGGCTCAGTTGGTACGGGGGCAGGTGGAATGAAGTTTGTTGTTGAATTGGAGAAGGGCACATCATCATCGAAAATTGGAAGATTGAATGATTTGAACACCGTATCTGAGTCAAAGAACCAAGCTGGTTCTGTGGAAACATTAGATGAATTAGATTCCTGCCAATCGACATAGAATGACTCCTGAACTATACGTGTCCTCTTGTTATATACCCGATAAGCCTTCTGGGAAGAAGAATATCCTACGAAATAACATTCATCGGAAACAGCACCAAATTTTGTCTTCTGTGCTTGAGTATTCAGAAGAGTACACGAGCAGCCGAATGGGCGAAAGAAATCAATCAAGGGCTTTCGTTTGTGAAATAGTTCATACGGGGTTTTCATCTTATCTTTGACTATCAGCACCCTGTTGAGAACATAAGAAGCACAATTCACAGCCTCAGCCCAAAATATGATGGGTAAGGAGGATTCTATTAACATTGTACGTGCGGCTTCAATTAGGGTGCGATTCTTTCGTTCCGCGACACCATTCTGCTGAGAAGGATGATCAAAATAACACCAAAAATGGATTCAAAAATCACCAACAATATGGTATCAGAGCAGAAGAATGCTTGAATCGCTCAATACCAAACACACACAGCCAACACTAAGAGAAGGATGATCAAAATAACACCAAAAAGCTTTCAAACATGGTTTTAATGATGAACATCAGTGAATGAATTGAAATAAGCTCAATGTATTCAGAAAGAACAAGCTTACAATAGCCTCTTGCAACAATAATACACGATTAGGGTTTCTTGCAAGGATAATAACAATTAGACAAAAGAAATCTATATATAGCTGTCATAGTTTCGCATATAGTTTCGCTGTAGGCGAAACTATATAGGCGAAACTATAATTTCGCCCGGTAGAAACTAACAGTTTCACCGGGTAAACATGATCTGAGCTCAATAGTTTCGTCTGGCGAAACTAACAGTTTCGCCAGGCCGAAACTATAGTTTCGCCCGACAGCTAACATATAAACTTGCACTAAACAAACTTACAAAAGGAAACTAACAAAGATCCTATTACAACGAAAGATAAACAAAAACTAATCCAATGGTGAGTCCAACCTATCTTGATCTTCAAGTAGTTTGGGTTTGTTCTTCAAGTGTTGTAACTTGCTCTTCAGTACTTTCAGTACTTTGTGAGACAACACCTGAAGTGATCAACTCTTTCTTGATCATGTGACTGTCAACATTTGACCTCTCAACTATATCAATATTAGCTGATTGGTTTTCTGAGGTATTAATGCTAACTTCATCCTCTAATTTTGGTGCATTATCAGAGGATGAATCACATGATGAGGTGGATTGGTTAATGCTTTCTCCTTCAGATTCTACTTCTAACCTGGGGGTAAAATTTGTAGGAGGAGCAGTGTGATTATAACCAATTCCAAACTTCACATTGGAAGCTGATTGCTTGCTGAGAAGCATTTCAAAACCCTTACAGGAAGTTACCCAGCGTTAACACTCTACCTGGGTAGATGCAAGAGTTTCTTTGAGGTCCTTATACTTTGACATTTTAATTTGTAAATCTCATCATTCTTTTCATTTAGCACAGACTCAAACTCAGCTTTTCTTTTGGAAATTATATTTTCTAGCTCAAGATTTTTTTAATTAAGGCTACATTTGCTTCTCTAATAGATGCAAATGTGGCTATGCATGATTCAGAACATAACTTGGCATTGGCCTCTGAAGATACCTATGATGTTGAAGCATTTGAAGTTGAATCAACAGTAGACTCCAGGGCCATGAGAGCAAGATTTCCAAAAGGATTGTCACCACCATGTTGACCAGCACCAGGGAACAGTTGTTCATGATGACCAGATATATCATCTGGTAGACTGCTCCAGTCAACAACACCAGGGGTGAAAAAGCTGTGATGTGATTGAGATTGAGATTGTTAATGAGATTGCGATGGTGAAGGCTCAGGAAGGGCATGTTGTTGTTGAGCAATGGGTGCTTGAACCTGACTTGTCTAAGGCATGTAAAAGCAGGGGTAAGGGTATGGCATAGGACTTTGAGGAACAAAATATGCAGGTGATGATTAAGCTTATGATGGATGACCAGAACTAGTGGAATGTTGCCCTTTGTTTTGTGAGCTATTGCCTGGGAAGGTCACAAAGGGTGAAGATGAGTTAGATCCAGATGATCTACACTCTCTTGCAAAGTGTCCAAGCCTATGGCACTTGTGACACCTCAACTTGCTCTTGTCAAAACCAACTTTGGTTTTGCCAGAGAGACCTGGGAATTTCCTACCAGTTCTTTTGTAGAACTTTTGAGATCTTATATTGATCATTTCCATTTGGCACAAAATATCCATCTCTTCCAGATCATCATTCGGAATTCCTTTCAAGTCCTCTATCAAAAAGCACAGATTATCACCACTACCACCTGAACTACCATCCACACAAACAAAAGCATGTTCTCCAATATTAGTAGAGAAATCAATATGCTCATCATAGGAACCTTCTGATGCAGCATACTCTGACTCCTGACCTATCAGTGCAGTATTGCCTGATACAAAGTCATCAGTGAGCTTTCCAGATGAAGACAACTTCCTTTTCTGTTCTATCTCCCTTTCAAATGTCAGAAGTTTCCCATGAAGTTGGGTGAGAGATAAAGTGCTCAGATTTTCACTGGAGCGTAGGACAATAGTGTATGTGTCCCATCTCTCAGGCAGGGATCTGAGGAATCAGTTGTTCATCTGCCTGTTTGTATATTTTTATTTGACCATTTTCAGCTCAGAAATCAAACAGTAAAATCGCTCAAACTGTTGAGTCAGAGACTCACCCTTCCTATGAGAGAATGTCTCATATTGCCGGGCAAGGATTTCCCTAGTATTTGCCAAGACCTCATCAGTTCCTCCAAATTATTCTTTCAAAGCAACCCAGAGGTCATGAGCAGTTTCATGATGCATAAGCCCTGAATAGATTTCATTAGGCAGTGCCATAGCCAGAATTCCATGCGCTTTAGCATCAATTTCGAACAGCTTTAGATCTTCATCCGAATACTGATCAGGTTTCTTCGGAACCTTCTCATTTGTTTTCGGAGTACTCACCATAGGCTTGTATGGTCCATGCACCACAGTTTTCCAACATCCTGCGTTATTGATAGACAGGTGATGGAGCATACGTCGTTGCCATATGTTATACTCACTCCTAACAAGCATCGGAGGCTTTGTTGAGGAGCCAGTATTGTGAGGATCATTGGTTGGTGTCGACATTTCACAAATTCAAACAAATTCAAAGTAATTTCAACAAATCTAGCTCAAAACCACGTAGAACCTCAGATTAATTGACCAGAAACAACAGAAACTCAAACTCTATAACCGATTCTTGTAAATTTACTAATTCGATCAAACGTAGATATCAAAAGAGCAGTTTTAATGATCAATTGTTAAATCGATCAATGATTAACCGGCTCTCATACCATTTGTAAGGATCTCAGACCTCGTTTGATCAATTAGATTAGGATTTGCAGCGGAATTGTATAAGAATTAGACAAATTCAAGCAAGAACAAAAATGATAATGCAGTGGAACAGTACGATTATAGAGAGAGAAAGTATTTCTGCAAAGAGGAATATTTCATTCAATCACACGCTTCGGCCCACACAAAATTAGGTCATCCTCCCTTATATAAGGAAGGTGACGTCAGCTGATGTCACTTGATAGTGATATCTAACCGTTATTACAACAACTACTGAAAAATAACTAAACTACTGAAGATGTCTTACAACAGCTCACATCTTCTTACAAAAGCTAAGTGTAAACTACTATAACTACTGAACTACAACTACTGAACTGCAACGTCTGAAGAACAGGCTCTTCAAATGTTTTACAATAAGTAAACTACTGAAAGAAAGAAAACTACTGAAACTCAAATAGAAAACTACTGAAAAGGAAAACCATCACAACAACTGAAGAGTACTACTTCAGCTGTTGTGACAACCTCTGAAGTCTTCAATACTTGTAGTCTTCAGCACTTGAACTTCAGCTGATGTCTTAAGTACTTGAACTTCAGCTGATGTCTTCAGTACTTGAACTTCAGCTGATGTCTTCAGCACTTGACTTTCAGCTGATGTCTTCAGTTGTTGTCATCAGCTGATGAAGCCTTCAGCAGTTGTTGTGATGTCTGTGGGACTTAAAGGTTTTTCTGATCAGGCTCATTGGTTTTTTTGGTCTAACAATCTTTATATATATTTTTGAAGAACAATTGATTTGGCTTTGTGGAGTTGATGTTATTTTACTAGTATATGGTATACGAGTCCTTAAGATTCAATCCCTGTGTTTTGAAGGGAATACCTGCAAGCATCAGGTCTAAGAAATCATCCCCTCCACTAGAAAACTCTTCTACACCTGTAAATCCTAAATAACAGAAGGTATAATCTAAAAATATAATTTTAATTTAGTAAATTGAATTTTAATGATCCAAATTATGACATATTGTTTCTTGATAATTCATATTGATACTTTGAAGGACAATTCAACTTGCTTGAAATCATATAGATTTCTTTTGCTCTGTTCAACTTTCGTTTTTGGTTGTTGCAACATACTAATTGCTATTGCAGATTCAAGATTCTATGTTTGCAAACACGGATGCTCTTGAAATTGGATGAATTTTTAATGGGTTGTTTGAATCTTGATGAATTTAAAAGAAAATCAAGAAAAAGGTTGATTGAATCTTGATGCTTATGATCTTGGTTGATATTATTCTTTCTGTTCAATTTTGATTATAGTAAGTTATTTTGACCATCATAATTATTGTAGTTTTGTTGTAAATTAATATGTACTATATCTAATCTTGTAAGTTCCAAGAAAATGGAAATAAGGATCCCCATGTTACTCTATAAGTTTGTTTATCCATACACGGTCAAGTTCTAATTGACTGACTAATAATATGAGTTGACTTGAATTGCAATTTACAAACAAACCTGAAGTTATTGCATATATGAATTTCACAAAAGAGAATGGTCTTGAGAAGATTTCACTTAAAACACGAGAAATTAGGCAAGTTATTTTTGTGTTTGGTTATGTTTGAGCATGTGTGATGTAAATTCTTATAAATGCCCACAAGCATGTCTGGTTATTTCTATGAACACGCCATTCCCTTTTCACATCGTCATTGCCTAACATTTATTTTTCATAGCATCGTATTGACTAATACGGCTTTGCGTGTGTAGTTACGGACATACGAATTTCACATTTGTTTATGTATTAATTACAATGCATTTTAGTGGTTTTTTTATTTACATATTGTGTGATGTTTTTATATTATAAACGTTTTATTTATGTTTATGGATAGAAAATATATTTATCAAATATTTGTTTTCGTATTGTTATGTCTTCTTTTATTTTTATAGTTATTTCTATGCCATGTTGTATTTGATTCGTGTGGTTGTTCAAACAAGAATCAATTCATTAAGCCTGATCAAACATGTAACATCGATATAGTATTAGATGCATTAACGTATAATAATATTTGTAAGGCCCCGCTCCCGGGCACCTCACAGTTGCTCATTCATCGCAACATAAAACATACAATTATTTAAAAAATTGCAGCGGAAATTAATTAATACCATTTCTTATAATTAAATGATAACTTTTGCAAAGTAATCCAATACGTTTAACAATTTCAAAATACTATAATTGCATTACATCACAAAAATATCATTATTATACTAATGAATGTCATCTCAAAAATGCCAAGTAGCTGCCCCGTGCCATCCTCAGCAACTATTACCTGCTAACTGGAAAACACATAAAAGTCAGCGTTGCTGAGTGAGTTCTAGTTTTGTAAATAAAATACTTACTTTAAATATAACCTCTCTTTACTTTCATACGTGGTCATGCATTATACGTACAGATAGAGAATATTACTTTTACTTTCACTAACATTCATCATTCTTCATCATATTCATATCATGTTTTCATTTCATGCTTTTCGTTAACATTCTCTTATTTTCATTCTCATTATTTCGTAACATACTCATTATCATTCTTTTACATTCATACTTGTTTACTTACTTTCTTTCTTTCTTTAGTACGTTACGTCATTCTTTTACATTCATATGGATTGACGAACAATACCCCGAACATTATGCACGAAGCTGATGTTGGACCTGTGATAATTAAACCACGAACATTGTGCACGAAGCTAATCCAGTCACCTAGGGCAAGTCATCTCTCCCGTTCATACAAACCGTTTGGTCCTACCCCGAACATTGTGCACGAAGCTGATGCTGGACCTGTGGTAATTAAACTACGAACATTGTGCACGAAGCTGATCCAGTCACCTAGGGCATACCAAAGGGCCTTGTCAATCTCAAAGATTGACCATGTGTGCATCCTTTGGGGTAGCTAACCCGTATCATAGTTGAGCTAACGACAACATGGTCGTGCACCTCCTTTCATTTGCTTGCAAGCCATTCGTTCGTTCATTACATTTTACTTGTCATCATTGTTATCTTTCCTTTCATTACGTTATTCTTTACGTTCTTTCATTCGTTTGTCATACTACGTAAAGTAATAACATAATATATAACGTATTTTACAATATAATATAAATACGTTTAATCATTATTAAAAGATAACACACCATACGTACTGTACATCATCCATACATTTTATAACCATAAGACATTTCATAATTATGCCTATAATGGGTAATCATTGCCCGTAAGTCAACTTAGTCAAAACCCTAGACTTTCTGTTTTTCCTGAAATTTCAGAAATTTATTCTAAGGGTCTAGACGCATGGGAACTATTTGGACGCTTCTGCCCTGTTCAGACGTTTTGCCACTATGCAGACGTCTGGACTTAACTTGGTCTCTTTTTCACTTAGACGCATGGGCCTGTTTAGGCACATGGGCCCTATTCGGACGTTTGGGTCTACACTTAGCCATTTTCTATT
This sequence comes from Flaveria linearis, assembly GCA_024085815.1. NCBI lineage: Eukaryota > Viridiplantae > Streptophyta > Magnoliopsida > Asterales > Asteraceae > Flaveria > Flaveria linearis. The sequence continues at coordinate 34,090,572 of CM044007.1, read as the reverse complement.
TAGACATATGGGCATGTTCAGACGCATGGGCACTATTCAGGCGTCTGGGTTTCTGTAACACCCGAAACTTTTGATTAGACGAAGAAAAATAATAATAAGAAAAGAAAAGAAAGTATCTTGAAAGGAAATGAGAAAGGAATAAAAGTAGAGGGGGTTTTGTGTAAAAAGGTATAAAGAAAAGATAAATATCTGATATACATAGGGATGGCTGCCAACTCTTTTCTCACAACCTCAAATCAGCGAAAGTTTTAGAAAAAGAAAGAGCAAACCACGAAATTTGAAAGAAAAACAAGAAGAAGAAGAAGACTGATTCGAGGTACCGGGTTCCACGGCGACCGATTTTGAAGAAGCCATACCCAGCAACACAAGTTGAGTTCTAAGACCCCTCTTTTACGCATTTTCGAACGATTTTGGGGCTGGAACACATCGACGAACCTTTTTCGAGGTTGGGTGCTTAATCTGTGTATGTATGTACTAATATATGTGCATATGGTTCGTTTGGGCTGCTATGCCTACTGTGTTTAAGATTTCTAGGACAGATATATGAGTTTCAGTATGTTGTTCGTGTGCGAACTGTTGATGTAAGTCTTAGAAGTCTTTCCTAGGATGTGTATGATGTGTAGCCTGTTCTAGGTAGATGATACGATAAATTCGTGCTAATGTATGTTGAGATGATGATTGAGAGCTGAAAAACATCACAGGTTAAGTGTAGGGTGAACTTCTCACCCGCATGGACTAATGCGGATGACCAGGAAAATGCGGCTAAGGCAATTTGCTCATCCGCATTGACCTAATGCGGATAGGTCAGAGAATACGGATTAAAGCATTCTTCATTCGCATTGACTTAATGCGGATAAAACAAGAAAAAATGGCCAAGGCATGACTCAGCCGCATTGAACAATGCGGGTAGATCATGAAATGCGGTTATGGCATTTCTTATCCGCATTAACTAATGCGGATAGTCTTGAAATGCGGCAAAGGTAATTCCTCATCCGCATTGACTAATGCGGATGGCCAAGAAATGCGGATGAATCAAAGAGGGAAATGCGGGTAAACACTTAGCAGAATTCTGACTTCTGGAAATTTAAAATGAGTAAGATAGGCTTTGACCTAGGGGATTCCCGGGGGTTATGTATGTTGACTTTTGGGGTCATAGATGGTATGATGATGTGTGCTTGATGGTCATGCATGGTGTATGTTATGTATGTATGATGCCTTGTATGACGATGCATGGATGATATGTGTATGCTCCTATGATGTTGTATGTTTATCTTTCCAAAACTTTACGTATTATGATAATGAATGAACAAAGTATTATGTAACGTAAAGTGAAAGATAATGAAAGAGAAACATGATGGTGAATGCATGTAGTAATGAATGAATGAAAGGGAAATATGATGACGAATACATGCATTAATGAATGAACGAATGAATGTAAGAAGGTCTTGCAAGCAAATGTATGGAGGTGCACACCCATTGAAGGTGTTAGCTTAACGGTGTGCGGGTTAGCTACCCCGAAGTATGCACACTAGGGTCAGTCTTTGTGATTGACCATATGTATGGGATCCTTGCCGCTTGCCCTAGGTGACTGGATCAGTAGTAGTGCACAACGTTAGTGATTGATCATCACAGGTCCAGCACCCGTAGTAGTGCACAATGTTCGGGGTATAGCATATGGCATTGATCCAGAATGTAAGAGGAAAGATAAGTGGTGCATGTACCTACCCTAGGTGACTGGATCAGCAGTAGTGCACAACGTTCGTGGTTGATTACCACAGGTCCAACACCAGCAGTAGTGCATAATGTTCGGGGTATAGTACATGTCACCGAATGTAATGAACGTACGAATGAACGCATTGAATGTATAAAGGAATGTAATGAACGTACGAATGAACGCATTGAATGTATGAAGGAATGTAACGAACATACGAATGAACGTATGGAATGTATGAACGAATGTAATGAACGTATGGAATGTATGAACGAATGTAATGAACGTATGAATGAATGCAACGAATGTACGAATGAATGTAATGAATGTATGTAAAAGACGTATGAACGCAAGAAAAAATGTGACTGTTAATAATGAACAGTACACGAACGAAAGTTAATGAACGAACAATGGAGATAATAACAAGATTATCTATATGTACGTATGTTGTGTGATCACATGAATGTAAAAAAACGATTTTAATAAAGGAAAAGTATGTTTAATTATAAAACTAGAACTCACTCAGCAACACTGAATTTTTATGTGTTTCCAGTTGGCAGGTAGTGTTGCTGAGGATGGTACGAGGCGGCTACTCAGCTCTTTTAGGATGGCATTCTCCTTTTGATAATGCTGCCACGCATTATGTTGCGTGCAAGTGTTCCTTGAGGATCCCGATAAACGGGATTACTTAAGGAATCTTCTTTAGATGAAATTTTAATGTTTCTATACTAGAGGTCACTGTTTACGACCGTTTTGTAAACAATAGCGATATAAAACATTGTAAAAGCTTTTATGATGAAATGAGATGTCTCTTTTGAATGTTTCCGCTGCAAATTTCTATTTAAGTGTATGTTTTATGTGCGATGAATGATCAACTGTGAGGTGCCCGGGAACGGGGCCTTACAGTTTCTGGGCGCTTGGGCATACTTAGGCAATTTGACCGTTGGATGCATGGGCTACTGTTTAGACGCATGAGCAACTAACTTTCCCATAAACAACATAAATCAGTCTCGTTTCATCTTAAATCACAATCTAAGCCTAGTATTAGCATTCAAAAAAGCATCATAACATGAACATACACATGTTTGTATCATAAAATTACACCCACCCACATACACATTCACACATACATACATACGGGTAAAACCTATTTTAATTAAAACATATACACATGCATTTTCCAGCCCTAAAGTAGTTAAAAACATGTTAAAAGGGGGGATTATAGAACTCACCTTAGTTGTTTTCGGGTTTAAACCCCTCTCTTGAGCTTTCTCAGACGTTTTTAGCACCTAAAACCCACATACAAACAACCCGAACACACAAACACATTTATAAGCACATAACTGAGACTAGAAACATCTAATACATCATAAAACTGAGAATTCTTACCAAAAACTTCAAATTCCCTTTCCTCTTCTATAACCTCCGAGAATTCTTTGCTCTTCTTCTCTCTCTCTCTAAAAATCTGAATGATAGGTGAAAAGTAACATGGCATGGGCGGCCATGTTGCTTTTGTACAAAAGAATGTTTAATTTTTGTACGTTTGACACATTTAACCCCTCCACTTGGGTTAAATGGCACATTTTCATTTTTATTCTTCATTTTACCACTCTTTATATTATCCGGGTGTTACAAGTCCACCCCCGTATATAGGTTTCGTCCCCGAAACCTGTTATTCCTCAAACAGATGAGGGTAATGTTGTCTCATCTCCGTTTCAGTTTCCCAAGTAGATTCAGACCCTTTCCTGTGCTTCCACTGTACACGTACGAGAGGAACCACTTTATTCCTTAGCCTTTTCTCTTTACGATCAATGATCGCCACTGGTTGCTCCACATAATTGAGCCGTTCATCCACTTCGATATCTCCCAGTGGTACAATCATGTCCTCATCTGCTAAACACTTCCACAGATGAGATACATGGAATGTCGGGTGAATTCCACTTAACTCATCTGGTAGTTCCAACCTATAGGCCATCTTTCCTACTCGAGCAATGATTCGAAAAGGTCCTGTAGGGCCCCGTTCCCGGGCACCTTACAGTTGGACATTCATCATACATAAAACATTTTTCATTACATTACATTACATTACATAGAGTTTGTTGCAGCGGAAACATTAAAAACGTCATCTTTCTTTTAAGAGGATTCCTTAAGTAATCCCGTTTATCTAAATCCTCTACAAACATCATTTTGTTTTGTAAATGCGTGCAACGTAATACATTTGCCCATTTCAAAATATCTCCTATCATATTATATTGCAAAACATTAAAACAAAAGAATATCATCCCAAAAGAGCTGAGTAGCCGCCTCGTGCCATCCTCAGCAACACTACCTGTCAACTGGAAACATATAAAAAGTCAGCTTTGCTGAGTGAGTTCTAGTCTTATTTTAAAAACATAGTTTTCTTTCGTTAAAAACTATTTCTTTACTTTAGGCTATCACGCATCATACGTACATACACAAGATAATATCATTATTATCTTCTTTTCTCATTCATTCTTTATCTTTAGCTTTCATTCATTCTCTGTCTTTTACTTCTATCTGGATCCAGTCACGCTTTACCCTCTTCATGGCACACAGCCATGATTCCTGAGGTCGAGTGATGAGGATCCCATTTCATGCGTTAACATTATACTCCTTCCATTCATTATTTTCATTTGTTCATTCTTTAACTTTTATTACGTTCATTATCTGTCATTCGTTTCTTCCATTCATGCTCTGTCCTTCATTCGTTTATTATCTCACTTATCGCACCTTCACGTCTTCGTACCCGAAGTACATATAGCATGAATCGCACTAATGGAGTTGTCACGAAGACCAATTCTCCCTCTGTGTGAGAACTCTTGGGGTTTAGCCAGAATCGCACGCCATGTCGTGGGTTAGCCCAAAATCGCACGCTACATAATCCACATGAGGTAGGCCAAAATCGCACGCTACATAGCACACAGTAAATACCACATCGCACGTATCGGAGCAGCTACCAAAACTGAACTCCCACTGTGTCTATGTCCCCTTCTGAGTTCCACCGTACATATCGCACAAATCGCACCAACGGAGAGGTCACCAAGACCGACTCCCCCTGTGTGTGAGGGCTCTCTGGGTTTAGCCAGAATCGCACGCCATCTCATGGGTTAGCCCAAAATCGCACGCTACATAATCCACATGAGGTAGGCCAAAATCGCACGCTACATGGCACACTGTAAATACCATATCGCACGTATCGGAGCAGCTATCAAAACTGAACTCCCACTGTGTCTATGTCCCCTTATGAGTTAGCCAAGATCGCACGCTATAACTCACCCACACAGTTGAGCTAACAACTCTCAATGAGTCGTGAACCTCCTTTCCTTCTACTTGCAAGTCAATCTTACTCTCATTTATTCGTTCATCCTTGCATTCATTCATTATATTCCTCTTTTATTATCTTTCACTTTACGTTATGTAATACTTTTCAATCATTCATAAACAATACACGTAAAGATACGGAAAGATAAACATACATCGAAACAAGGAACATCGACATTACAAATCATCAGTCATCAGCATTATATAGGGCCTCATCATACTTAACATACATACATCATGCATATACATGCAATACTATCGTTGTCGTGCCCCAACATCACTTCTAAGCCTCGACGGTTATCACACATGTACCTACGGGAGCTATCACATCATTACTTACCCTTGCTCTTTTCCCGAAGGCCAGTAATTGCACTATATCTCTCCTCGTACACAACAGCCCTACTTGGGCGATTGGGCACCCTTCAGTCGCATGGCCTCCATGCGACTGAACACTATGCGATTGGACCAATGCGGATCAGCATCCATGCGGATGAACACCCAATCGTACGAATGGACTTCCTATCGTGCGAATGAACACTATGCGAATGGGCTTCTATGCGATTGAACCCTTAGTCGTGCGACTGAACAGCTATACGAATGGACCTATGCGATTGAACTCTCAGTCGTATGACCTGTCGTGCGACTAAATCCCTAGTCGTGCGATTGAGCCTCAGTCGTGCGATTGAACCTCAGTCGTCCCTCAGTCATGCGATTGGCCTTCCAGTGGCCTAGCCCTAGCTGGGCAGCGACTGTAGTTCATCCCGAACTGCAGCCGTGACATTCGGCCTTCAAACCCTTCCAAACTCATTCTAAGCCCAAATCAACCCTCCTAAACCTTAGGGAATCATACTATGACATCATACAAGCACATACATGTCCAAAATCGCACTCTAAACACACTACACACAATTACACCCAAATGGGTCAAACACACACATTTCAAAAACGGGTTTATATGTGTTCCAGCCCCAAAATCGTTTGAAAACAAGTAAATAAGGGGTCCTAGAACTCACACAAACAAGAAGAAGATGAAGAGCTTTGTTTGGACTAGTTACTCGACGAGTTTCGAGCTCGAACCACCACTTTTCTCTTGTTTCTCTCTTCTCTTCTTTTTGGCTGATTTTGCAAGTGTGGGGAGAGGGTAAGGGCTGCCCTCTCCCTTAAATACTACAGTCCAGTCGCCCGAGCTCCAAGCGTATGGGCACTCCAGTCGCCTGAGCTCCATGCGATTGAACACTCCAGTCGTGCGACTTCCATGCGTATGGAGCTCCAGTCGTGCGACTTCCATACGTATGGAGCTCCAGTCGCATGACTTCCACGCGTATGGGACTCCAGTCGCATGACACTCCAAACAGAATTTTCCTGGTGTTACAGGTCCTATATATCTCGGGCTCTACTTGCCTCGCTTCCTAAACCAAATGATGTCCTTCCAAGGTGATACTTTCAACATAACCCTGTCACCCACCTAGAACTCAATCGGTCTACGCCTCTTATCAGCATACGACTTCTGTCTCTCTTTAGCTGCCCTCATAAAGGCTTTGATCTTTTCTAGTTTCTCAGTCATAGCCTCGATCACCTCAATACTTCCCAACTCTTTCTGACCAATGTCACCCCAACAAACGGGTGTTCTGCATCTCCTATCGTATAGCATCTCGTATGGTGGCATGCCAATGCTGGCATGATAACTGTTGTTGAACGAGAATTCTGCTAACGGCAGATGGTCATCCCAACTCCCTCCAAAACCGATCACACACGCTCGAAGCATGTCCTCGAGTGTCTGGATCGTCCTCTCAGACTAACCGTCAATCTGAGGATGATAAGCCATGCTGATATGTAGCCTCGTCCCCATCGCATCGTGGAATTTCTTCCAGAACCTCGATGTGAATCGGGTGTCACGATCCGATACGATAGACACCGGCACGCCATGACGAGCTACGATCTCTCTGATAAACAGATCCGTGAGTCTCTCAGACGAATACATCTCTCGGATCGGTAGGAAGTGAGCACTCTTCGTCAAACGATCAACTATCACCCATATAGCATCATACCCTTTCGGGGTACGTGGTAGCTTCGTAATGAAGTCCATGGTGAACGGTTGGATTTTCCCGTACGGCTTCTGGTGTTCCGCCTTCACCTGCAAACAGGTAAGGCATTTACTCACATACTCCGCTACGTCACGCTTCATATCCGGCCACCAGTAGTCTTTCTTCATATCGTGACACATCTTGGTAGCACCGGGATGAATGGAGTATCGAGTCTTATGAGCCTCGTCCATGATCTTTCCGCGTAGATCCCCGTAACGAGGAATCCACATTCGCCCATATCGGGTTCTAACACCGAGAGTGTTTTCACCCAACTCCGTGACCAGACCTCTCATTCTTTCAGAGTTAAGACGATCTTCCTTCAGCACATAACCGAGACTAGAAACATCTAAAACATCATAAAACTGAAAATTCTTACCAAAAACTTCGAATTCCCTTTCCACTTCTATAACCTCTGAGAATTCTCTGCTCTTCTTCTCTCTCTCTCTAAAAATCCGAATGATAGGTGAAAAGTAACATGGTATGGACGGCCATGTTGCTTTTGTACAAAAGAATGTTTAACTTTTGTACTTTTGACACATTTAACCCCTCCACTTGGGTTAAATGGCACATTTCCATTTTTAGTTTTCATTTTACCACTCTTTATATTATCCGTGTGTTATAATATTAGTTGATGCATTGATGCATATGTTGAGTAAATGCAGTGACGCATATGTGGAATACATGCATTTATGCATATTAATATTAGCTGATGCATTGATGCACTTGAAGTTTATTGCGTGTTACGTCGAAGACTTTAAGTGTTTGAATACTAATGTTGTTACACCTAAGATAAAAACCGTAGTACATAAGCGTTTATAAAATAACAAATATTAAAAGATACAATTATAATTGTGCTTAAAAGAAGCAAATAGTGTTTAATAAAACAAAAAGGATATGATAAAGGAAATACTAGAGTGTTAAATAAACCTGGTTCGACTTGGAGATTATCATCCATTGGACGACACGTTAAAAAAACACTTATTTAACTTGAGAAAATGATCTGTGAGTCATCCTTAAAAGGATATAATCAACAAATGGAGTAGTAGCATTTTAACTAATCAAGTTATTAAAAGGAAGCCGTGTGGAATAATAGATAAAGAAAAATAGATTATGTCTTATTTTGTAAAGAACTAGACTAGGAAAGTTTCTACTCTAACATGAGTTTATTTCCAAACACTTAACATTATAAATAGGGTTAATTGTACAAATTGTACAAATTGTTCAAAGATTATAAACGTTCATGATATCATTACAACAATTATATCATTATAAATGTCAGACGACTTTTTGTCAACATGTTGCCCCTATGCCTTATCTAGTTTAAATTCACTTCATACCCTCTAGAAACATTTTTCATGACTAATTAAGGACTAAATTTTCTACGACACCTTATGTGAACACACCGTATATATCCAACTGAGAGCAAGTTCCTATCTTCTACAGTCAGTTCAACATCTAACTTTGCTACCATTTTCAAATCATCTACCACTTCTGCATAAAACTAACATCAGTAAATGCAAAAGCGACCCATGAGTTCTCTATTCCAGTAGCCATGTTCATCCCTCAAGAAACCACCATAATCATTCTGGTTCATTGGCTAACTTCACTTGTGTTCACCTTGTATGAACCTATAAGCAAAACACCGGCTATTACACATAAAAAGTTTATCACTTCTTCACCCATCTATTAAAGCAAAACACTGGTTATTACACATAAAAAGTCAATCAGAATTAAAAATAGAAGAGCCCATATGTGGAAGGAGATTGACAGTCGAAAGATGATTAAACAATAAGGATAAGATATTTATTTTATGCATAATGTAAATATTGTTAAGCATTAGTTCACACTTGTAATACATGCATTAAAGTAATTAATCAACACATTTAGAAGTCCACTTATGCAAGTTGTTCATGAATCCACTTAACCAATAATTGCATTAATGCAATATAAATATGCATTCATGAATTCAAACAACAAACCAATTGATTGTAAAAAAAAGCCTGATGCACAACAAGTGTTAGCTTTCTACAATAAATTTAAACATTTAATAATAACAATGTTTAAAAAAGGTAAGCATTGTTCATCTAAAATACAACAAAATATATAAAGCAGGCACAAAATTAATGATAGGGAAGTTAGATGTCCATATGCATTTGTTCATATAAGAAAAAAACAGTATATAAACAACAATCCTCCAATCCTAAGCATAATAAACTTTCAAAACATACTAATTTACATATCAAAACATAATGGAGTGCTATTTGAGAACTAAAATGTTATAAGCATCTCTAAAGGTCAAGTTGATGTGCAATTATATAAGAACTTAAATATCATCCTGCAAAAAAAGGATTAAACAGAGTAAATAGACAACGAGTTTGTTGACCACAACATATTTTAAAATTACAACACTATTTAGCTCCCACAGAATCATAAAAAAGCGTCAATTAGAAAAACCTATTAAAGAAGATGATGAACAACTTGATTAACTATTCAAGCGATAGATTATCTTGGTTAAAGACCCTACAAATCGTTGAAGGTAACAGCAAAGTCGCATACCTTAGGACTATTGTATTGGTCGCTAATTGATTGCATGCAAAATTGAGAGACTTGCCCTCACTCGTCTTCTTTAAATGAACTTGTCCCGATTTTTCACCTCAAAATTTGAATTGGTAATTATTATTTGTAAACAGAAAGGTTAAGAAGGATTGGTTAAACGTGGCTCCATAAAATATAAGTTGCAGTTGTAAATTTTGAAAGGGTTTTCCATTTTTGCCCTTTTAGTCCGTTCATCCGTATATTGTTTATAATGGCAAATTACCATTTTAACCCTTTTATTTATAACCATAGATCTAAATAATCTATGGTGGGAATTGGTTCTTTTAGTTTTTTACAAAATTTTGGTTTTCAATTGAATGGATCCATATATATATACACACACATATATATATATATATACATATATATATATATGTATATATAAATAAATATATATATATATATATATAAATATATATATACGTATACGTATAGATATACATATACGTATATATACGTATACGTATAGATATACATATACGTATATATACATATATATACGTATATGTATACATATACGTATATATATATATACGTATATATACATACATATATACGTATATATATACATATATGTATATACATACATATATATACGTATATATATACATATACGTATATATATACACGTATATATACATACATATATACGTATATATATACATATATGTATATACATACATATATATACGTGTATATATACATATACGTATATGTATACATATACGTATATATATACATATACGTATATGTATGTATATATATACGTATATATACTTATATGTATACATATACGTATATATATGTATATAAATACGTATATGTATACATATACGTATATATATGTATGTATATATATACGTATATGTATACATATACGTATATGTATATATATACGTATATGTATACATATACGTATATGTATATATATACGTATATATATGTATGTATATATACACGTATATATATACGTATATATATATACGTACGTATATATACATACATATATATACGTATATATATGTATGTATACGTATATATACGTATATATACGTATATATATACGTATATATATGTATGTATACGTATATATACGTATATATATACGCATATATACGTATATATATATACGTATGTATATATACGTACGTATATATACGTATATATACGTATACGTATATATACGTACAGATACGTATATATATACGTATACATACGTATATATACGTATACATACGTATATATACGTATACATACGTATATATATACGTATACATACGTATATATACGTATACATACGTATATATACGTACACATACGTATATATACGTGTACATACGTATATATATACGTATACATACGTATATATACGTAGATATATAGATATATATACGTATATATATATATATATATATATATATATATATACGTATATGTATACGTATGTATACGTATATATACGTATGTACACGTATATATACGTATTTATACGTATATATATACGTATGTATACGTATATATATACGTATGTATACGTATATATACGTATATATACGTATATATATTATATATATACGTAAATATATATATATATATATATATATATATATATATATATATATATATATATATATATATATATATATAGATACCTATATATATATAGATATATATATACGTATATATATATATATATATATATATATATATATATATATATATATATATATATATCTCTATATGTATACGTATATATATATTTAGGGTTAGGTTCTTTGCAGAACTTGTTTTTAAATGAGAACTCACAGAACCAATATCAACCATAGATTATTTTCATCAATGGTTGTAATTAAACAAGATCAAATTTTAAATTAATTTGTCGTTTAGTGAATTTAATTTTAGCAAAAGGGCATATAAGTAACCTACAAATGATTTCTCTCTCCAATTAATTAGTTAATTATTTAATTCTCTCTTCTCTCTTATAATATTTACAAATTGTAACTCGAAGTTTGTTATTTATTTTACAATATGTAATCATGTGTAAGAATATGGTAACCAATGCCAGGTACATATATACAATAATGTACACGATGTAAACAATGCAAATGGTTCATGACTATAAACTATTTACATATATGTAACTATGTATAAAAACATAATCAAATATACGTTAAAAAAATAAATTTTTACATATTCATAGACAAACTATTTAAAAATAAAATATATGTTTAGACTATGCATAAGGGTTTTGTACTTGCTTCTGTCTTTTTACTTGGGTTTCTAAATATCTTCATTGTAAAAACAAACGCCTCAAATATATAAAAATACCTAAAACAACATACCAAAAAGTCATATTCAAAATAGAAATAAACATTATGTAATAAACAAATGAATCAAAATATAACTAATATGCCACCTAATTTAAGTTTACTATTTACACACATGTAAATTAACTATTACATATGTTTAACTTATTTTACATATGTCTAAATTAACTATTTACATATGTGTAAAATAGATATTTACGTGTGTATAATTAACTATTTACATGTGTGTAGTTTAATTATTTACATATATTTAACTATTAACTACCTATTTCGAAGCCGTAATAAGATATTCACGTAATATTTTCTTTTATCGAACATTATTAAACAATCAAAGATTAAATAGTGTGAAAAACTAAAATGAAACATAACCCTAAATAATGGACTATATTCTATCGTTGAGGGTATGAAAATAAAACCAATTTTTAACATTAAAGTTTGAGATTATAAACCGATTGGAAATTCAATTGGAATAACTAATGAAAGTTAAATATCAAACACTTATTAAGAAAAAAAGGAACAAACGCACTTGAAATAATTAATGGAAAAATGATGAGAAAAATGCTTCATCAATAGCATAAAATATTGGGTTGAAATTTGCAAAATAATTTCCAAACTTCCTATGATACATTTGTATTGAAGCGGAGTTTTACCTTAGAATCTAAGATTAAATGATAAAAACTAATAAATAATATCACAAATATATATAAAAATGCTAACGTACATGCGGAGAGAAAGGACCCAAAAAAATGAAGGTGCTTATTATATGGATTCAACAATCATACGCCATTCACCCAGGATATTTCTTGCTTTGCTAACTTAAAGATGTTGTGTCGATCCCCACCCTCACACCTTGTCGATGTTTTTATTTTGTCGGTTCCGAACCAATTTCATGAAATCCATGCCTGAAATCCAAATGATACATTATTCAATTTCTCTCGTCTCCATAATACACCATAGCAGATATGTGGTGTTCATTGTTGTTATAGTGAGAAAAACATATATAAAGTAGTGCATTGATTTAGTTTTGAATATTTAGGGGAGAGACGGTCAAACATTTCTGAAATTAAATATTTTTATAAATAGAAACTGGTTGTTACTAAAAGAAACACTAAATAAATTGACTTTTTTACCCTTTATTATAATATATATATAAAATAAAACTTATAAAAATCAATGGTTGATATTAGTTCTCGTAGTTCTCAAGATATTTTTGACTTTTGTAATGATCCTGCCCCTATATATATATATATATATATATATATATATATATTATATATACGTATATATATATATATATATATATATATATATATATATATATATATATATATATATATATATACACGCATATATATATACATATACATATACATATATATATATAGATATAAGTATATATACATACATATACGTATACATATATATATACGTATAGATATATATACGTATATATATATATATACGTATATACGTATACATATATACGTATACATATTGTAAGGCCCCGTTCCCGGGCACCTCACAGTTGGTCATTCATCGCACTTCAACATATAATTTACATTTACAAAGTAAAATAACGCAGCGGAATTGATAAGAAGTACATTCTCATTTCATCATAAAAGCTTTTACAATGCACTACATTGTTGATTCGAATACAAAATACAAGATTTCTTTACATTGCCTAACTTTACTATGATTGTTGCGGAAGCATATAAAACTGAGGATTTCTTAGGAAATCCCGTTTATCTGAATCCTCAACAAACATAGGGTCATATACAGTGACCTCTATTACAAATACATTAAAATTAGTTTAAAGAAGATTCCTTAAGTAATCCTGTTTATCGGGATCCTCAAGGAATCTTGCACTTGCATACAACATAATGTGTTGCATGCATTATGAGCCTGCAACACATTTTTTGGCAACATTATCAAAAGAAGAATGCCATCCCAAAAGAACTGAGTAGTCGCCTCGCGCCATCCCCAGCAACACTACCCGCCAACTGGAAACACATAAAAAGTCAGCGTTGCTGAGCGAGTTCTAGTTTATAATAAAAAACATACTTTTCCTTCATTAAAACCGTTCTTAAAATACATGCGGTCACACAACATACGCACACATAGATAATATTATTATTATCTTCATCATTCGTTCATTAACTTTCATTCGTATACCATTCATCGTTATCATTCACGTTCGTTCATTCATTCTTTACTTTCGTTCGTACGTTCATTTACTTCATTCATACATTCAATACGTTCATTCGTACGTTCATTACATTCGATGACATGTACAATACCCCAAACATCATGCCATACTGCTGGTGCTGGACCTGTGGTAATCAACCACAAACGTTGTGCACAAATGCTGATCCAGTCACCTGGGTAGGTACATGCACCATTTATCTTTCCACTTTCATTCTGGATCAATGCCATATGCTATACCCCGAACATTGTGCACTACTGCGGGTGCTGGACCTGTGATGATCAATCACGAACGTTGTGTACTAATGCTGATCCAGTCACCTAAGGTAAGCGGCAAGGATCCCATTCATACATATGGTCAATCACAAAGACTGACCCTAATGTGCTTCCTTCAGGGTAGCTAACCCGCACACCGTTAAGCTAACACCTGCCAGGGGTGTGAACCTCCATACATTTGCTTGCAAGCCTTTCTTACATTCATCCGTTCATTCGTTAATGCATGTATTCACCATCATATTTCCTTTTCATTCATTCATCACTACATGCATTCATCATCATGTTCTTCTTTTATTATCTTTCACTTTACGTTACATAATACTTGTTCATTCATTATCATAATATGTAAAGTTTAGGAAAGATAAACATACAACATCATAGGGGCATACACATATTATCCATGCATCGTCATACAAGGCATCATACATACACATCATACGCCAAGCATGACCATCAAGCACACATCATCATACCATCTATGACCTCAAAAGTCAACTTACATAACCCCCGGGAATCCCCTAGGTCAAAGCCTATCTTACTCATTTTAAATTCCCAGAAGTCAGAATTCTGCTAAGTGTTTACCCGCATTTCCCTCCTTGATTCATCCGCATTTCTTGGCCATCCGCATTGGTCAATGCGGATGAGGAAATGCCTTAGCCGCATTTCCACACTGTCCGCATTAGACAATGCGGCTGAGGAAAAGCCTTAATCGCATTTCATGTTCTTACCCGCATTAGTTAGTGCGGATGAAGAATGCCTTGGCTATTCTTCCCGTCTTGTCCGCATTAGGTCAATGCGGCTGAGTAAATGCCTCGGCCGCATTTACTTAGTCATCCGCATTTTATCAGTGCGGTTGAAGTCCTGCCTTGGCCATATTTCGTTTAGCGATCCGCATTAGCCTATGCGGCTGAGTAAAATGACCTGCAACTTAACATGTGCTCTTTTCCATAATTCATTCATCATTATAACACCCTCATTAGCACAGATTTATCATACCATCTTCTTAAAACAGGCTACACCTCATATACATCATAGGAAAGACTCCTAAAACATACATTAACGGTACGCAACGAACAACATGCTGTAACTCATATAATTACCCTAGAAATCTTATATACAGTAAGCATAGCAACCGGAACGGACCATACACATGCATACTCGTACATACATACACATATTAAGCACTCAAAGCTCGAAAACAGTGTCACGATGTGTTCCAGCCCCAAAAATCATTCAAAAACGGGTAAAATTAGGGGTCTTAGAATTCACCTCGTGTTGCTGAGTAAGGCTTCTTCAAAGTCAGCCGCCGTGGAACCCGGTACCTCGAATCAGTCTTCTTCTTCTTCTTGTTCTTCCTTCAGAATCTTCTACTCTGCTCTTTCTCTCTCTAGAGTGTTCGAGGATTTGGGATTGTGAGAAAAGAGTGGGCAGCCATCCCCATAAGTATCAGATATTTATCCCCTCTTTCTACTTTTGATACAAAGCCCCCCTCTACTTTTATTCCTTTCTCATTTCCTTTCACGATACTTTCTTTTCTTTCTTATTATTATTTCTCTTCGTCTAATCAAAAGTTTCGGGTGTTACAAGTCCACCCCCCTTATATAGGTTTCGTCCTCGAAACCTGTTATTCCTCGAACAGATGTGGGTAATGCTGTCTCATCTCCTCTTCAGTCTCCCACGTAGACTTGGATCCCTTTCTGTGCTTCCACTGTACACGCACCAGTGGAACCACTTTATTCCTCAACTTTTTCTCTTTTCGATCCATGATTGCCACTGGTTGCTCCACATAATTGAGTCGTTCATCCACTTCAATATCCTCCAGTGGAACAATCATGTCTTCGACTGCCAAACATTTCCTCAGATGAGATACATGGAATGTCGGGTGAATTCCACTTAACTCATCAGGCAACTCCAACCTATAGGCCACCTCTCCTACTCAGGCAATGATTCGGAAAGGGCCTATATACCATGGACTCAACTTACCCCGCTTCCGGAACCGAATGATACCCTTCCAAGGTGAGACCTTCAACATAACTCGGTCACCCACCTGGAATTCAATCGGTCTGCGCCGTTTATCAGCATACGACTTCTGTCTGTCCTTGGCTGCCTTCATGTAAGCTTTGATCTTTTCAATTTTTTCAGTCGTAGCCTTGATCACTTCGACGCTCCCCAGTTCCTTCTGACCAATGTCACCCCAACAAGCGGGTGTCCTGCACTTCCTTCCGTATAACATCTCGTAAGGTGGCATGCCGATACTGGCATGATAACTTGATAGGATCAATTAGAGCAATCTGTATCAATTATATGAACAATTCAAAGAAAAATACAATCAATTGTAATCAATTCAAGCCAAATCAACAAAATTCATATTCCATTGATAGCAAAGACGATTACAAATGATAGAAAGCAGTTCTCATAAAACATATGAAAAAACTTACAATCTATACTACGTCTAAGCTATTTATACTAGAACCTAAGGACCTAATTTTACACAAAAAGTCCCTACACTAGTATAAAATACAAAATAGACACTAAACAATAAAGACTAAATGTTAATCTTTTAAGGGACCTAACAATACTCCCCCTAAGATTTACATTGTCTTCAGTCTTCAGTTCAGCTCCATCCTTTCTTTTCTTCTTTTATCTTTGATCTTGTCTTTGTCTTCATTTTATCTTCTCTGCATCCTTTGACTTCTTCTTTTATCTTCACTCTTCTCTCTTCATTCTTCAATCTGCAAAGAAATCCTCAGGTTCTTCTTTTACAGAGAACATTGGCTTCTGCTTGTACATTTCAATTTCCTTCAGAGCATTCTCAATTGCTGACTTGAATTTCTTTGCTAGCACAGCTTGCTCTGGTTTTGATTCATTGGTTTTTATATCTAACTGCTTCATTCTTTCCAATGTGTTCTTTGACAAACATGCTATATCAACATTAGCATATAGCTCAATTGGAATTCCGCAGTCTTTTGTATACAATTCAAGTACACCTTTTCTTGATATTCTCATAAACTCAATATCTGGAATATCTTTCTTCACAATGTTTGCATAAGCCAAAGCTTTTCTTAAAGCAATTCTTTCCATGGCAGCACTCATGACATTGATAATTGATACAAAATATTTTTTATCTTGTTCAGCTGTTTCATTTGATAACTTGTCAAACTTCTGCACAGATAGAAATGAAATGTAACTTGGGTGTAGTAACCTCAGTTCAAAGGCTCCAAACAAAGTTATCATGTCTTCATTCCAATCTTCTAAGTTTCTCACAAGCTTAAGTTCAAACGTTTCTGAATTGTAAAACCATCTTTGAATTGGTTTTGACTTTTGATTTCCGTCAATCATCTTTATGCCAGGAGTTGTCACCTTTTCTACAAACTTGTCATAAAATTCAATCATGAAGTGGTCTTCATCTGATTGATTCACTGTCTTACTTCTCTTCTTCTTCATTGACATAAAGTATTCTTTATCTTCCTGATCACATCTTGTTTTCAGAAAATTGCTTGATCTGGTCAACCCTGTTCTCAACAAATCTACCATCATTTGACCTCTTTTTGCATTTGAATGATTAATCAACCTCAATCTATTCAACTCTTTAAGATCTTACACTGGAAGTTTTATGATGCTAGCATAAAAATGATACACATCACATATTGCATTCACTCTTTTAATTAGAAATGCATCAAACACTTCATCATACTTCCATGCTATGATTTTTACTTGATTTGTGAAGTCTGGTGCAATCATTGCATTTAACAATTCAGCAACTGATTGACCTTTTTGTAACACATTTCGTACCAAATCACCAGTTGACCTTGATTTATCAAAAATTTGAATTTGTTCTTCAGATGCCTTATATGCTTGCTTTTCTGATTCTGGAAACATTTTCATTAGATCTTTTCTCCTTTCATGAGCAGATGATTTCATTGCCATTTGTTTGATCTCCTGAGGCTTTAACACTTTAGTTCTTTTTGTGATTTCCAGATATTGTGGATTGTCAGTATCCAAAATAATCATCTTTTTAGTTTGTTTCTCCGTTTCTTGGAAACTTTTAACCAAATTTCTCAAAGATACAGATTGAAGCCTTTTTAATTTTCTCCAAGAATAATTCCTTGCTTGCAACCATGATCGCAAAGCAAACACACTCATGTCTTCTGGATCTGGATGGTGCAGCTTGGAACTTGAAAGTTCATCAACGTTAATACTTTCTTTTTCTCTGTTCCACTCTCCATGTTCAATCACTATTTCATTAGGATCTATTGGAGCAATGGATTCTGCAGCTATACATTTCTCATATTCATCGTTTATCTGAGAAACTGTTAAACCATCTAAAAATACTCTGTTATATTTCATCTTTACAAGATAGTTATACCTTTCTTCAAAATCTGATAGAATATCATCAACTCCTTGATCATGTTCCAAAGGAGGATTTTCAAATTCTTCAACCACATCTTCATCATCAAGAACTTCATTATACCAGTCATCACTAAATTCATCTTCTAAGTCTTCCAAAGCACCAATTTTATCTTGAGCAATTGGATCTTGGCTCTCTTGAATACCTTCTTCAATAACATCTTCAACTCTTTGAACTTTAGAAGAAGTTTCAGGTACAACTTCTGCATCTATTTCATCTAATTTTCTTTTCCCTTTCTCCATTGTAGATACCTTCTCAACATCAATTGGAATGGTTTCTGAAATAATTTCAACTTCTGGAGACTTTGGTTTTGCTAATTCTTTCAATTGTATCAACTCTTCTTTCAATCCTTCATTTTCCTCGGACAATTTCTTGAATTTTTCTTCAAGAAGATCATAGTCTTTGATCATCACTTCAAAATTCTTTATAACATCTTCTTTGTCTTTGGCATAAGACACAATCTTTTCATCTTTTAACAAACTATCTTCTTTCAATTTTTCATTTGCTTTCTTCAACAAATCAAGCTCTGCCTTTAGTTCTTCAATCTCTTTTTCTTTTGCTTCATTTTCAACTTTTAGGCTTTCAAGTTCATCAACATCAAGAATTTCCTCAGTTTGAACGGCCACATGGGTTGTAGAAACAGGTATATCTTGATGACTTTGGAATGTCTCAATGAACTCATAATCAAAAATTTGATCATCAACATTCATCTCTTGTTCAGTCTCAAAGTGAGCCTGTTCCTCTTCATGTACCTCTTCATGAGCAGTTTCATCAATAATGAAAGCATCTACATTATCAACTGCTTCATGCTCACTGTCCTGTTCATGAACTTCATCACCCACTATTTCTTCATCTTCGTTTTGAGCTTCATTTTCATGCTCAGAAATTGGTGGTTCATGAATTATATCCTGGTGAGTCTCAGCTTCATCACCATCATCATCATCATTATTATCATCATCATCTTGATCATTATCATCTTGATCATTTTCATCATCTTGATCATCTTCTTCCAAAGGAAACTCATCTATCAGATCAGCAGGATCAATTGGTTCTCCCTCTATCAAATGATAATGCTCCACATTAATGTCAACTTCATCATTTGCTACATTTAACATGTAGTCAAACATAGGAACATTCTGAGCACCTGTTATCATTGATAACTTCTTATAAGTCATTTCAGACATATTTTCCAACTCCAATCGATCTCCACCAACACCATAAACATGAATGTCAGGATATTCCTCATTAATAATCATTTGGAGGAATCTTGGATACATTAAGTATTTATGCCTTGTTCCTTTTTCCAAATTAAAAGCAAATCCATTCAGTATCCACTTTGACATATTGAACCTTCTGTTTGTAGCTAAAGCAACAATAGGTGAAGCTATGTCCACAGGAAATGAATTCCATCCAGCACTCCTCTTGGACAAACAGTGTTGGAAGATGTAACAAAGAAGCTTCCAGTGATTATATACCCTTGCTCTAAAGAATTGTTTCTTAGGAAACTGATCAGGATGACCCATAGCCATAAAAATTTCTCTGCATTCATCAAAAGAAAATTCACATCTATCTTCTGGATCATTTTCACCCAATCTTAGAGCATTTCTGATAGAATCTTCAGACACTTCTATCATTCTATCTCTAGTCACAAAGCCTCTTACAACTTTTCTTCCATCCTCTACTTCAACCCGTGCAGTGTTCCAAAACTGTCTAATAAGTCTGTCATAGATTACAGATTGGTAACACATTGCATAAACATATTTTGTTCTTAGAAGAAATCTGATCATTTCTTCATAAGAAAAAGCATCTTGAACTTCATCATCCAAAAATGCAACAATATTATGCTTAGGTACAAACTTCAGTTCTGCCATCTGCAAAATTTAAGAACAATGATGTTAGATACTGTGTATTTTGAATCAAATGATTAATTGTGAGTTTAAAATTATGATGATTTAAGATATTATAAACTGATGTGTTAAATTGAATTTGAATTTTAAAAACAACTTGAATTTTAATTTTAAGTGTAAACACTTAATTTTGATAAAAGATGAATTTTCAAGATTGATTTTGATTAACAGTTTAACACTTCTGTTTATGTTATCTTATATCACTTTATTAAAAATTCTTAAATTCCTGAGATGATGATTTTTATCAATTTTGATTTTATTTTGAATTTTGTTTTATTTTATTTTGAAAATTATGAAACTGTTCATCTTCTTCATCAAGTTCATCATCACTGAGAATATTCATCGGTAACCATGAATCAAAACTTCAATCAAATATCAGATTTTCACAAGCATAACCTAATATCATGATCGAAATCATCAGATGAACAAGAATCAATCATCAATTTTTCACATTTTTTTCTCGATTTGAAGTAATCTGTGATTTTACAAGTGTTAGGGTTCATACGACCGTACAGGGATCGAACGACCATCAAAATGTTTCATTTAAAATGAAATCAGTTGAATATGATTCATTCACTTACATTCACAATCACAAGAATACTATCAACAATCTGGAATTTTGTTCAAAATGGATTCAATCGATGAATAAGGGTTTTGTTCGAAGAGAGGTCGAAAGTTCGAGAGTTCAGAGGGTTTTATGAGGGTTTTATGAGGGTTTTTGAATTTAGAATGAAATGAATATCACAAGTGTTCTATTTATACTAAGTATAAAAATTTTAGACTTATGAGCACTGTTGGTCGTTTTAGGATCATTCAGACTCATTAGGTCAAAAATTTCACTAAGTATTGAGACATATGAGCACTATACAGCCTTGTGAATCTAGTCGTATTAGCACTGTTAGACACATTAGACTAGTCGTATGAGAACTGTTAGTAGCATAAGCACTGTTGGTCGTATAAGCACTGTTTCAGTAGCATAAGCACTGTTTCAGTAGCATAAGCACTGTTTCAGTAGCATAAGCACTATTAGTAGCATAATAAATCTGAAATGTCCACACATCAACTAATCAGACATATAACAACTGTTTGTGCATTTTTTCACTTGGAATTTTCAAATCTTCCACCTGCACACTGTTTAAACAAATTAGTAATATTTCATACTAATATTCAAACAATATTGCATATTTTTATATTTTGACCCTCAAAGTTTCAAATTTACACTTTTGACCCTCAAAGTTTCAAATTTACACTTTTGAACCTCAAAGTTTCAAATTTACACTTTTGAACCTCAAAGATTGAATATTTTTACAAGTTTGACCCTTCATCTTAGTTTCAAAATGAACAACCAAATATTTCAACATCTGTCTTGATTTAAACTTTTCAAAGAAGCTTTTCCTTGCTAAAAATTATGAGATCATTTTATCATTTGATAAACACACACATACTTTGAAATTAAAGCATCATCCGTTCAATTCAACATGATCATTTTCATTTTGATTTTCTGAGAATATTCTTATTGGTTTATTACTCCCCCTAAACTTTTAAGTTTCTCAAAACTTAGAAGTTTACCAAGATAGCATAAGAATATCACACTTAACATTGTTATATTGCCTGCACACAAGAAAACATGCATAAGATCAAAATTAAAGCAAAATAAAAATCTAATATTTACACTAGAATCTTTAATTGCAGTGAGATCATATTAGATAAGATCAGAACATTAAAATAAAAAAATATGTGGATAGTCATAGACAATGATTAAATCCTGATCAAGTGTGTTCCAGGTCAGTGATATCACAGCAAAGGAGACACAAGATCTAAGGACAGCAAATGAGTGTTTTTGACATAAACTATCAGCTCACTTACTTTTTCAATTCTTGGATGAGTATGGTATAGGTATATGACAAGATGTGAGTCATACCAAGACAAAAAGGATCAACCATCATCAAGACATGCAAGAAAGCACATATTCTCAACTTATTACCTAACAAATATGCATAATCAGAGTTCATGTTACTTAATTTAACAGAGAATGATCATGGATAACCATTTGATCAACTCTAACCATCCTTTTGAATGGGTTGTGCACATTGGCATCTTTTGCATCAAATGAGAATATCCAGGTCTGTAATGACTTACAACAGAGGATATCTCAGTACTTCAGGTCTATGATGACTCATAACAGAGAAGTAAATGATGCTTGTAATAGATCTCATGATTAGTCACATTACCATTAGGTGTGAGCAGGAGTAGCTTCACAAGCAGTCAATCTGATAAGCTAATACACTCAAATGTACTTAGATGAATACACAAACAAGCATAAGAATGTGGGTAATCACAAGAATTTACTTGTTCAGTATACTAGCATGATAGTGTCTACACAACAATTCCTGATCATGTCAGACTTTATTAGCGAGTGAAGTATGTAACTGATCTTACTAATGTACTATCATTTCTCACAAAAGGCAAATACAGATTCATTCCTAAAATAATGAATGAAAAATGAAAATCACTCTATTTTTGGATTTTTGATTTATATTTTTCTATTTGATTTTGGGGTTTTCTACTTTTGTATTTGTTTTTCTATAAAAGACAGCACACACACACAAACAATCAGGCAAATAACGATGAAAAGTTATCCTTATGAAAATTGTCAGAGTTAGGAAAGTAGTTGATCATGAAAAGATTCAAATTTGTAACCAGGTTTACACATGGTTAATAAGGCCAATTGACTCCACTAAATACTCAAACCTTCCTGGTAGAAAAGCTTTAGTAAATAGGTCTGCCAACTGTTTTTCAGTTGCTATTTGAATCAAAATGATTAAACCTTTTTCAGAATTATCTCTTAGAAAATGATATCGAATTTCGATATGTTTTGTTTTTGAGTGTTGAACTGGATTAGCTGTAATGAACATAGCAGCAGTGTTATCAATGTAAATGGGTGTTTTAAGAAAATTGAACCCATAATCTAGCAGTTGGTTTTGCAACCAAAGGATTTGAGAACATCCTGCTGATGCAGCTATGTACTCAGCTTCTGCAGTTGAGACAGAAACATTTGTTTGTTTCTTACATTGCCATGAAACTAATCTGGGTCCAAGAAACTGACAACCACCCGTTGTAGATTTTCTGTCTTGACAACATCCACCATAATCACTATCTGTGTATCCATGTAACTCAAAATTACCCTCGTAAGGATACCAAAGCCCTAAGGCTGGTTTACCTTTGAGATACCTGAATATTCTTTTGACAGCAATTAAGTGAGATTCTTTCGGGTCTGATTGATACCTTGCACAGACACAAACAGCATACATTATGTCTGGTCGTGATGCAGTAAGATACATCAAAGAACCAATCATAGATCTGTATAAAGTTTGGTCTACTGATTTTCCTTTAGGATCAGGTTCAATCTTGGAGTTTACGTCAGCTGGAGTTCTTATGGATTGACAATCATGCAGTTTGAATTTCTTCAAGAGTTTATCAACGAACTTCTCTTGATTGATAAAAATACCATCTGTAGATTGTTGAACTTGCAATCCAAGAAAGAAATTGATTTCTCCCATAGAACTCATTTGAAACCGAGATTTCATGATCTCTTCAAATTCTTTGCACAAAGTTGGACTTGTAGAACCAAATATGATATCATCTACATACACTTGCACACATAAGAGATCATCATTATCCTTCTTTATGAATAAAGTTGGATCGATTTTCCCTCTTGTATATCCATGTTGGATCAAGTGTTGAGATAATGTCTCATACCAAATTCTAGGAGCTTGATGTAGGCCATATAAAGCTTTGCTAAGCTTATACACACGATGTGGAAATTCTGCATCCTCAAAGCCTGGAGGTTGCTTCACATACACATCATCAGTGATTGGACCATACAAGAATGCACCTTTGACGTCCATTTGATACACCTTGAATTTCATGAATGATGCATAAGCCAAGAAAACACGAATAGATTCGAGTCTTGCAACAGGAGCAAATACTTCATCATAGTCAATTCCTTCTTCCTGTGTGTATCCTTGTGCAACAAGTCTTGCTTTATTTCTGATTACAATGCCACGATCATCAGTTTTATTTCTGAACAACCATTTGGTGCCTATGGCATTTTCTCCTTCAGGTAATTCCACCAACTTCCACACTTCTTGTTTTCGAAATTGTAGAAGTTCCTCCTGCATTGCTTCAATCTAACCATTGTCCTGTAATGCCTCGGTGACATTTTTAGGAACAGTCTGAGAAAGGAAACAAGAGTATAAACAAACATTTGCATGTTCAGATATACTCCTAGTAGTTCTTTCATTCAGAGGACCAATAATCTGTGATGTTGGATGGTTCCGGTGGATACGAGATATCGGAATCTCATTTCCTTGAACAGTAACATCAAGATTGGTTTGGTTCAGATTGGAGAGCTGTTGCAATAAGGTAGAAGAATGTGGAGTGAAATTTGGTACTTGAGTCGGTGAATTGAGAAAGTAATCAAAGTTACTATGATCAATTGCATCTCCAGAGATAGAAGATGTGCCAGACTCAGGATGTCCAATTTCTGTACCATCATTAGGAAAAGGTTGTGATGCTTCTTGAGCAGCTGAAACATAATGATCTGAAGCTGAAGAATCAGGAACATTGTCATGGAAATAGATTGTTGAATCCTTGACAAATGAAAAAAATGGATAATCTGGACGAGCATCATCTGAATCATCAGAATCTGAATCATCACTGAAAGATCCAAGATCTCCTCTTGAGTTCTTCTTACCTGAAAAATCATCAGATTGATTAAACAAGTTAGACTGAAATGAGTTTGACAAAGAATCCAAATCAAATAACCATGCAGGACCATTTGAAACTGATGGAAAAGAATTTTCCAAAAATTTAACGTTGAATGTTTCATTAATAGTGTTTGTCCTAGAGTTATACACTCGATAGGCTTTTGAAACAGATGAATAACCAATGAAAAATCTATTATCAGCTTTTTCTTCAAATTTTCCTAAATGATCACTTGAGTTAAGAATCATAACTGGACAACCAAATGATTTTAAAAAATTTATGTTTGGTTTCCTGTCAAACATCAACTCATATGGAGTTTTCTTTTTATCTTTAACAAGCAAGATTCTGTTCTGAACAAAACATGCTGTGGATATTGCTTCTCCCAGAAAGTGATTGGAAGTTTAGCATCTGCTAACATAGAACGGGCAGCTTCAATCAAAGTTCGGTTCTTCCTTTCAGCAACTCCATTTTGTTGTGGAGTTCTGGGAGCACTGAACTGATGAACTATCCCTTTTTCTGCACAAAACAAATCAATGTTAGCATTTTTAAATTCAGTTCCATTATCACTTCTTATTATTTTTACTTTTTGATCAAGCTGATTTTCAACTTTATTTAAAAATTCTTTTAGAAGATCTGCAGTTTCAGATTTAGCTTGAAGAAAGAAAACCCATGAAAATCTTGTATAATCATCTATGATGACTAAACAATATGATTTTCTACCAATACTCCTAACATTAGTTGGTCCAAAAAGGTCCATATGTAACATCTGGAGTGGTTTGGTGTTTGAGTTTATTAGTTTGGACTTATAAGACGCTCTATGTTGTTTTCCCTTCAGACATGCTGAGCAATGATCAGTTGTTGAAAACTTCTTGGAAGGAAGTCCAATAACATGATTTCCTGCTACAAGCTTGTTCATGTTTTTGAAGTTGGAATGACCAAGACGTCTATGCCAAAGCTGGCTTTCATCATTTGAAGCTTTAGCAATCAGGCAAGTAGTTTCAGTTGCAGGATCCACTTGAGACATATCCAATTTGTATACATCTCTGTCTCTAGCAGCTTTAACTATCACCCAGTCATTGCTAATCTGAAAACCTGGTTTCAAGACATAACAGTGAGATTCATCAAAAAGAACTGAATAAGATTTGTCACAAATTTGGGATACACTTAGAAGATTAAAGTTCAACTGTGAACAGAAGTTGACTTTATCAAAACTGATAATCCCATTGGACACTGTTCCCTCTCCTGTTATCTTTCCACCTGCATCTCCTCCAAATGCAACATGAGTACCGTCCTTTAACTTAAAGTCTTGCAACAAGGCTTGATTGCCTGTCATATGCCGGCTACACCCACTGTCAACATACCATGAGTTGATTGGTCTCCGCGGGCGTACCTGCAGTCACAAACATTTAAGGTGAGTTAGTAACCCAAGCCGAGATGGTCTTGGGCTTGCCAAACTTGTCAACAATTGTAAATTGTTTAAAATGAAGTTTGTTGACATCTGGTTTCTTTTGAATTTTAACATGTTCAAATTCTTTTTGAGAAACCAACTGATTATCTCTTTGAGATTTTGATTTCAAAGCATTATTAAGAAATCTTGAACTCTTGTATGAATCATTTGAGAATGTTCCTTGGTTTATTCTCACAGATCGAGGAATAAACTTTTCTTGATGATATTGCTGTGATTTGACAAAATCTGAATTGTTTCTTCTGAAAGATCTCAAACCCAAGGAAGATTGTTGTTGTGAAAATTTAAATCCAATATTTTGATTTCTTATAAATTGTGGATTTACAAAACCTTGATTATTGAATTCCTTCCTTGTAGAGTTCTTCCTGAAGTAACAATCATTGGTATTGTGATTTCTTTCATCACACAAAGCACAGTATTTGTTAAAATAACATTCAGCTGTGGTGTGATTTGTCATATCACATATGTAGCAATACTTGTTAAAGTAACATTCAGAAATGTCATGATTGTACATGTCACAGATATCACAATACTTTTCAGAATGTTTAAACAACATTTTATTAACCCTTGATGTTGAAGCAACATTTGATTCTTGTTTGAATTTTGGGTTAGGCAATTTAATTTGTTGTTTAATTGAAGTAAATTTTGTCTTTTGATCTTTGGGATTTTTCTTTTGAACTTGAACAAAATTCTTTGACTCCTTTGATTCAAATCTTTTATACATAGCGGAAGTCTTATGATCTGGACTTGTTCTCAGATCAGAGTTAGATTTGATCTTAGGTGTAGGTGTTATTTTTGTATTTGTGTTCAAGTCAAAAGTTCCTGCAGACACAAACTTCACAGGTTTAATTTGAGTATTGTTCTATGACTGATTAGTTGATTCAGTTTTCTTTGCTTTTGCAGCTTTTCTTCGTCTTTGATTTCTCAATCTTGATGAAGTTTTCTTGCTTTGAAATTTAGTTGAATCTTGAGAAGATTCCTTTTGACATTCTTTCACTTCAGTTAGTTCATTAGAACTAGAATCATCAGAATTATTGTTATCTGATTTAATCTCTTCATATTTTTCTTTCAGTTTGTTATTGACATCAGAATTTTCACTCTTTAGTTCAGTTTGTTCAATAACATTTTCACTTTTTGGTACGAACAGCTTCTTTTGTTTTTGTTGAGGTTCATAAGATTTAACTTTGATTGGATGACCATTTTTGATCTTGTTTAAGTCAGTTTCTTCATAAACTTCAACATTTTTCTTTTGAAGGTTCTTTTGATCTTGAAATTCCTTCAGTTTAGCTTTGTTTTCTGGTGAATGATCATGAGTATTGAAATTATCAGGTAATGTTTTTGAGATAGATTCAGGCATAGGTTCATGTGTGAATCCTAGTCCTGTTTTGTCTTTTTCATTCCTTCCATTCACTAGTTACTCAACAATTTTCTTTGAGCTTTTAACTTTGGCTAAGTCTATTTGAGTTGCTGCATGTGCCAATTTTTCTTTTTCAAGTGTTTTGTTCATCTCTTCAAGTTGTTGTTTGACAAGTTCAAGTTCTTTAATGGTTTTGTTCCATGATGCTTGAAGAGACATGATCTTTTCATCAGCAATTTTGTGATCTGATTTTAGCTTATTGTGTTTTGATTCTTCTTGTTTGAGCTTGTCACAAATTTTAAATGAATATGTTCTGTAGTGTTCAACTAGCTCAAAACATGCTTTTGTGCACATTTTCTCTCTCACTTCTACTGGTATTTCAGGATATGAGTGTGAAGATTCAGTATCAGAAGAATTAACAACCTTTGGCTGTTCTGATTGAGCCATAAGAGCAACTTCTTCAGTGGTATATTTTGGGTCTGATTTGTCGCTCCAATCATACTCTTCTTCTTGATCTGATTCATCATATTTAGGATCTTTAAATTCAGACCAGTCTTCATCATCAACTTCAGCAACTAGTGCCAGATTAGCAGTGAGATCAGTTGTAAATTGCTCTGCATATGCACTCCAGTCATAACCATCTTTGATGTTTACAACCAGTGCCTTCTTAGTTTCCTCAATGTTCTTCTCTTCTTTGGGTTCTGGCATTGGTAGACTTTGGTATGGCTTTTGAAAAGTCTTGTTTGCCTGTTGCTGATACTTTTGACCATTTGAGCTGCCTTGAGTATTTCCTCCCTGGTTTCTTGGAGCTTTACATTCTCTTGAAAAATGACCATAGCTGTTACAGTTAAAGCATCTTGAT
This sequence comes from Flaveria linearis, assembly GCA_024085815.1. Classification (NCBI taxonomy): domain Eukaryota; kingdom Viridiplantae; phylum Streptophyta; class Magnoliopsida; order Asterales; family Asteraceae; genus Flaveria; species Flaveria linearis. The sequence continues at coordinate 34,061,269 of CM044007.1, read as the reverse complement.
TTTGATTTATCAAACCCAACAGTTTTGTTTGCACTGGGTTTGTAATTTCTGTTAGTGTAAGCATGCTTTTGAGTTCTGTAAGCTATCATGACCATCTGCCAATTAAGATCCATTTCTTCAACATCATCTGGATCCATTTCAAACAAATCCTGTAGAACTAGCTCCATTTGAGTCAGATGACTGCCTTGATAAGCTTGAAAGCTTGCCATGAAAGCAGTGAAAGCAGTTTTTGACTCTTCATCTTGTAAAAGAATGTTGATCACATCTTTCACTTTGCTTGGATTGGGAGAGTTTAAGGAAGATGGCATCTCAGTTGAAGGTTTAGGCATTTGAGCTTTAGGTGAAGATTGTGGTTGTGGTTGAGTGGAGTAAGCAGGTGTACTGGTGAAGAATCCTGCTCCCACAAATAGATCACCTTCATCTTCAGGAGTAGATTGGTCTTTAGCCAAAATGCATTCTCAACAGTATTTGCTGGTGAAGCAACATACTTATACTGAGTTGTTGATGCATGTCTATCATTATTTCTTGAGCTCTCATCAATTTCTACAGATTCAATTTTAGCAATGAGCAGATCAAGATCCATTGGAAACTTCTCAGTATGTTTCAACAAAGTGACAGTTTGTTTCCAAGAAGATGGTAGTGCATTCAGAAGTCTATTGTTTAAGTCCTCAAGATCATTCTTGATTCCCAAAGTAGACATCTCTGTAGTTAATTGCGCAAACCTGTTCATCATTTGGTTTATTGTTTCTCCTGAGATGTGCTCAAAAAGTTCTAATTGCCTTTTCAGTTTCTGCTTTTTCAGATCTTGAATCTCTTTCCCTCCTTCACTTATAATCTTCAAGGCTTTATACATTGTATATCCAGTCTGATAGTTTTCAAGCCTTGAAAGAACTTCCAGTGGTAGTCCTTTACACATGAGAGAATATGCTTTGATGTCATTCTTTACTTTCTTTAAATCATCACCATGAAGATTATCTTCTGGATAAGGCTCTTGTGAATCTTTAGAATACACAAATCCTCTGTCTGGACCATCAGTAGTCACAGGAATGTATGGACCCTTTTCAATTGATTTCCACAGATCAGTGTCTATGGAATTCAAATGATGTTTCAGCCTAAGAGACCAATTTTTAAAATCAGCTCTGTTTTTAAGTTTTGGAACTCTATTCTTAGAATCTTCTGATTTAGCCATTTTTTTATATTTTTGTTGTTTTCTAATCTTTTGAATTAAGAAATGAAAAAAAAATATTTTTAGATTTTTGAAATTTTATGAAAAATTTCTAAGTGTTAAGGCTGAAAAGTCCGAAACAGTAGTCAAACGCCCAACAGTGATGATACGACCAGCAGTGAAACGTCCAATAGTGCTAATAAGTCCAACAGTGAAAAGTCCAACAGTGGTGATAAGTCCAACAGTGATGAGTCTAAGGGATTGCCTTAGAAAAAATTTCAACACAATGCTGAAACTACCAACAGTAGTTATACGACCACAAGCTGAAACGACCAACAGTGGTTATATGACCACAACCTAAAACGACCAGCAGTGGTTATACGGCTACTCAGTGGTGATGAGTCTAACCTACTGATTGTCCACAGTGGTTATACGGCTAGGATAAAACGACTGAAACAGTTGAGAAAAGTCCAACAGTTCTCAAACGACCAAACACTTGGTCAAATTTCAGTGTTTTTCAGCCCTAATACGCCACATTCATCAGCTTCATATGAATGTAACGAACTCAGAAATCTCAAAAACCTTCAATTGTTGATTAATTGAGCTGAAATTTCACAATTAGTTCATGATTATACCGATAATCAATCCTATGAACTCAATTTCAGTAATCATCAACAAATTTTGATGAATTTCAGAGATTTTAGGTCGAACACTCAAGAGCACATATTCGAACTGTTTTTCACTAATTCACTCGATTTTTATGAGATAAACTGCAAATTGTGATTCAAAACATGTTTCTGATGATGAAACACTGCTTCGATTCACAATATTTCACTTGAATTGTCAATTGATTACAGATTTCAGTGGATTTTTGAAGTTTCTATCTTCGACAGAACCTCAAAAACACTCAACCGAAAGCTCTGATACCAATTGATAGGATCAATTAGAGCAATCTGTATCAATTATATGAACAATTCAAAGCAAAATACAATCAATTGTAATCAATTCAAGCCAAATCAACAAAATTCATATTCCATTGATAGCAAAGACGATTACAAATGATAGAAAGCAGTTCTCATAAAACATATGAAAAAACTTACAATCTATAATACGTCTAAGCTATTTATACTAGAACCTAAGGAACTAATTTTACACAAAAAGTCCCTACACTAGTATAAAATACAAAATAGACACTAAACAATAAAGACTAAATGTTAATCTTTTAAGGGACCTAACATAACTGTTATTGTATGAGAATTCAGCTAACGGTAGGTGGTCATCCCAATTTCCCCCAAAGTCAATTACACATGCCTGAAGCATGTCTTCCAATGTCTGAATGGTCCTTTCGGACTGACCATCAGTTTGGGGATGATAAGCTGTGCTGATATGTAGTCTCGTCCCCATGGCGTCATGGAATTTCTTCCAGAATTTTGAGGTAAACCGGGTGTCGCGATCCGACACAATCGACACCGGTACGCCATGACGAGCCACAATCTCTTTGATGAAAAGATCGGCCAACCTCTCGGATGAGTATGTCTCGCGTATTGGTAGGAAGTGAGCACTCTTCGTCAAACGGTCCACAATCACCCATATGGCATCATACCCTTTCGGGGTTCGTGGAAACTTCGTAATGAAATCCATGGTGATGTGCTCCCACTTCCATTCCGGTACATCCAAAAGTTGAATCTTTCCATACGGCTTCTGATGCTCTGCCTTTACTTGCAAACAAGTGAGGCACTTACTCACATACTCCACCACATCTCGCTTCATACCCGGCCACCAATAGTCTTTCTTCATGTCTTGGTACATCTTCGTGGCACCGGGATGAATGGAGTATCGAGTCTTGTGAGCTTCATCCATAATCTTCATTCGTAGACCCCTAAGACGAGGTATCCACATTCGCCCAAACCGGGTTCTAACACCAAATGTGTTTTCACACAACTCCCCGACCAGGCCTCTCATTCTTTCAAAGTTAATATGATCGTCTTTCAAAGCCTCATCTTGAAACTCCCTGACCTGTTTCGTAACATCGGAAGTCATAATCAGCTGGTACGCCTTTACCCGTATCGGCTCGGGCCTCTCCTTTCGGCTAAGGGCATCTGCCACCACATTGGCTTTGCACGGATGGTAATGGATTTCACAATCGTAATCTTTTATAAGCTCCAACCATCACCTCTGCCTCATGTTTAAATCCTTCTGCTCAAAGAAGTACTTCAAGCTCTTGTGGTCGGTGAAAATGGTGCACTTCGTTCCATAGAGACAGTGCCTCCAAATTTTTAATGCAAAGACCACATCTGCTAGCTCCAAGTCGTGAGTAGGATAATTAACTTCATGAACTTTCAGCTGTTGGGACGCATAGGCTATAACCTTTCCTCTTTGCATTAACACGCATCCCAACCCCGAGTAGGAAGCATTAGAGTAAACCACCAAGTCTTCGCTTCCCTCGGGTAATGCCAATACAGAAGTTTGGGTCAACCTCGCCTTCAATTCTTCGAACGCCTTTTCCTGAGCTTGACCCCATACAAACTTCACATCCTTCCGGGTCAACTTGGTTAGTGGAGAAGCGATTTTGGAAAAGTCTTGGATAAACCTTCGGTAGTAGCCCGCCAAACCCAAGAAACTTCGGATTTCAGATGGCGTCTTTGGAGACTTCCATTGCATCACCGCTTCCACCTTTGCCGGATCGACCATAATACCCTCCGGGTTTACCACGTGACCCAAGAACTGAACTTCGCGCAACCAGAACGCGCATTTGGAGAATTTAGCATACAACTTCTCCCTTCTCAACGTCTCTAGAACCTCTCGAATGTGACCGACATGCTCAGTCTCGCTCTTAGAATAAATCAAGATATCATCAATGAACATAATCACTGATTTATCCAGCATCTGTCGACCACCCGGTTCATCAGATCCATAAAAGCAGCTGGCGCATTGGTCAAACCAAAAGACATGACAAGAAACTCGTAGTGACCGTAGCGCGTGCGAAAAGCTGTTTTAGGGATACCCTGCTCTCTCACCTTTAATTGATGGTAGCCTGATCGAAGATCTATCCTTGAAAACCAAAGGGTGCCTTGAAGCTGATCAAACAGATCATCGATTCTCGGCAAGGGGTATCTGTTCTTCACCGTCAACTTATTCAGCTCGCGGTAGTCGATGCACATCCTCATACTACCATCTTTCTTCTTTACGAAGAGGACCGGAGCACCCCAAGGTGAGATGCTCGGTCTTATGAACCCCTTATCTAGCAGTTCTTGCAACTGCCCCATCAACTCCTTCATTTCCGTCGGAGCCAATCGATATGGTGCTTTGGCAACAGGTTGAGCACCCGGTATCAGGTCAATCTGGAACTCGATCTCTCGGTCAGGTGGCAATAAGTCTTCCGGGAACACGTCTGGAAAATCACACACAACCGGGACGTCAGACAGTTGTGGTGTTGGCGTTTCCACATTCTTCACATAACATAAGTAGGCGCTGCACCCATGTCTTATACACTTTCCCGCCACAGCCATTGAGAACACTTTCGGAATCGTTGTAACTCGATCGCCATAAACCGTCACTGAACTACCATCGGGCGCTGTCAAATGAATCATCTTCTTGCGACACACAATGTTCGCCTTAAAGTCCGCCAACCAATCCATTCCAAGCACCAAATCGAAACCACCTAAAGCCATCACAAATGGTCTAAACGGAAATTTGTGGCCCTCTAATTCTACATCACAACCTTCTATTACCTCGGAGATCCTGGTAGACTTACCTATCGCGGTTTCTATATCAAACGGTACATCCACACGTCTACTACTAACAGGCAATTTGGCACAGAAAGCAGCAGAAATGAAACTCCTACTGGCACCCAAATCAAATAATACAGAGGCTAAAGTTTGGTTGACCAGAAACGTACCAGACACAACATCAGGGTCCGTCCTAGCCTCCTCCTGCGTCATCATGAATACCCTGGCGCTTGCTCTCCATCCTTTATTTCCCGTCTTCTTTACGCCGGAACTCTCAGACCTTGGCTTTTTGCAATCTTTATTCATATGGCCACTTTCCCCACAATTGAAGCACCTCATGCTCTTACACTCTCTAGCCATATGACCAGGCTTTCCACACTTAAAACAAACATTCAGTCCCAGTCGGCACTCCCCACCATGCTCCTTTCCACATTTACCATACCTCCTCAGTCCCGTAGCCGGTGTGACCACACGACGATCGTCCACCCGGGCCTTCTTGTTGCTCGTCGAAGCATCACCCCGACCAAACCTCTTCCCGTTCCAGTTCCTGTCACCACCCTTCCTATTACTATCAGTCACCACCACCACCACCCTTTCATCATACAATCTCCCAGCCAGATCCACCGCTGACCTAAAGGCAGTTGGTCGGGCGGCGATCATATGCCTGCGGATATCCACCGGCAAGCCCTGAATATACCTCTTGATCTTTCACGACAGGGGTGTCACCTGATCCGGCACCAGACGTGCCATTTCGTTGAATTTCGTGGTGTACTACTGATGGGTCATCGTCCCCGCCTCCAGCTGCAGGAACTCTCTCTCAACTTTATCCATTTCCCGATGAGGACAAAACTCCTCGATTACCAACCTCTTCAATTCAGACCACTTCATCTTCCCAATGGCCCTGCTACCCTCGGCTTGGACCACGTTATCCCACCAGCATAATGCCGAATCCGTGAAAGAATGGGTAGCGAACTTCACCTTTTGGTCCTCACGACACTCGCTAATATCGAGGACACCCTCCATTTCTCTCACCCATCGATGAGCAGCCGCAACATTGCCATTACCGTCAAAAGTAGGGGGCTTGCACCTCATAAATGCCCCATAATTACAGCCTCGTGCTGTTTCATGCACCAGCTCCTCCTCCTCTTCCTCTTCCTCTTCATCATCAGAAAGAACCGTTTCCGGCCCCTAATACTCCTGCCTTCCTGAGGACCGATTCCTTTTCTTTCTTTCTCCCTCCCAGACAGCCTTAACTACTTTGGTCACCACAGACGGTAAGATCGTCTGCATGACCTGATGCACCTCTTCCACCACCGCCTCTTTTACCGAGGCTCTCAAGTTGGCGCTTTCGTCCACACCCTCCTGATGAGGGGTCTCGGTTTCCTCATGAACCACTTTCTCCACCCTAGGTCTTTCTCTTGTGGCCTGCGGTTCAGCACCACGTCCGCCACCACCTCCACCCCGTGAGGCCCTAGAAGATCTACAGCCAACCATTCTCTATCTCACACTGAAAGATTCAAACACCAACATGGTCATTCAAGGGAATAGCTCAGTTTATGTCGAGTATAGTAAGTCCCTAATTATAGTGGCCAATTGTGATTAGCCACTTACTTTACCCTTCGTACCCCGAGCATTACCTGTCCTGACTACGTTAGTATCTAATTCTAAGAGTAACACATACATCACATAACATGCGCACGTAATACCGGTTAACCTTAAGAAAATACCTGATGGCACGCAGCTACTCAGATTGGCATTCTTTCCTTTTCCGTCCTATTCTCAGTTTAAGTTAAGGTTTATTTTGAAAGTTTACCCATTTCACTTAAACTTTGGCTCTGATACCAACCTGTAAGGCCCCGTTCCCGGACACCTCACAGTTGGTCATTCATCGCACTTCAACATATAATTTACATATACTAAGTAAAATAACACAGCGGAATTGATAAGAAGTACATTCTCATTTCATCATAAAAGCTTTTACAATGCATTACATTGTTGATTCGAATACAAAATACAAGCTCTCTTTACATTGCCTAACTTTACTATGATTGTTGCGGAAGCATATAAAACTAAGGATTTCTTAGGAAATCCTGTTTATCTGAATCCTCAACAAACATAGGGTCATATACAGTGACCTCTATTACAAATACATTAAAATTAATTTAAAGAAGATTCCTTAAGTAATCCCGTTTATCAGGATCCTCGAGGAATCTTGCACTTGCATGCAACATAATGTGTTGCATGCATTATGAGCCCGCAACACATTTTATGGCAGCATTATCAAAAGAAGAATGCCAACCCAAAAGAACTGAGTAGTTGCCTCGTGCCATCCCCAACAACACTACCTGCCAACTGGAAACACATAAAAAGTCAGCGTTGCTGAGCGAGTTCTAGTTTATAATAAAAAACATACTTTTCTTTCATTAAAACCGTTCTTAAAATACATGCGGTCACACAACATACTTACACATAGATAATATTATTATTATCTTCACCATTCGTTCATTAACTTTCATTCGTATACCATTCATCGTTATCATTCACATTCGTTCATTCATTCTTTACTTTCGTTCGTACGTTCATTTACTTCATTCATACATTCAATACGTTCATTCGTACGTTCATTACATTCGATGACATGTACAATACCCCAAACATCATGCCATACTGCTGGTGCTGGACCTGTGGTAATCAACCGCGAACGTTGTGCACAAATGTTGATCCAGTCACCTGGGTAGGTACATGCACCATTTATCTTTCCACTTTCATTCTGGATCAATGCCATATGCTATACCCCGAACATTGTGCACTACTGCGGGTGCTGGACCTGTGATGATCAATCACGAACGTTGTGTACTAATGCTGATCCAGTCACCTAGGGTAAGCGGCAAGGATCCCATTCATACATATGGTCAATCACAAAGACTGACCCTGATGTGCATCCTTCAGGGTAGCTAACCCGCACACCGTTAAGCTAACACCTGCCAGGGGTGTGCACCTCCATACATTTGCTTGCAAGCCTTTCTTACATTCATCCGTTCATTCGTTAATGCATGTATTCGTCATCATATTTCCTTTTCATTCATTCATCACTACATGCATTCATCATCATGTTCTTCTTTTATTATCTTTCACTTTACGTTACATAATACTTGTTCATTCATTATCATAATATGTAAAGTTTTGGAAAGATAAACATACAACATCATAGGGGCATACACATATTATCCATGCATCGTCATACAAGGCATCATACATACACATCATACGCCAAGCATGACCATCAAGCACACATCATCATACCATCTATGACCTCAAAAGTCAACTTACATAACCCCCGGGAATCCCCTAGGTCAAAGCCTATCTTACTCATTTTAAATTCCCAAAAGTCAGAATTCTGCTAAGTGTTTACCCGCATTTCCCTCCTTGATTCATCCGCATTTCTTGGCCATCCGCATTGGTCAATGCGGATGAGGAAATGCCTTAGCCGCATTTCCACACTGTCCGCATTAGACAATGCGGCTGAGGAAAAGCCTTAATCGCATTTCATGTTCTTACCCACATTAGTTAATGCGGATGAAGAATGCCTTGGCTATTCTTCCCGTCTTGTCCGCATTAGGTCAATGCGGCTGAGTAAATGCCTCGGCCGCATTTACTTAGTCATCCGCATTTTATCAGTGCGGTTGAAGTCCTGCCTTGGCCATATTTCGTTTAGCGATCCGCATTAGCCTATGCGGCTGAGTAAAATGACCTGCAACTTAACATGTGCTCTTTTCCATAATTCATTCATCATTATAACACCCTCATTAGCACAGATTTATCATACCATCTTCTTAAAACAGGCTACACCTCATATACATCATAGGAAAGACTCCTAAAACATACATTAACGGTACGCAACGAACAACATGCTGTAACTCATATAATTGCCCTAGAAATCTTATATACAGTAAGCATAGCAACCGGAACGGACCATACACATGCATACTCGTACATACATACACATATTAAGCACTCAAAGCTCGAAAACAGTGTCACGATGTGTTCCAGCCCCAAAAATCATTCAAAACGGGTAAAATTAGGGCTCTTAGAACTCACCTTGTGTTGCTGAGTAAGGCTTCTTCAAAGTCGGTCGTCGTGGAACCCGGTACCTCGAATCAGTCTTCTTCTTCTTCTTGTTCTTCCTTCAGAATCTTGTACTCTGCTCTTTCTCTCTCTAGAGTGTTCGAGGATTTGGGATTATGAGAAAAGAGTGGGCAGCCATCCCCATAAGTATCAGATATTCATCCCCGCTTTGTACTTTTGACACAAAGCCCCCTGTTGGTACACATGTCCCCAGTTCTAGTCTAGTGAGCTTAAATGTAATACACTTTCTTTTCTTGTAACACTTATGTAATGTTTGATCAATTGAATAAGAAACTCTTCTATATATGTGTATTGGTTGTTTAATGTTATATCTATCTATATTGTTTATTGTTACACACATATATGATAATGTTATATAGGTTTACAGTTGTTAGACATAGTTCTAAACCATTAAAGGTTCAAGAATGTGTTTAACCAAGTTATCTGATTCAGTCGCACGACTGGACGATGAGAATGGACCAGTCACACGATTGAACCAGGAGATTGAGTCAATCGTACGATTGAGTCATAAGACTGACTCAGTCGTCCGAATGAACCAATCGTATGACTCAGTCGCATGACTGAGCCAGTCGCCTGGCTCAGTCGTATGACTGATAGCTGTAACCTATAAATACCACTTAATTCGTGGAAAAACGCAACACTTCGAATACTTGAAACCCTAGTCGACCCAGAATGTCCAGATCGTCCATTCCAAGTTCATAGAACGTCCCAGATCATTCCTATTCCATTCTTAACGTTTTCTAATCGTTAGGATTGATCTTGATTTCGTTCTCCCTGATTGGATCGCCAATCAAATAGGATTCCGCACTATTTGATCCGGTATAACGAAGAATCAGTTAGTACTCCGTACGTACACGGTCCTAACAAGTGGTATCAGAGCTTTGGCTCTTGACTCTTCGTTTGATTCAATCAAGTTTGTGTTAAAGTCCACGTTTTTCGCTAAAAGATCCAATCTTTCTGCTCAAAACCGAGTCTTTACGTGTGCATGTTCTGAGAAATCAGTGTTTTTCGACTTACAGCCGTCTAAGGTGTCACAAAACAGGTTTTAGGTCAAAAGTGTGAAAAATTTCGATTTCTACAGTCTCAGTCGCACGATTAGCTCAATTGTACGACTGAAGTCCAGTCTCCCATTCATTCGACCGATTGAGTCAGTCGCTTCGTTTAATCGCCCGATTGAATCAATCGCCCAGTTCTGTCGCCTAGTTGAGTCGTTCGGTCTGTTCAGTCGCCTAAGTCTCTCAGTCGTCTGTTCAATCGTACGTTTGAGTCCAATCGCATACAGCTAGTGTCGGTCGCATTCCAGTCGCACTCCCCAATCGCATTAGCAGTTTCATTCACAAGTTAAAGTTATAACATAATGGACTCAGAAAACGTTGCAATGTCAGCTGGAAAGGACTTAAGGATACAGAGCCTGCTTTTACTAGAAAATGAGATATGGAACCATAACAAGCCACCTAAGCTATTGACTATAGATGAATTTCCATAATGGAGACAATGTTTTGAGATTCATCTAAATGGAGTGGACCCGAACTTATGGAACTCTATTGAGACTGGTTATAACATGCCCGTGGGAGCTGATGGTGTTCCTTTGACTTTAAGTGGACTCACTGATACACAGAAAGTTGCCTACAATGCCGAAAAGAGGCATATGCTCTTTTGACCCAGTCCATTCCCAAGGCCATTTTTCACCAATACTCAGAGCACAAGCAAAGTAAAAAGTTGATGAAAGCTCTTGAGAAGAGGTATGACGGGAATTCTACTCTAAAGTCCCTAAAGGGTAAAGCGTTGAAGAAGGAGTTTGACAACTTCTCTGCAATTGGGAATGAGAGCTTGGATGAAATTATCGATCGCTTCTATCACTTGATGAGTGAACTTCACACTCATGGAGTAAAGACGTCAATGGAAGACAAAGTTTCAAGCTTGGAAGACGGTCTACCTGAAAAGTGGCATTCATTCATTTCCACTATGTGACACAACTCAGTTTTAGAGACCTTGGATATTAATGACTTTATTCTAAAACTGAGATAGGAAGAAGTGCGTCACCAGTACAGGACGAAAAGAGCAGCGTATACTCAAGACCCATCACTCTACAATGTAACTTCTACTTCCACTCCTGCTGCAAAGTCTTCTGGAGCTCCTCTGTAAACAGCCTTTGTCTCCAATGTATCGTCATCTACTGATCAAGGCTCATCATCTGCAAATGAGTCTCATGGTGCATCTGGGATTCTACAAAGTCCAATTGTTAATCAATCTGCTAAGTTGATGACAGAAAATTTGGGAAAGGTAACAGTGGAGGTTGCTAAAGAGCACATGGATCTACTCGCTGCAATTGTGCACTCTTATGATGGTCTGGTGGCGGGTAAGATTGGAAATTGCCACCTTGCCGATGAAGACTACGAGCAAGTAGATGAAAACGAGCTTGAAAGGATGGATATCATGTGGGCTCTTGCAAGTGCTATCCGGAGAGCCACGAAGTTTGTGAAGAAAACAGGGCAGAATCTCGTGGCTACTAAAGATACGACCTTTGGTTTTGACAAGTCTAAAGTCACGTGCTTCAACTGTGGAGAAAAGGGTCATTTCAAAAGAGAATGCGTGAAGCCTAAAAAAACTGGGAACGGGAATCCATTCTCCTCGTTCAATAGGCAAGATAAAGACAAGAAGCCAGCATCCACAGGAAATGTAAGCTATGGTAGCACAAGGAGATGAAGGACAGGACTGGTCCTTTCGATTCTTATCTGATGGTGAAGCGAACATAGCTTCTGTGGAAGACTTGAACGAAGACTCAGCGAGTGAGGGGGAGAGCTCAGCTGATGTTGATACTGCTGACTTGGAAGAGACGTTTGATGCAGTGGATGAAATTATCAAGAATGAGCTGAATTCAGAATCTGAAGCTCAACCTGCATCTCAGAATGCTTTTATGGCTGAAACATCCACAGCTGCACAGGTACAATCTAAGGATGAATTATTCGCTAAACATGCTTGTGTTGATTGTGATAAATTTAGAGAAAGTATTGACTTAAAATTTTCTAGGTTATTAGAACACAATGATAACTTAGTAAATGACTTAAAACTGTTCTCAGAGGCAAATCGAGTATTAAAACAGAATGAGAGCAATTATAAGGAAAAGATAGATGCTTTAAAGAAGCAATTAAAGAAAACTGAAGTTGTTGTGTTTAACCAAGAAAATGACATTAAATTCTATTTAAAGACCATTGAAGAGACTAAAAAAGACAAAGCGGTTTTACAGGTAGAAAATGAGTCTTTGAAACAAAAACTACATAGTTTAGCGAGTTCCTCGCATATTTTGAAAAACTTGGTTAAAGAACGCAACAATGGGGAGGGCTTGGGTTACAAGGTTGTTCCACCACCACATGAGATCCTGTTGAACACTAAACAACGTCCAATAAATAATAATCCAATTAAAGATCATGTGGTGACAACTCCTTTGGTTAGTGATATGGACACAGTAGTTAAATCTGCTTCTCCGGATGACGATCAGAAAACCTCAGCATCGAGAAATGTCACTGCTGAGAAACGGGTGGAAGAGAATGTCCAAACATCTCTTGGGTTGGATTCAAAGTATAATAACACACAATCCAAGATGTCTACAACCACTCAAGTTAAATCAGTTAAAAGAGATAATATTCAACCACATAGACAAATAAACCAAAATGTTAAACAAGTTAAGTTTGTCAAAGGAGGTGAAAATCTTAAAAGTGAAAACAAAAGGAAAGAACCAGAAGTTTACTCACCACCCCATAAGAGATCTTCTAGCCTCGATGAATGGAGATCCTGCTATACTTGTGGACAGCGCGGTCATATTTCAACACATTGTCCTCGCTATCAGACTCCAAGAATTAAGGTGGAGCTGAACAACAAAGTTAATTTAGATTCAAAATAGCGATCTAAGACTCCTATTAGATCGAAAACACCTACTAGGTCTAAAACACCTTCTCGGTCGTTTTTGTCTCCTCCACGCCAAAGGCAACACAAACAAGTCACTGACAAGTCTGTGATGCCAGCGGCGAGACCTGTTTCTGAATCTAAACCATATGCTCAAACTGTGAATCAGTCTAAGGTTTACCACAAACAATCCTTTCACAGGGATGGTTTGTGGAAAGCCAAAACAACTGATGAGTCTGAAAGTAAGGACAAGTTGAACGTTGAGATTCCATCCACTGATAAAGGCCAGTGGGTTGAATTCATGATGGTTGATTCCTCTGGGAAGCCCAAGCCAGTCAAGGCTTAGGTCCCCTTCCTTAACTGATTATTTTCTCTTATGTGCAGGTTGTCCGCTATAGTGCGTTTTTAAATACATGGATCGTAGATAGCGGAGCTTCCAGGCACATGACAGGAAATAGGTCCCTCCTTTTCAATGTCAAACAAATTAAAGGGGGACACGTCTCCTTTGCTGGTAACAAAGGAGGATACATTATTGCTCAAGGAGAAGTAGGTAATGAAAAGGTAAAGTTTGACAAAGTCAACTTTGTTCAGCAGTTAGAAAACAATCTGCTTTCTGTGTCTCAGATTTGTGACAAGGGATTCAAAGTCATGTTTGATAATCGCAAATGTTACATTCTGAAGAAAGAAATGGATATTCCAGAGGAACAAGTATTAATGTCAGCATCTAGATATAATGACTTATATGTTCTAGATATGTCAAATGCCTCTACTAGTTCTTCTACTGTTCAATGTTTCTTATCTAAAGCTACAGAGAAGGACTCCATTTCGTGGCACAGAAGAATGGGACACATTAATCGTAGGAAGATGAATCATCTGATTCATAACAACTTAGATGATGGAGTTCCTGTCAAGAACTTCCAGCTTCCTGATTTCTGTGTCTCATGCAAGAAAGGCAAGCAGACAAGGAAATCTCACAAGACCAAGCAAGTTAATCCTATAGAGATGCCCCTGGAGTTGCTACACATGGATCTCTTTGGTCCAGTTAGCACAAAAAGTATCGCTGGAGACTGGTACTGCTTTGTAGTCATAGATGACTACTCAAGATTCACCTAGGTGATGTTTCTGAAAGCTAAATCAGAAACATTTGAATCATTCAAGGTACTCGTCACGACACTGGAGTCACTCTACAACCTGAAGGTAAGGAGGATTCATTCTGACAATGGCACAGAGTTCAAGAATCAGTGGATGGATGCTTTCTGCAAAGAAAAGGGGATTGTTCATCAGTTCACTTCAGCATACACACCACAGATGAATGGAGTTGCAGAACGAAAGAATCGAAGCTTGATCGAGACTGCGCGAACCATGTTAGCTGATTCTAAGCTTCCGGTCCAGTTCTGAAATGAGGCGGTTGCCAATGCTTGCTACACACTTAACCGTGTGTTAGTAGTCAAAAGGCATGGCAAGACTTGCTATGAGTTGCTTCAGAAGCGCAAGTCTAACTTGTAGTATCTGGAACCTTTTAGAGCTCCTTGTACACTGTTGAAGAAGACTCAGGATGGCAAGTTCAGTGAGAAAGCTGATCAAGGAATATTCTTAGGATACAGCATACCAGAAAAACGAGTTTACAATAATTCGACAGGTCAGGTAGAAGTGTGGTGCAACGTAGATGTTCAGAGATACACCACCCCCCCTGCTGGAAAAGGTCCATCATCATTCTTCGATTATGATGGCTTTTTCAAATCCTTTAATCTTCCTCAGTTTGAGTCAGATGATGAAGTTGCTACCCAGATGATGTATGATGTTCTCAACACACCAAATCTGGATTCAAGCAACATCACACCTGCAAGCGGTGCCTCAAGTTCTTTGACTCCTGCTCAAGACGAGAGTGATGACTCATCAGGTGATGAAGAAGCAGCTGAACCAGACCTTGATCACAATGTTAATCAACAAAGTGGGTCATCAGCTGCTGAACCAGCATTAGGAAATCTGGATACTAAACCTGTAGTCACCAATCTTAACTCTGAGGTTGTGGTTCCTTCCATACCAGTGACTAGGATCAGTGTGAATCATCCCCCCACGGCTATCACTGGGGATATTCAATCCGGTGTGCAGACGCGAAATCAGCTGTACTCTGCTGATTATGCTGCAGTCATGGAGAAGGGTTATGTCAATGACGGGGCTTACTCATGTTTTGTTTCACAAATCGAGCCTAATTACGTCAGTGACGTCCTGAAAGATGAGGCCTGGGTCAATGCTATGCAAGAAGAGCTACTCCAGTTCAAGAAACTTGGAGTCTGGACCCTCGTTGACAGGCCAAAAGGAGTTAAAGTGATTGGTACCAAATGGGTACTAAAGTGCAAAAAGGATGACCAAGGTGTTGTTATCAGAAACAAGGCACGCTTGGTTGTTCAGGGATTTAGACAAGTCGAGGGGAACGACTACAATGAAGTGTTTGCACCAGTGGCAAGAATGGAAGCAATTCGGATCTTTCTTGCCTATGCATCGTTTATGAAGATAAAAGTCTATCAGTTGGATGTGAAGAGTGCATTCCTTCATGGGGAAATCCGTGAAGAGGTCTATGTCAGTCAACCCGAAGGATTTGAGGATCCGTATCATCGGGACAGAGTCTACAAGGTAGATAAGGCTCTGTATGGGCTACATCAAGCTCCTCGAGCTTGGTATGAGAAGCTCTCCACCCATCTGTTGAAACACGGTTTTCGCAGGGGTGTCATAGACTGTACATTATTCATCAAGGAAAAGGATGGTGATTTGCTTATGGTGCAGATCTACGTGGATGACAACATCTTTGGGTTTAGGAATGAAGCATTGTGCAAAGAATTCGAATCTGTGATGAAGGCAGAGTTCGACATGAGTACCATGGGAGAAATGAAGTTCTTCCTAGGATTACAGGTGGATCAAACACCAACCGGTATTTTCCTACATCAGACCAAGTATGTTAGCGATATTCTGAGTCGGTTTGGTATGGAGAATGTTTCCACTGCCTGTACCCCTCTCGCCACAAATCATGATGTGGCTCCTGATGAGAATGGGGATTTGGTGGATGCCACTATGTATCGTGGGATGATCGGATCTCTTATGTACCTCACTGCCTCGCGTCCAGATATTATGTATGCCATATGTTTATGTTCTAGATATCAAGCGAAGCCAAAAGTGAATCACCTGATTGGGGTGAAAAGGATTTTTCGTTATCTGAAGGGTACTCTAACACTGGGGTTGTGGTATCCTCATGATGATGACTTTAAGCTTACTGCATACAGCGATTCAGACTATTGTGGCTGCAAGATGAATTTCAAGTCTACATCAGTAGGGTGTCAGTTCTTTGGAAGGCGATTAGTCACGTGGCAATGCAAGAAGCAGACCTCGGTTGCTTTATCAACCTGTGAAGCTGAATATGTTGCTGCTGCAAGTTGCTGCTCTCAGATTATCTGGATCCAACAGCAAATGCGTGACTACGGTTTGCAATTTTCTAACACCCCTATTTATGTTGATAATTCTGCTGCCATAGCTGTTACTAAAAATCCTGTTCAACATCCAAAAACCAAACACATCGGCCTTAAATATCATTTCATACGTGATTGCTATGAAAAACAATTGATTGATGTGATTAAAATTAACATGGATTTTCAGCGCGCTGACCTCTACACCAAACCATTTGATAAACCTAGATTTTTCTATCTGCTAGAGGTCAACGGCGTTAAAAAGAAAAGTGATGTGATTGTGGAAGAAGCAGATACATAGTCCGACTCGTATTTATGTGTTCATTTTCAATTAATTTTATTTTATTTTTTATTTTTTTTATTTTTTCTTGTTATATAAAATCCAAAAACACAAAAAGATTTTCTGTTTTAGTATTTTAGAGGGAGATTTATTTCAGTATTCATTTACTTAAAAAAAAAAGAGGGAAGGTAAGTAAAGCTGAAAAGGCATAGACATCTAAACTGGAAATGTGACTCGATAAATTATGAAAAGTGATAGTACACAGACACCGAGTTACTTGGAACACCAAAAGGATTTTCGGTTCTGCAAAGTTAATTATATCACAGAAAAATTATAAATCTGAGAAGTCTAAGTCTAACAAAATGGGAAGATGATAGTACGCTTGGTTGGTACTGTAACTACACGGAGAAAGCTGATCTAGGGAGGTGCTAGTTCACTATACGATGTGTCGGTAGATTCAACACAATAGACGAGTAGACGTCATTGGTAAACTTAATCTAAACTAAACGGTTCAATCAACTGTGGGTTCCCATCTTATTACTGGTTAACACAATCGGCCATTTCCGATAAGGGATAACGAGCAAATAAACGCCACCAAAGGTGAGCGTGTGACCGCAAAAAGAGCAAAAGAAAAAATGAATACAAGCGCAATCATACTGATAACAAAATGTTGTTGGTGCGTTATGTGAAAAAGAAAAATAAGAAATGCTCTAACAAGGAGATAGGTTGTGTGCCTCTCTGCTGTGCGATGGCACTGACCTGAGGATATGCATAACCTACATATTCTAGAATTCGTTGTTGTTTGACGCCCCTCTGCTGTGCGATGGCACTGACCTGAGGATTGGCTTCTCTTTGAAAGCTCTAAGAATAGTCTCTTCTTGTCAAAATACCTATAGACCGCTCGAAAGTCCTCTAAGGAATAATGATTACCATATAAGCTTGGGATCCACAAATGTTGGTTGAAATAATATAACTTAATTCGTTACCAATGCGTGTTAAAAGTCTGTGTACGGATTTAAGTGGACAAGTATACTGACAATCGTCGTGTATGCACTGACTGAAGTTGATAATCAAAGTACGTTACGTATCATATCAAGCATGATTCCTAGTTAGATTTCAGAAGTCTTAGATAAGTGAGAAAGCTGTGATATGCAAGGGTTTAAAGTTCAATTCTAATCAAAGGTTCCAAGTAATGCTGTTTATGCCTGTCTGATTCCATATGAGTCTGTCCTTGATATGATGTAAATGCTAATAAGCTACAAAAACTTGACCCAACATAAACAACAAAAACATGTTCATTCTATTCGTAGTTTTAAGATTTTTCAATTATTTTAGTATAATGTGTCAATGTCGGACTGTGTGTATTGTTATCTGCTAAACGTCACCAAATATGTATAACGTTTACTTAACAAATTGTTTCTGAAAAGTTAAATGGATCACGTCTGAGGTGATCAGGTGGATAAATAGATCACGTCTGAGGTGATCAGTTGGATAAATGGATCACGTCTGAGGTGATTGGGTGGATAAATGGATCACGTCTGAGGTGATCAGGTGGATAAATAGATCACGTCTGAGGTGATCAGTTAGATAAATGGATCATGTCTGAGGTGATCGGGTGGATAAATGGATCACGTCTGAGGTGATCGGGTGGATAAATGGATCACATCTGAGGTGATCAGTGAATGTGTTGCTTTTAAAAGTGATCATGTCTGAGATGATCAAAAGATTATAATGTCTTATCAATTGGTTAAGAAAACTAAGGGTCGGTCCATAACTTGACAAAAATGGCACAAGTATAGCCCAATCGCACAACTGAATCTGATCCGACCCAGTCGTACGAATGGGGTATACGATTGAATACAATCGTAAGATTGGGACATGCGAATGAGCCCAATCGGCCGATTGAAAGTGACCGCCTAGGTCAAACAATCGAATGGAGGTAAATTGATCGAATGGAACTGGTCGATTGAGTAAATCGTATGACCCAGTTTCAATCGCACGAATGAGTCATGCGATTAGACTCGGTCATACGACTGGAGATTGAATCGGCCGAATGAATTGAGCGAATGGGTTCATTCGCCCGACGGAACTAAGTTTTTAGTATAAATAGGCTCCTTAGTCGATCGCAGAACTCATTCGCCCTAAACTCAAAATCACACTGTTACGCTGCCCAAATTTCATTTGATCTTAAACACCTACTGTATCAGATTTCTGACGCTTTAGCATTGTTCTACAGGTATAACGCGAGTGATTGATGATGCTTACAGTCGAATGGGGTTTGAATCCGATCGTATTTGACCTAGTTCTTGAACCGACACCAACTTTGTAAAATAAACTACCTTAATCACATACAATGTTAAAATCAATGGATTAGGTGGGTTAGATACATGATTGCGAGTCTAATAAACATGAACTTAATGTTTAATTTAGCCATTTGATAAATCTAAGTTGGAAATGGAACAGTTTTGTCTACGATGCGACTGGTCCCCCAGAATGAACTTCAATCGCCCGATTGAAAGGGGCGGCTCATTCAATCAGCCGAATGAATAATGCGAATGGGTTGAGTGTGTGATACGACTGGACTCCAGAATGAACTTCAATCGCACAATTGAAAGGGACGATTCATTCAATCGGCCGAATAAATCATGCGAATGAGTCATTCGGTCGACTGACTCAATCGCAGGTTCAGTCTCCTAATTAGACTTAATCGCATGACACATCATTCGACTGAAATTCTGTCGCATTACTGTTCAACCGATTGAAGTCCAGTCGCACATATGACCATCCGACTGAAACCCAGTCGCACAGTGCAATCGCATGATTGAACTAAACTGTTTTCTGATTTAGTCAAACTCTGTTTTACATGTTTCTAACGTGTGTTTGCTGTTGATTACAGGAATATGGCTAATAGATGGACCATAAATCCAAAGCACAACATTTGTGCTCACTTGGATTCCACCTCGAGGAACGGTGGTGAGTTTGAAGGGATTATCGACTTTTTGAGGAGGTCACAGATCTATAAAGCTATATCTACACCCTGTACTCCCTACCAGTCCCTTCACCAATCAATCTGGGAGGGAGCTTCGGTAGATCGATCTGTGGAACCCTACCGTATCCGAAGTACTATCTTTGGTAGGGCGATAGAGATCACAGCGGCAGATATCAGGAGAGTATTGGAATTTGGAGATGATGAGGATCATCCAGTTAAGCTACATCCTCTGACGGTTCGTGGGTGCTTTATGAGGATCGGGTACTGCGGGGACATCAACTCGGGGGTGCTGAACAAGAGCAACCTGAGCCCCCAGTACAAGTACCTAGCACACGTCATACTAAAGTGCATAGCATCCAGGAGGGGTGGGTTTGATGATCTATCGGACCAAATCCAGAATGCACATGTTGCATTGGTCCTTAACCACCCCTTCAGCTTCTCCAACATGATTTTCACGTATCTGATAGAGAACTTAGAGGCAAAGGGGAAGGAAGGGTTTTGTATGTACCCCCGGTTCCTACAGCTGATTTTTGATGAAAAGTTGCCTGGTCTGCCCAAGGAAAAGAGTGATGCAGTGGCGTTGGAGATTATGGATGACACCACTCTTGGGAGGATGAAGGTTTAAAGAGGCAAGCAGGTGAAGCCGGTGATGAAGAGGTTGATTGGGCATCTGGCCCGGGCTGATTATGTTGCCCCAGGGAGACGCAAATGGCGTCATGATAACAGTGGATCTGACACTGAGGTGATAGCTATTCCATCAGATGATTCTGATGATGATGACAGTGGTGATGGTGGAGATACAGGCCCCATTCCATCTAGGGCCACTACCACTGATATACCATCTCCACCACCCACCCACGATGGAACTGCTGGTTTCCATCAGGATTTTGTTCTTGGTGAGGAGGAAGAGGAGTTAGAAGAGGAGCCCTTGACACGTACTGTGGGAAGCGAGGTTGTTCCCACAGAACATGGGCTAAGGGCGGTCGGTGAATCCCCACGAGACTCAGGAGAGATAGCCACTGATCCGAGTTATGCACCGGAGTCAGCTAGCAGGGTTGTTGGGGGAGCATCCACTTCAACGGGAACGAGGAAGAAAAGGATGGCTCAACCCCATGGTCAGAAGAAGAAGAAAAGACGTCTCACCTTCGTTACAACCACTTCCACAGCCACACCATCCACCACCACAACCACCAAATCAACCACCACCACTACTAAACCTCCACCTCATACTCGCATATCTACTTCCACCACCACTGTACCCCCCACTACAGCCTTCCCACCACCTCCCATCTACACCACAGCTACCACAACAACCACCACTCACCAAACCCAACCCTCATCTGCACCCTCTAGCTCATTCATTCCACCTGTCTCAGTGACAGAGCAGCTTGCAGCACTGAACAGCATGGTGCTCCAGCTGCTAGCTTCTGACAAGGCCAAGACTGCTCAGATTCAGCAGTTAACAGAGCAGTGTTCCTCCCAGACAGCTGAGATTCATCAGTTAAGGGAGTTGACTTCATCTCAAGCTCAGCTGATCGCTTCACAGACTGATCAGATCACTGGTCTATTAGAGCACAAGATTGAGACTGACAGGAAGTTGGAGAAGTTACAGGCTGAAAACAAGTCCATCTTGCTAAAGCTGAAAGCAAATCCAACTGAGCCTCTCAAGATAGGAGAAGGTGAAGATGATGATGATGAGGAGGATGATAAGGATGATGATAGTGATACTGATAACGAGGAAGGTGATGATGAAGATAAAGAAGATGATGATGATGATGAAGGGGACGGAGATGCATCTACCTCTGCCTCTGGTCATGAGCAACGAAGCAAAAAAAAGACAAGACCAGGGAGCATCAACTGCTGCCCCACCTACCTCCCCTTCTGCCGGAGATCCAGCAATGATCCAAGACAAAAGTACTAATTAGTTGTTTTATTTCTAAAGCTTTTGTACTTGATTCATCTTTTGACGTATATGAAACTCTTGTAAATATTTAATGATTAATGTTTAATTAACTTGAGTTTATACTAATGTTTGCTACTCTACATGTTAATATTAAACAGATAAGGGATTTCAGCAAGATGAGCATGATGTTGCTCCCCTCCAACAGGTCAAGTCTCAACTCATAATGATTCTTGATCTGCAGGGGATCGTCAGAAGGTTAGTGAGTTATACTCCTGAAGAAGGAGAAATTATTCACGACCTTACTGATGAGCAGCTTGCTGAAATATTTCGTCGGAATCCAGAAGAAATTGTTAAGGATGCTCCAATTTTTGATGATGCTGATGATGACGAGCTCAACGATGTTAAAGAAATCGAAATTGAAGACATCACAGATCAGCACTATCCAGAATACGCTGATCAAGAGGGAAACTTGTTTCCAGATTTGGTAAACAACCTTGACAGTGACATTCTGGATAAACTCAGCGATAAGGAGAAAGGAGCAGAAGCCTCAACAAGTAAAGCCCAAGCCTCGTACGCCGAAGTCGATATTCGAAAGGCTGAATGGGCGGCTTGCTTCGCCGAGGTCCGAGCCCAACGTGCTACAGCGACACAGAGTACCTATACCAAACTCTACAAAGTCAAGAAAAACATGAAGGTGTCAGGGAAGATTATAGCATGGGCTTACTTTGAGGATCTTGGGGTGTATGTTGTGAAGAGAGAGAGGGGAATAGAGTACTTCAGATTCCCTCACGATCTGAAGACTCTCCCTGGTTTTGAGCTCAACCAGCTGGCGCACCTGAAGCTATTATACGCTGATTCGAAGAAAATGTCAGGCTGGTTTGAGGCTACCCTGAAAAGGGAGTACAGGACTAGATGGGTCAACTTCAGACCACAGCAGGCCACACGTTACATCAGAAGGTCTGAAGTGATTCCCATTACTGGTCAACCGAAGATAGTCCTGAAGTGGCAACCTCCGCGCACAATGTCCCGAATTCCACTGAGGGAGATGCCACAGGACTTTACCCCACACTTTAAGTGGTGGTACTATGACTGGCGCTCAGGAGAGGCAGTCATTGTTTTGGAGAAGGACGGGTCGATAGACACAATAAGGGTGTTTGACCCTATGTGGCTAATAAACTTGTCAGCGTCCGATGTTTATACGCTGTACAAGTGGCCACTGTTTTTTGACACGCAGGATATAGTGCAAGCACTACAGTTTCAGCATATCATACGTCTATGCTTCGCACTGAATATCCATGTCGGGGTTTCTAAAGAGGAGAGAATAAAGAGATTTGAAGAGTTCAAGAAAGAAGTCAAAGTCTAGATAGAACTAGGTCCAAGGGGGAGTTTGTTGGTACACATGTCCCCAGTTCTAGTCTAGTGAGCTTAAATGTAATAGACTTTCTTTTCTTGTAACACTTATGTAATGTTTGATCAATTGAATAAGAAACTCTTCTATATATGTGTATTGGTTGTTTAATGTTATATCTATCTATATTGTTTATTGTTACACACATATATGACAATGTTATATAGGTTTACAGTTGTTAGACATAGTTCTAAACCATTAAAGGTTCAAGAATGTGTTTAACTAAGTTATCTGATTCAGTCGCACGACTGGACCATGAGTCATAAGACTGACTCAGTCGTCCAAATGAACCAATCGTATGACTCAGTCGCATGACTGAGCCAGTCGCCTGGCTCAGTCGTACGACTGATAGCTGTAACCTATAAATACCACTTAATTCGTGGAAAAACGCAACACTTCGAATACTTGAAACCCTAGTCGACCCAGAACGTCCAGATCGTCCATTCCAAGTTCATAGAACGTCCTAGATCATTCCTATTCCATTCTTAACGTTTTCTAATCGTTAGGATTGATCTTGATTTCGTTCTCCCTGATTGGATCGCCAATCAAATAGGATTCCGCACTATTTGATCCGGTATAACGAAGAATCAGTTAGTACTCCGTACGTACACGGTCCTAACACCCCCTCTACTTTTATTCCTTTCTCATTTCCTTTCAAGATACTTTCTTTTCTTTCTTATTATTATTTCTCTTCGTCTAATCAAAAGTTTCGGGTGTTACAAGTCCACCCCCCTTATATAGGTTTCGTCCCCGAAAGCTGTTATTCCTCGAATAGATGTGGGTAATGCTGTCTTATCTCCTCTTCAGCCTCCCACGTAGACTCGGATCCCTTTCTGTGCTTCCACTGTACACGCACCAGTGGAACCACTTTATTCCTCAAATTTTTCTCTTTTCGATCCATGATTGCCACTGGTTGCTCCATATAATTGAGTCGTTCGTCCACTTCAATATCCTCCAGTGGAACAATCATGTCTTCGTCTGCCAAACATTTCCTCAGATGAGATACATGGAATGTCGGGTGAATTCCACTTAACTCATCTGGCAACTCCAACCTATAGGCCACCTCTCCTACTATCTAAGTTGGTGAGTCTTTAGAGTGGCAGTGAAAAGTTGTTCAGCTTTTTGTCAAAAGGTGATCAGAGAAAGCATGTCTTCTCTGTATTTAGACGAAATCAGTCTTTGGCTTCGGAAGACTTTGTCTCTGATGATTCGAAAGACTTCATCTTTGGCTTTGGAAAATTTTGTCAATTGGCTTCGGAAGATTTGACACTTAAACTTATTTTCTTTGAGTTATGTAAAACTTCTGAAGTAATTTTACTCTATACTTTATGCATGCATGCTGAGAGTTCTTTGGTTGCATCAGTCTTTAAGTGTAAACCTTACAAACTCCCCCTAGACTGATGCTACCAAAGCAGAGGAGATTACTCAGATATTGACAGTCCACATTAAGATCAAAACCATTCCTTTCTTTATCATTTGGTCAGGATCCCTCAGACTCTCATAGTATCTCCTCATGTCATAGAGATCATGCAAAGGAAGATCAAGCATGGCTCTCCAGAAGTAGACATCTTGACCTCCTTGATCTCTAATGACATACCATCTATCTGGATTTACAACAAAAGTCCAGGACAGGATGGGTCTCCCAGCTGCAAGAGGCTCTATGATGTGCTCTAAATTATACATAAAAACCCTATCAAAAGCACATCAATTGTTCCTTAATATCTTTCTTAAAATGATGATTATGTACTTAAAATCGTTAAATTGTTTTTTCAGGTGTTAAAAAGGGAAAGATAGACAAAAGAAGCATATTTAACAAGAAATTGAAGAAATCTGAGCTTTCGAGTCCAACCACAGGGTCGTGCCTCATTAAGCACACCCCCATGTCTTGCCTGAAACACACCCTGTGCTAAATTTGACACACCTCCCGTGTTTGTACATCAGACAGGACAAAAAGTACTGTCCCCTAAAAGCAAGCATGGGGCCGTGCCCCATAAAGCACGGGGTCGTGCCCCACCTAAAACATGGGGCCGTGCACTATTTGTCACGAGGCCGTGCTCGACACCCTCTACACGTATGAGCCGAACAACTTTCGTAAGCATTGTGCTAACACGGAGCCGAGCTTAAGCATCTAGAAAGCCTATAAATAGAGGACTAAGTTTGCCATTTTAGTAAACATTTGGTGGGAGAGTTACTCTGCAGAATTCTCTCGGGAATCAAGACTTAAAGATCATTTGGAGGCTCGGGAGGTGCATACAACACTTAGAAGAAGCTCTGGATTGTCTAAACATCATCCATTGTGAATCACCGATTTGATTGTTCCATTTCGCCGATTAATTCATATCTATCTTCTATATTGTTTGTTGTTATGTTCAAGCTCATTATGAGCTAAATTCTCATTATTGTCCTTATTGGATGAAACTTATGTAATTTATGATGAACTAATGGTGTGATTCATATTGTGTTAATGTTATGGTGGTCTTGGGAAAACTTTCGATAGGTAGCACCTATATTTGAATGGGAAGTTATAAACTTATGATTTATAATTGTGTATGTCATACACGGTTGAAAAATATATGATCAACTTTTATTCGTGATAGTAAATCCATGGCTAATGAACTAGAAATGGTTATTAGAAATCATATCACCTTAACTTTCTGATCACTTACGGGTTCCCTTTTATTAGTCTGAGAAATCTACAGTAATTGTTATGGTTTTCTAAAATTAGTGGTATGTTAGAAAGGAACTTAATCAACTCTCTTCTTAACATTAGGTTTGTTTTTAGAAATCGTATGTGGAAAAGGTCATAAAAGATTTACCTACATTACTAGGGCTTTTACCTAAGCAATAAATCTCAACCTGACGTGGTCCTAGTCACTACGGAGTGGATAGACGAGAAATCACGCCAGCTTACATTTATAAACATTAACACAATTACTTTAATCAACATCTTTAATCACACCACTAATTCATCACAGTTACATAAGTGTAATCTAATTAGGTTGATGGCCTTTATTCCTTAGTTTTAAATCCAAAATTTTTAATCTTGCTTTAACTTTTTTTTCATTACTATCTCTAAAACCTTAAAAGTCTTAATTACATCAATGCAACTTATCATTTTCCCAAACAAAAATCAAATCTGGTAGTCAATCATTAAGGTTGTTGAGTAGGCTAGGTGTGTCCACGGATTGATACTTAGTTCTTACCATCACTATATTATCACGATAGGTACATTTGCCTTTTGTGTGTGTAGTTTAATATTAGTAATAACCAATTAAAACTAAATCTGTGCGAAAAAGGTTTATCAAATATATATACTTTTCACACGCATCAAGTTTTTGGCGTCGTTGCCGGGGACACACGGCAGTTTTGAAAGACAATCTAATTTTTTGACTATATTGTTTATATCTTGTTAGTATATTTTTGTTCAAAATTATTTTATTTTTGTAGATAATTTTCTTTTAGTTACATTTGCTTGATTCATTCTAAGCCTTAGTTAGTTTATGCTTCCTTAAGTTAGTGTACGTCCGACTCGTCTAGTCCTGAACTTGTTTCACCTCTTTTGGAACCCGAATGACTTTTCCGTCAAAGGTTACGTGAAAGATCACGACAAACATCAACAATCATCGAAAAAGACATCTTGGAAGGTACACCATCCGAAGAAGGTATGGCTAACCAAGATGAGGAAATGAAAATGACACACTATGCCACACCATCAATCGATTGTTACGAGTCTAGTGTTGTCCAACCAGCTTTAGCGGCCAACAATTTCGAGATTAAGTCTATTATTATCCAACTCGTAGAAAACTCTGTTCTGTTTCACAAATTGCAAGACAAAGACCCTAACGCTCATATCTCTGATTCCTTCGTATCTGTGCAACTTTCAAAATCAATAACTGTTCACATGACGCTATTAGACTAAGATTTTTCCGTTTTCATTTTGTGGCCGAGCCATTGACTGGCTTGATTCACTGCCGCCTGGTTCCATCACCACATGGGCAGAAATTGCTGAACAATTCCTTTTAAAATACTTTCCACCCGATCGCACTGCCAAACTGAGAAGCAGCATCACGAGCTTTTGCCAAGACAATGATAAATCATTACACGCAGGGGAGAGATACAAAGGTCTCCTTTGAAGATGCCCACATCACGGACTTGATCTGTGGCAGCAGTGTCAAGCTTTTTACGATGCAATCAGCGGAGCACACAAACAAGCTGTAGACCAAAGGTGGGAGGAGATTTCGGAAGCGTCACGCCAATAGAGGCATACCAATCCCTAGAAAGAGCAGCTAAAAAGAGCTTTGCTTATAATCCCTTAAGAAACAAACACAATTCTAAAGGCATTCATCAAGTAGACTCTGAAACACTGATTACAACCTAGTTAGAAGCCCTAACCAAACGATTCGAACAATTGCAAGCCGAACTGAAGAAAACTCCAACATGAAGCAACACATGCAGAAATTCACACAAGACCAACGAATTCCTACAAGACATTATGATGGTTGAAGATGTTGACTACTCAAATTGGAGGAGCAACTTGAATTATAAAGAAGTTGGTAACATCCAATCATCATCTGGGTTCAACCGCAGGCCACCTTACCAACAACAGAAACCACTATACCAAGGTCCAAGCAGTAGTAACCAAGACCATGGAGCATCATCAATGGAAGACTTATTGCAGCAATTGTTGATAACCACGCAAGCCACAGATGAATACATCTGGAAATCTGATCGAAGAAATGAGGAGAGGTTCCAAAGAAACGAGGCTGACATCCAAAGCAACAAAGCATCATTGCAAACCATTGAAAACCAAGTAGGCCAGATAGCACAACAACTATCTGCAAGACCCCAAGGTGCTTTGCCTAGCAACACTGTGACAAACCCTAATGCTCAAGTCAAAGCCATCACCACAAGGAGTGGAAAAATCACTCAAGGTGATGCACTTGCATTATAGCCCATCCTTTAAGAAACGGAAATCGAAACTCCAAGCAATGCAAGTGACAAGCAAAATCAACCTGTTCCACCACCACTCTATGTTCCACTACCTCCATATCTTGGTCGTTTGAGACAATAACGAATGGAGGCATAATATGGCAAATTCCTAGGGTTGTTCAAGCAACTCCATATCAATCTGTTGTTGGTGGAAGCCTTAGCCCAAATGCCAAATTATGCTAAGTTTTTAAAGGGTGTATTGTCAAACAAAAAGAAACTGGAAGAGTTATCACATGTAGTTTTAAATGAGGAATGCTCTGCAGTCCTTCAAAACAAACTACCTCAATTGATGACTGGTCCAGGGAGTTTCACCATACTTTGCCTAATAGGAAATCTTTCTGTTAGCAATGCGTTAGCTAATTTAGGTGCTTGTATTAACCTTATGCCTTATGCGGTTTTTGAAAAGCTAAACTTAGGTGAACCTAGACCTACCCGTATGAGCATCCAGTTAGCTAATTGTTCGGTTAAATATCCGAGGGGCATCGTTGAAAATCTCTTAGTAAAATTGACAAATTCGTATTTCCCATTGATTTTGTGATCCTTGACATGGATGAGGATAAGAATGTTCCTCTTATCCTAGGTCGACCTTTCTAAATAACTGCTCGAGCCCTCATTGATGTTTGCACCAGCAAACTCACGCTCCGAGTGGATGAAGAGGAGGTGATATTTGACATAGGATAATCCATGAAACATCCTTAATATCATGATGACTCACTCTATTATATTGATGTTTGCGATTCGATCATAAGCTGTCATTTGAAGAACACTTGTCAAATTAAAGCTTGTAATACTCAATTAATAGAAGTCCAAAGCAACTGAACCCATCAGTGAGAATCAAATCATTCCAGAACTAGAAGTTGATAAAACATCATCTTATCAAGAAGCATTTAAGATCATTGAACAAGAACTATAACCCAAAGCCAAACCTTCTATCGAAGTCCCTCCGGCTTTAGAGCTCAAAGAACTTCTGTCTCATCTTGAATACACCTTTCTTGAAAACACATCTCAACTTCCTGTCATAATCTCATCCGCCTTATCAAATGATGAGAAGAACAAGTTGCTTAATGTGCTTAAGGCACATAATAGAGCAATTGCATGGAAAATCATGAACATCAAGGGAATCAATCCATCCTTTTGCACTCATAAAATACTGATGGAGGAGAACTTCAAATCCGTCATTCAACCTTAAAGTCGTTTAAACCCAAGCATGCAAGAGGTGGTGAAGAAAGAACTAATCAAACTGCTAGATGCCGGTTTGATTTACGCAATTTCAGACTCGCCTTAGGAAAGATCACTTCCCTCTACCTTTCATCGACCAAATGCTTGAGAAACTATCTCAAAACATGTTTTATTTTTTCCTTGATGGTTTCTCATCTTATTTCCAAATTCCTATTGCTCTTTAAGATCAAGAGAAAACGACATTCACCTATCCACATGGCACTTTTGCTTGTCGGCGAATGCCTTTTGGATCGTGTAATGCCCCTGCTACATTTCAAAGATGCATGGTAGCAATCTTTCATGACATGATCGAACACTCAATGGAAGTTTTCATGGATGAATTCTCTGTCTTTGGAAACTCATTTGAACAATGTGTTGAAAACCTGGAAAAGATGCTGGTTAGATGTGAAGATTCTAACCTTGTTTTGAATTGGGAAAAAAGCCACTTCATGTTTACTGAAGGAATAGTGCTAGGACATAAGATCTCTCAAGCATGGCTCAAGGTCGATCAAGCAAAAGTCGACACTATTTCGAAACTTCCACATCCCATAACCGTGAAAGAAATCAGAAGCTTCCTAGGTCATGCAGAATTCTACTGTCATTTCATCAAAGATTTATCAAAATCGCACGACCAATGACTTAACTTCTTTAGAAAGACGCATAATTCGTATTTTCCAACGAATGCATTAGTGCATTCGATTTGCTAAAAGAAAGACTGGTCACCACTCCAATCATGGTTTCCCCTGATTGGATGTTACCATTTGAACTCATGTACGACGCAAGCGATTTCACGATAGGAGCCGTGTTAGGACAAAGGAAAGGCAAGCAATTCCACCCAATTCACCATGCGAGCAAAACCCTAAACGAGGCACAAGAAACCTACAACACCATCGAGAAAGAGCTTCTTGCGGTAGTTTTTGCATTTGATAAATTCCGCTCATACCTGATCCTTTCAAAAACAATCGTTTACACCGATCATGCAGCCCTTCGTTATCTGTTCAACAAACAAGATCCAAAGCCAAGATTAATTCGGTGGATACTTCTACTTTAAGAATTTGACATTGAAATTCATGACAAGAAAGGAGCAGAAAATCTGGCAGTCGATCATCTCTCGTGTCTTAAAAATTCAAGTCTTTCACAAACTGAGGAATTCAAAATAAATGATAATTTTCTTCATGAATTCCTTATGAACGTCCAATCCTCAATCGATGAACATCCTTGGTTTGCTGTCGTGAATTACTTGGCAAGCAGAATCCTACTCAAAGGAATGACTTATCAGCAAAAGAAGAAATTCTTTACTAACATTAAGCATTACTATTGAGAAGACCCGTGTCTATTCAGAATCAATATAGACCAACTTATCTGAAGATGCTTATACGGAAGTGAAGGAGAACAGATCCTAAGGCACTGTCATGAAGGACCTATAGGAGGACACCATGGAGCAACGCTAAAAACCAAGAAGGTCTTTGACTCTAAATTTTACTGGCCCACGATCTTCAAGGATGCTCACAACATGGTGCGCACCTATGATGCATGTCAAAGAGCAACCAACATCTCAACACAGGATGAGATGCCTCAGAAACATGTTCAAGTACGCGAGGTATTTGATATATGGGGTATTGATTTCATGGGGCCATTCTCGTTGTCATTTGGTAATCGTTACATCTTGGTAGCAGTTGATTATGTCTCAAAATAGACCGAAGCTCAAGCCCTACCTGCCAATGATACAAAATCACTGTCAGATTACTTAAGAAATTATTCTCTCATTTTCGTGCCCCCAAAGCTTTAATTAGTGACCAAGGAACGCATTTCTGTAACTACCAGCTTGAGAGAACAATGGCTTGTTGTGGAGTGAACCATTGCTTTACAACTGCTTATCATCCACAAGCGAATAGGCAAGCTGAAGTCACTAACCGATGCGTCAAATGAATCCTTAAGAAAACCATAGGACAAAATCACAAGGATTGGTCCACCAAGCTTGATGATACATTATGGGCTTTTCGAACAGCCTACAAGACTCCCATTGGCACAACACCGTTCAGACTTGTTTATGGGAAGTACTGTCATCTACCTATGGAACTGGAGCACAAGGCCTATTGGGCACTCATATTAGCAAACCTAGGGTAAGGCCTTGCAGGAAAAATTGATCTCTACAAATCCATGAACTAGAGGAACTGAGAGAACAAGCATACGAAAACACTAGGGTTTACAAGGAAAAGACAAGTAAATTCCACGACTCTAGATTAAAGAACACTAAATGATTTCATGTGGGAGAACATGTCTGATTGTATAACTCTTGTTTAGGTTTGTTTCCTGGAAAGCTGAAATCATGTTGGTCTGGACCTTACACGATTAAAAACGTGTTTTCGAATGGTACCATCGAAATCGACAACCACGATGGTTTTTGTTTCAAAGTGAAGGGTCATTGTTTAAAACCGTATAACGATGGACCAACCAAGATTTTCTCGGAGGAATTACACCTCAGACCTGACGAAGACTAAGTGTGGGGAAGGGTCGTGACAAAGACCCAAAACTTAAACACGACACCTGTACATAGGTTTTCTTTGAGTTTTTAATTTTTTCTAGGACATCACAAGCCAATTCATAGGGTCTGCCCTATGGAACACGCCCCCATGCTTCTGACATAAAATTTCCACGATCTCCGCTGACGACTCTGGAACGTTGCAGGTCGAATTTAAGACGATTTCTAACAAACACGGGACCATGCCTGGCTTAGCACACCCCCGTGATCAACTTTAATGACCTGTATATAAATACCACACATTTTCCAAGCTTTCATCAAACCTATTTCTACTTAAAAACGTCTAAACGATGAAAGAATCAAGTCACAGAAGTTCAAGCTGGAATTCTACGAAGAAACCGCGTTCTGAAACACGAGAGCCAA
The DNA here is from genome assembly GCA_024085815.1 of Flaveria linearis. Classification (NCBI taxonomy): domain Eukaryota; kingdom Viridiplantae; phylum Streptophyta; class Magnoliopsida; order Asterales; family Asteraceae; genus Flaveria; species Flaveria linearis. Next base: position 34,029,177 of record CM044007.1, on the reverse strand, counting down.
CAATGCAAGAATACTTCTTCAAGTTGTATGAATTTATCAAACAATTGACAGAGATAAACCTTATCACATCTTAATGCCTAGCTAAACTTATCCAAAAAGTTATAGAGATGGACGAGGAACTCATTTTCGTCAATCGTTAGCTCGCGGAACTAAGCAACCGCACTTCACACTATCCCTCCCAAACCTTCCACATGAAATGTGTGGAGGCTTCTTTTAGAAGCATTTCATGATGTGTTATGTGCGCTAGTGCGCGTTAAAGACTCTGGTTGTTTCAGATTCTTGGCTTTTAACGTATTATGTAATCGTAGGAAGTTAGGAAATGTAATTGTCATTTGGCTTGTTTTATTCAACTCTAGGACTATTTTCGTAGCTTTTTGGATGAGTTGGAAGTGATAAAACTTAACTGGGTAAATTGCGTAACGCGAGAAACTCAAAAACAAAACAACGAAAAACTGAAATCGGATAACTAGGGAGGCACGCCCCCGTGTTCGACAAAAAATGACACACCCTGACTTGTTTCAACTATTTTTCTTTTTCCCCATCAATTCTCAATCATAAATATCGAAAGGATTTCTGCAAGAACCTGTATTCACTTCAATTTCCATCAAGTTTTCCATTTTTTTTCTTACTTTCATGAAGTTCTTCCATTTCTTTTCAAGTGTGCTTGTCCAAGTACTACTAATTCCTAGCATAATGATGGTCATTCACATGTAGTTAGGTGATTAGGTCTCTAAACAATCAAAATCCTAGCAATTATATGTAGACCTTGCAATTAAAAGGTTATGGAATGATGAATACTTTAAGCCTTCTTGTTCATGTTTGTCTTTGTAGTTGATTAGTTGTTAATTACTATATTTAGTTAGTTGTTAATGTGTTTTTCCTTTTATTATTAACAAGACTATTTTCATAATTCTTGGTTGAATCATTGTTAAGAATATTCAACTTACAAGAGTTCAATTGTCAAACATGACTAATGAACTAGAAATGGTTATTAGAAATCATATCACCTTAACTTTCTGATCATTTACTGGTTCCCTTTTATTAGTCTGAGAAATCTACAGTAATTATTATGGTTTTCTAAAATTAACGGTATATTAGAAAGGAACTTGATCAACTCTCTTCTTAACATTAAGTTATGTTTTCAAAAATCGTATGTTGAAAAGGTCACAAAAGATTTACCTACATTACTAGGGCTTTGACCTAAGTAGTAAATCTCAACCTGGCGTGGTCCTAGGATGATAGCCTTTATTCCTTGGTTTTAAATCCAAAAGTTTCAATCTTGTTTTATTTTATTTTCATTGCTATGTCTAAAACCCTGAAAGTCTTAATTACATCAATGAAACTTATCATTTTCCCAAACAAAAATGAAATCTGGTAGTCAATCATTAAGGTTGTTGAGTAGGTCAGGTGTGTCCACGGATTGATACTCGGTTCTTACCATCACTATATTATCTCACGATAGGCACACCTGCCTTTTTGTGTGTAGTTTAGTATTAATAATAACCAATTAAAACTGAATCTGTGTGAAAAACCTTTATCAAAATATATACTTTTCACATGCATCACTCTATATGTGTTTGACTTGGTTGAGCAGCCTCTTCTTGAATAACCTCAGGATGCTTTGACTCATCCTGAGGTGTATATGTGGATGCCTTGGACTTCTTGTTCTTATTAGTGTCCCTCTTCATGACCATCCTTTTCTTCCTCTTTGTAAACTTCAACTGAGAAGACTGGACTTCAGCAGTAGGTTGTTCTTGTGTGTTTGTCTCAGTTGGGTCCCTTTTCCCTCATAGGTTTAGAAGGAGAGGGACCAGGACCCTATTATGGATCAGAAGATGAAGTTGGCTATGGTCCAACATTAGGTATAGGTTGTGTTGTCTCTTGGGGTTCATCCTTCACCTCAACTTCAGGTTCAACGTGACTTGGTGGAGAACAAAAGTCAACAAGTTCACCCTTTTTAATTTTCTGCTTGATCACCCTAATGTGCTCATCCATGGTGGTTAGAGACATTAGACCAAGCCTCCTCTGGAGAATCCATACAGCTTTAAGAAGCTCACCATCCTCTACCTATAAGCCGACTTCTTTTGACGCTTTTGGATGATGGCTCTTGACTTTGCAGCTTCTTCCCTCATCTTCCCCTAAGCAACTTTTTGTTCTTTTATTACTTATTGCTCAAGCTGCTTGAGGTACTCAAACTCTATTTATTCATATGATAAGGGAAGAAGTGCAGATGCTTGATAGAGGCTTGTGGCACTCAGGTAGTAGATCGTATTTTGTCTGTCTGCTTCCTTGTCTGCGTGAGGTTGTTGCTCAGTTGTGACAGCCTCTGTCTTAGGATTTTCTTGAACTGGGGAAAGGTTAGGAGCATGTTTGTAGAGTCTTTTCTTCCTCCTTTCTTCCTTGATCTTGAGGAGCAGTTCTGCATCCTCTGCCTCCTTCCTATCCTTTGACAACTCAGTGTCAGCCAGTTCATTTAGCTCTTCTAAAGTAAGAGAGATGAGTTCATCAATGTTATAGTTCCTGGTCCCCAAGTAGTTTAATCTCGCTGCCCCGTAACTCATCATCTTGAGTGTTTGGCCTAGGGGCAGCCCTGATTGCAACTTCCAAGAAGCCTGGGGACCTATTTGAATTCTCTCCCCTTAGCTTCCCCATCCTCTATCTTTCCTACTCCTCAATCTCCTCAGGATTTAGTTTCCTTTTCCCTTTGTCACTCACAGGCCTTGGTGAGATTTTATGAGAGCACCTATCTTCCACTTGCCAATCCAAGTCAAAAACAGCAAGCTGCAAGGTTAGTAGATAAGATTCAAGATAGGGTGCTGGAATTTCAAATTAAGATCCAGATTATATAGACAAAGACTAGTAGGCAAGACTATTGGTCAAATGGATATTGAGGTGGACCCCAAGAAGTTGTGAAGCACCTTCACCAACTGGTGTCTCACTGAGGGTAATGGGTGCTGAAGAGGTTCCTGTCTCAAGGTTCACAGGCTCAACTACTGGGCCTTTGGTCAAGGTTTCCCCTTTGAAGCTAATCTTGGGGTCCACCTTAATATCCATTTGACCAATAGTCTTGCCTACTAGTCTTTGTCTATATAATCTGGATCTTAATTTGAAATTCCAACACCCTATCTTGAATCTTATCTACTAACCTTCCAGCTTGCTTGTTTTGACTTGGATTGGCAAGTGGAAGGTCAATCAGATAGGTGCTCTCATAAAATCTCAGGTTAGAGAAGTTAAAGATTTCATGTTGCCCCTAAGATCTAGAGACTATCAGGGCTCTTCTATCAGTGTCATACCTCCATCCCATAATTGGATTCTTAGTGTGATGAGATGGGGTAGGCATAGCCCTTGGTATACCCTCCTCAAACAAACTTTGTATGAGTGACTCCATATCAATGTGGACTTAAGGAGGTTGCTGAGTGTGGACAGTTACATGTGAGGTTGATGAGTCCTCAATGCCTATACTTTAAGAAGAAATCCCAGGTTTTGTGATTGCTAGGACTTTCTCCCTCTTTTTGGTAGCATCACCTTCTGTAAGGCCCCGTTCCCGGGCACCTCACAGTTGGTCATTCATCGCACATAAAACATACGTTTAATTAAAACATCGTAGCAGAAATTATAATTTAAAACCATTTCATATATATTAATGATAACTTTTGCAAAGTAATACAATACGGTTAATAGTTACAAAATATTATAATTGCATTACATCATAAAAACGTCATTATTATATTAATGGGTGCCATCCCAAAAATGCCAAGTAGCTGCCCCGTGCCATCCTCAGCAACTCTTACCTGCCAACTGGAAAATACATAAAAGTCAGCGTTACTGAGTGAGTTCTAGTTTTCTAAATAAAATACTTTACTTTCGATATAAACTTTCTTTACTTTCATATGCGGTCATGCATCATACGTACAGATAGGGAATATTACTTTTAACTTTCATTATCATTCATTTTCCGCCATCATATTCATAGCATGCTTTCATTTCATGTTTTTCGTTAACATTCTCTTACTTTCATTCTCATCCTTTCGTAACGTACTTATTATCAATTTTTACATTCGTACTTGTTAACTTTCTTTCTTTCTTTCGTACGTTACGTCATTCTTTTACTTTCATATGGATCGATGAACAATACCACGAACATTCTGCACAAAGCTGATGCTGGACCTGTGGTAATTAAACCACGAACATTGTGCCCGAATCTGATCCAGTCACCTAGGGCAAGTCATCTCTCCCATTCATTCAAACCAATTGGTATACCCCGAACATTGTGCACTAAGCTGATGCTGGACCTGTGGTAATTAAACCATGAACATTGTGTCCGAAGCTGATCCAGTCACCTAGGGCATACCAAAGGGCCTTGTCAATCTCAATGATTGACCCTGTGTGCATCCTTTGGGGTAGCTAACCTGCATCACAGTTGAGCTAATGACAACATGGTCGTGCACCTCCTTTCATTTGCTTGCAAGCCATTCCTTCATTCATTACGTTTTACTTTTCATCATTGTTATCTTTCTTTTTTGTTACGTTATTATTTACGTTCTTTCATTCATTTGTCATACTACGTAAATTAAAACATAATATTTAACGTATTTACAACATAAAATAAATACGTATAAATACCGTTAAAAGATAACACATATACATACCATACATCATTCATACATTCCATAACCCTAAAACATCCATAATCATACTTAAAATGGATAATCATTGCCCATAAGTCAATTCAGGCAAACCCTAAACTTTTTGTTTTTCCTGAAATTTCAGAAATTATTCCAAGTGTCTAGGCGCATGGGCACTATTTTGGCGTTTCTGCCCTGTTCAGGCGTTTTGCTACTATGCAGGCGTCTGGACTTACACTTGGTCATTTTTCTCTTAGACGCATGGGCCTATTTAGGCGCATGGACATTATTCAGGCGCTTGGGCCTAACACTTAGTCATTCTGGGCAATTTCTCAGGCGTCTGGGTACTATTCAGGCGCATGGGCCTAACTTAGGCGCATGGGCATCTAGGCGGTTGGGTACTTTTTAGGCGGTTTGGGTTTCTGGGCGATTAGGAAACACTTAGTAAATCAGACCGTTAGACGCATGGGCCACTATTTAGGCGCATGGGCAACTTACTTTCACCAATTCAACATAAATCAGTCCCAATTCATCCTATGTCATAATCTAGGCTTAGTAATAACATTCTAAGCATCACCAAATGTACATACACACATATAAATCCCAAATTTACACCTACCCACATACACATTCACACACACACATACGGGTAAAAACCCATTTTTTTACAAAAACATGAACACATGCATTTCCAGCCCCAAAATTTGTTAAAAAACATGTTAAAAAGGGGGTTCTAGAGCTCACCTTAGCTGCTTTTGAGCTTAAACCCTTCTCGTGAACTTCTCAGATGTTTTAACACCTAAAACACACTAAAACACACCACCCGAACATACAATAACACACATAAGCATATAACCGAGGCTAAGGCCAGTTAAGAACATCACAAAACCAAGAATTCTTACCTCGATTTCAATTTCTTCTAGTTGTTCTTCAAAACCTGAGAGTTTCTGCTCTTCTTCTCTCTCTCTCTAAAAAAACCCGAATGACAAGGTGTAAGCAGGCAACATGGGCGGCCATGTTGCTTTATTCACCAACTTTTCAAAGTTTTGTCCTTTTGGACACTTTTAACCCCTCTTCTTGGTTTAAATGAAATTTCCTTCTTTTATTCACTTTATTCTTTTGTTCTTTTCTATTAAAAATATCCGGGTGTTACAAGTCCACCCCCCTTATATAGGTTTCATCCCTGAAACCTGTTATTCCTCAAACGGATGAGGGTAATGCTGCCTCATCTCTCCTTCAGTCTCCCACATAGACTCGGATCCCTTCCTATGCTTCCACTGTACACACAAGAGGAACCACTTTATTCCTTAACCTTTTCTCTTTACGATCAATGATCGCCACTGGTTGCTCCACATAATTGAGCCGTTCATCCACTTCGATATCTTCCAGTGGTACAATCATATCCTCGTCTGCTAAACACTTCCGCAGATGAGATACGTGGAATGTCGGGTGAATTCCACTTAACTCATCGGACAGTTCCAACTTATAGGCCACCTCTCCTACTCAGGCAATGATTCGGAAAGCTCCTATATACCTCGGGCTCAACTTTCCCCGCTTTCTAAATCGTATGATACCCTTCCAAGGTGAGACTTTCAACATAACCCTATCACCCACCTGGAACTCAATCGGTCTACGTCGTTTATCAGCATACGACTTTTGCCTATCTTTGGCTTCCTTCATAAAGGCTTTCATCTTTCTAACTCTCAGTAATAGCTTCGATCACCTCAACACTTCCCATCTCTTTCTGACTAATGTCATCCCAACAAACGGGTGTCTTGCATCTCCTACCGTATAACATCTCGTATGGTGGCATGCCAATGCTGGCATGATAACTATTGTTGTACGAGAATTCTGCTAATGGCAAGTGGTCATCCCAACTTCCTCCAAAATCAATCACGCATGCCCGAAGCATGTCCTCGATGTTGGGTTTGTAAGAACACAAAACATAGTTTAACCTCTTAAACTTACTGAAAACGCAGCGGAATAATTACTTTAAAACTTGATTATAAAGCTGAAAAATCATGTTGTTTAGGTGATTTATATATGTGTAAAACAAACCCATATAACAAAGGATCATTTATGTGAATAAGCAAGCTATGAACATATGTAAAACTACATAAAATCACAGCCACATTGAGCTGTGATTTCTACCTTTCAGCAGCCTTCAAAACCGTGGATGAAAAAATGAGATGAAGATGATGATGATGTCGAATATGCAGTCCTCAGAGAATAGAACCTCAAGTTGCTATACCCACAAGCTTGTTCCAAACACCTTGTTTGCTAGGAAGTATGACACCAAGTGTGTCCAACTTCTTGAAACCGAAATCAGCCTTGAAAACCCTTTTCCTCAGCCGAAATTCGAGTTCTATGAGAGAAGAAGGAGAGAAAAGACTATTGCATGTGTGAGAGAGAAAGAGTCTTGGAATGATTGATCAAAAGAAAGAGTGTAGCATTAGTTATCTTTTGTAAGAAAACAAGAAAGGGTTGTCTATCCAAGACAAGGGGCGGCCGTAGGAATAGTTTTAAAATGGGTTTCCCACCCATTTTAGTCCCTTGTTTTATTTACACTCTTTCATCCATTCAAGTTATAAAAACTAAAACCTAGTTGTAATTTTTATAACACAACACTCTTTTATATGTCATTATCTAACTATCTTAAATAATGAAACAAATAAATATCTCTAGAACAAATTATCCATATAATGTTGTTCTATCACAAAAGCAATATTTAGAAAACCAATTTTCTAAATAGGTGTCAACATTTATTATATGATCTTATCAATAAATAAATGTATGTTGGTGTTTGTATAGCTTGTTATTAGGTATGACCTGACTTGGATCATAACGTACTAACCACATCAATCTTGTATGTGTCTTGGGCATATAAGATCCTATAATCTCCCACTTGCACAAGATTCATAGAAGATTGATGCAAGCAGTAAATACCGCCTAGCTACGGTTTACTACCCTTAATACGTATGACTAAGTGCCATTCAATAACATCATCCTCTTCAAGTACCATACTTGAAATGTTTTAGGTGAAACAAGCATCTATCCTTTGTCACAGATGTCATGTTAAATCCTAGAGATACAGAGTGATCATTCTCATTGATTTAACTTTATCAGGCCTTAGACATCTTACTCTCAACGAATAAGAGGGACAAATCCCATCTTGACTACATACGTCTCTCATAATTACCTTATATTATACTTGAATTCAGACTTATGTACTGCCATATTTCAGAACAGTGAAGAACTGAGCCAAAGTATAATATTTGGTAAATATCAAGACCCAATATGTATCTCAGGTCAGAGGATACCAAATGATGTTCACCTTTACTCAAAATTACTTATGATCAATCAGGAAGATTCCATGTAGTAATATTTGAGATGCAGGTCAGTCCAATATTTGCGTCCCACAAATATCTATGAACCTTGGTAGCAACCCATTGCTCTATATTCATCCATATGAATATCAACCAATCCAAGTTCATAATAATCTTACCCTCACACTTGTTCCAACAAGTCTGAACGACTACGGACGTTTAGAGTAAACAATTTACTCATGGATTAAACATGCTAAATTGGAACATTAATTGAAAGATTATAACCAAATAATTTTATTCAAATAAGTATCTGCAATGTTTTCAAGGATCTTCTTGCTTTGCCTTTTCAAGGAGCTTCGTGAGAGGATCTGCAATGTTTTGATCCGTGTGAACTTTGTGAATACATATCTTTCCCTTTTCTTCATCTCGTATGTAGTTGAATCTCCGCTCAATTTGCGTAGTCTTTTGATGAGCATGAGGTTCCTTGATTTGAGCAATCGCGCCCTCGTTATCACAAAAGATCTCTAGGGGGTCCTAAATGGAAGGGACAACCCCTAGATGAGCAATGAATTTCTTCAACCATGCAGCTTCTTGAGCTGCTAATGAGGCGGCGATGTATTCTGATTCTGTAGTTGATAGAGCCACCACATCCTGTTTGGAGCACTTCCAAGAGACCGCTCCTCCATTCAGAATGAAAATTTATCCCGATTGTGACTGTGAATCGTCACGATCGGTTTGGAAACTCGCATCCGTGTAACCTTTTAGAACGAATTCCTCATCACCAGATCCATAAATTAGGAACATATCTCTTGTCCTCCTTAGGTACTTAAGTATGTTCTTAACAGCCATCCAATGACTGTTTCCAGGATTTTGCTGGTATCGGCTTGTCATGCTTAAGGCACATGACACGTCTGGTCGAGTGCATATCATCGCATACATGATGGATCCAATAGCAGATGCGTATGGGATTGCCTTCATATTATCTTGCTCATCCTTTGAGCTAGGACATTGAGTCGTACTCAATATTTTTCCACTTTGAACAGGTACGGTACCTTTCTTAGAGTTCTGCATCTTGAACCTTTTCAAGATTTTATCAATGTATGCACTTTGATTTAAACCAATCAACCGCCTTGATCTATCCCTATAGATCTTTATTCCCAGAATATAGGCGGCTTCACCAAGATCCTTAATGGAAAACCAACTTCCAAGCCAGGTTTTTACACCTTCCAAGGTTGGAATGTCATTTCCGAATGGTAGTATTTCATCAAAATACAATACTAGGAAAGTTATTGTGCTCTCACTAGCCTTCTTATACACACAAGCCTCATCAGCGTTTTTGATGAAGCCAAATTTCTTTACCTCCTCATCAAAACGGTGTTTTCAGCTTCTCGATGCTTGTTTCAATCCCTAGATTGATTTCTTTAACTTGCATACTTTATTAGGATGTTTTGGATCGACAAAACCTTCAGGCTGAACCATATAGACATCTTCCTCAAGATATCCATTTAGGAAAGCAGTTTTGACATCCATTTGCCAAATCTTATAATCATAATAAGCAGCTATGGCAAACAATATCCTTATAGACTTTAGCATCGCAACAGGTGAGAAGGTTTCATCATAATCAACCCCTTGAGTTTGAGTGAAACCCTTTGCTACAAGTCTAGCTTTATAAGTATCCAAGTTTCCATGCATATCGATTTTCTTCTTGAAAACCCACTTACTTCCAACTACCTTGGAATTAAGAGGTGGTACAACAAGTTCCCAAACTTGATTGTCATACATGGATTGCATCTCAACGTTCATGGCCTCAAGCCATTTGTCACAATCCAAATTGGACACTGCATCATGGTATGTGGTTGGTTCATCTAAATCTACCACATAGCATCCATCCATGAAAAATCCGTATCTTTCAGGTGGATTACTAGTTCTACCACTTCTACGAATGTTTTGTGTTTATTGATCAACCGCTTGATCATCCTCAACATCCTCATGTTGAGTGCTAGTTTCAACAAAATGTGCATTGGGTAGTGGTTCTTGATCCTCCTCAAGATCCACTGTTCTACTGCTAGTTCCTTCCATAAGGAACTTTGCTTCTAACAACTCACCCTTTCTGGCAACAAACACCTTTTGTTCCAGTGGATCATAGAAATAATTTCCCATAGAATCTCTAGGATATCCAATAAAGATACACTTGGTGGATCGGACTTCCAATTTGTTTGGGGTGGGAGTCTTAACATAAGCCTCATAACCCCAGACCCTTAAGTATGATAGGGATGGAACTCTTCCATGCCATATCTCAAAAGGTGTCCTTTCCACCTTTTTGGTTGGGGCCATATTTAGAATACGGGCCGCGGAGAGCAAAGCGAAACCCCAAAATGATAGAGGCAATGTGCTTCTAGCCATCATAGATCGGACCATATCCAATAAGGTTCGATTCCTCCTCTCAGACACACCATTATGTTGTGGTGTTCCAGGTGGAGTGAGTTGTGACAATCCCACAACTCCTAAGATGATCTTGAAAGGCATCACTTAGGTATTCACCTCCGCTATCGGTACGGAGAACTTTAATTGACTTGTTTAGTTGATTTTCTACTTCATTCTTGAAGATTTGAACATTTCAAAAGCTTCATCATTGTGCCTTAATATGTACACATACCCATAGCGACTATAATCGTCGGTAAAGGTAATGAAGTATCTTTCACCATTCCTAGTCATTGGTTTAGAAGGACCACATACATCCGAATGTATGATTCCTAATAAATCTTTTGCCCTTTCGTTAGTTCCACTAAAGGGTGCCTTAGTCATTTTTCCTTGTAAACAAGATTCACATACATCAATTCATTTGTTTTTAAAAGACCATTCTTTTGAAGTGTTTGTATACGTTTCTTGTTTATATGACCAAGAGGACAATGCCAAAGATAGGCATCACTTAAATCCAACTTGAGTTTCTTGGTGTTAGTTTGGTACAATGAACTATTTAAAGCATTTTCATGAACCAATTCAAAAATAACATTAATGGGAATAGCTTTAAAATAGAACATATCATTTAAAGAGACATGAATATCATTTTCAACAATAGATAATACATAATCATAATGTCTTAATTAGGATACAGAAATAATGTTCCTAGTCAAACTAGGAGCATACAAAACATTCTTCAAATAACATCCAAGCCACTTGGAAGTTTTAGGATGTAGTCCCCATGAGCTTTAACTTGGACTTTGGTTCCATTGCCCATGAAGAGACTAACATCCCCTTGATTGAAGTCCCTACTTCTTTTGAACCCCTACAACAAATTGCAAATATGAGTTCCACATCCGGTATCCAATACCCATGTGTTAGCAGATGTAACATTAAGATCAATATGAATCATGTATATTGTACCTGAGGTCTGCCCGGCATCCCTCTTTGCTTTTAACTCTTGGAGATGGACAGGACAATTTCTTGCCCAATGTCCAATCTCCCCACACTTGAAGCATGGGTCATTAGTAGCAACATTTTGCTTCTTCTCTTATGGTTTGGGTGGCACCCTTGTTGTGACATCCGGTAATTTTCCGTTACCAAACTCTGTTAGTTCCGTTAAGTTTTGCATACACGTGTCGTAAGCACACACTAGTTGTCGTTTGACGTTGGTGACTTAAAAATAATTAATAATTTTAATTTAATAATAATCTAGTTGATAAGATGATTATTATGTTATGTTTATGTTTTTACATGCTTATTTATACACTACTGATAAACTGTTATGTTTATACGCAAACTCTTGAACTCACCAACCATGTGTTGACTTTTTAGTATGCTATTCTCAGGTCGTTAATCTGGATTGCTGATAGGAGCACTATACTAGTCAGTATGCATTTTAGAGATTTAAACTTCAAATATAATTACTCGTCTTTTATTTATGGTTTAAAATACTTGGTTGGCACTTGTTTTGCCATATGGTACTTTCACTTGTTTTGGGTTGTTTATTTACTTTACGCTTCCGCATGTCTTTTAAAGTTTGAACTCTGGTTTGGTTTACGTTAAATGTAGCATATAGAGTCGTTCCGAGTAACTATTGACTGTGATCCTGGTTTGTTCACACGCCTCGCGGTAAAACTCCGCACATGGATTTTGAGGGTTTGACACTTGCCACCCCTTTCCTTTTTCCCCATACGGGTCCCTTACCCTTGGCAACCTTTGCCTTGGGTGCGACATAAGGCCTTTTCTTGTTCCCACCTTCATTGATGGTGAGAACGGGTAAAACCCTTTTACCCATGGCCGCCTCAGTCGTTTTAAGCATTGAGTGAAGCTCACCAATGCTTTTGTCCCAAGCATTCATGTTGTAGTTCAACACGAATGTCTCGAACTTCTTGGTAAGGCCATGAAGGATCAAATCCGTGGCTAATTCCTTCGAGACGGGACAATTAATCCTCTCGAGGCGGTCAATATGACTTTTCATCTCAAGTACATAAGATGAAACAGATTGGTTGTCATCCATACAACATGCATGGAGTGCTCGAACCGTTTCGAAGTGCTCAACCCTTGCTTGCTGTTGGAACGTTTTCTTCAGCTGGGTTATCATGTCATAAGCTCCGTGATGTTCATACTTCTTTTGGAGATCCGGAGTCATGCTCGCTAGCATGAGACAAGACACTTGGTTGGAGTCCTTAGTGTATTTCAGCCAAACGTTATAGGCCTCCTCATCATCCTTAGTAGGTTGATCGGGGATAGGGTCGTCTAAAACATATGATCTTCTTTCTTGCTTGAGAACGATTCTCAAGTTTCGATACCAATCAATGAAATTATTATGATTTAGACGTTCGTTTTGGAGGATCGCTCGTAATGATTGGGTGGACGCGGATGAGTTATCATGATCGTCATTATTGGTGGCCATCTACAAAATTTAACAAAGATCTATTTTAGTATTTTCGATATTGCTATTTTTAATAATTAACGCCTTTTAAGGTCATTTTTATATTAAAATCTAGAACCTAAAATTACATTGAAATTATGGTTAGGTGACCTTTATCCCACGATTTAAATTAGTAAGGTGGTCAACGATTGACGGTTGCAACCATTTGCAACTTCTAGATGTATGGGATCGACTTTAAACATCATATGTAAAGTCGGCATGTTAATCCCATCAACACCATTTGGAAACCATATTGTAGGTGATTCATTTAACATGGTTTGCAAATCAAGTTACCCTACTTGCACACACGTGTGAGTTTACCCACATAAGTGGTTAGGTGACCTTTATCCCGCCAATATGGTATCCCCACCTTAAGTCACAAGTTCCCTTTAAATGGTTAGGTGACCTTTATCCCATTAAGAGTTTCCATATGACTCAAGTGTTGTGCAAAAGGACGGTGTTAAACTTGTTTGTCAAATGTTTAGAGATTTCATAATTCTAGTTTAGAAAACTCTATGTACTTGTATTTGCATGCTTTCAAATACAAGATACCCTATGGTCCTTTTAATAAAACCCATTTTATTACAAAATCATTAATCCTTTTGATAACCATTTATTAACACTTAATGATTAAGAACCATTTTTATATTAGCTTGTTAAGATCATTTTTATTAAGATTTTTTATCATATCCAAATATCATACAACCATTTATAAAATCACAATCAAACAAGCATAATATAAACAACCACAATGTGCATAACCATAGCTACTATTGTGACCACACTTGTTTGCCATCACCAGTGTGGTCATTTGGTCTTTCCTAAGGGTTGAATACAACACAAAATTGAGGTCTTCATAGACCCCCACTTGAACTTGCATCCATATTCTTCAAGTCCTTCTTTTGTGTCTTCCTCTTATGCTTCCTTCCCGAGCATCTTCTTTTACAAAATATATATCCTAATACATATTTTCTAGTAAAAGAAAAATACTCCTAATCTATTATTACATCCCAATGAATAAATAGACAAATTAATTTTTTAAACAAAGCACAAATTAATATACAACCCTATTGAATAAACCAAAACCAAACATTGCAAACATCCAAACAACACAAGGCCAAAAGCTAGGTTATGCACCAATATGAACATTCATCATATCATCCAAATATAACTAAGAATCCCCATTAAAACCCACGATTTTCAGCCAATATAAACTGAAAATTCGGTTTCAAACATTGTCCAAACAATATACATATCATCATACATATCTTTCAAGGTTTAATCACAAGCATGTGTGATATAACCTTGAAAGCTTGGGGATTCAACATACAAGAACATTTCAGCCCTTAAAAGGGTTATAAAATCCCATAAAACAAATTTTTAAAGGATACTAACAAGCATGCTATCCACATAACCGGCTCTAGATGCCATTGTTGGGTTTGTAAGAACACAAAACATAGTTTAACCTCATAAACTTACTGAAAGCGCAGCAGAATAATTACTTTAAAACATGATTATAAAGCTGAAAAATCATGTTGTTTAGGTGATTTATATATGTGTAAAACAAACCCATATAACAAAGGATCATTTATGTGAATAAGCAAGCTATGAACATATGTAAACTACATAAAATCAAAGCCACATTGAGCTGTGATTTCTACCTTTCAGCAGCCTTCAAAACCGTGGATGAAGGAATGAGATGAAGATGATGATGATGTCGAATATGCAGCCCTCAAAGAAGAGAACCTCAAGTTGCTACACCCACAAGCTTGTTCCAAACACCTTGTTTGCTAGGAAGTATGACACCAAGTGTTGTCCAACTTCTTGAAACCAAAATCAGCCTTGAAAACCCTTTTCTTCAGCCAAAATTTGAGTTCTATGAGAGAAGAAGGAGAGAAAAGACTATTGCATGTGTGAGAGAGAAAGAGTCTTGGAATGAATGATCAAAAGAAAGAGTGTAGCATTAGTTATCTTTTGTAAGAAAACAAGAAAGGGTTGTCTATCCAAGACAAGGGGCGGCCGTAGTAATAGTGTTAGACCAAAAGAACCAATGAGCCAAGATCAGGAAAACCTCTAAGTCCCACATGCCACTGCAACAACTGCTGAAGACTCCCATCAGCTATTCTGACAAAGTCTGAAGATCAAAGTATGAAGATCAAAGAACTGAAGAACAACAGCTGAAGACTCTAAAGTACTGAAGACAAGTACTGAAGTCTGAAGTACTGATCATACAAGTACTGAAGACTTCAAGTACTGAAGACAAGTGCTGAAGAATCAAAAGCTGAAGAACTGAAGAGCTGAAGAACTTCTACTGAAGCACAAAGTCTGAAGACAAAGACTGAAGACAACAGCTGATGACATCTACTAAAGTCATCAGCTGTTACATCATCTGAAGCCCAAGTTTGAAGAACCAAGTGCTGAAGACTCAGAGTTTGTCACAACAGCTGAAGAAGTCTTCTTCAGTTGTTGTGATGGTTTTTCTTTTTAATAGTTTATTTTGTTTCAGTAGTTGTACAACAGCTGTAGAGCTTGTTCTTCAGCTGTTATAGTTTCAGTAGTTATAAACGACTGAAGAGGTTGTTCTTCAGTCATTGTAGGATTTCAGTAGTTTACTTTTGTCAGTACTTGTAAAAGATAGGAACACTTTTGTAAGAAGATGTCAGCTGTTGACATCTTCAGTAGTTTTATGTTCCGTCAGTTGTAATTTTAATAATCGGTTGATGTCAGAGAAAGGACATCACCACCATCCTTTTGCCGCCTATAAAAGGATGGTGAACCATGCTGTTTTAATTGCCGAAATGTGTTGAGCAATAGAACAATTAATTTTTGCAGAACTCTTTTCTCTCTCTATGCTTGTGCTTTTAATTGCAATATCTTTTATGTTCTTGCATTAATCGCTAATTAACGTGCTAAATCCGCTGCAAACCAATCTGATTGATCAAACGAGAGGCTAAGATCCTGTCAAATGGTATCAGAGCAGGTTAATCATTGATCGATTTCACTATTGATCATTTGAAACTGCTCTTTTAATGTCTCTGTTTGATCGAATTAGCAATTTGCAAGAATTAGCCATAGAGAGTGAGTTTCTGCTGTTTCTGGCCAAAATCTTGAGGTCCTCAGGTGGTTTTGAGATACGTTTGTCTTGTTTAAACTTGTTTTTGACTAAAACCTGAGATGGCGACACCAACTAATGATCCTCACAATACTGGTTCCTCAACAAAGCCACCGATGCTTGTTAGGAATGAGTATAACATATGGCAAAGACGTATGCTACACCACTTGGCTGTCAACAGTGCTGGTCGTTGGAAGTCAGTGGTGCATGGACCATACAAGCCTATGGTGAGCGTCCCGGAATCTAATGAACAGGTTGCGAAGAAACCTGAACAATATTCGGACGAAGATCTAAAGCTGTTCGAAATTGATGCTAGAGCCCATGGAATTCTAGCCATGGCCATTCCTAATGAGATTTATTCAGGGCTCTTGTATCATGAGTCTGCTCATGACCTATGGGTTGCTCTAAAGGAACAATTTGGAGGAACTGATTCGGTCTTAGCAAACAATAGACAAATCCTCGCCCAACAATATGAGACATTCTCATATAGAAAGGGTGAGACTCTGACCCAGCAGTTTGAGCGGTTCTCTTGTTTGATCTCTGAGCTGAAGATGGTCAAACAAGAGTACACCAACAGCCAGATGAACAACAGGTTCCTCAAGTCACTGCCTGAGAGATGGGACACATACACCATTGTCCTACACTTTAGTGCTGATCTGGAAACTCTATCTCTCACCCAACTTCATGGGAAACTGCTCACTTTTGAGAGAGAGATAGAGCAAAAGAGGAAGTTATCCTCTTCTGGCAAGCTCGCTGATGACTTTGTCCAAGGTAATACTGCTTTGATAAGTCATGAGTCAGAATATGCTTCATCAGAAAGTTCTTATGATGAGCATATTGATTTCTCTACCAACTCAGAACAAGCTTTTGTTGGTGTTAGTAGTTCAGGAGGTGGTGGTGACAACTTGTGTTTTCTGATGGAGGATTTGAAGGGCATTCCAGATGATGATCTGGAAGAGATGGATATTTTGAACCAAATGGCAATGATAAATATCCGCTCTCAAAAGTTCTACAAGAGAACTGGTAGGAACTTCCCTGGACTCTCTGGCAAAACCAAAGTTGGTTTTGACAAGAGCAAGTTGAGGTGTCACAAGTGCCAAAGGCTTGGACACTTTGCAAGAGAGTGTAGATCATCTGGATCTAACTCATCTGCACCCTTTATGACTTTTCCCAGCAATAGCTCACAGCACAGAGGGCAACCTTCCTCTAGTTCTGGCCATCTATCACAAGCACAGGCATCACCTGCTTATTTTGTGCCACAGGGTCATATGCCTTATCCTTACCCCTGTTACTACATGCCTCAGCCTAGTCAAACTCAAGCACCCCCGGCTCAACCACCTCATGCTCTTCCAGAGCCTCAATCTTCCCAATCTCATCATCACACACAACCTTAACAACACAGCTTTTTCACCCCAAGTGTTGTTGACTGGAGTAGTCTACCAGAAGAGCTATCTGGTCAGGATCAACTACTCTAAGGTGCTGGTCAACATGGTGGTGACCAACCTTTTGGAAATCTTGCTCTGATGGCCCTTGATTCTGCTGAAGGGTCATCATCCAATGCCTCATCTCAGGTATCCACTGAGGCAAAAGCCAAGCTTTGTTCTGAATCATGCATAGCAGCATTTGCTTCTATTAGAGAAGCAAATGTAGCTTTAATAGATAAAAATATTGAGCTTGAGCATACTATTTCCAAAAGAAAAGCTGATTTTGAGGTTGCTCTAAAAGATAAAATGATGAGATTTACAAGCTTAAATGCCAAATCAAAGATGATAAAGCTAGGGAAGATGCACTTCTAGAGAAGTACAGAGACCTCAAGGAAACTCTTGCAACCACCCAAGTTGAGTGTGATCGATGGGTGCAATCATGCAAGGGTTTTGAAATGCTTCTTCGCAAGCAATCAGCTTCCAATGTGAAGTTTGGCATTGGTTATAATCACACTGCTCCTCCTACAGATTTCACTTCAAGAGCAGAAGTTGAATCTGATGGGGAGAGCAATAACCAATCTTTCTCATCATGTTACCTACTATCTTCTGAATCAGCATCATCAGAGATAGAAGTCAGCATTAACTTCTGCCAAAACCAATCAGCTGATGCTACAACAGCTGATGGTTTAAATGCTGACTGTCACATGACCACAAAGCTGATCCACTCAGGTGTTGTCACTAGAAGTACTGAAGGTACTGGAGAGCAAGTGACAACATCTGAAGTTCAAACCTCAAATACTGTTAGCACTAAAGAGAAGAAAACTAACAGTAGGAAAGGTTTGAAGACAGCTAGAGAGGATACCAGGAAAGCAGGCACTAGGAAGAAAACTGCTGGTACTGATGGCAAACAGCTGAAGAACAAGTCTTCAGCAGTTAAATCCTCTTCAGCTGATGATCAGCATAAGATGAAGAAAAATCCATGTGAGATATGTGGTTTGTTCAATCATCTTACTGATGATTGCTGGTACAAAAGGGGTTCCAAACTCAAACAGAAGGAGAAAATTAATGAGAACATCAATAAAATGAAGAATGAGTTTGAAACCAAGTTTGTACTAGCAACATCCAAGCCTGAAATCCCTAAGCCCAAAGCTGAATCTAAAAAGAAGGTAGGGATTACTCAGGCAACAGCTGAGGTTGCTCAGAAAAAGATGGTACAACATAGGAACTCATCATCAGTAAACTCCAATGTGTCTGAAGAGCTGAAGGCTTTATCACGGAATCGGACACAGTTGGTGATGATGGTTCAGCAACTAGTGGGAAGAGTCAACCACTTAGATGCTCCTGTGTTGAAACCACAGAAAAGGAAGCCCAAGCCAAAGGGTTCCTCTTCTGCACCATCTTCTTCACCTCAGGCTGTCACACTTAACACAACTGTTAGTGCTGCACATATAGCTGTGAACAGACCCAAAACCAAGCAGGTTTGGGTCTCCAAGACCAACTAACACATGGTTGTGTTTGCAGGGTTCTTCAACATGCCATAGAAGAATCTGGTATGTAGACAGTGGAGGATCCATGCACATGACAGGAAGCAGCTCCCTTCTTAATGACTACTCTCAAGGAAAGAAGGGATTTGTTTCCTTTAGCAATGATGCAAAAGGTTACATCATCGGAAAAGGCTTTGTTTCCAATGGGGAAATAAGGTTTGATGATGTTAACCATGTTGAGAATCTCAAGTACAACCTCTTGAGTGTCAGTCAAATGTGTGACAAAGGCCATGTTGCCCTTTTCACAAGCCAGAACTGTCGGATTCTGTCATCCAAAGTTCTGAGTTTGATTGACAAGGCATTGGATGAACACACTCTCCTGAAGGCCAACAGGACAGGAAGAGTGTATGCTTTAGATCTTTCCAAAAAGATGGATCTAAAAGGCCATCCTTGCCTATTCTCCAAGGCATCTCCTCAAGAGTCTACACTATGGCATAGAAGGCTGGGTCATGTTAATTTCAAGAACATGAATCAGCTTATAAGCCATGGTTTAGTAAGAGGATTGCCTCAGAAGGAGTTCAAGTGTGAAGATGACTGCACTGCTTGCTTGAAAGGAAAACAACACAAAGTTTCATTCCCTTCAATAGAAGAACCAAAGTCCACTGCCTGCTTGCAGCTCCTGCACATGGATCTCTTTGGTCCTGTCAGAGTGATGAGCATGGCAAAGAAGAAATACTGCCTGGTAATTGTGGATGATTATTCCAGGTTTGTATGGACTTTCTTCTTGCACTCCAAGGATGAAGCAGCCAAGACTATAGTGAACTTTGTGTTACTTGTAGAAAAGCAGTATTCCCTACAGGTCAAGTGTGTGAGAAGTGACAATGGAACATAGCTTAGAAACCACACACTTGATGACTTCTACCTGTCCAAGGGAATTAGAAGGCAGTTTAGTATTCCTAGAACTCCTGAGCAGAATGGAGTGGTGGAGAGAAAGAACGGGACTCTCGTTGAAGCAGCAAGGTCCATGTTGGCTGACTCAGGGTTGCCACTGACCTTTTGGGCTGAAGCTGTCAATACAGCTTGCTATGTACAAAATAGAGCTTTAGTGAATAAGAGGTTGATGAAGACTCCTTATGAAGTTCTTCATCATTTGGCTCCTGTGATTTCATTCTTTAGAGCCTTTGGGTGTCCATGTTTCATTCTCAACACTAGCAACCCACTCCAGAAGTTTGCTAGTAAGGTGGATGCAGGGTATTTTGTTGGTTATTCATCAACTTGCAAGGCATACAGAGTCTTCAACTGTAGAACAAAGGGGGTTGAAGAAACTCTGCATGTTAAGTTCAATGAATCTCCAAAGGACAAGATTCCACAAAACCCTGTGGAGTTGTTTGATCTGGACATACTGTAATATGTTCCTTATCAACCTCCATCTGTTGAGCCTGTCAACAGATCTTCACCTGGTGGTACTGATGATGATGTAGTCAGTACTCACCTCTTCAGGTTTAGTGACAACCTGCCTGAGTCCACTGAACCTGATGCTCCTGTAGCCTCAGCAGCTCCATCCACTACAAATGCTGATGAGATTTCTGCTTGCTCTACTTCGTTTGAGCTGCCATCCTCTACATGGTTTCAGGAATCTCCATCACCATCTGTTGCTGCTGATGGATCTACAAACACTTGCACAGATATCATAGTCTATCAAGAGCTCAAGAATCACCCCACATCTCAAATCATTGGTGATATTCATGCTGGAGTTTCAACCAGGAATCAATTGTCCAACTTCTGCTTCTATGCTCTCTTCATCAGTCAGCAAGAGCCAAAGAACTATCATATTGCTTTAAGAGACAATGGATGGGTGGAAGCTATGCAGCTTGAGCTTCTTCAGTTTAAGAAACAGCAAGTGTGGGAGCTTGTTCCACTACCCAAAGGTAAGTGTGCTATGGGCACCAAGTGGGTATTTAGGAACAAAACAGATGAGAAGGGCCAAATTGTCAAGAACAAGGCTAGACTGGTTGTTCAAGGGTTTGCACAGGAGGAAGGCATCGATTATGATGAGACCTTTGCACCTGTGGCCAGACTAGAAGCAATCAGACTATTCTTAGCTTATGCTGCCTTTCACAGTTTTAAGGTTTATCAAATGGATGTCAAAAGTGCCTTCTTATATGGAAAAATAAAAGAAGAAGTTTATGTGTGTCAACCACCAGGCTTTGAGGACAATAAACATCCAGATTGGGTGTACAAGCTTGATAAGGCTCTTTATGGGCTGAAGCAAGCTCCTAGAGCTTGGTATGAGACACTATCCACTTTTCTTTTAGAAAATAAGTTCACTAGAGGCACCATTGATAAAACCTTATTCATCAGGACTGTGGGACAACATAAGCTCCTTGTTCAAATCTATGTAGATGACATCATCTTTGCATCCTCTGATCCAAAGTTGTGTGATGAATTTACAAAGCTCATAAAGCTAAGGTTTGAAATGAGTGCTATGGGAGAATTACAGTTCTTTCTAGGTTTGCAAATCAAACAACAGGATGATGGAATCTTTATCCATCAGTCCAAATATTCAAAAGAGTTGTTGAATAAGTTTGATTTACAAACCTGTAAGCCCTGTTCTACTCCCATGAGCAGCATCACACAACTAGATGTAGATCAGAAAGGTAAAGCGGTTGATGAAACCCTTTACAGATGTATGATTGGGTCCTTGATGTACCTTACAGCTTCTAGACCAGACATCATGTTTGCAACATGTGTTTGTGCTAGATTTCAGGCTACACCTAAAGAATCCCATTTGATTGCAGTCAAAAGGATCTTTAGATATCTGCAAGGTACCCAATCACTAGGTCTTTGGTATTCAACTGGGCATTCTTGCAAACTAGTTGGTTTCTCTGATAGTGACTATGCAGGATGCAAAGTCACCAGAAAATCCACTTCTGGTGGTTGCCAATTCCTAGGCAATTGTTTAGTTTCTTGGCAGAGTAAGAAACAAACATCAATTGCTACATCCACTGCTGAAGCTGAGTACATTGCTGCTGCAAGTTGTACCTCTCAGATACTCTGGCTTCAGAATCAACTTCTGGATTATGGCATTACTAAGACAAAGACTCCATTACTAATGGATAGTGCTTCAGCTCTTTGTATTGTCAAAAATCCAGTCCAGCACTCTAGGACCAAACATATTGAGATCAGACATCATTTTATCAGGGATTGCTATGAAAAAGGTCTGATTGATCCTAAGTTTGTTCCTAGTGCTGATGAGCTTGCAGATATTTTTACCAAGCCTTTAGATAGTGCCACTTTCCAAAACTTGGTACTAAGGCTAGGTATGCTGCAGCTAGAATAATTTGACCAATGCTGATGCTCTCAATTCACAACTACTAATGAGCATTAGGTCAAATACAAGTACTGAGGAGTAATTTAGTCTTCAGCTCTTTCACAACTACTGAAGACTAAAATGACTCAAAGTACTGATGTACATTATTTATTGAAAACAACTGATGTAGTGAGGTGGATTACAACTACTGATATATGATTTTAAAATAAATAAGTACTAAAGAACAAATTTTGCTCACAAGTACTGATGTGTAAATTTACACAAGTACTGAAGACAAAATTTGTTCACCAGCTCTGAAGAGTATTTCATCAGCACTTATGAACATCTGATCACAAGAGCTGAAGGCATAAATATTCACAAGAACTGAAGGGTCTATGAAACATCTGAAAGTCAGCCAAAGAGCTGATGAGTAAGTGTGGAGGCTAGTATGAAACAACTGATTTGACGGAAACAGCTGATGAGTAATTTCTCATCAGCTGATGATAACAGCTGTTGTTTTATACCCAAACAACTGAAGGACAAAACCATGTCTTCAGTAGTTGCACAACTACTGATGGCTAACACCAAGTCCTGAGTTGTTTACAACAACTGAAGCAATACCATGTCTTCAGTAGTTCACAACTACTGACATCAGTAGTTCACAACTACTGAAGGCTAACACCAAGTCTTCAGTTGTTACAACGTCTGAAGAAGAATATCAGGTCATCAGTAGTTCATAACTACTGAAGACTGACAGTAACTCTTCAGACGTTTACAACATCTGAAGGACAAAACCAAAGTCTCAGTAGTTTCAACTACTGAAGACCAACACCAAGTCCTCAGATGTTACAACCACTGAAGGTTAAAACCACATCATCAGTCGTTACAACAACTGATCACTAACACCAAAACCTTCAGTAGTTTTCTTTCAAGCCTTTGACCTACCCTATAAATACCCCACCTTCAGAGCATTTACTCCTCACTTGACCTAATCTTTCAAAACCTCTGAAATTCCCATACACCATTAATGGCGAACATGCAACTGAAACCTCGACACAACTGTGTCGCCCATCTCACCAAATCGCCATTATGGCCCAAATTTCACCAAGCCGTCGATCTTATGCATGACTCACCATACAAAACGGCTTTTCTCTTCAACCCCACTATATACACTGACTCCTTGATGGAGTTTTGGACAAACATAACCGTCCAAACCGGAGAGCAGGATGGCGAGGTCTCTCTCCGGTCCTCCGTCAACAACCACCCCGTGGTTATCACTCCAGCTACCCTGCGCCAAAACCTACAGCTGGAGGATGCCACCCACCCAACCTCCTACCCCAAAGGTGCCCTGGATCTATCACTCACATCCAACGACTATCAGGGTGACCTCTCCGACTCCACCTTGTTGAAGATGCACTTCCCTGATCCCCAACGCCTCATTTTTCACTCCCAAAACCTCTTCGTGGGACCAGATGTCAACAAGGTGGCAACAGGTATTGTTTTCTATCTTCGAGCATCAACCTCTGAACATAACTGATCTCATCTTTTTGGAACTTAAAGACATGGCCACAAAACCTCTTTCTAACCGTTGGATCTTGTATCCACGGTTCATGATGGCCGTGATAGAAAACCAGCTTCAGCCTGAGGGACTAGTTGGCACTGGGGTCCCTGCCATGGCTGTTCTAGCCGAGGTATACTCCAGGCACAACACTGACCACACACTCAAACAGGCTGGCCGGCTGCGAAAACCCACGCAGCAGGAACCCACAGCCTCCACCTCCAAATCCAAAGTCCCCACCAAACCAAAAGCCAAAAAGAAGCCCAAAAAGGCTACTCAAGGAGATGAGTCCCCTGAGGATGCCCCTGCAACACAAAGGCAGGATGTGTCTGCTGGTTCGATTCTCCCAGCAGGTACCACGACTCCACCTACCACAACCGCACAGGCTTCCTCTCAACAGGAGCCTGATGCAACTAATACTGGGGCAACCACACTACTGGGGTCTATCTCAATTGAGAGGACTGCCATTGAACAGCACAGTCCTCCCCCTGTGCACACTGCTTCGAGCCCATCTCCTGATGAGACCGCCCCACAAAGCCCTACATTGGTTATCGCCAAAGTGCTGACCCATCTGAGCACTCCACCCTCTCCCCAGAAACCTATTACAACTAGGGTGGATACAAGTGCCAGTGGGAGCCCACAACACAGAGAATCACAAGACCAATCTCCCAGTGTGGCTAGGGAGATAGGACAATCTGGTGAGGCTGCCACTTCCTCTGCATCAACATCTGAGCAGGGTGAAGCTGGTAACATCAATAAGACCTCACCAGAGGCAACTGCCGATGATGGATCCAATCCGGAGGCTGGAAGTCCCCAGTACCATGAACAAGGGGCACATGCTGTATCTGAGCCACACTCAGAGCATGTACATCGTGACATTGTCAGGAGGTCAGATGATTCAGTTCATACTGATGATGACCTGAGCTTCTTCTATGATGTAGTAGCTCAAAACACTATCTTAGAAGATGAGATAAGCAGACTCAAAGAGCTGCTTGCTAAAATGACTCAAGATAGAAGTCCATCTGCCACCATGACCCCACAGATGGCACCTTCACCCGAAGGTCTCAAAAACACTGAGCCACTGCCACAAACTCGGCCACCAGCCTCTGCTTCTGGCACTAGCTCTCAGGGTCAGAACCCCCTGAGCAGCTGGATGCTATCCTCCAGAAATCCCTGCTTCTCATCACACCCATACTTCAAGATATAGTCATTCAAACCCTTGATGAGAGACTTCCCACTTATATACAACCCATGGTGGAGGTTGCCATTACTAAGGCGCTTGCTGACAGTCAAACCCCAACCAATGCACCTAAAAAGGGGGAGACATCAGTGCAAGCCAAGAGGAAGAGGGGAGAGGAGGAGTTAGAGGCAGAGAAAGAGGTGGTGGTTGAGAGGGAGATGGCTGAGGAGAGTAGTAGGGTGAGGGAGAAAGGGAAGAGGAAAGAGAGGGAGGTTGAGCATATAGAAGTGGCTGGAATCCAAAAGGATTTCAGTGCCACTTATAAGAAAAAGGGAGAGGAGGGAAAGAAGGTGGTTGACTCCGATCTAGCAGCCCTTGTCAAGGAGGCTGATGCTGAACAAAGCAGATCAATGGACTCTGCCATTGGTCAGCTGTTCAGGCAAGGCTTTGACACGGACATAGCATTGCTAGATCTGGAGCTCAGGAAGATGGAAACCAGGGAGATCGAATACCGATGGTCTACTTATAGCCAAGAGGATAAAAAGAGACTCGAGGCTATGAGTAGATTCATTTCGAAGTATCTGGGCAGGCCAGTCCTTGATGTCAAAGCATGGACCAGGGACAGAATCTTGGCTATAGCAGCCAAGATCTGTTCAGCTGGTGACTTCACAAAAGGACTGGTCGCTGAGGCCCTCTCAGAAGCCGGTGCTGGGAACAGGACACTGCTAGTAAAACAGACCAAACCAGC
The DNA here is from genome assembly GCA_024085815.1 of Flaveria linearis. NCBI lineage: Eukaryota > Viridiplantae > Streptophyta > Magnoliopsida > Asterales > Asteraceae > Flaveria > Flaveria linearis. The sequence continues at coordinate 34,003,516 of CM044007.1, read as the reverse complement.
TCTTATCTCTAGGTTACTAGCAGTGCCTGCCAACATTCCCACACCAACAACCCAACCACAACCCACTAAACCAACCCCTTCACCATCAAAACCCGCAGCCAATGATCCACCCTTGAAGAAGAAGAGAAGGGTGTTGAGGCTGCAAGAAGAAGAAGAAGAGGAGGATAGACTGCCCCTTTCAGCAGTCATCCCTCTACCAAAAGCCAAACCCCAAACCATCACTCCCACCTCACAGATGGATACTGTGAGGATAAAGATAGAGGAAGAGGCGCAGCAGTAGCTTCTTGATGCTAAAATGCTTAAGTCAATTGACCAAGCATATGCTGCCTCTACCTCTATCATGAACTTGAAGAAAGAAGCTCTGAGACTCTTCACTCTCAAACAAACCTTCCAATATAACAAAGAGAGAGTGAGGGCTTGGCCTGATCCGAGGGTGGCTCACAGGATTACAAAGAAAGACATTCCTGTGAGGTACAAGAGCCAGATGAAGAGGATTGTAGATGAAATAATCACAGTGGCTCTTGTAGTAACACCCTGGAAAATTATGGATGAGTTTGAGAAAGCTTATAAGTCTGAGCAACCACCTGAAATGATATTGGAGAACAGGATGGTTAGAAAAGGCTTAGTTTATAAGAAGTTTGAGAACTTCCGCAAAGATGAGCTCAACTTGTTGCAAGAAGGCAGACATCCAGATGAATTTGCATATAAGCAAATCACAATAGTTGAGCTCAAGAATGGCAAACAGGTCAACTTTGTCTCAGAGATGTACGGCCGTGAAGGATTGTTCGATGGTGGGGCTGAAGACATGACCAAAGAAGAACAAATGATTTTCGTCCGAGCCTACACCAGAGAGTCCTACAGGCTAGTACATGGGAGGTAGGTTTCGTGGATGGGATAACAGCTCCGTGTCTAATTCCCCAAAACAGAGCTCCCATCCATACTTAGCCAAACAAACACTAGAAACCTTCTCCCAGGCCAGTGCTTATCTGGGTCAACTTCTAATCTGATCTAGAAGGAAATAGACCAATCCTTATGCCACCAATAAGTGGGACAACCAATAATTAGAGGTTTTGGCTGCATTGGTTCAGGGGGAGTTTGTTGGACCAAAAGAACCAATGAGCCAAGATCAGGAAAACCTCTAAGTCCCACATGCCACTGCAACAACTGCTGAAGACTCCCATCAGCTGTTCTGACAAAGTCTGAAGATCAAAGTATGAAGATCAAAGAACTAAAGAACAACAGCTGAAGACTCTAAAGTACTGAAGACAAGTACTGAAGTCTGAAGTACTGATCATACAAGTACTGAAGACTTTAAGTACTGAAGACAAGTGCTGAAGAATCAAAAGCTGAAGAACTGAAGAGCTGAAGAACTTCTACTGAAGCACAAAGTCTGAAGACAAAGACTGAAGACAACAGCTGATGACATCTACTGAAGTCATCAGCTGTTACATCATCTGAAACCCAAGTTTGAAGAACCAAGTGCTGAAGACTCAGAGTTTGTCACAACAGCTGAAGAATTCTTCTTCAGTTGTTGTGATGGTTTTTCTTTTTCAGTAGTTTATTTTGTTTCAGTAGTTGTACAACAGCTGAAGAGCTTGTTCTTCAGCTGTTATAGTTTCAGTAGTTATAAACGACTGAAGAGATTGTTCTTCAGTCGTTGTAGGATTTCAGTAGTTTACTTTTGTTAGTACTTGTAAAAGATAGGAACACTTTTGTAAGAAGATGTCAGCTGTTGACATCTTCAGTAGTTTTATGTTCCGTCAGTTGTAATTTTAATAATCGGTTGATGTCAGAGAAAGGACATCACCACCATCCTTTTGCCGCCTATAAAAGGATGGTGAACCATGCTGTTTTAATTGCCGAAACGTGTTGAGCAATAGAACAATTAATTTTTGCAGAACTCTTTTCTCTCTCTATGCTTGTGCTTTTAATTGCAATATCTTTTATGTTCTTGCATTAATCGCTAATTAACATGCTAAATCCGCTGCAAACCAATCTGATTGATCAAATGAGAGGCTGAGATCCTGTCAAATAGTTTTAAAATGGGTTTCCCACCCATTTTAATCCCTTGTTTTATTTACACTCTTTCATCCATTCAAGTTATAAAAATTAAAACCTAGTTGTAATTTTTATAACACAACACTCTTTTATATGTCGTTATCTAACTATCTTAAATAATGAAACAAATAAATATCTCTAGAACAAATTATCCATATAATGTTGTTCTATCACAAAAGCAATATTTAGAAAACCAATTTTCTAAATAGGTGTCAACATTTATTATATGATCTTATCAATAAATAAATGTATGTTGGTGTTTGTATAGCTTGTTATTGGGTATGACCTGACTTGGATCATAATGTACCAACCACATCAATCTTGTATGTGTCTTGGGCATATAAGATCCTACACTCGAGTGTCTGGATCGTCCTCTCAGACTGACCGTTCGTCTGAGGATGATAAGCCATGCTGATATGTAGCCTCGTTCCCATCGCATCGTAGAATTTCTTCCAAAACATAGATGTAAACTGAGGGTCACGATCAGATATAATAGACATTGGTACACCATGACGAGCTACAATCTCTTTGATAAATAGATCCGCGAGTCTCTCAGAGGAATACGTCTCTCGGATCGGTAGGAGGTGAGCACTCTTCGTCAAACGATCAACTATCACCCATATAGCATCATACCCTTTCGGGGTACGTGGTAACTTCGTAATAAAGTCCATGGTGATATGCTCCCACTTCCACTCAGGTATATCCAACGGTTGGATTTTCCCATACGGCTTCTAGTGTTCCGCCTTCACTTGCAAACAAGTAAGGCATTTACTCCCATACTCTGCTACGTCACGTTTCATACCCGGCCACCAATAATCTTTCTTCATGTCATGGTACATCTTGGTAGCACCGAGATGAATGGAGTATCGAGTCTTATGAGCCTCGTCCATGATCTTTCCACATAGATCCTCGTAATGAGGAATTCACATCCGCCCATATCGGGTTCTAACACCAAAAGTGTTTTCACCCAACTCTACGACTAGGCCTCTCATCCTTTCAGAGTTAAGATGATCTTCCTTCAACGCTTCATCTTGAAACTCCTTGACCTGTGTCATCACATCAGAGGTCATAATTAGCTGGTAAGCCTTCACCCAAATCGGCTCGGGTCTTTCCTTTCGGCTAAAGGCATCTGCCACCACGTTGGACTTGCCCGGATGGTAATGGATCTCGCAATCGTAATCCTTTATGAGCTCCAACCATCGCCTTTGCCTTATATTTAAGTCTTTTTGCTCAAATAAGAACTTCAAGCTCTTGTGATCCATGAAGATGGCGCACTTCATCCCGTATAAGTAGTGCTGCCAAATCTTCAACGCGAAAACCACAACAGCTAGTTCTAGATCATTCGTGGGATAGTTCACTTCGTGGGTTTTCAGCTGTCGGGATACATAGGCTATCACCCTTCCATGTTGCATCAACACGCAACCTATCCTAGAATAAGAAGCATCCGGATATACCACTAAGTCTTCACTACCTTTGGGTAATGTCAAGACATGAGCTTGTGTTAATCTCGCCTTTAACTCCTCGAAAGCATCCTCCTGTTCTTGACCCCACATGAACTTTACATCCTTGCGAGTCAGTTTAGTCAAAGGTGAGGCTATCTTGGAAAAGTCTTGAATAAATCTTTGATAATACCCCGCCAACCCCAAGAAGCTACGAATCTCGGATGGTGTCTTTAGAGACTTCCATTACATCACCGTCTCCACCTTTGCCGGGTCTACTATAATCCCCTCGAGATTTACCACGTGACCCAAGAATTGCACCTCGCGCAACCAAAAAGCACACTTGGAGAATTTGGCATACAACTTCTCCCTCTAAAGTGTCTCCAATACCTCATGTACGTGGCCAGCATGCTCTTCCTCACTTATTAAATAAATCAGGATATCATCAGTGAACATAATCACTGATTTATCTAACATTGGCCGACACACCTGGTTCATTAAATCCATAAAAGCAGCTGGCGCGTTAGTTAAACCGAAAGACATAATGAGAAACTCGTAGTGTCCATAACGCGTGCGAAAAGCTGTTTTAGGAATGTCTTGCTCCTTAACCTTCAACTGATGGTAGCCAGATCGAAGATATATCCTTGAGAACCAACTGGCACCTTAAAGATGATCAAACAAGTCATCAATCCTCAGTAATGGATACCGATTCTTCACCGTCAAGTTGTCCAACTCACGGTAGTCGATGCACATCCTCATACTACCGTCCTTCTTCATGAACAAGACCGGAGCACCCCAAGGAGAGATACTCAGTCTAATGAACCCCTTATCGAGCAACTCCTGTAGTTGCTCCATTAATTCCTTCATCTCTGAAGGAGCCAAACGATACGGCGCCTTAGCGACAGGCTGAGCACCGGCTGAGCACCGGGTATCAAATCAATTTGAAATTCTATTTCGCGATCTGGTGGTACACCTGATAAGTCCTCTAGAAACACATTGGGAAAGTCACATGCCACCGGAATATTGGACAATTGTGGTGTTGACGTGTCCACATCCTTCACGAAGGCCAAATAAGCAATACATCCACGCCTCATGCACTTTCCCGCCACCACCATCGAAATCACTTTTGGAATCTTCGTAACTCGATCATCGTATATGGTCACCGAACTCCCGTCAGGTGGCTGTTAGTCTAATCATCTTCTTACGACACAAGACGTTCGCTTCATAGGTTGCTAATCAATCCATCCCTGGTACTACATCAAATCCTCCTAGGAGCATCACATGTAACTTAGCAGCAACCCTATGACCCTCTAATTCTATGGCACAATCCTCTATCATATCAGTAACTCTAGTAGACTTACCAATAGCAGTTTTTATATCGAAGGGCTCATCAATACGTCTACTACTAATAGGTAATTTAGCACAGAAAGCAGCAGAAATAAAACTTCTACTAGCACCAGAATCAAATAACACAGAAGCAAGAGTTTGATTTACTAGAAACGTACCTCACATAACATTGGGGTCCATCCTAGCCTCCTCCCTGGTCATCGTGAATGCTCTGGCGCTTACCCTTGCTTCTGAGTTCTGGTCTTCTTGCCCGCTCCGGAACTTTCTGCCCTCGGCTTCTTGCACTCCCTGCTCAAGTGACCTACTTCACCATAGTTGAAGCACTTCGCTGCTCTGCAATCTCTAGAGATGTAGCCGGGCTTCTCGCACCTGAAACAGACATTAAGCCCCAGCCTACCCTCACTAGCGTGCTCCTTTCCACACTTCCTGCATCTATTCACTCCCGAGCCTGCGGCAACGACACGTTGATCATCCACCCTCGCTGTCTTGTTGTTTGCCGGAGCACCACCCTGTCCAAGCCGCTTCCTGTTCCAGTTCCAGTCACCACCACCTTTCTTACTCACCTTAGACACCACTACCTCCCTTTCATCACACAGTCTCCCAGCCAAGTCAACCACCGACCTAAACGTACTCGGTCGGGCGGCGATCATGTGCCTACGGATATCCGCCGGCAAACCCTGAATATATCTCTTGATCTTTCGTGACAGGGGCGTCACCAGATCTGGCACCAACACTGCCATCTTGTTGAACTTGGTAGTATATTGCTGACGTGTCATGGTTCCCGCCTTCAACTACAAGAACTCTCTCTCCACCTTGTCCAACTCCCGATGAGGACATAACTCCTCAATCACTAACTTCTTTAGCTTGCTCCACCTCATTCTACCAATCGCCCTGCTACCCTCGGCTTGGACAATGTTGTCCCACCAACATAGAGCCGAGTCCACAAATGAATGAGTGGCAAACTTCACCTTCTGGTCCTCCCGGCACTCGCTGATTTCAAGGACAACCTCCATATCCCTCACCCATCAGTGAGCAGCAACAGCAGTGCCATTACCATCAAAGGTGGGGGGCTTGAATCTTTGGAATGCTCCATAATTACAGCCTTATGCTACCTCCAGCACAGGCTCCTTTTCCTCCTCTTCCTCATCAGTAGAAATAACTGTCTCGGTCTCCTTCTCTAACAGTCTTAATCACTTCGGTCACTACAGACGGCAAGATCGTCTACATGACCTGATGAACCTCCTTCACTGCAGCCTCCTTTACCGAGGCTCTTAAGTTAGCACTCTTATCACCACCCTCCGGATGAGGGGTCTCAGGCTCCTCATGGGTCACCTTTTCAACCCTGGGCCTCCCACTTGTGACCCGTGGTTCAGCACCACATCCACCCAGTACTCCGCCTCGTGAAGCCTTAGAAGATCAACCTCCAGCCATTTCTAATCGCTATAAGATTCAAACACTAACACGGTCATTCAAGGTAATAGCTCAGTTTATGTCAAGTATATTAAGTCCCTAATTACAGTGGCTAGTTGTGATTAACCACTTACTTTACTCTTCATACCCCAAGCATTTCCTATACTGACTACATCAGTATCTAAATCTACTAAGAGCAAACAGATCAAATAACATGCGCAAGTAATACCGGTTAACATTAAAGAATATACCTGATAGCACGTAACTACTCGGACTGGCATCCCTTCCCTTTGCCCCATTCTCAGTTTAAGTTTAGGTTTCTTTTGAAAATATTCACCCATTTTACTTAAACTTTTGGCTCTGATACCAACTTATAAGGCCCCGTTCCTAGGAACCTCACAGTTGGTCATTCATCGCACATAAAACATACATTTAATTAAAACATTGCAGTGGAAATTAAAATTTATAACCATTTCATATATATTAATGACAACTTTTGCAAAGTAATACAATACGATTAATAGTTACAAAATATTATAATTGCATTACATCACAAAAACGTCATTATTATATTAATGGGTGCCATCCCAAAAATGCCAAGTAGCTGCTCCGTGCCATCCTCAGTAACTCTTACCTGTCAACTGGAAAATACATAAAAGTCAGCGTTGCTGAGTGAGTTCTAGTTTTATAAATAAAATACTTTAATTTTGATATAAACTTTCTTTACTTTCATACGCGGTCATGCATCATACGTACAGATAGGGATTATTACTTTTAACTTTCATTATCATTCATTTTCCACCATCATAGTCATAACATGCTTTCATTTCATGCTTTTCATTAACATTCTCTTACTTTCGCTCTCATCCTTTCGTAACGTACTTATTATCATTCTTTTACATTCGTACTTGTTTACTTTCATTCTTTCTTTCATACGTTACGTCATTCTTTTACTTTCATATGGATTGATGAACAATACCCCGAACATTATGCACGAAGCTGAAGCTGGACTTGTGGTAATTAAACCACGAACATTGTGCCCAAAGCCCCAGTCACCTAGGGCAAGTCATCTCTTCCATTCATTCAAACCAATTGGTATACCCTGAACATTATGCACGAAGCTGATGCTGGACCTGTGGTAATTAAACCAAGGACATTGTATCCGAAGCTGATCCAGTCACCTAGGGCATGCCAATGGGCCTTGTCAATTTCAATGATTGAGCCTGCGTGCAACCTTTGGGGTAGCTAACCCGCATAATAGTTGAGCTAACGACAACATGGTCATGCACCTCCTTTCATTTGCTTGCAAGCCATTCTTTCGTTCATTACGTTTTACTTTTCATCATTGTTATCTTTCATTTCGTTACGTTATTCTTTACAATCTTTTATTTATTTGTCATAGTACGTAAAGTAATAACATAATATTTAACGTATTTTACAACACAAAATAAATACGTATATATACCATTAAAAGATAACACATATACATACCATACATCATTCATACATTCCATAACCCTAAAACATCCTATAATCATGCTTAAAATGGGTAATCATTGCCCATAAGTCAAATCAGGTCAAACCCTAAACTTTCTGTTGTTCCTGAAATTTCAGAAATTATTCTAAGTGTCTAGGCGCATGGGCACTATTTGGGTGTTTCTGCCCTGTTCAGGCGTTTTGCTACTATGCAGGCCTCTTGACTAACACTTGGTCATTTTTCACTTAGACGCATGGGCCTATTTAGGCGCATGGACACTATTCAGGCGCTTGGGCCTAACACTTAGTCATTCTGGGCAATTTCTCAGTTGACTGGGCACTACTCAGGCGCATGGGCCTGACTTAGGCGCATGGGCATCTAGGCGGCTGGGTACTGTTTGGGCGGTTAGGGTTTCTGGGCGGTTGGGAAACACTTAGTAAATCAGACCGTTAGACGCATGGGCCACTGTTTAGGCTCATGGGCAACTTACTTTCACCAATTCAACATAAATCAGTCCCGATTCATCCCATATCATAATCTAGGCATAGTAATAACATTCTAAGCATCACCAAATGTACATACACACATATAAATCCCAAATTTACACCCACCCACATACATATTCACACACACACATACGGGTAAAAACCTATTTTTTTACAAAAACATGAACACATGCATTTCTAGCCCTAAAATTTGTTAAAAACATGTTAAAAAGGGAGTTCTAGAGCTCACCTTAGCTGCTTTTGAGCTTAAACCCTTCTCTTGAACTTCTCAGACGTTTTTAACACCTAAAACACACTAAAACACACCACTCGAACATACAATAACACATAAGCATATAACCGAGGCTAAGGCCAGTTAAGAACATCGCAAAACCAAGAATTCTTACCTTGATTTCAATTTCTTCTTCTTGTTCTTCAAAACCTTAGAGTTTCTGCTCTTCTTCTCTCTGTCTCTAAAAAACCGAATGACAAGGTGTAAGCAGGCAACATGGGCGGCCATGTCGATTTATTCACCAACTTTTCAAAGTTTTGTCCTTTTGGATAGTTTTAACCCTCTTCTTGGTTTAAATGACATTTCCTTCTTTTATTCACTTTTATTCTTTCGTTGGTGTTCTAGAGGCTAGGATGGAAGCTTTCCTTAAGAAGGGGTGGAGAAGAGAGTCTCATGGTACTCACTGAATCCCATATCTTCATCATCATAGAATTCAAGGTTGGGTATGGGTTGATTGAGGTCTAGAGGCTGGGATGGAAGCTTTCCTTTGAAGGTTGTTCACTAGAAGGTGTGGGTTCAACACTAGCTTTTGCTGCTAGGTTGTCACCTTGAGCAATGAGCTCTAACATTTTTATGACTAGGGCTGTTTCTACCCCTGAGAAGCCCACAGTAGGCTTTCTTATTGCTTTGAAGATGCAAGGATTCATCTGTCCTATTTTACGAATATTACATGTTCCCCTTAACTGTGAGCCCAATTCACAGTTAAGCATGTGTTGAACATATCTAGGAAACACATAATATTCTAGGGAATCTAAGTTAGCAAGAAAATTTGTATATTCAAACTGAGAGTACCTAAACTTGACACTCTGAACCATCCTATGGACTATATAAGAAAGGTCCTCTACAATTTGATACCAGCCTCCATGCTTGTTTGATAAACAATGGATGACTACATGGAGGAGGTACTTCCATTTGGAGTAGACCTTTCCTTTTCTGAAGGTTCTTACGGAGTAATCACCTTCATAGCCCATCTTCCTGAAGGATTGGTTGACAATAGACTTTGGGAAGGACAAGTCGCCTTCTACATCATCCAACCATAGATGAGTGTTAATGGAGGCTGGATTGATGAAAATTGTCCTCCCCTGCACTGTGGCAGACAGTGCCTTCTCCCCATCCATAGTGACCTCTTGGCAGGTCTTCCAAAACTCCAAAAGTTGATCTTCATATAGTGAAGGATCTATGGGGAGGGAGGTGAAGTAATTGGATAGAGTCAAGAACCGACAGACCTTTGAGAAACCAAAATCTTTCTCAGAGTTCAATACATCAACCTAATTATGTTTCCTGTGTAAATGCATGGAAAAATCTGGTTGGTTTCTAGGTGTAAGGATAATTACAATTACAAAGATCGATCTCGTTATAGTGAATGCGGAATATAAATGATCACGGATTAAGAAGAACTGAAATCAAACACACATAACCCAAATATTAATGAACTTCAAGTGTATTGCTCTCTGAATTTGAAAATTTACAATGAGTACAGATTCTATTTATAACAAAAGATGTTCTCGCGCGAAACCATTAGTTCTCGCGTGTTTAGTAGTTGTCGCGCGAGAAGCAGTTTTTGCACGGTAACTTTAGTTTCTCACATGGACTTGATCTTGATCTTCATCTTGATTTGATTTTCCGAGCCTCTAGGTTCAACCCTACAATCTCCCCATTGGCTCGGTAAATCAATGTTGTTAGAAGTCCACATCTGCAACCTTGTAACTGCCCCCGTATGAATACATGTTGTTGTCCAGGGCCTTCGTTATCAACCAACCAAAATACGCTGCTAAAAGATGAATAGATTCATCTACTATAATGTGACAAGCCTACAGCCTCATCAAATCTTCTCTTCCAAACTTGAGCAAGTCCACAGGGTTGATGATACGGTAATCTCTGTCAACATAGTGTATCAACACGTGTCCCCTATCCTTTTCATAACTCCACCACATAAGCTTCGACAAGTTGTTACCTAGAACTAGAGCATGTATAGGTATCTTCCTCTCATACCTTGGATGTCTATAAACCCTGATCTTTATAGGTTTGTTCGTGTTAGGATCAATCTGGGTGTCATCTTCAATGACTTTGGATTTGGCTATCTTAAAGTGTTTGAAGTTGGTTTTACTGTGTCTGTATATCAGGTTTCTAATCCAATTTCCCTTCCCATAATTACTTGGATTAATGAATGGAACAAAACCCATGGCATATAAATCTGATGCTTTGAGTGTATGAAAATCATGTTCATCCTGATAATACTCAATAGCTCCCGCTCTTCTCGTTATCACATACATCTTCTTTTCTTCATCATACGCCCAACTAATAATAGGTTATGAGTTTCCGTACCTTGTGAAAGGTTTGGAATGTCTCAGTGTATGAACATTAGTTGGCGGTGGCGGAGCTGCAATAGTACGGCTACTAACCTGACGTATACCACTTTGAACAGTTTGCTCTGCTGTCTTGTCAGTTGTATCTTCAGTATTTGTCTCCCCGATAATCTCTCCCTCTTCAACCAAGATGTTTGAAAATAAGTCTTTGAGACTATTTCCAAATATATCTGTACAATCCACTGTAATCTCCTCCAAATTATCAAACGTATTCAAACCTTCGTCTTCTTCCTCAACAATTAGTCTTTGCTGGAAAGAGTAAAATTCCTTCTCATAGGCTTCTTCTGTGGCAGGATCTAAGGGTGTGTACTGTATCATCAGGACTTGGTCTGGAGACATTGGCAGAACCTGATGATCAAGGAGTACTAGTAGGAGCACCCATATCACCTCCTTGGTCATCACCATTATCACCTTTCTTATCATCATCCTTCTTATTATCTCCCTTATCATCACCATCATCATCATCATCATCATCCGCATCATCACTGTCAGGATCTCAGCCTCTCGTTTGATCAATCAGATTATGTTTGCAGCGGATTTAGCACATTAATTAGCGATTAATGCAAGAACATAAAAGATATTGCATGTAAAAGCACAAGCATAGAGAGAGAAAAGAGTTCTGCGAAACAATAAATGTTCTATTGCTTAGCACATTTCGGCAATTAAAACAGTATAGTTCCCCATCCTTTTATAGGCGGCAAAAGGATGGGCTGATGTCCTTTTTCTGACATCAACTGAATATTAAAATTACAACTGACAAAACATAAACTACTGAAGATGTCAACAGCTGACATCTTCTTACAAAAGTTTCCTAAGTACTGACAAAAGTAAAACTACTGAAATCCTACAACGACTGAAGAACAAACTCTTCAGTCGTTTATAACTACTGATACTATAACAACTGAAGAACATGCTCTTCAGCTGTTGTACAACTACTGAAACAAAATAAACTACTGAAAAGGAAAAACCATCACAACAGCTGAAGAAGACTTCTTCAGCTGTTGTGACAAACTCTGAGTCTTCAGTACTTGGTCTTCAGACTTGGCTTCAGATGATGTAACAACTGATGACTTCAGTAGATATCATCAGTTGTTGTCTTCAGTCTTTGTCTTCAGACTTTGTGCTTCAGTAGAAGATCTTCAGTTCTTCGGTTCTTCAGCTTTTGATTCTTCAGTACTTGTCTTCAGTAGTTGAAGTCTTCAGTACTTGTAAGATCAGTACTTCAGACTTCAGTACTTGGTCTTCAGTACTTTAGAGTCATCCTTAGCTGTTGTTCTTCAGTTCTTTGATCTTCATACTTTGTTCTTCAGACTTTGTCAGAACAGCTGATGGTTGGAGCTAAGATGCTCTCGAGTCTGACATTCAAGCAAGAGAACACAATAGCTGATGGGAGTCTTCAGCAGTTGTTGCAGTGGCATGTGGGACTTAGAGGTTTTCCTGATCTTGGCTCATTGGTTCTTTTGGTCCAACAAACTCCCCCTGAACCAATGCAGCCAAAACCTCTAATTATTGGTTGTCCCACTTATTGGTGGCATAATGATTGGTCTATTTCCTTCTGGATCAGATCAGAAGTTGACCCTGATAAGCACTGGCCTGGGAGAAGGTTTCAGGTATTTGTTTGGCTAAGTATGGATGGGAGCTCTGTTTTGGGGAATTGGACACAGAGCTGTTATCCCATCCATGAAACCTACCTCCCATGTACTAGCCTGTAGGATTCTCTGGTGTAGGCTCGGACAAAGATCATTTGTTCTTCTTTGGTCATGCCCTCATCCCCACCATCGAACAATCCTTCACGGCCGTACATCTCTGAGACATACTTGACCTGTTTCCCATTTTTGAGCTCAACTGTTGTGATTTGCTTATATGCAAATTCATCTGGATGTCTGCCTTCTAGCAACAAGTTGAGCTCATCTCTGCGGAAGTTCTCAAGCTTCTTATAAACTAAACCTTTCCTCACCATCCTATTCTCCAACATCATTTCAGGAGGTAGCTTAGCTTTATAAGCTTCCTCGAACTCATCCACAATTTCCCAGGGTGTTACTACAAGAGCCATTGTGATTACTTCATCTACAATCCTTTTCATCTGGCTCTTGTATCTCACAGGAATATCTTTCTTTATGATCCTGTGAGCCACCCTAGGATCAGTCCAAGTCCTCACTCTCTCTTTGTTATATTGGAAGGTTTGTTTGAGAGTGAAGAGTCTCAGAGCTTCTTTCTTCATATGCATGATAGAGGTAGAGGCAGCATATGCTTGGTCAATTGACTTAAGCATTTCAGCATCATGAAGATGCTGCTATGCCTCTTCCTCTATCTTCACCCTCACAGTGTCCATCTGTGAGGTGGGAGTGATGGTTTGTGGTTTGGCTTTGGGTAGAGGTATAACTGCTGAAATTGGCAGACTATCCTCCTCATCCTCCTTATCTTCTTCTTCTTGCAGCCTCAACACCCTTCTCTTCTTCACCAAGGGTGGATCATTGGCTGCGGGTTTTGATGGTGAAGGGGTTGGTTTTGTGGGTTGTGGTTTGGTTGTTGGTGTGGGAATGTTGGCAGGCACTGCTAGTAACCTAGAGATAAGGGCTGGTTTGGTCTATTTTACTAGTACTGTCCTGTTCCCAGCACCTGCTTCAGAGAGGGCCTCAGCGACCAGTCCCTTTGTGAAGTCACCAGCTGAACAGATCTTGGCGGCTATAGCCAAGATCCTGTCCCTGGTCCATGCTTTTACATCTAGGACTGGCCTGCCTAGATACTTCGAAATGAATCTACTCATAGCCTCGAGTCTCTTTTGATCCTCTTGGCTATAAGTAGACCATCGGTATTCTATCTCCCTAGTTTCCATCCTCCTGAGCTCCTGATCTAGCAAGGCAGTGTCCTTGTCAAAGCCTTGCCTAAACAGCTGAGCAATGCAGAATCCATTGATTTGCTCTGTTCAGCATCAGCCTCCTTGACAAGGGCTGCTAGATCAGAGTCAGCCACCTTCTTTCCCTCCTCTCCCTTTTTCTTATAAGTGACACTGAAATCCTTTTGGATGTCAGCCACTTCTATTTGCTCAACCTCCCTCTCTTTCCTCTTCCCTTTCTCCCTCACCTTCCTAGTCTCCTCAACCAACTCCCTCTCAACCACCACCTCTTTCTCTGCCTCTACCTCCTCCTCACCCCTCTTCCTCTTGACTTGCACTGATGTCTCCCTCTTTTGGGTGCATTGGTTGGGGTTTGACTATCAGCAAGTGCCTTAGAAATGGCAACCTCCACCATGGTTTGTATGTATGTGGGAAGCCTCTCATCAAGGGTTTGAATGACTAAGTCTTTAAGCGTGGGTGTGATGAGAGGTAGGGATTTCTGGAGGATAGCATCCAGCTGCTCAGGGGGGTTCTGACCCTGAGAGTTAGTGCCAGAAGCAGGGGCTGGTGGCCGAGTTTGTGGGAGTGGCTCAGTGTTTATGAGACCTTCGGGTGAAGGTACCATATGTGGGGTAGTGGTGGCAGATGGACTTCTATCCTGAGTCATTTGAGCAAGCAGCTCTTTAAGTCTGCTTATCTCATCCTCTAGGATAGTGTTTTGAGCTACTACATCGTAGAAGAAGCTCAGGTCATCATCAGATGAGCTGAATCACCTGACCTCCTGACAATGTCAGGATGTACATGCCCTGAGTGTGGCTCAGTAATAGCATGTGCCCCTTGTTCATGGTACTGGGGACTTCTAGCCTCCGGATTGGATCCATCATCGGCAGTTGCCTTTGGTGAGGTCTTAGTGATGTTACCAGCTTCACCCTGCTCAGATGTTGATGCAGGGGAAGTGGCAGCCTCCCCAGATTGTCCTATCTCCCTAGCCACACTGGGAAATTGGACTGATTCTCTGTGTTGTGGGCTTCCACTGGCACTTGTATCCACCCCCTCTTCGGTTGGAGTCTCCCCAGTTGTAATAGGTTTCTGGGGAGAGGGTGGAGTGCTCAGATGGGTCAGCACTTTGGCGATAACCAATGTAGGGCTTTGTGGGGTGGTCTCATCAGGAGATGGGCTCGAAGCAGAGTGCACATGGGGAGGACTGTGTTGTTCAATGGTAGTCCTCTCAATTGAGATGGACCCCAGTAGTGTGGTTGCCCCAGTATTGGTTGCATCAGGCTCCTGTTGAGAGGAAGCCTGTGCGGTTGTGGTGGGTGGAGTCGTGGTACCTGCTGGGAGAATCGAACCAGCAGGCACATCCTGCCTTTGTGTTGCAGGGGCATCCTCAGGGGACTCATCTCCCTGAGTAGCCTTTTTGGGCTTCTTTTTGGCTTTTGGTTTGGTGGGGACTTTGGATTTGGAGGTGGGGGCTGTGGGTTCTTGCTGCGTGGGTTTTCGCAGCCGGCCAGCCTGTTTGAGTGTTTGGTCAGTGTTGTGCATGGAGTATACCTCGCCTTGAACAGCCATGGCAGGGACCCCGTGCCAACCAGTCCCTCAGCCTGAAGCTGGTTCTCTATTATAGCCATAATGAACCGAGGATACAAGATCCATCGGTTAGAAATTGGTTTTGTGGCCATATCCTTTATTTCCAAAAATAGTATATCAGTTAAGTTTAACGGTTGTTTTTCAAGGATAGAGAACAATACCTGTTGCCACCTTGTGGACATCTGGTCCCACGAAGAGGTTTTGGGAGCCAGACACACGTTCACCATGTGGAAGATCAGTCGTTGAGGGTCAGGAAAGTGTTTCTTCAACAAGGTGGAGGCGGAGAGGTTACCCTGGTAGTCGTGGGATGTGAATGAGAGATCCAGGGCACCATTGGGGTAGGAGGTTGGGTGGGTGGCATCCTCTAGCTCTAGGGTTTGGCGTAGAGTAGCTGGAGTGATAACCACGGGGTGGTTGTTGACGGAGGACCGGAGAGAGACCTCGCCATCCTGCTCTCCGGTTTGGACGGTTACGTTCGTCCAAAACTCCCCAAGGAGTCGGTGTATATAGTGGGGTTCAGGAGAAAAGCCGTTTTGTAGGGTGAGTCGTTCATAAGATCGACGGCTTGGTGAAACTTAGGCCATAATGGCGATTTTGTGAGATGGGCGACACAGTTGTGTCGAGGTTTCAGTTGCATGGTCGCCATTAATGGTGTATAAGAATTTCAGAGGTTTTAAAGGATTAGGTCAAGTGAGAAGTAAATGCTCTGAATGTGGGGTATTTATAGGGTAGGGCAAAGGTTGAAAGAAAACTGCTGAAGGTTTTGGTGTTAGTTATCAGTTGTTGTAACGACTGATGACGTGGTTTTAACCTTCAGTGGTTGTAACATCTGAGGACTTGGTGTTGGTCTTCAGTAGTTGAAACTACTGAGACTTTGGTTTTGTCCTTCAGATGTTGTAAACGTCTGAAGAGTTACTGTCAGTCTTCAGTAGTTATGAACTACTGATGACCTGATATTCTTCTTCAGACGTTGTAACAACTGAAGACTTGGTGTTAGCCTTCAGTAGTTGTGAACTACTGAAGACATGGTATTGCTTCAGTTGTTGTAAACAACTGAGGACTTGGTGCTATCCATCAGTAGTTGTGAAACTACTAAAGACATGGTTTTGTCCCTCAGTTGTTTGGGTATGAAACAGCAGCTGTTGTCATCAGCTGATGAGAAATTACTCATCAGCTGTTTCCGTCAAATCAGTTGTTTCATACTAGCCTCTACACTTACTCATCAGCTCTTTGGCTGATTTTCAGATGTTTCATCGACTCTTCAGCTCTTGTGAATATTTATGCCTTCAGCTCTTGTGATCAAATGTTCACAAGTGCTGATGAAATATTCTTCAGAGCTGGTGAACAAATTTTGTCTTCAGTACTTGTGTAAGATCACACATCAGTACTTGTGAACAAAATTTGTTCTTCAGTACTTATTTATTTGAAAAGCATACATCAGTAGTTGTAATCCACCTCACTACTTCAGTTGTTTTCAATAAATAATGTACATCAGTACTTTGAGTCATTTTAGTCTTCAGTAGTTGTGAAAGAGCTGAAGACTAAATTACACATCAGTACTTGTATTTGACCTAATGCTCATCAGTAGTTGTGAAGTAAAAGCATCAGCAAAGGTCAAATCAGTCAAGCTGCAGCATACCAAGCCTTAGTACCAAATTTTGGAATGTCGCACTATCTAAAGGCTTAGTAAAAATGTCTGCAAGCTCATCAGCACTAGGCACAAACTTAGGATCAATCAGACCTTTCTCATAGCAATATCTGATAAAATGATGTCTGATCTCAATATGTTTGGTCCTAGAGTGCTGAACTGGATTCTTAACAATACAAAGAGCTGAAGCACTATCCATTAATAATGGAGTCTTAGTCTCAGTAATGCCATAATCCAGAAGTTGGTTCTGAAGCCAGAGTATTTGAGAGGTACAACTTGCAGCAGTAATATACTCAGCTTCAGCAGTGGATGTAGCAATGGATGTTTGTTTCTTACTCTGTCAAGAAACTAAACAATTGCCTAAGAATTGGCAACCACCAGAAGTGGATTTTCTGGTGACTTTGCATCCTGCATAGTCACTATCAGAGAAAGCAACTAGTTTGCAAGAATGCCCAGCTGAATACCAAAGACCTAGTGATTGGGTACCTTGCAGATATCTAAAGATCCTTTTGACTGCAATCAAATGGGATTCTTTAGGTGCAGCCAAAAATCTAGCACAAGCACATGTTGCAAACATGATGTCTGGTCTAGAAGCTGTAAGGTACATCAAGGACCCAATCATACATCTGTAAAGGGTTTCATCAACCGCTTTACCTTTCTGATCTACATCTAGTTGTGTGATGCTGCTCATAGGAGTAGAACAGGGCTTACAGGTTTGTAAATCAAACTTATTCAACAACTCTTTGGTATACTTGGACTGATGGATGAAGATTCCATCATCCTGTTGTTTGATTTGCAAACCCAGAAAGTACTGTAATTCTCCCATAGCACTCATTTCAAATCTTAGCTTCATAAGCTTTGTAAATTCATCACATAACTTTGGATCAGAGGATGCAAAGATGATGTCATCAACATAAATCTGAACAAGGAGCTTATGTTGTCCCACAGTCTTGATGAATAAGGTTTTATCAATGGTGCCTCTAGTGAACTTATTCTCTAGAAGAAAGGTTGAGAGTGTCTCATACCAGGCTCTAGGTGCTTGCTTCAGCCCATAGAGAGCCTTATCAAGCTTGTACACCCAATCAGGATGTTTATTGTCCTCAAATCCTGGTGGTTGACACACATAAACCTCTTCTTTTGTTTTTCCACATAGGAAGGCACTTTTGACATCCATTTGATAAACCTTAAGACTGTGAAAGGCAGCATAAGCTAAGAACAGTCTGATTGCTTCCAGTCTGGCCACAGGTGCAAAGGTCTCATCATAATCGATGCCTTCCTCCTGTGCAAACCCTTGGACAACCAGTCTGGCCTTGTTCTTGACAATTTGGCCCTTCTCATCTGTTTTGTTCCTGAATACCCACTTGGTGCCTATAGCACACTTATCTTGGGTAATGGAACAAGCTCCCACACTTGCTGTTTCTTGAATTGAAGAAGCTCAAGCTGCATAGCTTCCACCCATCCATTGTCTCTTAAAGCAATATGATAGTTCTTTGGCTCTTGCTGACTGATGAAGAGAGCATAGAAGCAGAAGTTGGACAATTGATTCCTGGTTGAAACTCCAGCATGGATATCACCAATGATCTGTGATGTGGGGTGATTCTTGAGCTCTTGATAGACTATGATATCTGTGCAAGTGTTTGTAGACCCATCAGCAGCAACAGATGGTGATGGAGATTCCTGAAACCATGTAGAGGATGGCAGCTCAAACGAAGTAGAGCAAGCAGAAATCTCATCAGCATTTGTAGTGGATGGAGCTGCTGAGGCTACAGGAGCATCAGGTTCAGTGGACTTAGGCAGGTTGTCACTAAACCTAAAGAGGTGAGTACTAACTACATCATCATCAGTACCACCAGGTGGAGATCTGCTGACAGGCTCAACAGATGGAGGTTGATAAGGAACATATTGCAGTATGTCCAGATCAAACAACTCCACAGGGTTTTGTGGAATCTTGTCCTTTGGAGATTCATTGAACTTAACATGCAGAGTTTCTTCAACCCCTTAGTTCTACAGTTGAAGACTCTGTATGCCTTGCAAGTTGATGAATAACCAACAAAATACCCTGCATCCACCTTACTAGCAAACTTTTGGAGTGGGTTGCTAGTGTTGAGAATAAAACAAAGACACCCAAAGGCTCTAAAGAATGAGATAAGAGGGGCCAAATGATGAAGAACTTCATATGGAGTCTTCATCAATTTCTTATTCACTAAAGCTCTATTCTGTACATAGCAAGCTGTATTGACAGCTTCAGCCCAAAAGGTCAGTGGCAACCCTGAGTCAGCCAACATTGACCTTGCTGCTTCAATGAGGGTCCTGTTCTTTCTCTCCACCACTCCATTCTGCTCAGGAGTTCTAGGAATGCTAAACTGCCTTCTAATTCCCTTGGACAGGTAGAAGTCATCAAGTGTGTGGTTTCTAAACTCTGTTCCATTATCACTCCTCACACACTTGACCTGTAGGGAATACTGCTTTTCTACATGTAACACAAAGTTCATTATTGTCTTTGCTGTTTCATCCTTGGAGTGCAAGAAGAAAGTCCATACAAACCTGGAATAATCATCCACAATTACCAGGCAGTATTTCTTCTTTGCCATGCTCATTACTCTGACAGGACCAAAGAGATCCATGTGCAGAAGCTGTAAGCAGGCAATGGACTTTGGTTCTTCTATTGAAGGGAATGAAACTTTGTGTTGTTTTCCTTTCACGCAAGCAGTGTAGTCATCTTCACACTTGAACTCCTTCTGAGGCAATCCTCTTACTAAACCATGGCTTATAAGCTGATTCATGTTCTTGAAATTAACATGACCCAGCCTTCTATGCCATAGTGTAGACTCTTGAGGAGATGCCTTGGAGAATAGGCAAGGATGGCCTTTTAGATCCATCTTTTTGGAAAGATCTAAGGCATACACTCTTCCTGTCCTGTTGGCCTTCAGGAGAGTGTGTTCATCCAATGCCTTGTCAATCAAACTCAGAACTTTGGATGACAGAATCCGACAGTTCTGGCTTGTGAAAAGGGCAACATGGCCTTTGTCACACATTTGACTGACACTCAAGAGGTTGTACTTGAGATTCTCCACATGGTTAACATCATCAAACCTTATTTCCCCATTAGAAACAAAGCCTTTACCAATGATGTAACCCTTTGCATCATTGCCAAAGGAAACAAATCCCTTCTTTCCTTGAGAGTAGTCATTAAGAAGGGAGCTGCTTCCTGTCATGTGCATGGATCCTCCATGTCTACATACCAGATGCTTCTATGGCATGCTGAAGAACCCTGCAAACACAACCATGTGTTAGTTTGTCTTGGAGACCCAAACCTGCTTGGTTTTGGGTCTGTTCTCAGCTACAGGTGCAGCACTAACAGGTGTGTTGTGTGTGACAGCTTGAGGTGAAGAAGATGGTACAGAAGAGGAACCCTTTGGCTTGGACTTCCTTTTCTGTGGTTTCAACACAGGAGCATCTAAGTGGTTGACTCTTCCCACTAGCTGCTGAACCATCATCACAATTGTGTCTGATTCTGTGATAAGGCCTTCACCTCTTCAGACACATTGGAGTTTGCTGATGATGAGTTCTTATGTTGTACCATCTTTTTCTGAGCAACCTCAGCTGTTGCCTGAGTAATCCCTACCTTCCTTTTAGATTTAGCTTTGGCTTAGGGATTTCAGGCTTGGATGTTGCTAGTACAAACTTGGTTTCAAACTCATTCTTCATTTTATTGATGCTCTCATTAATTTTCTCCTTCTGTTTGAGTTTGGAACCCCTTTTGTACCAGCAATCATCAGTAAGATGATTGAACAAGCCACATATCTCACATGGCTTTTTCTTCATCTTATGCTGATCATCAGCTGAAGAGATTTAACTGCTGAAGACTTGTTCTTCAGCTGTTTGTCATCAGTACTAGCAGTTTTCTTCCTAGTGCCTGCTTTCCTGGTATCCTCTCTAGTCTTCAAACCTTTCCTACTGTTAGTTTTCTTCTCTTCAGTGCTAACAGTATTTGAGGTTTGAACTTCAGATGTTGTCACTTGCTCTCTAGTACCTTCAGTACTTCTAGTGACAATACCTGAGTTGATCAGCCTTTTGGTCATGTGACAGTCAGCATTTGAACCATCAACTGTTGTAGCATCAGCTGATTGGTTTTAGCAGGAGTAAATGCTGACATCTATCTCTGATGATGCTGATTCAGAGGATAGTAAGTCACATGATGAGAAGGATTGGTTATTGCTCTCCCCATCAGATTCAACTTCTGCTCTTGAAGTGAAATCTGTGGGAGGAACAGTATGATTATAACCAATGCCAAACTTCACATTGGAAGCTGATTGCTTGCTAAGAAGCATTTCAAAACCCTTGCATGATTGCACCCATCGATCACACTCAACTTGGGTGGTTGCAATAGTTTCCTTGAGGTCTTTGTACTTCTCTAGAAGTACATCTTCCCTAGCTTTATCATCTTTGATTTGGCATTTAAGCTTGTAAATCTCATCATTTTTATCTTTTAGAACAACCTCAAAATCAGCTTTTCTTTTGGAAATTGTTTGCTCGAGCTCAAGATTTTTATCTATTAAAGCTACATTTGCTTCTCTAATAGAAGCAAATGCTGCTATGCATGATTCTGAACAAAGCTTGGCTTTTGCCTCAGTGGATACCTGAGATGAGGCATTGGATGATGACCCTTCAGCAGAATCAAGGGCCATCAGAGCAAGATTTCCAAAAGGTTGGTCACCACCATGTTGACCAGCACCTTGAAGTAGTTGATCCTGACTAGATAGCTCTTCTGGTAGACTACTCCAGTCAACAACAGTTGGGGTGAAAAAGCTTTGTTGTTGAGGTTATGTGTGGTGATGAGATTGGGAAGATTGAGGCTCTGGAAGAGCATGAGGTGGTTGAGCCGGGGGTGCTTGAGTTTGACTAGGCTGAGGCATGTAGTAACAGGGGTAAGGATATGGCATATGACCCTGTGGCACAAAATAAGCAGGTGGTGCCTGTGCCTGAGATGGATAGCTAGAACTGGAGAAAGGTTGCCCTTTGTGCTGTGAGCTATTGCTGGGAAAAGTCATAAAGGGTGCAGATGAGTTAGATCCAGATGATCTACACTCTCTTGTAAAGTGTCCAAGCCTTTGGCACTTGTGACACCTCAACTTGCTCTTGTCAAAACCAACTTTGGTTTTGCCAGAGAGTCCTGGGAATTTCCTACCAGTTCTCTTGTAGAACTTTTGAGAGCGGATATTTATCATTGCCATTTGGTTCAAAATATCCATCTCTTCCAGATCATCATCTGGAATGCCCTTCAAGTCCTCCATCAGAAAACACAAGTTGTCACCACCACCTCCTGAACTACTAACACCAACAAAAGCTTGTTCTGAGTTGGTAGAGAAATCAATATGCTCATCATAAGAACTTTCTGATGAAGCATATTCTGACTCATGACTTATCAAGGCAGCATTACCTTGGACAAAGTCATCAGCAAGTTTGCCAGAAGATGACAACTTCCTCTTTTGCTCTACCTCTCTCTCAAAAGTGAGCAATTTCCCATGAAGTTGGGTGAGAGATAGAGTGCCCAGGTCAGCACTGGAGCGTAGGACAATGGTATATGTGTCCCATCTCTCAGGCAGTGACCTGAGGAACCTGTTGTTCATCTGGCTTTTGGAGTACTCTTGTTTGACCATCTTCAGCTCAGAAATCAAACAAGAGAACCGCTCAAACTGCTGGGTCAGAGTCTCACCCTTTCTATATGAGAATGTCTCATATTGTTGGGCGAGGATTTCCCTATTGTTTGCTAAGACCGAATCAGTTCCTCCAAATTGTTCCTTTAGAGCAACCCATAGGTCATGAGCAGACTCATGATGCAAGAGCTCTGAATATATCTCATTAGGAATGACCATGGCTAGAATTCCATGGGCTCTAGCATCAATTTCGAACAGCTTTAGATCTTCGTCCGAATATTGTTCAGGTTTCTTCGCAATCTGTTCATTAGATTCCAGGACGCTCACCATAGGCTTGTATGGCCCATGCACCACTGACTTCCAACAACCAGCACTGTTGACAGCCAAGTGGTGAGCATACGTCTTTGCCATATGTTATACTCGTTCCTAACCAGCATCGGAGGCTTGGTTGCGGAACCAGTATTGTGAGGATCATTAGTTGGTGTTGTCATCTCAGGTTTTAGTCAAAAACAAGTTTAAACAAGACAAACGTAACTCGAAACCACCAAAAGACCTCAAGATTTTGGCCAGAAACAGCAGAAACTCACTCTCTATGGCTAATTCTTGCAAATTGCTAATTCGATCAAACAGAGAGATCAAAAGAGCAGTTTCAAATGATCAATAGTGAAATTGATCAATGATTAACCTGCTCTGATACCATTTGTCAGGATCTCAGCCTCTCGTTTGATCAATCAGATTATGTTTGCAGCGGATTTAGCACATTAATTAGCGATTAATGCAAGAACATAAAAGATATTGCATGTAAAAGCACAAGCATAGAGAGAGAAAAGAGTTCTGCGAAACAATAAATGTTCTATTGCTTAGCACGTTTCGGCAATTAAAACAGTATGGTTCCCCATCCTTTTATAGGCGGCAAAAGGATGGGCTGATGTCCTTTTTCTGACATCAACTGAATATTAAAATTACAACTGACAAAACATAAAACTACTGAAGATGTCAACAGCTGACATCTTCTTACAAAAGTTTCCTAAGTACTGACAAAAGTAAAACTACTGAAATCCTACAACGACTGAAGAACAAACTCTTCAGTCGTTTATAACTACTGATACTATAAAAACTGAAGAACATGCTCTTCAGCTGTTGTACAACTACTAAAACAAAATAAACTACTGAAAAGAAAAACCATCACAACAACTGAAGAAGACTTCTTCAGCTGTTGTGACAAACTCTGAGTCTTCAGTACTTGGTCTTCAGACTTGGCTTCAGATGATGTAACAACTGATGACTTCAGTAGATATCATCAGTTGTTGTCTTCAGTCTTTGTCTTCAGACTTTGTGCTTCAGTAGAAGATCTTCAGTTCTTCAGTTCTTCAGCTTTTGATTCTTCAGTACTTGTCTTCAGTACTTGAAGTCTTCAGTACTTGTAAGATCAGTACTTCAGACTTCAGTACTTGGTCTTCAGTACTTTGGAGTCATCTTTAGCTGTTGTTCTTCAGTTCTTTGATCTTCATACTTTGTTCTTCAGACTTTGTCAGAACAGCTGATGGTTGGAGCTAAGATGCTCTCGAGTCTGACATTCAAGCAAGAGAACACAATAGCTGATGGGAGTCTTCAGCAGTTGTTGCAGTGGCATGTGGGACTTAGAGGTTTTCCTGATCTTGGCTCATTGGTTCTTTTGGTCCAACAATCACCTTCTTCATCACTAAAATCATAATCAACCATATCTAAATCATCATCATCATCTACTAGGTTAGGAATGGGCATCATATGCTGAGGCTCCACAAACGCCTCTCTGGTGAACGGTACAGGTTGATCCTTAGTGGCCTGAATAGGAACTTCTAATATTGGCTCTTGATCAACATTGGCTGTGTCTGTAGTCCTTTCAATATTAACTGGATATACAACACGCTCTGTATTATTAATAAGCTCAACAACATGTTTTGAACTAACATCTTGTTGTCCACTTGATTCTCCAACCTTAGTTGTATGTTATTGTATGAATGATGAATACACACGTGAGGTGAGATCCCTTAAGTTCTGCTCCATAATTTGTATGTAGCTGAACATGAGCTGTTGTTGGCTCTCTAAACTCTTAATCCATGCATCTTTTTCCATCATACTCCTATAAAGATCATCAATAATCTGAGTTTTCTCTAACATCTCCTTCTCAAGTACACTCACTCTCTGTTCCATTGTAACCCTTGAGGGTGATAAAGTAGAAGACTCTGTTTGCGGTCGTGGTTCAGGAGTAGTGTTGATATAGTCAGCATGA
Source organism: Flaveria linearis (assembly GCA_024085815.1). Lineage (NCBI taxonomy): Eukaryota > Viridiplantae > Streptophyta > Magnoliopsida > Asterales > Asteraceae > Flaveria > Flaveria linearis. The sequence goes on along the minus strand of CM044007.1, from coordinate 33,978,642 downwards.
CTTGTTCGATCAGCTCCAATGTGCCAGCTGCTTCTCGAGGATGATCTTTGATCTAGCTACCATCAATTGAAGGTGAAAGAACAAGACATTCCCAAGACAACTTTTCGTATGCGTTATGGACACTACGAGTTCCTCATTATGTCTTTTGGATTAACTAACATGCCAGCTGCCTTTATTGACTTAATGAACCGAGTGTGCCGGCCAATGTTAGATAAATCAGTGTTTGTGTTTATTTATGATATCCTGATTTACTCTAAGAGCGTGGAAGACCATGCCGACCACGTATGCGAGGTATTGGAGATACTTAGGAGAGAGAAGTTGTATGCTAAATTCTCTAAGTATGCTTTTTGGTTGCGCGAGGTTGAATTTTTGGGTCATGTTGTTAATGATGAAGGAATCATGGTTGACCCGACAAAGGTTGAGGCTGTGATGCAATGGAAGTCTCCAAAGATGCCATCCGAGATCTGTAGTTTCTTAGGTTTGGCGGGCTACTATATAAGGTTCATTCAGGGCTTCTCCAAGATAGCCTCACCTTTGACAAAGTTGACTCACAAGGACGTGAAGTTTGTGTGGGGACGAGAACAGGAGTGTGCTTTTGAGGAGTTAAAGATGAGATTAACTCAAGCTCCTATCTTGACATTACCCGAGGGGAGTGAAGACCTAGTGGTCACTCCCTAGTGGTGTATTCGAATGCTTCTTATTCTGGGCTAGGTTGCATGTTAATGCAACGTGGAAGGGTGATAGCCTACGCATCCCGACAGTTGAAGCCCCATGAAGTCAACTACCCTACACATGATTTGGAGTTAGCGGCTATGGTTTACGCGTTGAAGATTTTGAGGCACTACTTATATGGGATGAAGTGCACCATCTTCACCGACCACAAGAGCTTGAAGTACTTCTTTGAGCAAAAGGATCTCAACAAGCGAAAGAATTTCAAGATGAGGCGTTGAATGAAGATCGCCTCAACTCTGAACGAATGAGAGGTCTAGTCGCGGAACTGGGAGAAAACACCCGCAGGGCTAGAACCTGCTTTGGACGAATGTGGATTCCTCGTTATGGAGATCTGTGAGAGCGAATCATGGACGAAGCTCATAAAACTCGATGCTCCATTCATCCCGGTGCCACCAAGATGTATCAAGACATGAAAAAAGACTACTGGTGGCCGGGTATGAAACGTGACATGGTGGAGTATGTGAGTAAGTGCCTTACTTGCTTGCAATTGAAGGCAGAGCATCAGAAGCCTTATGGGAAGATCCAACCATTGGATATACCCAAGTGGAAGTGTGAGCACATCACCATGGACTTCATTACGAAGTTACCCCGTACGGAGAGGGGGTACGATACCATCTGGGTGATTGTTGATCGTCTAACCAAGAGTGCTCACTTCCTACCGATCCGCGAGACGTACTCATCCGAAAGACTGGCGGATCTGTTCATCAAGGAGATTGTAGCTCTTCATGGCGTGCCGGTGTCTATCGTGTCGGATCGTGACACCCGATTCACATCGAAGATTTGGAAGAGATTCCATGACGTGATGGGGACGATGCTACACATTATCACGGCTTATCATCATCATCAGACGTCTGAGAGGACGAGTCAGACGCTTGAGGACATGCTTCGGGTATGTGTAATCGACTTTCGATGAAGTTGGGACGACCACTTACCATTAGCAGAGTTCTCGTACAACAACAGTTGTCATGCCGGCATTGGTATGCCTCCATACGAGATGCTATACGGTAGGCGATATAGGACACCCGTATGTTGGGGAGACATTGGGCAGAAGGAGTTAGGAGGTGTCGAGGTGATCGAGGCTACGATCGAGAAGTTAAAGAAGATCAAAGCCTTCATGAAGGCGGCGAAAGATAGAGAAAAGTCGTATGTTGATAAAAGGCATAGACTGATAGAATTCAAGGTTGGCGACCAAGTTATGTTGAAGGTCTCACCTTGGAAGGGGATCATCCGATTCAGGAAGCGAGGTAAGCTAAGCCCGAGGTATATAGGGCCTTTCCGTATCGTCGCACGAGTAGGAGAGGTGGCCTATCGACTTGAATTGCCACATGAGTTAAGTGGAATTCATCCCACATTCCATGTATCTCATCTGAGGAAGTGCTTAGCTGATGAAGACATGGTTGTACCACTGGAGGATATCGAGGTGGATGAACGGCTCAATTATGTGGAACAACTAGTGGTGATCATTGATTATAAAGAGAAAAAGTTAAGGAATAATGTGGTTCCTCTTGTGCGTGTACAGTGGAAGCACAGGAAAGGATCCGAGTCTACGTGGGAGACTAAAAAAGAGATGAGGCAGCATTACCCTCATCTATTTGAGGAATAACAGGTTTCGGGGATGAAACCTATATAAGGGGGTGGACTTGTAACACCCGGATATTATAAGAAGTTGTAAAAAGAAAGTATAAAAGTGAAAAATGCCATTTAACCCAAGTTGAGGAGTTAAATATGTCAAAAGTACAAAATTTAATAATTATTTTGTACAAAAGCATCATGGCCGCCCATGCCATGTTACCTTTCACCTTTCTGGTTTGGATTTTAGAGAGAGAAAGAGCAGAAAGTTTCAGGACTAGAAAGAAGAAGAAGAAGAAGAAGCCTGGAGGTAAGTGTTTATGTTAATTGGCTCGGTTCTTTAAGGTTTTCCACCTTAGAAACTGATTTTCTAATGTTTTTTGTGTTTTGGTGATGTCTTGTGCTTGTTTTAGGAGTTGGAACTCTTGTGAACACAAGTTTGGAAGAAGATATACTTGTGAATTGCAAAGGTGAGTTCTAGACCCTGTATTTTACTTGTTTTAAACATTCTTTGGGGCTGAAACTGTATTAAAAAGGTTTTATAATTATTATGCATGTGTACCCGTAAGTTTTATGCTTACATGATGATGTTTAAGGTTGTTGTGTATTAGTTATACTTAGAATAGTGTTATTAAGCTTGGAATAAGTAAATAGCATGATTGGGACTGAAAATATGTTAGAAACATGCCAAACAGGTTGGCCATGCGCCTAAATAAGGCCCAACTGCCTAAAATTTGCCTTAGAAAAGTTTCTAAGTCGGGTCATGCGCCCGAATAGGGCCCATGCACCCAAACAGTACCCCATGCGTCTGGAAATGCCTTAGAATTTCTAAGTATAAGTCTATGCGCCTGAACAGTAGTTCATGCGTCTGAACAGTAGTCCATGCGTCTAGGACTTAGTCTCAGACGCCTAAGTATGACCCATACGTCCAAATAGCTCCCATGTGCATGAAATGGCTCACGCGCCTAAGTGTTGAAACGCACAAATAAGCCCATGCACCTGCATATTTGCAATGGCCTAAACAGGCCTCATGCGCCTGCATAGTGCTCATGCGCCTAGAACACTTAGACTATTTTCTGAAATTTTGAGAAAAACAGAATCATTAAGGTTTGACCCATGTTTGACTTAGGGTTTTTAATTGTTATTATATTGCATTATTATAAGTTGTTCTTATGATCATAATAATTATTATTGTGTGACTTATGTGGTATGTTTATGATCATAAATGTAAAGTATTATCATTAACAAAAGTGAAAGATTAATGATAAAGAAAAGTGGAACGTAATTAAAATAATGAAAGTCTTGCAAGCTCATAGGAGGTGCACGACCATGTTGTCGTTAGCTTAACTGTGATGCGGGTTAGCTACCCCAAAGGATGCAGACAAGGTCAATCATTAATATTGGCAGGACCCTTGTAGCATACCCTAGGTGACTGGTCAGCTTCGTGCATATAGTTCGTGGTCTATTTATAGACCACAGCCCCAGCGCCAGTTTCGCGCACATAGTTTGGGTATTACGCATCGTTCCATATTGACAGTGAAAGATAAAGTTAAAAAGTACGAAATGAACAAAGGTGTACAGTAAAGAAAGAGAGAGAGAAAGCATTACCTTGATGTATAGTTGATACGTGCTCAAGTATAAAAGTAAGGAAAGTATTTTATTGAAAAAATATTTTCATATACATATCATACAAGGTATTTTAATGCTTTTAAAACTAGAATTCAATCAGCAACGCTGACTTTTATACATTTTCAGTTAGCAGGTAAATATTGCTGAGGATGGCACGCCGGAAAGCTACTCGGCAAGGCAAGATTGACATCCGTTCACAATTAATAATTTTGTTGCTTTGTAATGCAGTTAAACAATCTTTTGTAATTGATAGCAATTATGGGTGTATTGCTTAGCAACAGTTTTTATTATTGAAATGGATGACTGTTGATATTAATTCCGCTGCATTGTTTTATGAAATGAATATTATTATGTATCTATGATGCAATGAATGGCCAACTGTGAGGTGCCCAGGAACGGAGCCTTACATCAAGGCTAACCCTAGATTCACCAATTTTTCTTAAAATACACATTAAATAAAGTTATGAGGCCCACCAGAACGAGAATATAGCTGCAAGTTTATATTGGAACAAGAAAAGTGATATTTTGGGTAGAATAAAGGTGAGAAACTCAAGATTTAGCATCATTTGGGTACAATGGTGCTTACACTTAAGATGGTCCATGTTTTTGAGACGATTTGAAGGGTAGATGAGCTGATGATTCTTGAACAAAAGATGGAGTATCTTGTTCTTGCATAAACCTTGCACAAAAGTCCACCAAATGCCACTTTCTTGCTTGTTTTGTGCTTCTCGACCTTGGAATGGTGTTAATCTTCGAGATTCTTGTTAGAATGAAGGAGAAATCGCAGGTGTGTGTGTTTTGCTGGGAGAGTCCAAGAGAAAGAGGGAGAGAGTGATTGAAGGTGGAAATGAGTTTGCATGTATGGGGATAAGAGAGGAAGATGGAGTGTGTAATTATGTTTGTGGGTTTTAAGGGGAGGTGGTGAGTGGATGAAGTGGGGGCGGCCAAATGGTGGTTAGTGGGTGTGTTTTGACTTATTATTATATATATATTTTTTGTAAATTATTATGTAGTATGACTTGTTGTGTAGTATTGTTTTGCTGTAAATGGTAATTTCTAGTTAGGAGTTTTAAGTGTAATTACACACACACACAGATATATATATATATATATATACATTTATATATATATATATATATATATACATATATATATATATATATATATATATATATATATATATATATTCGAGAATGTGTATATAGATACACACTTAATTATATATATATATGTGTGTGTATATATATATATATATATCCGAGAATGTGTATATAGATACACACTTAGTTAGTTTTTTTTATTTTTAAAGTTATTAGATTAGAGTTTAATTTATATTTACTGATTTAAGAGGTTGATCAAGTTGGAAGAATTCACAAGTTTGAGATGTGATGTGGCGATGGCTATCCGCATTGACAAATGCGGTTGGGAGCTTGTTGATCCACATTACTAAATGCGGTTAACAACCAATGCGGATAACTCGAGGTAAATGCGGATGAGGTCCAATCATCCGCATTAATAAATGCGGTTGGACACATTCAATGTAAAGTTATCAAGTCGGTTAAGCCATTGGTATCATCTATAATCGCCTAATAGCTTATAGACTAAGGCAAGCCATAAAGGAATCTTTTAAGGAAATAAAACATGTAACTAATAATAATAATCATGGAAGAAAGATAATAATAATAATAATAATTATGATGATGATGATATATTAAATTAAAGTTAGAGTTAGGACCTAGGGGTCAGTTGTTACAGCAGGTGGCCAGAAATTGTTCGAAATTATAGTAGGGGGCGAGGCAGCTGCCCTTCCGGCGCACGCTCTTTTTGTCTTTTGAACCCTAAAATTGATTGATAAAAAGGTTGTGTTCTTTATATAGATAGGGTTAGTAAGTGGGTTTCTAAGTTCGTCAGTTCGTATCGTGTTTGAAATTGTATTGCTTCGCACTTTTGGTTTCTTAAGCAAATAATGATTATTACTGATATTATAAATATGGACAATATTTATTTTGTCAAATTTACATGTTGGGTGATTAATCAGATAATGTCACACCCTAAGTATCCACGTGCGGGGTTATACAGCGAGGCGTGTGAACAAACCAGGATCCCAGTCATTAGTTTCTCAGAAAGACACTATATTCAACATTTAAAATAAAAACCAACGAGAGTTTAAAACTAGAAAACTATGCAGAAGCCTTTCTAATTAAATCAAACCCAAAGTATTTAAAATGTAACATTGCCAAAACACATGCCAGACCAATATTTAAAAACTTATAAGTCATAAAACTAGATGTCATGACATAATATGAAGCCTTGTAATGCATGTTGGACAGTGATGTGCTCCTACTGGCAATCAGAGTTAACGATCTGAGAATAGCATACTAAAAGTTTTAACAAAATGGTTGGTGAGTTCAAGAGTTTACGTTTAACATAAACAGTAATAGTTGTAAAACATAAGAAGTGCATTGAAATAGATAGCTAGTCTATATTCATAGGTAATAACTATAGTGATTGCGCGATCAAAGCTAACATGGGTTTCATTTGTTTGCCTCCCATCAAAACCTACCAAGTTTTGATGATGTTTGTGTCTAGGACAATATTGCACCCGTTTGACCTCGAGTTGTACGGGTGGGGCTTGTCAAGCCCAGTTGTACTACCCAGCATTTCCCGCTAGTTACAAATATTAACGATCCAAAGTGTGAGGGCTTTCATGGTATGCTACACTATGTTTTACTAACATAACTTAGCAATGTAAAGCGTTTGTAAGGTAAAACAGTATGCTATCTCCCCAAAAGGAAGTAATTAAAATTAATAGGGCATGAACTCACCTGATGCACTACAAAAAATAATAAAAAGACTGACGATGGATGGAAAAACAACCCTTCAAAGGTTACCTAGAACACGCAAGTACATAAGTACGTGTACTCAAAAAGCTTAATAACCCTAGGTGCTCAATAAACACGTTGACCCAAGGTTTTGAAAAACAATACTCATTTAACCTCGTTGACCCGTTTGACCCGTTTGTGACATATTAGTTTAAATCCCATTTAATCAAGTGTAGCAATGCATCATACATGATAATGATACAAGTAGTTCACATATATCACATCATCAACTCAAGTTCTAGCAAGATCCTTATACTACTTTAGTTTATCATAATCACATTGATCAATAAGATTCATATCAAGATACTCATACTACTTTAGTTTATCATAGTCACATAGATCAACAAGATTCATACCAACCAACATACCCAAATAATGATCTATTACAATTCCAAACATGATTCCCTAATCACTCACAATAATCCATCACCATGTATAGTCATCAAGAACCTAAATTCTCTAAAGGACCGATCAAGCATCAATACAACCCAAGTAACACATTCCACCACATTAGACATCATCCGTAAGCATTCTAACATGATCCTAACATCATAAACATGCCCAAATCATCATATACAATGTTCTTCAAAAATAAAGTTTCCCTTTTGGGAAAGTAACATCCAAAACCCAACATTCATCAATTTCAACGCAAAGTCACCAACAACACACCTAGGCTAGTTCATGGATACCATTTAAACATATAACCATTCATTGTTGACCAAAACATGCATTTACAAAAAAAAATCCAAAAGTTACTATTTTGGGAAATTTATGATCAAGGTACCTAATTTCACCTAATTTCTTGCATAACATGCATAAATCAACATCCTTTAAACATTGTTAACATCCTACTATCATCAAGAACCATCTATTACCTAGTTTCAAAATCCATAGTTACTATTTAGGGCAAGGAATGAACTAAGAACTCATAATCATGAATTTTCTTGCAAAATCATCATAAACAATCATTAATACAATCCAACTAACATCAAAACATCATCAAACAACATCAATTGCACAACATCATTGATCATCCATAATAATCATATACATTTCTAACTAATAACAAAACTCATGAAATATATATATTACACGTAGTCACGTATTCAAGTAATATTTACAAATAATGCTTAAAATATATAAATTTCATAAGCACAAATTAATAATCTAAATTATTAATTAAGTTTTTATCTAATGGCCATTGTTAATTATTATTAAGTCGCCAACGTTCAACGACAACTAGTGTGTGCTCATGACACGTGTATGCAGGACCTAACGGAACTAATGGAGTTTAGTAACGGGAAAGTACTAGATGTCACATTATCGCCATGTTGAAAGAATTTTTGTCCTGAAAAAAGTGTTACATTGTCACACCCCGGGCCCAAGGAGGGTGGGACGTCACAGACTGATAGCAAACATGGCATCGGAAACTGACCATCATAAGAGCACGCAAGGAGAGAAATCAAATGGCATTTCATTTTAATATCTAATTCGTGCTATAACAGTCTAGCCCAATACCAAAAGTAAAAATCCATTACATAATATCCAAATGTTCAACTGACAATAAATAAATTCTTTAAAATGTTTTCAGGTCAAGTAATGCCATGGGTAGTTACAGTACTAGGTCATCCAGTCCTGTTCTCCAATGATGCCAAACTTCCATTAGGGGTTACCTTAAACATGCTCAAAAAGATTTTATGTCAACTAAAAAGTTGGTGAATTTAAGTTCTTAAAGTTTAAAAACAAAAGGACTCTTTAGAATCCATAAGTTGATTTTAAAAACTTAAGTATCACTATTATGGGGTCATAATCAACCCTACACTCAATCTCAGCTAGCCTCTTCTAAAGTTGTGTCTGTACCGGTTAACCCATAGGGAGAATTGAGCCTCAAACAGTGCACCGTACCTGCTGGATAGTTCACCATAGTATCTTATACAAACCAGTTACATGACACAAATGATCCCTTGGGATCTCAGTGGGGTACCCTTGCTATATGGAAGGCACTGTATGTGGGGGATTCCCCAAGTAGATCTACCCATATAGGACAAGCAGTTCACACAAGAATTAATGATTGTAATATAGTTAAGAGCATGTTCAAACATTATCCACAACATATAAGCATCATATAGTAGCATAATAATAATTTTAGTTCAAACAAAGCATGTTTCATCCTAAATCAGTAGTAAAAAGGGGACACTAGAACTCACCTTAGGTTTCAGGCTACGGATCTTCGAGTACTGGAAAATGATTCAATCCTAGCACCCCAGCATTAAGATTTAAGTAATAAGCTATGTGCTCTAAGGTCATGTAGGGTGTGACTAGGTGTATTATAAGGTTAAAAGTTCACCTAATTTTGATTTGTTAAGGTTTGATTCAAAAAGTTTTTCCTTTTTAGGAAAGTTAGGGTTTCTTAACATAAACCACATGTTTTAATGATTTTAATCTCTTTGTTATAGTGGTAATAATTTTATTATATATTTTTAGTTTAAAGGGGTTGAATTTTTAAGGAGCTTGTAGAATTTACAGTTTAGTCCCTCAAGTTCCAAAATTTACAGTCTTTACCCTAAAGTTTGTTTTCTTTTATTTCTTGAATTTTATGGGCCCTTATTAGTTTATAGGAGTTTACTATTGCATTTTTAACATGCTAAATTTCAATTTTTCCAGAACTTAGTTTGGGGTAATTAAAACTTATGTTTTTAGTTACCGGTTATGGTAAAACCGAAGATTTTAACAGCTTGTTTTAAATCCTTCTGATTTCATCCATTTGACTTGTAAATACTATTTTAAGGACATATAATAAGCTTTATAAGCAGTTAAAAATATGTTTTTGAGCTCTTTTGATTAAAAACTTCATTTTCAAGATTAACCCGTTAAAACTCGTAAACTCCCCCTAGGCTGATGCTACCAAAACACTTGAAGATATTCAACAGTTCACAGTCCTTAACATGATTATGACCATTCCTTTCTTCATTAGAGGGTCAGGATCACTCAGACTTGTGAAGTATCTTCTCATGTCAAAAAGATCACGCAGAGGTAAATTAAAGAGGTCTTCCCAAGAGTAGACATTTACTTCACCTTGATCTCTGACTACATGCCATCTCTCTGGATTAGTTGAGTAAGTCCAGGATAAGATGGGTCTTCCTGATGTAAGAGGAGCCATTTGAATTGGAGATGATTGGGCTTTCTCTTCTTGCACTTCCTTAGGATGCTCTGATTCATCCTGAGGATCAGAGGAGGTTGATTTTGACTTCTTCTTCTTCTTTGCATCATATTTAGAAGCCATTCTCTTCTTCCTCTTTGCAGTCTTTAACTGAGAAGACTGGCCTGCTGCACCTTGTAGATTAGTTGTGTCTTCATCAGTTGGGTGTTCCTCCCTCACAGGTTCAGAAGGAGAGGGAGTTTGACCCTGTTGTGGGTCAGATGTTAAGGCTGGCCTTTGACCTTGCTTTTGGTCAATAGTTGAAGAGGCTAGCCTTTGACCCTGCTGTGGATCAGAAGATGAAGCTGGAGGTTCAGTTTGAGTTGTCTCTTGTTGTTCAAACTTAACCTCTACTTGAGGTAGAGCTTGACTTGGAGGAGTGTGCAAGTCAGCAAGCTCTCCTTTCTTGATCTTCTGCTTGATTACCCTGATATGCTCATCCATAGCGGATAGAGACATAGGGCCAAGTATCCTTCCGGAGAATCCATACAGCTTCAAGAAGCTTATCATTCTTTGTCTATCAGCAGATTTCTTTAAGTTCTTCTGAATGAGAGCTCTTGACTTAGCAGCTTCTTCCCTCATTTTCTTCTTTATTCTCTTCTACTCTTTGAATACTTGAAGTTCAAGTTGCTTGAGATACTCAAACTCAATGTACTCAAAGGGCAAGGGAACAAGTGCTTCTGCCTGGTAGAGACCTGTGGTACTCAGGTAGTCCATCATCCTTTGTCTATCTGTTTCTTTATCTACCTGAGGTTCTTGTGTAGCAGCCACAGCCTCTTGCACAGGACTTTCTTGAACTGGCAAGAGAGTAGGAACATACTTGTATAAACTTTGTTGTCTTTTCTTCTCTTTGTTCTCAAGAAGAATTCTTGCATCTTCAGCTTCCTTCCTCTCTCTTGACATTTCCATGTCAGCCAGATCATTCAAATCTTCTAAGGGGAGAGAGATAATCTCATCTATGTCATAGTTCCTGGTCTGCAAGTAAGTAATCCTGACTGCCCTCAACTCATCATTTTGAGTGTTTGGTATGGGGGCAGCCTTGATTGCAGCTTGCATGAAGCTTGAAGACTGTGTGGAACTTATTCCCCTTAGCTTCCTCTTTCTCTCTCTTTCCTCCTCCTCAATCTCCTTAGGGGTTAGAATCCTTTTCCCATTGTCACCCACAGAACTTAGAGACACAGGGTGGAGAGAGCTTTGGCCTTCATTGCTTGGTGCAGCATCTAAGCTCTGGTCGGAGAGAGAAGGTGAGACACCTTCACCAGCAGGTGTTTCACTAAGGGGTTGAGTTACTAAAGTAGTTGTTGTTGTGATAGATGTTTCAATCTCTATCACTTCTTCAATTGATTGTAAGACAGGACTTTCAGGCTCTATCACTAGGCCTTCAGTCAAGGTTTTCCCTTTGAAGCTAATCTCAGGGTCTGCCTCAGCATCCAGTTGACCATTGACATTACCTGATTTCCTTGGTCTATCTTCTTCAGCTTTTTGCCTTGATACACCCTCCCCAAAGATACTTTGAAACAAGTAGTCTAGGATGTTCACATCAATGTGAACTTGAGGAGGTTGCTGAGTAGGGACAGTTATAAGAGAGGATGGTGAGTCCTCAATGTCCATACTCCTTGAAGAACTCCCAGGTTCTGTGATTGTAGTGACATTCTCCCCCTTTTTGGTAGCATCACCTTCTTACGTAGGTGAGCTAGGAGTTAGGTCAACCACATCCTCAGGTTCTTGTGTTCCTGGTTGAGCTCTTCTTAAAGGTCTCCCAGCTAGTTGTCCCTTAAGATAAGATATCTCAAGTTGCTGATCATTGACCCTATTGTTTAAGGTAGTCACTTGAAATTCAAGATGACTAACCTTAGATACTAAGTAGGTGCAAACTTTTGACAGTTGTTACACCTTTAGTCTCAGATTCCCCTCATCTTCATCAGAAGAATCAAGGGGGGATGAGAGAATTGGACCTAAGTCTTCACTCTCATCACCAGCTTAGGGTTCTTGGCTGCTAGATTTCCTCTGCTCATTGACAGCCTCAGATGAAGTGTCAATGGGCTGAGTTGCCATGGTTGAGGTCTTAATGATGTAATCACTTGCAGAAGTGAGAGCCTCTTCCATATGGATCCCCTGAACATGTTCAGAAGGACCCACCTCAGCAATGGGTGACTGATGTGGGATAGACATAGGGAATTCAGAAACACTCCTCTTTCTTTGAGTTGGTGAAGAGTAGAAAGATTCATGGTGTTCACTGAAGCCTAAGTCCTCATCAGTGTAGAATTCAAGGTTAGGAATTTGGGTGTTTAAGTCCAAAGGCTTGGGATGGTAACTGTCCCCTAAAGGTTGTTCACTTGAGTATTGAGACTCAGAGTGAAGGCTTAAGGCATTTGGGCTTATGAGCTCATCAGGCTGATCATGAGGAACATCAGCACTGATTCTTGAAGAGATGGGAGTGGTTTGCTCCTTAGGAAAAGTGGGAGCTCTAGTATCCACTTCTTCCTGTATGGGTGAGTATATGGGGACCTGCACAGACACAATAGCTTGAGTAGGGGTTCGATTGGATTTTCTTTGGTAGGTGAGGATGATTTGAGGCTGTTTTGGTGGTTGAGATGTAGAAGGTGTGGGTTCAACACTAGCTTGTGTTGCTAGGTTGTCACCTTAAGCAATGAGCTCTAACATTTTGGGGACCAGGGCTGTTTCTACCCCTAAGAAGCCTACAGTTGGCTTCTTTATAATCTTAAAGATGCCAGGCTTCATCTGTCCCAATTTAAGAATATTATTTGTTTCCCTCAACTGTGATCCAAGTTCACAGTCGAGAATGTGTTGAACATATCTAGGAAACATATAGTATTCTAAGGAATCCAAGTTAGCAAGCAAGTTTGTGTAAACAAATTGTGAGTACCTGAACTTGACCCCTTGTACCATTCCATGAACTATAAAGGAGAGATCCTCAGGAATCTGGTCCCACCCACCATGCTTGTTGGACAAGCTGTGAATCACTACATGGAGTAGGTATTTCCACTAGGATGAGACCTTCCCTTTCCTGAAGGTCTTTACAGAGAAATCTCCCTCATAGCCCATCTGCTCAAAGGAATAGTTTACAGCTTCCTTTGAGAAAGACAGTTCACCTTCTTCATCATCCAGCTGAAGATGGGTGTTGATGATGGCTGGAGTGATAAAGACTGTCCTCCCCTACACTATGGCAGATAGTGCCTTCTCCCCATCCATAATAACCTCTTGACATGTCCTCCAAAAGTCAAGCAGGTGATCCTCATAGAGAATAGGATCAATGGTGAGTAAGGTGTAGTAGTTGGATAGAGCAAGAAAACGACAAACCTCTGAGAAACTATCATCTTTCTCAGAGTGCAACAAGGCAACTTGATTGTGCTGCCTATGAAGTTGCATGGAGAGATTTTGGTTATTTCTGTTTGGAATGTTGGCCATTTTTTGAAAAAGATTAAGAATGAAGAAATGGTGAAGAACAAAAGTTGTTTCAGAGAGATTAGGTTGGAGGTATGGGTGAATTTTGGAGTAGGTAGACGAAAGAGGTGTAACCATTGGATATTTGTATGAATTTGGATTTGAGACAAAGTTAATGGAAAAGAATAAACCTTGAAATCCATTGTGTTGGTCCCACCTTTGAAAAGTAGTTTGCTTTTTGCCCAAAAGGTAGTTTTCTTGGAAAAGAAAATCTTCCAAAGATAATTTAACTTTGGAAGTTTTGACCAAAAATCTTCCGAAGGTTATTTTCCTTCAGAAGCTTTGACTAGAAAGCTTCCAAAGGCAAATTTTGCCTCCAAAAATATTTCAAAGATTTTTTGAAAAATTTTCTTCCAAAGAGAAACTGGGGCTTATTGAAGTGATAGAATAAACAACATAGAACACACATAATTTTAGAAATAATATGATTAAGTTTTTTTTAAGAAAAGCTACTCAAAGTTGATCATCCTAATAGCTGATATAAGATATTTGAATCTCTGTTCATCAAAATCTTTTGTGAACAGATCAGCATATTGTTCATCTGTATGAACTTTGATTAGTTTGATTAATCCCTTTTCAAAGTTATCTCTAATCAGATGATACCTGATGTTGATGTGCTTAGTTCTTGAGTGCTGCACTGGATTTTCTGTAATTGAGATAGCACTGTTGTTGTCTATGTGAATGGGAGTCTCTTTGAAGTTGAATCCATAGTCTAGCATCTGATTTTGAATCCAAAGCACTTGAGCATAGCAGCTTGCAGCAGCAATGTATTCAGCCTCAGCAGTTGATGCAGATACACAGGATTGTTTCTTGCATTGCCAAGAGACTATCCTTCCACCAAGAAATTGACATCCCCCTGATATAGACTTTGCAGTCATATTGCATCCACCATAATCACTATCTGTATATGCATACAGATTGAAGTCAGAATTTTTAGGATATCAAAGGCCAAGAGATGGGGCTCCTTTAAGGTATCTTAAAATCCTTTTGACAGTGATTAGGTGTGACATCTTGGGGTTGGCCTGATATCTTGCACAGATGCAAGTAGCAAACATAATATCTGGCCTGCTAGCTGTAAGATACATAAGAGACCCAATCATAGCCCTGTAGAGATGTTCATCAACACACTCCCCCTCAAGATCAGGTCCAAGGGAGTGGTTTCTAGCTATGGGTGTCTTAGCAACCTTACATTCAGTCATGTTGATTCTTTTAAGTATGTCTTGTACATACTTTGACTGATTTATGAAGATACCATTGTCAACTTGCTTCACTTGAATCCATAGAAAGAAATTGAGTTCCCCCATGGCACTCATTTCAAATCTATCCTTCATCAGCTTCTCAAAGTCTTTGTAGAGCTTTGGATTAGTTAACCCAAAGATGATATCATCTACATATACTTGAACTAGCATTATGTCATTTTTTGTTCCTTTGATGAAGAGAGTTCCATCAATACTACCTCTTTTGAACCCATGTTGACAGAGATACTGGGATAGAGTCTCATACCACTTTCTTGGTGCCTGATGTAGCCCATAGAGAGCTTTGTCAAGCTTGCAGACCTAATCAGGATGATCAGGATCTACAAAACCAGGTGGTTGTTTGACATACACCTCTTCATCAATCACTCCATAAAGAAAAGCACACTTGACATCAAGTTGATAGACCTTGAAGTTCTTGGATGCAGCAAAAGCTAGGAATATCCTAACAGCTTCAAGTCTTGCTACGGGAGCAAAGACATCAGTGTAGTCAATCCCTTCTTCTTGATTATACCCTTGAACAACTAGTCTAGCCTTGTTCTTGATGACAAGTCCTCTATCATCCTTCTTATTCCTGAAAACCCATTTTGTACCTATGGTAGTCTTTCCATGAGGAAGAAGACATAGGTTCCAAACCTTTTGCCTCTTAAATTGAAGCAACTCCTCTTGCATAGCTTCAACCCAACTTCCATCCTTTAGAGCTTTATCAATCTTCTTTGGCTCTATTTGGGATAAGAAACAAGAGTGAAGACAGATATTGGCATTATGAGACTGTCCTCTTGTTCTTACACCAGTTCCAACATCTCCAATGATGTTTGTAGAGGGGTGAGACTTGTGTATCCTTAGTTGAGGAATCACAGCAAGTTGTTTAGACAGATCAAAATTGGAGAAATTCTGATCTGGCAAGGAGGATTCACCCTCTACAGCAGCACACCTATCAAGATTAACTTGATCCAATGAGTGTGTGACATCATTGAGATTTTCTTCAATGGGATGGTTCTCAGCATCAAGGAATTCCTGATCACTGTCACCACCACCATGTTCTCCAACATTTGAAGTTCCTACATTTGAGTTTTGTGCCTCAAAACTAGAACATGAAGGCCACTCAGATGTATCAGCAGGATTTGTCATTGATGTGCTGGTAGAAGCTTTATTTGCAGGATTAGTTACCACTGGAGCTGGAGAAATGTACTTGAAGATCTTCTCAGCTCAATTCTTGGATCAGGATCACCTGTAGGTAATATATCTGTAGATCCTGAAACATTCTCACAAGATTTGTTAAAACAGTTGGTAACTAAGTTAAGATCAAACAGCCAATCCGGACCAGAACCTTTCACACTGGGAGTGTGTTCATTGAAAGTCACATTGGCTGACTCCTCGACTACTCTAGTTCTGAGATTGTATACTCTATAAGCCTTAGCTTGAGAAGAGTATCCAATGAAGTGTCCATCATCTGATTTCTCAGCAAACATGGCTATATGATCTTTGGTACTCAAGATGGTGCAAGGACATCCAAAAGACCTGAGAAAACCAATGAAAGGTTTCCTCTTGTACCAAAGTTCATAAGGAGTCTTACCATGTGTCTTAACTACTAAAACTCTGTTCTGCACATAGCAGGCAGTGTTGACTGCCTCTACCCAGAAGGTGATGGGCACTTTAGAGTCAGACAACATAGTTCTTGTAGCTTCAATTAGTGTCCTGTTTCTCCTTTCAGCAACTCCATTTTGCTGAGGAGTCCTGGGAGCACTATATTGACTTGTAATACCCTTTTCATCACAAAATGTATCAAGTATTTGATTCTTGAATTCAGTTCCTTGATCACATCTTATGGTTTTGACCTTGTGATCACATTGATTCTCAATCTTTAAAATGAAATCCTTCAGAATCTCAGGAGTCTCATCCTTAGTTCTAAGGAAGAAGACCCATGTGAATCTTGTAAAGTCATCTGTGATCACTAGACAGTAAGAGGTCCTTCCTAAACTCATTACATTTGTGGGGCCAAAGAGATCCATATGTAACAAGTGTAGGGGTGTAGTGATGGAATTTCTTTCCTTAGGATTGTGAGATACCTTGTGTTGCTTCCTTTTCAGGCATGCAACACAATGATCATCACTTGTAAACTCTCTTTTTGGTATTCCACTTACCAAATCATTTTAATCAATTTATTCATGTTTTTAAAGTTTACATGGCACATTCTTTTATGCCAAAGGAAAGATTCATCACTATTAGCTTTAGATAGAAAGCATGAAACTTCTCCTGAGGGAGATGTTTCTTGCAAATCCATCTTGTACATGTTCCCTTTCCTGGGGGCTCTGAGTAGGATGTGCTCATAAGGAATGACCACCCCGGGCTTGAGAACAATGCACTCATGCTCAGTAAACAGTATGTTATGACTCTGATCACAAAATTGAGATACACTCAAAAGATTGTATCCAAGCTTCTTGACAAAGTTTACCTTGTCAATGCTAAGCTTACCATTTGTGACCTTGCCCCTTCCAGTAATGTAACCACCTGCATCTCCTCCAAAAGCAACTGATCCTCCATTAATTCTTTTAAATTTTTGGAGTAGTGACCTATTGCCTGTCATGTGCCTGGAACAACCACTGTCAATGATCCATACATTTTTGTTTGTCTGTAGTTGTTCCTGCACAAAGAGATAGCTAGTTACATTTAGAAACCTAAGCCTCATTGGTCTTGGGATCATTCAAAGCAGTTGAAGACAATGCAATAGTAATAGATCCTATGGTTGTGCTTTGAGGATCTTGAGCTGTTGTTGATGAAGAACCTTCAGTCTTTTGGTCTTTCTTTGACTTCCGCACCACCTTTGGAAGTTTAGACTTGACCTTCAATACTTCAGAAGCTTTTGAGACTTTAAAAGTTTTGATGACTGGTTCTTTGGAAGATCTTGCCTTTACTGCAGCAAGCTTCAGTATTTCTGAAGCATTCCTTTCTTCAGAGACCAAATTTTCTTCCGAAGGCAGTTTTTCACTTGCCTTCTTCTTCATCTTGGAATTATTGGAAGTATCTTTGTTTATCATGTGAAAAGTACCCTTAGGATTGTATGGACAATCCTTGGCCAAATGACAAGTACTCTCACACATGACACACATCAGATTCTTCTTTCCAAGAGTCTTCTTCATGGAAGAGCACTGACTTTGGTCACATCCCTTCTCCATCTTCACCTTTGCAGGAGTTGGGACGGTTCTTTTGGGTTGAGAACCGTTCTTGGAGTTGGATGGTCCAGGTTGTGTAGCAGTAACACACAACAGATCAGTCTTCTTCTTATTGCTGAGATGAGTTTGACATGAACAAGAATTCATGTCATCAGTCTTAACTACTTCAAACCCTGCAGATATAAAGACTTGTTTCTGCTTAGGGTCAAAAGTAGCCTTGATCTCTTGAGCCTTCCTTGATTTTCTTTTGGCTTTCCTGATCAAGTTCTTTCTCCTTGACTTGGTCATCCCAATAGCTTTACTCTCCTCTGAGGAATGGTGACCCTTCTCAGAATGCTTTTCTTCACTCAAACCAAAGTCATTCTTCACCATCTCCTCTTCATCCTCTTTAGTCAAAGGATCTATGAGGGGAAGCTCATATTCACAAGTTCCACACCTAGAAGATCTTACAGACAAGATGGTGCGTGGAGGAGCTATCTCACTGGATCCCAGTCCCTGCTTGTTCTGATAATACACTGTTGCATGCAAGGATGAGGATATTATGTTCTTGAAGGTATCTTCTTCAAGAACACAATTTTCTGCCTTAGCTTTGCTGATCACAAGCTCAGCTTGGTATTCAGTTAACTTAGCTATGAGATCTTTGATTTGAGTCCTGCAATTTGTTAGCTCATGTTTAAGAGTTGAAATGGTTTTCTCTAAATCTTCTATTTTAAGTTTATAGTCATTTTCAGCTCTTTTAAAATCAGCTTTCAAGATGTTTAAGGACTCAAGGTCAGATCTCAGCTCTAATTTATATGACCTGTGTCTATTAACCTTAGCAATGCATTCAGAAGAGCAAAGATTTTCCAATACCTTGGTTTCATCATGATCTGCCATAAGATCTTGGTTTGGAGATGCATCTCCTATCTGAAAGCTCCAGTCAAAGCCTCCCTCTTCAACAGCAACTGCAGCCTGTTGCTTTGGGTTCTCATTCTGGTGAACTTTCTCAGTGTAGTTTGGTGTGGTTCGTGTCTGACCACCATTTGTTCTTGGTGCCTTACACTCTCTTGCAAAGTGCCCTATTTGGTTATAGTTGTAGCACTTTACCTTGCTTTTGTCCAGCCCAAACTTTCCACTAGATGTATTGCTTGGAAATCTTCTCCCAGTCCTCTTATAGAACTTCTTGGCCGTGTGAGTGAGAAGAGCCATTTGCCGAACTATCTCCATATACTCCAGATCATCTGGATGGATACAGTCCAAGTCTTCAAGCGTGAAGAGAAGGTTGCCAGAGGTTTCATCACCTGAGACAAAGGCATGAGAAGAACTTGTCTCTTGGAAGGGACTTCCTTGAGTGTAGCTTTCTCTTGGTGTCTCTGGAAGAGTGATGAAAGGCCCCTTCTGTGAGGTGTCAGGGTAGCATAACAACTAATGTTGTGGTTCAATGCATTCCCTTTCATTCACATGAAGTGCTGAACTCATTTGGTTATTGGAGTTACCAGAGGAATTTTGCATGTTCATCTCCATCTAGAATGCACTCAGGATACCATACAACTTTGTAAGAGTAAGAGTTTTAAGATCTGAAGTTCTCTTGATCATAACACAATAATGTGTCCATAGTTTAGGAAGAGAAGACATGAACTTCCTTACTATGTCTCTGTTCTCAAGAGTTACTCCAATATCCACTAGAGTGTCCACTATTTCAACATAGGTGAAGTTTTCAAACTGCTGCTTCAAGAGATCCTTCTTGTTCTCTTTAGTTTTCTTGGATCCTTCATACATGAGCTTCAGTGCTTCCCATAGATCTTTAGCTGTCTTGCACTTCTTGAAGCCTCTGTAGATGGAGTTTGGGAGAGCAGTTTGAAGACAAGTCATGGCCCTTTGATCAAGCTCTATTCTCTTCCTGTCTTCTTCTGAGTAATCATCTACATCTTTAGGGATGATATGATTACCAGTAGCAGAAGTAGTGCTTGGTATGAAGGGACCATTTATAACTGAGTCCCACATCCTTGAATCTTGACACTTGATGAAGCCTTCCATTCTTGTACACCATGTGTCAAAATCTTCCGGAGTGATCAGTGGGGACTTGGTCATAGTACCAGTTTCCATATCATCTTTAGAAAGAGCTACCATTTGAGTTGTTAAGTATTTTATGTGTGTGAGGGATCTTAAGATGGTGAGATCTTATATCAAGAGCCTGGAAAGCTCTGATACCAAATGCAGGACCGGGTGAAGGGGTTAGCACTTTTACAACACAACAACACAATGAGGAGAGTGTATTAGAACACTTAACAGATCAAATGAGGAACCGATTATGATGATGCTAAGAACACAAAAGTAGACTCAGAAAGAAAGAACAAGATAACAACACTAGTGGTTGGTTTTCAAGGATGTTGTATATTGCTTCTCAAATTTAAATTACAAGTATTCAGCATACATACATTACAAGACTTTGAGATACTATATAATACAACCTACAGACGACCATACTTTGAAGGCCAGCTGGATACATGAATTAGACAACAGAATCCATGTAGAGTCAAAAGGCAGATTGCCTTTTGGCTAGTGACTATGACATGCCATAGCTCACATCCTAATATATTACAAAAAGGATAAAGGTACATAAAGTAGAAAGGTTTGACCCAAGACCTCAATGTACGGTTTTCCTAAAGCATGGACCTTTTTACCAACTTATATAAGTTGGTGACCAACCAGAGTGGGCAGCGGCAAAGTGGTTCAGCTTTATCAGAAAAGGTACATCACATAAAAGCATGTATGATAATAGTCTTCGGAAGAATCTGGCTTGATTTCTTGGCTTCGGAAGACTTTGTCTTGAAGCTAAGGAAGACTTCATTTCTGGCTTCAGAAGATATTGGTCTTGGCTACAAAAGATTTTACACTTAGAATGTTTCTGAAGTGGTGTAAAACTTTCGTAGCAATACTACTTTATGTTCTGTGTAGCATGCAGGAAGACCTGATCATTACATAGACTACTGAAAGAAGACTATCACAACTACTGAAGAATACTTCTTCAGTTGTTGTGATAACTACTGAAAGAGGATCATCACAACTACTGAAGAGTACTTCTTCAGCTGTTGTCATAGCTACTGAAAGACTAGCACAACTACTGAAGAGTACTTCTTCAGTTGTTGTGACAACTATTGAAAACTATTCTTCAGACTTTGTCTTTAGTTGATATCTTCAGCTGATGTCTTCAGCTGTTGTCTTCAGCTGATATGATCAGCTGTTACCTTCAGCTGTTGTCTTTCAGTTGATGTCTTCAGTTGATGTCTTCAGCTGATGTGATCAGCTGCTACCTTCAGCTCTTGTCTTTCAGTTGATGTCTTCAGTTGATGTCTTCACCTGATGTGATCAGCTGTTACCTTCAGCTGTTGTCTTTCAGTTGATGGTTACACGAGTATTTTGGCTGCATCAGACTTCTAGGAATCCTTACACTCGTTTTTACCCGGAACCGAGCGTCCGAATACGTTTTTATCCAAATTTTCACCTATTTCTTGACTCAATATTCCTGAATTACTGAAATATTATGATTTTTATGGATTTTAGGTCTCTTTTACTATTTTTTCTCCAGCGTGATACACTGGGTATGTTTGTTTGTTTGTTTGTTTTTACTATTTTTAAGATTTTACCCAAAAATTATCCGGTTAGTCGTATTTTTAACGAATAATCCCATTTAAATCATAATTTTAACCCAATAATAAAAAAATCCCACCACTATGACCATGATATTCATTTTAGAGCCTGTAATTTTTATAATATGGTATTTTAAGTTTTTACCATTTTTGATGGATTTTACCACTTTTCGGGTTTCCAAACAAGCTCATTATGTCTCCTAGTCCTTTCTTTTTACGTTTCAGTTATGATCACCAACTTACCACATTCAACTTCACTAAACATATTGAAAATTTTTCATCACTCATGAATTTAACATGATGTGCATATATGTTGCTCTTACATGGTGATTTACACCATTTACACATGTGTAAACATCATAGATCATACCTAAACATCATAGATGGTGCTAAATCATGTAAAAAGAGAGTTTTCAAGGTGAAATCTTGTGCACCAACCAAAGATTCACCAACCTATCATAGATATACCTTGTGTGAAGTTAAGAGCCCCTCAAGAACAAGGTTTTAGCCGTAAGTTTCTGCTAGAACAAAGAAAGTAGGAATTTTGGTAGATTATATAGGTAAAACAAAAGAAATAACTTGATTCGGGTGTGTTGAGGCTTAAACTTTGGATGGTCCGTGTTTTTGAGAGATTAGGAGGGCTAGATAAGATGGTGATCCTTGAACAAGGGCTGGAGTAGCCTGTTCTTGCAAGAACCATGCACAAGGATCCACCAAAAGTCACTTTCTTGCTAGTATTGTGCTTGGATAATATTCAGATGTTTGTGTTCTTCGAATTTTTGCTGAAATGGTGATGGTGTGTGTGTTTTTGGATGGGAGGTCTGAGAGAAGGGAGAGAGAGGTGTTTGAATGGAAAGTTTGCATGTATGGGAGAATGGGGAGGGTGGAGTGTAATTAAAGTTTGTGTGGGAAATCAAGAAAGGAGAGGATTGGTGGTGAGGGGTGGCGCGGCCGTGGAGGATTGTGGTGTGTTTTTTTATTACTATTTTTTTGTTAATTAATTTATGTTGTCTAGTTTTGTTGTGTAGCGTAGTATTTTAGATGGTAGTTTCTAGTTAGGTGTTTTCAAGTATTAAGGTGTATAAGTATGCATTTGACCTGTGAATTATGTGTGTGTGCACACATAATTAATTTGCTTTCAATTAGGTTCTAAAATTTTAACATGTCTGATTATATATTCAGAACGCTAAATTATTCTGCACTAAGGCTAGACATAAAGAATTATCTAAGGAAAATAGAACACACAATAATAATAATCATGGATGTAGGATTCTATATGCCCAAGACACGTAGAATATTGATGCGGTTAGTACGTCATGATCCAAGTCGGGTTATACCCAATAACAAGCTTAGCAAACACCAATTAATATTTAATTGATGATATGATCATGCAATTAAATATTTACACCAATTTAGAAAATGGGTTTTCTAAATAAGTTGCATATGAGGAGGAACAACTTATTAGAATATTTTTTTCAATAATACTATTTGAAGTGTTATTTAAGTGAGTTATATGACATCAAATAATAATAAGAGTGTACAAATTGTACAATTAAAAGGTTAATTGTATAAATAATGTCAAGACTAGTATAATAATGTGTGTGTGTTTGTTTAAGGGGGAAAAATCTTCTTTTAAAAGTATTTGGCCGCCCCCCCCCCCTTTATTTTTGATTGGTCCCTTGCTTTTCTTGAAACACACATTATTTACTATGTCTTACACTCCACTTCTCACCACTCTTGATACATGCAACTTAAACTAAAAACTCCTCTCTCTCTCTCTCTCTAATCTTGCTCTCGGCACAGCAGCAACAATTTCAGAGGTTTTTGGGTGTTCTTGGTGGTGATTCTTCCTAACAAGAAGGTGATTGAAAGTTAGCTTGGGGTATACAAGCTTGAGGGGTCCTATTCTTGGAGCCTTGGCCGATTTTTGGACATCCAATCTCCCTTTCTTTGGTCGTTTTTGCTGCTGGAACAAGGTAGTTTGGCAGCCTTCTATGGTTGTCATATTATGTTGCTATTTGAGTTTACATAGCTTGCTTATACACATATAATGATCCTTTGATATATGGGTTTGTTTTATACATTAATATGGTCACCTAATGAACATATTTTTCAGCTTATAAACAAGTTTATAATGTTGTAATTCCGCTGCGTTTTCAGAAAGTTTAAGAGGTTAAACTATGATTTTATGTTCTAACAAACCCATCAATGGAAGAAATAAGATAATAGTAATAATAATAATACTGGTAATAATAATACTAATAATAATTGCAGGAGGTCAAAGTTTAGAATTATGATTTCGGGGTCGGTTGTTACATACATGGATGAGTTACATCACTGGTCTAAATATCGGCATAAGAAGATCGTGTGAGTTTTGAGTGAGTTGTCATATTATCCCCATTTTGAAAGAAATTTCATCCCGAAATTTAATCATTACCTTCACTGATAGCAGTCGTTGCTTCAAATAGATGAGGATTATTGAGCTTCATCTGATCCGCACGTTCCCACGTGAACTCCGATCCATGTTTTGAGTTCCAGTGAACCTTGACGATAGGGATCTTGCTTTGTTTCAAGGTCTTGACCTCTTGATACATTACCTCAATCGGTTCCTCAATGAATCGTAATTGTTCTTCGACTTGTATTTCCTCAAGTGGTACCATCCAGATCTCGTCAGATAAACACTTCTTCAAATTCGAGACATGGAACACATCATAAATTCTACTCAACGAATCAAGTAGCCTTAATTGGTATGCCACCGTGCCAATTCTTTCTATGATCTCGAATGGTCCAACATACCGTGGGTTAAGCTTTCCTCGTTTTCCAAAACGGATCACACCTTTCCATGGTGATACCTTTAACAAAACTTTATCTCCGACTTGAAACTCCAAAGGTTTCCTTTGTTTATCAGCGTAGCTCTTATGTCTGTCTCGGGCTGCTACCATACGGTTTCTTATCTGTACATTTTTCTCGATTGTATCATGTACCAATTCAGGGCCAGTCAATTAACTATCACCAACCTCTGCCCAACAGACTGGTGACCTACAGTTCCACTCGTACAGTGCCTCAAATGGTGTCCCTTGAATACTGATATGGTAACTGTTGTTATAGGAAAATTCCACCAAAGGTAAATGAACTTCCTAATTGTTCCCAAAATCGATTACACACGCTCATAACATATCTTCCAAGGTCTGTAAGGTGCGCTCGCTTTGTCCGTCAGTCTGAGGATGATATGCAATACTCATGTCTAAGCGTGTACCCAGGGATTTCTGTAATGATTACCAACAATAAGAGGTAAAGCGAGCATCATGATCTGAAATAATCGAGATTGGTACTCCATGCTGAGAGAGTACTTCCACTAGGAAAATCCGAGCCAACTTATCCATCTTATCCATTTCCTTGATTGCCAAGAAGTGAGCAGACTTAGTCAACCTATCCATAATCACTCATATCATGTCACATCCACTAGGAGTCTTGGGAAATTTGGTAATGAAATCCATAGAGATCTACTCCCACTTCCATAAAGTCTATCCATAGGAAGGCACCTAAAGTCTATCCATGAAGTAACAAATCCCATCAGCTTTCACCTCAAGCTCTTTATCCATATCACCTCAAGTTGTTCAAGAACTTGGTTAAATCATGGAAATCATAAAACTTAGAAATTCCCAGGCCCTAAAATAAGTATTGTAGTGACAAAATTTGAATTTGGTGATTTATTGGGGTAAATTGTGATTTTTATGGACTTATATAACAAATAAGCCTAAACCAGGGGAAATTTTAGAATAAATTATAAAGATAAAACAACAAGCATAAGACCATTAAATCCAATACAACTCAGTAAGTTAGAACCCTCAAAATGAATTTTTCAAAATTTAGAAGAGAATGTATTTGGTTGCTATGTTCCAGGTAAAAACGTGTTTTAAACGGGTTATTTTAAAAACGAAGCTTTTTACTCATAATAGCTCAAAAACACCTTTTAAACAAATTATAGAGCTTATTAGGAGTCCTTAAAAGTAATATTTCAGGGATATTGTCATACCCTTAATTTCCACAAACGGGGTTTTACCGTTAGGCGTGTGACATACCAGGATCTCAGACACGGTCATATCAAACGACACTATATGAGTTTAAAAATAAACGTTTGACATAAATCAGAGTAACGTAAAAGAAATGAATAACAGTGCGGAAGCGGATAAACAAAATGTAAACAATACTGAAAGTCTGAAATGCTAAGTCAAAACAATGTCTAATGCAAAATAAATGGATCTGATGAATGAATGTCCTGAGTGCGTTCCTTAATCATGCATCATGAGATTAAACGTTCTTGTTACCTGAGAAAACATGCTAATAAAGTTGGTGAGTTCATAGGTTTTATTACAGATAAAAATGTTTGTAACTGTTCGAATGTTTGTAACTGACCAAATGGTATAGTAATTAAAACATATCGATAGGTAGCTAGCCTGTAATCATGTTACTTAGCGTTTCGAACCGAAGCTGACTGTTTGCATGTCCTATATGTTTGTTGTTTCCCCGTCACGTCTCACCAGACAGTGACAAATGTTAGGTCAATAATGCACCCGTTTGACCTCCAATCAAGCTAGCGCGACTAGCCCGGGCGGGGTTTGTCAGACCCAGTAGTACTACTCAGAATTACCTCGCTAATCCCATTACTAACGGTTCGAGAGTGTCAGGACTGTTTGTACGTTTGCACTAACGTAGCAGGCGATATCAATAATACTAAAAACCATTTATAAAATATGTTTGCATGTTTTCTCCCCCAAAAAGGAAAGAAAGTAAAATAGAAGCCGTGAATACTCACCTCGAGTGTAGAGCAACAAGCAATTGTAATCACAAAAAGATTTTGTTTTCCAATTAACCTGAATGTACATTTAATATTCAATTAGTCTAAATCAATAATGGGATCGTACAGTTTCGCGTTTCACGACTCGGTTACAGTGGCGGTCATCGGTTGTTTCATTTACGTGAAAACACACACGAATGCTAATTCACTTCGAATACATAAGGACCCTTTTATCACGTATAAAAGTATTATATACTCAATTATTACTATTATTATTATTTTCAACCTTACATCTACTAGCATGTCACACAAGTAATGTTGGCATATGCTAGACACATTTCTCACACATATATCAGATATATATATATATATATATATATACTACGTGAACAGAACCTATTAAACACGTCATATACATAATGTGCAATATCCATACGCTCATTTACCACATATGATTATACATCCATACACCACGCTTTAGGTTAAGAAACTCAACTTTTACTACCTCATGTATATATAATAATATTTGTTACCAATTAAACACATCACACACTCACGTGTGCAGATCACACACAAACACACAATGTCAAATTAATATGACAGCCCAACACACCTCATCATCTCGGTCACATACATATGCTAAATATCTACATATACACATATGCATAATTCATGTTCGCAGCACTCACACATTAATATATATATACACGCTGAACACATACTTATATGTATACATAATGCAGCATACACAATCGCAAATCACACACGCACAAAACCGAGCATCTAAATATATCCGTACACACATAGATACATATACACGTATGAACACATTCACCCAAAAGAATACACACCGTCACAACCGCAGCCTAGTATCTCGAAACTGTACGCAGAAACTACGAATATAATTTGTTAGGAAAATCCTTACCGATCGGTCTACGAAAGCCATAAGAACTCGAACGGATGAATGTGTTTCTCACCGCGGTGCGCGGAGGGAGGCTGCTGGAGGTCAACAGCTGTGAAGTCGGGTGGGATGCCGGGGATCACCGCTGCGAAAGAGGAACGGCTGCTGGGGATCACTGCTGCGAAGTAGGAAAGGCTGCCGTCGATGGTCGATGAGAATTTTGTTTAGGGTTTCGAATTTTGAATGTATATAGAACTGATGGAAATCGTGGGTGGGGAGGGCTGGAACATTATATCATATACTAAATTATTTAATTATCACATTAATCTTACAAATATTAATCTATTGTACTTGGTCTCCATTTAATTTATAAAACTAAATTACTAAATTAATAAAGGCTAGGTAATTACATAATTAATAAGGATAGATAATTAAAATTTACATGAGAACACTGAGGTAACGAAAGTCAGGTTTACAGAATTGACCTGAAAATACGGGGTGTCACATTATCTCCATGTTGAAGGAATTTTTGTCCCAAAAATTAAAACATCAGACAAACGAAGGACACTAGACTTTTTTAACAACGACAGACATAAGATGTAAGATTTGATTTAGATAACTTCTCAAGTACACCCAAACAAAGAACGTAAGAACAAAGAATATAAGGTTTCGCGAGAGTTGTGACATCATCCACTTGTTGAATGGAATTTCGTCTCGAAATTGAAAGAAAAGATATCTTAATTTAATACCTTAAGAAGTAAATGTCTGATCGTTGAACAACTGTGGGTACTTATTCTTCAATTGATCCTCACATTCCCAGGTAAACTCTGGTCCACGCTTTGAGTTCCAACAGACTTTGACGATAGGGATACAACTATGTTTGAGCGTTTTGACCTCTCGGTCCATAACTTCCATCGATTCCTCAATGAAACGCAGTTGTTCATCCACATGAATCTCATCTAATGGAATGACGAGAGTCTCATCTGCAAGGCATTTCCTCAGGTTCAAAACATGGAACATATTGTGTACTCCACTAAGTTCTTCGGGTAGGTTCAGTTGATAGGCTACGGGGCCAACCCGTTTGACAATCTCAAACGGTCCCACGTATCTAGGGTTTAGCTTTCCACGTTTCCCGAAACGAATCACACCCTCCAAAGGTGACACTTTCAAAAGTACTTTGTCGCCAATTTGAAATTCCAACGGTCGGCGACGTTTATCAGCATAACTCTTCTGTCGATCACGTGCTGCCGCCATGCGGTTACGGATTTGCACGATCTTCTTAGTTGTCTCGTGCACAAGTTCAGGACCGGTAAGTTAGCTCTCTCCAACTTCCGCCCAACAAATAGGTGATCGGCACTTACGCCATACAATGCCTCAAACGGAGCAGCTTTGATCAATGTGTGATAACTATTATTGTAAGAAAACTCAACTAACGGTAAATGAGTTTCCCAAGTGCTGCCAAAATCAAACACACACGCGCGCAACATGTCTTCCAAAGTCTAGATTGTACGCTCACTCTGGCCGTCAGTTTGAGGATGATATGCCGTACTCATGTCTAGCCGTGTACCCATTGTTCGTTGTAGTGATTGCCAGAAATGTGAAGTGAACCGAGCGTCATGATCAGAGATAATGGAAATTGGCACACCGTGCCGAGAGACTATTTCCCTTAGGTAAATATGTGTTAACTTCTCCATTCTATCAGTCTCTCTGATTGGTAAAAAGTGTGCGGATTTCGTCAAACGATCTACAATTACCCAAATGGTATCGCATCCGCTGGGAGTCCGAGGCAGTTTCGTGATAAAGTCCATAGATATCTGCTCCCACTTCCATATGGGAATTTTTGGTTGTTGAAGTAAACCAGATGGTCGTTGATACTCCACCTTAACCTTAGAACAGGTTAAGCATCTGCTTACGTAAGTAGCAATGTCAGCTTTCATGTTCGGCCACCAGTAAAGGACTTTTAGATCGTGATACATCTTGTCTGAACCCAGATGAATAGAGTACCGTGACTTGTGAGCTTCGTCCATTACCAGCTCTCGTAGGTCTCCATACAAAGGAACCCATATTCGGTCCATGAAGTAACAGATTCCGTCAGATTTGGTTTCCAGTTGCTTCTCCATGCCTCGTAGTGATTCGGCTTTCAGGTTCTCGTCTTTCAATGCCTCAAGTTGAGCATTACGTATCTGATCGGGTAAACCAGTGTGGATGGTGAGTTGTAATGCTCGTACTCGCTTCGGCTTAGGTGTCTCCTTTCGACTTAAGGGGTCAGCTACTACATTAGCCTTACCCAGATGATACTTGATCACGCAGTTATAATCGTTCAATAAGTCGACCCAACGACGTTGCCTCATGTTTAGCTCCATCTGTTCAAATATGTGCTGGAGACTCTTGTGACCGGTATAAATGGTGCACTTGGTACTGTACAAGTAATGTCTCCATATCTTGAGTGCAAACACAATGGCTCCTAACTCTAAGTCGTGTGTCGTGTAGTTTTTTTTTCTCATGAATTTTAGTAGGCGGTAAGCATGAGCGATCATTTTCTCGTGTTGCATTAGCACACAACCTAGAACTTGAATGGATGCATCACAATAAACTATAAAATCGTCTGTTCCCTCAGGTAGGGATAGAATCGGTGCCGTACAGAGTTTCTACTTCAGAACCTAAAATGCAGATTCTTGTTTGTCACCCCAATTGTATGTAGTGCCTTTATGAGTTAACGCGGTGAGAGGTTGAGCAATCTTTGAAAAACCTTCGATAAATCTTTGGTAATAGCCAGCCAACCCAAGAAACTGCCGTACCTCAGTCGGAGTCTTAGGCGTAGCCCAGTTCTTGATGGCTTCTATCTTTGCTGAGTCAACATGTATTCCACTCTCGTTGACCAAATGACCCAAGAATTGGACTTCCTGAATCCAGAAGTCACACTTCGAGAATTTGGCGTACAGTTGTTCTTGTTTAAGTAGTTCCAAGATCAGTTGAAGGTGTTCCTCGTGCTCTTCCCTGTTCCTCGAATAAATCAGAATGTCATCGATGAAAACGATAACAAATTTGTCCAAGTAGGGTTTGCACACTCGGTTCATGAGATCCATGAAAACCACTGGTGCATTAGTCAGACCAAATGGCATTACTAGAAACTCGTAGTGACCGTACCGAGTTCTAAATGTCGTCTTTGATATGTCCTCCTCTCGGATTCTCAGTTGATGATATCCTTATCTCAAATCTATCTTCGAATAGAATCTCGACCCTTGAAGTTGGTCAAACAGATCGTCAATGCGAGGTAGAGGATAACTGTTCTTAACCGTCACTTTGTTCAGCTCACGATAATCAATACACATGCGAAAAGTCCCATCATTTTTCTTGACAAACAGGACTGGGGCTCCCCACGACGATGAGCTAGGTCTGATGAATCCTTTATCCAAGAGTTCTTGCAGTTGAGTAGACAGTTCTTGTAGTTCCTTTGGTGCTAGTCGCTATGGTGCTCTAGCTATCGGTGAGGCTCCAGGCGTCAAATCAATCTAGAACTTGACTTGACGATGCGGTGGAAGACCAGGTATGTCTTCAGCGAACACTTCAGGAAAATCACGAACGATAGGGATATCTTCGATCTTCTTTTCTTCAGTGGTCTTCTCGGTGATCATAGCTAAGATAGCGGTATGGCCTTTGCGTAAGCACTTCTGGGCTTTCATATACGAAATGATGCTAGAAACTACACCACTTTTCTCACCCTGAACGGATAAGACTTCACCACTTGGGAGTGGTACACGAACTATTTTCTCGTGACAGAAAATTTCGACTTGGTTTTTAGATAACCAGTCCATGCCAATGACATCGTAGTTACCATGGGTAATAGAAAATTTATAATTTTGTTTAGGGTTTCGAATTTTGAATGTATATAGAACTGATGGAAATCGTGGGTGGGGAGGGCTGGAACATTATAGCATATACTAAGTTATTTAATTATCGCATTAATCTTAGAAATATTAATCTATTGGACTTGGTCTCCATTTAATTTATAAAACTAAATTACTAAATTAATAAAGGCTAGGTAATTACATAATTAATAAGGATAGATAATTAAAATTTACATGAGAACACTGAGGTAAAGAAAGTCAGGTTAACAGAATTGACCTGAAAATACGGGGTGTCACAGATATGGTTTGAAATTAAAGATACAAAACTAGACGTTTGAAATTGTCGGTTTCACCGTAATTGGTAATTAAAAATTTGTGTTTTAAACTCCACCAACCTAATTATGGAAGTTTGGAGTTTAAATAGGTCCAAATAAGTTATATAAACCTTAAGAAAATAATAAGGGTTATATTGGGTCAAGAATTGCAAAGAAAGCAAACCTTAGGATAGAAATTGTAAATTTTGGAAACTTGAGGGACCAAAGTCTAAAATCCATAATATGACCAAAATTTTAGTTAATATATTACTGAGAAATCTTATTAAACTTATTGCTACATTAAAAGATTCATGAGAAACATATAACTTATCAATCATGTGTTGAGAACCCTAACTTTCCTAAAAAGGAAGCTTTATGATGCAAACACATAAGAAAAGAAACTAAATGAGCTTGTGACCATAAAACACACCTAGTCATACTTTCCATAGTCTAAGAAGATAAGTATCTTACTACATTTATTCTGATAATATGGTGGTAGGACTTGGATTTTCTCTGTGCTTAAGGGAACCGTTGTTTGATTCTAAGGTGAGTTTTAGTGATCCCTTATTACTACTGTTTTGGGATGGAATGTGCTATTTTTGAACTGAATCTATTATCATACTTTTATGAGATCCTGTTATGTGATGGTATTTGTTATGACCTGCTATACCTTGTGTTACAATCATTAATTCTTTTATGAACCGCTTGTTTTATATGGGTAGATCTACTTGGGGAATCCCCCACACACAGTGCCTTCCGTATAGGAAAGGTACCCTACTGAGATCCTACGGGGTCGTTTGTATCATGTGACAGGTTTATATATGATACTATGGTGAACCGCCCAGCATGTATGGTGCACTGTTTGAGGCTCAGTTCTCCCTATGTGTTAACCGGTATAAACACGACATTAGAAGAGGCTAGCCGGGACTTAGTGAAGGGTTGATTGTAACCCCACAACAATGATACTATGGATTCTGAATAAACCTTTTTTTAAACTTCAACCACTTTAACTCACCAACTTTTTAGTTGACACAAAATCTTTTGAGCACATTTTAGGTAACCCTTGATGGAAGCTTGGCTTCGTTGGAGAACTGGAATGATGACCTAGTACTATGACTTCCCATGGCATTACTCGATCCGGAAACATTTTAAACAATTTGATTTGTGGTCAGTTGAACACTTGGATACTATGTAATGGATAACTTTTTTTCTGTTAGGCTGGACTGTTATAGCCTGGATTTTAAATTTAAATGTAATGCCATGTGATTTCTCTCTTTGTGTGTTCTTATGATGGTTTGTTTCTGCTGCCATGTATGTTGATAGTCTGTGATGTCCCACCCTCATTGGACCCGGGGTGTGACATATATTTGTTTGGAAATAGTTTTCAACTAATTTTTGAAATTGAGTGAAAGTAGTGAGCGAATCCAATTTTTGTTTAAGGAGATATAGCCATATGTATATAGTAAAGTGATCGACAAATATTATATAGTATTTGTAGCCATCAAAAGAATGAATGGGAGACATCCAAACGTCCAAGAAAATTTATTCTTACAGTGAAGTGGACATGAGACTAGATGTAGAAAATGAAAGTTTGCGACTTTTATTAGTTTTGCAAGAATTACAATTATCATCAAAATTCAAATTTGAATAAATAAAGGATGACAAAATACGTAAAACCCTTGCATGGGGATGTCCTAAACGGTGGTGGGAAGTTTTCGAAGTGGTCTTCTAATGGGAGAAAATGGATGGATGGTGGGAAGATTTCAACTCATAGATGCCACGACTAGCCATTCCTTTGAGGACTGGAACTTTAGAGTTTTGGTCCTTAATAAGAAAAGCATAAGAAAATAATTCGATTAGAAAGTTATTATCACGATAAAGACTTGAAATGGAAACGATATTACGTGAGAATGATGGAACACAAAGAACAATTTTTAAGATTAAAGGACTTGTTGAGCTTTTTCTTAATAGAGACCCAATATGAGTAATAGGTAAGCACGGACCATCTCCTATCACAAGCCCTTTTTCCATCACATGGTGCATGAAGGGATAGACTGGTGATATCATTAGTGATATGGTGTGATGCTCCGCTATCAAATAACCATTTATAGAGCTTGAATCTTGAGTTGCCATCATGTTAACCTGTGGATGTGGAGCATATGCATTATGGTTAAAAAATGAATAAATATACAAGGATTTGCCTTCTTGAATGTGCAGGACCACTGACGGGGTCCAAAACAAACAGTTTCATAATGAGGAGAGACTTAGAAAACTTAACATATCAAATAAGAAACCGGGTTTATGTTGATGATACTAAGAACAGAAGTAAGTATGAGACAAAAGAAGAACAACAATAAGATAATATTTGGTTTTCAAAAATGTTGTATATTGTTCTCAAGTTCTACTACAAGTGTTTCAAAGCATATATAAAACACAAGTACTTGAGACACTTTATACCA
The DNA here is from genome assembly GCA_024085815.1 of Flaveria linearis. NCBI lineage: Eukaryota > Viridiplantae > Streptophyta > Magnoliopsida > Asterales > Asteraceae > Flaveria > Flaveria linearis. The sequence goes on along the minus strand of CM044007.1, from coordinate 33,944,791 downwards.
CATCCTACAGCCAGCTATACTTTAAAAGCCAGGTGGAAACACTAATCTAGACAATAAGATCAATGTATAGTCAAAAGGCAGGTTGCATTTTGACTTGTGACTATGACATACCAAAGCTCACATCCTAATATATTACAAAAAGGGATAAAAGTATAAAGTAGAAGTTATAGATGAATGACCTTAATCTACATTTGACAAAATTATGATCCTTTTCTCCAACTTATCTAAGATAGGTGAGTCTTTAGAGGTGGTAGCGAAAAGTTGTTCTCCTTTTGTCAAAAGGTGATCAGAGAAAGCATGTGTTCTCTGTCTACAGAAAAAAATCAGTCTTTGGCTTTGGAAGACTTTGTCTCTAAAGCTTCGGAAGACTTCATGTTTGGGTTCGGAAGCTTTGATCATTTGGTTTCGGAAGATTTTACACATAGCATAGTTTTCCTGAGTTGTGTAAAACTTATGAAGTAACTTTCTTATGTACTTCATGAATGCATGCTGAGAGCCCTTTGGTTGCTTTGGTTGCATTAGCCTTTAAGATAAACCTTACAAACTCCCCCTAGGCCGATGCCACCAAAACAAAAGAGATTACCCATCTATTGATAGTACTCATCAGGATCAATACCATTCCTTTTTTCATCATTTGGTTAGGATCCCTCAGACTCTTATAGTATCTCCTCATGTCATAGAGATCATGCAGAGGAACATCAAGAATGTCTTGCCAGAAGTAGACATCTTGACCTCCTTTATGTCTAATGACATACCATCTGTCCGGATTAGCAGCAAAGGCCAGGACAAGATGGGTCTCCTATAGCAAGAGGCTCTACATTTGTTGGACTTGGTTGAGCAGCCTCTTCTTAAGTAGCTGCAGGATGCTCTAACTCATCCCGAGGTGTAGACATGGATGCCTTGGACTTCTTCTTCTTCTTCCTGTCCTTCTTCATGGCCATCCTTTTCTTTCTCTTTCCATATTTCAACTGAGAAGACTAGCCTTCAGCACCAGGTTGTTCTTCTATGTCGTTCTCAGTTGGGTCCTTTTTCTTCACCGGTTCAGAAGGACCCTACTGTGGATCAGAAGATGAAGTTGGCTATGATCCAGCACTTGGTCCAGGTTGTGTTATCACTTATGGTTCAACCTTGACTTTAACTTCAGGTGCTGCCTGACTTGGTAGAGAATGCAAGTCAATGAGCTCACCCAAGTAATTTAATTTGGTTGCCCTTAACTCATCAACTTAAGTGTTTGGCCTGAGGACAACCTTGATTGCAGCTTCCATAAAGTCTAGGGACCCTCTTGAACTCTCTCCCCTTACCTTCCTCTTCCTCTCTCTTTCATCCTCTTCAATCTCCTCGGTAGTTAACTTCCTTTTCCCTTTATCACTCACAAGCTATGACGACTCAGGGTGGAGAGAGCTTTGCCCTTCATTACTTGCTTCAACAATTTAGCTCTAGCAAGAGAGAGGTTGTGAAGCACCTTCACCAGCTGGTGCCTCACTGAGGGTAGAGGATGTTGAAGTAATTCCTACCTCAAGGTTCATAGGATCTATCAATGGGCCTTCAGTCAAGGTTTCCCCTTTGAAGCTAATCTTAGGGTCCACCTCAACATCCAATTGACCAATGGCATTGCCTATTTTCCTTTTTCATCTTCTTAATTTAAACTTTTCAAAAACCCTGTCTTGGATCTTCTAAGCTAGTATGTCAGCTTGCATGTTCTGACTTGGGTTGGCATGTGACACGCAAACTAGAGGAAGACTCTTATAGTACTTCAGGGTCTGAAAACTGAAGACTTATTATTGCCCTTGAAGTCTAAGGAGTATCAGGGCTCTTCTGTTAGCATCATACCTCCACTCTAGTATTTCATTTTAAGCATCATAGGGTGGGGTAGGCATAGCCCTTAGAATACCGTCCTCTAAGAGACTTTATGAGTGAGTCCACACCGGTTGCTGAGTATGGACAATTACAAGTGAGAGTGGTGAATGTTGGTACACATGACCCCAGTTCTAGTCTAGTGAGCTTAAATGTAATAGACTTTCTTTTCTTATAACACTTATGTAATGTTTGATTAATACAAATGTGAAACTCTTCTATATATGTTTATGGTCGTTTAATGTTATATCTATTTATATTATTTATTGTTACCCACATATATGACAATGTTAAATAGGTTTACGGTTGTTAGACATAGTTCTAAACCATAAAAGGTTTAAGAATGTGTTTAATTAAGTATCCTGATTCAGTCGTACGACTGGACCATGCGAATGGGCCAATCGCACGACTAAACCAGGTGATTGAGTCAATCGCACGATTGAGTCATAAGACTGACTCAGTCCTACGAATGAATCAATCGTATGACTTAGTCGCACGACTGAGCCAGTCACTTGGCTCAGTCGTACGAATGAGAGCTGTAACGTGTAAATACCACTTAATTCGTGGAAAAACATAACACTTCGAATACTTAGAACCCTAGTCGACCCAGAGCGCCCTGTTCGTCCCTTCCAAGTTCATAAAACGTTTCAGATCATTCCTAGTTTGTTCTTAACGTTTTCTAATCGTTAGGTTTGATCTTGTTAATGTTTTCCCTGATTGGATTACCAATCAAATAGGATTCTGCACTATTTGATCCGGTTTAACGAAGAATCAGTTAGTACTCCGTCCATACACGGTCCTAACAAGTGGTATCAGAGCTTTGGCTCTTGATTCTTCGTTGATTCAATCTTGCTTTTGAAAAAGTCAACGTTTTTAAGGGAAAAGATCCATTCTTTCTTCTCAAAATCAAGTTTTTACGTGTGCAAGTCCTGAAAATTCAATCTTTTTCGAGTTTCAGCCGTCTAGGGTGTAAAAACTTGCGTTTTAGGTCAAAGTTTGTGAAAAACTACGATTTCAGCAGTCTCAGTGGCACGATTATCTCAATCTTATGACTGAAGTCCAGTCGCCTAGTTCAATCGTACGATTGAACTCAGTCGCTTGTTCAATCGCCCGGTTAAGTCAGTCGGTCTATCCAGTCGCTCAAATGTCACAATCACCTGTCCAGTCGCATGATTGAGTTCAGTCGCACACTATTTGTGTCAGTCGCCTCTCAGTCGTACTCTCCAGACGCCCAAACAGTTCCCTCTTCAAGTTTAAACTAAGACAAAATGGACTCCGAAAATTTTGCCTTCTCAGCTGGAAAGGACTCTAGGATCCAGAACCTTCTGTTACTGGAAATGAAATTGGAAACCATAATAAACCACCAAAACTATTGTCTATTGATGAATTTCCTCAGTGGAAACAAAGATTTGAAATTCATCTAAATGGTGTGGATACCAATTTGTGGAACTCGATTGAGACTGGATATAACATGCCCGTTGGTGCTGATGGAATACCGTTGACTTTAAGTGGACTAAGTGATGCACAAAAGGTTGCCTATAATGCTGAAAAGAAAGCTTACGCAATGTTGACACAGTCGATTCCCAAAGACATCTTCCACCAATACTCAGAGCATAAACAGAGCAAAAAGTTATGGGAAGCTCTTAAGAAGAGATATGATGGCAATTCAACACTTAAGTCACTGAAGGCTAAAGCGTTGAAGAAAGAGTTTGACAACTTCTCGTCTATTGGGAATGAAAGCTTGGATGAGATTATTGATCGCTTTTACCATCTGATGAGTGAACTTCACACTCATGGGGTTAAGACGTCTAAAGAAGATAAATTTGCAAGCTTGGCTGAGGGTCTACCAGAGAAGTGGGATTCCTTTATTTCCACTTTATGCTATAACTCAGTTTTGGAGTCTTTGGATATTAATGACATCATCCTGAAACTGAGAGAGGAAGAGGTGCGACACAAGTACAGAACCAAGAAAGGAGCTTACACTCAAGATCCATCACTCTACAATGTTACTCCTACTTCTGCTTCTACATCTAAAACCTCCAGCGCTCCTTTGCAAACTGCTTTTGTGTCAAATGCATCACCGTTTACTGATCAAGACTCATCATCTGTTAGTGAGTCACATGGTGCATCTGGGGTTCTACAAAGTTCTATAGTTATTCAATCAATGAAGTTAATGACTAAAAATTTGGGAAAAGTAACTGTGGAAGTTGCAAAGGAGCACATGGATCTATTGGCTGCGGTAGTTCGTTCCTATGATGGTTTAGTGGCCGGGAAGATTGGAAACTGCCACCTGGCTGATGAAGACTACGAGCAGGTAGATGAGAATGAGCTGGAACGGATGGATATAATGTGGGCTCTAGCAAGTGCTGTGCGACGAGCTAAAAAGTTTGTGAAAAAGACGGGACAGAATCTAGTGGCTACCAAAGATACTACATTTGGGTTTGACAAGTCCAAAGTCACTTGCTTCAACTGTGGCGAAAAGGGCCACTTCAAGAGGGAATGTGTTAAACCAAAGAAGACTGGCAACGGGAATCCATTCTCATCCTTCAACAAACAAGATAAGGAGAAAAAGACAGCTCCAACAAGCAGTGACTCCAAAGCTATGTTTGCTCAAGGTGATGAAGGACAGGATTGGTCCTTCCGATTCTTATCTGACAGTGAAGCCAACATAACATCAGTTGAAGATTTGAATGAAGACTTAGCAAGTGAGGGGGAGAGCTCAGCTGAAATTGATACTGCTGAAATGGAAGAGACTTTAGCTGCTGTTAACCAAATTGTTGAGAATGAGCTGAATGTTGAATTTGAAGCACAACCACAGTCTCAAAATGCTTTCATGGCTAGAACGTCCACATCTGCACAGGTAGAATCAAAAGATGAACTGTTTGCTAAACATGCTTGTGTTGAATGTGAAAAATTTAGGGAAAGCATTGACTTAAAATTTTCTAGGTTATTAGATCATAATGATAACTTAGTAAAGGACTTAAAATTGTGCACAGAAGCTAACAAAGTTTTAAAACAAAACGAAAGCAGTTACAAAGAAAAGGTTGAGGCATTAAAGAAACAATTAAAAGAGACTGAAGTTGTTGCATTCAACCAAGAGAATGATATTAAATTTATTTAAAGACCATTGAAGAAACTAAAAAGGATAAAGCAGTTTTACAATTTGAAAATGAGTCTTTAAAACAAAAACTTCATAGTCTTGCGAGTTCCTCGCATATTTTGAAAAACTTAGTTAAGGAACGTAACAACGGGGAGGTTTTGGGTTATAAAGTTATGCCCCCACCACGTGAGATTCTATTGAACACCAAACAACGTCCAATCAATACTAATCCAATTAAAGATCATTTGGTGACAACTCCTCTAGTCAGTGACCCGGACACAGCAGTTAAAACTGTTTCTTCAGGTGCTGATCAGAAAACCTCAACATCAGGCATAACTGGAAATGAAATCACTGAAAAACAAGTGGAAGAGAATGTTCAAGCATCTCTTGGGTTGGGTTCAAAGTCTACTAACACACAATCCAAGATTTCCAAAACCACTCAAACTAAACCGGTTAAGAAAGAGAACACTCATCTTCAAAGGCAAATAAATCATAATGTTAAACAAGTTAAGTTTGTCAAGGAAGGTGAACATCAAAAGACCGAGACCAAAGAGCCCAAACCTGAGGTCTACTCCCCACCCCACAAGAGATCTCCCAGTCCCTTTGAAAGGAGATCCTGTTACACTTGTGGTAAACGAGGTCACATATCTTCTAGTTGTCCCTACTATCAGACACCTAGGGTTAAGATTGAACTGGACAAAGAAGTTACTCAGTTCTCAAAATAGAGATCTAAGACTCCTGTTAGGTCTAACACACCTGCTAGGTCTTACACATCTCCTCCACACCACAGACAACACAGACAAGTCATTGGCAAGTCTGTGGTGCCTGAGGTGAAGCCAGTTCTGGAAACTAAACCAAAGGTTCAAACTGTTAATCAATCTGTGTTTACCACAAACAATCTTTTCATAAAGATGGTATGTGGAAAGCTAAAATGTCTGATGTGTCTGATAGCAGTGACAAACTGAAGGTTGAGGTCCTACCAACTGACAAAGGACAGTGGGTAGAGTTCATAATGTGTGATGCCTCTGGGAAACCAAAGCCAGTTAAGGCTTGGGTCCCCCTCCTTAACTAATTGTTTTCAATTATGTGCAGGCTGTCCACTACAGTACTTATACCAATACATGGATAGTAGATAGTGGAGCTTCCAGGCACATGACAGGAAATAAGTCTCTCCTTTTCAATGTCAAACAAATTAAAGCGGGACACGTTTCCTTTGCTGGTAACAAAGGAGGATACATTACCGCTCAAGGCGAAGTAGATAATGCAAAGGTAAGATTCGACAAAGTCTATTTTGTTCAACAATTAGAAAACAATCTGCTTTCAGTGTATCAGATATGTGACAAGGGCTTCAAGGTGATGTTCGACAATCACAAGTGTTACATACTGAAGAAAGAGATGGAGATTCCAGAGGAGCAGGTCTTAATGTTAGCATCCAGGTACAATGATTTATATGTATTGGATATGTCTAATGCTTCTTCCTCTGAGTCTACAGTTCAGTGTTTCTTATCCAAAGCAACAGAGAAGGAATCCATCTCATGGCACAGAAGAATGGGACACATTAATCACAGGAAGATGAATCATCTGATTCATAACAACTTAGTTGATGGAGTTACTGTCAAGAACTTCAAACTTCCTAATTTTTGTGTCTCATGCAAGAAGGGAAAACAGACAAGGAAATCTAACAAGACCAAGCATGTCAATTCTATAGAGATGCCCCTGGAGCTACTGCACATGGATCTATTTGTCCTGTAAGCACGAAGAGTATAGCAGTAGAATGGTATTGCTTTGTAGTCACAGATGACTACTCACGCTTTACTTGGGTGATGTTTCTAAAAGCTAAGTCAGAGACGTTTGAATCATTCAAGGTGCTAGTCACGACACTGGAGTCACTCTACAACCTGAAGGTTAGGAAGATTCGTTCAGACAATGGCACAGAGTTCAAAAATCAGTGGATGGATGCTTTCTGCAATGAGAAGGGAATTGTTCATCAGTTCACCTCAGCATACACGCCATAGATGAATGGAGTTGCAGAATGAAAGAATCGGAGCTTGATCAAGACTGCGAGGACAATGTTGGCAGATTCTAAGCTTCCAGTACAGTTCTGGAATGAAGCAGTTGCAAATGCTTGTTACACACTTAGCCGTGTGTTAGTAGTCAAAAGGCATGGCAAGACTTGCTATGAGTTACTTCAGAAGCGAAAACCTAACTTGGAGTATCTGGAACCACTTGGAGCTCCATGTACCCTATTGAAGAAGTCTCAGGAAGGCAAGTTTAGTGAGAAAGCTGATCAAGGGATTTTTCTAGGATACAGCATACTAGACAAACGAGTTTACAATAACTCGACATGTTAAGTTGAAGTGCGGTGCAACGTAGATGTGCAAAGATACACCACCCCCCTGCTGGAAAAGGTCCATCATCATTCTTCGATTACGATGGCTTTTTCAAATCCTTTAATCTTCCTCAGCTTGATTCGGATGATGTGATTGCTACTCAGATGATGTACGATGTTCTAAATACACCAAATCTGGATTCAAGCAACACAACACCTACAGATGGTGCTTCAGGTTCCTCAGTTCCTGCTCAGGATGAGAGTGATGATTTATCAGATGATGAAGAGGCAGCTGAACTAGACATTGAGCATAATGTAAATCAAGAAGTTGGCTCGTCAGCTGCCGAACCGGCATTGGGAAATCCGGATACTGACCCAGTAGTCACAAACCTGGATTCTAAAGTTATCGTTCCTACAACATCAGTGACTAGGATCAGTATGAATCATCCCCCCACGTCTATCATTGGGGATATTCAATCCGGTGTGCAGACATAAAATCAGCTGTACTCTGCTGATTATGCTGCAGTCATGGAAAAGGGATATGTGAATGACGGGGCTTTCACATGTTTTGTTTCACAAATCGAGCCTAAATACGTCAGCGACGCCCTCAAAGATGAGGGCTGGGTCAATGCTATGCAAGAAGAGCTTCTACAGTTCAAGAAACTAGGAGTATGGACACTTGTTGACAGGCCAAAAGGCGTGAAAGTTATTGGTACAAATGGGTACTAAAGTGCAAGAAGGATGACCAAGGTGTTGTTATCAGAAAGAAGGCACGGTTGGTTGTTCAGGGATTCAGACAAGTCGAGGGAGTCGACTACAATGATGTGTTTGCACCGGTGGCACGAATGGAAGCAATTTGGATATTTCTAGCCTATGCATCATATATAAAGATCAAAGTTTAGCAGTTGGATGTGAAGAGTGCATTCCGTCATGGGGAAATCCGTGAGGAGGTATACGTCAGTCAACCCGAGGGATTCGAGGATCCTTATCATCGGGATAGAGTCTACAAGTTAGACAAGGCTTTGTATGGGCTACATCAGGCTCCTCGAGCTTGGTATGAAAAGCTCTCCACCCATCTGTTGAAACATGGCTTTCGCAGGGGTGTGATTGACTGTATGTTGTTCATTAAAGAAAAGGATGGTGATTTGCTTATGGTACAGATCTATGTGGATGACATCATCTTCGGTTCCAGAAATGAAGAGTTGTGCAAAGAATTCGAATATGTGATGAAGGCAGAGTTTGAAATGAGTGCCATGGGAGAAATGAAGTTCTTCCTAGGATTACAGGTGGATCAAACCCCAACCGGTATATTCCTGCATCAGACTAAGTATGTCGGCGACATTCTGAGTCGGTTTGATATGGAAAATGTCACTGTTGCCGGTACCCCTCTCGCCACAAATCATGATGTGGCTCCTGATGAGAATGGGGATTTGGTGGATGCCACTATGTATCGTGGGATGATTGGATCTCTTATGTACCTCACTACCTCGCGTCCAGATATCATGTATGCCACATGTTTATGTTCCAGATATCAAGCGAAGCCAAAAGTGAATCACTTGATTGGTGTGAAGAGGATTTTCCGTTATCTAAAGGGTAATCCAACACTGGGGTTGTGGTATCCTCATGATGATGACTTTGAACTAACGGCGTATAGTGACTCGGATTATGGAGGCTGCAAAATGAATTACAAGTCTACGTCAGCAGGATGTCAATTTTTTTGGAGGAGATTGGTGACTTGGCAGTGTAAGAAGCAGACATCAGTCGCTCTATCTACCTGTGAAGCCGAATATGTTTCCACCGCCAGCTGTTGCTCTCAAATCATATGGATACAACAGCAAATGCGGGACTACGGTTTGCATTTCTCTTCTACTCCTATATTTGTTGATAATTCTGTTGTAATTGCAGTAACTAAAAATCCGGTCCAACATCCTAAGACCAAACACATCAGAATTAAATATCACTTTATACGTGACTGTTTTGAAAAGAATTTAATCGATGTGATAAAAATTAATACAAATTTTCAACGCGCTGACCTCTATACAAAAGCCTTTGATAAACCCAGATTTTTATATCTGTTAGAGGTCAACGTTGTTAAAAAGAAAAGTGACGTTACCTCAGAAGAAACAGAAGCGTAGTCCGACACATGTTTAATTTTTTTAATTTTCTAGTTTTATTTCATTCAATTTCCTTGTCTATTAAAAATCCAAAAACACAAAAAGATTTTTTGTTTAGTATTTTAGGGGGAGATTAGGTTATATTCAGTAATTATTTACTTAAAAAAAGGAAGGGGGAAGGTTAGTTAAGCTGAAAATGCAAAGACAGAATGACTGGAAATATGATTTAGCAAAATGGAAAGTGATAGTACACAGGCATCGCGTTAATTGGAACACCAAAAGGATTTTATATTTTTCAAGGTTAATTAAATCATAGAAAATTATAAATCAGAGAAGTCTAGGTCTAACATATTGGGAAAATGATAGTACACTTGGTTGGTACTGTAACTACCCAGATAAAGTAGATCTAGGGTGGTGCCAGTGTATTAGACGATGTGTCGGTAGATTCAACACAATAGATCAGTAGACAACATCAGTGAATTGGCTTAAAGTTAAATAATTCAACAAGTTGTGGGTTTTCATGGTATCCCTGGTCTGCACAATCAATCAATTTCCAATAAGGGGTGACGAGCAAGCAAATGCCACAAAAGTGAGCAAAGACCTGAAAAACAGAGCAAAAGATGACAAATGTCACTGAAAACAATGTATATTCAAATATGTGAATCCAAGGATCTCAATTCAGGAATTATCAGTATTAAAATAAATCAATTTAATGATCGCGGAATTATCATTAATTGACGTTTAATTTTATTTATGATTATCGATATACACAACCAAAGAAACACAGTAAACGCAAACTCAATAGTTATTCAAATGTATTTCATTAACTATCATGTAATGATTACAAAAGAATAATTAATAATGACTATGAACAATAATTTCTGTGAAATCGAATAATGTTTGATGATGATGTGACGGCGGCTAGGGTTGCACGATGATGTAACTCTTGACAGCCGTAATATTGCTTGATTGTGTTCCCCGAGATGTGAAACCTAGGACTCGTATTTATAGATGGTTTGAGTCGGCTAAGGAAACACCGAATCTATTGGGATTTGTTATTGATTGTTGTTGACTTGTTTGACTTCTTGGTATTTGCAATCGCACAAGTATAATGTTCTTCCGCTGAAGCTTTGTCGTCCGCAGAACTTTTGTTCTTCCGTAGATGATTTGCTCTTCCGTAGGAGTGTTGTTCTTCTGTAGGAAATCCTTCTTCCGTAGGAGTCTTCACTTCATGGTCATTTGATCATCCGCAGGAATATTCACTTGGTGATTTGGTCTTGTAGGAAACATATCTACGGATTAGCAATAATGTTCATCCGTAGATGTTTCTTACACTTGGTCAATTTCAGGAATCCTTCCAAGTATGTTGTTTCTCCCTGTCAACAGTCATAAATCAACACACACATATATGGGTTAACCTATAGATCCAATGCACATATATATATATATATATATATATATACATATTGACTGTTACAAGTATTAATTACAAGACTTGACTCAAGTACTAAGCCTATACAAAATGATCTAGTCCTACACACTCTAGATTCAACAATACTCCCCCTTAGGCTTAGCTCCTTGTAATCAGTCCTTCAAAACTGCAAGCTCTTTTACTCTTTCTATCATCTTATTATAGAAGTAGGATACAGCAGTCTTCTGATCATCGTACTTGTACTTGATCTTCATTCTACTGATCTTCTTCAAAGTATCATAACTGAGCCCCAAAACATCTTCTTCAGTAGTGAGTGTTTCCACTACACTATCGTTAGGTACAATTTCCAGCTCATCTTCTTCTGAGATTCTGAGTTCAGACACTTCTTTTATTGTTGTTCCCTTCAACAGCCCAGCTTCATGCTTTCTTCGCTTGTGTGCCTTTGCATGCAATTTATCTACAACTTGTATCATGTGCACATACAAGCAAAGATCATTTTGAGCTTTTTCTTCTGACAGCTTTGGGAAGAATTTGTCGTGTAAATATGAAGTGTAGCTTGGATGCAGTATCTTTATCTCTACTGGATCGAAAATTCTGATCTTTTCAGCCTTCTTCCCATCAGCATTTTTCAGCAATACCATCTCTTTAGTTCTTTCAACATATCCCCATTCTGTGATGGGATAAGTGAATTGATTTCCTTTATGCTTTTGATGGTATCTGAGCTTTTGTCACATCCAACTCTCCTTAGCATATCATCATCTACAAAAGATGAGACTTCAGCTGTTCTTCTTTTCTTGCTTTGTTTGAATCTTTTATGCTCCTTATCATCTTTCTTTGCTTGCATGAGCACATCATCAGTAAATCTTGTCTTCATACCATTTACAGCTGCAGAGAAGTCTCTCCCCCTGAGATGGATTGGATAGTTGGTTATTGGGATACTTTGTAAATCCCTGATATCTTGCTCCGGAAGACTCAACAGAGCTTCCACATCATGGAAGTATTGTATTCTTCCAGATGTCCTTTTTATAACTGCACAATCCCAGTCTGGATCATATTTCCAGGCCATAATCCTATGTTCTTCCATAGAACTGGGAGTTGTGATATGATCATACAGTTCAGTCAGGGTTGATTTCTTTTTCAGTGATTTCTCGAACTGTTGTTCCCAGAGGCCAGACCTTTCCGGGGATTACTGCCCTTGGCTCTCTGATCAGTTGTTCTTTTTCCTTGTGCTGATCTTTTGGTTCAACAGTTACTGGATCTGCAGCAAGTTTGCTTTGTTCTTTTGGATATGGATGTGGAGCAGTGGTTCTAAACTTAACACCAGTTTCTAATTCTACTTTCATCACATGCTCCATCATCCTCCGCAGTTCTCCAGTTGATCTCCCTTTGAGCTCATGCGGTTTGTAGTTGTGGCCCTGTAACCAGCAAGTCATGTTATACTTGGTCAGTTTGGCTGTGTCACAGTGGCCCAGGTCCTTTTTAATTTTCTCCAATGACTGAAAGACTGTAAAGGCTTCATAATCACAGTTTGGGATTATGAACCTGGCAAATTCAAACTCTTTCAGTGCATTTTTCATTTCAGATGTATTCATCCTCTCAACCATGTCATATGGAAAACCATGGTTGATGAGGGTCATGAACATGCTAGAATCAGGCCTCTCTTCCATAATGTCTGTTGTTGTTAGAAGGTCATCGGCCTTTCCTCCCTTCTTATCAGTGGGGGACTCCATCCTGGTCAGCTCCTCCCATTCTTTCTCACTATCATCATCATCTCCGGATGATACCTTCACAGTAGGTTCAGGGGATGGAAGCTTTTGTTTTTTTGGGGAGGCTTCATCTTCTAATATCTTCTTGATTGCACCAAAGTATTGTCTTTTCCGTGAATAAAGAATCAGTTGCTTTGAAGCTTCAGCTGAGGGTTTTGGTTTTTCAACACTTGGGACCTCTTTTGTTTACAGAGCAGATACCTTCTTTTTCAGCTCTTCTATTTCTACATCTTTCTGTTTGATCAGTTTAGCTTTATCATTCTGCTCAATTTTTAAAGATGCCTCTAACTCTTGTTCTCTTTGCAACAATGCATCAATCATTTCATTGTTGCTTATAGCATCCTCTCTCAGCCTTTTCAGCCTTTCATCTTTCTTCATTAGCTCTTCATCTTTCTCTTGAATTATACCTTTCAGCTCTTGTATTCTTTGTTTCGCTTATTTGATTTGAGTGCTAACTTGTTGTACACAGCAACCAAAAAGCTTTTGCTGACAGGAATGTCACTGTCACTTAAGTCATCTTCATGGTATACAATGACATCCTCAGCAAATCCTTGTACTTCCCCGTGCTCATCAGCAGTTTGATTATCTTTCATTGAAGATATGGGTTCAGTATGTGCTGATGACACTTGTTCTTCTGTGTGTGTGGGTGAGAAGGGAATAGTGCTAGCTTGAGATAATATCTCAGTGTCTCCTGAGTGTACAGAGTGTACAGACTCAGTTATCTCAAAAGGTTCAGTGCTAGCACTTTTCGGTGATGGATGTTTTGGTGATTCTGGTGGTGGTGGTACAGGGGATTGAATTTGTAGTGGAGAGAAAGGTTGAGTGTGATGTGATGATGAATGAGAAGGTGTTGGTAGAGTGTACAGACTCAGTTATCTCAAAAGGTTCAGTGCTAGCACTTTTCAGTGATGGATGTTTTGGTGATTCTGGTGGTGGTGGTACAGGGGATTGAATTTGTAGTGGAGAGAAAGGTTGAGTGTGATGTGATGATGAATGAGAAGGTGTTGGTGATTGTTATTGGAATGGAGAGATTGGCTGAGTGTTTTTGGTCGAAGATGAGGATATCAGCAGAGGTGATTCATTGTGATGAATTGGTGATATCGGTTGGGTGTTAATGCTTGCTGGTGATTGTCATTGTTGAGTGGGTGTTTGGCTAGGAGTTTGATGTTGGAGTGGTGGAGTTTGGATTGGTGAGTGATGTTGGGGTGGAGAGTGAGATGCTTGTGCAGAATCAGCAGATGACTCTGCTTCATCTACCCATACCAATTCTTGTGGTAAGACTGCTTGGGCATCCACAACATGGGCGAACATTGGCATGTCCTCACCCTGGTACTTCCCACTGAGTTTGTTCAGCACTGATTTGCCCAAGTGTGCTTGCACAAACACTTCGCCAACTCTGTCCAGCCTTGGAAGTTCTGAGTTGATCACAAGTTGTAGAAATCTTGGGAACATGTACATCTTATCATTCCTCTGAAGTTTGACTTGTTCACTTACACTTCCTGTTGGACATGCACTTCAGGTAGGTATGGCATAAGAATAGGTACGGTTTGCACAGCCTACCCTTTTTGATCTCCCCTTTCTCGTAATCTCCATCGGAACCCATCAGATTGAATACCTTCTCAATGTATTCATTCTCGAATACATCGGGGTGCCCTATCTCTCTATCACCCAATTCCAGACATCTTCGTATGGTGCTTTCAGTGATTCGAACACGCTCATCCAGTATCTCAGCAGTAATCACTTCCTCATCACCTTGTTGTTCAACTCGTGCTGAGTTCCAGAAGTCGATTATGTGTGCCTGATGAATCACAGGCTCTGCCGTTAAGGCGTAGAAGAGCCTGGACCGTCGAAGATATCTTATGATATCTCGACATCCCTCAGCCGCAGGATCATCAGCATTTAAGAAGGCGCACACATTGTGTTCCTTTGCGAATCTGTTTGCCATCTGTAAACAACAACGAAAGTCGAGTTAGCATACATGAAGATGAATTGTTTTAATGGCAATGACCGATTAACCAGTTCCATACTAATGTTTAGAACATGATTTACCTTCGCAATAACAGTAATCGATTAATGGATAATGTTGATTATGTTTTCTTGGAACGGATTTTGAAAGTTTGAATGTGTGGGAAAGTGGGCGATTTTCTAGGTTAAAACTGAAAAAGTGTTCTGAAAATTTGAATAATGAATTCTGAGTCAGACACCTTATTTATAACCGAACATATTAATTTCTTTTATTAATTATGTTAGGCCCACTTTCTATTTATCCGTCCATATACTAAGTTTATTTCGAATGCATTTCTTCTTCCGCAGACCATCTGCGGAACCTTAACATCTGCGGATGTTTTGACATATGCGGATGCCTTAGCTCAAATACAATTCATATGTTGCTGAATCAGAAATCACATAATACTTCTACGGATGAGAGGTATTACTGAGACTTCTGCGGATGCAGAAATTTCACTATTACTTCTACGGATGAGAAGTATTACTGAAACTTCTGCGGATGCAAAAATTTCACTGTTACTTCTAACGATGAGAAGTATTCCTGAAACTTCTGCGGAACTTAAAGTTCTGTTAAAAACTTTAAATGTATGATGTCTACTGAGTAGAAGAATCAATTGTTAATATTGGACATTGTTGACTTTATTTGCATGGCAATTAAGTACAAGAAAGCAAGTGTCCTGTATCCTGCATTCAAGTTAGTGCTCAAGTTCCAATTCCTTCAGAGTAAATTAAATCAATTATCAGCTTTTTATTGTTTTTCATGCATGAACTACTCCCCCTAAATTTGTGATTAATGTTAAACTGTTGCATTCATCATAAATTTAAGTTGTGGACATGCATGACAGGCATATGACATTGTAAGTGAGAGAGAATCAGTTAAGAGAACAATTAAACATCTGGCTTAAACAATTACATGCATGCATATATATATAGAGGGATCATACTATGACTTGGCTTCTGCTGATGTTGATTAGTTGATTCATTACATACTTGATTGTAAGTATATAGATCCACTTAAATTCATACATGAGTAACGTATCAACTAGGCATGCTATTTATCATGTTGTGAAGTTTGTTAATCAGTAACTATCATGAGTTCCACATACAATTTTCATTAGAGAATGTCCTCCGTAGGTGAGGCAAATCACTACTTTTCACACTTAATGACTATGTACATTAAGTTATAAGTTCTATCTGGAGACATATTACAGTCTCGTGAATGCTTTGATGTTGAAGCTCTTTGAATTGATGTACAATTGATCACAAGTGATTCTTGTTAGAGCTGAGATATGATCTTCATAGTCACCAGGTCTTTACTTTCGAAAAACAGAGGTGAACTTATCCCAGGTCTTTGTTGACACAAAACAGAGGGAGAATGAAGATCACACTCTTTCATCAAAATCCCAGGTCTTTGTTCACACAAAACAGAGGGAAAATGACTTTGCAAAGATAGAAATTTATAAAGTATTTTACATAGTGTGCTTTGTGTAAGTGATTTGATCACATCAGGAGATAACATACCTTCCTGATTCTCAAATGGAATACCCACAGATAGTTACCTGTTGCTCTTAGTTTTGCATGCTCTTAGCTTTGTTTCCACTCAAGATGAACCTACTCACATATCAGCAGTGTCAGGCAAAATCTTGTCTATTGTTGAGGCTGGTGTCTTGCAAGAAGTTGAATCAGCAAGATTGTACTTCTTCAGTATTTGATGAATGTACTTTTCTTGATTGATGAAAATGCCATCTGTTTTCTGATGAACTTGTAAGCCAAGGAAGAATGTCAATTCTCCCATGGAGCTCATCTGAAATTCAGATTTTATTAAGTCTTCAAAGCTTTGACACAGTTTCTTGTTGGTTGATCCAAATATTATGTCATCAACATATATTTGAACCACCAGGAGATCTTGATGTTCATGTTTGAGGAAGAGTGTATGATCAATTGTTCCTCTCTTGTAGCCATTCTTTAGTAGGAAGGATGACAATATGTCATACCACCATCTGGGTGCTTGATGAAGACCATACAAAGCTTTGTCAAGCTTGTATACTCTATGTGGATAATCAGGGTCTTCAAATCCAGGGGGTTGAGCCACATAGACTTCTTCATCAATTTTCCCATAGAGGAAAGCACACTTCACATCCATTTGATAGACTGTGAACTTCTTGAAGGAGGCATAAGCTAGGAAGACCCTTATAGCTTCAATTCTTGCAACTGGTGCAAAAACTTCATCAAAGTCTATCCCTTCTTCTTGAGTATATCCTTGAGCAATAAGCCTGGCTTTGTTTCTCACAATTATACCCCTGTCATCTAGCTTGTTTTTGAATAGCCGCCTTGTTCCAATTGGATGTTGACCTTGAGGTAGGTCTACAAGATTCCACACCTTCTGTTTTTTGAATTGTTGAAGTTCTTCTTGCATAGCCTCAACCCAACTGTTGTCCTTTAGAGCAGCTGTAATGTTTGTAGGAACTGTTTGTGACAAAAAGCAGGTGAACAAACAAATGTTTGCCACTCCTCCTTTGCTCCTTGTGGTTCTTGCATTCAGGTCTCCAATGATATTGTCTGTTGGATGAGACTTGTGGATTCTGCTTGTTGAGACAGCATCAACTGGAACTATGGATTCTAAGTTTGAGAAATCCATTGAAGCAGATGGAGTCAGCTAAGAAGTTGAGTCTATGAAGTAATCAAAAGGTTCATGGTCATTAGGATCAGCTTGTGCCTCAGTTGCTGCTGGGTTGTCTTCTTCCGCAGGAAGTTCTACGGAAGTATTTTGCTCTTCCGCAGGAGTAACTGCAACATCTACGGAGGCATTTTGTACTTCCGTAGGAGTTACAGCACCATCCACGGATGAACATTGTTGTGTTGCAGGCATGGTTTGCTGGTTCAACACCTCCTCACTATCCTTTTGTTCAGTGGCTGAAGCAGGACTTACATCAGCGGATACTGATGTATCTGCGGATGTGTTTACTGATGTAACTTCATGCTGCTGACATGATTCTTGCTGAGGTGCAGTAGAAAGTTGTGCCCATGGTGGATCAGCTGTCAGGGGCACTTCATTCAAACTTAGAGGCACAAATGGATAGCATGTATCCGCAGAACCTGCATTGATCAAATAACCAGTGTTAAATGAGTCAGTTAATGCATCTATATCGAATAACCAAGATGATCCTTTTACATTTGTAGTAAACATGGATTCATCAAAAGAAACATTGGGAGTCTCTTCAACTATATTATGTTCTGGAATATAGACTCTATATGATTTAGAAGTGGATGAATATCCAACAAAGAAACCATCATAGGCTTTTTCAGAAAATTTTCCCAATTGTTCTTTAGTATTCAAAACAGACACATGACACCCAAAGGCTCTAAGATATCCTATAAAAGGTTTTCGTTTAAATAAGAGCTCATAAGGGGTTTTATTATGTTCTTTGACAATTAATGTTCTATTTTGAACATTGCAAGCTGTATTCACAGCTTCTGCCCAGAAGGTTATGGGCAACTGAGAATCAGCTAGCATTGTTCTGGCTGCTTCTATGAGTGTTCTTTTTCTTCTTTCAGCCACTCCATTTTGTTGTGGAGTTCTTGGTGCACTAAATTGTCTTGCTATCCCTTTGTTCCTGTAAAAAGAATCCAGATCAGCATTAACAAATTCGGTTCCATTATCACTCCTAAAAATTTTAACTTTTAAATCAAGTTGATTCTCAACCTTGATCACAAATTCCATTAATGTTTCAGAAGTTTCACTCTTATGTTTTAAGAAAAAGACCCATATGAATCAAGTGAAATCATCTACTATCACCAAACAATATTGCCTTTTTCCAATGCTCATCACATTGGTTGGACCAAATAGATCCATGTGAAGCAATTTGAGTGGTGTAGTGTTAGTGTTGATTGTTTTGGATTTATGAGACACTTTGTGTTGTTTTCCTTTGTAACATGAAGAACAATGATTAGAACAATGAAATTCTTTCTTTGGTAATCCAATGACTAAGTCATTTTTCACCAATTTATTCATGTTCTTCATGTTGGAATGGACAAGCCTTCTATGCCACAGTTGTGATTCATCTTCTGAAGATTTAGACAACAGGCATGTATCATGGCTTGTGAGTGATGTGTTGTTCATATCCAAAATGTATGTGTTTCCTTTTCTTGATGCATTAAGAAGGATCCAGTCTTCTGGAACTGCAAAACCTGGCTTAAGAATGTAATAATTAGAGTTATCAAATAGTGTTATATAATTTTGATCACAAATTTGAGACACACTAAGTAAGTTATACTGCAAATTTTCACAGTAATTAACTTTTTCAAATGTTAAAACTCCATTTGTTACCATTCCCTCACCAACTATTTTACCTCCCTTCTTATCCCCACCAAATGCCACCTAAGAGGCATGTTTATGTTTGAAGTCATGGAGAAGTGCACAGTTGCCTGTCATATGTCTGGAACAACCACTGTCAACATACCACTTGTTGTCAGCTCTCCATGATTGTTCCTGCACACAAAAAGAAATTAGTTAGAATTGACAACCCAAGCTTTAATTGTCTTGGGTTTTCCAGAAGTGTCAACAATAGTTACTCCTTCATGAATTAATCTTGAAGTTTCAGTATTAGTTGTTTCTTTTTTATTTGATGGTGGTGAGGATGATTCTGTTGAAGATGATTCAGGTTTTTGGATGTCTTCATGCTTATTTGAGTCTTTCTTCAACGTAGCTTGTTTTGGTTGATATTTTAACTTTGAGGAGGATCCTGTAGTTTTGAAAGTTTCTTCATCTTTCAGTTTTGATTGAGCCACAGGAGTTCCTTTTGCAAAGTTATCAAAGAAACCATCAACTGCTTCAATCTGTTTATCAGACAAATCCACCTTATTGTGAGGTGTCTTAGATTGTGTTGGTGTTTTCTTCTGTGAAGTCTTGTCCGCAGCAGATGATCTTTTCTTTGACTTTTGTTGTTCTTTCTGAATCTTTGTCTCTTTGTCACTGACTGAGGATTGAGAATCTGATTTAGATGATGCATCAAGTGACTTCTTTTTGCTCTTTTTCTTGTTCTTCTTATTAAAATAACATTCCTGAGTGGAATGGTTATTTTTGTCACATATGGCACAGTGTTTGTTGAAGAAACAATCATAATGGTTATTTTTGTCACATATGGCACAGTGTTTGTTGAAGAAACAATCAGCAGTCATGTGATTGTTCATATTGCAAATAGAACAATAGCAGCTGAAATAGCATTCATCAGTATTGTGATTCTCCATATCACACCATTTGCAATATTTTTCTGAATTTTCTTCAGGTTCAGCCTTCTTTTTATTGTTCTTTTTCTCACTTTCTGAAGCATCAGTTGATTTCTTCTTGTTTCTGTTGGGAGCATCATCAGCTGTTGCTTGTTTGCCTTTGGCTGCCTTTTGTTGCTTGATATTCAGCTTTTTCTGTGCATGTTTGTTGGCATCCCTTTTTACCTCGTCCGTAGAATCAGTTTCTCTCTTCCGTTGCTTTTCTGCGGATTCAGTAGTTTTTGCCTTCCGCAGATGATCTTCGGACTTGGCAATTTTTGCTTTCCGCAGATGATCTATGGATTCTTCAGATGTCACTTTCCGCAGATCTCCAATACTTGAATTTTTCTTTTTCTTGGTTGAATTTTGTTGTTTCTTACCTTTATCTGAAGAAGACAAAGGTACCTCAACACTTGGTCCGCAGCTATCAACTTTGTGAAGGTTCAGTTCTTGAAGTCCTTCATTCAATTCAGCAATCCTCTTGCAGATAGTCTTCAGCATGTTCCGTTGCTTTGGAGGATACTGCAGCTTTGATTCTTCAAGTACTCGTGTAAGACCAGTTTCAACTTGAACATTCTTACCAATGTTCAGTTGAGCAGTATCATGTTCATCAGAATCATCCAAGTCATCATATTTATCAAAATCTGATTCATTATGTTTAAGTGATTCTGATTCAGTAGATTCAGTTTCACTTATCTCTGATGCATTATTGTTTATATGACTGGTTTTTATGTCAACATTGGTGCTTGGAACAAAATGGTTTGACAAATTTTTAGTCATTGTTTCAGGTAAAGGTGTATAGTTATCATTAATAGGTGGTGCAACAGCATTATAACCCAACCCGTACCTGTTCTTTGATTCAATATGAGAGTTTAGCAACTTCTCATATTGCTGAGATGATAATTGAAACTTCTGAAATTTCACTTCAGTGGATGCATGATCAGCCATGGATTTTGTTAAGGAAGTGGTCAGATGCTCAACTTGGGCTTTAAGGCTGTAGTTTTCAGAAACATATTTTTCTAAATCTTTTTGTAGAGAACTGATTTTGATTTGATATAATTTATGTTCTCTTAAGTGTGATTCATTCAAAATCATTGTTTCCTTTACTTTATCAGCCAATTGTTGAGCATGGACTCTATATCGTTCAACTTCCTCAACACATGATGATGAACATAACCTGTCTTTTACCTCTCTGGCCATAGGAGGAACTTTGTTTTCCATATGTGCCATCAGTGCTTGATTCTCTTCCAAAACTTCCTTCTCATACATACTCCAGTCACAGGTTCCATCTTGAAGTATGATCAGCCCTGACTCCTTGGAGTTACTCGGTCCTGCTGATGCATTTGTGGCTGGTGGGGATGTTAGCTGAGGTTGTCTATGCAGAGCTCTTTGAGAGGTGGATTGTTGATTATGATATTGCTGTTGCTGCTGCTGCTGATGATGCTGCTGAGATGATTGTTGGTTGCACTCTCTAGAGAAGTGTCTATAGAGATTGCACTTGAAACATCTGACTTTTGACTTGTCAACACCAATCTTTGATGTTTTACTAGCCGCAGCCAAATTATTGTTTCTCCTCAGGTATTGCTTAGCTCTGTAAGCAATCATAGCCATCTGTCATTGTAGATCCCTCTCTTCTACTACATCAGGAGGCAGTTCCTCCAAATCTTGCTGGCAGATGTTTGCTGATGTAAGTGAACTTCCAAGATATGCTTGAAAGCTAGAACTAAAAGCCGCAAAGGCTGCTTTTTGTTCTTCAGAATCCAATATCACAGTTATTGGTTCTGACTGTTTATTTTGTTGAGAAGGGTTTGCAGTTGCTGTAGTATCTCTTTTCTCAGCAGATCTACCCTTTTCCTTTTGGTTCTTACTTTGAGATGATTTCTTAGTTGGTTTAGATGCATAAAAGCTAACTTCTTCTTCATCATCACTCAAAGTGCAAAAGTTATCACCTTCATTATTTGAGATAAATGCACTTCCTGTATTTTTGGGTTCTTTGAAGTGATACGGTGAGACATGAGTTCTCACACTCTTGTTTCTTGATTGTTCATCCAGTTCAAGAGCTTCTACCTTTGCAACCAATGTATCTAGACCGGTTGTCTTAAGATCTATTGTGTTCTTGAACATGGACACAGTCTGCTTCCAACTTTCAGGCAAAGTGTGGAGCATTTTCTTATTGAGTTCCTCAGTGGTATATTTCAACTCCAAGATGTTCATCTCAGTAACAAGTTGCATAGATCTATGGAGTTGTTGAGGAATTGATTCACCCTCAATATGATGAAAGGTTTCATATTGTGATCTAAGGGTGTCTTTCCTTATGCTTCTGATCTCATCACTCCCTTCGTAGAGAGTGTGGAGAATCTTCCACAAGGAATTTGTTGTTTTATATTTCTCGCACCTGACTAAGATCTCTTCTGGCAAAGCCATACTAAGCAAACTGTATGCTTTAATATCGACTTTGACCTTCTTGACATCATCAGGTGACAAGTCTTTAGTGCTGATAGGCTGATTCTTGTCATTATAATCCGGCCCAAGAGTGGGTGGAATATAAGGACCCTCAGTGATGGACTCCCACAAGTCAGAATCTGTGTAGTTCACATGATTCCTGAACTTGATCTTCCAGGATTTAAAATCAGCTTTGGTTTCCAACTTTGGCGGTTGATAAGATCCTCCACCAAAAGTACTCATGTTTGATGCAAAATTATGAATCAAAACTTAAATGTTAAAATTGACAAATCTATCAAAGACTCAGATCTAGTATTCAATTGATTTGAATATAGATCTAAATCAAACAAGCAATGAGAGAATGCTTGCTGAATGACAAGTCGTTGATTTAAATGTTTGAAAATCAATTAAACAATTTTAATACTGATAGATCAATTGATCTAAATCAATGAGCACCAAGCTCTGATACCACCTGTGAATCCAAGGATCTCAATTCAGGAATTATCAGTATTAAAATAAATCAATTTAATGATCGCGGAATTATCATTAATTGACGTTTAATTTTATTTATGATTATCGATGAACACAACCACAGAAACACAGTAAATGCAAACTCAATAATTATTCAAATGTATTTCATTAACTATCATGTAATGATTACAAAAGAATAATTAATAATGACTATGAACAATAATTTCTGTGAAATCGAATAATGTTTGATGATGATGTGACGACGGCTAGGGTTGCACGATGATGTAACTCTTGACAGCTGTAATATTGCTTGATTGTGTTCCCCGAGATGTGAAACCTAGGACTCGTATTTATAGATGGTTTGAGTCGGCTAAGGAAACGCCGAATCTCTTGGGATTTGTTATTGATTGTTGTTGACTTGTTTGACTTCTTGGTATTTGCAATCGTACAAGTATAATGTTCTTCCACTGAAGCTTTGTCGTCCGCAGAACTTTTGTTCTTCCATAGATGATTTGCTCTTCCGTAGGAGTGTTGTTCTTCCGTAGGAAATCCTTCTTCCGTAGGAGTCTTCACTTCATGGTCATTTGATCATCCGCAGGAATATTCACTTGGTGATTTGGTCTTGTAAGAAACATATCTACGGATTAGCAATAATGTTCATCCGTAGATGTTTCTTACACTTGGTCAATTTCAGGAATCCTTCCAAGTATGTTGTTTCTCCCTGTCAATAGTCATAAGTCAACACACACATATATGGGTTAACCTATAGATTCAATGCACATATATATATATATATATATATATATATATATATATACATATTGACTGTTACAAGTATTAATTACAAGACTTGACTCAAGTACTAAGCCTATACAAAATGATCTAGTCCTATACACTCTAGATCCAACAAAAGATACTGCTCTAAGAAGAAGATAGGTATTGCGCCTCTCTGCTGTGCGATGGCACTGACCTGAGGTTTAGCATAACCTATCCGTTCTAAGGATTCATTGCTGTTTGCGCCTCTCTGATGTGCGATGGCACTGACCTGAGGCTTAGCATCTCTTTGAAAATTCTTAGAACCAAATCTTCTAAGTCCCAAGACCGCTCAAAAATCTCCTGAGGAAGATTGATTACCATATACCTGTGGAACACACAAACACTTTTTCACCTAATTCATCTAATTAATCACTGATGCGTGTCAAAAGTCTATGTATGGATTTAAGTGGACAAGTATACTGACAATCATCGTGCCTGCTTCATCTGATGCTCAAAGTCAATGGATGTTACGTATCATATCAAGCATGATTCTCAGTTAGAACTTAGAAGTCTTAGATGAGTGAAAAACTATGATATGTAATTTATGAAAGTGTTTAAAGTTAAATATAGATAAAAGGTTCCAAGTAATGGTGTTTATGCCTGTCTGATTCCATATGAGTCTGTCCTTGATATAATGTCAATGCTAATAGGCTACACTAACCTACCCTAACAAAAATCACAAAAAGATGTTTATTTTGTTCGTAGTTTAAAATTTTCAAGTTATATGTATAGTGTGTCAGTGTCGGACTGTGCATACTGTTCTCTGTTAACGTCACCAAATGAGCTTAACGTTTATTTAAACAAATTGTTTCTGAAAGGTTAAAAGGATCACGTCTGAGGTGATCAGGTGGATAAATGGATCCGTCTGAGGTGATCAGGTGGATAAATGGATCACGTCTGAGGTGATCGGGTGGATAAATGGATCACGTCTGAGGTGATCGGGTGGATAAATGGATCATGTCTGAGCTGATCGGGTGGATAAATGGATCACGTCTGAGGTGATCAACAGAGTTTAATCTAAAAGTGATTCAGTCTGAGATGATAAATTGTTCTTAATGTTTTATCTATTGTTAAGTGAAGCTAATTGTCGGTGGGTAAAATGGTCAAAATGTCACAAGTATGGCCCCGTCGCACGACTGAATCATCAGTATGAACCAGTAGTACGAATGGAGCATACGAATGAGTACAATCGTACGATCGGATAATACGAATGAATCCAATCGCCCGATTGAAAGTGACCGACTAGGTCAGACGTGTGAATGAATTTCAATCGCACGATTGGAAATGGATGATTGGGTGAACCGTACGACTCAAGCTCAGTCGTACGACTCAATTAGGCGACTAGCTTCAGTCGCACGAATAAGCCAGGTGACTAGGCTCAGTCGTACGACTGGAGTTGCCCTAGTATAAATACAGGTCGAATCGGACTCTGTCGCCATTCACCCAAATCGCCCCTCTATAAGTACGACTTAAAGAACCGCTGCCAAAATTTTGTTTGATTCACTTTTACCATATATCCGTGTGTTCTGACATTCTATACTGCTTGTACAGGTAATATTTGAGGTGGTTCATCAATAAAACCGAACAATGACAGCACGAATCACTCGAAGTTTGACCTAACAGTAACCGGGACTTAAAAGAATCAAAACATCATCAAAACTAAACTTAATGATGAAATTAATGGTACAATAGGTTTAGTCGGTGGTTTCTGAGTGTAATGAGCCCAATTTCGACGTTTAATATCAAGTATAACTCAAAACACGAATTTGAATGGACAAACAGTCGAATGAACGACTGAACACGCTGATGAACTTCAATCGTACGACTGAGCTGTTCGATTGGCTCAATCGTACGAATGAGATGGACGAATGACTCAATCGTACGACTGAACCATGAGTATGAGTTCAGGCGCATGACTGAGATAGACAGATGAGAAGTCATGCGACTAAGTTCAATCGTTTGACTTAGTCGTACGAATGAACTCAATCGTACGACTAGATCTCAGTCGCACAGTTCTATCGCACGACTAGGTCTCAGTCGTGTGTTCAGTCGCACGACTAATCCAAGGTTTAAAGTTCGTTAACTTACTTTAGCTATCTTCAACATGTACTAACGTTTATTTGTTTTGTGTGAACAGATGGCAAGCAGATGGACCATGAGCACTAAGCACAACATATGTGCTTATCTTGATATGACTTCCCGCAGGCAGATTTCACGGGGATCATCAGTTTTCTAAGACGCTCAAGGATATTCCGAGCGATCTCTGCTCAGTGTACACCTTATCGATCGATACAATAGTCGTTTTGGGAAAACGCTGTGGTCGATAGGTCCAGGGAGCCGTATATTATCAGAAGCTCTATCTTTGGTCAAGATATCGAGCTATCAGAGGAGGACATACGGATGGTGCTTGAGCTAGGGGATGATGCTAATTGCCCAACACGTCTGCATCCCCTTACGGTCAAAGGCTGCTTTTTGAGGGCAAAGTACTTGGGGGACATAAACTCGAGTATGCTCAACAAGAGCAACTTGAGCCCCCAGTTCAAGTACCTTGCCCATATACTCCTACGATGTTTAGCCTCAAGGAAAGGCAGGTTTGATGAGTCGTCAGACCAGATGCAGAATGCATTTGCTGCTCTAGTGCTGAACTTCCCTTTCAGCTTCTCTCGGATGATCTTCACCTATCTGGTGGAGAACATCAAAGCTAAGGGAAAAGAGAGCTTTTGTATGTACCCGCGATTCATCCAGATGATTGTCGACCAAAAGCTTCCTCAACTGCCCAAAGCTCAAGAAGATGCAGTCGTCCTAGAGGTTATGGACGACACTACATTAGGGAGGATGAAAGTCTAATGGGGGAAGCAGGTAAAACCCCCGGTAAGGAGATTGTTTGGGCATCTGGCCCGGGAAGATTATGTGGCGCATTCGAAGAAAAAGTGGCGCCTTCGAAGAAAAAGTGGTGCCACGATGACAGTGAGTCTGATACAGAGCCAATCGTTGTGCCGAGTGATGACTCAGATGATGATGGTGATGATGGTGGAGATCCAGGTCAAGAGACCACTTCTACAGCATCACAGGGTATATCTCCATCATCCCCAACCGACGAGTTAGAGACTGCAGGATTCCATCAAGGATTCTAGCCTGATGATGAAGAGGCGTCTGATGAAGAGCCTCTAACCCGGAGAGTGGGCAGCCGGGTTGTGGCGACTGAGCATGGGATTCGGGAGGTTGGTCGACGCCTGGGAGAGTCTGGGGGTTCCACGGCAGACCCATCTTATACCCCAGACACTCCCATCAGCCAAGGGGGAGCATCAGGATCCAAGGGATCCAGGGTGAAGAGAATGGCTCAGCCCTACGGGAAGAAGCCTAAACGCCGAAGGCTTACTTTGCTTACTACTAGCACTTCCACCATCACTACCTCAACCACCCAAACCACCCAAGCTACCACAGCCACCACTACACCCATTCCACCACCTGTCACCACCACCCAACCTACTACTATAGTACATCCCACTCCACAATCCACTCACATTCCACCTCCAATATTCACCTCCACCACAGCCACCACTACTAGCCACCGAGCTGGCCCGTCCTCAGCTACTACAGGTTCACCCCTCCCTCCCATTGGAGTGGAGGAACAGCTAGCAGCACTCAACAGGATAGTGCTAAAGCTGCTAGCTGCTGATGAAGAGAAGACAGCGAGGCTGCTTCAGCTTGAGGAGCAAAATGCTTCTCAAGCAACTAAGATTGCCCAACTCCAGGAACGTAATGTCCTGTCGACTCAAAAGATAGAGGAGTTGGAGTCAGCAAATAAGAAGCTTATGCTCAAGCTTAAAGGGTCTCAAGCTGATCCTCTTAAGATAAGAGAGGGAGATGGTGATGATGGTGATGATGAAGATGATGATGATGAGGAAGATGATGAAGAAGAGGATAGTGATGATGACGATGATAGTGGTGATGATGATGATAAAGGAAGAGATGGTGATGAAGATGAAGGAGATGCATCTGCATCTGCTCCTGGTCATGAGCAGCAGACAAAGAGAAGATAGGACCAGGGAACATCAGCTGCTGCCCCACCGACCTCCCCATCAGCAAGGATCCAGGACAAAAGTATTGATTAGATGTTTTATTCTTAAACTTTTGTACTTGATTCTTCTGTTGATGTATATGAAACTCATGTAAATATTTAATGATGAATGTTTATTTAACTTGAGTTTATACTAATGACTGCTACTCTACGTGTTGATATGAAACAGATAAAGGATTTCAGCAAGATGAGCATTATGTTGCTCCCCTCCAACAGATCAAGTCTCAACTCACAATGATTCTTGATCTGCAGGGGATCGTCAGAAGGTTGGTGAGTTATACTCCTAAAGAAGGAGAAATAATTCACGACCTTACTGATGAGCAGCTTGCTGAAATATTTCGTGTAAATCCAGATGAAATTGTTAAGGATGCACCAACATTTGATGATGCTGATGATGACGAGCTCAACGACGTTGAAGAAATAGAAATTGAAGACATCACAGATCAGCACTACCCGGAATACACTGACCGAGAGGGAAACGTGTTTCCAGATTTGGCAAACACTCTCGACAGTGATATTTTGGGTAAACTCAGTGAAAAAGAGAAGCGAGCAGAAGCTTCAACGAGCCAAGCCCAAGCCTTGGACGCTGATGTTGATGTTCGAAAGGCTGAATGGGCAGCTTGCTTCGCCGAGGTCCGAGCCCAACGTGCTACAACATCACAGAGTACCTACACCAAACTCTACAAAGTCAAGAAAAACATGAAGGTGTCAGGGAAAATCATTGCTTGGGCATATTTTGATGACCTCGGGATGTATGCAGTAAAACGGGAGAGGGGTATCGAGTACTTCAGATTCCCTCATGATCTGAAGACTGACCCTGGTTTTGAGCTCAACCAGCTGGCGCGCCTGAAGTTATTATACGCTGATCCAAAGAAAATGGCAAGCTGGTTTGAGGCTGCCCTGAGGAGGGAATACAGGACTAGATGGGTCAACTTCAGACCACAGCAGGCCACATGTTACATCAGAAGGTCTAAAGTGACTCCCATTACTGGGTTACCTAAGATTGTCCTGAAGTGGCGCCCTCCGCGTACTATGTCCAGAATTCCACTGAGGGACATGCCACAGGACTTTACTCCACATTTTAAGTGGTGGTATTATGACTGGCGCTCGGGAGAGGCAGTCATTGTTTTGGATAGGGAAGGGTCTGTGGACACGATCAGAGTGTTCGACCCTTTGTGGCTAATAAACTTGTCAGTGTTGGATGTCTATACGCTATACAAGTGGCCACTGTTTTTTGACACACAGGATATTATGCAAGCACTGCAGTTCCAACATGTCATACGTATCTGCTTTACACTGAATATTCATTCTGGGGTCTCAAGAGAAGAAAGGGTAAAAAGATTTGAAGAGTTCAAGAAAGAAGTCAAAGTCTAGATAGAACTAGGTCCGAGGGGGAGTTTGTTGATACACATGTCCCCAGTTCTAGTCTAGTGAGCTTAAATGTAATAGACTTTCTTTTCTTATAACACTTATGTAATGTTTGATTAATACAAATGAGAAACTCTTCTATATATGTTTATTGGTCATTTAATGTTATATCTCTTTATATTATTTATTGTTACACACATATATGACAATGTTAAATAGGTTTACGGTTGTTAGACATAGTTCTAAACCATAAAAGGTTTAAGAATGTGTTTAACTAAGTATCTTGATCCAGTCGTACAACTGGACCATGCGAATGGGCCAATCGCCTGACTGAACCAGGTGATTGAGTCAATCGCATGATTGAGTCATAAGACTGACTCAGTCGTACGAATGAATCAATCGTATGACTCAGTCGCACGA
This sequence comes from Flaveria linearis, assembly GCA_024085815.1. NCBI lineage: Eukaryota > Viridiplantae > Streptophyta > Magnoliopsida > Asterales > Asteraceae > Flaveria > Flaveria linearis. The sequence goes on along the minus strand of CM044007.1, from coordinate 33,915,326 downwards.
CTGAGCCAGTCGCTTGTCTCTGTCTTACGAATGAGAGCTGTAACCTATAAATACCACATAATTCGTGGAAAAACGTAACACTTCGAATACTTAGAACCCTAGTCGACCCAGAGCGCCCTGTTCGTCCCTTCCAAGTTCATAAAACGTTTCAGATCATTCCTAGTTCGTTCTTAACGTTTTCTAATCGTTAGGTTTGATCTTGTTAACGTTTTCCCTGATTGAATCACCAATCATATAGGATTCTGCACTATTTGACCCGGTTTAACGAAGAATTAGTTAGTACTCTGTCCGTACACGGTCCTAACAGTGAATCCACTATGTACATACTATAAGAAGACTCACAGGTTCTATGATTGCAGGTAGAACTTTCTCCCCCATTTTGGTAGCTTCACCCTCTTGCATAGGTAAGCTAGAGGTTAGGTCCACCACATCCAAAGGTTCTTATGGCCCTGGTTAAGTCCTCCTGAGTAGTCTCTCAACTAACTTGACCTTAAGATCGGTGATCTCAAGTTACTGTTCATTGACCCTCTTTTGTAAGGTAGTCACCTGAGTTTCCAAGTGACTAACCTTTAAGACTAAATTGGTGCAAGTTTTAGTTAGTTTGTGCACCATGAGTTTTAGACTCCCCTCATCTTCATCAAAACAATCACATGAGGATGAGGGAATAGGACCAAAATCTTCTTCCTCATGACCAGCACTATGTTCTTGGTTGCTAGATTTCCCCTGCACCATGACAGCTTCAGTTGAAGTGTCAATGGGTTGGGTTGCCATGGTTGAGGTCTTAAAGATGTAATCACTTGTAGAAGTGAGAGCCTCTTCCATATGGACCTCTTGAACAGGGTTAGGAAGATCCACCTCAGTTATGAATGGATGATGTGGGCTAGACATGGGTGAGTCAGGAGCACTCATCTCTACTTGAGTTGGGGTGGAGAGGAGAGACTCATGGTACTCACTGAATCCCATGTCTTCTATTGGGTTTTACAATATGATAAATTGAAGCTTTTTAAATAACAATCATAGCCGACTAAAGATCTCATTGTAGGAGTTCAGAGACCAAGTTGATAAACAGAAGAAAACAAATACAAGACAAAGTCAATAAGACAAAGTCAAAATCAAAACCAAAAGAAAAGTCAAAATTATGTCATGATGTAACAATAGTATAAATAGACCCACTAGTTCATATTTACCAGTGTGATTCTTGTGTTTGTGTTCTTATGGTCCGAATCACCACCAAAGGAGAAATCCTCTCCTTTGGGTGGGTTTGATCTTCATATTCTATGTATTTGATTTTTCATTGTAATGTGTTCATCAACATCAATGAATCATCCACTTATTATCATCTACTTCTTGTATTCTTTGATTCACACACATACACACATCTTAATTTTAATTTCTAGGTCAAGAACATGATGAATCCTAAGATCCAAGTTCATTAAATCTGAAATATTGATTTAGCATCTTCATTATTATAGATTTCTAGGTCGGAAAGGTTTGATTGAGGTCTAGAGGCTGGGGATGGTAGCTTTCCCCTGAAGGTTGTTCACTAGAGTTTTGAGACTCTAAGTGATGGCATAAGGCTGTTGGGGTTGTGAGCTCATCAGGCTAAGCATGAGGAACCTCAGCACTGATCCTTGAAGTGATGGGAGTTTTTTGCTCCTCAGGGGAAGTGGGAGCTCCAGTGTCCACTTCCTCTTGAATGGGTGAGGATATGGGGGCTTGCACAACCTGAGTAGCTTGTAAAGGGGTTTGTTTGGATTTTCTTAAGTAGGTGAGGGAAATTTATGGCTATGTGGATGGTTCAGAAGAAGAAGGTGTGGGTTCAACACTAGCTGGTGCTGCTAGGCTGTCACCTTGAGCAATGAGCTCTAACATTTTTAGGACTAGGGCTGTTTCTACCCCTGAGAAACTTGTCTTGAAGATGCCTTGCTTCATATGTCCCAGTTAATAGTTAAGAATGTGTTAAACGTATCTAGGGAACATGTAATATTCTAAGGTGTCTAAGTTTCAAAGTAAATTTGTATATATAACTTAAGTAATCACCCTCATAGCCCATCTTCCTTCTCTATCATTCAGCCTTGTTTCTGTATAACCATCTGGTACCGATAGGGTATTGTCCTTCGGGAAGGTCTATCAACTGCCATATTTCTTGTTTCTTGAACTCGAGCAATTCTTCCTGCATTGCTTCGATCCAGCTGTTGTCTTGAAGAGCCTCTTTATATTCTTGGGTACAGTTTGACATAGAAAGTAAGAAAACAAATCGATGTATGCAATACTTTACTTGCTCCTTCTCACCCGCTCATCTAATTCACCAATGATGCTTGACACGGGATGATCCTTATGTATCCTGGTGATTGGAATTGAGTCACCAGCAATTGATAAATCAAGGTTGGAGACATTCAGATCATCTTGGTGAGAGCCACCTTCAGGTTATGACGTAGGTGAATTATGAAAGTAATCAAAGGATTCACCAGCTTCAGCTTCAGCTTCAGTAGCACTTTAAAGACTTTCATCATTTGCATTCCCTTTAGTTTCAACTGGCACAGTAGCTAGTTCTGAATTTCTATCTTTAGTAGACGGTTCTACTGAATGAGTGGGCAGTGTACTAGGACCAGCCTAAGTTGAAACACTGTGATTTTGTACTTCTTGTCTAACAGAAACAGCTTGCATTGGAACTTCTTCATCAAATTTATTGGTACATATGTCCTTAGTTCTAGTTCTAGTGAGCTTAAATGTAATTGACATTCATTTTGTTACGCTGATGTAATGTTTGATATATGTAATGAAAACTCTTTATTGAAAGTTTATTGGTTATTGAATGTTATATATATTCATATGATTGATTATTACACATTTATGTGAATATGTTATATAGGTTTATAGTTGTTAGACATAGTTCTGTATCGTTAAAGATTCAGGAATATGGTTAACTAAGTCTCATGATTCAGTCGCACGATTGGACCATGCGAATAGGCCAGTCGCACGACTGAACCAGGTGATTGAGCCAAACGCATGATTGAGTCATAAGACTGACTCAGTCGTACAAATGAATCAATCGTATGACTCAGTCGCACGACTGAGCCATACGCATGGCTCAGTCGCACGACTGAGCCATACGCATGGCTCAGACGTACGAATGAAAACTGTAACCTACAAATACCACTTAATTCATGGAAAAACATAGCACTTCGAGAATTCTTAACCCTAGCCGTCCCTGTTCGTCCAGAGAGTCCCTTCTAACTTCATAGAACGTTTCTGATCACTTCTAATCAATTCTTAACTTATTCTAATCGTTAGTTTTGATCGGATTAACGTTCTCCCTGATTGGATCGCCAATCAAATAGGATTCCGCACTATTTGATCTGGTTTTACGTTGAATCAGTTAGTACTCCGTACGTACACGGTCCTAACAAGTGGTATCAGAGCTTTGGCTCTTGATTTTACGTGGATTCAATCGTGTTTTTACAAAAGTCAACATTTTCAATCAAAAGATCCGTTCCTTTTGCATTAAAATTCAGTTTTTATGATTGCATGTGTTCAAAAGTTAGTATTTTTCGAGTTTCAGCCGATTAGGGTTTTCAAAATTGTGTTTTCAGGTCGAATTGTGTGAAAATTTTGAAAAATTTCGAATTCTGCAGTCTCAGTCGCACGATTGACCCAATCGCACGACTGAACTTCATTCGCACAACACAATCGCACGATTGCCCCAGTCGGTTGTTCAATCGCACTATTGGCCTAGTCGTTTGTTCATTCGCACGATTGTCCTAGTCGTTTGCTCATTCGTATGACTAAGCTCAATCGCACGGTTGAGTCTCAGTCGCACCCCAGTCGCATCCCCAGTCGCACACCCAGTCGTTTTGTCAAGTTTTCAGACTAGTTCATTATGGATACACAAAACTTTGCTCCCTCAGCCGGGAAGGACTCCAGAATTCAGAATCTCTTGCTCTTAGAGAATGAGATCAGGAATCACAAACCACCAAACCTTCTGTCTCTTGACGAACATCCTCAATGGAAGCAACGGTTTAAAATTCATCTGAATGGACTGGACACAAACTTATGGAACTATTGAGACTGGCTACACTATGCCAGTTGGAGATGATGGTATTCCACTGACTCTAAGTGGTTTGAGTGACGCATAAAAAACTTCATACAATGCTGAGAAGAAGGCCTATACATTGTTGACACAGTCCATTCCGAAAGATATTTTCCATCAGTTCTCAGAACACAAGTGGTGCAAAACGTTATGAAAGGCTCTTGAGAAACGTTATAAAGGAAATTCAACACTTAAGTCTCTAAAGGCTAAAGCTTTGAAGAAGGAATTTGATAACTTGTCGTATATTGGGAATGAAAGTTTGGATGATGTGATCTACCGCTTCTATCATTTGATGAGTGAACTACACACTCATGGGGTTAAAACGTCCATGGAAGATAAAGTGTCAAGTTTGGCTTATGGGTTACCTGATAAGTGGGATTCATTTGTTTCCACTTTAAGACATAATGCTGCGCTAGAGACATTGGACATAAATCATTTTACTAAGAAATTGAGGGAGGAAGAGGTACGACATAAGTACAAGTCTAAGAAGGGAACCTACACTCAAAATCCTTCTCTTTACAATGTGACTCCTACTACAGCATCTTCTAGTGCACCCTTGTAGACTGCTTTGGTGTCTAACATATCTGCAAACGTTCAAAATGCATCTTCAGGTGGTGAGTCAAATGTTTCATCAGGGGTTCAACACAGTTCTGCAGAAGCTCAATCGACGAAGTTAATGACAGAGCATATGGGCAACATAACTGTGGAAGTGGCTAAGGAGCATATGGATCTACTTGCGGCTATGGTACATTCTTATGACGGGTTAGTAGCAGGAAAGATTGGTAAGTGCCACTTGGCCGACGAAGATATAAGCAGGTGGATGAAACTGAGCTGGAGCGGATGGATATCATGTGGGCTCTCGCTAGTGCTGTGCGTAGAGCAAAGAAGTTTGTTAAAAAGACGGGACAGAACCTGGTGGCTACAAAGGATACAACTTTTGGATTTGACAAGTCAAAAGTCACCTGTTTCAACTGCAATGAAAAAGGCCATTTCAAGAGAGAGTGTGTCAAACCTAAGAAGACAGGAAATGGCAACCCGTTTTCATCATTTAACAGGTAGGATAAGGACAAAAAGGCAACATCAACCAGCCATGACTCCAAAGCAATGGTAGCACAGGGTGATGAAGGACAAGACTGGTCCTTCCGTTTCTTATCTGATGGTGAAGCTAACATTGCATTGGTTGATGATCTGAACGACGACTCGATGAGTGAGGGAGAGAAATCAGTTGTGCTTGATACTGCTGATATGAATAAGACTATGGCTGCTGTTGATCAACTAGTGGAGGCTGAACTACATGCAGAATCTGCAGCACACCAGGAACCCCAGGCTGCTTTCATGGCTGGCACCGCTACATCTGCACAGGTAGAATCGAAAGACGATATCTTTGACAAACATGCTTGTGTTAAATGTAATAAATTTAGGGAATGCATTGATCTGAAATTTGCTAGGTTATTAGAACATAATTATAACTTAGTAAATGACTTAAAACTTTGCACTGAGGCTAGTAGAGTATTAAAGCAAAATGAAAGCAGTTTTAAAGAGAAAATTGAATTGCTTAGAAAACAATTAAATAAAACTGAGGTTGTTGCTTTTAACCAAGAAAATGACATAAAGTTTTACATAAAAACAATTGAGGAAACTAAAAAGGACAGAGCTGTTTTACAAGTTGAAAATGAATCCTTAAAACAAAAACTACATAGTTTAGCTAGTTCCTCTCACGTCTTGAAAAACTTGGTTAAAGAAAGAAACAATGGGGAAGGGCTTGGTTATAAAGTTGTACCTCCACCACATGAGATCCTCCTAAACACCAAACAGAGACCTGTTAACAATAATCCCATCAAGGACCATGTGGTGACTACTCCTCTGGTCAGTGATCCGGACACTACAGTTAAACCTGCTCCTCCGGTTGCCGATCAGAAGACTTCAATATTAGGCACAAAGGATAAAATAGTCATTGAGGACCAGGTGGAAAAGGATGATAATGTACCTCTTGGGTCGGGTTCACAATCTGCTGTAACACAACCTAAGACTTCAAAACCTACTCAGTCCAAATCGGTTAAGCAAGATCTCAATCATTTTAAAAGACAAAGTAATCATAATGTTAAACAAATCAAATTTGTCAAAGAAGGTGAAAAACCTAAAGTTGAGACCAAAAGACCCATGCCTGAAGTGTACTCCCCACCCCACAAGAGATCTCCTAGTCCTGTTGAGAGAAGATCATGCTATACTTGTGGACAAAGAGGTCACATTTCTTCACACTGTCCTCGCTATCAGACACCTGGGCTTAAAGTTGACCTAGATCAGGAAGTTAAACCGTTTTCATGAAAACCGAGATCTAAGACACCTGCTAGGTCTAAAACACCTGCTAGGTCTTATGCATCTCCCCAACACCACAGACATCACAGACAAGTCACTGGCAAGTCTGTGATGCCTGAGGTGAAACCTGCTTTTGAAAATAAATCTAAAGTTCAAGCTGTAAATCAGTCATCGGTTTACCACAAACAAGCATTACACAAGGATGGTCTGTGGAAAGCTAAAACATCTGATGTGTCTGATAGTGTTGATAAGCAGAAGAATGAGGTTTCTCCAACTCCAAAAGGACAGTGGGTCGAGTTTGTGATGTGCGATGCCTCTGGGAAACCCAAGCCAGTAAAGGCTTGGGTCCCCCTTCTTAACTAATTATTTTCCATTGTGTGCAGGTTGTCCACTATAGTGCTTCTACCAACACATGGATTGTAGATAGCGGAGCATCCAGGCACATGATGGGAAATCAGTCTCTCCTTTTCAATGTCAAACAAATTAAAGGGGGATATGTTTTTTTCGTAGGAAACAAAGGAGGATACATTACCGCACAAGGAGAAGTAGGTAATGGTAAGGTAAAGTTTGATAAAGTAAATTATGTTCAACAGTTAGAAAACAATTTGCTTTCAGTTTCTCAGATATGTGACAAAGGCTTCAAAGTAATGTTTGACAATAGGAAGTGTTACATTGTGAAGAAGGAGATGGAGATTCCTGAGGAACAGGTATTAATGTCAGCATCAAGGTACAACGATTTGTACGTCTTGGATATGTCAAATGCTTTTACTACTGAGTCCACTGTTCAGTGCTTTTTATCAAAGGCAACAGAGAAGGAGTCCATCTCATGGCACAGGAGAATGGGATACATAAATCACAGGAAGATGAATCATCTGATTCATAACAACCTAGTTGAGGGAGTTACTGTAAAGAACTTCAAACTTCTAGATTTTTGTGTCTCGTGCAAGAAGGGAAAGCAGACCAGGAAGTCTCACAAGACCAAGCACGTTAACTCTATCAAGATGCCCCTGGAGCTACTGCATATGGATCTTTTCTGTCCTGTCAGCACAAATAGTATCGCTGGAGACTGGTACTACTTTGTAGTCACAGATGACTACTCCCGTTTCTCCTGGGTGATGTTTCTAAAAGCTAAGTCTGAAACATTTGAATCGTTCAAGGTGCACATCACTACACTGGAGTCTCTCTACAATCTGAAGGTCAGGAAGGTTCGTTCAGACAATGGAACTGAATTTAAGAATTGGTGGATGGATGCTTTCTGCAAGGAAAAGGGAATTGTTCATCAGTTCACCTCTGCATCACGCCACAGGTGAATGGAGTTGCTGAACGCAAGAATAGGAGCTTGATCGAGACTGTAAGGACTATGTTGGCAGATTCAAAACTGCCAGTACAGTTCTGGAATGAAGCTATTGCCAATGCGTGCTACACGCTTAATCGTGTGTTAGTAGTCAAGAGGCATGGGAAGACTTGCTATGAGTTGCTTCAGAAGCACAAACGTAACCTGGAGTATCTGGAACCATTCGGAGCTCCATGCACGTTACTGAAGAAAACTCCGGAGGGCAAGTTCAGTGAGAAAGCAGATCAGGGGATCTTTCTTGGATACAGCATACCAGACAAACGGGTTTATAACAACTCGGCAGGTCAGGTAGAAGTGTGGTGCAACGTCTATGTGCAAGATACACCATCCCCCCTGCTGGAAAAGGTCCGTCGTCATTTTTCGACTATGATGGCTTTTTCAAATCATTCAACCTTCCTCAGATAGATTCAGATAAAGAGATTGCTGCTCAGATGATGTACGATGTCCTAAATACACCGAATCTGGATATCAGTAATATGGCACCGGCTAGTGGTGCCTCGGGATCTTTAGCTGCTGCTCAGGATGAGAGTGATGAATTATCAGACGATGAAGAAGCAGTTGAGACAAGCAATGAGCATAACGTTAATCAAGATGGAAGCTCAACTGATGCCGAACATGCCTCAGGGAATCCGGATACTGAACCTGTCATCACAAATCTTGATACTGAAGTTGTCGTTCCTACGATACCTATGACTAGGATCAGTGTAAATCATCTGTCACACCCTGAAAATCGCAGCGGAAGTTTGCGTGACGTGGTGGTAATGAAAGTTGGAGTTATAACAATGGTTGCGGTCAAACGTATATATTTAAATGGTTGACTAATAAAACAGGTGACAGATTAACCAATTTATTACATTAAACCGTTTTGTAAACAAAATTTATAATGTATCAGAGTTCAAAACATAGTCAACACAACGTTTGATCCTTCCAAAGGCTAATCCCATCATTCCCATACAAGCATACCTACTGCCCTGAAAAGCATAAAAGTACTAGTCAACATAAAGTTGGTGAGCATTCGGGTTTTTATAAACTCATTAAGTAAATCAGTTTTATCAATCCGTTAGGATGTAGCGAGATAATATACTTAACATAGACTAGCTAGGTACTATGATTAATTCGGGTCATAAGTCCATAATCAAGCCAAGAAACACGTCGTTGCCCCACAACTATCCAGACATATAAATTCCCTCGCCTTTTTCGTGACCAGTGCGACTGGTCGCGAGAGCGGGCCCTTCTAACCCGATAGATCTACCAATATACTCCGTGGCCCCACCCATGAGGTTAACGATTATGAGGGGAATTCGAGCATAATAGTATTCTCCGACACTATTGCCTCACCTTATACCGTCATACATATATTATACTCGTCATTCATCATATATTTAAAAACAATTTATATCGTATATGCTTTTCCCCCAAAATAGTTTAAATAAAACAGTATTTAAAAATGGGGCCGAAGTACTCACCTTGAGTATGATCAGAAAAGCCAATATGTAAATTCTCTGAATAGACAAACCCTAAATATATATACATATATTTGTCAATACGAGGTAATTTCTGCTCAATGGAAATGATGTTCACCCGACTTATATTATATTAAAATGTTTTGGTCAAATTTCTCGTAAAGCTTTATTTATTTTAGAAAAATATATATGATTTATAATCCGCTGGCTTATAAGCTAACCCTAATGCGTTGATGTCCAATACTTACTATTAGCCTATTATAAATCTTATGCTACTCTTACATTACTTAATTATCTATTTTAAAATCATGAATCTAAAATATATTTATTTTTGATATGGTTTTACTTATAGTCTTTGTAATTAATAATTTTGTAAAATAGAGAATTTTATACAAATCTTCCTTTATATTTTATTTTATAACTAAATTTAATTAATAGAAACATATATGGTTTTTGGTGTAAACATGTATATTTTAAGTATTTTAAATTGGAAGTTTGTTTAATTAAGATATATATTTATATATAGATTTACAACATTTATTCATCGTTATTTCTTAAAAGGTACATATTGTTTTTGTTTTAGTCTTGTGTTGGTCAAATTTTTATATCATCTTTAGGTCCAAATGTCATCTTAGTCAAGCCTCTTTGATCATAACATTCTGTTAGTATAGTCCAACCTAGAATTCTAGTTCTCGATTTATTGTTTATCAAACCTTTTTATTTAATTTTGACATAATAATATGTTCAAGTATTCATTTTTTCCTTTTATGTACTTTTTATCTTGATCATTATTTTATCTTTTGCTTAGTAATATCATCCAATATTTCCAACTTAGACATGTTTCTATGTCATTATAACCAATAATAATCATCCAAATATTTCTTCCTAATAAGTTCCTTAGAATGCCATAATCCACTAAGTCTCCTATCATCATACATACATATATACATGACACATACATACATCCATGTATATTCTTACAACCCTAACTCAAATCCATACATGATTCTACCAACTGATGCTATCCCTAACCCAAATTTCAGATTTCTCAAGCCATTTCAAAACCCATTTTTATACAAAAATCATTCATTTTTATGAAACTCATAAGTGGGTGAACAAGATTCATCAAGATCTTTCATCTTGACTAACATGCATGAACAATCAATCATAAATCTTATTACAATACCTTGAGTTATAGAAGTTGTGCACACACAAAATGCAATAATGAGATATTTTTAAGTTGTAGTTTTTGGTAGTGATGTTGATGGTTATGGGTGGTGGTGATGTTCCGGGCGGTGGTAATGGTCACGGTTTAGGAAGAAGAAAAGAGAGGGGGGTGTCGATGGTGGTGGTGTGGTCGGATGTTGATGGTCGCGAGGGTGGTGACGGTCGTGGTTGCGGTGGTTGGTGGCGGTGATTGTGGTGTTGGGTGGTGATCTGGCGAAGATGGTGCCGGGTGGTGATGGTGGTGTCTTTAGCGGTAGGCGACGGTGGTGATGGTTTCGGTAGAAGGCGGGGGTGGGGTGGTTCCCGGTGGTAGTCGGCGGTGGTGTTGGTTCCGGTGGGGTGGAGGTGACGGTGGTGGTGGCGGCCGATGAAGAGAAAAGAGAGGGTGAAGGTGAAGAGTTTGTGTGTTGGTGTGTGTAAAGTGTGTGTAGAGGGGGTATTTATATGTGTTTGAGTGTGTGAGTTGTCTTGCATGCAAGACTTAGGAAATCTCACTCATGATTACAAATCATGATTTATTGTTATTATTATTATTATTATTATTATTATTATTATTATTATTATTATTGTTATTAATTATATTATTATTAAACATTTTGTCTCAGTCAGTTTATCCGTCAACAGGTTTTGCGTTAACATTGGTCAAATACTGATCATTGACTCTCATGGGTGCAATGTACAGTATTGCAATTTCAAATTCAGCAAGACATTTCTTCTTAAGAAGAACATTGGTCAATCTTTAGAGAGTCAAACGAGTCAACAACGGTAATAATTTAATGCTAAAAATTCGAAGAATTGAGTTGACGTTGACCTGATTTTTGTCGGGTTGTTAAAGTCTCCCCCTGTTTAAAGAATTTCGTCCCGAAATTTACGCTGCAGGGTCTCTATTAGGCTGAGTCTTAAAAAGGTGGGGATATTTTTGTTGCATCTGATCTTCGCGTTCCCATGTAAATTCAGGTCCTCTCTTCAAATTCCATCTTACTTTGACTAGTCTGATTTGTCTTCGTCTGAGTTTCTGAACCTTCCGATCCAAAACTTCAATTGGTTCTTCGATGAAATGAAGTTTGTCGTCGATGTAAACTTCCTCCGGTGGAATAATTAGCGATTCATCTGACATGCATTTCTTAAGATTGGATACATGGAACACATTATGAACATTTCCGAGTTCACATGGTAAGTTAAGACGGTATGCGACTGGTCCAATACGTTCGGTTATCTCGAACGGTCCAATGAATCGCGGATTGAGTTTTCCTCGTTTACCAAATCTTACTATGCCTTTCTATGGCGATACTTTTAGGAATACTCTATCACCAATTTGAAATTCTAGCGGCTTTCTCCGATTATTCGCATAGTTCTTTTGTCTACTTCTTGCCGCTTCTAGTTTTCTTTTGATTTGCCCAATCTTGTCAGTTGTTTCTTGAATGATTTCGGGTCCGGTTAATTGTCTTTCGCCAATTTCTGCCCAACATATGGGTGATCGACATCTTCTCCCGTACAATGCTTCGAACGGGGCAGCCTTAATACTGGGGTGATAACTGTTATTATATGAAAACTCAACTAGTGGCAAGTGAGTATCCCAATTTCCACCAAAATCTATCACACAGGCTCTCAGTAAATCCTCTAACGTTTGTATGGTCCTTTCACTTTGACCGTCTGTCTGAGGATGATAGGTTGTACTCATGTCTAGGCGAGTGCCCATGGCCTCATGAAAAGTTTGCCAAAATCTCGAGGTAAATCGACTATCTCTGTCAGAAATAATTGATATTGGTACTCCGTGGCGAGATACCACCTCTTTGATATACAGATTGGCCAATTTATGCATGCCATACGTCTCTTTGATAGGCAAGAAGTGTGCCGATTTTGTTAAACGATCGATTATTACCCAAATTGCATCATAGCCATTTAATGTTTTGGGTAACTTCATTACAAAACCCATAGCGATACACTCCCATTTCCATGTTGGGATTGCAGACTGCTGTAAGAGTCCAGATGGGTTTTGGTTTTCTGCCTTTACTTTGGAGCATGTCATACATTTGCTTACGTATGAAGCTATGTCTCCTTTCATATTGGGCCACCAATACAATTCTTTTACATCATGATACATCTTGTCTGATCCGGGGTGGATTGAGTATCTTGATTTATGTGCTTCGTCAAGAATTACCTGGCGCAAATCCCCATACTTTGGAATCCATACCCTATTTGCAAACCGCATCAGGTTATCGGAGTTAGGTGTTAATTCTGTTAGGACCGTGTACGTACGGAGTACTAACTGATTCTTTGTTATACCAGATCAAATAGTGCGGAATCCTATTTGATTGTTGATCCAATCAGGGAGAACGTAATCAAGATCAATCCTAATGATTAGAAAACGTTAAGAACGGACTAGGAATGATCTGGGACGTTCTATGAACATGGAATGGACGAACAGGACACTCTGGGTCGGCTAGGGTTTCAAGTATTCGAAGTGTTTTTTTTTCATGAATTAAGTGGTATTTATAGGTAAGGGTTTCTCATTCATGCGACTGAACCATTAGCATGGTTCAGTCGTGCGATTGAGCTATGTGTTTGATCCATACGCACGACTGAGCCTTCAGTCGTACGACTGGTTCAATCTCATGCTTCAGTCTTATGACTAATCCAGTCTCCTGGTTCAATCGTGCGACTGAGCCATTCCCATGAAGTTATTCATGCGTATGGTCCATTGGCATGGCCCATTCGCATGATAACTTCATAATGTTAAGTTTGAATGTGTTAACTATCATAAAATTAAGCATATCAATTCAAACAACCATCTACCTATATAAACTATCAACCATTCATTGCACAACCCATTAATGAAACATTTAAACATTATAAGCATCCACAACCACTTGCATTTCATTAATCAACTTTCAATTACATATAAGTAAGACATTACAAAGATATTACATTTAGCTCAGAATCTAGGTACACATGTATCAACAAACTCCCCTTGGACCTAGATTCCTCTAATGTCTTGCTTTACCCATTATCTCCTCGTACTTCTTGAACTTCTCCTCTCTGGTTACACCTGCATGTATTTCAAATACAAAACAGATGCGTATGACATTCTGGAACTAGAGAGCTTATACGATGTATTGCGAGTCATAGAACAGTGGCCACTTGTAGAGAGTATAAACATCATTCGCTGACAAGTTCGTAAGCCACATTGGGTCAAATACCCTGATGACATCCATCTGTCCATCTCTGTTCAAAACTATGACTGCTTCTGCTGTTCGCCAATCATAGTACCACCACTTGAAGTGTGGAGTGATGTCCTGAGGCATTTCCCTAAGAGGGATCTTTGACATAGTACATGGAGGATGCCACTTCAACACAATCTTCGGCTTCCCGGTTCGTGAATCCACTTCAGACCTTCGTATGTACCTCGTAGGTTGCTGAGGCCTGAAGTTTACCCACCGGGTGTGGTACTCTTTCTTTAACGCGGCTTCGAACCAACCTGACATCTTTCTGGGATCAGCATAAAGTAGCTTCAGCTTTGCCAGTTGGTTGAGCTCAAAACCAGGTAGAGTTTTTAGATCGTGTGGGAATCTAAAATACTCGATACCTTTCTCTCTCTTAACCGTATAAGCGTTAAGGTCATCAAAATATGCCCACGATATGATCTTGCCAGACACCTTTTGATGTTTCTTCACTCTGTAGAGCTTGGTGTAGGCATCAGACGTTGGAGCACTTCGTTGGGCACGAAGATCCGCAAAACAAGCAGCCCATTCAGCCTTTCTCTCTTTGACTTCCTCCTCAGTAGCTCTGGCTGTATCTTCTTGTTTGTCGGACTCTTCTTCCATCTTATGCAGAGTATCAAAAGTCTCGCTGACCAGATTGTCATCCAGATTTGGAATGACATGCCCTTCAGTGTCAGTGTACTCTGGATAGCATTGGTCTGTTATATCATCTATCTCAATCTCATCTACGTCGTGTAGTTCTTCATCACTATCAACTTGGACTTCGGGAGCGACTTTCACTATGTCGTCGGCATTAAGTTTGAACATATCTGCCAACTGTTCCTTAGTGAAGCTGTGAATAATCTCTCCCTCTTCTGGGGTATACTCAACCGATCTCCTTACGATACCCTGCAGATCAAGAATCATTGTTAACTGACTCCTCACCTGTTGTAGGGGTTCGACATCGTATTCATCTCTTTGAAAGTTTGGATCTGCTTGATTTAAACATGCAACACAATACTTGTTAGTAAGTAATCAAACACAATCATTATTAAGACAAAAGATATAAACATTAATTACATAAGTGTTACACAATTTTTCCAAGTACAAAAGCCTTTTAAATACAAAAACATAAATAACTAATCAGTACTTTTGTCTTGAATCTCAGGAGTATCTTCAGGTGGGGCAGACGTAGAGGTTCCTTGGTCTTGACGGTGTTTAGAACGCCTCTCGTCTGCTGCTTCATCACTTTGTTCTCTTGCAGCCTCTCCTCCTTCATCATCATCATCATCTTTCTTGTCATCACTATCATCACCTTCCTCACTTTCGTCATCCTCATCATCGTCATCCTCATCATCATCGTCCTCCTCATCATCGTCCCCTTCACCAATCTTGAGGGGCTCACTCTGAGTTCCTTTCAGCTTTAGCAAGATAGACTTGTTTGCATCCTTTAACTCCTCCAACTTCCTATCCGTCTCAATCTCGTGCTCTAATAGACCAGTGATCTGATCAGTCTGTGCAGCGATCAGCTGAGCTTGAGATGAAGTCAACTCCCTTAACTGATGAATCTCAACTGTCTGGGAGGAACACTGCTCTCTTAACAGCTGAATCTGAGTAGTCTTGGCCTCATCAGAGGCTAGCAGCTTGACCACCATGCTGTTGAGTGCTGCAAGCTGCTCTACCACTGAGACAGGTGGTATGAATGAGCTAGTTGGAGCAGATGAGGGTCCGGTTTGGTGAGTAGTGGTGGTTGTGGTGGCTGTGGTGAATATGGGAGAGGATGGGAATGATGTAGTAGGGGGTACAGTGGTGGTGGTGGTGGATGTGGGAGTGTGAGATGTAGGAATTATGGTGGTGGCTTGAGGTGTTTGGGATGGAGTGGATGTGGTGGCTGTGGTAGTGATGGAGGTGGTCAATCGTATTCGTTTACTCTTCTTACCATGAGATCTCGCCATGGTCTTCTTCATTTTCCCAGTAGACACCGGGGTTCCTACTCTGGTGCTGGATTCATCAGGGGCATAAGCCGGATCAGACTCTGTGTGTGGATCCCCTGATGTGCCAGACTAACCACCCACAACCCTCAGTCCTCTCTCTGTGGCAACCACTTTGCTGCCAACTCTCTTGGTCAGACCTTCTTCCTCGCTCTCTTCCTCAACATCGTCTGGCGGGCAGAAATCAGGTACAAACCCGGCAGCAGCCATGTCTGTATGTAGTGAAGGCTGAGCTGTGTGAGTGGAGGGGCCCTCAGAAATAACTGCCCCACCACTGCCATCATGGCTATCATCGTCATCTAAGTCATCAGATGGTATCGCAATCACCTCAGTGTCAGATCCGCTGTCATCATGACGCCATTTGCGTCTCCTTGGCGCAACATAATCAGCCCGGGCAAGATGCCCTATCAATCTCTTCATCACGGTCTTGACCTGCTTGCCCCTATACACCTTCATTCTGCCAAGAGTGATGTCATCCATGATCTCTAATGCCACTGAATCACTCTTTTCCTTGGGCAGATCAGGCAACTTCTCATCAAAAATCAGTTGTAGGAATCGGAGGTACATGCAGAAGCCTTCCTTCCCCTTTGCCTCTAAATTCTCTATCAGATACGAGAAGATCATGTTGGAGAAGCTGAAGGGGTGGTTTAGGACCAATGCAACATAGGCATTCTGGATTTGGTCCGACAGATCATCAAACCCACCCCTCCTGGATGCTATGCACTTCAGTATGACATGTGCTAGGTACTTGTACTGGGGGCTCAGGTTGCTCTTGTTCAGCACACCCGAGTTGATGTCCCCGCAGTACCCGATCCTCATAAAGCAACCTCGAACCGTCAGAGGATGCAGCTTAAGTGGATGATCCTCATCATCTCCACATCCCAATACTCTCCTGATATCTGCCGCTGTAATCTCGATCTCCCTACCAAAGATAGTACTTCGGATGCGGTAGGGTTCCACAGATCGATCTACCGAAGCTCCCTCCCTGAATGATTGGTGAATGGACTGGTAGGGAGAAAAGGGTGTAGATATGGCTCTATATATCCGTGATCTCCTCAAGAAGTCGATGATCCCTGCAAACTCACCACCATTCCTCGAGGTGGAATCCAAGTGAGCACAAATGTTTTGCTTTGGATTAATGGTCCAACGATTAGCCATATTCCTGTAACAAATAGCAAACGCACGTGAGGACACATGAAAAACAGAGTTTGACCAAATTAGAAAAAACAGTTCAGTTCAATTGTGTGATTGAACTCATTCTCATGATTCAATCAGCCAATTGAATGAATTGTCCCTTTCAATCATGAGATTGAAGTTCATTCTGGAGTCCAGTCGTATGACACACTCAACCCATTCACATTATTCATTCGGCCGATTGAATGAGCCGTCCCTTTCAATCGTTAGATTGAAGTTCATTCTGGGGGACCAGTCGCATGACTCACTGTTCGATTCCATTAAGACTCAGATTCCTCAAATGGCTAAATTAAACATTAAGTTCATGTTCATTAGACTCTCAATCATGTATCTAAACCACCTAATCCATTGATTTTAACATTGTATGTGATTAAGGTAGTTTATTGTACAACTTTGTTTCAGTTCAAATCTTGGTCAAATGAGCCTGTATTTCGAACCAATTTTGACAGTTTCAATCGTCTTTCTGTCGCGTTTTACCTGTATAACAATGCTAAAATGTCAGAAATCAAGTATAATGGATGTTTGAGTTCAAATCAAATTTGGGCAGAGTAACGGTGCGATTTTGAGATTTAGGGCGAATGGGGTCTGCGATCGACTGAGTGCCTTATTTATACTAAAACTCATCTCAGTCGGGCGACTGAACCCATTCTCTCGACTCATTTGGCCAACTCAATCTCAAGTCTTACGACCGAGTCTAATCGCATGACTTAGTCGTGCGATTGAAACTGGGTCGTACGATTCACTCAATCGACCAGTTTCATTCGCTCAATTGACCTTCATTCGCACGTTTGACCAAGTCGGTCACTTTCAATCGGCCGATTGGGCTCATTCGCGTGGCCCAATCGTACAATTGTCTTCAATCGTATATCCCATTCGTACGACTGGATCATACTCATCATGAAGTCATGCGATTGGGCTATACTTGTGCCATTTTAGTCATTTCATTTATTGACACTTAGTTTTCTTAAACAATTGATAAAACATTATGTGCAATTGATTATCTTAGACATGACCATTTTAACAAAACAGTTTGATCACCTCAGACGTGATCCATTTATCCAACTAATCACCTCAGACATGACCCATTTATCCACCTGATCATTTCAGACATGACCCATTTATCCATCTGATCACCCCAGACGTGATCCTTTTAACCTTTCAGAAATAATTTGTTTAAGTAAACGTTAAGCTCGTTTAGTGACATTAACAGATAACAATATGCACAATCCGACATTAACACACTCATACTAATAAATTGAAAGAAATTTTAAACTACGAACAAAATGAACATCTTTTTGTGATTTTTGTTAGGGCAGGTTTGTGTAGCCTATTAGCATTGACATTATATTAAGGACAGACTCATATGGAATCATAAACAACATTACTTGGAACCTTTGATTTTTATTTAACTTTACACACTTGCATAAATTACGTATCACAGCTTTCTCACTCATCTAAGACTTCTAAGATCTAACTGGGAATCATGCTTGATATGATACGTAACATACTTTGATTATCAACTTCAGTCGGTGCATACACGACGATTGTCAGTATACTTGTCCACTTAAATCCATACACAGATTTTTGACACGCATTGGTGAAGAATTAAGTTATATTATTTCAACCAACATTTGTGGATCCCAAGCTTATATGGTAATCAGTATTCCTTAGAGGACTTTTGAGCGGTCTATAGGTATTTTGACAAGAAGAGACTATTCTTAGAGCTTTCAAAGAGAAGCCAGTCCTCAGGTCAGTGCCATCCCACAGCAGAGAGGCGGCAAACAACAATGAATTCTAGAATATGTAGGTTATGCTTATCCTCAGGTCAGTGCCATCGCACAGCAGAGAGGCACACAACCTATCTCCTTGTTAGAGCATTTCTTATTTTTCTTTTTCACATAACGCACCAACAACATTTTGTTATCAGCATGATTGCGCTTGAATTGATTTTTTCCGTGCTTTCCTCTTTTTGTGGTCATTTGCACACCTTTTTTGGCGTTTATTTGCTCGTTGTCCCTTATCGGAAATGGCTGATTGTGTTAACCAGTGATAAGATGAGAGCCCACAGTTGACTGAACCATTTAGTTTTGATTGAGTTTACCAATGAGGTCTACTCGTCTATTGTGTTGAATCTACCGACACATCGTATAGTGAACTAGCACCTCCCTAGATCAACTTTCTCCGTGTAATTACAATACCAACCAAGCGTACTATCATTTTCCCATTTTGTTAGACTTAGACTTCTCGGATTTATAATTTTTCTGTGATTTAATTAACCTTGCAAAAACGAAAATCCTTTTGGTGTTCCAAGTAACTCGATGCCTGTGTACTATCACTTTCCATTTTATTGAGTCACATTTTCTGTCTCTTTGTCTATGCCTTTTCAGCTTTACTTACCTTCCCCCCCCCTTTTTTCTTTTTTGAGTAAATAAATACTGAATTTAACCTAATCTCCCCCTAAAATTCGAAAATCTTTTAGTGTTTTTGGATTTTTATACGACAAGGAAATTAAAAAAAATTAAAATAAAAGAAATACTAGAAAATAAAAAACACGGTGTCGGACTATGTATCTGTTTCTCTAGTATAACATCACTTTTCTTTTTAACCCCGTTGACCTCTAGCAGATAGAAAAATCTGGGTTTATCAAATGGTTTGGTGTAGAGGTCAGCGCGTTGAAAATCCGTGTTAATTTTGACCACATCAATTAAATGTTTTTCATTGCAGTCACGTATAAAGTGATACTTTATGCCTATGTGTTTGGTCTTAGGATGTTGAACTGGATTTTTAGTTACTGCAATTGCAGCAGAATTATCAACATATATAGGAGTAGAAGTGAAATGCAAACCGTAGTCCCGCATTTGCTGTTGTATCCAAATGATTTGAGAGCAGCAGCTGGCGGCGGCAACATATTCAGCTTCACAGGTAGATAGAGCAACTGATGTCTGCTTCTTGCACTGCCAAGTTACCAATCTCCTCTCGAAAAATTGACATCCTGCTGATGTAGACTTGTAATTCATTTTGCAGCCTCCATAATCCGAGTCACTATACGCCGTTAGCTCAAAGTCATCATCATGAGGATACCACAACCCCAGTGTTGGTGTACCCTTCAGATAACGAAAAATCCTCTTGACTCCAATTAGATGATTGACTTTGGGTTTCGCTTGATATCGGGAACATAAACATGTGGCATACATGATATCTGGACGTGAAGCAGTGAGATACATGAGAGATCCGATCATCCCACGATAAATGGTGGCATCCACCAAATCCCCATTCTCATCAGGAGCCACATCATGATTTGTAGCGAGTGGGGTACCGGCTGCAGTGACATTTTCATATCAAAGCGACTAAGAATGTCACCGACATACTTAGTTTGATGCAGAAAGATGCCGGTAGGTGTTTGATCCACCTGTAATCGTAGGAAGAACTTCATTTCTCCCATGGCACTCATCTCAAACTCAGCCTTCATCACAGATTCAAACTCTTTACATAACTCTTCATTTCGTGAACCGAAGATTATGTCATCCACATATATTTGCACCAGAAGCAAATCACCATCCTTTTCTTTGATGAACAATGTACAGTCAATCACACCCCGGCGAAAGCCGTGTTTCAACAGATGGGTGGAGAGCTTTTCATACCAAGCTCGAGGAGCCTGATGTAGCCCATACAGAGCCTTGTCTAACTTGTAGACTCTGTCCCGATGATAAGGATCTTCGAATCCTTCGGGTTGACTGACATATACCTCTTCATGGATTTCCCCATGCAAGAATGCACTCTTAACATCTAGTTGATAGACTTTGATCTTCATGTAAGAGGTGTAGGCTAGAAAGATGCGAATAGCTTCTATTCTAGCTACTGGAGCAAAGACTTCGTTATAGTCGATTCCTTCGACTTGTCGGAAGCCCTGAACAACCAACCGTGCCTTGTTTCTGATAACAACACCCTGGTCATCCTTCTTGCACTTAAGAACCCATTTGGTACCAATTACTTTGACTCCTTTAGGTCTGTCAACAAGAGTCCACACTCCAAGTTTCTTGAACTGTAGCAACTCCTCTTGCATAGCATTGACCCAGGCTTCATCCTTAAGGGCATCACTTACATGTTTGGGTTCAATTTGAGAGACAAAACATCTGTAAGCTCCATCATTCACGTAGCCCTTTTCCATTACCTCAGCGTAATCAGCAGTGTACAATCGACTTCTAGTCTGCACGCCGGAGTGGAGATCACCAATGATAGCATCTGGCGGATGACTCGTACTGATCCTAGTCAAAGGAGTTGTAGGAACAACAACTTCAGAGTCCATAGTTATGAATGGAGGTTCAGTATCTGTGTTTCTAGATGTGGGTGTAGCAGCTAAAGAGCTTCCTTCATGATCAACGTTAGATGATTGTACTGGTTCAGTTGCTTCTTCATCATCAGAAGAGTCCTCACTGTCATCCTGATCAGCTGTGGCAGATCCCGATGAACCACTTGCAGGTTTTGTATTGCTAGTATCCAGATTTAGTGAGTTTAGAACATCGTGCATCATCTGAGTAGCAATATCATCATCTGAATCTATCTGAGGAAGATTGAATGATTTGAAAAAGCCATCGTAGTCAAAGAATGACAATGGACCTTTTCCAGCAGGGGGGATAGTGAAACGTTGAACATCAACATTGCACCAGACTTCTACCTGACCAGTAGAGTTTTTGTAAACTCGTTTGTATGGTATACTGTATCCCAGAAAGATCCCCTGATCTGCCTTTTCATGAAACTTGCCTTCTTGAGTTTTCTTCAGAAGAGTACAAGGAGCACCGAAAGGTTCCAAACACTCCAAGTTTGGTTTACGCTTCTGTAGTAACTCATAGCAAGTCTTCCCATGCCTTTTCACTACTGACACACGATTGAGTGTGTAGCAGGCATTGGCTACAGCTTCGTTCCAGAACTGCACTGGCAGTTTTGAGTCTGCCAACATAGTCCTGGCGGTCTCGATCAGGCTCCTGTTCTTTCGCTCAGCAACTCCATTCATCTGTGGTGTGTATGCAGAGGTGAATTGATGAACAATTCCCTTTTCTTTGAAGAAAGCATCCATCCACTGATTCTTAAACTCGGTTCCATTATCTGAGCGAATCTTTCTCACCTTCAGTTTGTACAGTGATTCCAGAGTGGTGACCAGCACTTTGAATGACTTAAAGGTTTCTGACTTTGCTTTTAGAAACATCACCCACGAGAATCGTGAGTAGTCATCAGTGACTACGAAGCAGTACCAATCTCCTGCAATACTTTTTGTGCTAACTGGACCGAAGAGATCCATGTGAAGTAGCTCCAGGGGCATCTCGATAGAATTGACGTTCTTGGTCTTGTGAGATTTCCTGGTTTGCTTTCCTTTCTTGCATGAGACACGGAAATCAGGAAGCTTGAAGTTCTTGACAGGAACTCCATCAACTAAGTTGTTATGAATCAGATGATTCATCTTCCTATGATTAATGTGTCCCATTCTTCTGCGCCACGAAATGGAGTCCTTCTCTGTTGCTTTAGACAAGAAACATTGAACAGTAGAAGAACTAGTAGAAGCATTAGACATATCTAGAACATACAAGTCATTATATCTAGATGCAGACATTAATACCTGCTCCTCTGGAATATCCATTTCTTTCTTCAGAATGTAACATTTGCGATTGTCAAACATGACTTTGAATCCCTTGTCACAAATCTGAGACATAGAAAGCAGATTGTTTTCTAATTGCTGAACGAAGTTGACTTTGTCGAACCTTACCTTTTCATTACCTACTTCCCCTTGAGCAGTAATGTAACCTCCTTTGTTACCAGCAAAGGAAACGTGTCCCCCTTTAATTTGTTTGACATTGAAAAGAAGAGACTTGTTTCCTGTCATGTGCCTGGAAGCTCCGCTATCTACGATCCATGTATTTGTAGACGCACTATAGCGGACAACCTGCACATAAGAGAAAATAATCAGTTAAGGAGGGGGACCCAAGCCTTGACTGGCTTGGGTTTCCCAGAGGAATCAACCATCATGAATTCAACCCACTGTCCTTTATCAGTGGGTGGAATCTCAACGTTCAACTTGTCCTTGCTTTCAGACTCATCAGTCGTTTTGGCATTCCACAAACCATCCTTGTGAAAGGATTGTTTGTGGTAAACCTTAGACTGATTTACAGTTTGAGCATATGGTTTAGATTCAAAAACAGGTTTCGCTGCTGGCATCACAGAGTTGTCAGTGACTTGTCTGTGTTGCCTTTGGCGTGGAGGAGACGAAAACGACCTAGAAAGTGTTTTAGACCGAATAGGTGTTTTCGATCTAACAGGAGTCTTAGATCGCTGTTTTGAATCTAAATTAACTTTGTTGTTCAGCTCAACCTTAATTCTTGGAGTCTGATAGCGAGGACAATTTGTCGAAATATGACCGTGTTGTGCACAAGTATAGCAGGATCTCCATTCATCGGGGCTAGGAGATCTCTTGTGGGGCGGTGAATAAACTTCTGGTTCTTTCTTCTTGTTCTCACTTTTAAGGCTTTCACCTCCCTTGACAAATTTAACTTGTTTAACATTATTTGTGTTTTATCTTGAAAGATGATGGATTTCTTGTTTCACTGATTTAGATTGAGTGGTTTTGGAAATCTTAGGTTGTGTGGTAGTCGATTTTGGACCAAACCCAAGAGATGCTTGAACATTCTCGTCCACCTGGTTTCCAGTGATGCTTGTGCCAGTTGTGCCTGATGTAGATGCTTTCTGGTCAGTAGCCGGAGGGGCAGATTTAACTGCTATGTCCGGATCGCTGACCAGAGGAGTTGTCACACACATGATCCTTTATTGGGTTATTATTAATTGGACGTTGTTTGGTGTTTAAAAGGGTCTCATGTGGTGGAGGCACAACTTTGTATCCCAAACCTTCCCCGTTGTTGCGTTCTTTAACCAAGTTTTTCAAAATATGTGAGGAACTAGCTAGATTCTGGGGTTTTTGTTTCAAAGACTCATTTTCAACTTGTAAGACCGCTCGTTCCTTCTTAGTTTCTTCGATTGTCTTTAAGTAAAACTTGATATCATTTTCTTGATTAAATGCAACGACCTCAGTTTCTTTTAACTATTTCTTTAATGCTTCAACCTTTTCTTTATAGCTGTTTTCATTTTGTTTTAAGATTCTGTTAGCCTCAGTGCATATTTTTAAATCATTTACTAAGTTATCATTATGATCTAATAACCTAGCAAATTTCAGGTCAATGCTTTCTCTAAACTTTTCACATTCAACACACGCATGTTTAATAAATAAGTCATCCTTTGATTCTACCTGTGGCGATGTAGATGTTCCAGCCATGAAAGCATTTTGGGGTTCAGAATGTGCTTCAGATTCAGCATTCAGTTCATCCTCAACAATTTGATCAACAGCAGATATGTCATCATCCAATTCAGCAGTATCAGGCTCAGCTGAGTTCTCCCCCTCACTCGCTGAGTCTTCATTTAGATCATCAACGGATGCTATGTTGGCTTCACTATCAGATAAGAATCGAAAGGACCAGTCCTGTCCTTCATAACCTTGCGCCACCATAGCTTTTGAGTCACTACTGGTTGAAGCTGGCTTCTTATCCTTATCTTGTCTGTTGAACGAGGAGAATGGATTTCTGTTCCCATTCTTCTTAGGCTTTACACATTCCATCTTGAAGTGTCCTTTCTCCCCACAGTTGAAACAGGTGACTTTTGACTTGTCAAAACCAAAAGTAGTATCTTTTGTAGCCACCAAATTCTGACCTGTTTTCTTCACAAATTTCTTTGCTCGTCGCACAGCACTTGCGAGAGCCCACATAATATCCATCCTCTCCAACTCATTCTCATCCACTTGCTCGTAATCTTCATCAGCCAAGTGGCAGTTTCCTATCTTCCCAGCAACCAAACCATCATAGGAATGGACCACAGCAGCAAGCAGGTCCATGTGTTCCTTGGCCACTTCCACAGTTACCTTACCCAAGTTCTCTGTTACTAACTTTGTCGATTGAGCTTCAGTAACACTGTATTGAACCCCTGATGAGACCATTGACTCACTAATAGATGATGAGCTTTCTCCAGATGCAGATGTATTAGTAACAAAAGCAGTTTGCAGAGGAGCATTTAAAGACTTGGCAATAGGAGTTGGAGTCACGTTGTAGAGTGTCGGATCCTGAGCATAAGAACCCTTCTTTGCCTTGTACTTGTGTCTGACTTCTTCCTCTAGCAGTTTCAGGATAAAGTCATTTATATCCAATGTCTCAAGAACTGAATTGTGTCTCATGGTGGAAATAAATGAATCCCACTTTTCAGGAAGTCCATCAGCCAAACTGGAGACCTTTTCTTCTTTAGACGTGGTCACCCCATGAGTGTGAAGTTCACTCATCAGATGATAGAATCGGTCAATTATGTCGTCCAAACTCTCATTCCCAATAGCTGAAAAATTATCAAATTCTTTCTTAAGTGCTTTGGCCTTCAAAGACTTCAGATTTAAGCTACCTTCATATCTTTTCTCGAGAGTTTTCCAGAATTTCTTGCTTTGTTTATGATCAGAATACTGATGGAAGATCTCTTTAGGAATAGACTGGGTGAGCATCACGTAAGCTTTCTTTTCAGCATTGTAGGCAGTCTTTTGAGCATCAGTCATTCCACTTAACGTTAATGGCAAACCATCAGCACCAACTGGCATGCTGTAACCAGTTTCAATAGAATTCCAAAGATTAGTGTCCACACCATTGAGATGAATCTCAAACCTCTGCTTCCACTGTGGGAACTCATCAATAGACAGAAGCTTAGGTGGCTTGTTGTGGTTACCAATCTCATTCTCCAGAAGCAGTAAGTTCTGGATCCTTGAGTCTTTCCCTGCTGAGAACGCGAAGTTTTTGGAGTTCATAATGAATGTTGACTTAACCTTGAAAACAAACTGTTACTGCGATTGGGGAGTACGACTGGGATGCGATTGACACTAACACTATGTGATTGAACTCAAACGTGCAATTGAACAGGCGACTGAGGCACTTGGGTGACTGAACAGACCGACTGACTCAACTGGGCGACTGAACTATGCGACTGACTCAATCGGACGATTGGACTAGACGACTGACTCAATCGGACGATGAACAGGCGATTGGACTTCAGTCGTACGATTGAGATAATCGTGCGACTGAGACTGCTGAAAACGAGGTTTTTCGCAACTTTTGACCTAAAACGCAAGATTTGACACCCTAGACGGCTGAAAGTCGAAAAATATTGATTTTTCAGAACATGCACACGTAAAGACTTGATTTTTAGCAGAAAGATTGGATCTTTTCGCGTAAAAACGTTGACTTTACCAAAAACTTGATTGAATCCACGAAGAATCAAGAGCCTATGCTCTGATACCACTTGTTAGGACCGTGTACGTACGGAGTACTAACTGATTCTTCGTTATACCGGATCAAATAGTGCAGAATCCTATTTGATTGGTGATCCAATCAGGGAGAACGTAATCAAGATCATTCCTAACGATTAGACAACGTTAAGAACGGACTAGGAATGATCTGGGACGTTCTATGAACTTGGAATGGACAAATAGGACGCTCTGGGTCGGCTAGGGTTTCAAGTATTCGAAGTGTTTTTTTTCACGAATTAAGTGGTATTTATAGGTAAGGGTTTCTCATTCATGCGACTAAACCATTCGCATGGTTCAGTTGTGCGATTGAGCTATGTGTTTGATCCATACGCACGACTGAGCCTTCAGTCATACGACTGGTTCAATCTCATGCTTCAGTCTTACGACTGATCCAGTCTCCTGGTTCAATCGTGTGACTGAGCCATTCGCATGAAGTTATTCATGCGTATGGTCCATTGGCATGGCCCATTCGCATGATAACTTCATAATGTTAAGTTTGAATGTGTTAACAATCATAACATTAAGCATATCAATTCAAACAACCATCTACCTATATAAACTATCAACCATTCATTGCACAACCCATTAATGAAACATTTAAACATTATAAGCATCCACAACCACTTGCATTTCATTAATCAACTTTCAATTACATATAAGTAAGACATTACAAAGATATTACATTTAGCTTAGAATCTAGGTACACATGTATTAACAAATTCTCTGATCATTCCTTTCAGATCCTTATTTACCAGATTATCGTCTTTTATTGCCTCCATTTGTGCATCACGTATCCGAGTTAAGAGATCGGAGTATATGTTTAACTCTAAAGCTCTTACGCGCAAAGGCTTTTCTCTTTCTTTCCTGCTGAGAGTGTCTGCAACCACGTTAGCCTTGCCTGGGTGATATCTAATATCAAAGTCGTAATCATTCTATAGCTCGACCCATCGTCGCTGCCTCATGTTCAGCTCTTTCTGGTTGAAAATATGCTGTAAACTTTTGTGATCTGTGTATACTACACACTTTGTTCCATAGAGGTAGTGTCTCCAGATTTTCAGGGCGAAAATCACTGCTCCTAATTCAAGATCATGGGTTGTGTAATTCTTTTCATGTGTTTTTAGTTGTCTTGATGCGTAGGCAATGACTTTGTCTCTTTGCATCAACACGCATCCTAGACTTAAACGCGAAGCGTCACAGTATACTACAAACCCATCGGTTCCATCAGGGAGTGATAGAATAGCTGCACTACACAGTTTTTGCTTTAGCACTTGAAAAGCTTCTTCCTGGTCAGCGCTCCACTCGTATCTTCAATCTTTACGAGTCAGTAGAGTCAGTGGTTGTGCTATCTTTGAAAAATTTTCGATTAACCTAAGATAGTAGTTGGCTAACCCTAGGAATTTTCGTACTTTATGTTGGTGACTTTGGTACTTCCCAATTCTTGATTGCCTCGATTTTTGTCGGATAGACATGTATACCTTTTTCGTTGATAATATGTCCAAGAAATCGGACTTCTCGAAGCCAGAATTCACACTTGGAGAAATTTGCATACAACTTCTCGTCTCTTAGTACACTCAAGATAAGTCGAAGATGCTTTTCATGTTCTTCCCTGGATTGTGAATATATTAGAATATCGTCGATGAATACTATCATAAATTTATCTAGGTAAGGTTTGCAAACCCTGTTCATGAGATCCATGAACATAGCCGGTGCGTTGGTCAGACCAAACGGCATTACAAGAAATTCGTAATGACCGTAGCGCGTTCGAAAGGTTGTTTTAGGAACATCTTCTTCTGCTATTAGCAACTGGTGGTATCCAGATCGCAAATCAATTTTTGAGTAATAGCAGGACCCTTGTAGTTGATCGAACAGATCTTCAATCCTCGGTAATGGGTACCGATTCTTGACGGTAAGTTTATTCAACTCTCGATAGTCAATGCACATCCTAAAAGATCCGTCCTTCTTCTTAACAAACAATACCGGTGCTCCCCAAGGAGAAAAGCTCGGTCGAATGAATCCCTTATCAAATAATTCCTGTAGTTGTTTTGACAGTTCTTGCATCTCAGATGGTGCTAACCGATATGGTGATCGGGCTGCCGGTGCAGTTCCCGTCACTAGATCAATTCGAAATTTAATATGCCTCTCTGGAGGTAATCCCGGTAAGTCTTCGGGAAATACATCTGGGTATTCTCGTACAATTGGAATGTCTTCAATCTTCTGTTCCTCATTCTTCATGTCTACAACCTTCACCAAGAATGCTGGATGTCCTTTACTTAAATATTCGTAATCCTTCATAACGTTAACAATTTTCAAGGAAGGCTTTCCTTTGTCTCCTTGGATTATCAAAACTTCATTGTCGCGTGTTGGTATACGTATAATCTTTTTGTAGCATACAACTTCAGCATGGTTTCGAGAAAGCCAATCCATTCTAATGACTACAACGAAGCTTCTAAGCTTGACAGGTAATAAATCGATGCTAAAGGGGCGGTCGTTTAATTGTATGGTGCAAATCTTAATTACTTCATCTGATTTGATTTTCTTTCCATTAGCTAATTCAATGATGTATTTCTTATTTAACTTACAAGGCCTTACTCCTAATGATGGCTCAAACTCTTTGGATACGAAACTTAAATCAACACCAGTGTCAAATAAAATAGATGCATAGTGATTATTGACAATAAACGTACCGTTAACCACTGTTGGTTCCTGACGTGCTTCCCTGGTGTTCATTTCGAATGCTCTTCCTCTGGCATGGGTTCCATTCACTTTACGGCAATCCTTCCTAAAATGTCCCACAGTACCGCATTCAAAGCAAGCGAGACCACTTCCCGTTCCTTTAACGTCGGGTTTGGTTTGGTAGTTCGGTCCCAAGTGTCCGAACTTGTGACAACGAGTGAAGATCTTGCATTCGCCGCTGTGGGGGTATCCACATCTGTTGCATTTCCCTTATTGTTCTTGGTTTTGTCTACTGTTGTTAGCAGTTGCAACATAGACTCGTTCAGACCTAGGATAAAAACCTTTCATGACGCTCATTTGTTTCCTGGTACTTACAGTCCACTTCCTCTTCCCATTAAATGACCTTCTCTCAAACCTGTCGATTCTCCTTTCCGTTCCCATCACTCTTCTTCCAAGGTTGTCTTTCTTGATCAGCGTTCCACTGCATACTGCATCATCGGTCAGTGAATGAGCAATAGCTATAGCACTCTGAATGGTGGTAGGGTTCGAGGCTATAACGTTGCTTCTGATTTGAGGCGATAGTCCCCAAACATACCTCTCAATCCGAACATATTCTGGCGTGACCATTCGGGGTACCATCCTAGCTAGATTGTTGAATCTGGATGTGTAAGCTCGTATCTCAGCACCCACCATTGTAAGATTCCAGAATTTTGTCTTAATTTTCTGCAACTCATTTTGAGGACAATATTCACGAAGCATCATCTCCTTCAGTTGTTCCCAAGTAAGCTCATAAGCATTGGTGTCTCCCAAAATTTGGCGTTGAGAGTTCCACCATGACAGCGCTGCGTCCTAGAACGAACAGGCTGCATACTTAACCTTCTGATCATTGGAACATTTACTTATTGCTATAACAGTTTCCATCTTCTCTATCCAACGAATGATATCTAGCGGTCCTTCAGCTCCCGTAAACGTTCTTGGATTGCATCCCTTAAATGTTTTATAGGAACACCCTTGAGGTTGTCCACCAGATAAACTGCTTGGGTTTCCATTTTGTCCTGAGCCGTTGTTTGCGCCGACTCCTGAACCAATGTTAGAGCCATTTCCCAATCCATTGCCGGTTGTTCCATTTCCTCCTCTCGATCCGACTGCTAGGTTAGCGTCATGCTGTTCCAAGGCCGTTTTGACATGTTGCGCTATAACCTGAGCTAGTTCTTCGGCGGTATTTGGAAGATTAGGGTTTCCGTTCGATGACGTGTTTTGAGTTCTAGGTGGCATATCTAACTTTCTGTTGTACAGGTAGGGTAAGAATGGGTTTAGTTGTCGTTTGAACCTTTGAGAATTATAAATGATTTTTATTAACTCATTACATACATTACAATCATAATGATATCTTCATAATACAAGAATCAAAATTTTCATAACGATAAATCATAATTCTTAAAATAACATGTTTGTTAGTTTCATCATCAGAGTTTTAAGTCATCAAAAGACAATCAATGATCACAATCATCGCATCAAGATCAACAAAAGATTTAGTTCAAAACACAAACAACACTTATGACTAAACCTTAACCTAAAAATGATGCCCCACTGCCCATGTGCATCAGGTAAGAGATCATCATCATGCAGAATGTAATTATCGTCGTGGCTACATCAACTCGCTCTCCCATCACTGTCATCTGTTGTTGCGCCAATCCTAGTGATGCCTCAGCAATCTCCACTTTTCCTCCCATCTCAATCAACTGTTGTTGTGCCACTACCAGTGCCTCCACAGCTGCTTCTGCCATCTGCTCTGTCAGAGTCAATCGGGTTCGGGTCTCTTAAAGACTAGCCTCCAGATCCAATACTCTGAAGTGGATCTG
Organism: Flaveria linearis; assembly: GCA_024085815.1. NCBI lineage: Eukaryota > Viridiplantae > Streptophyta > Magnoliopsida > Asterales > Asteraceae > Flaveria > Flaveria linearis. The sequence goes on along the minus strand of CM044007.1, from coordinate 33,884,586 downwards.
ACTCAGAGCACTCTCGTCTAACACTCTCTCCTCCTCAATGTTCATCAATCTTCCATCCATAGCCTGACCTACCTCATCATGAACCCTCATTTTCTTCCTCATCCCCAGTAAGTCCTTCTCTTACCCAACACATTAAGCTGTTAGGGTAGCCATTACTCGCTCAATGTGCTCACCACCCATAGTGATCCCACGAGAAGCAGTGGATGACTCCCCAACCTCAAATGTAGAAGGAAACTCATCTCTCGAAGCCCATCGTCTCATAGCGTGCATAATCCATCCCTATCGATCGTCAACAAGTCTGGTCTGTCTGGGCATAGGTGCTTCTTCTGTGCTCTCCTCGGTGTCGACTACTTTCCTCTTATCCCTGCGCTTCCTTCTCTCATAAACTAATCGAATCTTAGGCGGGTGTTGCATGGGGGGAATAGGTGCAATAGGTGTCACATCTGTCGGAGTCTCACTCTCTGGAACTAAATCAGCTGGTTCCTCGGTAATCGGTGCCAGTGTGGCTGTGACTGGTGCGGGACTCTCATCTTCAGACTCGGATATCCATCCATTCCCCAAGTTTTCCATGCCCGGGTATAAGGTAGCTGCGAAGTATGGCCGGGTAGGGTAGTACCATGGTGTAGTAGATATGGGTTCCGTTAGGTCCTTGACATTGCTGGTATCATCAGGTAAACTCTCTTTGCTTACACGATCAGTCATCTACAGAAGAATAATGCACCTGCACTTATTAATCTACCATAATATACTAACTTAATCTACACTAACAAAATAATTAAATTCTTAGTACTAGGTCTAGTCTATTACTAGTCGTAAACCTCAATCTAACGTAAAGTCTTATGGAATGATAGTGCCTTTGGAATATCTAAAACTTTTTAAAGGTTATAGTCTAGAATTTTCTTGTTTAGAAAACTTTCTAGTTCGCTATAACCGTTGGCTCTGATACCAACTTCTATCACACCCCGAAAATCACAGCGGAAGGTTGCGTGACGTGGTGGTAACGGAAGTTGGAGTTATAACAATGGTTGCGGTCAAACGTATATATTTAAATGGTTGACTAATAAAACATGTGACAGATTAACCAATTTATTACATTAAACTGTTTTGTAAACAAACTTTATAATGTATCAGAGTTCAAAACATAGTCAACACAACGTTTGATCCTTCCAAAGGCTAATCCCAACATTCCCATACAAGCATACCTACTGCCCTGAAAAGCATAAAAGTACTAGTCAACATAAAGTTGGTGAGCGTTCGGGTTTTTATAAACTCATTAAGTAAATCAGTTTTATCAATCCGTTATGATGTAGCGAGATAATATACTTAACATAGACTAGCTAGGTACTATGATCAATTCGGGTCATAAGTCCATAATCAAACCAAGAAACACGTCGTTGCCCCACAACTATCCAGACATATAAATTCCCTCGCCTTTTTCCTGACCAGTGCGACTGGTTGCGAGAGCGGGCCCTTCTAACCCGATAGATCTACCAATATACTCTGTGGCCCCACCCATGAGGTTAATGATTATGAGGGGAATTCGAGCATAATAGTATTCTCCGACACTATTGCCTCACCTTATACCGTCATACATATATTATACTCGTCATTCATCATATATTTAAAAATAATTTATTATCGTACATGTTTTTCCCCCAAAATAGTTTAAATAAAACAGTATTTAAAAATGGGGCCGAAGTACTCACCTTGAGTATGATCAGAAAAGCCAATATGTAAATTCTCTGAACAGACAAACCCTAAATATATAGACATATATTTGTCAATACGAGGTAATTTCTGCTCAATGGAAATGATGTTCACCAGACTTATACTATATTAAAATGTTTTGGTCAAATTTCTCGTAAAGCTTTATTTATTTTAGAAAAATGTATATGATTTATAATCCGCTGGCTTATAAGCTAACCCTAATGCGTTGATGTCCAATACTTACTATTAGCCTATTATAAATCTTATGCTACTCTTACATTACTTAATTATCTATTTTAAAATCATGAATCTAAAATATATTTATTTTTGATATGGTTTTACTTATAGTCTTTGTAATTAATAATTTTGTAAAATAGAGAATTTTATACAAATCTTCCTTTATATTTTATTTTTATAACTAAATTTAATTAATAGAAACATATATGGTTTTTGGTGAAAACATGTATATTTTAAGTATTTTAAATTGGAAGTTTGTTTAATTAAGATATATATTTATATATAGATTTACAACATTTATTCATCATTATTTCTAAAAAGGTACATATTGTTTTTGTTTTAGTCTTGTGTTGGTCAAATTTTTATATCATCTTGAGGTCCAAATGTCATCTTAGTCAAGCCTCTTTGATCATAACATTCCGTTAGTATGGTCCAACCTAGAATTCTAGTTCTCGATTTATTGTTTATCAAACCTTTTTATTTAATTTTGACATAATAATATGTTCAAGTATTCATCTTTTTCCTTTTATATACTTTTTATCTTTATCATTATTTTATCTTTTGCTTAGCAATATCATCCAATATTTCCAACTTAGTCATGTTGTCATTATAACCAACAATAATCATCCAAATATTTCTTCCTAATAAGTTCCTTAGAATGCCATAATCCACTAAGTCTCCTATCATCATACATACATATATACATGACACATACATACATCCATGTATATTCTTACAACCCTAACTCAAATCCATACATGATTCTACCAACTGATGCTATCCCTAACCCAAATTTCAGATTTCTCAAGCCATTTCAAAACCCATTTTTATACAAAAATCATTCATTTTTATGAAACTCATAAGTGGGTTAACAAGATTCATCAAGATCTTTCATCTTGACTAACATGCATGAACAATCAATCATAAATCTTATTACAATACCTTGAGTTATAGAAGTTGTGCACACACAAAATGCAATAATGAGATAGTTTTGAGTTGTAGTTTTTGGTAGTGATGTTGATGGTTACGGGTGGTGGTGATGTTCCGGGTGGTGGTAATGATCACGGTTTAGGAAGAAGAAAAGAAGGGGGTGTCGATGGTGGTGGTGTGGTCGGATGGTGATGGTCGCGAGGGTGGTGAGGGGTGGTGACGGTCGTGGTTGCGGTGGTTGGTGGCGGTGATTGTGGTGTCGGGTAGTGATCTGGCGAAGATGGTGCCGGGTGGTGATGGTGGTGTCTTTGGCGGTAGGCGACGGTGGTGATGGTTTCGGTAGCAGGCGGCGGTGGGGTGGTTCTCGGTGTAGTCGGCGGTGGTGTTGGTTCCGGTGGGGTGGAGATGATGGTGGTGGTGGCGGCCGATGAAGAGAAAAGAGAGGGTGAAGGTGAAGAGTTTGTGTGTTGGTGTGTGTAAAGTGTGTGTAGAGGGGGTATTTATATGTGTTTGAGTGTGTGAGTTGTCTTGCATGCAAGACTTAGGAAATCTCACTCATGATTACAAATCATGATTTATTATTATTTTTATTATTATTATTATTATTATTATTATTAATTATATTATTATTAAACGTTTTGTCTCAGTCGGTTTATCCGTCAACGGGTTTTGCGTTAACATTGGTCAAATACTGATCATTGACTCTCATGGGTGCAATGTACTGTGTTGCAATTCCAAATTCAGCAAGACATTTCTTCTTAAGAAGAACATTGGTCAATCTTTATAGAGTCAAACGAGTCAACTAGGGTAATAATTTAATGCTTAAATTCGAAGAATTGAGTTGACGTTGACCTGATTTTTGTCGGGTTGTTAAATCATCCCCCGGAGACTATCATCGGGGATCTTCAATCCGGTGTGCAGATGAGAAATCAGCTCTATTCTGCTGATTATACTGCAATTATGGAAAAGGGCTACATGAATAACGGGGCCTTTAAATGTTTTGTATCTCAAGTCGAGCCTAAATACGTCAGTGATGCCCTGAGGGATGAGGCCTGGGTCAACGCTATGCAGGAGGAGCTGCTACAGTTCAAGAAGCTTGGAGTGTGGACAATCGTTGACAGGCCCAAAGGAGTGAAAGTGATTGTCACCAAATGGGTGCTACGCTGCAAGAAGGACGACCAAGGTGTCGTAATCAGAAACAAGGCAAGATTGGTTGTTCAAGGCTTCAGACAAGTCGAGGGAGTCGACTACAACGAAGTATTTGCACCAGTGGCACGAATGGAAGCTATTCACATTTTTCTGGCCTATGCATCCTACATGAAGATCAAGGTTTATCAGCTGGTTGTTAAAAGTGCATTCCTTCATGGGGAAATCCGTGAAGAAGTCTACGTCAGTCAACCCGATGGATTCGAAGATCCTTATCATCGGGACAGAGTCTATAAGTTGGACAAGGCTCTATACGGGCTACATCAGGCTCCTCGAGCTTGGTATGAGAAGCTCTCCACCCACCTATTGAAACACGATTTTCGCAGAGGTGTGATTGACTACACGTTGTTTATCAAAGAGAGAGATGGAGATTTACTAATGGTGCAGATTTATGTGGATGACATCATCTTCGGTTCCCGAAACGAAGAATTATGTAAAGAATTTGAATCTGTGATGAAGGCAGAATTTGAAATAAGTACCATGGGAGAGATGAAGTTTTTCCTGGGATTATAGGTGGATCAAACACCTACCGGTATTTTTCTGCATCAGACTAAGTATGTTGGAGACATTCTGAGTCGATTTGATATGGAAAATGTCACTGTTGCCGGTACCCCACTTGCCACAAACCATGATGTGGCACCTGATGAGAATAGGGATTTGGTGGATGCCACTGTGTATCGTGGGATGATCGGATCTCTTATGTATCCCACTGCCTCGTGTCTAGATATCATGTACGCCACATGTCTGTGCTCAAGATATCAAGCAAAACCAAAAGTAAATCATCTGATCGGGGTGAAAAGGATCTTTTGTTATCTGAAGGGTAATCCAACACTGGGGTTGTGGTATCCTCATGATGATGACGTTGAGCTAACAGCGTATAGTGATTTAGACTATGGTGGCTGCAAGATGAACTTCAAGTCAACATCAGCAGGGTGTCAGTTCTTTGGAAGACGTTTAGTCACTTGGCAATCCAAGAAGCAGACATCTGTGCTTTGTCAACTTGTGAAACTGAATACGTTGATGCTGCAAGTTGCTGCTCTCAGATCATTTGGATTTAACAGCAAATGCGGGACTACGTTTTGCAATTTTCTAATACCCCTATTTTTGTTGATAATTCTGCTGCCATAGCTATAACTAAAAATCCTGTTCAACACCCTAAAACAAAACACATCGGCATAAAGTATCATTTCATACGTGATTGCTATGAAAAACAATTAATTGATGTGGTCAAAATAAACACGGACTTTCAACACGCCGACCTCTACACTAAACCGTTTGATAAACCCAGATTTTTCTATCTGTTAGAGGTCAACGACGTGGAAAAGAAAAGTGACATCATTCCCGAAGATGCAAATGCTTAGTCTGACACTTGTTTCGTTTCTTTTTCTTTTTAATTTCATTTTCATTTATTTTTTGTTACTTTTCATGTCTTACAAAATCCAAAAACAGAAAAAGATTTTCTATTTTAGAATTTTGGGTGAGATTAGTTTAGTTTCAGTATTTATTTACTTAAAAAAAAGGGGGAGGGCAGATAAGCTAAAAATGCAAAAACAACAAAATTAAGAATGAGATTCAATACAATGGAAAGTGATAGTACACAGGCGTCGAGTTACTTGGAACAACAAAAAGATTTTTTATTGTTGCAAGTTTAATTAAATTACAGAAAAATATTAGTCAGAGTGTCAGAGAATTCTAAGTCTAACAAATTGGGAAAATGATAGTACGCTTGTTTGTAACTGTAATTACAATGAGAAAGTCGATCTAGGGAGGTGCTAGTTCATTATATGATGTGTTGGTAGATTCAACACAATAGACTAGTAGACACCATTGACGATTCAACTTAAAATTAAATCAATCAACAAGTTGTGGGTTCCCATAGTATCCCTGGTCTGCACAATCAATCAATTTCCAATAAGGGGTGAGGAGCAATTGAAAGCCACAAGTGTGTGCAAAGACCCGAATAACATAGAGCAAAAAGATGACGAACATCACTGAAAAAAATTGTATATTATAATATATTGCTCTAAGAAGAAGATAGGTATTGCGCCTCTTTGCTGTGCGATTGCACTGACCTGAGGCTTGGCATAACCTATTCGTTCTAAGAATTCATTGTTGTTTGCGCCTCTCTGCTGTGCGATGGCACTGACCAAAGGCTTAGCATCTCTTTGATAGTTCTTAGAACCAAATCTTCTTATTCCCTAGACCGCTAAAAAATCTTCTGAGGAAGATTGATTACCATATACCTGTGGGACACACAAATACTTGTTGATCTAATTCACCTAATTAATCACCGGTGTGTGTCAAAAATCTGTGTATGGATTTAAGTGGACAAGTATACTGACAATCGTCATGGCTGCACTGCCTAATGTTCAAAATCAATGTGCGTTACATATCAGATCAAGCATGATTTCCAGTTAGAGCTTAGAAGTCTTAGTTGAGTAAAAAACTGCGATATGTAAATATGTTAATTTCTATTTCAATATATATATAAAAGTTCCAAATAACTGTGTTTATGCCTGTCTGATTTCATATGAATCTGTCTTAGAAATGATGTTAATGCTAATAGGCTATTCTACCCTACCCTAACAAAATCACAAAAACATGTTTATTTTGTTACTTAGTTTAGTTTTCAAGTTATTTGTAAAGTGTGACAGTGTCGGACTGTGCATGTTATTCATCTCTGTAAATGTCACAAAATGAACTTAAAGTTAATCTTGAATCACTTGTTTCTGAAAAAGTAAAAGGATCACGTTTGAGGTGATCAGGTGGATAAATGGATCACGTCTGAGGTGATCAGGTGGATAAATGGATCACGTCTGAGGTGATCAGGTGGATAAATGGATCACGTGTGAGGTGATTAGTTGGATAAATGGATCACGTCTGAGGTGATCAAAGGTTCTTTAATTTAAAATGGTCATGTCTGAGATGATAAACTGCTCAAAATGTTTTATCTACTGTTATAAAGGGCTAAGTGTCAAAGGGTCAAAAAGTCAAAATTTCATAAGTATGACCCATTCGCACGACTGGACCATGATTATGGACCAGTCGTACGATTGGACCATGCGAATGAACCCAATCGCACGATTGAAGGTGACCGACTATGACAGTCGCATGAATGACCCTCAATCGTACGATTGCAGGTGACCGTATGGGTGAGTCGCACGGCTGAAGCTCAGTCACATGAATCAATCATACGACTAGGCTCAGTCGCACGACTGACGGTTGCCCTAGTATAAATAGAGGGGGAGTCGGTCACAGTCGTTTCATTCACCCAAATCGCCTCTTAGACGCACGACACAAACCCTTATTGCCAAAAATTCATTTGATCTTTATAGACCATTGTTTGACGCTCTCTGACATTTTGTTTTGATTATACAGGTACTGCACGACAATGTTAGTACGAAAAATCAGTTACTACACGTCTAAAAGATCGAAATTATGACCTATTGTTAACCGAACCTAAATGTGGCTAATGTTGGATTCTTTATGCCCAAGACACATAGAATATTGATGTGGTTAGTACGTCATGATCCAAGTCGGGTCATACCCAATAACAAGTTTAGCAAACACCAATTAATATTTAATTGATGATATGATCATGCAATTAAATATCAACACCAACTTACAAAATGGGTTTTCTAAATAGATTGCATATGGGATAGAACAACTTATAAGGATATTTTGTTCAAGGATATTATTTGTAATGTTATTTAAATTAGTTAAATAACATTAGATAATATAATTGTGTGTGTATGAGTTATAGAATTAAAAGGTTAATTTTATAAACTCAACTAGTAACAAGTTTTAAGGGGTTTAAAGTTTTAAAGGGGGAATACCCCTTTTGAATACATATTTCGGCTTGTAACTAGCAATCTAGAAAAAACACACTTAATCTCTTCTCTCTCATACATGCAAAAGGCTACCAAGCACAAGACTTTTTCTCTCATCTTCAAGAAGAAAACAAGCTGAAAATTCGGATTTTTCAGCATTCTTGGTTCGGTTTTGGTGTTCAAATCCTAGCAACAAGGTGTTTGCATGATGCTTGTGGGTATGGATGCTTGAGGACACCTCTCCTTGGTGTTTTGGCTGTCCAAGAACATCATCATCTTCATCAAAAGCTCGATTTCCAGTAGCTCCACAAAGGTGGTTTGTACATCTTGTTTTGGTTGTTATTTGTTCATGATAGCTAGTCCATTCACATATATTTGATCCTATGATTTTGGGTTTGTTGAAACAAAGTTATGAACTTTTATTTTTCAGATTATAACATGATATTAATCTATTATTCCGCTGCATTTTCTTGTTTAAATGGTTAAACAACAATGTTAAAGATACAACAAACCCAACATTGGCATCTAGAGCCGGTTATGTGGATGACTAGTTTCAATTATCCTTGTAAAATTGGTTTTATAGGGTTTTAATAACCAAATTAGGGATGTTTTGTGATGATATAATGAATCCCCAATCTTTCAAGGTTATATCTTACATGCTTGTGATTAACCCTTGAAAGAAAGATGTCAAATGGTTGATTATTATGTTTGGACAAAAACCCTAGATTTTGGGTTTGTATTGGCTGAAAATTTAGGGTTAAAAGGGGATTTATTTTGTTCTTGAAATTATGTATAAGGATACGTATTTTAATGCATAACATAGCCTTGACCATGTGTGTTTTGGATTTGGTTGATTGTGATTTTGTCATGTTGGTTGATTTCATTCATAAAGGGTTGTAATATTATTCTTTTGTGTTTGTATTTGGGTTGTAATTTATTTATTCATTTGGTTATGTAATAAATAGAATAGGTGCATTTCTTTTATCATGTTGGTTGATTTTGTCATGTTGGTTGATTTTGTAAAAGAAGATGCACAAGATGAAGACCCAAAAGGAAGGACACAAGAGACATGGACACTTGAAGCATTTGGATATGGAATCAAGTGGGAGTTCATGGACAGATATGATGTGTCATTGTTAACCCTTAGGAATGGCGTTTTCCCTGACCAACCTGACCCCGAGGATGTTGAGGACTATAACGATTGGCTTCAATATTCTGAGGATTCCATGCAGGTATCCTGCCTTATATTGGGAACTATATTTCCCGAACTCCAAAAGGACTTGGAGCATTATGGGGCATATGACATGATTACCCAATTGAAGGAGATGTTCCTTCAACGAGCTAGGGTAAAGCGATTCAAAACGGTTCGAGCGCTTCATGCGTGTCACATGGAAGAAACCCAATCGGTATCATCTTATGTACTTAAGATGAAAAACCACATTGATCGCCTCGAGAGGCTTAACTGTCCTGTCTCAAAGGAGTTGGCCATGGATTTGATCCTTAATGGCCTAACTAAAAGTTTGAGACGTTCATAATGAATTATAATATGCACGGATGGGACAAGAGCATTGGTGAGCTTCACGCAATGCTCAAAACAGCTGAGTCGGGGATGGGTAGAAAGCTTCTACATGTTCTCTAAGGTCAATGAGGGAGGCAATGGGAAAACGCCATTCCTGATCCCAAGGCAAATGTTGCCAAAGTAAAAAGGGCACATCAAAAATAAAAGGGAATGGGAAGGTTAAAACGGAACCTCCAAAACCTAAGCTTATGAAGCCTGAGGTAACGGAAAACGATCCATGCTTTAAGTGTGGTGAGATAAGACATTGGAAAGGGAATTGTCCAACCTATCTAAAAGAGTTAAGAAACAAGAGGGATGCTGGGCAGACCTCAGGTACAACTTTCATGATCCACATTGACCTAAATGTTATTTCTTTAAACACATGGGTATTGGATACCAGGTGTGGAACTCACATTTGCAATCAGTTGCAAGGTTTCAAAAGAAATAAGCACTTTAAGAAAGGAGACTATGTTTTGAAACTTTCAAATGGTTTGGAAGTTGTTTTTCAAAACATTTTGTATGCTCCTAGTTTGACTAGGAACATAATTTTAGTTTCCCTTTTAAATCAATATGGTTATGATTTAAAGTTTGTAAACGATGGTATTTATGTTTATATGGATGATGTATATTATTTCAAGGCTATGCCTTTTAATGTTATTTATGAATTGGTTCATGATGATTCATCCTATAATAACACATTATACCAATCACGCACCAAGAAACTTAAAATGGGTTTAAGTGATTCTTATCTTTGGCATTGTCATCTTGGTTACATAAACAAGAATCGGATTCAAACACTTCAAAAGAATGGTCTTTTGAAAACAAATGAATATTATTCATTTGATAAGTGTGAATCTTGTTTAAAAGGTAAGATGCCCAAGTCGCCCTTTAGTGGTACTAATGAGAGGGCAAAAGACATACTAGGAATCATACATTCGGATGTATGTGGTTCCTTTAAGACAATGACAAGGAATGGTGAAAGATACTTCACTACCTTTACCGACGATTACAGTCGCTATGGTTATGTGTACTTGATGACACATAAACATGAAGCTTTTGAAACGTTCAAAATCTTCAAGAATGAAGTAGAAAATCAACTCGATAGAACTATCAAAGTTCTTCGTTTAGATAGAGGAGGTGAATACCTAAGTGAGGCTTTTCAGGATCATCTAAGAAGTTGTAAGGTTGTCTCACAACTTACTCACCACAACATAATGGTGTGTCTGAAAGGAGAAACCGAACCCTATTGGATATGGTTCGATCTATGATGGCTATAAGCTGACTACCTCTATCATTTTGGGGTTTCACACTACTCTCCGCGGCTCGTATTTTGAATATGGCCCAACCAAGAAGTGGATTCGACACCTTTTGAAACGTGGCATGGAAGAGTTCCATCGCTATCATATTTAAAGGCATGGGGTTGTGAAGCTTATGTTAAGATTTAAAGGCATGGGGTTGTGAAGCTTATGTTAAGCTTAGCACCTAAAACAAACTGGAAAGTAGATCCACTAAGTGTATACTTGTTGGATATCCAAAAGACTGTATAGGATACTACTTCTTTGATCCAAGAGAGCAAAAGGTATTTATTGCTCGAAAGGCAGAGTTCTTGGAAGCCAAGTTCCTTACGGAAGGAATGACGTATAGAACAGTGGAATTTGATGAGAATCAAGATCCACGAGCCGAAACACGTTTGGTTGACAATAGCTATCAACAAGAGGTTGTTGATGATGATCAAGAGGTTGATCAATGCACACAAAACGTTCGCAGATCTGGTAGAATTAGCATTCCACCTGAAAGATATGGATTTTTCATGGATGGATGCTATGTGGTTGACTCCGATGAGCCAACTACATACCATGATGCAATGTCCAATTCGGATTGTGACAAATGGCTGGAAGCCATGAACGTAGAGATGCAATCCATGTATGACAACCAGTTTAGGAATTGGTTGACCCTCCGCTTGAGTCCAAACCGGTTGGATGCAAGTGGGTTTTCAAGAAGAAAACTGATATGCATGGAAACTTGGATACTTACAAGACAAGACTTGTAGCAAAACGTTTCACTCAAACTCAAAGGGTTGATTATGATGAAACATTCTCGCCTGTGGCAATGCTAAAGTCTATTAGGATATTGTTTGCCATTGCTGCTCATTATGATTATGAGATTTGGCAAAAGGATGTCAAAACCGCTTTTCTTAATGGACATCTCGAAGAGACTGTCGATATGGTTCAGCCTGAAGGTTTTGTCGATCCAAAGCATTCTAATAAAGTATGCAAGTTAAAGAGATCAATCTATGGATTGAAACAAGCATCGAGAAGTTAGAATCAACGTTTTGATGAAGAGATCAAGAAATTTTGGTTTCATCAAGAACACTGTCTAGGCTTGTGTGTATAAAAGGGCTAGTGGGAGCATAATTACATTCTTAGTACTGTATGTTGATGACATACTACTATTTGGGAATGATATTCCAACCATGGAATGTGTTAATACCTGGCTTAGAAATTGTTTTTCCATAAAAGATCTCGGTGAAGCCGCCTATATTTTGGGAATAAAGATCTATAGGGATAGATCGAGGCGGTTGATAGGTCTAAACCAAAGTGCATACATTGATAAAATCTTGAAAAAGGTTCAAGATGGAAAACTCTAAGAAAGGTATGGTACCTATTCAAAGAGGGGCAATATTGAGTGCATCTCAATGTCTAAGCTCAAAGGATGAGCAAGATCGTATGAATGACATCCCATATGCGTCTGCTATAGGATCCATCATGTATGCGATGATATGCACTAGACCGGACGTGTCATGTGCTTTAAGCATAACAAGCAGATATCAGCAGAATCCAGGTAATAGCCATTGGATAGCTGTTAAAAGTATATTGAAATACCTTAGGAGGACTAAGGATATGTTTCTAATATATGGATCTGATCAAGAGGAACTCGTTGTTAAGGGTTACACGGATACGAGTTTCCAAACTGATCGAGATGATTCTCGATCACAATCGGGGTATGTCTCCAATATGAATGGAGTAGCATTGTCCACTACAGAATACGAATACATAGCCGCCTCATTAGCAGCTTAGGAAGCTGCATGGATAAAAGGGTTTATCGCTAATCTAAGGGTGGTCTCTACCATTCAAGACCCCTTAGAAATCTTTTGTGATAACGAGGGTACGATTGCTCAAATCAAGGAACCCCGTGCACATCAAAAGATTAGGCAAAATGAGTGGAGATTCAACTACATAAGGGATGAAGTTGAAAAGGGAAAAATATGTACTCACAAAGTTCACACTGATCAAAACATTACGGATCCACTCACGAAGCTCCTTGAAAGGGCAAAGCATAAAAGTCATACTTGTGCCTTAGGACTTCGATATTCTAGTGATTGGAATTGATCTGTTTAGTATTAATATTGAAAATATGGAACAATTGTAATATTTAACCCATCTATATATTTACGATATTTTGAGTTATATTCCTTTTAGCATGTTTACATCCATGAATATGTTTATTATTCTAAATGTATGTAGTCGGTCATATTTGTGGGAACAAATATGAATGTAAGACTATTATTAACTTGGATTGGTGGATATTCATAAGGCATAAATATAGAGCAATTGGTTGCTGCCAAGGTTCATAGATATTCATGGGATACGAATATTGGACTGACCCGCGACTCAGATCTTACTACATGGAATCTTATTGATTGATCATAAGTAAATTTGAGTAAAGGAAAATATCATTTGGTATCCTCCGACCTGAGATACATATTGGGTTTTGTTAGGACCGTGTACGCACGGAGTACTAACTGATTCTTCGTTGTACCGAATCAAATAGTGCGGAATCCTATTTGATTGGCGATCCAATCAGTGAGAACGAATTCAAGATCAATCCTAACGATTAGAAAACGTTACGAATTGACTCGGAATGATCTGAAACGCTCTATGAAGTTGGAATGGTCGAACAGCACGTTCTGGGTCGGCTAGGGTTTCAAGTATTCGAAGTCTCTATTTTTCCACGAACTAAGTGGTATTTATAGGTTACAGATTTCATTCGTGCGACTGAGTCTTGCGACTGACTCATTCGTGCGATTGAGTAATACGACTGATTCATTCGTACGCTTGAGTCAGACTGATGACTCAACCGTCCGATTGACTCAGTCTCTTAGTTCAACCGTGCGATTGGACCATTCGCATGTTCCAGTCGGGTGACTGAAAGAAATGTTTAGACAAACACATTCATGAACCTGTAATGATTCAGAACTGTGTCTCATAACTGTAAACCTATATAACATGGTCATATTATGCGTGTAACAACTAATAATATAGATATAACATTAAATAATCAACAACCATATAAAGAAGAGATTCTCATTAGATTGTTTTAACATTACATATGTGTTACAAGATAGAAGTCTATTACATTTGCGCTCACTAGACTAGAACTGGGGACATGTGTACCAACAAACTCCCCCTTGGACCTAGTTCTATCTAGACTTTTACTTCTTTCTTGAACTCTTCATATCGTTTCACCCTTTCCTCTCTTGAGATCCCAGAATGAATATTCAATGCGAAGCAGATACGTATAACATGTTGGAATTACAGTGCTTGCACAATATCCTGTGTATCAAAGAACAGTGGCCACTTGAATAAGATATAGACATCAGACTCAGACAAGTTGGTTAACCACATCGGATCAAACACTCTTATCGTCTCGACCGTTCCTTCTTTCTCCAAAACTATGACGGCTTCACCAGTTCGCCAGTCATAATACCACCATTTGAAATGGGGTGCAAAATCCTGAGGCATCTCCCTCAACGGAATACGCGACATCGTGCGCGGAGGGTGCCATCTCAAGACCACTTTTGGTCTTCCTGAGGTGGGGTCAACCTCAGTCCTATGAAATAGCCTTCTTGGCTGTTGAGGTTTAAAGTTGACCCACCTAGTATGGTACTCTTTCTTTAGTGCCTGTTCAAACCATCTTGATATCTTTCCTGGAACAGCATATAGGAGGTTCAAGTTGGCTAGACGATTAAGCTCAAACCCTGGGAGAGTTTTCAAATCATGAGGAAATCTGAAATATTCTATTCCCTTCTCTCTCTTCACTGCGTATACTTTGAGATCATCAAAGTATGCCCAGCTGATAATCTTTCCTGACACCTTCTGATGCTTTTTAATCTTGTAAAGCTTGGTGTAGGCATTTGACTTTGGAGGTCCACGCTGTTTCTTCATTTCCTCAAGGCATGCAATCCATTCCTCTGTTTTGGTTGCACGATCAGCTTCATCTGCCTGAGGAATCTCTTCTGCAGCTGCCTTAGCTGCTGTCATCTCTTCCACTTTATCAAATATATTGCTGTCAAAGGTTTCCCCCACATCTGGAAGCACTTCGCCTTCGGCGTTAGTGTATTGGGGATAATGATCAGCCGTTACGTCCTCAATCTCCACCTCGTCGACATCTTGAAGTTCTTCATCGCTGACTACATCGACTGCGGGAGCATCTTTTACCAACTCATCCGGATTCAGACTGAACAGTTCTGCAATCTGTTCATCTGTCAAGTCGTGAATGATTTCCCCTTCTTCAGCTGAGTAACCCACAGACCGTTGCACTATCCCTTGAAGATCAAGAATCATAGTCAACTTGGTCTCAATCTGACGAAGGGGCATAACATCATGCTCATCGACTTGTGTGGTTGATCCTGTTACAAAATCAAATATATTGCAAGTAAGTATACATTGATCACATAACCAAAGATGATTTATATCCACAAAATTTTATATATAACAGACTAGAATACATAATTTCAAGTACAAAGTTTCAGCAAAATAAATAAACGTCTAGTCTTGAACTTTGCCTTGTATCTCCGGTGGATCTTCAGTTGGAGTAGACGAAGAGGGGCCTTGATCATGTCGGCGTTTAGTACGCCTTTCGCCTGCAACATTATCGCTTTGATCTCCGGCAGTTTCTCCCCCTTCACCTTCATCATCTTCTTTCTTCTCATCATCATCATTACTTTCTTCACCACCATCATCATCGTCATCATCCTCATCATCTTCATCATCGTCTTCCTCATCCTCACTATCATCATCATTATCATCACCATCACCTTCTCCAATCTTGAGGGGCTCACTTTGAGTACCTTTCAGTTTTAGCACAAGAGTCTTATGAGCCACCTCTAGCTTTCCCATTCTCTCATCCGTTTCAGCCTCATGTTGTAACAAGCCTGTGATCTGATCGGTCTGCGAAGTGATCACTTGGGCTTGTGAGGATGTTATCTCCCTCAATCTTTCAATCTCAGCTGCCTGTGAAGAATTTTGTTCTTGCAGTTGAAGGATCTGGGCTGTCTTAGCCTTATCAGAGGCTAACAGCTGAAGTACCATGCTGTTGAGAGCAGCAAGCTGATCTACTACAGAATTTGGTGGGATGAATGAGCTGGATGGGAACGGTGAGGAACCTGTTTGTTGAGTGGTGGTCGTGGAGGTGGCTGTGGTGAATATGGGTTTAGAGGTAAAGGCTGGAAATGGTGGTACAGTGGTGGTGGTGGATGTGGGAGTATTACGTGGAGGTATAGAGGTGGTGGTGGTTTGGGGTGTTTGGGATATGGTGGATTGAGAGGTATGAGTGGTTTGGGTGGTTTGGGTAGGTGTTGTGGAAGTGGTAGTTGCAGGGGAGGTAGAAACAAGAGTGATCCTCCTGCGTTTGGCTTTCATCCCATGAGGGCGAGCCATGTGTTTCCTCCGAGTCCCTCTTGACCCGGAGGCTCCCCCTTGGCTGCTGGGAGAGACTGGGTTATATGATGGGTCAGCAACAGAGCTCCCAGTCTCTCCTGGGTGACCACCAACCGCCCGCAGACCTTCCTCGGTTGCCACTACCCGACTACCCACTGTCCGGGTTAGTGGTGCCTCGTCTGAGTCCTCCTCCTCCTGCATGAAGTCAGGGTGGATTGGAGCTGTCTCAGGTCTTCCTTGACCATCTCCACCCTGACCAGATCCTTGGTCATCATCATCGGAGTCATCGGAGGGTAGAGCCACATGCTCTACCTCAGAGTCACTATCTTCGTGACGCCACTTTCTCCTAGCTGGCGCCACATAGTCTTCACGGGCCAGATGCCCAAACAAACGTCTTATCGGGGGCTTGACCTGCTTTCCCCGGTAAACCTTCATTCTGCCTAAGGTGGTGTCATCCATCACCTCTAGCACAACTGCATCCTCCTTCTGCTTCGGCAACATAGGTAGCTTTTGGTCAAAGATCATTTGCAGGAAGCGAGGATACATGCAGAAGCCTTCTCTTCCCTTAACTTCTATGTTCTCCACTAAGTAAGTGAAGATCATTCTGGAGAAGCTGAACGGGTGGTTCAGTACTAATGCAACGTAGGCATTCTGCATTTGCTCAGAGAGCTCGTCGAAGCCTCCTTTTCGTGAGGCAATACACCTTAGCAAGACGTGGGCTAGGTATTTGAACTGGGGGCAGAGATTGCTCTTGTTGAGCATCCCTGAGTTTATGTCCCCAGTATACTTAGCCCTCAGGAAGCACCCTCTGACTGTCATCGGATGTAAACGAATGGGACAGTCACCATCATCTCCTAACTCTAGGACTGTCCTTAAGTCCTCCTCTGTTATCTCTATAGCGTGCCCAAGAACAGTGCTCCTAATAGTATAGGGCTCCCTGGATCTGTCGACCACAGCGTGTTCCCAAAACGACTGCTGCATCGACCGGTATGGTGTACACTGTGCTGAGATTGCTCTGTATATCCTCGATCTTCTCAGAAATGTGAGAATGCCAGAAAAGTCAGCAGCATTCCTAGAGGTCAAGTCCAAATGAGCACAAATGTTGTGCTTCGTGCTCATAACCCATCGACTCGCCATCTGTCACACAATGTAAGTTTACGTTAGTACACGCAGAAGAGAGTAAACAAAATCAATGAGTTTCCCAATTTGGTTAGTCGGGCGACTGAGCAACCGAATGAACATAGCCGTGCGACTGAGTGGAACGAATGAGTCTTTAGAGGTGAATTTATTCATACGGGCGACTAAGTTAAGCGAATAAGCATAGTCGTGCGTTTGAATCATTCGTCCAACTCAGTCGGGCGACTGAGACTAATCGTCTTCTCAGTCGGGCGATTGGAGTTCATCAGCGAGTCCAGTCGCATTCTCGACAGTTTGTCCATTCAAATTCGTGTTTTGAGCTATACTTGAAGTTAAACGTCGAAATTAGGCTCATTACACTCGGAAACTACCGATAAATCATGTTCTAACTTTTATTTGAACGTTTAATCTAGTTTGAACAGTCTTTTTGTTCATCATATGTTCGGTTACTGTTTGGTCTGAATTTGAGAGGTTTTGGACATCATTTATCAGTTTTATCGATGAAACACTTCGAGTAGTACCTGTATAATCACCAATGAGTGTTAGAACACGTAAACCAAAAGCAAATATGGATCAAATGAAATTTTGACAGCGGTTTCTTAGGTCGGGCGAATAGAAGAGACGATTTGGGAGAATGAACGATTGATACTGATTCGAGCTGTATATATACTAGGGCACATCTCAATCGGGCGACTGAGGCTAGTCGCCTTCGTCAGTCGGCCGACTGAGTCTCAGTCGTACATTATATCCAATCGTTCATCTTCAATCGGGCGATTGAGGCTCATCCAAATGATTTATTACAGTCGGTCCCTCCAATAGTTCGATGTGATTCATTCGCACACCCCATTCGCACGTTTAACCTAATTGAACCTTTCAATCGGCCGATTGGTCTCATTCGCATGGACCAATCGTGTAGCTCATTCGCATGACTGATCATACTCATGATGAAGTTGTGCAATTGGGCTATACTAGTGCCATTTTTGTCGAGTTATGGACCAAACCTTAGTTTTTAATTACCAATTGATAAAACATTATGTGCATTAATTGATCATCTCAGACATGATCCATTTAACCACCCGATCACCTCAGACGTGATCCATTTATCCACCTGATCACCTCAGACGTGATCCTTTTAACCTTTCAGAAACAAGTTGTTTAAATAGACATTAAGCATTTTCAGTGATGTTTAACAGATAGCAATATACACAGTCCGACACGACACATTATACTAGGACTAAACAAAAAACTTAACCTATGAATAGAAAGACATATTTTTGTGATTTTGATAGGGCAGGCTTGTATAGCTTATTAGCATTAACATTTTATCCGGAATGGACTCTCGTGGAATCAGACAGGCATATACACCATTACTTGGAACATTTAGTGCTTATTACACTTTGCATGATAATGATTGCACAGTTTTTCACTTATCGAAGACTTCTAATATCTAACTGGGAATCATGTTTGAACTAATATGTAAGTATTATTGATTTTGATCATCAGGCGATGCAGCCACGACGATTGTCAGTATATTTGTCCACTTAAATCCATACACAGACATTTGACATACACCAGCGACTAATTAGATGAATTAGGTCAACTCGTATTTATGTATTCCACAGGTATATGGTAATCAATCATCCTCAGGAGATTTTTGAGCGGTCTAGGACTTAGAAGATTTGGTTCTAAAAATTGTCAAAGAGATGCAGAACCTCAGGTCAGTACCATCGCACAGCAGAGAGGCGCAAACAACAATGAATTTTTAGAACAAATAGGTTATGCTTAGCCTCAGGTCAGTGCCATCGCACAGCAGAGAGGCGCAATACCTATTTATCTTCTTAGAGCAGCATATTTGCATATACATTATTTTAATGACATTTGTCATCTTTTGCTCTGTTTTGCAGGTCTTTGCTCACATTTGTGGCATTAGCTTGCTCCTCACCCCTTATTGGACATTGATTGATTGTGCAGACCAGGGATACCATGGGAACACACAACTGGTTGAATAAATTTAGTTTAAGCCTGTTCACCGATGATGTCTAATGGTCTATTGTGTTGAATCTACTGACACATCGTATTGTGTACTTACACAACCCTAGATCTACTTTCTCCAAGTAATTACAATACCAGTCAAAGCTTCTATCATATTCCCATTTTGTTAGACTTAGACTTCTCTGACTTATGATTTTTATGTGTAGAACCGAAAAACCAATTTGATATTCCAAGTAACTCGGTGCCTGTGTGCTATCACTTTCCAGTTTTATCGAGTCGCATTTCCAGTCTATTTGTCTATGCCTTTTCAGCTTAACTTATCTTCCCCTTTTTTTTTTTTTTTTATAAGTAAATGAATACTGAAATAAATCTCCCCCTAAAATTCTAAAACAGAAAATCTTTTTGTGTTTTTGGATTTTATATGACATGGAAATTAAAAAAAAATAAAAATAAAAATGAAAGAAAGAAAGAAATAAACTAAAGACACAAGTCGGACTATGAATCTGCTTCTTCAGCAATCACATCACTTTTCTTTTTAACGCCGTTGACCTCTAGCAGATATAAAAATCTTGGTTTATCAAACGGTTTGGTGTAGAGGTCAGCGCGCTGAAAATCCGTGTTAATTTTAATCACATCAATTAATTGTTTTTCATAGCAATCGCGTATGAAATGATATTTAATCCCGATGTGTTTTGTTTTTGGGTGTTGAACAGGATTTTTAGTGACAGCTATGGCAGCAGAATTATCAACATAAATAGGGGTGTTAGAAAATTTCAAACCGTAGTCGCGCATTTGCTGTTAAATCCAGATGATCTGAGAGCAACAACTTGTAGCAGCAACATATTCAGCTTCACAGGTTGATAGAGCAACCGAGGTCTGCTTCTTGCATTGCCACGTGACTAAACGTCTTCCAAAGAACTGACACCCTGCTGAAGTCGACTTGAAGTTCATCTTGCAGCCACCGTAGTCTGAATCGCTGTACGCAGTAAGCTCAAAGTCATCATCATGAGGATACCACAAACCCAGTGTTGGAGTACCCTTCAGATAACGAAAAATCCTTTTTACCCCAATCAGATGATTTACTTTTGGCTTCGCTTGATATCTAGAACATAAACATGTTGCATACATGATGTCTGGACGCGAGGCAGTGAGATACATGAGAGATCCGATCATCCCACGATACATAGTGGCATCCACCAGATCCCCATTCTCATCAGGAGCCACATCATGATTTGTGGCGAGAGGGGTACCGGCAGCAGACGCATTTTCCATGTCAAATCGACTGAGAATATCGCCGACATATTTGGACTGATGTAAGAAAATACCGGTAGGTGTTTGATCCACCTGTAATCCCAGGAAGAACTTCATCTCTCCCATTGCACTCATTTCAAACTCTGCCTTCATCACAGATTCGAAATCTTTGCATAATGCTTCATTTCTAGATCCAAAGATGATATCATCCACATAGATCTGCACTAGAAGCAAGTCACCATCTTTTTCTTTGATGAACAATGTACAGTCAATCACACCCCTGCGAAAACCATGCTTTAGCAGATGGGTAGAGAGCTTTTCATACCAAGCTCTAGGAGCCTGATGTAGCCCATACAGAGCCTTGTCCAACTTGTAGACTCTGTCCCGATGATAAGGATCTTCGAATCCTTCGGGTTGACTGACATATACTTCTTCACGGATTTCCCCATGCAAGAATGCACTCTTAACATCTAGTTGATAAACTTTGATCTTCATGTAAGAGGCGTAGGCTAGAAAGATACGTATAGCTTCCATTCGAGCTACGGGAGCAAAGACTTCATTGTAGTCGATTCCTTCGACTTGCCTGAAGCCTTGAACGACCAACCGTGCCTTGTTTCTGATAACAACACCCTGGTCATCCTTCTTGCACTTGAGTACCCATTTGGTACCAATGACCTTGACTCCTTTTGGCCTGTCAACTAGAGTCCAGACTCCTAGTTTCTTGAACTGGAGTAGCTCTTCTTGCATAGCATTGACCCAGGCCTCATCTTTCAGGGCGTCGCAGATGTATTTAGGCTCGATTTGTGAGACAAAACATGAGAAAGCCCCGTCATTTACATAACCCTTTTCCATGACTGCAGCATAATCAGCAGAGTACAGCTGATTTCTTGTTTGCACACCGGATTGAATGTCCCCTATGATAGACGAGGGGGGATGATTCACACTGATCCTAGTCACTGGTGTGGTAGGAACCACAACCTCAGTATCCATATTGGTGACTACTGGTTCAGTATCCGGATTTCCTGTAGCTGGTATAGCAGCTGATGATTCACTGTGTTGATTAGCTGTTTGCTCAGTGTTAGAAGCAGGAGCTTCTTCATCATCTGATTAATCATCACTCTCATCATGAGCAGGAGTCGAAGAGCTTGAGGCACCAGCAGTAGGTGTGATGTTGCTTGAATCCAGATTTGGTGAGTTAAGAACATCATACATCATCTGGGTAGCAGCATCATCCTCTGAATCAAGCTGTGGAAGATTGAAGGATTTGAAAAAGCCATCATAATCAAAGAATGATGATGGTCCTTTTCCAGCAGGAGGTGTGGTGAATCTCTGAACATCCACATTGCACCACACCTCTACCTGACCCGTCGAATTATTGTAAACTCGCTTGTCTGGGATGTTGTATCCTAAGAATATTCCCTGATCTGCTTTTTCGCTGAACTTGCCATCCTGAGTCTTCTTCAGTAATGTACATGGAGCTCCAAATGGTTCCAGATACTCCAAATTTGGCTTTCTTTTCTGAAGTAGCTCGTAGCAAGTCTTACCATGCCTTTTGACTACTAACACACGATTAAGTGTGTAGCAGGCATTTGCAACTGCCTCATTCCAGAACTGAACTGGGAGCTTTGAATCAGCTAACATGGTTCGCGCAGTCTCAATTAAGCTCCGATTCTTTTGTTCTGCAACTCCATTCATCTGTGGCGTGTATGCTGAGGTGAACTGGTGAACAATCCCCTTCTCCTTGCAGAAAGCATCCATCCACTGATTCTTGAACTCTGTGCCATTGTCAGAACGAATTCTCCTTACCTTCAGTTTGTAGAGTGACTCCAAAGTTGTGACGAGCACCTTGAATGATTCAAACGTTTCTGATTTAGCTTTCAGAAACATCACCCAGGTGAATCTTGAGTAGTCATCAGTGACTACAAAGCAGTACCAGTCTCCTGCTATACTCTTCGTGCTTACAGGACCAAATAGATCCATGTGTAGCAGCTCCAAGGGCATCTCAATTGTGTTGACGTGCTTGGTCTTGTGAGATTTCCTGGTCTGCTTTCCCTTCTTGCAAGAGACACAAAAATCAGGAAGTTGGAAGTTCTTGACTGTAACTCCCTCAACAAGGTTGTTGTGAATCAGATGATTCATCTTCCTTTGATTTATGTGTCCCATCCTTCTATGCCATGAGATGGAGTCCTTCTCTGTAGCTTTTGAGAGGAAACATTGTGCTGTAGATTCAGAGGTAGAAGCATTAGACATATCCAAGACATATAGATCATTGTACCTGGATGCAGACATCAAAACCTGCTTCTCTGGAATTTCCATCTCCCTTTTTAGTATGTAACATTTTCGGTTGTCAAACATAACTTTGAAGCCCTTGTCACATATCTGAGACACTGAAAGTAAATTGTTTTCCAGTTGTTGAACAAAATTTACTTTATCAAACTTTACCTTCTCAATACCTACTTCGCCTTGAGCAGTAATGTATCCTCCTTTGTTCCCAGCAAAAGAAACATGTCCCCCTTTGATTTGTTTGACATTAAAAAGAAGAGACTTGTTTCCTGTCATGTGCCTGGAAGCTCCGCTATCCACAATCCATGTATTTGTTAAAGCACTGTAGCGGACAACCTGCACATAATTGAAAACAATTAGTTAAGGAGGGGGACCCAAGCCTTGACTGGCTTGGGTTTCCCAGAGGAATCAACCATCATGAATTCAACCCACTGTCCTTTATCAGTAGGTGGAATCTCAACTTTCAGATTGTCCTGGCTGTCAGACACACCAGATGTCTTGGCTTTCCATAAACCATCTCTGTGAAGGGATTGTTTATGATAAACTTTAGACTGATTAACAGTTTGAGTATATGGTTTAGATTCAGAAACAGTTTTTCTTGCCGGTGTCACAGACCTGTCGGGGACTTGTCTGTGTTGTCTTTCACGTGGGGGGGACGAAAACGACTTAGAAGGTGTTTTATGCCTAATGGGTGTTTTCGATCTCACCGGGGTCTTATATCGCTGTTTTGAATCTACTTTGACTTTGTCGGTTAACTCAACTTTAATTCTTGGTGTCTGATAGCGTGGACAATTGGTTGAAATATGACCTCGCTGACCACAAGTATAGCAGGATCTCCATTCATCAGGACTATGAGATCTCTTGTGGGGCGGTGAGTAAACCTCAGGAATGGGTCTTTTGGTCTCAATCTTTGAATATGTACCCTCTTTAACAAATTTAACTTGTTTAACATTTTGATTAATTTGTCGTTGAGGTAGAGCATTATCACTTTTAACTGGTTTAGCTTGAGTGGATTTAGAAATCTTGGTTTGTGTAATATTTGACTTTGATTCCAAACCAAGAGTTGTTTGTACATTTGTTTCCACCAGTTTCTCAACATTGACCGTTCTTGATGCTGAGAGTTTCTGATTATCATCCGAAGAAGCAGACTGAACTGCCCTGTCCGGATCACTCACCAAAGGAGTTGTCACCACATGATCCTTAATTTGATTATTATTAACTGGACGTTGTTTTGTGTTCAAAAGGATTTCATGTGGTGGTGGAACTACCTTGTAACCCAATCCCTCCCCATTGTTGCGTTCTTTAACCAAGTTTTTCAAAATGTGCGAAGAACTCGCGAGACTATGTAGTTTTTGTTGCAATGACTCATTTTCTACCTGTAAGACCGCTTTATCTTTCTTAGTCTCTTCAATGGTCTTTAAGTAGAATTTAATGTCATTTTCTTGGTTAAAGACAACAACTTCAGTTTCTTTTAGTTGCTTTTGCAATGCATCTAACTTCTCCTTATAACTGCTCTCATTTTGTTTTAATATACGATTAGCTTCTGAGCACAGTTTTAAGTCATTTACTAAGTTATCATTGTGTTCTAATAACCTAGCAAACTTTAGATCAATGCTTTCTCTAAATTTATCACATTCGACACAAACATGTTCAGCAAATAATTCATCTTTAGATTTTACCTGTGTGGAGGTCGATGTGCCAGCCATGAAAGCATTCTGAGACGTAGCTTGAGCTTCAGATTCTGAATTCAACTCATTCTTGACTATTTCATCAACAGCATCAAACGTCTCTTCCAATTCAGCAGTATCAACTTCGGCTGAGCTTTCGCCTTCACTTGCCGAGTCTTCGTTCAAGTCTTCCACGGATGCTATGTTAGCTTCATCAGACACGAATCTAAAGGACTAGTCTTGTCCTTCATCTCCTTGTGCTACCATAGCTTTAGAATCACTTCCCGTGGATGCTGGTTTCTTGTCTCTATCTTGCCTGTTGAACGAAGAAAAAGGATTCCCATTCCCAGTCTTCTTAGGCTTTGAACACTCCCTTTTAAAATGGCCCTTTTCTCCACAATTGAAGCACGTGACTTTAGACTTGTCAAAACCAAAGGTTGTATCTTTAGTAGCCACGAGATTCTGCCCTGTTTTCTTCACAAATTTCTTTGCTCTTCGGACAGCGCTTGCAAGAGCCCACATGATGTCCATTCTTTCCAGCTCATTCTCATCTACTTGTTCATAATCTTCATCGGCAAGGTGGCAATTACCAATCTTCCCCGCCACCAAACCATCATACGAGTGCACAACAGCAGCCAATAGATCCATGTGCTCTTTAGCAACCTCCACTGTTACCTTTCCCAGATTTTCTGTTGTCAACTTAGCAGACTGAGTAACTATAGGACTTTGACTAACACAAGATGCACCAAGAGACTCATTTGCAGATGATGAGCCTTGGTCAGAAGTTTGAGATGCATTGGACACAAAGGCTGTTTGCAGGGGAGCACCTGAAGACTTTGCAGCAGGGGTGGACGTGGAAGAGACATTGTAGAGTGAGGGGTCTTGAGCATAAGAACCCTTCTTAGCCTTGTATTTTTGTCGCACTTCCTCCTCTTTCAGTTTTAGAATAAAGTCATTGATATCCAGGGTGTCTAAAACTGAGTTGTATCGCAGAGTAGAAATGAATGAATCCCACTTTGCAGGTAGACCATCTGCCAAGCTTAAAACCTTGTCTTCCATTGACGTCTTAACACCATGAGTGTTAAGTTCACTCATCAGATGGTAGAAACGATCGATGATCTCATCTAAGCTTTCATTCCCAATTGCTGAGAAGTTATCAAACTCCTTCTTCAAAGCTTTCCCTTTCAGTGCCTTTAAGTTAGAATTTCCTTCCTACCTCTTTTCAAGGACTTCCATCAGTTTTTTACTTTGTTTGTGCTCTGAGTATTGATGAAAAATAGGCTTGGGAATGGACTGAGTCAAAATAGCATAAGCCTTCTTCTCTGCATTGTAGGCAACCTTTTGTGTATCGGAGAGTCCACTCAAAGTCAAAGGAACACCATCAGCCCCTACTTGTATTTTATAACCCACTTCAATAGAGTTCCATAAGTTAGTATCTACACCATTAAGATAGATTTCAAAACGTTGTCTCCATTGTGGAAAGTCCTCTATTGTCAATAGTTTAGGTGGCTTGTTATGGTTCCCTATCTCATTTTCCAGTAACAACAAATTCTGAATTCGTGAATCCTTTCCAGCTGACATGGCATAATTTTCTGAGTCCATCTTTGAATTAACTTAACTTGAGAGTTAAACTGCTGTACGAATGGGGTGTATGCGATTGGACTCAAACGTACGATTGAAACAGACGACTGAGAGACTTAGACGACTGAACAGACAGTACGACTCAGATGTGCGACTGGAGTGGGCGATTGACTCAATCGGGCGATTGACACTGCGATTGACTCAACCGGGCGAATGGACTGGCGAATGACTCAAACGTGCGAAAGACCGGGGCGAATGAGTTCAGTCGTACGATTGAGATAATCGTGCGACTGGGTCGGCTGGAAACGCGATTTTTGAACACTTTTGACCTAGAACGCAATTCTTTTCACCCTAGATGGCTGAAACTCGAAAAACACTTAATTTTCAGAACATGCAAACATAAAGACTCGATTTTTAGCCAAAAGAATGAATCTTTTTGCGTAAAAACGTAGACTTTTTCACAAAAACGATTGAATCAACGAAGAATCAAGAGCCAAAGCTCTGATACCACTTGTTAGGACCGTGTACGTACGGAGTACTAACTGATTCTTCGTTGTTTTGTGTTCATGAGGAATTCATGTGGTGGTGGAACTACCTTGTAACCCAAACCCTCCCCATTGTTGCGTTCTTTAACCAAGTTTTTCAAAATGTGCGAAGAACTCGCGAGACTATGTAGTTTTTGTTGCAATGACTCATTTTCTACCTGTAAGACCGCTTTATCTTTCTTAGTCTCTTCAATGGTCTTTAAGTAGAATTTAATGTCATTTTCTTGGTTAAAGACAACAACTTTAGTTTCTTTTAGTTGCTTTTGCAATGCATCTAACTTCTCCTTATAACTGCTCTCATTTTGTTTTAATATACGATTAGCTTCTGAGCACAGTTTTAAGTCATTTACTAAGTTATCATTGTGTTCTAATAACCTAGCAAACTTTAGATCAATGCTTTCTCTAAATTTATCACATTCGACACAAACATGTTCATCAAATAATTCATCTTTAGATTTTACCTGTGTGGAGGTCGATGTGCCAGCCATGAAAGCATTCTGAGACGTAGCTTGAGCTTCAGATTCTGAATTCAACTCATTCTTGACTATTTCATCAACAGCATCAAACGTCTCTTCCAATTCAGCAGTATCAACTTCGGCTGAGCTTTCGCCTTCACTTGCCGAGTCTTCGTTCAAGTCTTCCACGGATGCTATGTTAGCTTCATCAGACACGAATCTAAAGGACCAGTCTTGTCCTTCATCTCCTTGTGCTACCATAGCTTTAGAATCACTTCCCGTGGATGCTGGTTTCTTGTCTCTATCTTGCCTGTTGAACGAAGAAAAAGGATTCCCATTCCCAGTCTTCTTAGGCTTTGAACACTCCCTTTTGAAATGGCCTTTTTCTCCACAATTGAAGCACGTGACTTTAGACTTGTCAAAACCAAAGGTTGTATCTTTAGTAGCCACGAGATTCTGCCCTGTTTTCTTCACAAATTTCTTTGCTCTTCGGACAGCGCTAGCAAGAGCCCACATGATGTCCATTCTTTCCAGCTCATTCTCATCTACTTGTTCATAATCTTCATTGGCAAGGTGGCAATTACCAATCTTGCCCGCCACCAAACCATCATACGAATGCACAACCGCAGCCAATAGATCCATGTGCTCTTTAGCAACCTCGACTGTTACCTTTCCCAGATTTTCTGTTGTCAACTTTGCAGACTGAGTAGCAATTGGACTTTGACTAACACAAGATGTACCAAGAGACTCATTTGCAGATGAAGAGCCTTGTTCAACAGTTGAAGATGCGTTGGACACGAAGGCTGTTTGCAAAGGTGCACCAGAAGATTTTGCAGCAGGGGTGGAAGTAGAAGCAACATTGTAGAGTGAGGGGTCTTGAGCATAAGAACCCTTCTTAGCCTTGTATTTTTGTCGTACTTCCTCCTCTTTCAGTTTTAGAATAAAGTCATTGATATCCAGGGTTTCTAAAACTGAGTTGTATCGCAGAGTAGAGATGAACGAATCCCACTTTGCAGGTAGACCATCTGCCAAGCTTAAAACCTTGTCTTCCATTGAAGTCTTAACACCATGAGTGTTAAGTTCACTCATCAGATGGTAGAAACGATCGATGATCTCATCTAAGCTTTCATTCCCAATTGCTGAGAAGTTATCAAACTCCTTCTTCAAAGCTTTGCCTTTCAGTGCCTTTAAGTTAGAATTTCCTTCATACCTCTTTTCAAGGACTTCCATCAGTTTTTTACTTTGTTTGTGCTCTGAGTATTGATGAAAAATAGGCTTGGGAATGGACTGAGTCAAGATAGCATAAGCCTTCTTCTCTGCATTGTAGGCAACCTTTTGTGTATCGGAGAGTCCACTCAAAGTCAAAGGAACACCATCAGCCCCTACTGGTATTTTATAACCCACCTCAATAGAGTTCCATAAGTTAGTATCTACACCATTTAGATAGATTTCAAAACGTTGTCTCCATTGTGGAAAATCCTCTATTGTCAATAGTTTAGGTGGCTTGTTATGGTTCCCTATCTCATTCTCCAGTAACAACAAATTCTGAATTCGTGAATCCTTTCCAGCTGACATGGCATAATTTTCTGAGTCCATCTTTGAATTAACTTAACTTGAGAATTAAACTTCTGTGCGAATGGGCTATATGCGATTGGACTCAAACGTACGATTGAAACAGACGACTGAGAGACTTAGACGACTGAACAGACCGAATGACTCAGATGTGCGACTGGAGTGGGCGATTGACTCAATCGGGCGATTGACACTGCGATTGACTCAACCGTGCGAATGGACTGGCAAATGACTCAAACGTGCGAAAGACCGGCGCGAAAGAGTTCAGTCGTACGATTGAGATAATCGTGCGACTGGGTCGGCTGAAAACGCGATTTTTGAACACTTTTGACCTAGAACGCAATTCTTTGCACCCTAGACGGCTGAAACTCGAAAAACACTTAATTTTCAGAACATGCAAACGTAAAGACTCGATTTTTAGCCAAAAGAATGAATCTTTTTGCGTAAAAATGTAGACTTTTTCACAAAAACGATTGAATCAACGAAGAATCAAGAGCCAAAGCTCTGATACCACTTGTTAGGACCGTGTACGCACGGAGTACTAACTGATTCTTCGTTGTACCGAATCAAATAGTGCGGAATCCTATTTGATTGGTGATCCAATCAGTGAGAACGAATTCAAGATCAATCCTAACGATTAGAAAACGTTACGAATTGACTCGGAATGATCTGAAACGCTCTATGAAGTTGGAATGGTCGAACAGCACGTTCTGGGTCGGCTAGGGTTTCAAGTATTCGAAGTCTCTATTTTTCCACGAACTAAGTGGTATTTATAGGTTACAGATTTCATTCGTGCGACTGAGTCTTGCGACTGACTCATTCGTGCGATTGAGTAATACGACTGATTCATTCGTACGCTTGAGTCAGACTGATGACTCAACCGTCCGATTGACTCAGTCTCTTAGTTCAACCGTGCGATTGGACCATTCGCATGGTCCAGTCGGGCGACTGAAAGAAATGTTTAGACAAACACATTCATGAACCTGTAATGATTCAGAACTGTGTCTCATAACTGTAAACCTATATAACATGGTCATATTATGCGTGTAACAGCTAATAATATAGATATAACATTAAATAATCAACAACCATATAAAGAAGAGATTCTCATTAGATTGTTTTAACATTACATATGTGTTACAAGATAGAAGTCTATTACATTTGCGCTCACTAGACTAGAACTGGGGACATGTGTACCAACAGGTTTTGATATTCACCAAGTGTTATACCTTGAGCTAGTTCTTCGCTGCTCTGAAATAATGGTCAGTACATAAGGCTATGTTTAGGTATGACATAAGGTGATTGTGAGAAACGTTTGTAGTCAAGATAGAATTTGTTCCTCTTATTCGTTGAGAGCAAGATGTCTAAGGCCTAATTAAGTTAAATCAACAAGGAATGATCATTCTGTGTCCTTGGATTTAATATGACATCTGTAACAAAAGGATAAATGATTGATTCACCTAAATCATTTCAAGTTGGATACTTGAAGGGGATGATGTTATTGAATGGCTTCTAAGTCATGCGTATTAAGGGTAGTAAACCGTTGTTAGGCGGTATTTACGGCTTGCATCAATCTTCTATGAATCTTGTGCAAGTGGGAGATTGTTGGATTCTTTATGCCCATGACACATAGAATATTGATGTGGTTAGTAAGTCATGATCCAAGTCGGGTCATACCCAATAACAAGTTTAGCAAACACCAATTAATTTTTAATTGATGATATGATCATGCAATTAAATATCAACACCAACTTAGAAAATGGGTTTTCTAAATAGATTGCATATGAGATAGAACAACTTATAAGGATATTTTCTTCAAGGATATTATTTGTAATGTTATTTAAATCAGTTAAATAACATTAGATAATATAATTGTGTGTGTATGAGTTATTGAATTAAAAGGTTAATTTTATAAACTCAACTAGTCACAAGTTTTAAGGGGTTTAAAGTTTTAAAGGGAGAAAACCCCTTTTGAATACATATTTCGGCCGCCCCCTTGAATGGAGTGTGGGGCCTTTTGTCTTGTATCTAGCAATCTAGAAAACACACACTTAATCTCTTCTCTCTCATACATGCAAAAGGCTACCAAGAACAAGACTTTTTCTCTCATCTTCAAGAAGAAAACAAGCTGAAAATTCGGATTTTTCAGCATTCTTGGTTCGGTTTTGGTGTTCAAATCCTAGCAACAAGGTGTTTGCATGATGCTTGTGGATATGGATGCTTGAGGACACCTCTCCTTTGTGTTTTGGCTGTCCAAGAACATCATCATCTTCATCAAAAGCTCGATTTCCAGCAGCTCCACAAAGGTGGTTTGTACATCTTGTTTTGGTTGTTATTTGTTCATGATAGCTAGTCCACTCACATATATTTGATCCTATGATTTCGGGTTTGTTGAAACAAAGTTATGAACTTTTATTTTTCAGATTATAACATGATATTAATCTATTATTCCGCTGCGTTTTCTTGTTTAAATGGTTAAACATCAATGTTAAAGATACAACAAACCGAACAGCTAATAAACCACTAAAACTATGCATTTTGATCAAATTAAAGTTATTAGGGGTTTAGTCGGTCATCTGCGAACCTAATGAGTCAATCCACAACGTTTAACATCAAGTATTGCTCAAAAATTGAATTTGAATGAACAAACAATCGGACATGCGATTGGACACCCTGATGAACTTCAATCGCACGACTGAGCTATGCAAATGGCTCAACCGCACGACTGAGATGAACGAATGGTTCAATCGCACGACTGAACCATGCGTATGAGCTCAATCGCACGACTGAGGTAAACGCATAAGAGAACATACGACTAAGTCCAGTCGCATGACTCAGTTGTACGTATGAGATCATTCGCACGACTAGAACTCAGTCGCACAGCTCCTTCGCATGACTAGATCTCAGGCGCACAGCTCATTCGAAAGACTAGATCTCAGTCGCTCAGCTCAGTCGCACGACTAACAAAATTTTCAAGTTCATGGAACAAAACTTGTATTCTTTGACACATACTAATGCTTATTTACTTTGTGTCACAGATGGCGAGTCGGTGGACGATGAGCACTAAGCACAACATCTGTGCTCATCTTGATCTCTCATCCCGCAATGCTGCAGAGTTTGCCGGCATTATTTCTTTTCTACGTCGATCGAGGATATTCCAAGCTATGTCGACATAGTGCACACCTTACAGATCAGTACAGCAGGCTTTCTGGGAAAGCGCTATAGTTGACAAGTCCTCTGAGCCCCATCGTATCAGGAGTTCCATATTTGGGGAGGCCATAGAGATTTCAAAGGAAGATATCAGGACAGTGTTAGAGTTCGGGGATGATGTTGACTGCCCTACTCGATTACATCCCCTTACTGTTTGAGGTTGCTTCATGAGGGCTAAGTACTCAGGGGACATCAATGCCAGTATGCTCAACAAGAGCAGCTTGTGCCCCCAGTTCAAATACATAGCCCATGTACTACTGAGATGCATCGCCTCAAGGAATGGTGGCTTCGACGAGCTCTCTGATTAGATGCAGAACGCCTATGTGGCATTGGTGCTAAATCATCCATTTAGGTTTTCGAGGATGATATTCACCTACTTGGTGGAGAACATTGAGGTGAAGGGGAAAGAAAGCTTCTGCATGTACCCACGCTTTCTGCAGATGATTATAGATTAGAAGCTCCCCTCGCTGCACAAGGAGAAGGAGGATGTTGTTGTCCTCGAGGTGATGGATGACACAACACTGGGGCGTATGAAGGTGTACCGGGGCAAGCAAGTGAAGCCCCCGATAAGGAGATTATTCGGGCATCTGGCCCGGGAGGACTATGTGGTGCAAGCTAGGTGAAAGTGGCGCCACGATGACAGTGAGTCTGATACAAAGTAGATAGTTTTACCTGATGATGACTCTGATGATGATGATAGTGGTGATGGTGGCGATACAGGTCCTTCTCATACTCAGACCACTACTGCTGATATTACATCTCCACAAGGTGATTTAGAGACTGCGGGGTTCCATCAGGACTTCCAGCCTGATGAAGAGGAGGAGTCGGACGAGGATCCGCTGACTCGGACGGTGGGCAGCCGGGTGGTTGCCACGGAGAGGGGTATTAAGACGGTTGGTGGACGTCCGGGTGGGTCTGGGGAGGCTATTTCATATCCATCATATACCCAAACTAGCCCAGTAGCCTAGGGGGAGCCTTCGGGTCCAAGGGGACTCGGAAGAAGAGGATGGCTCAGCCTTACGGTAAGAAGGCGAAGCGGCCGAGATTCACACTTCATACCACCACCACTACCACTACACCACCCACTACCACTACACCTCCCACCACTACAACTACACCTTCCACAACCACACCTCATACCTCTCGACCCATCAATTCACCACCACCCATCCATTCACCACCACCCTTATTCACCATAGCCACTGCTACCACCACCAGCCAGCAAGCCGGCCCTTCCACATACCCCACCGGATCTACTCTACCCCCTATTAGGGTAGAGGAACAGCTGTTAGCACTAAACAGGATGGTGCTGAAGCTGTTAGCCGCTGATGAGGAGAAGACTGCACAGCTACGTCAGCTGGTGGAGCTCAATGCTTCCCAAGCTCAGCAGATCTCACAGTAGGCAGAGCAGATCGCCAAACTCCAAGAGCACAAGGATGAATCTGTTAAGAGATTGGAGGAGTTGGAGGCTGAGAATAAGAAGATCATGCTCAAACTAAAGGGATCTAAGGATGAGCCTCAGAAGATCGGGGAAGGAGATGATGATGAGGATGATGATGAAGATAATGAAAGTAAGGATGAAGATGATGTGAGTGCTGATGAAGCAGAAAAAGGGAGGCAGGATGATGATGATGATGATGAAGGCGATTCAGCTGCCTCTGATCCTGGTCAAGAGCAAAGAATGAAGAAGAAACAAGACGAAGGAGCTTCATCATCTGCCCCACCTACTTCCCCATCTGCTGAAGACCCGGCAAGATTCATGGAAAAAGTAAAGATTAGATGTTATATTTTATTAAACTTTTGTACTTGAAATCATCAATTGATGTTATGTAATTAATGTATATACTTTATTATTCAGTGTTTGATTATCTTGATTACGTACTAACTATTGCTGTGCTACATGTTTTAATTAAGCAGATCCAACATATCAGTAAGATGAGCACGATGTTGCTCCCTTACAGCAAATCAAGTCGCAATTGAGTATGATACTTGATCAAGTCGTAATTGACTATGATACTTGTTCATTTCATTCTCTTTGTATGTAACCCCCATGATTCCTAAATCATTCATCAACTGTACAAAATGATATAGCTGCTTGGAGATTAATTCACCCTTTTTATGATGGAAGGTTTCATATTGGTTGACCAGTTTGTCTTTGTTTATTTCTGTCACCTCTCTGCTTCCTTTACATATAATCTGTAGTGCATCCCAGACACCTTTGGCTATTCCATACTTTTCTTGTCTTTTCAGGACATCCATTTTCAAAGCCTGAGTAAGAATGGAGTAGGCTTTGAGATCTATCTTGATTTTCTTGTATTCATCATCATCAAGATTTAGAATACGATCCTTAATGTGAATTCTAACTGTTTTGTACTAAGCATCTTGATCAACATTGAGAGACACAGGAATGTAGGGTCCTTTACAGATTGATATCCAGTAGTTGGGATCCACACCTGTTATGTAATTTCTAATCCATTGTAACAAACTTGTTTTAGATGGTTTGAATATTGATTAAATTTATTTCATGTCCAGAATGTTCAAACAGTCCAAAGTCAAAATTTTCTTGTATTGGTTCGGGGAAATGTAGCAGCAGTGTAATTGATTTGATGAACGAGTCACTGTTGACTTAATTTGATGTTGATTTTAGGTCAATACTCTTGATTATGAGTAGTTTTTTGTCTGATTTTGTTGAGAATCAACAATCGAACAATGTTCTTGTGATTGTTGGTTAGAAGACCAGCGATGGTTCATAAAGTTTCAGGTATTTTCAGTATGAATGCTTATTAGAAGTATAAAACCTTCTAATAAACAACTCAATCACAAGTTCAATCAATTTTTGTTCAAGATCTACACTGATTTTGAGATGAATTCAAGAGCAGATGCTCTGATACCAATTGACTGGGTCCGAGAATAGAATCTCAGTTGATGTGACTTCAACTAAGAACGAATATGATGATTGAGTCAATGATTAAGTTGCGGAAATACAAAATCAATGAATATTAAATGTTGAAAATACTAATAAATACATTGGATATTGATGTTGGTAAACAAGATACAAAGTGTGCTAGGGTTTGCAGCACAAAACAGAAACTTCTAAGAATCTTTCTAAAACTTTGAAAACTTAGAAAACTAGTGTATAATATTCTATTTATATGCTGATACAATGCCTGTACAAAAAGACTAAACTACCCTGACAACTATGCATCAGAATACTAGTCTAAGTATAAAAGGTAATCAGGATTTGTAAGTGTTCATCCGCATTAACTAATGCAGATGTGTTGATATTCATCAACATTTCTTCTGTTTGAGCTTCCGCATTAAGTATGTCATCAGCATTGACTAATACGGATGAACAAATACTTAAGCACATTTGTTTCTGTACATCGGCACTAGAAAATGCAGATGAGCAAATACTTAACCACATTTGTTCTGCCTATCCACATAAATGCGGATGAACAAATACTTGACTGTATTTGTTCATTGGTCATCCGCATTGACTAATGCAGATGGCCGACACTTGTCTTTATTCTTCTGTTTTCTTCACCCACATTACTTCTTTGTTTTCTTCAACCACCTCTTGAATTGGCATGTATGTTCCTTTCAGGGTCCAACAATAGTGAAATATCTTCTCAAGTTTTGTTAAAACAGATAGTAACTAAATCAAGTTCAAACTACAAATAAGGACCAAAACCATTCACACTAGGAGTATGCTCATTGAAGGTCACATTGGCTGACTCCTCAACTACTGTAGTTCAGAGATTGTATACTCTATAAGCCTTATCCTAGGAAAAGTATCCAATGAAGTGTCCATCATCTGATTTCTTAGCAAATTTGGCTAATTGATCTTTGGTATTCAAAATGGTGAAAGGATGTCCAAATGATCTAAGGAAACCAATCAAAGGTCTCCTTTTGTGCTATAACTCATAAGGAGTTTTACCATGAGTCTTAACTACTAAAACTCTGTTCTGCACATAACAGGCAGTGTTGACTGCCTCTACTAAGAAGGTGATGGGCAGTTTAGAGTCAGATAACATGGTTCTTGCAGCTTCAATAAGTGTCCTGTTTCTCCTCTCAGCAACACCATTTTGCTGAGGAGTCTTAGGAGCATTATATTGTCTTGTAATATCCTTTTCATCATAAAATATACCTATGATTTGGTTCCTAAATTTAGTTCATTGATCACATCTTATGATTTTGACCATGTGATCACATTAATTCTCAATTTCTAGAATGAAGTTCTACAAGATCTTAGGAGTCTTATCCTTAGTTCTAAGGAAAAAGACCCAAGTGAATCTTGTGAAATCATATGTGGATCACTAAACAATAAGAGGTCCTTCCTAGACTCATTACACAGGTGGGGCCAAAGAGATCCATATGTAATAAGTGTAGAGGTGTAGTGATGGAGTTCCTTTCCTTTGGCTTGTGAGAAACTTTGTGTTGCTTCCCTTTCAGACATGCAACACAATAGTCATCACTTATAAACTCTTTCTTTGGCATTCCAGTTACCAAATCATTATTAATTAATTTATTCATATCTTTAAACTTTACATGGCATA
Organism: Flaveria linearis; assembly: GCA_024085815.1. Lineage (NCBI taxonomy): Eukaryota > Viridiplantae > Streptophyta > Magnoliopsida > Asterales > Asteraceae > Flaveria > Flaveria linearis. The sequence goes on along the minus strand of CM044007.1, from coordinate 33,848,150 downwards.
TTCTTTTATGCCAGATGAAAGACTCATCACTATTTGCTTTAGATAGAAAGCAAGAAAATTCTCCTAAATGGTATCTTTCTTGAAAATCCATCGTGTACAGGTTCCCTTTCCTGGGTTCTTTGAGCAGGATATGCACTTGAGGAGTGACCACCCTGAACTTGAGTACAATGCACTCATGCTCAGTGAAGAGCATGTTATGTCTTTAATCACAAAATTCAAATACACTCAGTAAATCATACCCAAGCTACTTAACAAAGTTTACCTTCGCAATGCTGAGCTTACCATTTGTGATCTTGCCCTTCCAGTAATGTAACCACCTGAACCTCCTCCAAAAGTAACTAGTCCTCCATCACTTTTCTCAAAGGTTTGAAGCAAAGAGCCACTTCCAGTCATGTGCCTGGAACAACCACTATCAATGATCCATACAGTTCTCTTGGTCTTTAGATGTTCCTATATAAAAAGAGATAGTTAGTCACATTTGGAAACCCAAGCCCTGTTGGTATTGGGCTTGACAAAGTGAATTGAAAACAATGCAACAGTTATTGATCCTATATTCAGGCTTTAAGGATCATTGGCTGTTGTTGATGTTGAAATTTCTGTCACATTGTCTTCTTTTGTCTTCCATATCATCTTTGGAAGATTAGACTTGACCATCAACACTTCAAAAGTTTTGATAACTATAGAAGTTTTGGAGACTAGACCTTTGGAAGAGTTTGCATCCACTGCAGCAGACTTTAGAGCTTCTGAAAGGAAAATATGTTCCTTCCAAAGATATCTTCTTCTTCTTATTCTTAGAAGTTTTTTTGATCATGTGGATAATACTTTTAGGATTGTAGAGGCAATCCTTGGCAAGATGAGAAGTACTACCACACGTGATGCAATCAACTGGCTTCCTTCTGAGAGTCTTCTTTTGAGTAGAAGGCTGAGTTTGATCACTCGCCACTTACATCTGCATGTTCACACATGGTGCAACAAGCTTCTTAGGGTGAGGCTTGCTCTTGGAACTAGAAGGTTTAGGCTGTGTAGCAGTGGTGCATAACTGATCAGCCTTCTTTTTTTCACAGGTATGAGTTGGGCATGAACTAGAACTTCTGGTACTAGATGTAACAACCATGAAATTTGACGTGTAACAAAAGCCCAAACCGGACACACAAGGCCCAATAAGGCCCTTCGAAGCCCGATTTGGTAATTCTAAGCATGAAAGATAAAGATAAGTTCAACAAGTCATAACGTGAACCTCTATAAACTTACAAATGAATGTTCAAACTAATAAATGGTTAAATGCGTTAAAAACAGGATTTGAACGTATTCTGATTTGTGTAATCACAAGATAATTTATAACACAAAAATAAATAAAAATAAATAAACATTCTTGAATAATTCTTACATTTAATATTTAGAACTATTATGAAATGAAACTTAAAAGTTAAGAGAGACGGTTTCAAACACGATGGGAACTAACCCATTAACGAACCCATTCTTAGATAGGGAAAGAGAGAAAGAGAGAGGCAGTCACAGCCCCCCCTCCAATCTTCGGCTACCGGCGGTGACGATGGTTCCGGCGAGTGCCGACGAGTGACACACAGATCCGGACTCCCCTCGACCCCTAAAACCCAATAGTGATGTTTGTTTTTCCTAAAACAAAGTGTTAATGGTTTAATCAAATGCGGTGGTGACGGTTCAGTGGGATCTAAAGTCGGTGATGGTGGCAGACAACCGAGGTGGTGGTTCTGTTGGTGTTAGGGCTACTATAGTGGTGGTTGGTTCGGTGCAGGGCGACTGTGGTGGCGGCGATGAAGTTTGTGGTTGTTGCCGGTGGTGGATAAGGCGATGGTTATGTTAACCATGGTTATTGGTGTCGATTGTGATCGAGTAGGTGGTGGTTGTTAGCTGTGGTTCATGGTTGTGGCTTCCGATGGTGCTGGTGGTGATGGAAGCCGTGGTATGGTTGTGATAGGGGTTGGTAAGCGACGGTGTTGGTGGGTGTGTTTTGGTGATGGTGGTTGCGGTTGATGGTTATTGGTTACTTGGGTGGTGTAAGACAAGGGTGATGGCGATGGTTTAGGCTGCAGTGATGGTTGCCAATGGCGGTGATGATGGCGGTTGTGTAGGTTTTGGTTACGGGTCATGCCTGTGGTTGTGGTGCTTATGGTGGCAGCTGTAATGGCTTGTGGTGATTGTGGTTTAGGCTGTCGGTTGGATTGGTTAATTGTGGTTGTGTAGTGCTGTTAGCTATGTTGGTGATGGGTTGTTGGTTGAAATGGATGTGACTATATAGTGAAGTTTGGTGGAAGTAGTTGTGTTTCAATGGCCCCTGATGACCCGGTGAACTATAAACTTGTAGACCTAGGCTGGTACATGCCTTTCGTGGCCCGATCTACCAGACTAATGGTCATTGGGAGCAGTTAACTATGGTGGTATACGATGGATCGGTGGTTGATGGTGGTGGAAACCCTACGAAGGCTTGTTTGGTACAAGTAATGTTTGGGTGATGATATGGTGATTTTAGAGTTAATTAGGGAAGATGTGGTGAACTGGTTCTCAGTCAAATCAGGTCAAGGCTGGTCAACTGATGGTCGATGTGGTCAACGACATAAATAGTCAACAGAAAAACGTTAGTGACGTAAAAACGAGCCAACAATGTTAACAGTGTCGACACGAGTCAATTTTGAAAGGGTTCGTGTATGCGAACAAAGCGAGTGAAAGGTATAATCACGCTTCGTTTTATGTCAAAGTTTGAGAAATAACTTACATGTGCGCACTTGAAAATGTTGAGCTCTAACTCGATAATAGACACGAGTCATATATTGACAATGAACTATAATCATACTAATTATAGAATTAAGAAGGTTACACAACAATTTATAATAGCTACTGATTACTAATGAGAAATCATATTAGATGACTTTAATATGAGACAATTATAGACCGCGCAACATATTAATTGTTAGTCATGTAATGTATTTACTACTCACATGTAATTACAAACACGATTTTGATACGATAACTTTATGGACTAATGAAATGATATGTTTTTGTGATCAAGATGTTATTATAGGTGGTGTATAGATTATTAATACAAAGTATGCATACAAATGCACGTGACATGTTAGTGTTTTCAAAACTACAAATATGTACATAAAATGGGACAACATTATTTTCTTAAACTGTCATTAGTATATTTAATATTGCAAAAATATAATTTCTAGTAATAATAGTAGTTTTGGTAACAAAATAAAAATCATTCTTGGGAAGATAATATTACTAATAATGTTAATGAAAATGAGACTTCATGTATAATCTAGGTAAAGATGGATATCCGTTTATGAGAAATGGTAAATCATAATTATATTATAGTAATGTGCGAAACAAATATTACCATTCAGATGTGGGTATGTGTTGGTACTAAATCACACATCGGGTTTACACTTATAATTATAAAGAAAACTTACATATGTTGATGTACGTAGAAGACGTACGAATTTGGAATACAATTCAACCACATACAACTCGACTATGATAATGAACGATCAGTACACTTATGCTTATCAAATGAGCTCAACCGCACACATGTAATGTTACCTTATTATTATTAGAAACTAACAATAAGTGTACATTTAGGATTACATCAGTGAATTTCTATACATAGTTGTGAGCTTTCGACATTGACATGCTGGTTTTTGTATTAGTAATCAAGGTGAGTTCTAGTGTCCCTTTTTACTACTATTTTGGGATGAAGCATGCTCTGTTTGAACTAAAACTATTACTGTGCTATTTATGATCCTTATATGTTGTGGATAATGTTTGATACATGCTTACACTTGAATCACAATCATTAATTCTTTTGTGAACCGCTTGTTTTATATGGGTAGATCTACTTGGGAATCCCCGACACACAGTGCCTTCTGGATAGGTAGGGTACCCCACTGAGATCTTGATGGATCGTTTGTGTCATGTGACAGGTTTTTATAAGATACCACGGCGAACCATCCAGCACGTACGGTGCACTGTTTGAGGCTCAGTTCTCCCTATGGGTTAACCATTATAAACATAACTTTAGAAGAGGCTACCTGGGACTGAGTGCAAGGTTGATTGTGACTCCACAATAGTGGCGCTTACGTTTTTAAAATCAACTAATGGATTCTAAGGAGCCATTTGTTTTTATACTTTAAGCACTTAAACTTACCAATTTTATGTTGATACAAAATCTTTTTTGAGCATGTCTTTCAAGTACAGCTAGAGAGTTAGATGAGCTATAGAAGAGATCTAAAGCTGAAGCAAGAGTTAATGGTAGATGTAGAAGGCAAAAGTTGAACTTAGATGCCTTAGACATAGAAGACTCAAGTAATGTTTGATAAAGAGCCTAATAATGATACCATTAGATTGTAAATTGAGGTATTTCGTGTATTGGAATCAAGCAAATATCCTAGTGTAAATTTTATAAGACGTTATGCAATAAACCATTTGGTTTCCGCTGCATTTGCTTGTTGTTTACTAATCATTATGTTCTGCCCCTCTGGGCCCGGGGCGTGACAGATTGGTATCAGAGCCAAAGGTTGTAGAGAAGTAGGTCTGCTTTGCAAAACCTAAACTACAACTATAGGAACCCTGTAGGACCACTTTTGAGGATGAGTCTTTCGAGTTTTGTTGAGCCAAGGTTGTAGGAAGGTGGGTTTGCTATGTAAGACCTACGCTTCAACCATAGAATCTTGTAGGACCAGCATGGTAGGTTGTTCCCATGATTCAGTGATCCAAAATTTACAGCCAATTTAGGTTCCTTAAAGACACCCATCCTTAATCTGAATACCTCAAGGAATATTTACTATTAAGATTTCCCCTACCCTGTGAAAAACCTTGTTGCATTAGGGTATTATCCATGATAGGCGCACCCGAGTAAACCACGATACAAAAGTATGGAATCTTCTAGAGTTGACTATTAGGACCTCTGGACACTGAGTACTGGGAATGTTAGAAATCAGATGTGTGCGTATATAGTAGGACTTAAACTTTTGACTCGAGAGATACTTATCTGATTACACAAGTGACTTGTGTCACTATATGAAACAACTGCTAAAAATTGCAAACTTGTTTATATGCTTCATATTATATGATGATACTGTAGGGGTTTTAACATGTTTATCAAAGCTTCATACAACCTTATTTATATGAAAACGCAGTGGATTTGTATTTTAAAACATGTTATTAAGTTAGTTGTTAAACCATTTTAACAAACAACCCCAATCCATGGATCTTTATACACAATGCATACAAATGAAAGAACAAGATAGATAAGAATCTACAACCTTTGTAGGTTCCTTAAACTCGAAAATAAGAGCTGTGAAAGATGACTTTGTGGCTGAAACTTCAAAGAAGAAGCTCTCAAGAGGCTATACCCGAAGCTTCTTCAAACACCCTTGATTGCTAGGAATCTTTGACACCGATTTGCAGCAAGCAAAACCTTTTGAAAGCTGAAATATTTCTGCTCTTCACCCTTTGAATGCTGAAATATTTTTGCTCTTCTTCTCCTTCCAAAACCCGTGAGATAGAGAGAGAGTCTTGAGAGAGGAGAGCTTGTGAATGCAAGTGAGAATGATGGAATGTTTCTTGGGTGGTGTTTAGCATGCTTAAGAGAATATGTATGTTTCCTAGACAATAAAGAATGGAACCTCTTAATGCCTTGGGCGGCCGATCCATCCATTGTAAAGGGTCCCACTCATTTTCAAACTTAAACACACTTAAACACATATATACTTCAAGTTTATAAAGTTTAAAACTAATTTTATAAACTTTATAAATTAAACACCCCTTTATTTGTTATCATTTAGTAACACTTAATAATGAAAACAAATAATATCTCATGAACAATTATTCATATAATAATGTTCATTTGCATAAGCAATAATTTAGAAAATCCATTTTCTAAATTGGTGTCATTATTTATTTGTATGATCTTATCTACAAATAAATTATCTATTGGTGTTTGACAAGCTTGTTATTGGGTATGACCCGACTTGGATCATATCACACTAGCCACATCAATTTAATATGTATCTTGGGCAGATCAATTCCTTCAATCTCCCACTTGCACAAGATTCATAGAAGATTGATATAAGCAGCAAATAACGCCTAGCAACGGTTTGCTACCCCTAATGTATATGACTAAGTGCCATTCAATAACATCATCCCTTCCAAGTACCTTACTTGAATATGATTTAGGTGAATCAATCATCTATCCTTTTGTTCAGATGTCATGTTAAATCCAAGAGACACAGAATTGTCATTCTCCGATGATTTAACTTTAATAGGCCTTAGACATCTAACTCTCAACGAATAAGAGGAACAAATTCCATCTTGACTACATACGTCTCTCACAATCACCTCATATCATACCTGAACTCAGCCTTATGTACTGCCAATTTTCAGAACAGCAAAGTACTAAGTCAAAGTACAATACTTGGTGAATATCAAGACCCAATATGTATCTCAGGTCTGAGGATACAATGATATTCGCCTTTACTCAATATCTCTTATGACTAATCACAAAGATTCCATGCAGAAATAATTGAGAGCGGGTCAGTCCAATATCTATATCCCATAGATATCAATGAACCTTGGTAGTAACCTCTTGCTCTATATTCATACTTTATGAATATCAACCAATCCAATTTCATTATAGTCTAACATTCATAATTGTTCCCACAAGTATGATCGACTACGGACGTTTAGAATAACCTATTTATTCACGGATTTAAACATGCTAAAATAGAAGAACAAATGAAATTATAACCTATAATTAAGTCAAATAACATAAGTTCCAATATTTAAATACAAAGTACAACATTAAACCCAGTCACTTGAATATCTAAGTCCCATGGCACAAGCATGGCCTTCATGTTTTGCCCTTTCAAGGATCTTTGTGAGTGGATCCGCAATATTTTTATCAGTGTGGACTTTGTGAATACATATCTTTCCTTTTTCAACTTCATCCCTTATGTAGTTGAATCTCCGTTCAATGTGCCGAGTCTTTTGATGAGCACGAGGTTCCTTGATTTGAGCAATCGCACCCTCATTGTCACAAAAGATCTCTAGGGGATCCTGAATGGAAGGGACTACCCCTAGATCGGCTATGAATTTCTTCAGCCATGCAGCTTCCTGTGCGGCCATTGAAGCGGCGACGTATTCAGACTCTGTAGTGGACAACGCTACGACTTCTTGCTTTGAGCTTTTCCCAGAAACAGCTCCGCCATTCAGAATAAAGATATACCCCGATTGAGATCGTGAATCATCTCGATCGGTTTGGAAACTCGCATCCGTGTAACCTTTTACAACGAGTTCCTCTTCACCAGACCCATAGATCAAGAACATATCCTTGGTCCTCCTTAGGTACTTCAGAATGTTCTTGACAGCCATCCAATGACTATCACCAGGATTTTGCTGGTATCTACTTGTCATGCTTAAAGCGCATGACACGTCTGGTCTAGTGCATATCATTGCATACATGATGGATCCTATAGCAGATGCATATGGGATTGCCTTCATTTTATTTTGCTCCTCCTTTGAGCTTGGACATTGAGTCGTACTCAATATTGTCCCTCTTTGAATAGGTACACTACCTTTCTTAGAGTTTTCCATCTTGAACCTTTTCAAGATTTTGTCAATGTATGCACTTTGATTCAAACCAATCAGCCGCCTTGATCTATCCCTATAGATCTTTATTCCTAGAATATAGGCAGCTTCACCAAGATCCTTGATGGAAAAACAACTTCCAAGCCAGGTTTTTACACCTTCCAAAGTTGGGATGTCATTTCCAAATAGTAGTATGTCATCAACATACAATACTAGGAAGGTTATTATGCTCCCACTAGCCTTCTTGTACACACAAGCCTCATCAGCGTTTTTGATGAAGCCAAATTTCTTTATCTCCTCATCAAAACGGTGATTCCAGCTTCTCGATGCTTGCTTCAATCCATAGATTGATTTCTTTAACTTGCATACTTTATCAGGATGTTTTGGATCGACAAAACCTTCAGGCTGAACCATATAGACATCTTCCTCAAGATATCCATTTAGGAAAGCGGTTTTGACATCCATTTGCCAAATCTCATAGTCATAATGAGCAGCTATGGCAAACAATATCCTTATAGACTTTAGCATTGCAACAGGTGAGAAAGTTTCATCATAATCAACCCCTTGAGTTTGAGTGAAGCCCTTTGCTACAAGTCTAGCTTTGTAAGTATCCAAGTTTCCATGCATATCGGTTTTCTTCTTGAAAACCCACTTACTTCCAACTACTTTGGAATTAAGCAGTGGTACAACAAGTTCCCAAACTTGATTGTCATACATGGATTGCATCTCAACGTTCATGGCCTCAAGCCATTTGTCACAATCCAAATTGGACACTGCATCATGATATGTGGTTGGTTCATCTGAATCTATCACGTAGCATCCATCCATGAAAAATCCGTATCTTTCAGGTGGATTACTAGTCCTACCACTTCTGCGAACGTTTTGTGTGTATTGATCAACCGCTTGATCATTCTCAACATCCTTATGTTGAGTGCTAGTTTCAACCAAACGTGCATCGGGCTGTGAATCTTGATCCTCCTCAAGATCCACTGTTCTACTGCTAGTTCCTTCGATAAGGAACTTTGTTTCTAAGAACTCACCCTTTCTGGCAACGAACACCTTTTGTTCCAGTGGATCATAGAAATAATATCCCATAGAATCTCTAGGATATCCAACAAAGATACACTTGGTGGATCGGACGTCTAATTTGTTTGGGGTGGGAGTCTTAACATAAGCCTCACAACCCCAGACCCTTAAGTATGATAGGGATGGAACTCTTCCATGCCATATCTCAAAAGGTGTCTTTTCCACCTTTTTGGTTGGGGCCATATTCAAAATACGGGCCGCGGAGAGCAAAGCGAAACCCCAAAATGATAGAGGCAATGTGCTTCTAGCCATCATAGATCGAACCATATCCAATAAGGTTCGATTCCTCCTTTCAGACACACCATTATGTTGTGGTGTTCCAGGTGGAGTGAGTTGTGAGACAATCCCACAATTCCTAAGATGATCTTGAAAAACATCACTTAGGTATTCACCGCCTCTATTGGTGCGGAGAACTTTAATTGATTTGTTGAGTTGATTTTCTACTTCATTCTTGAAGATTTTGAATATTTCAAAAGCTTCATCTTTGTGTCTTAATAAGTACACATACCCATAGCGACTATAATCGTCGGTAAAGGTAATGAAGTATCTCTCACCATTCTTAGTCATTGGCTTAAAAGGACCACATACATCCGAATGTATGATACCTAATAAATCTTTCGCCCTTTCGTTAGTTTCACTAAAGGGTGCCTTAGTCATTTTTCCTTGTAAACAAGATTCACATACATCAAATGAATCACATTCATTTGTTTTTAAAAGACCATTCTTTTGAAGCGTTTGTATACGTTTCTTGTTTATATGAACAAGACGACAATGCCAAAGGTAGGTATCACTCAAATCTAATTTGAGTCTTTTGGTGGTTGCTTGGTATATAGAGCTATCATATGTTGCGTTTTCATGAACCAATTCATAAATACCATTACAAGGTATAGCCTTAAAATAAAATACATGATTTAAAGAAACATGAATATCATTGTCAACAAACTTGAAATCATAATCATATTGTCTTAAACGGGAAACAGAAATTATGTTCCTAGTCAAGCTAGGAGCATATAATACATTATTTAAAATAACTTCCAAACCACTTGGAAGCTTCAAAATGTAGTCTCCTTGGGCTTCCACGTGAACCTTTGCACCATTGCCCATGAAGAGACTTATTTCCCCTTTTGCATAATGCTCATTTCTTCTGAACCTCTGCAACAAATTACAAATGTGAGTTCCACATCCGGTATCTAATACCCATGTGTTAGAAGAAATAACATTTAGCTCAACATGTATCATGTCAATTATACCTGAGGTTTGCCCCACATCCCTCTTTTCTCTCAACTCTTTGAGATAGACTGGACAATTTCTCATCCAATGCCCTATCTCACCACATTTGAAGCATGGGTCGTTCACAGCAACCTTTTGCTTCTTCTCCTTGGGCTTCGGAGGTTGCGCCATAACAGCCATCTTCCCCTTTCCCCCAACATGCCCCTTTCCTTTGGCACCAGTTGCCTTAGGAGGGGGTAGAGACCTTCTCTTTCTCCCACCTTCATTTATGGTGAGAACGGGTAAAACCCTTTTACCCATTCCCGCCTCAGCTGATTTGAGCATAGAATGAAGTTCATTTATGCTCTTGTCCCATCCGTTCATGTTGTAGTTCATGAAGAATGCCTCAAACTTTTTAGTTAGGCCGTTTAGGATAAAATCCGTGGCCAACTCTTTTGAGACGGGACAGTTTAGCCTTTGAAGGTGGTCGATGTGGCTTTTCATCTTAAGAACATAAGATGAAACTGATTGGGATTCCTCCATCCGACATGCATTAAGCGCTTGAACCGTTTCGTAGCGCTCCACTCTAGCTTGTTGCTGGAACGTTTCCCGCAACTGAGTGATCATGTCATAAGCTCCATGGAGCTCATACTCCTTTTGGAGTTCGGGTGTCATGCTTGCTAACATTAGGCAAGAGACTTGGACGGAGTCTTCCACATATCTAACCCAATCATCATACGCTTCCACATCTTCCTCGTCAGGTTCATCGGGGATGGGGTCATCAAGGATGTAGGCCCGCTTTTCTTGCTTGAGAACAATTCTCAAGTTGCGGTACCAATCCATGAAATTGTTAGGTGTTAGACGATCCCTTTGAAGGATCGCCCTAAGGGATTGGTTGTTTTGGTTTGGTACATCATTACTAGCGTTGTTGTTGTCGGCCATCTACAAGATTTTACAAAGTTCCATTAGTAATCGTTGATATAATTATATTTCATTTATCAATACCCTTTATGTCTCATAGATCATTAATAAATAAAATTTTTAGAATCCAAAGTTATATTTAAATATTGGTTAGGTGACCTTTATCCCATTATTTAAATAAACAAGGTAGTCATAAATGACAATTACAACCTATTGTAACTTCTAGTGGTATGGGATCGTTTGAACATCTCATGTTTATAACGGCATGTTTATCCCATCAACACCTTTTGTAAAACATATTTTAGGTGATCCATTCAATATATTTTACAAACCAAGTCGTCCTACTTACACACACATGTGAGTTTACTACATAAGTGGTTAGGTGACCTTTATCCCACAAACATGGTATTCTCACCTCAAGTTACAAGTTCCCTCAAAGTGGTTAGGTGACCTTTATCCCACTAAGAGTTTGCAAGTAACCTAAGTGTCGTGTAAAAGGATGGTGTTTAACTTGTTTTCAAAAGGGATTTACAATTTCACAATTCTTGTTTAGAAAAGTCTATGTACCATATGATTGTATGCATTCAACCATATGGTACCCTATTGGTTCTTTTAAATAAAACCCATTTTATTTTGCAAACCATTAACTCCTTTTATAGAACCATTCTATTTATGCTTAATGATTTGAGAACCAATTACTTGTTTATTGTTTGTTTTAGTTGACGGTTTGTTAATCACATCCAAATACTCAAAACAAACATCATCATATGCATTCAACCAAACATTGACAAAACAAGTCATATATGCATAACAAAGCATACGAAGTTGATCACACTTGTTTAGCCAAAACAAGTGTGTCAAATGGTCATGTCCTAAGGGTTTAGAATCATGACACATGGTTGACCAAAGGGACTCCCACTTGAAACCGTATCTTCAAGAATCCTCTTTGTCCATCTTTTCTTCAAGTCTTGATCTTGAGCTTCCTTACAAGATATGTATCCTAATACATTTTTCTAGTAAAGATAAACTCCTAATCTATTTATTACAAACCATATGAATAAATAAATTACAAGACTAGACTTGAAACAAAAATTAAATTATTACATGCCCAAATGAATATAATATGACAACCAATCATTCAATCCAAATGGTCTAGGCTTTGTTATGCATAATCAACAACAACATATTCAAACACATCATAGGTCACGGTTTTTGGCAGCCCCTTTTAACCCATTTTCTTGGCCAACATTAACCAAGAACATATGGGTTTTGTCCAAACAAACAAACATCTTATAATCTAGATTTTTTAAAGATCATTACATGCATAAGTAACATCTTTAAGAAATCAAAAGGGGTACCAAAACAGCCCTTAATCTCACGGGTATGTGGTGTTAAACACCACAAAACCATGAACAACCAAGTGTAATATATGTATGCATATGTATAAGTGGCTCTTGATGCCATTGTAGGGGTTTTAACATGTTTATCAAAGCTTCATACAACCTTATTTATATGAAAACGCAGCGGATTTGTATTTTAAAACATGTTATTAAGTTAGTTGTTAAACCATTTTAACAAACAACCCCAATCCATGGATCTTTATACACAATGCATACAAATGAAAGAACAAGATAGATAAGAATCTACAACCTTTGTAGGTTCCTTAAACTCGAAAATAAGAGCTGTGAAAGATGACTTTGTGGCTAAAACTTCAAAGAAGAAGCTCTCAAGAGGCTATACCCGAAGCTTCTTCAAACACCCTTGATTGCTAGGAATCTTTGACACCGATTTGCAGCAAGCAAAACCTTTTGAAAGCTGAAATATTTCTGCTCTTCACCCTTTGAATGCTGAAATATTTTTGCTCTTCTTCTCCTTCCAAAACCCGTGAGATAGAGAGAGAGTCTTGAGATAGGAGAGCTTGTGAATGCAAGTGAGAATGATGGAATGTTTCTTGGGTGGTGTTTAGCATGCTTAAGAGAATATGTATGTTTCCTAGACAATAAAGAATGGAACCTCTTAATGCCTTGGGCGGCCGATCCATCCATTGTAAAGGGTCCCACTCATTTTCAAACTTAAACACACTTAAACACATATATACTTCAAGTTTATAAAGTTTAAAACTAATTTTATAAACTTTATAAATTAAACACCCCTTTATTTGTTATCATTTAGTAACACTTAATAATGAAAACAAATAATATCTCATGAACAATTATTCATATAATAATGTTCATTTGCATAAGCAATAATTTAGAAAATCCATTTTCTAAATTGGTGTCATTATTTATTTGTATGATCTTATCTACAAATAAATTATCTATTGGTGTTTGACAAGCTTGTTATTGGGTATGACCCGACTTGGATCATATCACACTAGCCACATCAATTTAATATGTATCTTGGGCAAATCAATTCCTTCAGATACTTGTTAGGATGCAGTAATTGGTTAGTAAACATGACGTCTTTTGTTTGATTTTCTCCCTACTATAGTTTTGAACCTGATTGCTCATTATCTGGTTCTTTGAACTGTACTTTGACACATTGGTTGGGTTATCTAGATTGTTAGCATAATTAGAAACACTAGGTGTGCCTAATTGCAGATGAAGACCCAAATGAGAAGTATAACTCCATAAACCCAATAACGCACAAAACTTGGAACTTATGATGGGAAATAACTAGAATGATTGTGTAAGGTAAATTGATGATCACGGGTGCACAGGTAATGGTGAATTTACAGGTATACTTGAATTCTAGTGGGTCATGTTATGTAAATTAATGTCAAAGTATAACACTCAAAGAACTAATAGACACAAGTTCATACACAAATACCTAACATATAATCAATGATTAAATATTCACAACTTTCCCACTGGGCGAAATCATGTGACACATGTAGAGCTACCAAGGACGACACTGTAGTAACTATCCCTTTTCTTCTTCTCTCTTTCATTTGTTCTGCTCCCCTATTAGATTTGTAATGATACAATTATCTGACTCAGAAGATTATCAAATGTCCCTTCTCAAACTGAACTAGTCTCGTACTGAGTCTACGGTACTTCACCTAAGATATGCGCGTACTTTAGAAGTATTATTCATTCTTTTTCGTGATGTCTACAAATTTCTTCCTACCTACTATAGAATTCGTTTCAACTTCATCGGCATCGTAAGGGACTCTCTAACATAAACCTTACAATCGAGAATGGACTGGAGTAATGGATTGCCGAGAAGCACGCCATGTGATGACATAGAAGACTATGTCTTGTCACTTCTCTCCTCCTCATTAGCTCGCACTTCATAAGACATTCTGGAGTCCAAAATTCCTCTATCAATTTCTTAAAGTATTTGATGAATGAATCCTCTATACCTTTTGACAGGATCTCAGCCTCTCTCGTTGATCAATTAGATTATGTTTGCAGCGGATTTAGCTCATTAATTAGCAATTAAAGCAAGAACATAAAAGATATTTCAAATTAAAGCATGAACATAGAGAGAAGAGTTTCTGCAAAACAATAAATGTTCTATTGGTTCGCACGTTTCGGCAATTAAAACAGTATGGTTACCCATCCTTTTATAGGCGGCAAAAGGATGGGCGTGATGTCCTTTTTCTGACATCACTGAATATTCAAATTACAACTGACAAAACATAAAACTACTGAAGATGTCAACAACTGACATCTTCTTACAAAAGTTCCTAAGTGCTGACAAAAGTAAACTACTGAAATCCTACAACAACTGAAGAACACTCTTCAGTCGTTTATAACTACTGATACTATAACAACTGAAGAACATGCTCTTCAGTTGTTGTACAACTACTGAAACAAAAATAAACTACTGAAAAGGAAAACCATCACAACAACTGAAGAAGACTTCTTCAGCTGTTGTGACAAACTCTGAAACTTCAGCACTTGGTCTTCAGACTTTGGTCTTCAGATGTTTCATCAGCTGATGACTTCAGTAGTTGTCATCAGCTGATGTCTTCAGTCGTTGTCTTCAGACTTTGTGCATCAGCAGTTGTTCATCAGTTCTTTAGTTCTTCAGACTTTGATCTTCAGCACTTGTCTTCAGTACTTGAAGTCTTCAGTACTTGTGTTTATCAGTACTTTAGACTTCAGTACTTGTCTTCAGTACTTTGGGATCTTCAGCTGTTGTACTTCAGTTCTTTGAACTTCAGCTGTTTATTCTTCAGACTTTGTCAGAACAGCTGATGGGAGTCTTCAGCAGTTGTTGCAGTGGCATGTGGGACTTAGAGGTTTTCCTGATCTTGGCTCATTGGTTCTTTTGGTCCAACAAACTCCCCCTGAACCAATGCAGCCAAAACCTCTAATTATTGGATGTCCCACTTATTGATGGCATAAAGATTGGTCTATTTCCTTCTAGATCAGATTAGAAGTTGACCCAGATAAGCACTGGCCAGAGAGGTAGTCTCAAGTGTTTGTTTGGCTAAGTATGGATGGGAGCTCTGTCTTGGGGAATTGGACACAGAGCTGTTACCCCATCCATGAGATCTACCTCCCACGTACAAGCCGGTAGGATTCTCGGGTGTAGGCCTGAAGAAAGATCAATTGTTCTTCTTTGGACAGGTCTTCAGGCATACCATCAAATAATCCCTCCCGATCGTACAGCTCTGAGATGAACTTGACCTGTTTACCATTATTGAGCTCAATTGTTGTGATTTGCCTATAAGCAAACTCATCAGGATGTTTACCCTCCAACAACAGGTTGAGCTCATTTCTCTGGAAATTCTCAAGCTTCTTATAGACCAGACCCTTCCTAACCACCCTATTATCTAGCATTGAAAAGGGTGATTGGCCGGCTCTATAAGCTTTCTCAAATTCCTCTACTATTTCCCAGGGTGGTATTACAAGAGCCACAGAGATCTCTTCATCTACAATTCTCTTTAATTGGCTCTTGTACCTCACAGGCATGTCCTTCTTGACTATCCTGTGAGCCACCCTTGGGTCAGGCCAAGTTCTCACCTTATCCTTTTCATATTGAAAAGTTTGTTTCAAGGTGAATAATCTCCGAGCCTCTTTCAGCATGTTTATTATAGAGGTCGAAGCAGCATAACATTTGTCAATGCTTTTCAGCATTTCCTCATCATGTTTCTTTTGCTGCTCCTCCTCTTCTAACTTAACCCTCACAGTGTCCTGCTGTGAGGTGGGAGTGATGGTTTGTGGTTTAGCTTTGGGTAGAGGTATAACTGCTGAAAGTGGCAGACTATCCTCCTCATCCTCCTCATCTTCTTCTTCTTGCAGCCTCAACACCCTTCTCTTCTTCACCAAGGGTGGATCATTGGCTGCGGGTTTTGATGGTGAAGGGGTTGGTTTTGTGGGTTGTGGTTTGGTTGTTGGTGTGGGAATGTTGGCAGGCACTGCTAGTAGCCTAGAGATAAGTGCTGGTTTGGTTAGCTTTACTAGCAGTGTCCTGTTCCCAGCACCGGCTTCAGATAGGGCCTCAGCAACCAGTCCTTTGGTAAAATCACCAGCCGAACAGATCTTGGTGGTTATTGCCAAGAGTCTGTCCCTGGTCCATGCCTTAACATCAAGGACTGGTCTGCCCAGATACTTCGAAGTGAACCTACTCATAGCCTCAAGTTTTTGTCTTTCTTCTTGGCTATGAGTAGTCCATCGGTATTCAATCTCTTTCCTCTCCATGTTCCTGATCTCTTGATCTAGCAAAGCAGTGTCCTTGTCAAAGCCTTGCCTGAACAGTTGTTCAATGACTTTGTTCATTGAACGGTTATGTTCAGCATCAGCCTCCTTGACAAGGGCTGCTAGATCAGGATCAGCCACCTTCTTTCCCTCTCCCTTATTCTTATCAGTGAAACTGAAATCCTTTTGGATTTCAGCCACTCCTATCTGCTCTACCTCCCTCACTTTCCTCTTCCCCTTCTCCCTCACCCTACTGGTCTCCTCAGCCAACTCCCTCTCTACCACCACCTCTTTCTCTGCCTCTTTTTCCTCCTCACCCCTCTTCCTCTTGTCTTGCACTGATGTCTCCCCCTTTTTGGGTGCATTGGTTGGGGTTTGACTATCAGCAAGAGCCTTAGATATGGCAACCTCCACCATGGGTTGTATGTATGTGGGAAGCCTCTCATCAAGGGTTTGGTTAACTATATCTTTAAGCATGGGTGTGATGAGAGGTAGGGATTTCTGGAGGATAGCATCCAGCTGCTCAGGGGGGTTCTGTCCCTGAGAGCTAGTGCCAGAAGCAGGGGCTGGTGGCTGAGTTTGTGGAAGTGGCTCAGTGTATGTGAGACCTTCAGGTGAAGGTGCCATCTGTGGGGTAGTGGTGGCAGATGGACTTCTATCCTGAGTCATCTGAGCAAGCAGCTCTTTGAGTCTGCTTATCTCATCCTCAAGGATAGTGTTTTGAGCAACTACATCAAAGAAGAAGCTCAGGTCATCATCAGCATAAGCTGAATCACCTGACCTCCTGACATTGTCAGGATGAACATGTCCTGAGTGTGGCTCAGTAATGACATGTGCCCTTTGTTCTTGGTACTGGGGACTTCTGGCCTCAGGATTGGATCCATCATTGGCCATTGCCTCTGGTGAGGTCTTAGAGATGTTACCAGCTTCACCCTGCTCAGATGTTGATGCAGGGGAAGTGGCAGCCTCACCAGATTGTTCTCTCTCCTTAGCCACACTTGGAGAGTGAACTGATTCTCTGTGCTGTGGGCTCTGATCAGCACTTGTGCCCACCCTCTCTTCGGTTGGAGTCTCCCCAGTTGTAATAGGTTTCTGGGGAGAGGGTGGAGTGCTCAGATCAGTCAGCACTCTGGCTATTACCAGTGTTGGGCTTAGTGGGGCAGTCTCCTCAGTATGTGGGCTAGAAGCAGTATGCACATGGGGAGGACTGTGCTCTTCAATGGCAGCCTCCTCAAGTGAGGAAGACCCCAGTAATGTGGTTGCCCCAAAATTGGTTACATCAGGCTCCTGTTGAGAGGAAGCCTGTGCGGTTGTGGTGGGTGGAGTCGTGGTACCTGCTGGAAGAATCGAGCCAGCAGGCACATCCTGCCTTTGTGTGGCAGGGGCATCCTCAGGGGACTCATCTCCCTGAGTAGCCTTTGTGGGCTTCTTTTTGGCTTTTGGCTTGGTGGGGACTCTGGATTTGGAGGTGGAGGCTGTGGGTTCCAGCTGCGTGGGTTTTCGCAGCCGGCCAGCCTGTTTCAGTGTTTGGTCGGAGTTGTGCCTGGAGTATACCTCGGCTTGAACAGCCATGGCAGGGACCCCAGTGCCAACTAGTCCCTCAGCCTGAAGCCGGTATTCGATCATGGCCATTATGAACCGTGGATATAAGTTCCAACGGTTAGGAAAAGGTTTTGTGGCCATGTCCTTGAGTTCCAAAAATAAAATTTCAGAAAAATTTAAAGGTTGTTTCTCAAGGATAGAATACAATACCTGTTGCCACCTTGTGGACATCTGGTCCCACGAAGAGGTCTTGGGAGCCAGACATACATTCACCATGTGAAAAATCAGTCGTTGGGGATCAGGAAGGTGTTTCTTCAACAAGGTGGAGGCGGAGAGGTTACCCTGATAGTCATGAGATGTGAAGGAGAGATCAAGGGTACCTTTGGGATAGGAGGTTGGGTGAGTGGCATCATCCAGCTCTAGGGTTTGGCGTAGAGTAGCTGGAGTGATAACCACCGGTTTGCCGTTGACGGAGGACCGGAGAGAGACCTCGGCATTCTGCTCTCCGGTTTGGACGGTTACATTGGTCCAAAACTCCGTCAAGGAGTTGGTGTATAAGGTGGGGTTCAAAAGAAAAGCCGTTTTGTAAGGTGAGTCGTGCATGAGATCGACGGCTTGATGAAATTTGGGCCATAATGGCGACTTGGTGAGATGGGCGACACAGTTGTGTCGAGGTTTCAGTTGCATGTTCGCCATTAATGGTGTATAGGAATTTCAGAGGTTTGTAAGGATTAGGTCAAGTGAGGAGTAAATGCTCTGAACATGGGGTATTTATAGGGTAGGGAAAAGGTTGAAATAAAACTACTGAAGGTTTTGGTGTTAGTCATCAGTTGTTGTAACAACTGATGACGTGGTTTTAACCTTCAGTGGTTGTAACATCTGAGGACTTGGTATTAGTCTTCAGTAGTTGAAACTACTGAGACTTTGGTTTTGTCCTTCAGATGTTGTGAACGACTGAAGAGTTACTGTCAGTCTTCAGTAGTTATGAACTACTGATGACCTAGTATTCTTCAGACGTTGGAACAACTGAAGACTTGGTGTTAGCCTTCAGTAGTTGTAAACTACTGAGATCAGTAGTTGTGAACTACTGAAGACATGGTTTTGCTTCAGCTGTTGTAAACAACTGAGGACTTGGTTTTAGTCTTCAGTAGTTGTGAACTACTGATGTCAGTAGTTATGAACTACTGAAGACATGCTCTTGTCCTTCAGTTGTTTGTGTATGAAACATCAGCTGTTGTTATCACCTGATGAGAAATGACTCATCAGCTGTTTCCATCAAATCAGTTGTTTCATACTAGCCTCCACACTTACTCATCAGCTTTTTGACTGATTTTCAGATGTTTCATTGACCCTTCAGCTTTTGTGAATATTTATGCCTTCAGCTCTTGTGATCAGATGTTCACAAGTGCTGATGAAATATTCTTCAGAGCTGGTGAACAAATTTTGTCTTCAGTATTTATGTAAGATTACACATCAGTACTTATTACCAAAATTTGTTCTTCAGTACTTATTTAATTGAAAATCATACATCAGTAGTTGTAATCCACTTCACTACAACAGTTTTTTTTCAATAAATAATGTACATCAGTACTTTGAGTCAGTTTAGTCTTCAGTAGTTGTGAAAGAGCTGAAGACTAAATTTCTCATCAGTACTTATATTTGACCTTTGCTCTTCGGTTGTTGTGAACTAAGAGTACCAGCATAGGTCAAGTCATTCAAGCTGCAGCATACCAAGCCTTAGTACCAAATTTTGGAATGTGGCACTATCTAAAGGCTTAGTAAAAATGTCTGCAAGCTCATCAGCACTAGGCACAAACTTAGGATCAATCAGACCTTTCTCATAGCAATCCCTGATAAAATGATGTCTGATCTCAATATGCTTGGTCCTAGAGTGTTGGACTGGATTCTTAACAATACAAAGAGCTGAAGCACTATCCATTAATAATGGAGTCTTAGTCTCAGTAATGCCATAATCCAGAAGTTGGTTCTGAAGCCAGAGTATTTGAGAGGTACAACTTGCAGCAGCAATATACTCAGCTTCAGCAGTGGATGTAGCAACTGATGTTTGTTTCTTACTCTGCCAAGAAACTAAACAATTGCCTAGGAATTGGCAACCACCAGAAGTGGATTTTCTGGTGACTTTGCATCCTGCATAGTCACTATCAGAGAAAGCAACTAATTTGCATGAATGCCCAGCTGAATACCAAAGTCCTAGTGATTGGGTACCTTGCAGATATCTAAAGATCCTTTTGACTGCAATCAAATGGGATTCTTTAGGTGCAGCCTGAAATCTAGCACAAGCACATGTTGAAAACATGATGTCTAGTCTAGAAGCTGTAAGGTACATCAAGGACCCAATCATACATCTGTAAAGGGTTTCATCAACCGCTTTACCTTTCTGATCAACATCTAGTTGTGTGATGCTGCTCATGGGAGTAGAACAGGGCTTACAGGATTGTAAATCAAACTTATTCAGCAACTCTTTGGTATACTTGGACTGATGGATGAAGATTCCATCATCCAGTTGTTTGATTTGCAAGCCCAGAAAGTACTGTAATTCTCCCATAGCACTCATTTCAGATCTCAGCTTCATAAGCTTTGTAAATTCATCACACAACTTTGGATCAGAGGATGCAAAGATGATATCATCAACATAAATCTGAACAAGGAGCTTATGGTGTCCCACAGTCTTGATGAATAAGGTTTTATCAATGGTGCCTCTAGTGAACTTGTTCTCTAGAAGAAAGGTTGAGAGTGTCTCATACCAGGCTCTAGGTGCTTGCTTCAGCCCATAAAGAGCCTTATCAAGCTTGTACACCCAATCAGGATGTTTATTGTCCTCAAAGCCTGGTGGTTGACACACATAAACCTCTTCTTTGATTTTTCCATATAGGAAGGCACTTTTGACATCCATTTGATAAACTTTGAGACTGTGAAAGGCAGCATAAGCTAAGAACAGTCTAATTGCTTCTAGTCTGGCCACAGGTGCAAAGGTCTCATCATAATCGATTCCTTCCTCCTGTGCAAACCCTTGAACAACCAGTCTGGCCTTGTTCTTGACAATTTGGCCCTTCTCATCTGTTTTGTTCCTGAATACCCACTTGGTGCCTATAGCACACTTACCTTTGGGTAATGGAACAAGCTCCCACACTTGCTGTTTCTTGAATTGAAGTAGCTCAAGCTGCATAGCTTCCACCCATCCATTGTCTCTTAAAGCAATATGATAGTTCTTTGGTTCTTGCTGACTGATGAAGAGAGCATAGAAGCAGAAGTTGGACAATTGATTCCTGGTTGAAACTCCAGCATGAATATCACCAATGATTTGTAAAGTGGGGTGATTCTTGAGCTCTTGATAAACTATGATATCTGTGCAAGTGTTTGTAGACCCATCAGCAGCAACAGATGGTGATGGAGATTCCTGAAACCATGTAGAGGATGGCAGCTCAAATGAAGTAGAGCAAGCAGAAATCTCATCAGCATTTGTAGTGGATGGAGCTGCTGAGGCTACAGGAGCATCAGGTTCAGTGGAATTAGGCAGGTTGTCACTGAACTTGAAGAGGTGAGTACTGACTTCATCATCTTCAGTCCCACCAGGTGGAGATCTGTTGACAGGCTCAACAGATGGAGGTTGATAAGGAACATATTGCAGTATTTCTAGATCAAACAGCTCCACAGGGTTTTGTGGAATCTTGTCCTTTGGAGATTCATTGAACTTAACATGCAAAGTTTCTTCAACCCCTTTGGTTCTACAGTTGAAGACTCTGTATGCTTTGCAAGTTGATGAATAACCAACAAAGTACCCTGCATCCACCTTACTAGCAAACTTATGGAGTGGGTTGCTAGTGTTGAGAATGAAACAAGGACACCCAAAGGCTCTAAAGAATGAAATAAGAGGGGCCAAATGATGAAGAACTTCATAGGGAGTCTTCATCATCCTCTTATTTACTAAGGCTCTATTCTGTACATAGCAAGCTGTATTGACAGCTTCAGCCCAAAAGGTCAGTGGCAGCCCTGAGTCAGCCAACATTGACCTTGCTGCTTCAATGAGGGTCCTGTTCTTTCTCTCCACCACTCCATTCTGTTCAGGAGTTCTTGGAATGCTAAACTGCCTTCTAATTCCCTTGGACAGGTAGAAGTCATCAAGTGTGTGGTTTCTAAATTCTGTTCCATTGTCACTCCTCACACACTTGACCTGTAGGGAATACTGCTTTTCTACTTGTAACACAAAGTTCAATATTGTCTTTGCTGCTTCATCCTTGGAGTGCAAGAAGAAAGTCCATACAAACCTGGAGTAATCATCCACAATTACCAGGCAGTATTTCTTCTTTGCCATGCTCATTACTCTGACAGGACCAAAGAGATCCATGTGCAGAAGTTGTAAGCAGGCAGTGGACTTTGGTTCTTCTATTGAAGGGAATGAAACTTTGTGTTGTTTTCCTTTCAAGCAAGCAGTGCAGTCATCTTCACACTTGAACTCCTTCAGAGGCAATCCTCTTACTAAACCATGGCTTATAAGCTGATTCATGTTCTTGAAATTAACATGACCCAGCCTTCTATGCCATAGTGTAGATTCTTGAGGAGATGCCTTGGAGAATAGGCAAGGATGGCCTTTTAGATCCATCTTTTTGGAAAGATCTAAGGCATACACTCTTCCTGTCCTGTTGGCCTTCAGGAGAGTGTGTTCATCCAATGCCTTGTCAATCAAACTCAGAACTTTGGATGACAGAATCCTACAGTTCTGGCTTGTGAAAAGGGCAACATGGCCTTTGTCACACATTTGACTGACACTCAAGAGGTTGTACTTGAGATTCTCCACATGGTTAACATCATCAAACCTTATTTCCCCGTTGGAAACAAAGCCTTTTCCGACGATGTAACCCTTTGCATCATTGCCAAAAGAAACAAATCCCTTCTTTCCTTGAGAGTAGTCATTAAGAAGGGAGCTGCTTCCAGTCATATGCATGGATCCTCCACTGTCTACATACCAGATGCTTCTATGGCATGTTGAAGAACCCTGCAAACACAACCATGTGTTAGTTAGTCTTGGAGACCCAAACCTGCTTGGCTTTGGGTCTGTTCTCAGCTACAGGTGTAGCACTAACAGGGGTGTTGTGAGTGACAGCTTGAGGTGAAGAAGATGGTACAGAAGAGGAACCCTTTGGCTTGGACTTCCTTTTCTGTGGTTTCAACACAGGAGCATCTAAGTGGTTGACTCTTCCCACTAGCTGCTGAACCATCATCACCAATTGTGTCTGATTCTGTGATAGGGCTTTCAGCTCTTCAGACATATTGGAGTTTGCTGATGATGAGTTCCTATGTTGTACCATCTTTTTCTGAGCAACCTCAGCTGTTGCCTGAGTAATCCCTACCTTCTTGGATTTAACTTTGGCCCTAGGGATTTCAGGCTTGGATGTTGCCAGTACAAACTTGGTTTCAAACTCATTCTTCATTTTATTGATGCTCTCAGTAATTTGCTCCTTCTGTTTGAGTTTGGAACCCCTTTTGTACCAGCAATCATCAGTAAGATGATTGAACAAGCCACATATCTCACATGGCTTTTTCTTCATCTTATGCTGATCATCAGCTGAAGAGGATTTAACTGCTGAAGACTTGTTCTTCAGCTGTTTGTCATCAGTACTAGCAGTTTTCTTCCTAGTGACTGCTTTCCTGGTATCCTCTCTAGCTGTCTTCAAACCTTTCCTACTGTTAGTTTTCTTCTCTTTAGTGCTAACAGTATTTGAGGTTTGAACTTCAGATGTTGTCACTTGCTCTCCAGTACCTTCAATACTTCTAGTGACAACTCCTGAGTTGATCAGCCTTTTGGTCATGTGATAGTCTATCTCTGATGATGCTGATTCAGAGGATAGTAAGTCACATGATGAGAAGGATTGGTTATTGCTCTCCCCATCAGATTCAACTTCTGCTCTTGAAATGAAGTTTGTGGGAGGAGCAGTGTGATTATAACCAATGCCAAACTTCACATTGGAAGCTGTTTGCTTGCTAAGAAGCATTTCAAAACCCTTGCAAGATTGCACCCATCGATCACACTCAACTTGGGTGGTCGCAAGAGTTTCCTTGAGGTCCTTGTACTTCTCTAGAAGTACATCTTCCCTAGCTTTACTATCTTTGATTTGGCAGTTGAGCTTGTAAATCTCATCATTTTTATCTTTTAGAACAACCTCAAAATCAGCTTTTCTTTTGGAAATAGTGTGCTCAAGCTCAAGATTTTTATCTATTAAAGCTACATTTGCTTCTCTAATAGAAGCAAATGCTGCTATGCATGACTCTAAACAAAGCTTGGCTTTTGCCTCAGTGGATACCTGAGATGAGGCATTGGATGATGACCCTTCAGCAGAATCAAGGGCCATCAGAGCAAGATTTCCAAAAGGTTGATCACCACCATGTTGACCAGCACCTTGGAGTAGTGGTTCCTGACCAGATAGCTCTTCTGGTAGACTACTCCAGTCAACAGCAGTTGGGGTGAAAAAGCTTTGTTGTTGAGGTTGTGTGTGGTGATGAGATTGGGAAGAATGAGGCTCTGGAAGAGCATGAGGTGGTTGAGCCGGGGGTGCTTGAGGTTGACCAGGCTGAGGCATGTAGTAACAGGGGTAAGGATAAGGCATATGACCCTGTGGCACAAAATAAGCAGGTGGTACTTGTGCTTGAGATGGATGGGGAGAACTGTAGGAAGGTTGCCCTTTGTGCTGTGAGCTATTGCTGGGAAAAGTCACAAAGGGTGCAGATGAGTTAGATCCAGATGATCTACACTCTCTTGCAAAGTGTCCAAGCCTTTGGCACTTGTGACACCTCAACTTGCTCTTGTCAAAACCAACTTTGGTTTTGCCAGAGAGTCCTGGGAATTTCCTACCAGTTCTTTTGTAGAACTTCTGAGATCGGATATTTATCATTGCCATTTGGTTCAAAATATCCATCTCTTCCAAATCATCATCTGGAATGCCCTTCAAATCCTCCATCAGAAAACACAAGTTGTCACCACCTCCTCCTGAACTACCGACACCAACAAAAGCTTGTTCTGAGTTTGTAGAGAAATCAATATGCTCATCATAAGAACTTTCTGATGAAGCATATTCTGACTCATGACTTATCAAGGCAGTATTACCTTGGACAAATTCATCAGCAAGTTTGCCAGAAGATGACAACTTCCTCTTTTGCTCTACCTCTCTCTCAAAAGTGAGTAGTTTCCCATGAAGTTGGGTGAGAGATAAAGTGTCAAGGTCAGCACTAGAGCGTAGGACAATGGTATATGTGTCCCATCTCTCAGGCAATGACCTGAGGAACCTGTTGTTCATCTGGCTTTTGGAGTACTCTTGTTTAACCATCTTCAGCTCAGAGATTAAACAAGAGAACCGCTCAAACTGCTGGGTCAGAGTCTCACCCTTTCTATATGAGAAAGTCTCATATTGTTGGGCAAGGATTTCCCTATTGTTTGCTAAGACCGAATCAGTTCCTCCAAATTGTTCCTTTAGAGCAACCCATAGGTCATGAGCAGACTCATGATGCAAGAGCCCTGAATATATCTCGTTTGGAATGGCCATGGCTAAAATTCCATGGGCTCTAGCATCAATTTCAAACAGCTTTAGATCTTCGTCCGAATACTGTTCAGGTTTCTTCGCAACCTGTTCATTAGATTCCGGGACGTTCACCATAGGCTTGTATGGCCCATGCACCACTGACTTCCAACAACCAGCACTGTTGACAGCCAAGTGGTGCAGCATACGTCTTTGCCATATGTTATACTCGTTCCTAACCAGCATCGGAGGCTTGGTTGCGGAACCAGTATTGTGAGGATCATTGGTTGGTGTTGTCATCTCAGGGTTTGGTCAAGAACAAGTTTAAACACGACAATCGTAACTCAAAACCACCAAAAGACCTCAAGATTTTGGCCGGAAACAGCAGAAACTCACTCTCTATGACTAACTCTTGCAAATTACTAATTCGATCAAACTGAGAGATCAAAAGAGCAGTTTCAAATGATCAATGGTAAGATCGATCAATGATTAACCTGCTCTGATACCATTTGACAGGATCTCAGCCTCTCTCGTTGATCAATTAGATTATGTTTGCAGCGGATTTAGCTCATTAATTAGCAATTAAAGCAAGAACATAAAAGATATTTCAAATTAAAGCATGAACATAGAGAGAAGAGTTTCTGCAAAACAATAAATGTTCTATTGGTTCGCACGTTTCGGCAATTAAAACAGTATGGTTACCCATCCTTTTATAGGCGGCAAAAGGATGGGCGTGATGTCCTTTTTCTGACATCACTGAATATTCAAATTACAACTGACAAAACATAAAACTACTGAAGATGTCAACAACTGACATCTTCTTACAAAAGTTCCTAAGTGCTGACAAAAGTAAACTACTGAAATCCTACAACAACTGAAGAACACTCTTCAGTCGTTTATAACTACTGATACTATAACAACTGAAGAACATGCTCTTCAGTTGTTGTACAACTACTGAAACAAAATAAACTACTGAAAAGGAAAAACCATCACAACAACTGAAGAAGACTTCTTCAGCTGTTGTGACAAACTCTGAAACTTCAGCACTTGGTCTTCAGACTTTGGTCTTCAGATGTTTCATCAGCTGATGACTTCAGTAGTTGTCATCAGCTGATGTCTTCAGTCGTTGTCTTCAGACTTTGTGCATCAGCAGTTGTTCATCAGTTCTTCAGTTCTTCAGACTTTGATCTTCAGCACTTGTCTTCAGTACTTGAAGTCTTCAGTACTTGTGTTTATCAGTACTTTAGACTTCAGTACTTGTCTTCAGTACTTTGGGATCTTCAGCTGTTGTACTTCAGTTCTTTGAACTTCAGCTGTTTATTCTTCAGACTTTGTCAGAACAGCTGATGGGAGTCTTCAGCAGTTGTTGCAGTGGCATGTGGGACTTAGAGGTTTTCCTGATCTTGGCTCATTGGTTCTTTTGGTCCAACATAATCATTGTCATAGAACCACTTAATCCAAAGAAATATTCTTAGCATCAGCTCCGATAATGATTAACAATCACCTTTCTTAGTACCATATGCTTATGAATTCGTTCATCATCAACAAATCGTTAGCCACCTACTAACAATCTTAACTTGCAACATAAGTTAAAATTATTTTAACTATGCTTTTAACCGACCGTGTTATTGGTAAA
Organism: Flaveria linearis; assembly: GCA_024085815.1. Classification (NCBI taxonomy): domain Eukaryota; kingdom Viridiplantae; phylum Streptophyta; class Magnoliopsida; order Asterales; family Asteraceae; genus Flaveria; species Flaveria linearis. The sequence continues at coordinate 33,820,950 of CM044007.1, read as the reverse complement.
ATTCTGAGTGCCAGAATAAGTAGGAGTTGAGACCTCGTTCTAGAATCCTGATTTCCATAGAGATAAAGGCACAAGTGCTAGAGATATTTTCCCAAAAAAACTAATCTTCAAGCTTTCAAAATGAAAATCCGAGTCTACAACTTCTGTAAATTGCCGGTTTTCACTCACCCTCTACTCAAGATTTATTCTCTATAAAAATTCTTGGCCTAACGAGTGGTGCTTCTCACGTTAAACCCACTATCATGACCTTTATCGTTAAAAACACGTGATTGTAGATGTGGACAACTTTGAAACCTTCTAAGTCATCCCTACCCCGAGAGCTCTACTATTTGGGTGATAAATTCGTGATACGAGAGCGAAGATCACAAAGTTAGATTACAATCTCAAAGTTATATAATAAATTATTAGAGCGGTAGTTAGCTCCCTTTTACTAGCGAGCACCTTCATGAGGTTCTAAATCTGTTCAAGTCAATGCTGTAGATGATAGTAAAAAATCCATGTAGGAAGGCTCACAGATTGAGCTTAAAGGATGGTATTGCTCCAAAAGAGGTATTAAGAAACATAGAAGATCAACTACAAGAAATCTCACATGATTAAATTGAAGGAATTAATCTGCCCAAGATACATATTAAATTGATGTGGCTAATGTGATATGATCCAAGTCGGGTCATACCCAATAACAAGCCAAACAAACACCAAAAAAAATATTTATTCGTGGATAAGATCGCACAAATAAATATTAACACCAATATAGAAACTGGGTTTTCTAAATCATTGCTTTTGTAAATGAACAACATTATATGGATAATTTGTTCATGAGAAATTACTTGTTTTATTATTTAAGTTTGTTAAGTAATATCAAACAAAAGTGTATTGTATTTTATAAGATTAAAAGGGTTTTAATTTTATAAAAATAGAGTGCAAGAGTGGATCTTTTATAAAAATTCAAATGAGAGGGAAACCCTCTTGTGGGACCATTTTTCGGCCGCCCCTTGGGGCATGAGAGGTCTCTCATTAGTCTTGGTTCATGCAAACTTCATTCACTAGTACACTCTTCTCCAAATACACCTTTCTCTCACACACACAAAGCAAAGGAAATTCTCTCATTCCTCTCTCTAAAATTCAGATTTTAGAGCTGAAATACAAGGTTTTTTTCAGCCTTCAAACAAGTGTTCTTGGCTGAAAAATCGATCTTGAAGAGGGTTTTTCAAGTTGGTGTTGCAAGACCTAGCAAGTGGGTGTTTGAAGGAACCTTGGGGTATCATCTCTTGAGGACTTCTACCTTGAAGTGTTGACATTCAAACATCATCTTCTAGCCTTCATATCCATGGTTCTAAAGGTAGTATATGTGGTTGATATATGTATGTTATGATAGTATGTTCTTCCATATAAAATGATCCTTGATTTGGGTTTTGATTTAACATATGTATATGATACATAAACTCACGTTTTGAACATAAAATCCGCTGCGTTTTACATGTTAAATCGTTAATGTGTCTTTGATAAACATCTATAAAACCCATCAATGGCATAAAGAGCAGGATTATATGTATACATGCTTCAAACATGAATTTTTCGGGTCATTTTTTCTATAAAAAGTGGGCTGGAAATTTCTCTAAATGGAAGTCCCTTTGTTTTTCAAGATGTTACTTTATATGCATGTAAGGATCTTGAAAAATATGAATCATAAGATGGTTTGTTTGTTTGGACAAAACCCACTTGTTCTTGGTTTATGTTGGCCAAGAACTTGGGTTAAAAGGGGCTGCCAAAAATCGATAGATATGTACATATTTGGATGTGTTTTAAATGCATAAAACCTAGCCATGACCTTGTGTTTGATTATTTGTGGTTGTGATTCATTTGAATGTAATAAAGGGTATGTAATTTATTTATTTCATTTGGTATGTAATAAGTAGATTAGCTTGCACTTTATTTTACTAGAAAAATGTATTAGGACCTTTTCTATGTAATATGTATTTTGGGGCTGTTTTGTGAGACAAAGATGGTGCCTAAAGATGGTAGTGGAATCACAACACAAAAGGCAAACTTGAAGCATTTGGATGCAAGTTCAAGTGGGAGTTCATCAACACAACAATGTGTCATGTTTTTACCCTAGGAATGACCACTTGACACACTTGTTATGGCAAGCAAGTGTGATCAAAATAGTTGGCTATGGTTATGCACTTATTTTTTATGTTTGGTTGATTATTTGGTTGTTTGGTTGTGTTTAATATTTTAATTGAAAATAGACAAACTAGTTAACCAACTATCATAAATCAAGCATAAAAATGGTTCTTTATAATCATTAAAGGAATTAATAAAATGTGTTTATTAAAGGTTAATGATTTAATAAAAATGGGTTTTATTAAAAGGAACCTTGAAAATAGTTTTTCAAATAATACCATGCATTTGAATGCATACAAGTTGTATGGTATAAAAGGCTTTTTCTAAAAACTAGAATTTTAGAAACTACAAAAACCCTTTTAAAACAAGTTTAACACTATCCTTTTAAACAACACTCAATTCACTTGTGACTTATTTATGGGATAAAGGTCACCTAACCATAAATATAGAAACTTGTGAAGTTGAGGTGAAATTACCATATTTGTGAGATAAAGGTCACCTAACCACTTATATTTGTAAAATCATACGTGTGTCTAAGTAGGACGACTTGATTTGGAAATTATACATTAGGATCACCGAAGCATGACGTACAAACGGTGTTGATGGGATAAACATGCCAAACAAAACATAAGATGTTTAAAACGATCCCATATAACTAGAAATTGTAATAGGTTATAATTGTTAAACGTTGACTACCTTGTTAATTTAAATAAAGGGATAAAGGTCACCTAACCGATATTTAAATGTAATGTTGGGTTCTAGATTTTAATTATTAATTGTCTATGAGACATAAAAGGGTATTAATAATTAAAATGCTTAAATATCAAAATACTAAAATTTGAACTTTGTAAAATTGTAGATGGCTAACAACAACAATGCAATCCCGACCGTCCACAACCTATCACTAAGAACCATCCTTGAAAAGGAACGTCTAAACCATGGGAACTTCATGGATTGGTACCGAAACTTGAGAATCATTCTCAAGTAAGAAAAGAAGTCCTATGTGTTAGACAATCCCATTCCCGATCAACCCGATGAAAATGACGTAGAGGCCTTTACCGACTGGGTCAAATACACCGAGGACTCTATGCAAGTCTCATGTCTCATGCTAGCGAGTATGATTCCCGATTTGCAAAAGGACTTCGAGAACCACAATGCCTATGACATGATCACCCAGTTGAAGGAAATGTTCTAACAACAATCAAGGGTGGAGCGCTTCGAAACCGTTCGAGCACTCCATGCATGTCGGATGGACGAGACCCAATCGGTATCATCTTACGTTCTTAAGATGAAGAGCCACATTGATCACCTTGAAAGGCTTAACTGTCATGTGTCCAACGAGTTGGCAACGGATTTGATCCTCAACTCCCTATCAAAGAAGTTTGATAGCTTTGTTATGAACTATAACATGAATGGATGGGACAAGAGCATTGGTGAGCTTCATTCAATGCTCAAAATGGCCGAGGCAGGCATGGGTAGAAAGGTTCTACCGGTCCTTACGATCAATGAAGGAGGTAGTAGGAAGAGGCACCTCCCCGACCCTAGGGCAAGTGTTGCCAAAGGGAAGGGGTACGTCAAGGGGAAGGGTAAGGGTAAAGCAAAAGTGGAACCGCCCAAACCGAAAGAAAAGAAGCAAAAGGTTGCTCAAGATGACCCATGTTTTGAGTGTGGTGAGGTAGGCCATTGGAAACGCAATTGTCTGGTCTATCTCAAAGAGTTGAGATCGAAGAGGGACGCGGGGCGAACCTCAGGTACAATCTTTATGATACATGTTGAGCTAAATGTTATTTCTTCTAACACATGGGTATTGGATACCGGATGTGGAACTCACATTTGCATTTTGTTGCAGGGGTTCATAAGAAATGAGCATTATGCAAAAGGGGATATTAGTCTCTTTATGGGCAATGGTGCAAAGGTTCACGTGGAAGCCCAAGGAGACTACATTTTGAAGCTTCCAAGTGGTTTGGAAGTTATTTTAAAGAATGTTTTGTATGCTCCTAGTTTGACTAGGAACATTATTTCAGTTTCCCATTTAAGATAATGTGATTATGATTTCAAGTTTGTTGACAATGATATTCATCTTTCTTTAAATCATATGTTTTATTTTAAGGCTATACCTTGCAATGGTATTTATGAATTGGTTCATGAAAACACGACATATGATAGTTCAATGTACCAAGCAACCACTAAAAGGCTCAAACAAGATTTGAGTGATTCCTATCTTTGGCATTGTCGCCTTGGTCACATAAACAAGAATCGTATGCAAAAACTCCAAAAGAATGGTCTTTTGAAAACTAATGAAAATGATTCATTTGATGTATGCGAGTCTTGTTTACAAGGTAAAATGACAGAGGCCCCTTTTAGTGGGACAAATGAAAGGGCAAAGGATTTATTAGGGATCATATATTCGGATGTATGTGGACCTTTTAAACCAATAACTAGGAATAGTGAAAAATACTTCATTACCTTTACCGATGACTATAGTCGTTACGGGTATGTGTACTTGTTAAGACACAAACATGAATCTTTTGAAATGTTCAAAATCTTCAAGAATGAAGTAGAAAATCAACTCAACAAAATGGTCAAGATTCTTCATACAGATAGAGGAGGTGAATACCTAAGTAGTGAATTTCAAGAGTATCTTAGAAGTTGTGGGATTGTCTCACAACTTACTCCACCTGGAACACCACAACATAATGGTATGTCTGAGAGGAGGAATCGGACTCTATTAGATATGGTTCGATCTATGATGGCTAGAAGTACACTACCTCTATCATTTTGGGGTTTCGTGTTGCTCTCCGCGGCCCGTATTTTAAATATGGCCCCAACCAAGAAAGTGGAAAGGACACCTTTCGAAATATGGCATGTAAGGCTTCCATCATTATCATAGTTAAAGGTTTGGGGATGTGATGCTTATCCTAAGCAATACATTCCAAACAAACTGGGAGGCCGATCCATAAAGTGTATCTTCATTGGATATCCTAGAGATTGTATTGGATATTATTTCTATGATACGACAGAGCAGAAAGTGTTTATTGCTCAAAAGGCAGAGTTCTTGGAAACTAAGTTTCTTTCGGAAGAAACTAGTGGAAGAGCAGTGGAACTTGAAGAGGTTCGAGATTCACAAGACGATACACAATTGGTTGATACTAGCAATCAACATGAGGATGTTGAGAATGATCATATAGATGATCAAGATACACATAACGTTCATAAATCTGGTAGAATTAGTGTTCCTCCTGAGAGATATGGATTTTTCATGGATCGATGCAATGTGGTAGATTCGGATGAACCAACCACATACCATGATGCAATGTCAAAACCTGATTTTGACAAATGGCAAGAAGCCATGAACGTTGAGATGCAATCCATGTATGATAACCAAGTTTGGGAATTGGTTACGCCACCTCTTAAGTCCAAGATAGTTGGAAGTAAGTGGGTTTTCAATAAGAAAACCGATATGCATGGAAACTTGGATAACTATAAAGCTAGACTTATAGCAAAAGGTTTCACACAAACTCAAGGGGTTGATTATGATGAAACCTTCTCGCCTGTGGCAATGCTAAAGTCTATAAGGATATTGTTTGCCATAGAAGCATATTATGACTATGAGATTTGGCAAATGGATGTCAAAACCACTTTCCTTAATGGATATCTTGAGGAAGATGTCCATATGAAACAGCCTGAAGGTTTTGTTGATTCAAAACATCTTAACAAGGTATGCAAGTTAAAGAAGTCGATCTATGGATTGAAACAAGCGTCAAGAAGTTGGAATCACCGTTTTGATGATGAAGTAAAGAAATTTGGCTTCATCAAAAATGCTGATGAAGCTTGTGTATATAAGAAAGCTAGTGGGAGCACTATCACTTTCCTTGTATTATATGTCGATGACATTTTACTACTTGGAAATGACATTCCAACCTTGAAAGGTGTAAAAGCCTGGTTTGGAAGCTGTTTTTCCATTAAGGATCTTGGTGAAGCAGCCTATATTTTAGGAATAAAGATCTATAGGGATAGATCAAGACGGTTGATAGGTTTAAACCAAAGTGCATACATTGAAAAGATCTTGAAAAGGTTCAAGGTGGAGAATTCTAAGAAAGGTTTGGTACCTATTCAAAAGGGTTGAACAAGAAAGAATGAATGGAGTCCCATATGCATCTACTATAGGATCCATCATGTATGCAATGATATGTACTAGGCTGGACGTGTCATATACTTTAAGCATGACAAGTAGATATCAGCAGAATCCTGGTAATAGTCATTGGATGGCTGTTAAGAGTATTTTGAAATACCTTAGAAGCACTAAGGATATGTTCTAAATATATGGATCTGGTGAGGAGGAGCTCGTTGTAAAGGGTTACACGGATGTGAGTTTCCAAACTGATCGAGATGATTCTCGATCACAGTCGGGATATGTCTTCATTATGAATGAAGGAGCGGTCTCTTGGAAGAGCTCAAAGCAAGATGTAGTGGCACTATCTACAACAGAATCAGAATACATCGCCGCTTCATTGACAGCTCAAGAAGCTGCGTGGCTTAGGAAGTTCATTGTTGATCTAGGGGTCGTTGCTACCATTCAAGACCCCCTAGAGATCTTTTATGACAACGAGGGTGCGATTGCTCAAATCAAGGAACCTCATGCTCATCAAAAGACTCGACACATTGACCAAAGATTCAACTACATAAGGGATGAAGTTGAAAAGGGAAAGATATGTATTCGCAAAATTCACACCGATCAAAACATTGCGGATCCATTCACGAAGCTCCTAGATAGGTCAAAGCATGAAAGTCATACTTGTGCCTTAGGACTTCGATATTCTAGTGATTGGACTTGATCAAATTTTGTATTTGGATATTGGAACTTATGTTATTTGACTTAATTATATGGTTATGATTTTCATTTGTTCTTCAATTTTAGCATGTTTAAGTCCGTGAATAAGTAAGTTATTCTAAACGTCCGTAGTCGATCATACTTGTGGGAATAACTATGAATGTAAGACTATAATGAACTTGGATTGGTTGGTATTCATAAGGTATGAATATAGAGCAAGAGGTTGCTACCAAGGTTCATTGATATCAATGGGATATAGATATTGGACCGACCCGCTCTCAATTATTTCTGCATGGAATCTTTGTGATTAGTCATAAAAGATATTGAGTAAAGGCGAATATCATTGTATCCTCAGACCGGAGATACATATTGGGTCTTGATATTCACCAAGTATTGTACTTTGACTTAGTACTTTGCTGTTCTGAAAAATTGGCAGTACATAAGGCTGAGTTCAGGTATGACATAAGGTGATTGTGAGAGACGTATGTAGTCAAGATGGAATTTGTTCCTCTTATTCGTTGAGAATTAGATTTCTAAGGCCTATTAAAGTTAAATCAACGGAGAATGACAATTCTATGTCTCTGGGATTTAACATGACATCTGTAACAAAATGATAAATGATTGATTCACCTAAATCGTATTCCAGTAAGGTACTTGAAAAAGATGATGTTATTGAATGGCACTTAGTCATATACATTAGGGGTAGCAAACCGTTGCTAGGCGTTATTTGCTGCTTGCATCAATCTTTATGAATCTTGTGCAAGTGGGAGATTGAAGGAATTGATCTACCCAAGATACATATTAAATTGATGTGGCTAATGTGATATGATCCAAGTTGGGTCATACCCAATAACAAGCCAAACAAACACCGAAAAATATATTTATTCGTGGATAAGATCGCATAAATAAATATTAACACCAATATAGAAACTGGGTTTTCTAAATCATTGCTTTTGTAAATGAACAACATTATATGGATAATTTGTTCATGAGAAATTACTTGTTTTATTATTTAAGTTGGTTAAGTAATATCAAACAAAAGTGTATTGTATTTTATAAGATTAAAAGGGTTTTAATTTTATAAAAATAGAGTGCAAGAGTGGATCTTTATAAAAATTCAAATGAGAGGGAAACCCTCTTGTGGGACCATTTTTCAGCCGCCCCTTGGGGCATGAGAGGCCTCTCATTAGTCTTGGTTCATGCAAACTTCATTCACTAGTACACTCTTCTCCAAATACACCTTTCTCTCACACACACACAAAGCAAAGGAAATTCTCTCATTCCTCTCTCTAAAATTCGAATTTTAGAGCTGAAATACAAGGTTTTTTTCAGCCTTCAAACAAGTGTTCTTGGCTGAAAAATCGATCTTGAAGAGGGTTTTTCAAGTTGGTGTTGCAAGACCTAGCAAGTGGGTGTTTGAAGGAAGCTTGGGGTATCATCTCTTGAGGACTTCTACCTTGAAGTTTTGACATTCAAACATCATCTTCTAGCCTCCATATCCATGGTTCTAAAGGTAGTATATGTGGTTGATATATGTATGTTATGATAGTATGTTCTTCCATATAAAATGATCCTTGATTTGGGTTTTGATTTAACATATGTATATGATACATAAACTCATGTTTTGAACATAAAATCCGTTGCATTTTACATGTTAAATGGTTAATGTGTCTTTGATAAACATCTATAAAACCCATCATAAATCACTTGAGGTCTAACTACAATGAAATGATAAACATGCAGTAGATAGTAGACAAAGAAGACTTGCACAGCAAACTCCGGTCATAAGCACCCTCTACAGGGCACGGTTACCTCGGAGAATATGAAGCGAGAAAAAGGTCATCTAGAAGGTTGACCTTAACTGGGAAGCACTATAACGGAAATAGTGGGAACGCTTGTATGGAGGTACTGAGGTTGCTCTTAAGGAATTTGAATAGAGAGAAGTAGTGATGTATGGAGGTACTGAAATTGAAGCTTATGTTAAGGAGCTCGTGGAAGGAAGGCAGATCTGAGAGTTGTTAGATAAACGGTTCATAAGACATAGTGTGTCACCTTGGAGAACACCGTTACTCTTTGTGGGAAGAAGAATTGAATGCTCCTAATGTGGATAGACTATCGAGAGTTAAATAAAGTCACCGAGAAGAAGCGATACCCTCTTCCCAGAATTGCTAACCTGTTTAACCAGTTGCAAGATGCTAATTACATCTCAAATGTTATCAGCCGAGAGTAAAAGGAGAATGACGTTACAAAGTTTCCATTTAAAATAAAATATGGCCAATATGAAAATCATATTCAAGCCTGTTCGGGCTAACTGACGCATCCACGGTTTCATGAGCCTTATGAATAGGATTTGTAAGCCATACTTAGACATGTCTGTTATCTTGTCATTGCTAATAAGCTTGAAATTTGAAATGATTAGCTAAAATTTAGGAATATCAAAGTCTGGGAAGTAGTAAAAACCCCGTTGAGATACGTCAATGTTTAGGTTTAAACGAAAATTGTAGAAGGATTAATAAAAGCTTCACTCGTGCAGCTATATGACTGGCATTGTTATCCCAGAAAATGCAGAATTCGTCTGGGCATGGATCATAAGATTTGGGATGTGTGTTGATGCAACGGGACAAGACAATTGTCTAACTGCCCGACAATTCAAGAAACATGTGAAGAGTTACGTTATGCATGAACTAGAACTATGGGGCATGGTTTCTGCAAAATAAAATATATATTTGGATACACAGTCTGTACTACCCTACCAACTACGCATTCGAATACTAGTTCAAGCACAAGAGAGTAATCAACAATCGGTAATGTCAACCGCATTGGCAAATGCGGATAGGAGGCCTTCATCCGTATTTGTCCTAAGACATCCACATTTTTAAATACGGAAGAACAAGTCTTGGCCATATTTGTCTCTACTTACCCACATTGATGAATGCGGATAACCTACAGTTAGGCTTTCTTATATTTCCTTCATCCGCATCACATCTTGAACTTGTGAATTCTCCCAACGTTAGTTCATAAGAGCTTATAACACATCCTAGATTGGAAAACTCTCGACATACGTCAGATAAGATGGGTGGACCTACTCGAAGACTGAGATTGTAATATATAGTATCGTGATGGGGGGAAGGGAGGTTGGGAAAGTAGGGACCTTTGTGTGAGTGACCTATTTTCTTCATTCTTATCATTCGTGAAAACTTCCTAGTTTTAGCTTGGTATGATTAAATGCGTGAGTTCTAGATATTAATCTATACTCTTGGGAAAACCCAAATCCTTATTGATCCGAAGTCTTTAATCTATATTATCTTATGACCTTTTCATCGTGATCCTTAGGAGTTAATAGTGACATATAGCCATCTTGACTCTTATGCCTAATTAAATCATTTGCACCAACATCTTTTCTTTTCAATCTTTCATAAGATTCTCCATGAGGACGGTACTACCGCCGATATTGAGGTATTCGTCTCCTTGCTAGATTTATCTAGCAGGTTTGTGTATCCAACCACAGTGGAGAATCTCTTCTTGTCAAATCTGCACAAATGTTAAATAATCGAGTACTGAAGCCAAATATCTATACATGAAACGACTCACTAAGTTTTGACAAACACGTTCAAACATCAGGATGGTTACCTGAATCTAGATCAAACCCAGTTATTTGACACATAATAAACAACATTCGTCATGATATGTTCAGCTGAAAAGTTTCAAATCCTTAACACTCATACTATGAGAGGAACACACTCGGAAACAATATTAGCGATACTAAAATTTCGAGGGCGAAATTTCTTGAAGGTGGGGAGAATGTAACAGCCATGAAATTCGACGCGTAACAAAAGCCCAAACCGAACACATAAGGCCCAATAAGGCCCTTCGAAGCCCAATTCGGTAATTATAAGCGTGAAAGATAATGATAAGTTCAACAAGTCATAACGTGAACCTCTATAAACTTACAAATGAATGTTCAAACTAATAAATGGTTAAATATGTTAAAAACATGATTTTAACGTATTCTGATTTGTTTAATCACAAGATAATTTATAACATAAAAAATAAAAATAAATAAATAAATAAATATTCTTGAATAATTATTACATTTAATATTTAGAACTATTATGAAATGAAACCTAAAAGTTATGTGAGACGGTTTCGAACGCTACGTGAACTAACCCATTAACGAACCAATGCTCTTAACTCCACTATATAAGCAAATGTTCTTTCATTTTTAAGGTTTTCAAAAACTTAGGCAGAGAAAGAGAGAGGCAATCGCAGCCTCCCCCCTCCGATCTTTGGCTACCGGTGGCGACTGTGGTTTCGGTGAGTGCCGGTGAGTGACACACAGATCCGGACTCCCCTCGACCCCTAAAACCCGGTAATGATGTTGGTTCTTCCTAAAGCGAAGCACTAATTGTTTAATCAAAGGCGGTGGTGACGGTTCAGTGCGCTCTAAAGGCGGCGATGGTGGCTGAAAACCGAGGTGGTAGTTTTGTTGGTGTTACGACTGCTATAGTGGTGGTTGGTTCTGTGCAGGGCGACTGTGGTGGCGGCGGTGAAGTTTATGGTTGTTTCCAGCGGTGGATAAGGCGATGGTTATGTTGACCATGCTGATTGGTATCGGTTGTGGCAAGTTGGTGGTGGTTGTTAGCTGTGGTTCATAGTTGTAGCTTGCGAAAGCGGTAGTGGTGATGGCAGCCCTGGTATGGTTGTGATAGGGGTTGGTATGTGACAGTGATGGTTATTGGTTACTAGGGTGGTGTAAAGCAAGGGTGATAGCGGTGGTTTAGGCTACTGTGATGGTTGCCGATGGCAGTGATGATGGCGGTTGTATAGGCTGTGGTTAGGGGACGTGCCTTTGGTTGTGGTGTTTATGGCGGCAGCGGTAATGGCTTGTGGTGATTATGGTTTAGGCTGTCGGTTGGATTGGTTAATTATGGTGGTGTTGGGCTGTTAGATATGTTCGTGATGGGTTGTTAGTTGTCATAATTGTGACTGTATAGTGAAGTTTGGCGGAGGTAGTCATGTTTCGATAGCCCCCGACAACACCGATGAACTATAAACTTGCAGATCTAGGCTGGTACATGCCTTTAGTGGCCCGATCTACAAGATTAATGGTCATTGGCAGTAGTTAACTATGGTGGTATACGATGGATCGGTGGTTGATGGTGGTGGAAACCCTACGAAGGGTTGTTTGGTACAAGTTAATGTTTAGGGTGATGATATAGTGATTTTATAGTTAATTAGGGAAGATGTGGTAAACTAGTTCTCGGTTAAATCAGGTCAAGGCTAGTCAACTGATGGTCAATGTGGTCAACAACATAAATAGTCAACCACGGAGAAACGTTAGCGACGTAAAAACAAGCCAACAATGTTAGCCGTGTCGACACGAGTCGATTTTGAACGGGTTCGCGTATGCAAACAAAGCGAGTGAAAGGTAAACGCGCTTTGTTTTATGTCAAAGTTTGAGAAATAACTTACACGTGCGCACTTGAAAACGTTGAGCTCTAACTCGATAATAGACACGAATCGTATATTGAAAACAAACTATAATCACAGTAATTATAGAATTGAGAAAGATAACAATTTATAACAGCAGCTGATTACTAAGTAACGAGAAATCATATTGGATCATTTTAATATGACACAATTATAGAACGTGCAACATGTTAATTGTTAAGTCATGTAATGTATTTACTACTCACATGTAATTACAAACACGATTTTGATACGATAACTTTAGGGACTAATGAAATGATATGTTGTTGTGATCAAGATGTTATTATAGTTGGTGTATAGATTATTAATACAAAGTATGCATACAAATGCACGTGACATGTTACTATTTTCAATACTACATATATGTACATAAAATGGGACAACATTATTTTTCTTAAACTGTTATTAGTATATTTAATATTGCAAAAATATAATTTTTAACAATAATAGTAGTTTTAACAAAATAAATATCATTCTTGGAAAGATAATATTACTACTAATGTTAATGAAAATGGGACTTCATGTATAATCTAGGTAAAGATGGATATACGTTTATAAGAAATAGTAAATCATAGTTATATTATAGTAATGTGCGAAACAAATATTGCCATTCAGATGTGGGTATGTGTTGGTACTAAATCACGCATCGGGTCTACACTAATATTTATAAACAAAACGTACATTTGTTGACGTACATAGAAGACGTACGAATTTGGAATAAAATTCAACCACATACAACTCGACTATGATAATGAAGGATCAGTACACTTATGCTTATCAAAGGAGCTCAACCACACACGTGTAATGTTACCTTATTATTATTATTAGAAACTAACAATACATAGTTGCGAGCTTTCAACATTGACATGCTGGTTTTTGTAAAAGTAATCAAGGTGAGTTCTAGTGTCCCTATTTTACTACTGTTTTAGGATGAAGCATGCTCTGTTTGAACTGAAACTATTACTGTACTATTTTATGATGCTTTTATGTTGTGGATAATGTTTGATACCTACTTATACTTGTATCATAATCATTAATTATTTTGTGAACCGCTTGTTTTATATGAGTAGATCTACTTGGGAATCCCCCACAGACAGTGCCTTCCGGATAGGAAGCATACCCCACTGAGATCTTGAAGGATCGTTTGTGTCATGTAATAGGTTTTTATAAGATACCAAGGTGAACCATCCAGCAGGTACGGTGCACTGTTTGAGGCTCAGTTCTCCCTATGGGTTAACCGGTATAAACACAACTTTAGAAGAGGCTAGCCGGGACTGAATGCAGGGTTGATTGTGACCCCACAACAGTGATGCTTACGTTTTTAAAATCAATTAATAGATTCTAAAGAGCCTTTTGTTTTTAAACTTTAAGCATCGGAAATCACCAACTTTATGTTGACAAAAAATCTTTTTGAGCATGTCTTTCAGGTACAGCTAGAGACTTAGATGAGCTATAGAATACATCTAAAGCTGAAGCAAGAGTTGAGGGTAGATGTAGAAGGCAAAAGTTGAGCTTAGATGCCTTAGATACAGAAGACTCAAGTAATGTTTGATAAAGAGCCTAATAATGATACCATTAGATTGTAGATTGAGGTATTTCGTGTATTGGAATCAAGCAAATATCCTAGTGTAAATTTTATAAGATGTTATGTAATAAACCATTTGGTTTTCACTGCATTTGGTTGTTGTTTACTAATCGTTATGTTCCGCCCCTCTGGGCCCGGGTGTGACAATAGAGTCCATACTCAAATCTTCATCCTTTAGCACCTCAAATCATGTAGAGATAAAGACTTGTTTTTGTTTGGAGTTGAAGATGGCCTTGATCTCTTAAGCCTTCTTTGATATTTTGTTGGCTGCACTGATCAAGTTCTTCTTTTTGGACTTGGTCATCCCTGATTCTTTCCTATCCTCAGGAGAATAGTGACCCTTCTTAGGATGATCTTCTTCACTCACCTTAGATCCATCCTTCACTATCTCCTCTTCATCTTCATCCTCTTCTTGAATGGGGTCTATGAGGGGAAGCTCATCTTGACAAGTTCCACAAGATCTTACAGATAGTAGAGTGTGTGGAGGAGCTATCTTAGTAGATCCTAGTCTGTGCTTATTCTGATAACAAATCTTTACGTGCAAGGATATAATCTTTGCATGCAAGGATGAGGATATAACAAGATTTTTTATCAAAATAAGCAAGGACTGAGATCTACTGAGATAGCTCCTCTACACACTTTACTATCTGTAAGATCTCTAAGGTGTGGAACTTATAAAGATGAGTCCCCCTATAGACCTCATACAAGAAGAGGATGAAGATGAAGGGGAGATAGTGAAGGATGGATCTGAGGTGAGTGAAGAAGATCATTCTAAGAAGGGTCAATATTCTCCTGAGGGGAGGAAAGAACCAGGGATGACCAAGTCCAAATGGAAAAACTTGATCCGGGCAGCCTAAAGAATATCATAAAAGGCTCAAGAAATCAAGGCCACCTTCAACTCTAAGCAAAATAAGTTTTTATCTCTACAGGATTTGAAGTGGTAAAGACTAAAGATTCAGTTATGGAATCTAGTACCAGGAGTCCTAGTTTATGTCCAACTCTACCCTTAGTGAGGTGCCAGCTGGTAAAGTTGCTTCACAACCTCTTTTTCGGCCAGAGTTCAAGAGTTGAACCAAGCAATGAAGGCCAAAGTGCTCTCCACCCTGAGTCACCAACGCCTGTGAGTTACAAAGGGAAAAGGAAGTTGAGTTCTGAGGAGATTAAAGAGGAGGAGGAAAGAGAGAGGAAGAGGAAGCTAAGGGGAGAGAGTTCTACAAGGACCCCAGGCTTCATGGAAGCTGCAGTCAGGGTTGGCCCCGGACCAAACACTCAAGATGATGAGTTAATGGCAACCAGATTAAACTACTTGGGGACCAGATTTTACAACATTGATGAACTCATCTCTTTTACCTTAGAAGAGTTAAATGACCTAGTTGACACTGAGCTGTCAAATGAGAGAAAGGATGCAGAGGATGAAGAACTGCTCCACAAGATCAAAGAAGAAAGGAGGAGGAAAATACTTTACAAACATGCTCCTACTCTCTTCTCTGTTCAAGAAAGTCCTAAGACAGAGGCTGTCACGACTGAGCAACAACCTCAGGTAGACAAAGAAGCAGATAGACAAAACATGATCAACTACCTAAGTGCCACAGGTCTCTATCAGGCATTTTCACTTTTCACTTGTCCTATGAGTACATAGGGTTTGAGTACCTCAAGCAGGTTGAGCAACAAGTGATGCAAGAACAAAAAGCTGCTAATAGGAAGATGATGGAAGAAGCTGCAAAGTCAAGAGCCACCATCAAAGCAAGTTTGAAGAAGTAAGCTGATAGGCAGAAGATGGTGAGCTTCTTGAAACTGTATGGATTCTCCGGAAGGAGGCTTGGTCCAATGTGTTTATCTACCATGGATGAGCACATTTAGGTGATCAAGCTGAAGATAAAAAGGGGTGAGCTTATTGACTTGCATTCTCCACCAAGTCAGACAGCACTTGAAGTTGAGGTCAAGATTGAACCATAATAGACAACACAACCTGGGTCTAGTGCTGGACCACAACCAACTTTATCTTTTTATCCACAACAAGGTCCTGGTCCCTCTCCTTCAGTAAAGATTCCAACATTACGCGTAGAAACAAAAAGAAACCATATTAGGAGCTTAGATCTAACTTAGATCTAAGATAAAGCTCGATACAAGTCATACCCTGATGCACCTCTTTGACTTTCTCTCTCTAAAACGCTGGAGGTTTCTCTCTCTAGAAGATAAGGGAAAGTGGTTGTATGCAAATGAGGGAAGGGGTGTCCCGCTCCCTTTTATACCCTCTTTGTGAAGCTTTTCTTTTTTACCTAACTTTAGTCCTTCCACTTATTTAAATTCTTATGTTTATTCCTTTATTTTCTTTTAAGAATTTCTGGTCTTACATTGAGCTAGTGGGGAACGTAACCATAGTTAGGTTCTTGTTCATGGTATTGACATGGATTGTTTGTGCAGTGACATTGTTTGCATGTTTGATGTCAGACATTGTGTGAGGCTGAGAGAAAAAAAAAGTTAACGAGGAAGAGATGAAGGTGGATCAAAGCTATGATACCATAACAAGGATATCAAAGTTACTATATTTTTTGATTGATTCGAATGACACAAAGAAATACAGTATATATACAAAAATATTACAAGCATATAGGAGATAATTACAAGACTAATATGTTGGAGATAATTATGAGGAGGTTACAATCACACATTAAAGGACAGAAGATAATTTGGGGATTGAAAATATTTCTTCCTCATTACAAGAAACCATCCCTTATAGTTCACAGTGTCAAAAAAATAAGTATGAAAGGTGTGATAATTATGTGAAGCAGAATTTAACTAAGAACAAAGATTAATTACTCGTGATATTGTTCATAGAATTGCTGATTAGAATCTTTGTATTCCTATAGCATCCTCCAACACCTTAACAACCCATATGGACAAAATCACAAAAAAACTTAATCATAATTCAAGAAAACTATATCAAGATCATTAAATCAATATCAAAAGCGAAGACATCGAACCAAAACCAAAGAGTTGAAATGGGTATACATGGACCCCATCCAATAAGTCTACAAGTTAGAAATGAAAGAGTATAAAAGGGCGTACATGAAATCAAAACCAAAGACTCGAAACCCAAAAATTCTATAAGAACACAATTTCCATTACTAGCCTCTTAACCCTGTTGCAATGTGACCCGAATATGCACACGAATAGGCAGGGACTCACAAAACAGAGTCAGAAAACACACACAAACACTATATTTCGTTAATAATGTTGTACGTGTGGGCATTTATACCTAATGACATAATGGTTAAATAACCGTTGTTTTAATTCTTTAACCAAACAAAGGACGCAACCTAATCGGTAGTTTGACTTTTTATTTTGTCTTTCTAATTACATTAAGTTACTTGACACTTCTTGATTAAATCTGCCAACATGTAATACTTCCCTCGTACATTCATAAGCAATCAAAGCAATCAAAGAAGAGACATTATTAATATGCTTTCAGTATTAAACAATAACAACAAAAAAATATAAGCAAACAACTTACAGGACACAAACTACCACAGGATGGTGTAGAAAAGCACATGTAGATCAAAAGCAATATATCATAGTTAACAACAGATAAGGAAGTTGTTTAGGTGGTTAAAGGGATGAAAATCTGCCAGACTTTGATGTCACAATCCAAGCCACCGCTGTAAATGATATAAGATGCATCAGATGGTTCATAATGATCCTTCACTAATGTCAAGCATTTGACAGGGCCCCTATGACCCTCCAATTTAGCTAAGCAAACACCATCTCTCCAAAGTCTTATGGTTTCATCAGCTGCGCCACTACACACAACATCCGACACCACACTCAAGCACAATATAGACTTGCAGTGCCCCTTTAGAGCACCCACTGCCACCATGTCTCCATCATTATTCTTCTCCCAAACCACAATCAGTCGATCACTGCCACCTGAATACAATGTGTTTTCATCGGTGCTTAGTGCCAGTGCATTTACACCAGATTTATGTTTCTCCAACGTAGCAACAAGAGTGTGATCCTCTCCTTGTGAACTCTTCCTCCAGATCTTGATTTTTTATCTGTTGATCCGGTATAAACGTCTCCATTGCTTGATAACACTAGTGCATTGATTGAATCATCATGTGCACCAGAAACTGACTCTAAGCATTTGAAATCACTTGTCTGCCAAATCTTTAGTGTTCTATCCCATGAGACTGAGTATAGAAGCAGTCCATCATTGGACAAGGCTAGAGCTGATACGGTATCAAGATGATGGACCCAAGTGGATTTCTTGTGACGTCGCACTTGTACATAGTGTTTAGGCATTAAAATCTTACTGGCACGATCACCAAGTGTTGGGAGTGTGGCTAAATGAGCTAGCTTGTTTTGTTGTGTTTCATCGATATTAATTCTCCACACTCGGATTTTATGATCTTGATGGGCAGAAACAATCTGTCAGCTGAAACCACAATGGACTTCACAGCACCGTTTCCTGTTATTACCATGTTGTCAGCTGCATTTTCTTGATGAACATAGGATGTTATCCGATTGAGGTTCCACAGTCCAATTTCTTTGTCAGAAGAGCCTGTGTACAAAAACTGTCCTCCAATGGCAAGGGAGGAGATGTAGGAGCTGTGTCGTTCGATGGTAGCTATGCAGCAGTGGTCGAAGAGAGTTGAGTCATGTTGTGAGAAAGAAGTAAAGCGCGACATCTTTCTGTGTTGTGAAAATTTGGGTATCTCATGGTTTGATGTTATTTATGTGTAAATATATACTGATCAACAAAGACCCCACAGTGGACCATGTTAGTGGTCTCTATGTAGAGTGGAAATTTTGGTATGGTTCACCATTCCGGAAACATATTAACTATAATTTATGACTCTTTATAAAAGGCGGACAAGTGTATATATATTAGATTACATACTTTAGGCTTTCAAATGATCTGATCGATTTCATGGTATTTCATTATTTCAAGTATTGTGGTAACGTGTCTCAGAGTGAGAGCATGTCTGATCGATTTCATGGTAGTATAATACTTACACAGCTACCTCAGTTGAAACCTTTCAAGCTGCATTTTTTAGGGTTTAGAAGAATTAAGGTTGTAATATATATACCACTGACATATTTTGCACTTTCAATTCTATGATTATATTTGTTTTTCCAATTAGTTCAACTTACTGAGAGTGGTAAATTGACTTTGATAATCCTCCAACACATACCTCGTGTAATCAACATTTAACAAATACTCCTTTTCCTAGTGGGAGTGTATATACTCAATGTAATGATGCAGCTTTTTCAACAGCTACCTGTTCATTAACGCTAGCTTCTAGAACTAGACATTGGATTGCTCCTACTACGTCCACTAAGTAATGTGTCCTTTATCCTGTGAAATCAACTATTTTCAAGTAAAAGAGAAACTCCTTTTCAAATTATATTTCAGATGCTTAGAGCGGAATGCAAGAAAATTTAATGAAAATGATTTCGTTGTTTTCTTCATGTTTTACATTCTAACAATCCTTATCATCTCATGAAATTTAATTCCCTAATGTACATTAAAGCCGTTATTTACATGTAAAGCTCCAATTAATTAGCAACCGGTGGTGGTGTTAATTTATAGATTGCTCAAAAGCCATGAGTTGAATAATGGCATCAGAGATTCAGCAATGTTAATAATAGATTGGGTGTTCAATATTGTCGGAATTGTGGTTAGGTAGTCAGCAGAAACTCACCATCTTCTCAAGTGGTGCTGAGTAGTGTTTGGAGGTGCATTGTTTATATGCTTCAACTAGGATCACACGTGTTCCACACTATGTCTGGAGAATAACCATAAAGGATTCAACTTTCACTTTTTAAAATATGAAATAAGTACAATAGAATAATTTGGGTGTTGTGTATTTAATTACTAGTTACTAGTAGACTATATATACGGGGTATGTTATTGGTACAAAGAAAAAACATATATATGTGGGTAATATATATATGTGCTTGAGGATTTCTGAACAAGTTGAAAACAAAGAGAAAATGTTTTCCGTGTATTATTTTTCAACCATTACAAAATGATATACAAAGCTCTATTTATAAAGCTAATGTGTAACCATCCAAGCTGTAAAATACTACATACCTTTGATCTAATGGTATCTTGTTGTATAAAATGGTGTCGCTCTACATGAATCTTGCAATTGAAAATTGACAGAACATTAGAAGTAGATTAAATATTTGTTTAAAAAAACAAAAAGAAAATCTAAGTTGTAAAATAACCAATTAACTAGACGTAAACAAGCGATCAACACACATTTTATTGTTGATTTTAATAAACTCAGTTCATTATTAGTTTAACATTCCCCGCACGTGAACAATTGGACCTATGTGAAGCTAGTAACGAAGATAAATAAATTGACTAGAAGGCAACCCTTTGGCAAGAATGCATGTAAGTTGATTAGTAGTTGCAAAATAACAAATTTGCTCAGATTGAGCAAACATCGTATCTCTAATAAAATGTAAATTGTCACAAAGATAAAATGAGTTTTGGTATAATGCCAAGATCAACAATACAGACCCTAAACAACCATGATGCAAGAATCTCAAAATAACGAATATGAAATCACAATATATATATGAATAAGATCATTAACAAGATGATCTATATCAAAGAATCAACAAAACAAAACCAAAGATGAGGGCATTCACCAAAGCGATGAACCCTAGAATTTAGAAGATTGTAGACCAACGTTTTTAAGGGGAAAAATCCGAGCGATCAAATGAATGTGTTGAAGTGAGCCTAAATTCTCCCCAGCTATATGAAAAAGGTTCAAATACAAAGTGTATTTTTGCTACAAAGTGTGAGAAGACACAATGAGTCAAAAAAAGACACAAAAAAATCATATCTCACAATCTAAATCAAATTTCAAAAAAATAATTCGGAGCTTTTGTTCCCCTAGTCGCCCCTCACTATGAAAAAAATAAACGAAAAATTTTAAAGAAATTAAAAAATTAACGTTTTTTTATTGTGTAATTTATGAAATACACAATAACTTCATTGTGTCATTATAAAAGACACAATGACGTCATTGTGTCAATATAAAAGGCACAATGACGTTATTGTGTCTTATTGTAACATCTCGTATTTTTCGTTAATTACGATTTAACGTCGTTTATTCTTGTAAGGGCCATTGTGGTCAATTATAAAACTTATGGGTTATTTATGCATACTTCTTAGTTTGTCACTAATGCTATAATTTGAAGATTAATAATTTGATTATTAAATTAAACATAATAATAATAATGATAATAATAATAACAATAATAGCAATAATCATAATAAGTGTTAATCTTTAAAATAAATAAAAATAATATAAGTTTCTATTATCTTAAAACTTGAAATTAATAAGTTATGCATAAAATAATAACATTTTAAACTTCAGGGGCCAAGCTGTAAATTGGTTTAAACTAAAAATTAAACTTTGAAATCAAAATAACAAAAACATAAACCACAGGGACCATTTGTGTAATTCTGGAAATCCCAAACCAAATCCACCCTTTTCCCCGTATTTCCGGCAGCCGAGCTCCGGCCACCCTCTGGCCGAGCTCCGGCGACCTCCAAATGTCTACTTTTGCTTCAAATTTCAACCTCAAATCGTTCCAACCGCTTCGTGAACACGTTTCGAATTCTATTAAACCCTTTAATTGGACTTAGACGACGGTTATGTACCCAATCAATCGAGTAACCGATCAACCTTTAATTTCATAGCCGTTCGAGCATTTAACTCTAATAATAATATAATTAAACGGACCTAAACAATCATCTACCTAATCCTAAACGTATACTACTTCCAATTACACCTGAAACAAACATCACCTTCGATTCTCACCTTAATCGCGACCTGCATTCTAACCGAGATCCATGTTCGAAGCCATGTTAATCACAATAGACAGAGGGCTTTTGCTTATTATCGATCTTATAACCTACCTGCAAGGTTAATTTGATTACCAACCACGTTTGCATTTGGAATCAACTTCCACATCATCGCGACCTGTTCTTCGTGGTGTTCATAATCAATCCGTCTTCTTTCTGGTAAATTAAACACATAAACATACACAATATTAAATGGAGAATCAAAGCCCCATGTTTATTTCTATAATCGTTGTAGATTTTGTGTTCAATTGGATCAAAATGTGTTCTAGGGTTTATATGAATTGGGGATTGGTTGATGTTTGTGTTTAAAAGGTTTGAAAACCAAGTGATACCAAGGCCACGGCCCTGGTTCACTGGTTAAGACACTTGCAACTCCACCTTGAGGTCCCGGGTTCGAACCCGGGCACCCTCAATTATTTTTTTAGGGCATTTTCAGCTTTTAAAAAATATATAAAAATTCCTAAAAATAATAAAAATAAATTTTATACACTTTCTTTATTTTAAAAGCTCTAATGATTTTTTCTATAAATTTTATTAATAAAAAATTCTTAACATTTTTTTGTATATAAAATATTTTTACAAATGTTAGAAATAGTTATTTTTTATATATAAAAATGGACTTGAAATAATAATTTAAAATCATTAAATTATTAATGGACACTATATTATGTTTAATTATGGATTAACCATGAAAATTATAGAAATTTTATATTTTATAGGTTCAGAAATTATTTACAAGTGTTATTTTAGATTATTTCTTATAAATATACTTTTACTAATAGTTTAGATTAATAAATTATTATCGGTCAATACGTTATCTTAATCATTGTTAAATAATGTTTATTTCAAAAGGTTACAAAGTTTTATTTACATTTTATATTCAAACTTTATCAATCATTATACGTAATTTCTTTTCTACATTAAATCATTTACATGATATATTTCTTTTCAATGAATCAAAATATAAATAATTTCATTATATAATTTTATTAAGTATAATCTATCAAAACCCTAAATTCCACTTGAAACCCTAGTTCACGTTAAAACACTAAAACTTATTATGAAATCTTTAACCTTGTGAATGTATATATATATTTAGGTGCCTTGTGACGATTCATCTTGGAATGACGTTTATTATTCTTATTAATCTCCATTGCATACTTATTTGACATGTGAGTTTCATTGCCCCTTTTTAAATTTTTCACACTATTTTGGGGTGAAACATGATACTTATAGATCATACACTTATAAACATTTGAGACTTGTAAAGCACTTGCAATTCATCTTTATATTTTGTCATGGTTATTTGTGTGTTGTAAGTGATTATATGAGATACATAGTTTGTTTACAATCATTAACTATTGCTAGCCTGGCGACGTCTTAGATCTTTAGGCCTGACAAGCCTATTTGGTGCTAAAGCCGAGGTATTGCCGGCTCCTGATGACGTATGCTTCTTCATCATGGGAACCAAGTACACTTAGCCAATCTTATATACTTCTAATCAAGTCGAGGTTTGGTTGTAACGATATGTGTTCTATAACCTTACTAGCTTATAACTTGTGACATGAATTGCTACTTGTAACCTTATCATATTATGTATGAAAACCTTGGAAACTCACCAACTATTTTTAGTTAACCTTTCATTTTTATCATGTTTCAGGTAATCCTCAAGTTTAAAGTGAACTTTTGAAGCTTGCATAATCTAGGACTTGGACCTAGTCAATGAAATAAAAAGATTATAACTTGTCATGTTATGTTTGAACTTATTTCATGTTTGAGACTTATGCTTGTAATGTTACCTCTGAAACTTATGAATAATATATTTGGATTTAATAATAGCGTTATGTGGCTGTGAACGATCTTAACTCTCACATCTCGACGTTTCCGCCGTCAAGGTTGGGGTGTGACAGATTGGTATCAGAGCCCTAACTATAGGGATTTAGGTTATTGGAAATGGTGACCTAAACTATAGCTTATGCATGAACCTTATAGAATAATATCTATATTCTTGGAAAAGTATATTGTTTGCATGCTATATAATGCTATGCCTTCTTATGTGCAACTTGATGCCTTAGCATAGGATTGCCTTGTAAATGCTTAAATTTTGTTACTTGTCTTCCCTAAACTTAACTTTGACTCTTTGATTCTCCCCGACGAATGAACCTTCTTAAATTTATCCTCGACGACATGTGGAATCTACACTTATTATCTTGGGTTTAATTCCTTAGACTCTATGTCTAATCTATGAAAATCTCATCAAGGTTTTGATTTCATGAACCTAAGAAATTTATGTGACATATAGACACCTGTATTCTTGATTTCCTGGAAAAAGGCCTTTGGGCTAAGGCAAGCATATCGTATAAATCTCATTGCGAGACCAGTTATGCTTACCTGGGGATTTCTGGGATGAGTGATAAACTATGGTCAACATACACAAGTTTCTAAGATAAGTGGGTCAACTCACCTTGACGTGTCAACGTTTCCAAATGGTAATGCGTTACCAAATGGAACCATCCTATCTGTATTTTAAATATAAAAAATCCTTGATTCCTTGGACTGGTTTATCATTCGAAACTCAAATATCTTCTCATTCCTATTTTATAGAATGTTCTCGTTAATATTTATCTCGTTATGCTCCTCAATTCCTATGATTAAACATCGTTATACGTTGTGCGCCTTATGTAACTATCTTTATACCTTGACCAATGTGTACATGGATCTTAACATATCCAGAGATATTTGTCGTCTAAACCAAATGGTTTTCAAAACATTAAATTGTTACTTAGGGTTTTCAAATGTCCTTAAAGTGTGTTCCATAACTGCAATCATGCAATGCCGAAAGGTGAAATAAATGCATCTCGGGATACCTTGTCTAGGCAAGGTATACACATAAATCTGATTCGACTGTTGGATCCGTTTATCTAACCTTGAACTCATGAAATGGGTGTTCTCTTATAAGTACGCGTGTCTTCCGTAAAGTTATGGTTGCCGTAACACTTTGAGAAGTCAACGCGTTTCCCTTTTATTTCAAATCGAACGTTTACATCTCATTGTTGTGTTGAATCATTTCCGTCATTGATGTTGTTTTCCTAACTTAAACCATTCAAGATTTGAGCACCTATCACGATTGACTCTGTTATCCCAAACTTTAGTTTTAATCCTAGCAAGCATGATTTTCTGTTCTTGTTACGTCGATGTAATCTGAAGTTCTGAATTTCTAGCCGATAATCTTTTCGTTTGCTAAGTCAAGCTTTGAAAAATCTTCTAACCGTTTTGCATTGTAGGAAATGCAAGAGTTCACAAGTCAACTTATGACTAAGGACACTCGTATCTCCTAAATGATTCTATCTCATCAAAACAGGGGTGACTCCCTTACTTTAGTGATGATTTTCCATTCATCATTATTGTTTTTATGAAATTGCATCATCAAGACAGGAGTGAATTCCTTACCTTGATGACCATTTCTTCCTTTTGTTCTTGTGAACTCGTATCATACCAATGGAATTAACTCCTTAAAATAGGAGTAAAATTTCGTACCTCGATGATGGTTTTCAACTTTTCTATTGTGTGTTTTATGAAATCTCGTCCTCTGAATTGGGGTGATTTCCTAGTTTTGAGGACACATTTCTATCATTTTCCTTTGGAACTCGTATTTCACGAATGAAATGACATCACCAAAATAGGATTGAATCCCGTACTTTGGGTGACAAATGTCAGTTCTCAATTGTTTTCTTGTTATCATGAAATTCAATCATCAAGATAGGCGTGAAATCTATACCTTGATGATAATTTCACTCGTTTAAAATTTTATGGATGGTATTTTCCTCAAATGAAATGATCTCATCAAAGTAGGGTGAATTCTGTACTTTGATGAAGTCTTTCAATTTGCTATATTGTGCTTCTATAAAACTTCACCGTTAAGATAGGAGTGATTACCCTTACCTTAATGGTAAGTTACCTCATTTTATTCTTGTGGATCCTTAACAATGAGTTAGGATTAAACTCTCGTTTGGTAGTTAAGAGTCATACCTTGGGAAATACACCACCAAGCTAGGAGTGATAACCACACCTTGATGACTATTCCCATTCCTTGATCTGAAACTTACCAAGGTTTTAAGACTTCAATTGACAAGAAAACATGTAATAACTTGAAGGGGGAACACCGTTATCTAATTTGTCGACTATAGTGTTCCAGCCAGTCAAGCTAAAGCATGATTCCTAAACTCAAAAGAGGTCATCGATTTCCTTTCTCACGCTTTTATGTTTCAACTTGATGTTTGACCTAGCTTTATGGTACCTTAATTTCTTATTTATCGACTTTCCTTCTGTGTTATCATCAAAACCTAATTGCACGATGGTAGCATTCCTAAAACGATCTTTTCACTAAATAAAATCATTATCAATTTATGTTTTTTTCAATCTATGTTCATGTAAACGTTTTGGCTGTGTTTATGGGTTTGATGAACCACGCTTGCAAGCCGTACCTGGAAAGCTATTTGGGATCGTCCTTACCATCGATATTCTGAATTATTTAAATTCTGATCCGATCATGAACGACATCTCTGTTCCATTCCTTACCCATAATTAAGAATGCAATACTCGTTATTTTGATTAATCTGGGGACTTCTAATCTTGAAAATCTCTAAACCTCTATCTTGATTTCGACTCCCAAGATTTCTTATTACATTCATTCCGATGTGGACAAAACGGATCATGAATTTCCGCAATTGGGATTCATGGTTTCGCGTAAAGGAAAAGTGCACATAGCTTGGTGTATGTTCAAAGTGCCTCGTATTCCTTGGTGTCATAATGACATTTGGTGCACTATTGACCGATTGACTAGCTTCGCGCGTTTCATATTGACCCATGTGAGATGCCGAGTCGAGAAATTGACTCGTACCTACCTCTCATGGTGTGTCGTTAAACATCGATCGTTAATCCTGATGATCGATTCACCTTCTGGTATTAGCAATGTCTCTGATCATCTTTGGGAACCCAGCTCAAAATCTCAGCATATCGTATCATTCTTAATCCGACGGTTTGACCGAAGGACAATACATGATCACTAGATATGTGTTAAGCTTGTGTCATTACATGTAGTGGCACTTGGGATTCTTAAATTCCGTCGGTCAAACTTTCATACAATTACGGGATTTACTCATTGATCTCAAGACATCACCTTAGTACATAATTTCATTCTAGATATTGAGAGTAGTGTGACTTATAAGTCTAAAATACCTCAGGAACTCATCATCGTTTCCCAACATTTCATGTGTCAAATCTCAAAGAGTTAGTTTGTCAATGATAATTTTCGTATTCCACTGGAAGAGTTCAAGTTCGCATGCATCGTATCAATAACCCTGTAAAATTCCATAACTAGCAAGGCGAAACATCTCACCTGTAATCAAACGCCATTCACAGTCCGTTAGTACATTTATCTTTCACCATAAGTTTCCTTTGAAATTAAATTTCGGGACAAAATTCTTAAAAGTTGGGGAGACTGTAACATCTCGTATTTTTCGTTAATTACAAATTAACTTCGTTTATTCTTGTAAGGGCCATTATGGTCAATTATGAAACTTATGGGTTATTTATGCATACTTCTTAGTTTGTCACTAATGCTGTAATTTGAAGATTAATAATTTGATTATTAAATTAAACATAATAATAATAATGATAATAATAATAACAATAATAGCAATAATCATAATAAGTGTTAATCTTTGAAATAAATAAAAATAATATAAGTTTCTATTATCTTAAAACTTGAAATTAATAAGTTATGCATAAAATAATAACATTTTAAACTTCAGGGGCCATGCTGTAAATTGGTTTAAACTAAAAATTAAACTTTGAAATCAAAATAACAAAAACACAAACCACATGGACCATTTGTGTAATTCTAGAAATCCCAAACCAAATCCCCCCTTTTCCCCGTATTTCCGGCAGCCGAGCTCCGGCCACCCTCTGGCCGAGCTCCGGCGACCTCCAAATGTCTACTTTCGCTTCAAATTTCAACCTCAAATCGTTCCAACCGCTTCGTGAACACGTTTCGAACTCATTAAACCCTTTAATTGGACTTAAACGACAGTTATGTACCCAATCAATCGAGTAACCGATCAACCTTTAATCTCATAGCCGTTCGAGCATTTAAATCTAATAATAATCTAATTAAACGGACCTAAACAATCATCTAACTAATCCTAAACGTATACTACTTCCAATTACACCAGAAACAAACACTAGCATCACCTTCAATTCTCACCTTAATTGCGACCTGCATTCTAACCGAGATCCATGTTCGAAGCCATGTTAATCATAATAGACAGAGGGCTTTTGTTTATTATCGATCTTATAACCTACCTGCAAGGTTAATTTGATTACCAACAACGTTTGCATTTGGAATCAACTTCACATCATCGCGACCTGTTCTTCGTGGTGTTCATCATCAATCCGTCATCTTTCTGGTAAATTAAACACATAAACATACACGAAATTACATGGGGAATCAAAGCCCCATGTTAATTTCTGTAGTCGTTGTAGATTTTGTGTTCAATTGGATCAAAATGTGTTCTAGGGTTTATATGAATTAGGGATTGGTTGATGTTTGTGTTTAAAAGGTTTGAAAACCAAGTGATACCAAGGCCACAACCTGGTTCACTGGTTAAGACACTTGCAACTCCACCTTGAGGTCCCGGGTTTGAACCTTGGCACCCTGAATTATTTTTTAGGGCATTATTCAGCCTTTAAAAATATATAAAAATTCCTAAAAATAAAAAAAATAAATTTTATAAACTCTCTTTATTTTAAAAGCTCTAATGATTTTTCTGTAAATTTTATTAATAAAAAATCATAACATTTTTTTGGTATATAAAATATTATTACAAATGTTAGAAATAGTTATTTTTTTATATATAAAAATGGACTTGAAATAATAATTTAAAATCGTTAAATTATTAATGGACACTATATTATGTTTAATTATGGATTAACCATGAAAATTGTAGAAATTTTATATTTTATAGGTTCAGAAATTATTTACAAGTGTTATTTTAGATTATTTATTATAAATGTACTTTTACTAATAGTTTAGATTAATAAATTATTATCGGTCAATACGTTATCTTAATCATTGTTAAATATTGTTTATTTCAAAAGATTACAAAGTTTTACTTACATTTTATATTCAAATTTTATCAATCATTATACGTAATTTCTTTTCTATATTAAATCATTTACATGGTATATTTCTGTTCAATGAATCAAAATATAAATAATTTCATTATATAAATTTATTAAGTATTATCTATCAAAACACTAAATTCCACTTGAAACCCTAGTTTACGTTAAAACATTAAAACTTATTATGAAAACTTTAACCTTGTGAATGTATATATATATATTTAGGTGCCTTGTGACGATTCATCTTGAAATGACGTTTATTATTCTTATTAATCTCCATTGCATACTTATTTGACATGTGAGTTTCCTTGCCCCTTTTTACATTTTTCACACTATTTTGGGGTGAAACATGATACTTATACATCATACACTTATAAACATTTGAGACTTGTAAAGCACTTGCAATTCATTTTTATATTTTGTCATGGTTATTTGTGTGTTGTAAGTGATTATATGAGACACATAGTTTGTTTACAATCATTAACTATTGTTAGCCTGGCGACGTCTTAGATATTTGGGCCTGATAAGCCTATTTGGTGCTAAAGCCGAGGTATTGCCGGCTCCTGATGACGTATGCTTGTTTATCATGGGAACCAAGTACACTTAGCCAATCTTATATACTGGTAATCAAGTCGAGGTTTGGTTGTAACAATATGTGTTCTATAACCTTACTAGCTTATAACCTGTGACATTAATTGCTACTTGTAACCTTATCATATTATGTATGAAAACCTTGGAAACTCACCAACTATTTTTAGTTGACCTTTTATTTTTATCATGTTTTAGGTAATCCTCAAGTTTAAAGTGAACTTTTGAAGCTTGCATAATCTAGGACTTGGACCTAGTCAATAAAATAAAAAGATTATAACTTGTCATGTTATGTTTGAACTTATTTCATGTTTGAGACTTATGCTTGTAATGTTACATCTAAAACTTATGAATAATATATTTGGATCTAATAATAGCGTTATGTGGCTGTGAATGATTTTAACTCTCACATCTCGACGTTTTCGCCGTCAAGGTTGGGGTGTGACACATATAAAGACATAATAAAAAAATTATTTTTTTTATTTTTTTTTTCTGAAAGAGGACAACGAGAGTAACAGAGGCTCCGAAGTACTTTTCGATTTAGATTGTGAGATTTTAATTTTTTTTTGATTTTTTAACCTCATTGTGTCTTCTCACACTTTGTAGCAAAAATGCACTTTGTAGAATAACCTCACCCCAGCTATATTAAACCCATCTATGATTCCGTAACTATCCAGTCCAGAAACAATAGCGCAATAACTATCTAGCCCAACAACACTCCAACCCAACAACTTTACAGCCCATGAACACCTTAGCCTAAATCTGAGAACAAACCAAAACGAAACAAGTAAAAAAAATACAACAAAATGATATTGAATTATATTTTTGACATAAATCAATCTCATGCTTCTTAGGATGTTTATGAAAGGTAAGACTAACCAGACATCATAGTACCAATGTCGTCACATTAAAGAGTACGTGTGCAACTCAAAGTAAAGCCAAGAGTAATAAGATTTGTAGATAGTATGGAAAATCAAGTTCTTAGTGCTAGCTTAAGGCTGTAAATGGTCTTCTCAAGAAACTAGTGATGGTGAGAGCGACTATAGTCAATAAAGATAGAGGATGTACCATGTACTAAGTCTCAATCAAATCATCATAAAAGAAGTATTATTAATATCGACTCATCTAATGTCTCAAACATGAAAGAAGTAAACAATCTAAACTAACAATAATAGTGGTTTCTTGGACAACTAGTCTAAATGTTTCATAATAAATAATACACTCTGTAGGGCAAGCCTTTGGAAAGAAGCTTGACTTTATATGTTCTAATGGATACATCAAGTTGTCTCTTGATCCTATAGACCCACTTACAGCCAGTAATATTGGCATGAGTAGAAGTAGGAAACAATACCTAAGTTTAGGTAAACATAAAGCAACAACTTCTATACATATAGTATCCCCAGACCAGTCATTTTTGTGCCTAAGGAGAGGTAGTAGGCTCATAACTAGGAGAAGAGGTAGCATGAAGAGGAACATAAAAGAAAAAGTAAGCATGCTTAGTTGCAAAGAGTTTTACTAAAACTTTAGGAATTGATTATGATGAAACATTCTCACCAGTAGCCATGACTAATGTTTGACTCAACAAGTGCATTAAGAAGGATAATACTTTCCATAATCAAACATAATATGTTCTAACATTCAAACAATTATTAACTAATACATTAGCATCATCAATATTCATAACATACACTAATTATGGTTTAAATTTCTTTTTCAGGTTTGTAGGTAAAAGAAATTTTGACAACTGTCAACATCGGATGAAAAATTGCCCACAGCGGATGACCAAGCCTATGCAGTGGATAAAGAACATCTTCCAAGTGTCTACAGTGGATGAACAACTCACATAGTAGATGACAAAGTCCACAGCTGATGAACAGTCCACAACAGATGTTCAATCCACAACAGATGAACACTCCACAGCGGACCACAAGACAAACATACAACAAGTGTTCACAGTAGACAACATCCAAGACACAGCAGGCAGCTTATTCATCATCCATAGCGGACGACTTAGCATCCACAATGAACAGTCTAACATACATAATGGATGACTTAGACTTAGGATTTGTATGTAATTTTTGTTTACATAAGGGTATTTGTGTAATTGTAAATAACTATCTGTATAGGCTATAAATAGCATAATACCTAATCCTTTGTAAGCTTTTTGTGACATCCGTCACCAAAAAGGTCCATCATTTAACGTGGATTTCATTAACTATCCTTAGAACGTTCATTTCACATCTTCATAGACTATTTGTGAGGACATCATACTTCTTTGATTTTCTTTTACACTCGTGACATCATTGTTTGCAACATTAGCACTTAAAACGCTTATGAATAGCACCGACGACATCACTAACTGAATTATATTATATAATATAAACATCACTAATAACATCATATTCAAGATACAAACAACATTAAATGCTTCCCTATAATTAATATAACGCGCGTAAATACGTCGTTTTCAACCGAAGCAAATTTGGAAACCCGGGGGCTAAGTGCAGGGACTAAAAGTGACAATTGCAAAATTAAGGCTGGGTATAAATACCCTTGTTTCAGCCCTAGCCTTCACCACTTCTTCTTCTTCCCTATCTTCTACTCCACTTTTCTTCTTCATCCTTGCACCAAAACCGCCCCATCCCGTCTCGTTTTTGTAGGATTCTATATGCCCAAGACACGTAGAATATTGATGCGGTTAGTACGGCATGATCCAAGTCGGCTAATACCCAATAACAAGCTTAGCAAACACCAATTAATATTTAATTGATGATATGATCATGCAATTAAATATTTTACACCAATTTAGAAAACGGGTTTTCTAAATAAGTTGCATATGAGAAGGAACAACTTAATTAGAATATTTTGTTCAATTGTATTATTTCAAGTGTTATTTAAGCAAGTTAGATAACATTAAATAATATAAGGAGGGTATAACTTATACAATTAAAAGGTTAATTGTATATCTAGTTAAAAGACAAGTTAAAAAAACCAATGTGTATTTTAAAGAAAAAAAGGGGGAACCTTTTATTTAAAATGTCTTGGCCACCCCCCATGTAGTTGATTAGTTGTTTTGCATTCTTTAATATACACATCTCTGACTAGATATACCTTCTTCCAAAGCTCTCATTCATTACATGTAAAACACTCAAAGAATCTCCTCTCTTTCTCTCTCAACTCCTATGGCCAGGCAGCAGATTAGAGGGGGTTTTTGAAGTGATTTGGTGTAGTTTTCTTCCTAACAAGAAGGTGTCTTGCAAAGGGCTTGGGGTATACAAGCTTGAGGACCTCTAATCTTGAAGTCTTGGTCGATTTTCAGCATCATACATCTCCTTTTTCTATCGATTTTACAGCTGTAGGAGAAGGTATTTTGGCAGCCCTTTTGTGGTTGCCATATTGTGTTGTTTATTGCTTATACATAGATTACTTATTCACATATTATGATCCTTTGATTATGGGTTTGTTTTAAACATATATATGTCACCATAAGAACATGTTTTTCAGCTTATAAACAAGTTTATAAAGTTGTTATTCCGCTGCGTTTTCAGAAAGTTTAAATGGTTAAACGAAAATTTGGTGTTCTAACAAACCCTTCAATGGCATCTAGAGCCAGGTTATGTGGATAGCATGCTTGTTAGTATCCTTTAAAAATTTGTTTTATGGGATTTTATAACCCCTTTAAGGGCTGAAATATTCTTGCATGTTGAATCCCCAAGCTTTCAAGGTTATATCACACATGCTTGTGATTAAACCTTGAAAGATATGTATGATGATATGTGTATTGTTTGGACAATGTTTGAAACCCGAATTTTTCGTTTATGTTGGCTGAAAATCGTGGGTTTTAATGGGGATTCTTAATTATGTTTGGATGATATGATCATTGGTTATTAGTGTGCATAACCTAGCCTTTGGCCTTATGTTATTTGGATGATTGGAATGGTTGTTTTATTCATTCAATTAGGTTGTAATTTTTATGTTTATTATTTAGGTTGTAATTATTTATTCATTTGGTTATGTAATAAATAGATTAGGTGCATTTCTTTTATTAGAAAAATGTATTAGGATATAATTTTGTAAAAGGAAGATGCACAAGATGAAGACCCAAAGATGGACATCAAAGACATGGACCTTGAAGTATTTGGATATGGATTCAAGTGGGAGTCCATGGACACATCTAATGTGTCATTACAAACCCTTAGGAAAGACCTTATGACAACACTTGTGATGGCAAACAAGTGTTGTCAACTTAGTGGATATGGTTATGCACTCATGTTTATATGTTTATGCTTGTTTGAATGTTTGTTGTTTGATTGTTTGGTTGATATTTGGACATACATAACAAACTCATTAACAAACTTAACAAGTTGAAAATTGATGGTTCTTAATCATTAAAAGTTAATAAAAGGTTATTAAAATGATTTAATGATTTTAAAGATTAAAATAAGTTTTAATCAAAAGGACCACAGTGTATCTTGTATTTGAAAGCATGCAAATATAAGTACATAGAGTTTTCTAAACTAGAATTATGAAATCTCTAAATATTCAAAACCAAGATCAACACCGTCCTTTTACACTACACTTAAGTCACTTGGGAACTCTTAGTGGGATAAAGGTCACCTAACCATTTTGAGGGAACTTATGACTTAAGGTGAGAATGCCATATTCGTGGGATAAAGGTCACCTAACCACTCATTCTGGCAAACTCACACGCGTGTGTAAGTAGGATATCTTGATTTGCAAACCATGTTAAATGTATCACCTACAATATGGTTTCCAAATGGTATTGATGGGATTAACATGCCAACTTTACATATGATGTTTAAAGTCGATCCCATACCTCTAGAAGTTGCAAATGGTTGCAACCGTCAATCGTTGACCACCTTATTAATTTAAATCGTGGGATAAAGGTCACCTAACCACATTTTAAATGTAATGTTGGGTTCCAGATTTTAATATAAAAATGACCTTAAAAGGCATTAATTATTAAAAAATAGCAATATCAAAATTACTAAAATAGATCTTTGTTAAATTTTGTAGATGGCCACCAATAATGAAAATCATGATAACTCATCCGCGTCCACCCAATCACTACGAGATATCCTCCAAAAGGAACGTCTAAATCATAACAATTTCATTGATTGGTATCGAAACTTGAGAATCGTTCTCAAGCAAGAGAAAAGATCATATGTTTTAGACGACCCTATCCCAGATCAACCTACTGAGGATGATGAGGAGGCCTACAACGATTGGCTGAAGTACACTGAGGACTCCGTCCAAGTGTCTTGTCTCATGCTAGCGAGCATGACTCCGGATCTCCAAAAGGAGTATGAACATCACGGAGCTTATGACATGATAACCCAGCTGAAGGAAACGTTCCAACAGCAAGCAAGGGTTGAGCGCTTTGAAACGGTACGAGCACTCCATGCATGTCGTATGGACGACAACCAATCGGTTTCATCTTATGTACCTAAGATGAAAAGTCAAATTGACCGCCTCGAGAGGCTTAATTGTCCCGTCTCGAAGGAATTGGCCACGGATTTGATCCTTAATGGCCTTACAAAGAAGTTCGAGACATTCGTCTTGAACTACAACATAAATGCTTGGGACAAGAGCATTGGTGAGCTTCACTTAATGCTTAAAACAGTCAAGACGGCCATGGGTAAAAGGATTTTACCCATTCTCACCATCAATGAAGGTGGGAACAAGAAAAGGCCTTATCCCGCACCCAAGGCAAAGGTTGCCAAGGGTAAGGGACCCGTTTGGGGAAAGGGGAAGGGGGTGGTAAGGGTGCCACCCAAACCATAAGAGAAGAAGCAAAAGGTTGCTACCAGTGACCCATGCTTTAAGTGTGGGGAGATTGGACATTGGGCAAGGAATTGTCCTGTCCATCTCCAAGAGTTGAAAGCGAAGAGGGATGCCGGGCAG
The DNA here is from genome assembly GCA_024085815.1 of Flaveria linearis. NCBI lineage: Eukaryota > Viridiplantae > Streptophyta > Magnoliopsida > Asterales > Asteraceae > Flaveria > Flaveria linearis. Next base: position 33,785,337 of record CM044007.1, on the reverse strand, counting down.
ACCTCAGGTACAATATACATGATTTATATTGATCTTAATGTTACATCTTCTAACACATGGGTATTGGATACCGGATGTGGAACTCATATTTACAATTTGTTGCAGGGGTTCACAAGAAGTAGGGACTTCAATCAAGGGGATGTTAGCCTCTTCATGGGCAATGGAACTAAAGTCTTAGTTGAAGCTCGTGGGGACTACATTCTAAAACTTCCAAGTGGCTTGGATGTTATTTTGAAGAATGTTTTGTATGCTCCTAGTTTGACTAGGAACATTATTTCTGTATCCCAATTAAGACATTATGATTATGTATTTTCTTTTTTGAAAATGATATTCATGTTTCTTTAAATGGTATGTTCTATTTTAAAGCTATTCCCATTAGTGGGATTTATGAATTGGTTCATGAAAATACTTTAAATAGTTCATTGTACCAAACTAACACCAAGAAACTCAAGTTGGATTTTAGTGATCCCTATCTTTGGCATTGTCGTCTTGGTCATATAAACAAGAAACGTATACAAACGCTTCAAAAGAATGGTCTTTTAAAAACAAATGAATGTGATTCATTTGATGTTTGTGAATCTTGTTTACAAGGTAAAATGACTAAGGCACCCTTTAGTGGAACTAACGAAAGGGCAAAAGATTTATTAGGAATCATACATTCGGATGTATGTGGTCCTTTTAAACCAATGACTGGGAATGGTGAGAGATACTTCATTACCTTTACGAACGATTATAGTCGTTATGGGTATGTGTACTTATTAAGGCACAAAGATGAAGCTTTTGAAATGTTCAAAATCTTCAAGAATGAAGTAGAAAATCAACTCAACAAGTCAATTAAAGTTCTCCGTACCAATAGAGGAGGTGAATACCTAAATGATGCTTTTCAAGATCATCTTAGGAGCTGTGGGATTCTCACAACTCACTCCACCTGGAATACCACAACATAATGGTGTGTCTGAGAGGAGGAATCGAACCTTATTGGATATGGTCCGATCTATGATGGCTAGAAGCACATTGCCTCTATCATTTTAGGGTTTCGCTTTGCTCTCCGCAGCCCGTATTCTAAATATGGCCCCAACCAAAAAGGTGGAAAGGACACCCTTTGAAATATGGCATGGAAGAGTTCCATCCCTATCATACTTAAGGGTCTGGGGTTGTGAGGCCTATGTTAAGACTCCCACCCTAAACAAATTGGAAGTCCGATCCACCAAGTGTATCTTTATTGGATATCCTAGATTCTATGGGATATTATTTCTATGATCCACTGGAACAAAAGGTGTTTGTTGCCAGAAAGGGTGAGTTCTTAGAAGCAAAGTTCCTTATGGAAGGAACTAGTAGTAGAACAGTGGATCTTGAGGAGGATCAAGAACCACAACCCAATGTACGTTTGGTTGAAACTAGCACTCAACATGAGGATGTTGAGGATGATCAAGCGGTTGATCAATACACACAAAACGTTCGCAGAAGTGGTAGAACTAGTAATCCACCTGAAAGATATGGATTTTTCATGGATGGATGCTATGTGGTTGACTCAGATGAACCAACCACATACCATAATGCAGTGTCCAATTGAGATTGTGACAAATGGCTTGAAGCCATGAACGTTGAGATGCAATCCATGTATGACAATCATGTTTGGGAACTTGTTTGACCACCTCTTAATTCCAAGGTAGTTGGAAGTAAGTGGGTTTTCAAGAAGAAAACCGATATGCATGGAAACTTGGATACTTATAAGGTTAGACTTGTAGCAAAGGGTTTCACTCAAACTCAAGGGGTTGATTATGATGAAACTTTCTCACCTGTTGCAACGCTAAAGTCTATAAGGATATTGTTCGCCATAGCTACTCATTATGATTATGAGATTTGGCAAATGGATGTCAAAACCGCTTTCCTAAATGGATATCTTGAAAAAGATGTCTATATGGTTCACCCTGAAGGTTTTGTTGATCCAAAACATCCTAATAAAGTATGCAAGTTAAAGAAAACAATCTATGGATTGAAACAAGCATCGAGAAGCTGGAATCATCATTTTGATGAGGAAGTAAAGAAATTTGGCTTCATCAAAACGTTGATGAGGCTTGTGTGTATAAGAAGGCTAGTGGGAGCACAATAACTTTCCTAGTATTGTATGTTGATGACATACTACTATTTGGAAATGACATTCCAACCTTGGAAGGTGTAAAAACCTGGCTTGGAAGTTGTTTTTCCATTAAGGATCTTGGTGAAGCCGCCTATATTCTGGGAATAACGATCTATAGGGATAGATCAATGCGGTTGATTGGTTTAAATCAAAATGCATACATTGATAAAATCTTGAAAAGGTTCAAGATGGAGAACTCTAAGAAAGGTACCGTACCTATTCAAAGAGGAACGATATTGAGTACGACTCAATGTCCTACCTCAAAGGATGAGCAAGATAAAATGAAGGCAATCCCATACGCATCTGCTATTGGATCCATCATGTATGCGATGATATGCACTCGACCGGACATTTCATGCGCATTAAGCATGACAAGCCGATACCAGCAAAACCTTGGAAATAGTCATTGGATGGCTGTTAAAAACATACTTAAGTACCTAAGGAGGACAAGAGATATGTCCCTAATCTATGGATCTGGTGATGAGGAACTCATTATAAAAGGTTACACGGATGCGAGTTTCCAAATCGATCGTGACGATTCACGGTCACAATCGGGATACATTTTCATTCTGAATGGAGGAGCGGTCTCTTGGAAGAGCTCCAGGCAGGATGTGTTGGCTCAATCAACTACAGAATAGAATATGTCGCCGCCCCATTGGCAGCTCAAGAAGCTACATGGTTGAAGAAATTCATTGCTGATCTAGGGGTTGTCCCTTCGATTCAGGACCCCCTAGAGATCTTTTATGATAACGAGGGTGTGATTGCTCAAATCAAGGAACCCCATGCTCATCAAAAGACTAGGCACATTGAGCGGAGATTCAACTACATACGAGATGAAGTTGAAAAGGGAAAGATATGTAATCGCAAAGTTCACACGGATCAAAAAATTGCGGATCCTCTCACGAAGCTCCTTGAAAAGGCAAAGTATGAAGGTCATACTTGTGCCATGGGACTTCGATATTCTAGTGATTGGATTTGATCTGCAAATTTTGTATTTAGATATGTGGAACTCTTTATTATTTGAATAAAATTATTTGGTTATAATGTTTCAATTAATGTTCTAATTTAGCATGTTTAATCCATGAGTAAATTGTTTACTCTAAATGTCTGTAGTCGTTTATACTTGTGGGAACAAGTGTGAGGGTAAGATTATTATGAACTTGGATTGGTTGATATTCATAAGGATGAATATAGAGCAATAGGTTGCTACCAAGGTTCATAGATATTTGTGGGATACAAATATTGGACTAACCCGCATCTCAAATTTCACTACGTGGAATCTTATTGATTGATCATAAGTAAATTTGAGTAAAGGCGAATATCATTTGGTATCCTCCGACCTGAGATACATATTGGGTTTTGATATTCACCAAGTATTATACCTTGAGCTAATTCTTCACTGTCCTGAAATAGTGGACAGTACATAAGGGTATGTTCAGGTATGACACGAGGTGTTTGTGAGAAACGTATGTAGTCAAGATGGAATTTGTTCCTCTTATTCGTTGAGAGCAAGATGTCTAAGGCCTGATTAAGTTAAATCAACAAGGAATGATCATTCTGTGTCCTTGGATTTAACATGACATCTGTAACAAAAGGATAGATGACTGATTCACCTAAATCATTTCAAGTAGGGTACTTGAATGGGATGATGTTATTGAATGGCTATAAGTCATGCGTATTAAGGGTAGTATACCATTCTTAGGCGGTATTTACTACTTGCATCAATCTTCTATGATTCTTGTGCAAGTGGGCGATTGTAGGATTCTATATGCCCAAGACACGTAGAATATTGATGCGGTTAGTACGGCATGATCCAAGTCGGGTTATACCCAATAACAAGCTTAGCAAACACCAATTAATATTTAATTGATGATTTGATCATGCAATTGAATATTTTACACCAATTTAGAAAATGGGTTTTCTAAATAAGTTGCATATGAGAAGGAACAACTTAATTAGAATATTTTGTTCAATTGTATTATTTCAAGTGTTATTTAAGCAAGTTAGATAACATTAAATAATATAAGGAGGGTATAACTTATACAATTAAAAGGTTAATTGTATATCTAGTTAAAAGAGTGGTTAAAAAAAACCAATGTGTATTTTAAAGAAAAAAAAGGGGAACCTTTTATTTAAAATGTCTTGGCCGCCCCACCCATGTATTGGATTAGTTCTTTTGCATTCTTTAATATACACATCTTTGACTAGATATACCTTCTTCCAAAGCTCTCATTCATTACACGCAAAACACTCAAAGAATCTCCTCTCTTTCTCTCTCAACTCCTACGGCCAGGCAGCAGATTAGAGGGGGCTTTTGAAGTGATTTCGTGTAGTTTTCTTCCTAACAAGAAGGTGTCTTGCAAAGGGCTTGGGGTATACAAGCTTGAGGACCTCTAATCTTGAAGTCTTGGTTGATTTTCAGCATCATACATCTCCTTTTTCTGTCGATTTTTCAGCTGTAGGAGAAGGTATTTTGGCAGCCCTTTTGTGGTTGTCATATTGTGTTGTTTATTGCTTATACATAGCTTGCTTATTCACATATTATGATCCTTTGATTATGGGTTTGTTTTAAACATATATATGTCACCATAAGAACATGTTTTTCAGCTTATAAATAAGTTTATAAAGTTGTTATTCCGCTGCGTTTTCAGAAAGTTTAAATGGTTAAACGAAAATTTGGTGTTCTAACAAACCCTTCAGTTTTCACCAGTGAAACCTCGGCTACAGCTGAGACTACATGTTCCTAGCAGGTAGACGACCTTGGTCGTCCATTTTTGCTCATTTACACTTCTGCAATTTTAGGGTTTCGGGTGCTCGGGTTGAACCCGAGCACAAGAGGTCGTGGGGGTGCATGTGTTGCCTTTCAGAGTGTGCATTTTACTTAGATATGTTAGATGAGTGTTTCTGGAGGTTCTTGATGTGTGAAACCTGTGCACGGAGCAGCCGCTGCTCAGCACTCTGCAGTCGTGAACATACTGTTCAGGCGACTGGGTCTGTCATGCGACTGAGTCGTGCGACTGGGTGAGTCATGCGACTAAGTCCATGCGATTGGGTTTGTCGTGCAACTGAGTTTAAGCGATTGAGTGAGTCGTGTGATTGAGCCCATACGATTGTGTGTGTCGTGCGAATGAGTCATGCGGATGAGTACTGCCATGCGAATGAGTCAATGTGGATGAATGTGTGCGACTGTGTGTATCGCACTACTAAAGGTCCAGTCGCATGAATGAAAGTTCAGTCATACGGATGAAGCTAATTCGTACGAATGAAGGCTGAATCGTGCGAATGGAAGATTGAGTCGTGCGATTGGGTGCTGTGTGGTATGACTGAATGCTTAGTCGCACGAATGGGGATTCAATCATGCGAATGAAGCTGATTCGCACGACTGAGAGTTGATTTGTGCGAGTAGAGTGTCCAGCAGGCATATCATTAATGCTTAACATAACTGTCAATAGGTGATTGACCATTCATACATACATACAAGTTTGGGAAGTTTCATCATACATACTTACCACTTAACAAGTGAGTTTCGTGACCCCTTTTTATGCTTATACAATTGTTTCAATCTTTTACAAACATGGGGGAAAAGTATGCTCACACATTTTCAATGTTGTACAACATACATACAATTTTCATACTTGGAATCAACGTGATACTGTTTTGTGAGTACTTATTTGATGCATACATGATGTTACTGTGTGGTTCTTCTTACAACCATTAATTCCGGTGTTAGAACCAACGGATAGTGTAACATCCGGTTTCTAAATCCGGACTTGTAATTATATTATAGTTATGATTAATCAACTAAGTTGAATTTGTTTGATTGTAGTATGATTAATGGTTGTTATATTGAATTAGAAGGATATAGATTGCCTGTTAAACTATATCCTATGGTGTTAGGAGGGTTTGATGTAGTATTGGGTATGGATTGGTTGGTAAACCATGAAGCCCATATTGTATGTAATAAGAAGTTAATTCAGTTAAGAGCACCGGATGGAAAAACGATCTATGTATATGGTGATAGAGAGGAGTCCACGGTGAAAATAATATCTATGATAAAAGCTGATAAGTTAATGAGCTGCGGGTGTGCATCTTATTTAATATATGTAATTGATTCTCAAAAGCCTGTAAGAAAGAGAAAGGACATCCCTATGGTTAGAGATTTTGTAGATGTGTTTCCAGAGGAATTACCGGGTATTCCTCCAGATCGTGAAGTTGAGTTTAGAATTGATTTGGTTCCGGGTGCTAAACCAGTTGCCAAGTCACCTTATAGACTAGCTCCATCGGAATTGAAGGAATTAATGAAGCAGACTGAAGATTTGCTAGAAAGAGGTTTCATTAGACCCAGCTCTTCCCCGTGGGGTGCTCCAGTATTGTTTGTGAAGAAGAAAGGTGGGAGTATGCGTATGTGTATCGATTACAGAGAGTTGAATAAGTTGACGATAAAGAATAAGTATCCACTCCCACGAATAGATGATTTGTTTGATCAGTTACAGGGAGCCAGTTGGTTTTCTAAGATAGATCTCCGTTCGGGTTATCATCAGCTGAAAGTTAAAGAAGAAGATATACATAAGATAGCGTTTCGTACACGTTATGGTCATTATGAATTTTTAGTTATGTCTTTTGGATTGACAAATGCACCTGCTGCTTTCATGGATTTGATGAATAGGGTGTGTAAGCCAATGTTGGATCGATCAGTAATTGTGTTTATAGAAGATATACTGATCTATTCAAAGAATGAGGGAGATCATGCATGCCATCTTCGTGAAATGTTGGAAAGGTTGAGAAATGAAAGGCTTTATGCAAAGTTTTCTAAGTGTGAGTTTTGGTTGCGGGAAGTATAGTTTTTAGGACATATAATCAATGTAGAAGGCATTTTAGTAGACCCTACTAAAATTGAAACAGTAGTGAAGTGGAGTCCTCCAAAGACGCCATCTAAAGTTCGCAGTTTCTTGGGTCAGGCTGGTTATTATAGAAGGTTTATTCAGGATTTTACCAAAATTGCATCTCCGTTAACGAAACTGACGAGGAAGAATGAAGAATACGTTTGGGGACCGAAACAAGAAAATGCATTTCAAGAACTGAAGCAGAAATTAACCCAATCACCAGTGCTGTCGTTGCCAGATGGAAATGAAGATTTGGTGATTTATTCGGATGCTTCGTATCAAGGCTTAGGTTGTGTATTGATGCAGAAGGGACGAGTGATTGCTTATGCTTCCAGACAGTTGAAAGAACATGAAATGAATTATCCGACACATGATCTAGAATTGGCAACCGTGGTATTTGCCTTGAAGATATGGAGGCATTACTTATATGGGACGAAATGTACGATTTACACGGATCATATAAGAGTTTGAAATATTTCTTTGATCAGAAGGAATTGAACATGCGCCAGCGGAGATGGTTAGAGTTGGTGAAAGATTATGATTGTGAAATACTTTACCATCCGGGTAAAGCAAATGTGGTTGCTGACGCTTTAAGTAGAAAGAATGAACACCCTTTGATCCGAGTTAAGTCATATAAGTTAGTAATAACCCCCGATTTTATGCACCAGTTACGAGAAGCTCAATTAGAAGCATTGAAAAAAGAGAACGTGAAGCGAGAACGAATGAAGGGTCAAACGAAAGATTCAGAAGAAAATAGTTTTGGGGTCAAGATAAAATGTGGTCGTATATGGGTTCCGATTAAAATGAGGAATTTGGTGTTAGATGAAGCTCATAAGTCCAGATATTCTATACATCCTGGTGCTACTAAGATGTACAAAGATTTAAAACAAGAATATTAGTGGCCCGGTATGAAGTTTAATGTGATGCAGTATGTAAATAGGTGTTTGACGTGTCTTCAGGTCAAAGCTGAGCATCAGAAACCATATGGTAAGCTTCAACCTTTAGAGATCCCAAAATGGAAGTAGGAGGAATTGACAATGGATTTCATAACTAAGCTTCCACGTACAGCTAAAGGTTACGATACCATTTGGGTCATAGTGGATAAATTGACACGTAGCGGGCATTTCTTACCAATCAAGGAGACGTATAACTCCAAGAAGTTAGCAGAATTGTTTATTCGAGAAATTATTGCTCGTCATGGGGTACCAGTATCTATTGTGTCAGATAGAGATACACGTTTTACTTCGAGGTTTTGGAGAAAGTTTCATGAAGATATGGGTACTCGTTTATTACACATCACATCTTTTCACCCAGAAACTGATGGGTTGACTGAAAGGACTATCCAAACAGTTAAAGACATGTTACGAGCTTGTGTTATAGATTTCGGGGGTAGCTGGGATAGTCATCTGCCATTAGTTGAATTCTCCTACAATAACAGTTATCATTCTACGATTGGGAGAGCCCCTTATGAGATGTTATATGGAAGAAAGTGTAGGAGTCCGATATGCTGGGGAGAAGTTGGGCAGAAAGAGTTGGGCAGTTTGGAAAATGTACAGGCTACGAATGAGAAACTGGATCAGATCAAAGCTCTTTTTAAAGCGGCTCAGGATCGACAAAAGTCTTATGAAGATAAAAGGCGAAGGCATATAGAGTTTGAAGTAGGAAATAGAGTTATGTTGAAAGTATCTCCTTGGAAGGGAATTATCAGATTCAGAAAGAGGGGAAAGTTAAGTCCTCGTTTTATAGGACCGTTTAGAATTATAGAACGGATTGGGGAAGTGGCCTATAAACTAGAATTACCCGATCAGTTGCAAGGAATTCACCCAACCTTTCATGTATCACAATTGCGCAAGTGTTTGGCTGATGAGAATGCTTATGTACCTTTAGATGATATAGAGGTAGATGATAAGTTGAACTATGTTGAGAAACCTACTGCTATAGTAGACAGAAAGGTGAAAAGGCTAAGGAATAAAACTATTGAGTTAGTTAAAGTGCAGTGGTCGAATAGAAAGGGATCTGATTTCACTTGGGAATCAGGAGATGAGATGAAGAGAGATTATCCCCAGTTGTTTGAATAGTCAGTTTTGAGGACGAAACCTATTTGAGGGGGGGAGAGTTGTAACATCCGGTTTCTAAATCCGGACTTGTAATTATATTATAGTTATGATTAATCAACTATGTTGAATTTGTTTGATTGTTTAAGTGTTCAGTCGCATGACTTGTATGCTAATGAACTTCAATCGCACCCCTTACATGCGATTGAGACTCAGTCGTACGAATAGTAGGCGTATGAGCTTCACTCGTACGGTTCAGTCGTACGAGTGGTTCAATCGTACGACTGAAGGTAAGGCGGTCAAGTTGTGTGTATGGATAAGTAGGGCGGTGCAGAGGATTCAAAAGCCGATTCTATCTGCATCTACTTCATTTTCCTGTTCTCTTTACACCCAAACACCCCTGCTCTTGCCAATCGACTAGGCTAAACTCCGTTTTGGTAAGTTTGAACATCACGGATCAATCCGGAGATGTTATAAGCTGTGTAAATGGTTGAATTTGATCCAGTTTAAATCATTGAATTGGTCTGGTTCATTTCTAAATTAAAATCCAGGAATTCGGATCCAAGTTTTGTGAAGTTTTGATGAAATAATGGTCCGAAACCATTGTAAACGATGTGTATAGGATCTGTTTTGAATATGTTATGATTTGGATGGTTAAAACTCAAATTTTGAGTGAGTTTGGATAAAAAACGTCAAGAACACAGCTGCTGATTCGTTTCAGACGAATGGGCTCAATCGCATGCCTCAGTCGTACGAATGAGAGTCTAGTCGTACGTTTGAGTGCGAATGGAGGTTCAGTCGTGCGATTGGAACCCAGTCGCCTGGTTAGAAGGCCGAATGAAGACGAGTGAACACTGGATGCGAATGAGAATTCAATCTTGCGAATGAATGGCTAGTCGTATGACTGAAGGTTCAGTCGCATGGTTCATTCGCATAAGTGTTCAATCGCATGAGGGCCCTGTTTGAGAATAAGTTTACTGAATCAAGGTTTATTGCTTTAGATATACCTTGATTAGAGGAAGGACTAGTTATCTTGTGTACGTGGGTTGTGTAGATTGTGGTGAGGAAGTTGATAAGGTGAGTTCTAAGCCCTTTTCAAGTGTTTGGTTTTAACATTCGGGCTAGCACACATGCAATGATAAATGAATTGAATGTTTTAGTACCAGAATTGTGATAGTGATGTTGATATGTTTCTAACAGTTTGTAAAGCTGTTAGGGGGAAAGTGGGGGTAATAAATGATTACCTGAACATTGTTAATCATTACGTGATGGTAATGATTGCAGTGGGTCAGGTAGAGTGTAAAAGATGGTCATCTGACCATTGTTAATCATTACGTGACGGTAATGATTCCAATGGGTCAGATGGGGTGTAATGATTAATTAAAATATGTTAAAACTGGTGCTAAAAGAAAGAATGTGTGGGGTGTAAATGAATGTGATAATATTGGCAATAAGTAAAAGAAATGTTTTTAAAATGGTAATGTGATGTAAATCTCAACAGGCCAGTTGGGGTAAGATGCCTGGGTGTGAAACTGTACAGTTTGATAGGAGTGATGACGACCACTCAGCTTTGTGAACATCTTGTGGTGACGACCCTAGATGATTAATTGGCATCCTACTGGATGAGAGATAGTAACTGGTAGTTGCTAGATGTGGGCAACCGACGTTACTGGTTATGGGAAACTGGTAGTTGCTAGATGTGGGCAACCGACGTTTCTGCGTATTGTAACTGGTAGTTGCTAGATGTGGGCAACCGACGTTACTGGTTATGGGAAACTGGTAGTTGCTAGATGTGGGCAGCCGACGTTTCTGGGTATAGTAACTGGTAGTTGCTGGATGTGGGCAACCGACGTTACTGGTTATGGGAAACCGGTAGTTGCTAGATGTGGGCAACCAACGTTTCTGGGTATAGTAACTGGTAGTTGCTAGATGTGGGCAACCGACGTTACTAAGTATGGGGAACTGGTAGTTGCTAGATGTGGGCAACCGACGTTCTGTGAGACAGGTCCAGTGGGACAAAGTAATGATAAAAGTTGAATTTATAATATTGCAAATATAAATATAACTTTTGTGTGTGTAAAGATGTTGTTAATGTTTTAATGAAAATTAGAACTCACCAGTTTATCTGATGTTTTGAGTATATTGTGTGTGCTAGGTAAGGAGGGATCCTCTAATAATAGAGGAAAGCAAGTATGAGCTGAACGAGGACGCTATCCCGGAGTAGTTGCTGGCATAGGACATAGGGCTTGTTAATACTGTAAATAGGACAATGTATAATTAAATACAATTATATGTAAAATGTTTTAAAAGTTGGGTTAATATATGATATTGTTTAAAGTCTTCCGCTGTAAGTAGAAAGCTCTGATTTGTGATTAAAATATTAATCCAACTGCATGACGTGCCTCCGGTGCCCTGCCGGGTTTAGGGCGCCACAGATAGGTATTAGTAGTACTACTGGGTTGACACTCCCACCCTTGACAGATGGTTACTCGTGAGTACCATCACACTGCCCGGAACGGGCCTTGGGTGAATATAATCCGACAAGTTGCTGTGTGTATGTCATTAGGTTTGGTTGTATAAAACACATGGTTTGTGATTTTGCTTGCTTATAACTGTATGCACAGTATTCCACTACAAACACTATACAGCATCAATTACATGTTTACAATTCAAACCTGCGAAGCTCACCAACATTATTGTTGAGAATTTTGAGCATATTTTTCAGGTAACAATGAGAACTGAAGATCTAGGAGTGCTGCCTTAGTGGAGACCCTAGGATGCATTTTTGAGACTGAACATACATGATGAACAATTATTTTGTACATTGTTGTAGTCCATCAAACAATTAATATTCTTTTGGATACTTGTTCCCGGGTTGTGGGAATTACATACAACAATACAATTTTTGTGATTTAGTGAATCCTTTTTGTGAATCAATTACAAGTTTCTATTTATGCTTATGGCTATGCTGTCGTGAACATTGACGAAACATGACACAAGCCTCCATTTGTGCCGGGTGTCGTCATGACACACTATGTCATCAGTTACATATATATTGCATCTCTATTGTTAACCATGTGTTATGACGATCCCGTCTCGCTTGCGTCCCCATGTTTCCGCTCTCAGCGGGGGTGTGACAGGCTGGTATCAGAGCCATTGGTTATTGAGAATTAGGCAATTCACTTGACCTAGACTATAACCTAGGAACCTTCATGTAGAATGCATGCTAGGACTGGCTTGCATTTGGTGTTACATGTATGTTCCTCTATACTTGTTTCTTGTCTCTATACATGATTCTATACATACATGCTTGTTATCTGATCATCCTAAGGAAGACACTATTACTCTTAGTCTTTCTTCACGGGATACCTTATACTAGAATCTTACATTTGTATACGCACTACATTATACCATTAGGTCTGAACACCCAAACTGATGGGAAACTTCACAGATCACACGTAGCATCGATCTCAAATACTAAATTCGACCCTAAGATAGTATGCCTGAGATCCTGAAAGTATGAAGGATAGGCAACTATCATTAGACAAATTGTGCTTATGTGCTTAGAGTTTATTTGCTATCATATACTACTATCGGAATACTAATGGCTCATTGACATGAGGGCATTACATGATTCGTCTTTGATGAATGTTGACAATACTATGATGTTAACTTGGGGTAGGTGAAGCTAAGGGTGACCATGCAAGGCAAATTACCATTATGGGTGCACACGTAATTGCAATTTGCAGTGCATGAGAAGTCTGGCTAATCTTACCATGAGGTAACGATCATGAGTATCACAAGTTTTCTATTCTATACCCTAGGGTGCTAGGATCATAATTCTAGTAAGACCTTGTTAAGGGTAACAAAACATTACTAACACCTACTATTACTTAAGTCCTGTCCTACTTAGAGCCTTCATGATATTTGCAATCATGACATTGATGTTATTCTCCATGAAACATCCCTCCACTTAGCATTTCAGTAACTAAGGAACTGATTGAATGCTTAGAATGAAAGTGGACTACAAGAAATGTAGAGGAGTGATGATACTCTCTACATATACATTACGTTATTCATTGGAATGATGCTAAGGAAAATCGGATGTCAAGTAACCGGTTTAGGCGTCATTCTAGGTATATCGTGGATGTGGTGGGAACGCTGCGGGGAACCCTATATATAAGCATCACCGGTATACTAAGAATGTGCTTAAACTGGGATACGTGATGATCCTGATTGACTGAAGCATGGATTGTTGGAACTTGATGAGTGGAATCATACATTAGCTTCAAGTGACTAAGGTTTACATGTTTACTAAAGTTTACATGTTTACTCCTTTATGATTGGAAGATGCCGCCTCGAAGAGTCACACGCAGTACAAATCAAGAAGGTGAAACCCCACAAGGCAGAGGTAGGGGTAGACCACCAAGAACGGGTTGTGCTCCTGCTGGCAACAATCAGGGAACTGAAAACCCTGATATAGCTGCTATGATTGCTCCGCAGCTAGCCGCACTGATTCCAACTATAGTGACTCAAGTGAGCGACACTCTTCTGAATCATAATCTCCACGGGGATCATGATACTAATGATCAGCATAACCAAGGAACAGGGGAAGACACTGGGATTGGTGGAACAACCGGTAACGAAACTGGGGTTATAACACAAGACGGGGGTGTTCTTACAAGGAATTTGTGGCCTGCAAACCCTGAGAATTTGATGGGAAAGGTGGGGCGATAGCCCTAACTAGGTGGCTTGAAAAGATGGAGGCAGTGATTGATATCAGTGAGTGCCTTGACAGTCAAAGAATCAAGTATGCCACGTGGTCACTGCATGGCAAGGCACTGACCTGGTGGAACACCCAGGTTCAAGCTAGAGGAAGAGAGTCCGCGATGCGAATGTCATGGGATGAGTTCAAAGCTTTGATCACTGAGGAGTACTGCCCCCTCAACGAAATGCAGAAACTGGAGCATGAATTCTGGAATCATTCTATGGTGGGGGCTGGGCACGCAGCTTATACTGATCGATTCCATGAACTGGCGAGGCTAGTTCCACATCTTGTGACCCCAGAATCAAAGAGAATCGAGAGGTACATTTGGGTACTTGCGCCTCAGATCCGGGCAATGGTAACAGCAGCTGCTCCTTTAACGATTCAGAATGCAATTCTGAAGGCTGGCGCTCTCACTGATGAGATGGTAAGAACAGGGGTGTTGGGTAGGGGAGCAGATAAGAGAAAGGATGTTGGAGAAACAAGCCGGTCGAATGCCGGGAAATCTGATAAAAGGGCCAAGATCACCAGAAATTTCGTGGCTGTGACTCAGGACAAGAGAGAGTATGTTGGGCTGCACCCCAAATGTGACAGGCGCAACTATCACCATCCTCCAGAGATGTAGTGCCGGGTGCGTGTGAACTGTAGGCGCCCAGGGCACCTAGCGAAGGATTGTAGAACTGCGCCGAACCTGGTGGCACCCGTCAACGTGGATAACCCCGCCGGGAGTGCCAGAGTCTGTTATGAGTGCGGAAACCCGGGTCACTACCGGAACATATGCCCCAAACTGAATAGGGCACCGGGTCAACAAGGGAATAACCAACAACAAGTGATGGCCATAGCTGGGAATCTAGGTCCAGCTAATCAAGGGAATGTCGCTCGAGGACGTGCACTTGTCATTGGAGCTAACGATGCTCATCAGGACCCGAATATTGTTACGGGTACGTACTTGCTCAATCACCACTTCGCATCCATATTGTTTGATACTGGAGCAGACAATAGTTTCATATCCTCTGATTTTGCACACATGCTTGCCTTGAACCCTAGTAGACTAGAGACTGGCTTCTCCATAGAAATGGACAATGGTAGAGTTGTACAGGCCGATGAGATTATTAGAAAGTGCTCGATGATATTGGAAGACCATGCCTTCGACATAGACTTAATACCTTTTGAGCTGGGAAGTTTCGATGTGATTGTGGGGAAGGATTCATTGTCGAAACACGGAGCCGAGATTGTTTGTCGGGAGAAAGTAGTACGAATCCCCAAGCCAAACGGGGAGGTACTCAAGATTCAAGGAGAACGACCGGGAAGAACTCTAAAGCTTATCTCTTGCATGAAGACACGTCGATGTTTACGAAAGCAGTGTTACGCGTTTTTAGCCCATGTAGTGGAAAAGAAAGAAGAAGGCAACAAGTTGGTAGATATTCCTGTAGTACGAGAGTATCCGGATGTATTCCCTAATGACTTGTCGGGTTTGCCTCCTCCACGACAGGTGGAATTTTGGTTCCTGGAGCTACGCCGGTAGTAAAAGCACCGTATCGGTTAGCACCATCTGAAATGCAATAGTTATCTAGCTAATTACAAGAGCTCCTAGAGAAGGGTTTTATTCAACCGAGCCATTCACCATGGGGAGCACCGGTCTTATTTGTCAAAAGAAAGACGGATCGTTCCGTATGTGCATTGATTATCGCGAGTTGAACAAGTTGACTGTGAAGAATCGATATCCTCTTCCCAGAATTGATGATTTATTTGATCAACTGCAAGGAGCTTCGTATTTCTACAAGATTGATCTTCGTTCTGGATATCATCAGTTAAGGGTTTTCGAGGACGACATACCGAAAACAACATTCAGGACTCGTTATGGGCACTATGAGTTCTTAGTCATGCCGTTCGGACTGACTAATGCACCAGCCGTGTTCATAGATCTGATGAATCGAGTGTGCAAACCCTACTTGGATAAGTTCGTGATCGTGTTCATAAACGATATACTTATCTACTCCCAAACGAAAGAGGACCACGAGGAACACCTTCGGGCGATACTAAGTCTATTACAAGAAAAGAAACTTTTCGCTAAATTCTCGAAGTGCGAGTTTTGGCTTCGAGAAGTGAAATTTTGGGGGCATGTGGTTAACAAAAATGGGATTCATGTAGATCCTAGCAAGATTGAAGCGGTGAAGAAATGGGATGCACCCCAGACACCTTCAGAGATAAGACAATTCTTAGGATTGGCCGGATACTATCGTCGCTTCATTGCAAATTTTTCAAAGATTGCCCAACCACTGACACTGTTGACTCAAAAAGACAAGAAGTTTGATTGGAGACATGCACAAGAACAAGCATTCCAAACATTGAAGGAGAAGTTGTACAACGCACCGATATTGTCCCTCCCAGAAGGGACTGATGATTTTGTGGTGTACTGCGATGCTTCACATCAAGGATTGGGTTGTGTGCTAATGCAGAAAGATAAGGTGATTGCCTACGCCTCACGAAAACTTAAGGTGCACGAAAAGAACTATACAACTCATGATCTGGAGTTGGGCGCTGTAGTATTTGCACTTAAGATATGGAGGCACTATCTGTATGGAACCAAATGCACCATCTACACAGATCATAAGAGCCTTCAACACATCCTGAATCAGAAAGAAATCAATATGCGACAACAACGTTGGGTAGAGTTACTAAGTGACTACGATTGTGAAATCCGGTATCATCCGGGGAAAGCAAACATGGTGGCTGATGCTTTAAGCTGCAAAGAACGCGTGAAACCACTACGTGCTCGAGCTTTGGGCTTGACTATTCAAACGAACTTGAAGGCTCAGATCCAACTTACACAAAGTGAGGCGTTGAAAGAAGAAAACCTTGCTGGAGAAGAATTTCGAGAGTTGGACAAACAGATGATTTGCAAGGATGATGGTATACAGTATTTCATGGATCATATATAGGTACCCAAATGGGGAGACGTTCATACCCTAATCATGGAGGAAGCGCACAAGACACGATATTCTGTTCATCCTGGTGCAGACAAGATGTATCATGATCTTAAGGATCTATACTGGTGGCCAGGCATGAAGAAAGACATTGCTATGTATGTAAGCTGATGCTTGACATGCTTGAAAGTTAAGACTGAACATCAAAAACCATCAGGATTATTACATCAACCTGAAATTCCCGAGTGGAAATGGGAGAACATAGCCATGGATTTCATTACCAAACCCCCTAGAACATGTAGCGGGCACGACTCGATATGGGTCGTAGTGGATCGGATGACAAAGTCCGCTCATTTCTTACCGATTCGAGAGGATTACAAGATGGAAAAGTTGGCGAGATTGTACATAAAGAAGGTCGTGACATGGCACGGAGTGCCGGTGTCAATCATATCCGACCGTGATAGCCGATTTACTTCACCCACAAACAGATGGCCAAAGTGAACGAACAATACAAACATTAGAAGACATGCTCAGAGCTTGTGTAATCAATTTTGGTGGTAGCTGGGACACTCATCTACCATTGATTGAGTTCTCTTACAATAACAGCTACCATACAAGCATTGGATGCGCTCCATTTGAAGCATTGTACAGGAGGAAATGTAGATCCCCAGTTTGTTGGGTTGAGATTGGTGAAAGCCAGCTTACAGGCCCATAGATCATTCAAGAAACAGCTGACAAGATTTTCCAAATCAAAGACCGACTAAAAGCTACAAGAGATCGCCAAAAGAGCTATGCCGACAACCACCGGAAGCCACTAGAATTCAATGTTGGAGATCACGTTCTACTCAAAGTCTCTCCCTGGAAAGGTATTGTATGATTTTGAAAGAAAGGGAAGTTATCCCCAAGATACGTAGGACCATTCGAGATTACAGAAAGAATCAGTCCGGTGGCTTACTGATTAAGGTTGCCACAAGAACTCAGCGATGTACACGACACATTTCACGTATCAAACCTCAAAAAGTGCCTGGTAGATGAAACTCTACATGTGCCAAATAAGGAAACCAAGATTGACGAAAAGCTTCATTTCATCAAAGAACCTATCGAGATCATGGACCGAAAGGTCAAACGCTTAAGGCGCAGCAAGATACCGATCGTTCGCGTGAGATGGAACTCCGAACGAGGAACAGAATTCATATGGGAATGGGAAGATCAGATGAAACTCAAATATCCACATCTATTCGAGGATGACACTCTTGGACCTAACACCAGTTGAATTTCGAGACGAAATCCTCTCAACTGGGGGATACTGTGACATCCGTCACCAAAAAGGTCCGTTATTTAACATGGATTTCATTAACTATCCTTATAACGTTCATTTCACATCTTCATAGACTATTCGTGAGGACATCATACTTGTTTGATTTTCTTTTACACTCGTGACATCATTGTTTGCAACATTAGCACTTAAAACGCTTATGAATAGCACCGACGACATCGCTAACTGAATTATATTATATAATATAAACATCATTAATAACATCATATTCAAGATACAAATAACATTAAATGCTTCCCTATAATTAATATAACGCGCGTATTTACGTCGTTTTCAACCGAAGCAAATTTTGGAACCCGGGGGCTAAGTGTAGGGACTAAAAGTGACAATTGCTAAACTAGGGCTGGGTATAAATACCCTTGTTTCAGCCCTAGCCTTCACCACTTCTTCTTCTTCCCTATCTTCTTCTCCACTTTTCTTCTTCATCCTTGCACCAAAACCTCCCCATCCCATCTCGTTTTCACCAGTGAAACCTCGGCTACAGCTGAGAGTACACGTTCCTAGCAGGTAGACGACCTTGGTTGTCCATTTTTGCTCATTTTCATTTCTGTGATTTTAGGGTTTCGGGTGCTCGGGATCAACCCGAGCACAAGAGGTCGTGGGGGTGCGTGTGTTGCCATTCTGAGTGTGCATTTTACTTAGATATGTTAGATGAGTGTTTCTGGAGGTTCTTGATGTGTGAAACCCGTGCACGGAGCAGCTAAAGGCTGCTCAGCACTCTGCAGTCACGAACATACTATTCAGGCGACTGGGTCTGTCATGCGACTGAGTCGTGCAACTGGGTGAGTCGTGCGACTAAGTCCATGCGATTGGGTCTGTCGTGCGACTGAGTCCAAGCAATTGAGTGAGTCGTGCGACTGAGCCCATACGATTGTGTGTGTCGTGCGAATGAGTCATGTGGATGAGTATTGCCATGCGATTGAGTCAATGCGGATGAATGTGTACGACTGTGTGTATCGCACGACTGAAGGTCCAGTCGCACGAATGAAAGTTCAGTCATACGAATAAAGCTAATTCATATGAATAAAGACTGAATCATGCGAATTGAAGATTGAGTCGTGTGATTGGGTGCTGTGTGGTACGACTGAATGCTTAGTCGCTCGAATGGGGATTCAATCGTGAGAATGAAGCTGATTCGCACGACTGAGAGTTGATTCGTGCGAATGGAGTGTCCAGTCGTGCGTCTAGTCCTGTCGTGCCATTGGAGTCATTGTGTGTGAATTCTTCCTATGTGCGGTGTGTGTCGTCGTGTGATGTTAAGGTGACATCGACACGGTTGCCATTGCTAAAGACGATCTTTAAGATTAACACTATCGAACTTATCAATGTTATATCAAATCCAATCAACTTAACATTTTACAATTAGCAACAAACGATTCATAACACATTTGCTTACCATGTATTTCTCTGACAACATTAACACTTTTACACAAATATCATCGACAATGGCAACGCTTCTAGTACTTGGATCTACATAAGATCTATTGCACGTGTTTGTGTGCAAGTGTTACCCATGACCGAATCGATACGACCCGACCCAACTAGACAATATTATTAACAGCAGGCATATCATTAATGCTTAACATAACTGTCAATAGGTGATTGACCGTTCATACATACATACAAGTTTGGGAAGTTTCATCATACATACTTACCACTTAACAAGTGAGTTTCGTGGCCCCTTTTTATGCTTATACAATTGTTTCAATCTTTTACAAACATGGGGGAAAAGTATGCTCACCCGTTTTCAATGTTGTACAACATACATACAATTTTCATACTTGGAATCAACGTGATACTGTTTTGTGAGTACTTATCTGTGTGGTTCTTCTTACAACCATTAATTCCGGTGTTGGAACCAACGGATAGGTATTAGTAGTACTACTGGGTTGACACCCCCACCCTTGACAGATGGTTACTCGTGAGTACCATCACACTGCCAGGAGCGGGCCTTGGGTGAATATAATCCGACAAGTTGCTGTGTGTACGTCATTAGGTTTGGTTGTATAAAACTCATGGTATGTGATTTTGCTTGCTTATAACTGTATGCACGGTATTCCACAAACACTATAAAGCATCAATTACATGTTTACAATTCAAACCTGCGAAGCTCACCAACATTATTGTTGAGAATTTTGAGCATATTTTTTAGGTAACAATGAGAACTGAAGATCTAGGAGTGCTGCCTTAGTGGAGACCCTAGGATGCATTTTTGAGACTGAACATACATGATGAACAATTATTTTGTACATTGTTGTAGTCCATCAAACAATTAACATTCTTTTGGATACTTGTTCCCGGGTTGTGGGAATTACATACAAGAATACAATTTTTGTGATTATGTGAATCGTTTATGTGAATCAATTACAAGTTTCTATTTATGCTTAATGCTATGCTGTCATGAATTGACCAAACACGATACAAGCCTCCATTTGTGTTGGGTGTCGTCATGACACGCTATGTCATCAATTACATATATATTGCATCTCTATTGTTAACCATGTGTTATGACGATCCCGTCTCGCTCGCATCCCCATGTTTCCGCTCTCAGCGGGGGTGTGACGCTTTTGAACAATCAATACAAACAAGCATTCATTATCATTCAAGCATTCAATCACTGGCAAACACACAATCACTCACACACACTGATATCATAGCTCTAATCATGGGTTTCCGTACCGTGCTTATTGTTTGTTGAAATACAATATAACAACTTGTTGTTATATTGAATGATAGATTAGAAAAGATCCTTAGGGAAATCAACCTGTTCTTGTTCTTGTTCTTATTAGAAAAGTTCAAAAACATCAAGAGTTGTTGATTTCATCTGGTGGTATCAGAGCCTTGGCTCAAATCATACATTGATTTTCGATCCTCTCATTCAACAAAATGATATATGTGGTTCATTAGCTTCAAAACATACATTTCGAGCTGAAAATCATCACAAACACCTTCTTCTACTTTAAACATTCATCAAATGCTTAAAACATGATTTATTAATATATTTTTGTGCATTTTGTAGAAGATTTTATGTGTTTAAAGCTCAAAACATCATTAATACACTATTTTCGAACGTGTTCGTCATAAAACTCTCTAAAATCTCATCGATTTCTAAGGGTTTTTTGATAAACAGTAAACAAATACTATTCTATCAGGTTTTCATCCAACAAAAACTTATTTGAATACTTTGAATACATTCATTGTATTTAAACACCATATTTGAGTTGTTCTACACTCAAATCAGGCGATTTATCATTTTCAAAAAGCAAACCGATTGTTGTTTTCATGAAATTGTTATAGCCGCCAACAAACCCTAGGATAAACCCTAGTTTTTATTCATACATGTCCTTCAAAATCTATGGTGATTTATGTTGGTTAAACATCAAAACCGAAGAAGAAACATATTGTCAGGTTTATTTGTAAGGCTGATGCAACCCAAACACCCAAAGTCTCTCCCGCATGCATGCACAAGTGTACTTAAGTGGAATGCTTCGGAAGTTTCACACACTGCCTTAGAAATTACTCTAAGTGTGAAATCTTCCGAAGTCAAGACCAATATCTTCCGCAGCCAAAGATGAAGTCTTCCGAAGCTTCAAAGACAATGTCTTCCGAAGCCAACTATTGAAGATAGATTTCTTCCGAAGACTTTTTGATCACATGCTTTATCTGATGTACCTTTTACATAAAGCTGGACCCCTTTCCGCTGCAACTCTGATAAGACACCAACTTCATATAAGTTGGTGATGTCACACCCCAACCTTGACAGCGGAAATGTCGAGATGTGAGAGCTAAGATTGTTCACAGCCACATAATGCTATTATTAACTCCAAATATATTATTCATAGGTTTCAAAGGTAACATTACAAGCATAAGTCTCAAACATGAAATAAGTTCAAACATAACATGACAAAATATAATCTTTTTATTTCATTAACTAGGTCCAAGACCTAGATTATGCAAGCTTCAAAAGTTCACTTTAAACTTGAGGATTACCTGAAACATGATAAAAATAAAAGGTCAACTAAAAAAAGTTGGTGAGTTTCCAAGGTTTTCATACATAATATGATAAGGTTACAAGTAGCAATTCATGTCATAGGTTATAAGTTAGTACGGTTATAGAACACATATCGTTACAACCAAACCTCGATTTGATTACAAGTATATAAGATTGGCTAAGTGTATTTGGTTCCCATGATGAACAAGCATACGTCATTAGGAGCCGGCAATACCTCGGCTTTAGCACCAAATAGGCTTGTCAGGCCCAAAGATCTAAGATGTTGCCAGGCTAGCAATAGTTAATAATTGTAAACAAACTATGTATCTCATATAATCACTTACAACACACAAATAACCATGACAAAGTATAAAGATGAATTGCAAGTGCTTTACAAGTCTCAGACGTTTATAAGTGTATGATGTATAAGTATCATGCTTCACCCTAAAATAGTATGAAAATCATAAAAAGGGGCAAGGAAAACTCACATGATCAATAAGTATATAATTTGTAGATTAATAAGAATATTAAACGTCGTTCCACGTAAACCGTCACAAGGCACCTAAATAAATATATGTATTTTCAAGATTTTAGTTGAATAATAAATTTTAATGAATTAACGAGGACTAGGGTTTCATTAGAATTGTGGGGTTTTTAACAGGTAAATAAAGTTTATATTTTGATTAAATAAAAAGAATTATACTAAGTGTTTTTAAATATATAAAAGAAATTAGGTATAATGACTGATAAGGTGTAAATATAAAATGTAACTAAATATTTGTGATCTTTTGAAATAAACATTATTTAACCATGATTAAAATAACGTGTTGACCAATAATAATTTGTTAATCTAAACTGTTAATTAAAGTACATTTATAAGAAACAACCTAAATAACACTTGTAAATAATTTGTGAACTTATAAAATATATATTTTATCATGATTAATCTATAATTAAGGACAATATAGTGTCAAATAATAATTTAATGATTTTAACTACTATTTAAAGTCTATTTTCATAAACAAAATAAAGTAAGTGTAACTTTTCTAAAGAATATCACATGTAAATATTAAAGTATTTAACGAAATAAATTTATAAAAAGTACTTAAATGATTTTAAAAATAAATATAGTTTACAAACTGATTTTTATATTATTCTGGAAATTTTCTATATTTTTTTAAAGGCTAGAAAGTTCCCAAAAAAATAAATAAGGCTGCCCGGGTTCGAACCCGGGACCTCTGATTGGTCATGCGCGCGTCTTACCAGTGGGACAATGGCCGTGGATGTGTTAGTGTTTGATTTCCATTGTTTAAAAATACACAATCCAGTGAACCCCCAATCCATATGAACCCTAAAATCAATTCGATTCAATTGAACATCGAATCGTACTAGTTAATCCAATTAATGTTAGGGCTTTGTTTCCCCATGTTAAACCGAGTGTGTAGGTGTAATCAATTACCCTGTTTGAAGTTAGATCGATGAGAAACGTTGAAGGGTAAGTCGCGGCCAGGTTGCGTATGGTTCGAGATGAAATCGACGATGATAATCCAATTTGTTGCATAGGAAGTTTCTAATGGACTCAAAGATAGAAAGCCCTCTATCAAGTTTTGTTTATGATGATTGGAAGGTGGGTTTTGATGGAGTTGCAGATTCGTGATGAAGAGAGAATCGAATAAGGTGTTGAAGTGTGTTTCGGGTGGAATTGAGTTTGACAGGAGTTTAGGATTAGTTTAACTTTCGATTAACATCCATTTAATTTGATTATTATTGTGTTTAAATGATCGAACGACTCTACGTTTGAACTCGCCGGTTACATGAGTTAAAAGCTCTCATAACCGAATGTTTAAACCCAATTAATGGTCATAAGTGAGTTCGATTAGTGTTCACGAGTCGATTTGGACCGGTTTGAAGGGAAAAGGCTTAGGTTTGAGTCGGTTTTGGACTCGCTGGAGTCGCGGCCGGAGTGGCCGGACTCCCTGCCGGAAATGCGGGGCTGAACAGGGGGTGGGGGTTGGTTTTTTTTTACAATTTACAGCTTTGGTCCCTGAGGTTAAGGATTTGTTTAAATCCTTTCCGAAACTTAGGTTTATGTTTAAACTAATTTACAGTTTAGACCCTGAGGTTTTGAATTGTTATTATTTTATGTTCAAAAATAATTAATTACATGTTTTAAAATAATAAAACTTATATTGTTTTTATTTATTTACAAGATTACTTAATATGATTATTATTATCATCATTATTATTATTATGTTTATTATTATATTATTGCTATCATTATTATTATTATATTATTATTATTATTATTATTATTATTATTATTATTATTATTATTATTATTATTATTATTATTATTACATAATTTAATATCTTGATTAATAACTTTTAAAGATTAAAGACAACTAAAAGATAAGCATAAGTAACCCATGAGTTTTATAATTCACGACAATGGTCCTTATAAGATTAAACGACGTTAACCTTTAATTAACGTAAAATACGAGATGTTACAGTCTCCCCAACTTTTAAGAATTTCATCCCGAAATTAAGAAGTGAAGCTTAAACGAACAAAAGACTTATGATGAAAGATAAGTGTACTAACGGACTGTGATTGGCGTTTGATTACGGGTGGGATGCTTCACTTTGCGATTTATGGAATTTTACACGATGCATTCGAATTTGAACTCTTCTAATGGAATACGAAAGTTATCAGCAAGCTAAATCTTTGGGATTTGACACATGAAACATTGAAAAACGATGATTATGATGAAATCTTTGCCCCTGTAGCCAGACTGGAGGCAATCAGATTGTTCTTAGCTTATGCTGCTTTCCATAATCTCAAAGTTTTTCAAATGGATGTCAAAAGTGCATTTTTATATGGTAAAATAAAAGAAGAGGTTTATGTGTGTCAACCACCAGGTTTTGAGGATAATCAACATCAAGATTAGGTGTATAAGCTTGATAAAGCTCTGTATGGGTTAAAACAAGCTCCTAGAGCCTGGTATGAAACACTGTCTAATTTTCTTCCTTAAAATAATTTCACTAGAGGCTCCATAGATAAAACTTTGTTCATAAAGAAAGTAGGACAACATAAGCTACTTGTTCAAATTTATGTAGATGACATCATTTTTGCATCCTCTGATCCCCAGTTGTGTGATGCATTTACAAAATTGATGCAACAAAAGTTTGAAATGAGTGCCATGGGAGAATTACAGTTCTTTCTGGGGTTTCAAATCAAACAAAGAGCTCATGGAACTTTCATTCACCAGTCAAAATATACAAAGGATCTTCTGAAAAAG
Organism: Flaveria linearis; assembly: GCA_024085815.1. Taxonomy (NCBI): domain Eukaryota; kingdom Viridiplantae; phylum Streptophyta; class Magnoliopsida; order Asterales; family Asteraceae; genus Flaveria; species Flaveria linearis. The sequence goes on along the minus strand of CM044007.1, from coordinate 33,759,945 downwards.
TTTGATTTACAAAACTATAAGCCCTGTTCTACTCCCATGAGCACCACACAACTGGAACTGGATGCTGATCTGAAAGGTGAGTGATGAAACCCTTTACAGATGTATGATTGGTTCCTTGATGTACCTTACAGCTTCTAGACTAGACATTATGTTTGCAACTTGTGTTTGTGCTAGATTTCAGGCTGCAACTAAAGAATCCCATTTGATTGTAGTCAAAAGGATCTTTAGATACTTGCAAGGAACTCAATCTCTAGGAATTTGGTATTCCACTGGGCACTCTTGCAAATTGGTTGCTTTCTCTGATAGTGACTATGCAGGGTGTAAAGTAACCAGAAAATCAACTTCTGGTGGATGCCAATTTCTAGGCAATTGTTTGGTTTCTTGGCAGAGTAAGAAACAAACTTCAGTTGCTACATCCACTGCTGAAGCAGAGTACACTGCTGCTGCAAGTTGTACATCTCAGGTACTCTGGCTTCAGAATCAATTACTGCATTATGGCATTACAGAGACTAAGACTCCATTACTGATGGACAGTGCTTTAGCTCTTTGTATTGTTAAGAATCCAGTCTAGCATTCTAAGACTAAACACATTGATATCAGACATCATTTCATCAGGGATTGTTATGAAAAGGGTCTGATTCATCCAAAGTTTGTTCCTAGTGTTGATGAGCTTGCAGATATATTTACTAAGCCTTTGGATAGTGCAACTTTTCAAAATCTGGTGCTAAGGCTTGTTATGCTGCAGCTAGAATAAATTGACTAATATTGATCCTCTCAGATCATAAGTACTAATGAGCATTAGTAATATAAAAGTCAAAAATAAGTACTGATGAGTTATTTTGTGTTCAATTGTTTTTTTTACTGAAGTGTTAAAAAGACTGAAGACTAAATTAATTAAAACTACTGAAGTACATTATTTGTTGAAAATAACTGATGGAGTTACAACTACAGATGTAGTTATAATTACTGATGCCTATTTCCAATAGATAAGTATTGAAGAAAAAATTTGTCTAAGAGTACTGATGTGTAATATTGAGCATAAGTGCTGAAGACAAAATTTGTTCACAAGTTCTGAAGAATATTTATTTCAAAAGATCTACTGCACAAATGTTCAGAAGAGCTGATGAATAAATATTAAAAAGAATTGATGACCAACGAAACGTCTGAACATCAGACAAATTCTGATGAGTAAATGTTGAGGTTAGAATGAAACAACTGAAACCTGTGAATTGACGACCACAACTGATGAGTAACTTTACTCTTCAGCTGTTCCAAACAACTGTTGTTTCATTTCAAAACAACTGAAGCCAAAACCAAGTCTTCAGTAGTTTCAAACTACTGATGACTAAAACCAAGTCTTCAATATCTGAAGGTTAAAACCATGTCTTCAGTCGTTTCAAACAACTGATGACTAATACCAAAACCCTCAGTTGTTTTCCCTTAGCCGTTTCATAATCTATAAATACCAAACCCTAACCTTAGAACTTTTCATTCTTAGAACGTTATTATTCAAATTCTCATACCTTCCCTCCTGCATTAATAGCGTCCATGCAACTCAAACCCCGCCATAACTGTGTCGCTTACCTCACCAAATCGGCCTTCTGGAACAAGTTTGATGACACCATCAATCTGATGGTTGAATCTCAATACCAAACAGCCTTTCTTCTGAACCCAACCATATACTTAGAAACCCTACAACAATTCTGGACGAACGTCACACTCACAACTAGTGAGAACGATGGTGAGATCGCTCTCCAGTCGTTTGTCAATCAGAAGAAGGTGGTTGTCACTTCTGATATCATTCGGAAAACCTTAAATGTTAATGATGTCGACTTCGTCACCGAATACCCTAAGGGTACCACTGATTTATCCTTCATCAACAATGGGTACAAAGGCGACCTAAGTGCTACCACAATTTTGAAGAAGCACTTCCATGACCCTGAACGCCTAATCTTCCACATGGTCAACGTCTGCCTTGCCCCAAAGACTCCTCATGGGATCAAATGTCTTCTAGGTGGCAACAGGTATTGTATTCAATCCTTGAACGCCAAAGCTTAAATTTTTCTGAAATTATATTTTTAGAATTAAAAGATCTGGCATTGAAACCTGTGGCTAACAGATGGATATTATATCCAAGGTTTCTTATGGCCATTATTGAAAATCAATTAAAATCTGATGGCCTTGTTGGCCTTGGAGTCCCTGCTGTGGTAGTTTTGCCTAAAGTATACTCCAGGCACAACTCGAACACATAACTCAAAGAGGCTGCCAAGCTGCTAAAACCCAAGCAGCAGGAACCAACAGCCTCACCTTCTAGATCCAAAGTCCCCTCCAAGCCAAATCCAAAAAGCCTAAAAAGGCTACTCAGGGAGTTGAGTCCCCTGAGGATGCCCCTGCAGCACCAAGGCAGGAAGAAGCTACTGGTAGTAATCCACCAGTAGTTATACAGACTCCACCAACCACAACCGCTCAGGAATCCTCTCAACAGGATCTTGAAGTAATCATTTCTGGGGATGCCACATTACTGGAACCTCTCTCATTTGAGAAGGTTGCCATTGAAGAGCACCACTCACCCTAGGTGCAATCTGTTTCACACCCATCTCCTACTAAAACCACCCCACAATGCCCAACTTACATAATTGCAAAAGTTCTGAGTCAATTAAACACTCCAACCCCTCCCCAGAAACCTATCACAACTGGGAAAACCTCAACAGTTAAGGGGGAGGATTCTAGTGTTGCTGCTAACCCACAGCACAGGGATTACACAGTTCAATCTCCCTGGTGGAGGAGGAGATTAGAACTTCTGGTGAGGCTACCACTTCTCTTGCTTCAGCACATGAACAGGCTGAAGTTGGTAACATTTCTAAGACCTCACCAGAGGCAACTGCCGATGAAGGGCATAATCCTGAGGCAGGAAGTCCCCAGTACCAAGATCAAGGGGCACAATGAATACTGATCCACACTCAGCACATGTTCATCCTGATGTAATCAGGAGGTCAGATGATTCAGCAACCACTGATGATGACCTGGGCTTTTTCTATGATGTTTTAGCCCACAACACCATTCTTGAGGCTGAGGTAAGCAGACTACAAGAACTGCTTGCCAAAATGTCTCAAGAATCAAGTCCATCTGCCCAAATTCACCCACAGATGGCACCTTCTTCTGAAGGTCTCCCACACACTGAGCCACTCACAACAAATCAGCCACCAACCTCTGCTTCTGGCACCATTTCTCAGGGACAGAACCCCTCTGAGCAAATGGTTACTGCCTTTACATCCTCCCTGCCTCTCATCACTCCCATCATCACTAACATTGTACATCAAGCTCTTGATGAGAGGCTTTCCTCAAATATTCAAACCCTAGTTGATGATGCAGCCACTAAAAGATTTTCTACCATTCACACCCCTGAACCCAGTGTAACCAAAAAGGGGGAGTCTAAGGTAGTGAAAACAAACAAGAGGAAGAGAGTTGAAGAGGAAAAGAAGAATGAGAAAGAAAAGGAGAAAGAGAAAGAATAGGAAAAGGAGATTGAGAAAGAGAAGGACAAGGACTTTCATATTACTTACAAGAAAAAGAAGGGTGGTGAAAAGACTCCTGATGAGAAGAAGTTAGAGGAAATGATTAAAGAAGCTGATGAGCAACATAGCAGATCAATGGATAAAATCATTGATCAGCTCTTTAGACAAGGATTTGACACTGCCAAACTTGACTCTGAGATCAGAAGGCTGGAGATAAAAGAGATTGAGCATCGATGGGCTAGTTATAGTGAGAAAGAATAGGAAAGGTTGGAAGCTATGGTCAGGTTCATATCAAAGTATTTGGGGAGATCAATTCTTGAAGTGAAATCATAGGCCAGGATAACCAACAAAATCTGTTCGTCTGAAGTATTTAGCAAAGGGTTGCTCATAGAAGCCCTTGATGAAGCTGGTGCTGGGAAAAGGAATGATATGGCAAAGTACTCCAATGCCTCACTTACAACTAAGATACTAGAGCAGTCTGTACAATCTCCCACACCAAAACAACCAACATCACAACCCATAAAACCAACTCCTTTACCCAAGAAACCAACACAAACAACTGCTGATGATACACCCAAGAGGAAGAGAAGGGTGTTGAGGCTTCAAGAAGAAGAAGAAGATGATGAGGAAGATAGGCTACTCATTTCAGCTGTTATTAAAACAAAAATTCCTGAGGCCAGGAGTCAACCAACACCAATCACACCTGCCATCCAGAGGCAAATGGTAAAAGTAAAGCTTGAAGAAGAAGAACAACACAAACTACATGATGAGCAGTTGTTGAGTCTGGTTGATAAAGAGTTTCCTCAATCTACATCGATATAATCTATGAGGAAACATGCCTAGAGGTCGTATGCTCTCAGATTTACATTTCAATATCAGAAAGAGAGAATTAGGATTTGGCCTGATCCCGGGTGAGTGATAGAATTCATAAGAAGAACATCCCAAGAAGATACAATGCCCAAGTAAAGAAGATTGTAGATGCAGTGATCATGCTGGCCATTGTAGTGTCACCTTGGGAAATCTTAGAAGACTTCAAAAGAGCCTACAAGTCTAATCTGACCCCACAAACTTTACTGGAAAACAAAATAGTGAAGAAGGGGTTGATCTACAAGAGGCTTGAAGAAGTCAGAAGCAATGAGCTCCAGTTGTTACTTGAAGGTAATCATCCTGATGAGTTTGCATACAGAGAAATAACAACTGTGGAGCTAAAGAATGGGAAACAAGTTAAGTACTTATCTGAGTACTATGGGCCAGAGTTTTTCTTTGAAGGAGAAGCTGAAGAACTCACCCTGGAAGAACAGATTGTCTTCATTGAGGCCTATGTCCGAGAGTCTTATAGACTCATTGTAGGGAAGTAGGTTTCATGGATGGGGCAATAACTCTGTGTCCAATTCCCCAAGACAGAGTTCCCATCCATCCCTTGCCAATCAAAGTTTCTGAAACCTCTTCCCAGGCCTGTGCTTAATTTGGTCAATTCTGAGCTGATCTAGAAGAAAAAGACTATCTTTTTACCTAATAAGTGGGACACCAATAAACTTAAAGGTTTTGGCTGCATTGGTTCAGGGGGAGTTTTTTGGACCAAAACAACCAATGAGCCAGATTAGAAAAACCTTTAAGTCCCACAGACATCATAACAACTAAAGAAGACTTCATCAGCTGAAGACAAAGTCTGAAGATAAAGTCTGAAGACAAAGACTAAAGACAAACTCTCAAAGTCTGAAGACAAAGTCTGAAGACAAAGTCTGAAGACAAAGTCTGAAGACAAAGTCTGAAGACAAAGTCTGAAGACAAAGTCTGAAGACTAAAGCTGAAGACAAAGTCTGAAGACCAAGTATTCAGAGGTTGTCACAACAGCTGAAGAAGTACTCTTTAGTAGTTGTGATAGTTTCCTTTCAGTAGTTGTTTTTATATTTTCAGTAGATTGTAATCAGTAGTTCAGTACTTTGTTTTTAGTAGTTGTAGTATTAGTTAATACTTAAACGTTTATTGTAAGAAGATGTCCTCAGCTGTTGTGGACATCTTCAGTAGTTTTAGTTATTTTTAGTTGTTTATGTAAATTGGTTAGATGTCACTATCAGGTGACATCTGCTGACGTCATCTTTCCTCTATAAAAGGAAAGTTAACCTAATTTTAATGACTGAAGCTTATGAATGAATGAGAACATTCTCTTTTGCAGAAAACTTTCTCTCTCTATAACCGTTACTGTTTGATTGAATATTCATTTTGTTCTTGCTTAAATTTCGTCTAATTCTAGTACTATTCTGCTGCAAATCATAACCTAATTGATCAAACTAGATCTGAGATCCTTTCCATGTATTTTTACAAGAATAGAAATATGATTCTATATGGTTCATGCATACGCTATAGTCCAGGCCACCATTACCTAAATCCCTATAGTTATGGGCTCTGATACCAATCTGTCACACCCCAACCTTGACGGCGGAAATGTCGAGATGTGAGAGTTAAGATCGTTCACAGCCACATAACGCTATTATTAAATCAAAATATATTATTCATAAGTTTCAAAGGTAACATTACAAGCATAAGTCTCAAACATGAAATAAGTTCAAACATAACATGACAAAATATAATCTTTTTATTTCATTAACTAGGTCCAAGTCCTAGATTATGCAAGCTTCAAAAGTTCACTTTAAACTTGAGGATTACCTGAAACATGATAAAAATAAAAGGTCAACTAAAAATAGTTGGTGAGTTTCCAAGGTTTTCATACATAATATGATTAGGTTACAAGTAGCAATTCATGTCATAGGTTATAAGTTAGTAAGGTTATAGAACACATATCGTTACAACCAAACCTCGACTTGATTACAAGTATATAAGATTGGCTAAGTGTATTTGGTTCCCATGATGAACAAGCATAAGTCATCAGGAGCCGGCAATACCTCGGCTTTAGCACCAAATAGGCTTGTCAGGCCAAAGATCTAAGACGTCGCCAGGCTAGCAATAGTTAGTGATTGTAAACAAACTTGTAAACAAACTATGTATCTCATATAATCACTTACAACACACAAATAACCATGACAAAATACGAAGATGAACTGCAAGTGCTTTACAAGTCTCAAACGTTTATAAGTGTATGATGTATAAGTATCATGCTTCACCCCAAAATAGTGTGAAAATCAAAAAAATGGGCAAGGAAAACTCACATGATCAATAAGTATATAATTTGGAGATTAATAAGAATAATAAATGTTGTTTCACGTAAACCGTCACAAGGCATCTAAATAAATATATGTATTTTCAAGATTTTAGTTGAATAATAAGTTTAATGAATTAACGAGGACTAGGGTTTCATTAGAATTGTGGGGTTTTCAACAGGTAAATAAATTTATATAATGAATTTGTTTATATTTTGATTAAATAAAAAGAATTATACTAAGTGTTTTTAAATATAAAAGAAATTATGTATAATGATTGATAATGTGTAAATATAAAATCTAACTAAATCTTTGTGATCTTTTGAAATAAACATTATTTAACCATGATTAAAATAACGTGTTGACCAATATTTATTAATCTAAACTATTAATTAAAGTACATTTATTAGAAACAACCTAAAGTAACTGATATGATGATAATTAGTTGGATTCCCCGTGTATATTTTGTATAATAATTGCATTATTTATGTTCGTTTTTATCTCAGAATTCGTTTCTATTGATCAATTGTGGGTTTTGTAGGATCCCGAGCATAAAGATAGCATTTTGGAGCTTAAACGAGTCTTAACGAGATGCCGGGATTGAGCCGAGGAGTTTGGAATTAAAAGAATAAAAAATTCTGAGTTTTGATTCTCTCGCGCTACGCGCCAGCCGGAGGGAAATCCCTCGCGCTACGCGACGGGTACTAAAATCGGCAAAGTTGTTTAAAACTCAAACCAAAACCCTAATTCGAGGAAGAGGACATTTTTGGACGATTGGGAGCGGCTGAGAACGATCATAGGCGATTTCCAGGAGCTTGGGAGCAAAGGATTGGAGATTTGGAGCTAGGAAGTGAAGATTCGAAGACTTAATCGTCCCGGTTTTTACGTTTCTCTTCTTAGTTTTCATTCCTTTGTAATCAATGACTTCTTCCATGACTTATACTTCTGTTCTGATCATGTTTAGAGGCTAAACTTCTGTAGCTTCCTAGGTTTTGATGATTATGCATGTTTAACTTAGTATTCTTTCGGTTTTTGGATTGTGCTTGTGTTTAAAGTTAATGATAATGATTTGGTTTGCATGATCAGTTGTGTACGTGTATTTAGATCTGTTCTTGTGATTGGTTTATTGCTTCACGTGTGTCTTGATGAATGTCTTTCATATAATGGATGCATGCTAGATCGTTTACCTAGGGTTTGCGGTTTCTAGATGATTTGGTAGACGTATTGAATCATTGAAGTGATTTATCTTGAATTGAACTAACTAAATATGCAACTAATCTTAATACTGTGAGGTTAATAGATTATCAGGTTGTCTTGTGTGATTGATTGCTAGGTTAGAATCTCTGTGAGGAGTTCGGTCTAGTTCCCCTTTCATATCATAGTTTCCTGAGTCTGATTAGGCATTCCAGATCTATCCCCTTACCTTTAGGTATTGTGACACTCGCGCCGTGAGGTAGAGTGTCTATCGGGTATGTCGTTAGCTTAGTTGGAGAACCTGTGAGGGTAATCCACAAACCGGTGCTTTATCGGCTTATTAAGTCTATCTAGTTGCTTTCCTTGAAAGTGTCGAGGTTTCTCTAGGTCCCTTTTAAGTTAGTATCTTCAGATCCCGGTTACACAAGTCTTTCCAAAACCGTTAGGAGAAAAGCCAAAAAACATGTATAGGATTCTTACCTAGGTAGTGATTTCTTCTCCTGATTTAAATCTAGTCAATTCCTTATTTTCTGTCCAGTATTAGTTTTTTTTAAAGTAATTTAAAACAAACCCCCCTCGTTTACTTTCGCTTAGTATTTTAGTCAAGTCTTAAGTAAGTCTAGTTTACGTTTTCCATACAGAAGTCTTTGGGTTCGATAACTCGGACTTAATAGCTATTCTGCAGTCGACCGGTACACTGCCGGTTGTGTTGCTTAGGATCGAGTCTTAGTTTTATAAATTTAAAGCTTTTTAGTGTCTAGTTAGAGTTTTATTTGTTAGTCTAATTTAGTATAGTCTAGCACACATCAAAGTTTTTGGCGCCGTTGCCGGGGACTTCTTGGCGATTGCGTTAATTAGACTTACTTGATTTATAGCAATTTGTGCTAAGTGTTTTTAATTAGTTTGTTTTTAATTCTATTTGTTTTTATTTTATTTGTTTGAGTCAGTCTCACAGTTTTAATTTTGTGTTTTGCAGGTTTATGCCCCGCTTAAGATCACAAGGACCACCTCCGGATCAAGAATTGCAGCTTGCGTTGCCCAAATTTAGGGGTGGTACTTCTTCTCTTTCTGTTTTTGATTCTACACCTTTTCCTACAGCATTTTCTTCTACTTCTTCTGCAGATTCTAGCCCACCTAGTTCACCACACACACCTATGGCTGAGAATCAGACTGTTCATCAGCAAGCCACCAATGGCTTCACAGGAGTTAGCAATCCAATCATACTTCCTGCCATTGCTAATGATAACTCCTGGCAGATCCCATCCTACGTCATGACAGCTATCTCCAATAACTGTCAATTCCATGGACGCGAGGATGAGGACGCACCTGCACACATAGGTCGCTTAGAGCGAATTGGTAGAACTTTCAAGTTGCAGGGTGCGTCTGATGATGCCATCTTTTTACAGCTGTTTCCCTTTTCACTTGCTGATCGAGCCGCCACTTGGCTCGAATCTCATGCAGCTGGTACTTTCACCACCTGGCCGGCTCTTCGTGAGCGTTTTCTTCATAAATACTTTCCGCCGGCCAAGGCATCTAGGCTTAGAGATGAGATACATTCGTTTAGGATGGAGCCCGATGAACCTTACTATCGTGTTTGGGAGAGGTTTCAAAACCTCCTTAGTCGTTGCTCCCAGCATGGTTTGTCTGAGTGGGCTTTGGTAGAAAAGTTTTACAATGGGTTGAATTATGAGACGAGAGCTAGGTTTGACACGTCTGCGGGTGGGCATCTCATGGGTAAGAAAAATGTGAATGAATGTAATGAGATGTTTGAGAGTTTTGCCCAGGCAGAACATGAGCAGCGGTCTGGGAACAGGAATTCCAGTCCTGCTACTAGTACCTCATCTCGAGGAGTTCACCATGTCACCATGGATACTAGTGTGGCTGCTGCTCTTGATAGCCTAGTTCGTGAGGTTAGAGAGCTGAAAAAGAAGGTTGATAGGTGTGAGCTATGTAGAGGTGACCATGCCACTAGTGAGTGCCCTTTGATAGGTCAAGAGCAAGCCAGTTATGTAGGTAACAATTCTTATAACTCCGGTTGGAGAAATCAGAACAACTGGCGTTCTTCAGGTGCTCCCCCAGGTTTCTCACAGAATTCTAATCAAAACCAGGGGCAGGGTAGTGGTTCAGGTGGTCAGTCAGGGCAGAATAGTGGAGATTTAAGTAGGATAGAGAATCTGTTGACTCAGTTAGTGGTTAAGGATTTTAAGACGCAGCAGATTCTAGCTGAACATGATATCTTATTGAAAAATCAGCAATCAGCTTTCCTAGATCTTCAGAGGTCCGTAGGGGACATAGCTAGAAGGTTAGATGAGAGGCCCCCAGGTCAGTTGCCCGGTAATACTCAACAGAACCCGAATGCATATGTTAAAGCCATTACAACTAGGTCGGGTAGGCAGTTAGATGAGGTGAGAGGCCCTATAGTTGAGGAGGTCGTGTTTGAGAAGAATGAGAGTGAGAAGGTAGTAGAGAATCCCTCTGGGGATAGTGCTGTTAGGAAACCTAGTGTGTTTGAGCGTTCTCCGGTGATTGATCATTCCCGTCTCCCGTTTCCCGATAGGCTTAAGAATCAAAAGTATGAAAAGGATTACGGGCACTTTTTGGATTTGTTTAAACAATTGAAGGTCAATCTCCCGTTCATAGAGGTAATTAAGTGGATGCCTAGGTATGCTAAATTTTTGAAAGACCTTTTGAAGAATAAAAGCAAACTAGGTGAAATTTCGAGTGTTTCCTTGTCGGGTGAGTGTTCTGCGGTGGTCATGAACCAACTACCGGAGAAATTGGCAGATCCCGGGATTTTCACAATCCCGTGTCTGTTTGGTAGTGAGGTTCAATGCCACGCGTTGGCGGATTTAGGAGCTAGTATTAACCTTATGCCTTATTCCTTGTATGAGAAATTAGGTTTAGGTGATTTGAGTCCAACGCGTATGACACTCTCCCTTGCTGATAAATCTGTTAAGCACCCACGGGGAATTGTAGAGAATTTGTTGGTGAAAGTTGGTAAGTTTGTATTCCCCGTTGATTTTGTGGTTTTAGACATGGAGGCTGATGAACGTGTTCCTATTATCTTAGGTCGACCCTTTTTGCGTACTGCTAGGGCAAATATTGATGTGTTTAGGGGTCAGATCACACTTCACGTAGGAGAAGAGAGTGTTGTGTTTGAGGTAGCCAAATCGATTAGGGGTCCTAGTATTCCGAAAGGGTCGGTGTTCTTGATTAATTCGTGTGAGGTGGATGATAGGATGATGGAGAATGAGAGAGTGTATTCGGTTGAGGAGGATGATGAGTTAGATAGAGTTGCTGAAGAGTTTTTGAGGGTATGTGAAAGTGGTGATGAGTTAGTTGATTGTGAATTTGAGAAGTTTGTGGTTGAGGATACCAATTCCCCAAGTGTGGGGATGTTAGAGTTTGATAGAGAACCGCCACCATTAGCAAAACCCAAGTGTAGGGATTGTTGTGATTTGATTGATTCTGAATTTGGTGGTTTCTTGTTTAGTGGTGAGCTTGGATGTGAGGTTGTTAGTTTCGGGGGTGAGCTGGGTCTTCATGACCCCCCATAAGTTGATCTGAGTGATGGTTTTGGGGTAATTACCCGTTTGTAGAGTTTGTAGAGTTGGTTTTTGGTAGTTTGTGTCGGTTTTTGTGTTTCGTGTGTTTTGTTTTCGTGTCTTGTTAAGTATTTGCAGGGAAACAATCTTATGGTTGCAATTTGACACATGACCGGGAGGATACCAGGTAAGTTTTCCCACTTGGTTCATGTTAATAGAGGTAATAAACGGTTGGGGCCAAAAATTTGGCTAAGGCATGAAAAATTTCGTAACTTTCTGAAAAAAATGCAACCTCGCGCTACGCGCCGGGATGCTTGATTTCTCTCGCGTAGCGCGACGAATGTCGCGTTGCGCGAAGTGTTCATGCCTAACCCTCGCGTCACGCGAGGGATCCCAGATTTTGACTTGTTTTAATTTTACCTAATTTTCACCATTTCACCCATTAATTTTTTTCCACCATTTTCGACCTTCTACCATCATGTCATCCATTTTTCCACTTGTTCAAAGCAACTTGAATTTCATGCGTGTGTTTCTCTGTTTTGTGAGTCGTTTTTGTTTTTTTTTATTGAGTCTGTTTGATGCTGTGTTTGCCTGTTAGTTGTTTGTTTTGCAGGTCTGGAATAATTCACCCGTACTCAATCTCATTCGGGTGAATATATCTAACAATTTTATAAGGAGGCAACCAGTGATTCCTGATCGCGAATGAAATGCTATACGATCAGAGGTTTTGGATTCAGACTCTGCACAGCTGGACACTGCTTAACCAGCTAAGTCTTTTCCAAAACTCTTCTTTTTATTTATGTCTTTCTTTTAGTTTCAACATTGAGGACAATGTTTAAATTAAGTGTGGGGATAGGAAGACATGTGTCTTAGGTTTAATTTCATTGAGTCATTCTATTAATTTTTGCGTGTGTTTAGTTAATTTTATTTTAGTGTGTCTTTAAAAAAAAAAAAAAAAAAAAAAAAAATCAAAAAAATTAGAAAATTTCCCTGATTTTGATGTTTGCATATATTAAAAGTGGAAAATGATAGGTAAAGTCAGGTGTTTGGTTTTTCAACTACTATATGTATGAGATAATAAATAATTGAAAGCGTGTCTGATTTGGGATGCACGGGTAGGCCCAGCCGATTTTGAAGGGTTTTCATAGATGTATTCTAATCCATCTAATTAAATATTTAATTTACTATATGTGTTCTCACTAGATGGAAGTCGAAACTGTTGGAAGGTTGAAAAAGCACCACTGTAGGTTGATACCCGTTTGTATTTAAGATTAGCATAGTTGGCACACGTTATGTGGCGCCTTAGGATTCCATCTTAGTATTGTGTGAGTTTGAAAATGACAATTAGGTGCGAGAGGGCATTCAAAAACCTCTAGGCCAGTGCTTAATGATTGTGGCCTGAAGCTTATGTGCTTGACAGCTGGGATGGCGACTTGGCTGGCAACACCTCTGAGTTAGGGTCGTGATCCTGTTGTTTTTAAATCTTGCACAAATAATAAAAAAAAGAAGACAAAGCCTATGGTGTTGCTCAAGGGGATGGTGACTCAGTGGGAAACAGCCCTCTAGGTGGAGTCTTATAAAAAAAAAATATATATATATATAAAAAAAAAAAAAAAAAAAAAAAAAAAAAAAAAAGAAAAATATTTATAGTGCAGCTTAGTTTCCATCAAAATAAGTTAGTTTTAAATACATGTGGGTATTGGGTTACAGTGGTAGAAAAATCATGGATTTTTGATTTAGTCTATGCTTCGGAGATTTGATAACAGGAATAGATACCGACTTGTGAGAATTCATGATTAATAAAATAGAATACCTGAACCTAAATGCTATACTCTTGGGGACTTGGATGATCGGTGGTTGGGTTTAAATGGACAAATATACCTTGTGATCGCGGTTAACACGTTAGTAAATTTTAATGAGTAATTAGACTTAAATGTTGGAAATCAGATTTAAACTTGACTATGATTCCATTTGCATAAGTCTTTTTCAGGGACGAAAAAGAGGTAAGTGTGGGGATATTGATATGATGATAATTAGTTGGATTCCCGTGTATATTTTGTATAATAATTGCATTATTTATGTTCGTTTTTATCTCAGAATTCGTTTCTATTGATCAATTGTGGGTTTTGTAGGATCCCGAGCATAAAGATAGCATTTTGGAGCTTAAACGAGTCTTAACGAGATGCCGGGATTGAGCCGAGGAGTTTGGAATTAAAAGAATAAAAAATTCTGAGTTTTGATTCTCTCGCGCTACGCGCCAGCCTGAGGGAAATCCCTCGCGCTACGCGAGGGGTGGAAAAAGCTGCGAAATTACCCTTTTATCCCTCATTAACCCGTGGATCTACCCGAGATGCCACCCGACTATTTTGTCGGGTTGCGAGGTACGTCGCGTCACGCGACAGGATATGGGGAACTCCTCGCGCTACGCGACGGGTACTAAAATCGGCAAAGTGTTTAAAACTCAAACCAAAACCCTAATTCGAGGAAGAGGACATTTTTGGACGATTGGGAGCGGCTGAGAACGATCATAGGCGATTTCCAGGAGCTTGGGAGCAAAGGATTGGAGATTTGGAGCTAGGAAGTGAAGATTCGAAGACTTAATCGTCCCGGTTTTTACGTTTCTCTTCTTAGTTTTCATTCCTTTGTAATCAATGACTTCTTCCATGACTTATACTTCTGTTCTGATCATGTTTAGAGGCTAAACTTCTGTAGCTTCCTAGGTTTTGATGATTATGCATGTTTAACTTAGTATTCTTTCGGTTTTTGGATTGTGCTTGTGTTTAAAGTTAATGATAATGATTTGGTTTGCATGATCAGTTGTGTACGTGTATTTAGATCTGTTCTTGTGATTGGTTTATTGCTTCACGTGTGTCTTGATGAATGTCTTTCATATAATGGATGCATGCTAGATCGTTTACCTAGGGTTTGCGGTTTCTAGATGATTTGGTAGACGTATTGAATCATTGAAGTGATTTATCTTGAATTGAACTAACTAAATATGCAACTAATCTTAATACTGTGAGGTTAATAGATTATCAGGTTGTCTTGTGTGATTGATTGCTAGGTTAGAATCTCTGTGAGGAGTTCGGTCTAGTTCCCCTTTCATATCATAGTTTCCTGAGTCTGATTAGGCATTCCAGATCTATCCCCTTACCTTTAGGTATTGTGACACTCGCGCCGTGAGGTAGAGTGTCTATCGGGTATGTCGTTAGCTTAGTTGGAGAACCTGTGAGGGTAATCCACAAACCGGTGCTTTATCGGCTTATTAGGTCTATCTAGTTGCTTTCCTTGAAAGTGTCGAGGTTTCTCTAGGTCCCTTTTAAGTTAGTATCTTCAGATCCCGGTTACACAAGTCTTTCCAAAACCGTTAGGAGAAAAGCCAAAAACATGTATAGGATTCTTACCTAGGTAGTGATTTCTTCTCCTGATTTAAATCTAGTCAATTCCTTATTTTCTGTCCAGTATTAGTTTTTTTTAAAGTAATTTAAAACAAACCCCCCTCGTTTACTTTCGCTTAGTATTTTAGTCAAGTCTTAAGTAAGTCTAGTTTACGTTTTCCATACAGAAGTCTTTGGGTTCGATAACTCGGACTTAATAGCTATTCTGCAGTCGACCGGTACACTGCCGGTTGTGTTGCTTAGGATCGAGTCTTAGTTTTATAAATTTAAAGCTTTTTAGTGTCTAGTTAGAGTTTTATTTGTTAGTCTAATTTAGTATAGTCTAGCACACATCAGTAACACTTATAAATAATTTGTGAACTTATAAAATATATATTTTATCATGATTAATCTATAATTAAGGATAATATAGTGTCAAATAATAATTTATTGATTTTAACTATTATTTAAAGTCTATTTTCATAAACAAAATAAACTAAGTGTAACTTTTGTGAAGAATATCACATGTAAATATTAAAGTATTTAATGAAATAAATTTATAGAAAATACTTAGATGATTTTAAAAATAAATATAGTTTACAAACTGATTTTTATATTTTTCTGGAAATTTTCTATATTTTTTTAAAGACTAGAAAGTTCCCAAAAAATAAATGAGGCTGCCCGGGTTCGAACCTGGGACCTCTGATTGGTCATGCGCACGTCTTACCAGTGGGACAAGGGCCGTGGCCGTGTTAGTGTTTGATTTCCATTGTTTAAAAATACACAATCCAGTGAACCCCTAATCTATATGAACCCTAAAATCAATTCGATTCAATTGAACATCGAATCATACTATTTAATCCAATTAATGTTAGGTCTTTGTTTCCCCATGTTAAACCGAGTGTGTAGGTGTAATCAATTACCCGGTTTGAAGTTAGATCGATGAGAAACGTTGAAGGGTAAGTCGCCGCCAGGTTGCGTATGGTTCGAGATGAAATCGATGATGATAATCCAATTCGTTGCACATGAAGTTTCTAATGGACTCAAAGATAGAAAGCCCTCTATCAATTTTTGTTATGATGATTGGAAGGTGGGTTTTGATGGAGTTGCAGATTCGTGATGAAGAGAGAATCGAATGATGGGTTGAAGTGTGTTTCGGGTGGAATTGAGTTTGACAAGAATTAGTTTAACTTTCAATTAACATCCATTTAATTTGATTATTATTGTGTTTAAATGATCGAACAACTCTATGTTTGAACTCGCCGGTTACACGAGTTAAAAGCTCTCATAACCGAATTTTTAAACCCAATTAATGGTCATAAGTGAGTTTGATTAGTGTTCACGAATCGATTTGGACTGTTTTGAAGGGAAAAGGCTTAGGTTTGAGTCGGTTTTGGACTCGCCGGAGTCGCGACCGGAGGGGCCGGACTCCTTGCCGGAAACGCGGGGCTGAACAGGGGGGGTTGGTTTTTTTTACAATTTACAGCTTTGGTCCCTGAGGTTAAGGATTTGTTTAAATCCT
The DNA here is from genome assembly GCA_024085815.1 of Flaveria linearis. Classification (NCBI taxonomy): domain Eukaryota; kingdom Viridiplantae; phylum Streptophyta; class Magnoliopsida; order Asterales; family Asteraceae; genus Flaveria; species Flaveria linearis. Next base: position 33,743,634 of record CM044007.1, on the reverse strand, counting down.
TTCCAAAACTTAGATTTAAGTTTAAACTAATTTACAGTTTAGACCCTGAGGTTTTAAATTGTTATTATTTTATGTTCAAAACTAATTAATTACAAGTTTTAAAATAATAAAACTTATATTGTTTTTATTTATTTACAAGATTACTTAATATGATTGTTATTATCATCATCACTATTATTATGTTTATTATTATATTATTGCTATCATTATTATTATTATTATTAATATTATTACTATTATTATTATTATTATTATTACACAATTTAATAGCTTGATTAATAACTTTTAAAGGTTAAAGACAACTAAAAGATAAGCATAAGTATTCCATGAGTTTCATAATTCACGACAATGGTCCTTACAAGATTAAACAACGTTAACTTTTAATTAACGTAAAATACGAGATGTTACAGGTGAAAGGTCCATGCTTTTAGTAACTCTACGTTAAGGGCTTGAGTCTGTAACTTTCCACTTTATGTACTTTATCCTTTTTGTAATACATTAGGATGTGAGCTATGGCATGTCTGTCACTAGTCAAAAGGCAATCTGCCTTTTGACTCTACATTGATTTTGTTGTCTAGATCATGTATTCAGCTGGCCTTCAAAGTATGGCCGGCTGTAGGTTGTAGTATAAGTATCTCTGGTCCTTATATCTTATTTGTAGAACTTTGGAAAACAGTTGTAAGGAAGTAGAAAGTAATATACATCAACCTTGAAAAACCAATTACTTGTGTTGTTCTTGTTCTGTCTCATATACACTTGTGTTTCTTAGTTCTCAAAAACTGACTTTTCTAGTTCCCCATTTGAATTATTAAGTGTTGTTACACACTCTCGTATTTGTTTTGTTGTGTTGTAAGTGCATACCCTTCAACGGACCTAAAATTGGTATCAGAGCATTTCAGGCTCTTGATATAAGATTTCACCATCTTAAGATCCCTCACACACACAAAATACTTAACCCTTGAAATGGCAGCTATCTCTAAAGTTGATATGGAAACTGGAACCATAACAAAGTGGATGTTGAGATTGTGGATACTCTAGTGGATGTTGGAGTAACTCTTGAGAACATGGATATTGTAAGGAAGTTTATGTCCTCTCTTCCTAGGCAATGGACATATTGTTGTGTTATAATCAAGAGGACTGAGAACCTTAAGACTCTCACTTTGACAGAGTTGTATGGCATTCTCAGTGGATACCAGATGGAGATGAACATGCAAGGTTCATCTGGTAACTCCAACAATCAAATGGGTTCAACCTTTCATATGAATGAAACGGATAGCATAGAACCCCAACATCATCTCATATGCTATCCTAACATCTCACAAAAGGGTCCTATTTCATCACCTTCCCGGAGACACCAAGGGAGAACTATACTCAAGGAAGCCCATTCCAAGAGACAAGTTCTTCTCAAGCCTTTATATCTTCTGATGAAAGTTATGGAAGCTTTCTATTCACCATTGAAGACCTGGACAATATCTATCCAAATGATCTGGAGTACATGGAGATAGTCCAGCAAATGGCTCTTCTTACTCACAGAGCCAATAGGTTCTACAAGCGGACATGAAGGAAGTTTCCCAGCAATACAGCCAGTGGAAAGTTTGGGTTGCATAAAAGCAAAGTTAAGTGTTACAATTGTAATTTGATGTCACTTTGCTAGGGAATGCAAGGCACCAAGAACAAATGGTGGACAAGCACAATCCAGACCAACTACACTGATAAAGATACCTAGAATGAGAAGCCAAAGCAGCAAGCTGCAATTGCTATTGAAGAAGGAGGCTTTGACTGGAGCTTTCAGGTGGAAGATGCATCTCCAAACCAAGATTTAATGGCTGACCATGATGAAACCAATGTATTGGAACATCTCTGTACTCCTAAATGTATTACTAAAGTCAACAGATACAAGTCCTATAACTTAGAAATGAGATATGATATTGAGTCCTTAAACATCTTGAAATTTGATTTAGAAAGGCTGAAAATGATTATAAGTTAAAGATAGAGGACTTAGAGAAAACCATTTCAGTCCTAAAACATGAGCATACAAATTATAGGACTCAGATCAAGGATCTCATAACCAAGTTAACTGAATGCCAAGCTGAGCTTGTGATCAGTAAAGCCAGGGCTGAAATATGTTTTTGAAGAAGAGACCTTCAAGAACATCATATCCTCATCCTTGCATGCAAAAGTTTGTTATCAAAACAAGCAAGGACTAGGATCTAGTGAGATAGCTCCTCCACACACAATCTTGTCTGTAAGATCACCTAGGTGTGGAACTTGTGAATATGAGCTTCCTCTCATAGACCCTTTGAGTAAAGAGGATGAAGAAGTGATAGTGAAGAATTCCTCTGAGAAGAGTAAAGAGGAGGACTCTAAGAAGGGTCACTATCCTTCTGAGGAGAGCAGGAAGCCTGTGATGACCAAGTCTATGAGGAAGAACTTGATCAAAAAGAGCAAGAGAAAGGCTAAGAGGACTGAAGAGATCAAGGCCACTTTTAACTCTAAGCAGAAACAAGTCTTTATCTCTATAGGGTTTGACATGGTTAAGACTGAAGACATCAACCTCAACTCTTCTACCAAGAGTTCTGGTTCATGTTCACATTTTTTCAGCATCAAGAAGAAGGCTGATCAGTTGTGTACCACTGCTACACAGCCTGAACCATCCAACTCCAAGAATAGTCCTCAGCCCAAAAGGACTGTCTCAGCATCTGCAAGGATGAAGGTGGAGAAGGGAAATGATCAAAGTCAGCCTTGTTCTCAGAAAAAACTCTTGGGAGGAAAAAGATGAAATGTTTTATGTGTGAGAGTACTTCTCATCTTGCTAAGGATTGTCCATACAATCCAAGAGGTACTCTTCATGTGACCAAGAAAGAAACTTCCAGGAGCTCTAAGAAGAATTCAGCTTCTGAAGGAAAATTTGTTTCCTTCGAAAGCTCCAAAGTAAAGAAGAAGGCAAGTGAAAAATTGCATTCGGAAGAAAATATGGTCTCGGAAGAAAGGAATACTTGCGAAGCACTAAGGTCTGCCGTAATGTTAACAGGAACTTCCGAAGGTCCAGTCATCAAAACTTTCAAAGGTCCAGTCATCAAAACTTCCGAAGGTCAGGTTCAAACTTTCGAAGGTGGTGTGGAAGTCAAAGAAAGACCAAGTGACTGAAAATTCTCCATCAACAACAGCAAAAGATCCTCAAAGCACAACTATAGGATCTATTACTATTTCATTACCTTCTACTTCTTTTGATGAGCCCAAGTCCAATAAGGCTTGGGTTTCCAAATGTAACTAATCATTTTCTTTGTGCAGGAACAACTCAAGACAAACAAAAATATCTGGATAATTGATAGTGACTGTTCCAGGCACATGACTGGCAATAGTTTACTACTCCAAAACTTTGAAAGAATTGATGGAGGACCAATTTCTTTTGGAGGAGATGAAGGAGGTTAATTTCTGGAAGGGGCTAGGTCACAAATGGTAAGCTCAGCATTAAGAAGGTAAACTTTGTCAAGGAGCTTGGGTACAATTGTCACACCCCGGGCCCAGAGAGGCGGGACGTCACGATTAGTAAACAACAACCAAAATGCAGCGGAAACTAAATGGTTTAATACAATACAACTTTCAACATTTACATCAGAATATTGGCTTTGTTTCAATTCACAAGGAGCCTAAATCTACAGTCTATAGGTGTTATGATCAATCTTTTGGTAAAGGTTTCTTGATGCCTCGGTAATTAAAGCTTCTAGACTCGACTTTTGTCTTCAACACCTACCCTCACTTCTTGCCTCGGATTTAGGTATCTTCTATAGCTCAACTATTCTCCCTAGCTGTACCTGAAGACATGCTCAAAAAGAAAATTTTGTCAACGTAAAGTTGGTGAGTTCAAGTGGTTAAAGTTTCAAAAATAAATGGGACTCTTAGAGGCCACAAGTGAAGGTTTTAGAATCAAGTGTGATAATCTATAAAAAAAAATCTCATTCGATTTTAAAAGCATCGTTTTTAGTATCAGTCATTGTGGGGTATCACAATCAACCCTGCACTTGGTCCCCGGTTGGCCTCTTCTAAACTTGTGTTTAACCGGATATTCCCGTAGGAAAAAGGACCAAGCCTCAGAATAGTGAACCACTCCTGCTAGGATGGTTCACCATAGTATCTTACCCAAAACCTGTTACATGCCACAAACAACCCCTCAGGATCTCAGTGGGGTACCTTCCTGTGGTGGGAGCCACTGTGCGTGGGGGATTCCCCAAATAGATCTATTCACGTAAGAACAAGCGGTTCACAAAAGAATTAATGATTATGACTAAAGTATCAGCAGGTATCCAAAAAGTCCCACATACAAGCATCAAGTAAGCATAATTAAAGTTCATAAAACAGAAGATCATGCAAAATAGTAAACAGTATCACACATAAGTGTTTCAGTTTAAAAGGAGCATGCTTCATCCCCAAAACAAAAGTAAAAAGGGGGAACACGAGAACTCACCTTGTATCCTTATATAAATTCAGAGCTCGATAAAGAAAAGTGATGACCATCAACAAAGCGATCCTAACTAAAACATATAAGATTCACATTTAGATTTAGCATGATGTTATTACATGCGTGCAGTTGAGCTCTTTAGTTAAATTAATGTTGGTGATTAGTATCCTCAGCTTCTTGTGTATTTGTTAAGTGTCATGAATTAACTCGGGTACATTAGGTTAACTAATGCATTTAATCAGGAATTGAGTCTTAGCTTAAATAATGTAGAAAAATCAATTTATGTTATGGGTTCCAAGTCTTTAAGAATAACTCGCATTAACGCTGTAAGTAATATATACTGTTTCAAACAATGTTTATAATGTTCACGTTCCCATCATATTAGTTAACTTGATTAACGCTAACTAATCCAATTATTGATGATAGTTAACGATATTTTATAAAAAGGGTGTTACAATTAATATTTATTTCAAAAATACAATGAGATGACCAACAATTAATAACAACAAGATGATAGATCATTATAGCGTTTTAGGTCTTTTATCTTAAATAAAACGTGTAGATGTCGGTTAACCTAAATATTCATTGCATAAATATACAAATGTACAATCGTTATTTGTATGAATTACATCTCTAAGTCTTGTATGATTATATGTTACACGATATAAACTTATTTCTATCGTCCATGACATGTTATGACCATTTCTCAAATATATAATGTTTCATATATCTTATCTAGGTTGGTTTCTAATAGCTAGCGTTGTTGTTTAAATCTCGGATCCAAACCATCCATTTAAATCAAACATTTATAACAAGTGACGTTCATTTTCGTTTATAATTCGCGTATTTTATAATTTAATCCTTTAATTAATTAGAGCTCAAATAACACGTATGCAATTTATAATTCAATTTCAATGCGTTGCGCGTGCGATATTACCTTCCACTCGGTTATGTATTCTAACCCACTCGTTTACGACGGGATTTAATTGCGTTCTCGTTCCGTTGACTGCCTGTTGACCATGTTTGACCAGCTTTGACTAAGGTTTAACCCTCACCATTCACCACATGCAGCCACTGTCCACCATGAACCACTTTGTCATTACTAGAACCTCCTAGTTGGCTAGAATCCTCACCGACAACCACACCCAAAATCCACTTATCACCATCTATACCCACAACCACTTTCAACAGCCTTCACAGCCATTATCAAAACAACACTTTCACAGCCTACACATCAGCCATACCATGACTGTCGACATCGACCACCACTAACCATCGGAGCCACAATCATTATCCACAACCAACAATAACACGACCACAGTCGACATGCACACTAGTACACTACCATCAACAGCCCCAAATCACAACCACATCGACATGCACAACCCTAACCGACACTAAATCGACCAATATCAACCAGAGCCACAATCACAGATATTACCTCACCGTCGACGCCACCATCAGCACCACATGCAGCCATCGCCACAACCATCACCACCCCGCTGCCAAAATCATCACTATCGCGACCGCTGTCTTGAGCCTCGATCTGGTATAGATCGAGAGAAAAGGGCAGTGGGGGCGGCCTAGGCCACCTTCGGCTGCCGTCACCTGTGGTGTGGGAACACCACGACAATACCACCACCATCGCGACCACTGCCATCGGACCCCCATCATCACCTCACAGCCGCGACCATCACCACCAGTCGTCTCTATCAGCCACCCCCGTGGCCAATAACATCCACAGCCCATCATCGAGTCAATCGACCTTCAAACACCATCAAAGAAGCCCCAATTCGAATTTGACCTTCGACCTCATCCCTGTTGAACTTCGAATTCGAACCTTTGAACCACCAAATCACCTGCCTGTGGTCGATTCCCATAACCACGACCACCACAGCCATGGTCGGGCGGCTGCATGTCGCACCACCACAACCGTCACTCAAAACCCACCGGTAACCGCTTCCTTTGCATTCGATTAACGTCACCTCGTTGAGTTTTAGGAGAAATTGAAGCTACCATCAAGATCAGGGCGTCGAGAGGGAGCAGCGGCCGTCGTTCACTCGCCGGCACTCGCCGGAATCGACCACCTCCGGTGGCTGGAGATCAAGCTTTGATCGAGAGAGAGGGGAAGGGGGAGAAGGGGCTGTGTCCGCCTCTCTCTCTCTTTCTTTCTAATTTTTTTTTCCTTTAAAACCCTAAAATGAGAGATTAATGTGTTTATATAATAGGGTTAATGGAATGGGTTCGTTAACTGGTCGGACACGCTCGATTAAATTGCACGTAACGTTAAAATTCGTTTTTCGTTAGTTTCAATTTATACAAAACGTTATAAGTGTTCCGAGATTATGTATTTAAAACATGCCGGATAATCAAACGAGTTTGTAACTTATCGCGTATTTAACACGTTCCACGGTTTTCCGCGTTTTTATCGAATGAGCGTTAATATTATCATTTTGCTATCAAAATATATGTAATTAAGTATTTAAATGATATTTTGAGCATTAACTTCCTATGTTAGTCACGTTAAAGCCTGATCTGATGAATTCTCGGGTTTGACCTGATCGTAACCCGGTTCGCGTCACGGTCGCGTTTCGGAACGCATTTATTCCAGACAACGTATCACTCACCAAATTTAATATGTTATGATAATAAACAATGATTAGATGAATATTTACAGAGTTACGAGACTCGGTTGTCATAACAGACGTCAGTTAAATGCCGGTGAAAACCGGTATTCGCGTTTCACTTACCTATCTCCGTTGCTTATGCATGTTTTATGAAAAATCTTTTAGTAAGCATTATTTATGATATTGTTAGCATTAAAAAGGATTTATATTGGATGAAAAGTCATTATAAGAAATTCTGTTGGAATTCAGACGTTAGTACGCGTTAAATTGCCAGATTCTACCCGGTATGGGTTCCGAATCTGTTTTCAGTTTGGATCTTTTCCATAGTTGTTTCAAATCACATAAGAATTCATTGTTTCAAGGTTTCTCATTCAATTAGTTCGTAAACATGCATTTGGGCCTCAAATGGGCCTTGTTGGTATGTTCGGGCCCTTATTGGGCTTATTGGGCCCAAAAAGCTAGTTTCGTTTTGCAAGATTTCTTTGGTAAGCCCAAATCAATCCGGACCTTTATTGAGTTTTATAACATTTATAGGTTTTCAATTGGGTCATATTTCAGAGGTGTTACATTCTCCCCTCCTTTTAGAAATTTCGCCCTCGAAATTTTAGTATCGTTAATATTTGTTTCCAAGTGTGATACACTCATGGTATGAATCTTGAGCATTTAGAGTTATTTAGTTGAGCATTCCAGGACAAATGTTGATGATTAGGTGTCAAATAATCAGGTTCAATTTGAATTGGAGTAACTACCCGAATGTTAGAATCATGCTTGACAGAATCACTGAGTCAAACTATGAGCAGGGTTTTGGCTTCACAATCAGATCATTTAACGATCGCACAGAATTAACAAGATGAGACTCTCCACTGTGGTTCAATACACCGACCTAGAAAATAGATCTAATATGGAGACGATTCCAAAATCCTGACGGTGTTACCGTCCTCACTGAGAATCTTAAGAACGATTGAAAGAAGAGGATATCAGCATGAATGCCATTAATTAGACAGGATAGTCGTGAAATATAGGTTGAAGGTTTCAATCAAGAAGCATTTGGGTTCTCCAAACGAGTACAGATGAATATCTAGGCATCGCAAGATCATTTCTATGAAGCTAGACTGAGAAGTTTTCACGATTTCTAAGAATAGAGAGATTAGGTCATGCACAAAGGTCTTCAGCATTCAAAGCCTACTTTTTAGTTCTCAATTTCCTTCTAAAAAAAATTTCTTCGATCTCTTATCTGACGCATGACAAGAGTTTCCCCGTAAGGGATGTGCTATATATATATATTCACGTGAACTGACGCTGGTAGAATCATAAGTTCAAGAAATGATACGGTGTAGGTAAGAAAAGGAAAGCCTAACTGTAGGCTATCTGCATTCGTCAACGAGGGTAAGCAGATACAAGCGCGGTCAATACTTGTTCTCTCGCATTTGGTTATACGAATGTCTTAGGACAATGCGGATGATGGCCTCCTATTTGTACTTGCCAACGCGGTTGACTTTACCGATTATCGATCGCCCTATTGTGTTTGGTCTAGTATTCTGATGTGTAGTTGGTAGTGTCGTACCAATAACGTATCCAGATGTATCCTTTTTATTTTATAGAAGTTTCCAGTTCATGCTTAATGTAGCTCTCCATATATTTCCTCAGCTTCAATTGGGTGACTAGAAAATTGTCTTGTACCGTTGCATCAACACACATCTGAAACTTCCTTATACGCGCCCAAACGAATTATGCTTTTCTCCAAGGATAACGATGCCAGTCGTAGCTACACAAATCAGGTTTTTGTTAATCCTTTTACAACTTTCTCCTAACCAAAGCATTAACGCATCTCAATGTGGTTTTTTTTTTACTTCTTCCTGGAATTTTATAGCTTCAACTATAGCGATTTATCCCGAGTTTCGTGCTTAGTAGTAGTGGCAAAATGACAGATATGTCTAATTATGTCTTACAGCTCCTCTCCATGAGACTCCTGATTACATGAGATATGTAGGTCCTCCCATATGGGCTTGACCACAATCTTTGTACTGGCCATATCTGGTTTCAACTGTTATTTGTGTAATGTCGTTTTCCTTATAAACATGATTGATAACAGTTAAGGTGTAACTAACATCTTGAAATCGATTAAGCAGGTTAGCATCTCTAGGAAGACGATATCACTTATCCTTGGTGACTTCATTTAACTCTTAATAGTCCATCCATAACTAGCGCATTCTATTTTCCTTCCGCAAAGAGCATTAAGTTTCCTCAAGACGACGTACTAGGTTTTATGAACTGTTTATCTAACAGCTATCGAATTTGCTTTCCTTCCACCAGCTCCTTAATATAAGCTTCAAGTCCAGTACCTCCATTTACATATTTTACTTCTATTCTCCGACTCAATTTCCTTAAGAGCAACCTCGACAGTTGTCTTAAGCTACAGAATTGCTGCAAACGTTCCCACTAATTTCTTCATAATGCTTCCCAATTAAGGTCAACCTTCTAGATGACCTCTTCCTCGGTCCATATTCTCCAAGATAACTGTGCCCTGTAGAGGGTCTATTCATGAAGCAAGTAACTCTGTTTAGATTCCACTCCTTTATAATCATATCGATTGTTCCAACGAGATATGGGAGTAAGACTTTTTGCTCGAATTCCCGACGGTACGGAGCGTTCTAGGGTAAGGTATTAGAGAATCAATTTAGGAGAGGTTTGAAAATTTTGGAGAGGAATAACACCAACGCTTACGATCAGGGGTGATTATGCAGACTTTCTTTGTCTACAATCTGCTGCATGTTTATCACTTCGTTGTAGTTGGATCTCAAGTGTTTTAACACATGAGATTTCTTGTAGCTGATCTTCTATGCTTCCTAATACATCTTTTGAGCAATACCATCATTTAAGTTCGACCATGAGTCTTCCCCATGAATTCTTCATTATTATCGACCGCATCGATTCGAACAAGTTTAGGACTTTATCAAGCTGCTCGCTAGTACATGAAGGTTAACTACCACTCTAATAGCTGATCGTATAGTTCGAGATCATATTCTACTTCAGATCTTCGTGCTCGAATCACGAACTTATCACCCAAATAGTAGAGATCTCCGAGTAGAGATGACTTACAAGGTTTTAAAGTCATCCGCATCGGCTATCACGCGTTTCCAAAGATGAGGGTTATGCTAGAGGGCTGAAGGTAAGTAGCACTACTCGTTAAGAGAATAAATCGAGAACAGAGGGTGAGTGGAAAAATCGGGGATCCACTGAAGTTGTACATTCATATTTTGTTTTGGAATCTCGAAGGTTAGTTTTTCTCGGCAAATATCCCTGGCACTTGAGCATTTATCTTCGGAGAATCTGAATTTTTAGAACGAGGTTTCATTTCCTATATATATATTCTGGCGTTCAGAACTTTATCAACAGCGCGGTCAGTTAAAGGCAGGGTCAAAATAGTTCAACCTAAGTTTCGTGTGAAGATTGTCATTAGACGACTAACGGTTTAAGATGATGGAAGATTTCACGAGCGTAGTATTAAGAAAGGTGATTATCAATCACAATCGGAGCTGATATTAAGAATATTCCTTTGAGTTAGGTGGTTCCATTACAATGAATAAGTAGAGAGAAGTCGTATTCCTCAAAGGCTTTGAGAAAATGATCAGAGGAATTCTAGAATCCGGAAGATCCTATGAAGTGTGAACTACTAAGAAAGAAAGAAGTGGCAAGTCTTCTATGTCATTGACCACGAGAGGCGTTTCTCGGAAATTTATTACTCCGGTATGTTCTCCGTTGCACAAGCCTTGTTAGAGAGTCTTCCACTATGTTAAGGAGGTTTTGACGAATTCAATGTTAGGTAGGAAGGAATTTTTAGAGGCATCGCTCAAAATAGTATGGCTAAAGTACACGCACAACGAGGTGTAGTGCCAAACTCAGCACGACACAAGTTATGTATGAGAACATCATCTAATGATCTTCACAGCCTACACCATCACAGCCATACCATGACTGTCGACATCGACCACCACTAACCATCGGAGCCACAATCATTATCCACAACCAACAATAACACGACCACAGTCGACATGCACACTAGTACACTACCATCAACAGCCCCAAATCACAACCACATCGACATGCACAGCCCTAACCAACACTAAATCGACCAATATCAACCAGAACCACAATCACAGATTTACCTCACCGTCGACGCCTTATCATCACCACACAGCAGCAACATCAGCCACCAACATCGACAGCCACCAACCACATGCAGCCATCGCCACTGCCGTCCCAACCATCACCAACCCCGCTGCCATAATCATCACCATCGCGACCGCTGTCTCGAGCCTCGATCTAGTACAGATCGAGAGAAAAGGGCAGTGGGGGCGGCCTAGGCCACCTTCGGCTGCCGTCACCTGTGGTGTGGGAACACCACGACAATACCACCACCATCGCGACCACTGAAACCACTGCCATTGGACCCCCATCATCGTCTCAAAGCCGCGATCATCACCACCAGTCATTTCTATCAGCCACCCCCGTGGCCAATAACATCCACAGCCCATCATCGAGTCAATCGACCTTCAAACACCATCAAAGAAGCCCCAATTCGAATTTGACCTTCGACCTCATCCCTGTTGAACTTCGAATTCGAACCTTTGAACCACCAAATCACCTGCCTGTGGTCGATTCCCATAACCACGACCACCACAGCCGTGGTCGCGCGGCTGCATGTCGCACCACCACAACCGTCATTTAAAACCCACCTGCAACCGCTTCCTTTGCCTTCGATTACCGTCACCTCGTTGAGTTTTAGGAGAAATTGAAGCTACCATCGAGATCAGGGCGTCGAGAGGGAGTAGGGGCCGTCGTTCACTCGCCGGCACTCGCCGGAATCGACCACCTCCGGTGGTCGGAGATCAAGCTTTGACCGAGAGAGAGGGGAAGGGGGAGAAGGGGCTGTGTCCGCCCCTCTCTCTCTTTCTTTCTAATTTTTTTTCCTTTAAAACCCTAAAATGAGAGATTAATGTGTTTATATAATAGGGTTAATGGAATGGGTTCGTTAACTGGTCGGACACGCTCGATTAAATTGCACGTAACGTTAAAATTCGTTTTTTGTTAGTTTCAATTTATACAAAACTTTATAAGTGTTCTGAGATTATGTATTTAAAACATGCCGGATAATCAAACGAGTTTGTAACTTATCGCGTATTTAACACGTTAAACGGTTTTCCGCGTTTTTATCGAATGAGCGTTAATATTATCATTTTGCTATCAAAATATATGTAATTAAGTATTTAAATGATATTTTGAGCATTAACTTCCTATGTTAGTCGCGTTAAATCCTTATCTGACGAATTCTCGGGTTTGACCTGATCGTAACCCGGTTCGCGTCACGGTCGCGTTTCGGAACACACTTATTCCAGACAACGTATCACTCACTAAATTTAATATGTTATGATAATAAACAATGATTAGATGAATATTTACAGAGTTACGAGACTCGGTTGTCATAACAGACGTCAGTTAAATGCCGGTGAAAACCGGTATTCGCGTTTCACTTACGTATCTCCGTTGCTTATGCATGTTTTATGAAAATCTTTTAGTAAGCATTATTTATGATATTGTTAGCATTATCAAGGATTTATATTGGATGACAAGTCATTATAAGAAATTCTGTTGGAATTCAGACGTTAGTACGCGTTAAATTGCCAGATTCTACCCGGTATGGGTTCCGAATCTGTTTTCAGTTTGGATCTTTTCCATAGTTGTTTCAAATCACATAAGAATTCATTGTTTCATGGTTTCTCATTCAATTAGTTCGTAAACATGCATTTGGGCCTCAAATGGGCCTTGTTTGTATGTTCGGGCCCTTATTGGGCTTATTGGGCCCAAAAAGCTAGTTTCGTTTTGCAAGATTTCTTTGGTAAGCCCAAATCAATCCGGACCTTTATTGAGTTTTATAACATTTATAGGTTTTCAATTGGGTCATATTTCAGAGGTGTTACAACAATCTTCTGAGTGTATCCCAATTTTGTGATCAGAGTCATAACATGCTCTTTACTGAGCATGAGTGCATTGTTCGCAAGCCTGGGGTGATTATTCCTCATGAGCATATCCTACACAGAGCCCCCATAAAAGGGAACACGTATAAGATTGACTTGCAAGAAACATCTCTCTCAGGAGAAGTTTCATGCTTTCTATTTAAAGCTAATAGTGATGAGTCTTTTCTCTGGCACAAAAGAATATGTCATGTAAACTTTAAAAACATGAATAAGCTGATTAAGAATGATTTGGTAACTGGAATGTCAAAGAAAGAGTTTACAAGTGATGATCATTGTGTTGCATGCCATAAAGGGAAGCAACATAAGGTATCTCACAATCCTAAGGAAAGAAACTCCATCACTACACCCCTACACTTGTTACATATGGATCTCTTTGGCCCCTCTAGTGTAATGAGTCTAGGAAAGACCTCTTACTGTCTGGTGATCACAGATGACTTTACAAGATTCCCTTGGGTTTTCTTTCTTAGCACTAAGGATGAGACCCCAAAGATTTTGAAGAATTTCATCTTAAATATTGAGAATCAATGTGATCATAAGGTCAAAACCATAAGATGTGATCAAAGAACTGAATTTAAGAACCACATTCTTGATACATTTTATGATGAAAAGGGTATTACTGATGGGTTTTGTCACATGTAAAACAAACCTAGTTTAACCATTTAAACTATAAAAACACAGCGGAAAAAGGGTTTTAACATGTTGTCTATAATCTGAAAATTTCACCATTTGAAAGCTCAAACAAAACCCAAGTATAAGGATCATATAAATATGTGAAATAGTATGCTATCAAAAACCAAAACAACAACCATAGGGGGTGCATTGAAAACAACCTTTCAAGCACAAGATGCGTGGATGATGAGTTGAAGAAGAAGATGTTCTTGAATGTCCAGCCCGCAAGAGAGGAAGCCTCAAGATGTGATACCCACAAGCCCTTCCAAACACCAAGCTTGTTAGGGAGCACAACACCACAAACCTCTTCCAAATCACCTTGAAAATCTGAAGATTTCAGCCTCTTGAAGCCTTGAATCTAAAATTTTCAAGCCTTGTTTGAGAGAGTTCTTTTGCTTAAGTGTGTGTGAGAGAAGGTGTGTTAGATTAGGGAGTGTAAGAGTGAATGAAGTCTTGCACAAGCCAAGACAAATGGGTGGAGTCCTAAGGCCAAAGGGGCGGCCGAATTTTGGGTTCAATATGGGTTCCCACTATTTTGAAACTTTTATAAAATGTTACTCTTTGAACCCTTAGCTTATAAAATTAAAACCTATTTTAGTTTTATAACATTAACACACTTTTATTTGTTATTCTTTAACCAACTTAAATAATGAAACAAATAATTTCTCATGAACAAATTATCCACATAATGTTGTTCTTTTACAAAAGAAATATTTTAGAAAACCCATTTTCTAAATTGGTGTTAATATTTATTTGTATGATCTCATCAATGAATAAATATTTATTGGTGTTTGTTTGGCTTGTTATTGGGTATGACCAGACTTGGATCGTAACGTACTAACCACATCAATCTTGTATGTGTCTTGGGCATATAAGATCCAACAATCTTCCACTTGCGCAAGATTCATAGAAGATTGATGCAAGCAGTAAATACCACCTAACAACGGTTTACTAGCCTTAATACGTATGACTAAGTGCCATTCAATAACATCATCCTCTTCAAGTACCATACTCGAAATGTTTTAGGTGAATCAATCATCTATCCTTTTGTCATAGATGTCATGTTAAATCCAAGAGACACAGAATGATCATTCTCTATTGGTTTAACTTTATCAGGCCTTAGATATCTTACTCTCAACGAATAAGAGGGAAAAATCCCATCTTGACTACATACGTCTATCACAACTACCTTGTATTATGCCTGAACTTAGACTTATGTACTGTCATATTTCAGAACAGCGAAGAACTAAGTCAAAGTATAATATTCGGTAAATATCAAGACCCAATATGTATCTCAGGTCAGAGGATATCAAATGATATTCACCTTTACTTAAAATTACTTATGATCAATTAGGAAGATTCCATGTAGTAATATTTGAGATGCAGGTCAGTCCAATATTTGTATCCTACAAATATCTATGAACTTTGGCAGCAACCCTTTGCTCTATATTCATCCATATGAATATATACCAATCCAAGTTCATAATAGTCTTACCTTCATACTTGTTCCTACAAGTATGAACAACTACGGACGTTCTGAGTAAATAATTTACTCATGGATTTTAAACATGCAAAACAGGAATATTAGTTGAATCATTATAACCAAATAATTCATTAAAGTAATAAAGGGTTACAATATCACAATACTGAAAATAAAGATCATATCTAGTCACTAGAATATTAAAGTCCCATGGCACAAGTATGACTTTCATGCTTTGCGTTTTCAAGAAGCTTCGTGAGTGGATCCGCAATGTTTTGATCCGTGTGAACTTTGTGAATACATATCTTTCCCTTTTCAAGTTCATCCCTTATGTAGTTGAATCTCTGTTCAATGTGCCTAGTCTTTTGATATGCACGGGGTTCCTTGATTTGAGCAATCGCAACCTCGTTATCACAAATGATTTCTAGGGGTCCGGAATGGAAGGGACCACCCCAAGATCGGCAATGAACTTCTTTAACCATGCAGCTTCCCTAGCTGCTAGCGTAGCGACAATGTATTCTGACTCTGTAGTTGATAATGCCACCACATCTTGCTTAGAGCTCTTCCAAGAGATTACTCCACCATTCAAGATGAAAATGTACCCCGATTGTGATCGTGAATCATCCCGATCAGTTTGGAAACTCGCATCCGTGTAACCCTTTACAACGAGTTCCTCCTCACCAGATCCATAGATTAGGAACATTTCTTTAGTCCTCCTTAGGTACTTAAGTATGTTCTTAACAGCCATCCAATGACTGCTTCCAGGATTTTGTTGGTATCAGCTTGTCATGCTCAAAGCACATGACACGTCCGGTCTAGTGTATATCATTGCATACATGATCGATCCTATAGCAGACACATACGAGATTCCCTTCATTATGTCTTGCTCATCCTTTGAGCTTGGACAATGAGTCTTACTCAATATCATTCCTCTTTGAATAGGTATGGTACCTTTCTTAGAGTTTTCCATCTTGAACCTTTTCAAGATCTTGTCAATGTATGCACTTGGATTTAAACCTTTCAACCGCCTTGATCTATCCCTATAGATCTTTATTCCTAAAATATAGGCGGCTTCACCAAGATCCTTAATGGAGAAACAATTTCCAAGCCAGGCTTTCACACCTTCCATGGTTGGAATGTCATTTCCAAATAGTAGGATGTCATCGACATACAATACTAGGAAAGTGGTGATGCTCCCACTAGCTTTCTTATATACACAAGCTTCATCAACGTTTTTGATGAATCCAAATTTGATTATCTCTTCATCAAAACAGTGATTCCAACTTCTTGATGCTTCATTCAATCCATAGATTGATTTCTTTAACTTGCATACTTTGTTAGGATGTTTTTGATCGACAAAACCTTCAGGCTGAACCATATAGACATCTTCCTCAAGATATCCATTTAGAAAAGCGGTTTTGATATCCATTTGCCAAATCTCAATATCATAATGAGTAGCTATGGCAAATAATATCCTAATAGACTTTAGCATTGCAACTGTTGAGAAGGCCTCATTATAATCAACCCCTTGAGTTTGAGTGAAACCTTTTGCTACAAGTCTAGCTTTATAAGTATCCAAGTTTCCATGCATATCGGTTTTCTTCTTGAAAACCCACTTACTTCCAACTATCTTGGAGTTAAGAGGTGGTTCAACCAAGTCCCACACTTGGTTGTCATACACGGATAGCATCTCAACGTTCATGGCTTCAAGCCATTTGTCACAATCCAAATTAGACATTGCATCATGATAAGTGGTTGGTTTATCAGAATCTACCACATAGCATCCATCTACGATAAATCAGTATCTTTCCGGTGGATTACTAATTCTACCAGATCTGTGAACGTTTTGTGTGTATTGATCAACCACTTGATCATTCTCAACATCCTCATGTTAAGTGCTAGTGTCAACCAAACGTTTATAGGTTTGTGGTTCTTGATCCTCCTCAAGATCGACAGTTCTACTGCTAGTTCCTTCTTTAAGGAACTTAGCTTCAAAGAACTCAGCCTTCTTGGCAACAAACACCTTTTGTTCCAATGGATCATAGTTATAATATCCCATAGAATCTCTAGGATATCCAATGAAGATACACTTAGTGGAATGGCTTTCTAACTTGTTTGAGGTGGGAGTCTTAACATAAGCCTCACAACCCCATACCTTCAAATATGATAGTGATGGAACCCTTCCATGCCATATTTCAAAAGGTGTCATTTCCACTTTCTTGGTTGGGGCCATATTCAAAATACGAGCCGCCGAGAGCAAAGCGAAACCCCAAAATGATAAAGACAGTGAGCATTTAGCCATCATAGATCGAACCATATCCAATAGAGTTTGATTTCTCCTCTCGGACACGCCATTATGTTATGGCGTTCCAGGTGGAGATAGTTGTGAGACAATACCACAACTCCTAAGATGATCTCTAAAGCCATCACTTAGGTATTCACCTCCTCTATCGGTAAGCAAAATTTTTATTTTCTCGTTGAGTTGATTTTCTACTTCTTTTGGGAAGATTTTGAACATTTCAAAAGCTTCATCTTTGTGTCTTAGTAAGTACACATAACCATATCGACTATAGTTGTCGGTAAAGGTAATGAAGTATCTCCGATGGTACCTAGTCATTGGCTTAAAAGGACCACATACATCCGAATGTATGATGCCTAATAAATCTTTTGCCCTTTCGGGTTTACCACTAAAAGGTGCCTTAGTCATTTTACCTTGTAAACGAGATTCACATACATCAAATGAATCATATTCACTTGCTTTTAAAAGACCGTTCTTTTGAAGTGTTTGTATGCATTTCTTGTTTATATGACCAAGACGACAATGCCAAAGATAGGTATCACTCAAATCCAATTTGAGTTTCTTGATGGTGGTTTGGTTCAATGAGCTATAATATAATGTGTTTTCACTAACCAATTCATAAATACCATTAATAGGAATAGCTTTAAAATAAAATATGTCATTTAAAGAAACATGAATTTTATTTTCAATAAATGCTAAAACATAACCATATTGTCTTAATTGGAAAACAGAAATAATGTTCCTAGTCAAACTAGGAGCATACAAAATATTGTTCAAAATTGCTTCCAAACCATTTGGAAGCTTCAAGATGTAGTCCCCTCGGCCTTCAACTTGAACTTTCACCCCATTCCCCATGTAGAGGCTAACATCCCCTTTCTTGAAGTTCTTACTTCTTTTGAAACCCTGCAATGAGTTGCAATTGTGAGTTCCACATCCGGTATCCAATACCTATGTGTTAGAGGATATTAAATTTAGATCAATATGAATCATGTAGATTGTACCTGAGGTTTGCCGAGCATCCCTCTTAGCTTGCAACTCTTTGAGATGGACTGGACAATTCCTTGCCCAATGTCCAATCTCCCCACACTTGAAGCATGGGTCATTTGAAGCAACCTTTTGCTTCTTCTCCGCTTGTTTTGGTGGTGGCGCTATTACCACTCCCTTCCCCTTTCCTTTAACGTACCCTTTACCCTTGGCAACATTTACCTTGGGTGTGGGGTGAGGCCTATTCTTGATCCCACGTTCATTGATGGTGAGAACGGGTAAAACTTTTTTACCCGTGGCCGCCTCAGCAGTTTTGAGCATAGAGTGAAGCTCACTTATGTTCTTGTCCCACCCGTTCATGTTATAATTCATGACAAAGTTGTCAAACCTCTTTGACAAAGAGTTGAGGATCAAATCCGTAGCCAACTCTTTCAGGACGGGACAATTCAGCCTTTTGAGGCGGTCAATGTGGCTTTTCAACTTAAGTACATAAGATGAAACAAATTGGGTGTCATCCATATGACATGCATGGCTTGCTCGAACTGTTTCGAAGTGCTCTACCCTTGCTTGTTGTTGGAACGTTTCCTTCAACTAGGTAATCATGTCGTATTCTCCATGATGTTCATACTCCTTTTGGAGATCTGGAGTCATACTTGACAACATGAGGCAAGACACTTGGACCGAGTCCTTAGTGTATTTTACCCAATTCATAAAGGCCTCTTCATCCTTCTTATTAGGTTGATCGGGAATCGGATCGTCTAAGATATATGATCGTTTTTCTTGCTTGAGAACAATTCTCAAGTTTTGAAACCAATCAATAAAGTTATTGTGTTTTAGACGCTCCTTTTGGAGAATGGTTCTTAGTGATAGTGAGTGAGCGGACGGGATATCATTGTTTTCATTATTGTTGGTGGCCATCTACAAAATTTTAACAAAGTTCAATTTTAGTATTTTCGATATCATTCATATTTAATAGAACCCTTATAAGTGTCTTCTAGAATCCAGCGTTATATTTAAATATGGTTAAGTGACCTTTATCCCATTATTTAAATTAACAAGGTAGTCAACGTTTTGACAATTGCAACCTTTTGCAACTTCTAGGGTATTGGATCGACTTAAACATCGTATGTGTGGTTGGCACGTTTATCCCATCAACACCTTTGTAAACCATATTGTAGGTGATCCATTAAACATGGTTTGCAAATCAAGTTACCCTACTTACACACATATGTGAGTTTTCCAACATAAGTGGTTAGGTGATCTTTATCCCACAAATATGGTATCCCCACCTCAAATCACAAGTTCCCTAAAAAATGGTTAGGTGACCTTTATCCCATTAAGAGTTTCCAAGTGACTCAAGTGTTGTGTAAAAGGATGGTGTTTAACTTGTTTATAAAAGAAATTTTAAGTTTTCATAATACTAGTTTAGAAAACTCTATGTACTTTATATTTGCATGCTTTCAAATACAAGGTACCTTATGGTTCATTATTAATAAAAACCCTTTTATTAGAATCATTAATCCTTTTAATAACCTTTTATTAATCACTTAATGATAAAGAACCATCAATTTTCAGCTTGTTAAGTTTGTTAATGAGTTTGTTATGTATATCCAAATATCAAACAAGAACCATACAATCAAACATCCAAACAAGCATAATCATACAAACATAAGTGCATTGCCATAGCGACTAAGTTGACCACACTTGTTTGCCATCACAAGTGTTGTCATAAGGTCTTTCCTAAGGGTTAATATGACACATCAAAATGTGTCCATGAACTCCCACTTGAATCCACATCCAAAAGGCTTCAAGTGTCCATGTCTTTTGTGTCCTTCTTTAGGTCTTCATCTTGTGCATCTTCTTTTACAAAATCATATCCTAATACAATTTTTCTAATAAAAGAAAGGCAACTAATCTATTTATTACATAACCAAATGAATAAATAAATTACAACCCAAAATACAAACACAAAGTTACAACCCTTTCAAGAATCAAAACCAACATGACAAACCACAATCAACCAAATCCAAAACTCATAAGGCCAAGGATATGTTATGCACTAAAATATGAAACATATTCAACATGAAAGAACAAGAATGAACCCCTTATTATAACCTTAAAGTTCTGGCCAACATGAACCATAACTTTAGGGTTTTGTCCAAACAACACAATCAACCAATTGATCTTAATCTTTCAAGGTTTATACTAAAGCATGCAAGATTAAACCTTGAAACATAAGGGATTCATACAACCACAACAAAACAGCCCCTAATGGGTTGAAAAAGTCCATGAAAACTAACTTTTCAAGAACTTTTGAAGCACATATTCTACATATCCGGCTCTAGATACCATTGATGGGTTTTGTCACATGTGAAACAAACCTAGTTTAACCATTTAAACTATAAAAACACAGGGGAAAAAGGGTTTTAACATGTTGTTTATAATCTGAAAATTTCACCATTTGAAAGCTCAAACAAAACCCAAGTATAAGGATCATATATGTATGTGAAATAGTATGCTATCAAAAACAAAACAACAATCATAGGGTGTGCATTGAAAACAACCTTTCAAGCACAAGATGCGTGGATGATGAGTTGAAGAAGAAGATGTTCTTGACCGTCCAGCCCCCAAGAGAGAAAGCCTCAAGATGTGATACCAACAAGCCCTTCCAAACACCAAGCTTGTTAGGGAACACAACACCACAAACCTCTTCCAAATCACCTTGAAAATTCGATGATTTTAGCCTATTGAAGCCTTGAATTGAAATTTTCAAGCCTTGTTTGAGAGAGTTCTTTTGCTTAAGTGTGTGTGAGATAAGGTGTGTTAGATTATGGAGTGTAAGAGTGAATGAAGTCTTGCACAAGCCAAGACAAATGGGTGGAGTCCCAAGGCCAAAGGGGCGGCCGAATTTTGGGTTTAAAATAGGTTCCCCCCATTTTGAAACTTTTATAAAATGTTACTCTTTGAACCCCTAGCTTATAAAATTAAAACCTATTTTAATTTTATAACATTAACACACTTTTATTTGTTATTATTTGACCAACTTAAATAATGAAACAAATAATTTCTCATGAGAAATTATCCACATAATGTTGTTCTTTTACAAAAGCAATATTTTAGAAAACCCATTTCTAAATGGTGTTAATATTTATTTGTATGATCTCATCAACGAATAAATATTTATTGGTGTTTGTTTGGCTTGTTATTGGATATGACCCGACTTGGGTCATAACGTACTAACCACATCAATCTTGTATGTGTCTTGGGCATATAAGATCCAACAATTACAAGACAATACAGTGCTCCCAGGACTCCTCAGCAAAATGGTGTTGCTGAGAGGAGAAACAGGACACTGATTGAAGCTGCAAGAACCATGTTGTCTGACTCTAAGCTGCCCATCACCTTCTGGGCAGACGTAGTCAACACTGCCTGCTATGTGCAAAACGGAGTTTTAGTGGTTAAGACTCATGGTATGACTCCTTATGAACTTTGGCACAAGAGGAAACCTTTCATTGGTTTTCTCAGGTCATTTGGATGTCCATACAGCATCTTGAATACCAAAGATCAAATTGCCAAGTTTGCTGAGAAATCAGATGATGGACATTTTATTGGACATTCTTCTCAAGCTAAAGCTTAAAGAGTATACAATCTCAGAACTAGAGTAGTTGAGGAGTCAGCCAATGTGGCTTTCAATGGGCACACTCCCAGTGTGAAATGTTCTGGTCTGGATTGGCTATTTGATCTTAATTTAGTTACCAAACCGTTTTAACAAATCTTATGAGAATGTTTCAGGATCTACAGATATTTTACCTCTAGGTGATTCTGAACCAAGATTTGAGCTAAGAAGACCTTCAAGTTACACATCTTCAGCTCCAGTTATAACTACTTCAGCAAATGAGGTTTCAATCAACACAACAATGACTAATTCAGTTGATACATCTGAGATACCTTCAAGTTCCAGCTCAGAAGCTCAACAACCAAACAAAGAAACTTCAAATGCAGAAGAAAATGATGATGGTGGTGACAGTGATCAAGAATTTCTTGATGTTGATAACCACTCCATAGACGAACATATCAATGATGTCACACACTCATTGGATCAAGTTTCTCTTGATAAGTATGTTGATATGGAAGAAGCAATAATGCCAGATCTAAATTTCTTAGATCTCTCTCAGCAACTTGTTGTGATCCCTCAGCTAAGGATCCACAAGTCTCATTCTACCACAAACATTATTGGAGATGTTAAAACTGGGGTAAGAACAAGAGGACAAACCCATGAAGTAAATGTTTGTCTTCACTCTTGTTTCTTGTCCCAGATAGAGCCTAAGAAATTGATGAGGCTCTGGAGGATGGAAGTCGGGTAGAAGCCATGCAAGGGGAGCTGCTTCAATTCAAAAGACAGATGGTTTGGAACCTATGTCCTCTTCCTCATGGGAAGACAACTATAGGAACCAAATTGGTGTTTAGGAATAAGAAAGATGATAGAGGTATTGTCATCAAAAACAAAGATAGACTTGTTGTTGGAGGATACACACAAGAAGAAGGAATTGACTACAGTGATGTCTTTGCTCCCGTAGCAAGACTAGAAGCTGTTATGATATTCTTGGCATTTGCTGCATCCAAAAACTTCAAGGTCTATCAACTTGATGTCAAGTGTGCTTTTCTTTATGGGGTGATTGATGAAGAGGTGTATGTCAAACAACCACCTAGTTTTGCAGATCCTGATCATCCTGATTATGTCTGCAAGCTTGATAAGGCTCTTTATGGGCTACACCTAGCACCAAGAAAGTGGTATGAGACTCTATCTCAGTATCTCTGCAATCATGGATACAAAAGGGGTACTATAGATGGAACTCTCTTCATCAAACAACCACCTAGTTTTGCAGATCCTGATCATCCTGTTCAAGTGTATGTAGATGACATCATTTTTGGTTAAACTAATCCAAGGCTCTGCAAATACTTTGAAAAGCTGATGAAGGACAGATTTGAAATGAGTGCCATGGGGGAACTCAATTTCTTTTTAGGAATTCAAGTGAAGCAAGTTAAAGATGGAATCTTCATAAGTCAGTCTAAGTATGTTTAGGACATACTCAAAAGATTCAACATGACTGATTGTAAGATTGCTAAGACACCCCTAGCAAGAAATCACTCCCTTGGGCCTGATCTTGAGGGGGAGTGTATGGATGAATACCTTTATAGGGCTATGATTGGGTCCCTTATGTATCTTACAACTAGCAGGCCTGATATCATGTTTGCCACATGTATTTGTGCAAGATATCAAGCCAACCCCAAAATTTCTCATCTCATCACTGTTAAGAGAATTCTAAGATACCTCAAAGGTGCCTCAACACTTGGTCTTTGGTATCCTAAGAATTCTGACTTCAATCTGTATTCATATACAGATAGTGATTATGGTGGTTGTAATATGACTGAAAAGTCTACATCTGGGGGATGTCAGTTCCTTGGTGGAAGGGTTGCCTTATGGCAATGCAAGAAACAATCCTGTGTCTCTGCATCAACTCTGAAGCTGAATACATTGCTGCTGCAAGCTGATGTGCTCAAGTGTTTTGGATTCGGAATCAGATGCTTGACTATGGTTTAAACTTCAAGGAGACTCCCATTCACATAGACAACAACAATGTTATCTCCATCACAGAGAATCCTATGCAGTACTCAAGGACAAAACACATAAATATCAGGTATCATTTAATTAGAAATAACTTTGAGAAGGGATTAATTAAACTAGTTAAAGTTAACACAAATGAACAATATGCTGATCTGTTTACAAAAACCTTTGATGAACAGAGATTTAGCATAATATGTTCTAACATTCAAACAATCATTAACTAATACATTAGCATTATCAACATTCATAACATACACTAATTATTGTTTAAATTTCTTTTTCAGGTTTGTAGGTAAAAGAAATTTTGACAAGTGTCAACATCAGATGAAATATTGCCCATAGCGGATGACCAAGCCTATGCAGTGGATGAAGAACATCTTCCAAGTGTCTACAGTGGATGAACAACTCACACAGTAGATGACAAAGTCCATAACTGATGAATAGTCCACAATGGATGTTCAATCCACAACAGATGAACACTCTATAGCGGACCACAAGACAAACATACAACAAGTGTTCACAGCGGACAACATCCAAGACACAGCAGACAACTTATTCATCATCCACAGCGGACGACTTAGCATCCACGATGAACAGTCTAACATACACAATGGATGACTTAGACTTAGGATTTGTATGTAATTTTTGTTTACATAAGGGTATTTTTGTAATTGTAAATAGCTATTTGTATAGGCTATAAATAGCATAATACCTAGTCCTTTGTATGCTTTTGAACAATCAATACAAACAAGCATTCATTATCATTCAAGCATTCAATCACTAGCAAACACACAATCGCTCACACACACTGATATCATAACTCTAATCATGGGATTTCCGCACCATGCTTATTGTTTGTTAAAATACAATATAACAACTTGTTGTTATATTGAATGAGAGATTAGAAATAATCCTTGGGGAAATCAACCTGTTCTTGTTCTTATTAGAAAAGTTTAGAAACATCAAGAGTTGTTGATTTCATCAGGTGGTATTAGAGCCTTGGCTCAAATCATACATTGATTTTTGATCCTCTCATTCAACAACATGATATATGTGGTTCATTAGCTTCAAAACATACATTTCGAGTTGAAAATCATCACAACCACCTTCTTCTACTTTAAACATTCATCAAATGCTTAAAACATGATTTATTAATCTATTTTTCTGCATTTTGTAGAAGATTTTATGTGTTTTAAGCTCAAAACATCATTAATACACTATTTTCGATCATGTTCGTCACACAACTCTAAAAAATCTCATCGATTTCTAAGGGTTTTTTGATAAACAGTAAACAAATACTATTCTATCGGGTTTTCTTTAAACAAACACTTATTTGAATACTTTGAATAAATTCATTGTATTTAAACACCATATTTGAGTTGTTCTACACTCAAATCAGGCGATTTATCATTTTCAAAAAGCAAACCGATTGTTGTTTTCTTGAAATTGTTATAGCCGCCAACAAACCCTAGGATAAACCCTAGTTTTTATTCATACATATCCTTCAAAATCTATGGTGATTTTTGTTGGTTAAACATCAAAACCGAAGAAGAAACATAGTGTAAGGTTTATTTGTAAGGCTGATGCAACCCAAACACCCAAAGTCTCTCCTGCATGCATGCACAAGTGTACTGAAGTGGAATGCTTCGTAAGTTTCACGCACTGCCTTAGAAAATACTCTAAGTGTGAAATCATCCGAAGCCAAGACCAATATCTTCCGAAGCCAAAGATGAAGTCTTCCGAAGCATCAAAGACAAAGTCTTCCGAAGCCAACCATTGAAGACAGATTTCTTCCGAAGAATTTTTGATCACATGCTTTATCTGATTTACCTTTTACATAAAGCTGGACCCCTTTCCGCCACAACTCTGATAAGACACCAACTTTACTTAAGTTGGTGAAAGGTCCATGCTTTTGGTAACTATATATTGAGGTCTTGAGTCTGTAACTTTCCACTTTATGTACTTTATCCTTTTTATAATACATTAGGATATGAGCTATGATATGTCATAGTCACTAGTCAAAAGGCAATCTGCCTTTTGACTCTACATTGATTTTGTTGTCTAGATCATGTATCCAGCTAGCCTTCAAAGTATGACCGGCTGTGGGTTGTAGTATAAGTATCTCTGGTCCTTGTATCTTATTTGTAGAACTTTGGAAAACACTTGTAAGGAACTAGGGAGCAATATACATCAACCTTAAAAAACCAATTACTTGTGTTATTCTTGTTCTGTCTCATATACACTTGTGTTTCTTAGTTCTCAAAAACTGACTTTTCTAGTTCCCAATTTGAATTGTTAAATGTTGTTGCACACTCTTCTCTTTGTGTTGTTGTGTTGTAAGTGCATACCCTTCAACGGCCCTGCACATATTCTTCTTTAAATTTTTGAAAAAGTTACTCTTTGATCCAAAAAGTTAACTTTTTAAAACATTTTCTTTGTTTTTAAGGTTTTGTACTTTAATTGACTGACATCATTAAAAGTTGACATTCCTTAACAGAATGTTCCTTTCTTTTCATCAAGATTTGAAAGTGACATCATTGGACATTAATTAATTTGAAATTAAAATTAATTAATTTCCTTTATTTGATAAGCAACCAAACACTAACAAACAAGCCCTAGTGACTTTAAGATAAAAACATGTCTGATGAATCTTTAGGAACAAACATGTCTGATGAGTCTTTAGGAACAAACGGTGGTCTAAAACCACCAAGACTCAAAGTCGGTTTCAAACAATGAAAAATTATGTTCAGAAATTGGATTATTTTCCAAGATCCGAAACTATGGACATCCATAACCGAGGGACCATACATTCCTGTGACTCTTGGTCCAGATTACAATATACAAAACCAGCGAGCTTGAAAAGTGTAGCTGGTGATGACCTCAAGAGGGTAAAAACAGACATGAAAGCATACAAAATATTGGCAATGACATTGCCATTTGAAAATTTGACAAGAGTTGAAAATTTCAAAACAACCCATTAACTGTGAAAACTACTTCACACCATGTGTGAAGAAAGTAAGGAGATAAGGGAAATCAAAAAAATCTAGGACCTAATATGAAACCTTCCACCACATTCAAGGATAATCCATTCTACATTAGCTTCACAGATTCGTTCAACTTGTCAATGAGATGATAGTTTATGATCTCAAATATGAGTCTGTGGAGATCAATAAAAAGATGTTGCACACACTGTCAGAGAGCTGGAATCAGTCAGTGTGTCTGATGAAAACAACATTGGATCCTGAAGCATTAACTCTAGATGCTCTAGTGGCTAAAGTTGAAGCACTTGAATTGGATGAAAGATCTAGGAATAACAGTACAATCAGACACGTGAAATCATACAAGTTCAAGGAACTTCAACAAACAGACAGTGCATTCTTGACCTGCACTGGAAAAGATGAATATGAGGAATTTCTGGATTCCAGTGAAACTTCCTTCTTCTCGTCTCCTGAATCATCTAACAACAAACATAGGTCTAAAAAGACTGGTGTTCAAGCTTCCCATGAAGCAACACCACAAAGCAAACATACTCATATTTCCAGCATTAGCAAACAATATCAACCAATGACTCAAAACATACATAAGTTTGAGAAACCCATGGATGCTCTCATAATCATTTTACAAATTAAAGAGCAGAAGCCAGGGCAGCCTTCTCCACAAGCTTTGAAGAATACTTGGGTGCAAATCTCACACCGTCACAAATCATCTAGCAAGACTTGGATGAATTACCACAAGACATGGTTGAAGAAATGGATATTCAGTGGTCTATGGAAATGATTGCATATAGATCAAAAAGGTTTATACAAAGAAACAAAGGGTTGAGCGAGGACAAGAAAACCAAATTGGTTTTGATTAGACAAAGGTGAGATGCTACAACTATCAACTATATGGACATTTCTCCAGAGAATGCCAACAACCAAAAGGTGACAGAAACTACAATCAAACACAAGCATCAAGTAGCTATCATTCAAACAGACAAATTCCACCTCGAATTCGTATTCCTAATGCACCAACTTTACCTCAAATCACACAGTATAGCCCAAATCAACACTCAAAATCATCTACCATGATTATCCAACAAGATAACAAGTGTGATTGGAGCATGTACAAGGCTAAGATCCAATCTCCTGATCATGCCCTCATGGCAAATTTAGAAGACAAAATCTCTGAAATCCCAAAAGAATGAGAGAAAACCTTTGTATGCAAGCATGCATTGACGAAGTCAATATATACAGAGAACATGCGGAAAAACATTCCAAGAGAGTAATTGAATCAATCATTTTAAATGAAAGTCTAAAATCAGAACAAAAACAATATGAATTAAAATTCTTTCATTACAAAATGATTTGGCAAATTGATGTCTGAAAAATTATCACTTGCAGCTGAAGTAGAGCAATGCTCTGAATCATTGACTCAGTCACAAACACTACCAGATGAAACTAAAGTGAAACTTCAGAAATTTCAGGTGAGCAACAAGAAGTTTCAATAACTTCTTGCTCAGCAAAGGCACAAGATCGGTGTTGGTCTCTCAACACAAGTTTTACCTCACAAACTCATTAAGTCTCACCCGGTTGATGAAGCAGAATCTCTAACTAAGTTGACAGTAATATAATAAGTTAATGGACACAAGAATAGTTTTCAAGATACTTGTCTATATTACTTCTCAGCTTAGTATTACAAGACTCTTACAAGTATGTTTTGATGAGTTACAATAAAAACCTATATACTACTATCTACACCCGATTAAACTTAGATGAGCAGCTGAAATTTACAACTAGACAAATACTACATTGCTAGAAGTAAAGCATCTAAAATAAAATACTATCCTAGGATTAGATAGTCATGACAGATTCACAACTTACCTTTTGTCATCAACTAAAGATGGTAACTGTACTAACTGATAAAGGTGAACAGTGGAATAAAGTATGGTCAACTACATGAGCATGAGAAAGCGCCATGGAGTATATCAGAGTTTGTAGTGGATATCAAACAACCCATAGTTATATCAACTGGTTCATAGTTGGTTCTTCCTAAGGTAAATGGCTTTGGAAGAATAAGTTCTTCGGAGCCATTTAAAATATGGAAGAATCAACTTTTTTGGAGTCTTCTGCAAGTCTACATGACTTGATTCTTCGGAAGACTTTGCCTTGGATCTTATAAGTGTGAATACTTCGGAAGGAGAACTACTTAGTCTTCGAAAGATTTAGTTCTACCTTCGGAAGTTCTTCATATAGTTCAGAAGGAAAAGTACTTAGTCTCCGAAGAATTAGTTTTCCTTCAGAAGCTCTTCATACTTAACCTTTAGAAGATCTTCTACTTGTCTTCGGAAGAGCAGCTTTGTCTTCGAAAGACTTTTTCAATTGTATTTCAAAATATTCTAAGTGTTGCTTTTGTTGCACCAGCCTCATATGATCTAAGAAAAAGGAATTTAAAGAACCTTCTTGTTTAGGATATAATAAGATCAACCCACCTTATAATGACAATTATATTCTACTACCTGAATGCATGACCAAAAAACAGGTTAAGTCTCTTGACCCACATGACCGGACTGATGATTCATGTAAGGCCCCATTCCCGGGAAGCCTCACAGTTGGTTAACCATAGCATAAAAGTCAGTTTGATAGCAAAACATCGCAACGGAAATAATTAAAACATTCATTCAATACTTAAAACCATATCATGCTCAAATACATGTCCTTTTTAATTGTAAACCAAAGCATAATTCTTGTTCATAAATTACAATAGAGATCTCAAAAACAGGAATGCCATCCACATCTCCCCAAGTAGCTCCACAGTACCATCCTCAGCATTAGAACCTACCTGCCAACTATTATGCGTAAAAGTCAGCTTTGCTGAGTGAGTTCTAGTTTTAAGTAAATAGTAAATATAACTTTGTCTTTTATATAATGACCACGCATACGTAATACATACATTTCATCATAACAAGCATGTTCATTATCTTTCATTCATTAATATCTTCCACTTTAGCATAAACGAGATTGCACAAAGCAAGAGCTCCATGTTGATTGACAACAAATGCCAATCCCTGTCGGTACACATGAAAACGGTAGCTAACCCCCGACAGTTGATCCACACTGCAAGGCACATAGCCTGCTCATGAATACGGATCCATCATCATACATCAGACTCACATAAGTGAAGTCTATCATAGTGCTTGCAAGACTTTTCATCATCATATGGGCCCGGGGGTAACATTCATTAAGTTCCACTTCTCATTAATATTATCTTTCACTTAATATATAATACGTAACTTATTAAGTACACAACATACCAAGTACTAGTCATCATAACACGTAACCGACCCTCCGCGGGACAGCGGGGGTTCGGGGGTGGCAGCCCCTGATAGCGGGGTCCTAGGGGCAGCAGCCCCTAGTGGGGTCCAAGGGGCAACGCCCCTGGCTGGGGCCGGGCTGCCAGGTCAGCGCGCCCGAAAATTATTTTGAGTTACTTAAATGTCACATTTTACTTTAGAAAAATGTATTTTCTTGTTAAAACACCTTGAAATCCTTATCTTGAAAATCTTATGTTTACTATGAATAATAGCCCCAAAATCATGGAAAAACGTTTCAATAAGGGGTTCTAGAACTCACCTGAACTTAGCAAATAGCTTAAATCCTAAGTTACTTAAGCTATGGTCCAAATGCTCTGGCTGCGCGAAAGTTAATACACAAAACGTCAATTTTTCATAATTTCGCCCACAGTTTCGCTGCCAGTTTCGCTGGGCAGCACTTCTGCTAGTTTCGCTGGACAGATTCGCTGCCTTGAGCGCCCAACTTTCGTTGGAATTTCCTAGTTTCGCAATGTCTAAGGATCAACAGTTTCGCCCGAACGAAACTGTAGTTTCGCCCAAGCGAAATTACAGTTTCGCTGGAAGTGCTCTTAGTTTCGCTGTATGATTATGCAAATTCGCTGGATGCATATACAGTTTCGCAGATCGCATAAAAATCACGAACCAATCCGTTTTTAACCCAAAATCATAACTTTTTACGTCCAACCTCTTAGTTTATCATCCATGAGGCTAAATCTTAGCTTTATACATGTTTTCATACGTAAAAATGTGACCTTTATGCGATTCTTTGCAACTTTTCAAAACCCAAAACCCTAGAATCCGGGTTTGATCTACAGAAGGGTTAGAGGTCGATTCTTACCTTGTTTGTTGCTCCTTTCTTTGAGATTTGATGCACAAACACCCAGATCTTCAATCCCTTGATCTTAGAAGCTTCAAATCTTGTGTTTCTTGCACTTTCTCTCTCTACTTTCTCTCTCTATGAATTCTTGTTGTTAGGGTTGAAATGAGAAGATAGTGGCTGCATTTGGGTAGATTAAGGGCTGATCATGGGCCTCTATTACTCAAGCTTTTGCCCATAAACCTAAATTAGCCTATAACCCTTTTTCCTTTTTCTTTTAAATACCCATTAATAAGCCTCTAACCCATTTTGACTCGTTTTGACTTTTCGGGGTGTTACAAGTCTCCCCCACTTATTTAGGTTTCGTCCTCAAAACCTGTCAGTCATCAAACAATTGAGGATAAAATTTCCTCATCTCCTCCTCGACCTCCCACGTAGATTCTGATCCTTTTCGGTGTCTCCACTGTACCCGTACAAGTGGAATTACTTTATTACGTAAGCGCTTCTCCTTCCAATACAGGATGGCCATCGGCTACTCTACATAGTTTAGTCGCTCATCGACTTCAATGTCCTCTAATGGTACGAATGCATCATCGTCTGCTAGACATTTCCTAAGATGAGATACATGGAACGTAGGGTGAATTCCACTCAACTCTTCAGGTAATTCTAGTCTGTAGGCCACTTCCCCTACCCTTGCGGTAATACAGAAAGGCCCTATGAACCTTGGTCTTTACTTTCCCCTTTTTCGAAACCTAATAATCCCTTTCCAGGGCGATACCTTGAGCATAACCTTGTCACCAACCTCAAACTCTATCGGCCTACGCCTCTTATCAGCATAAGACTTCTGGCGGTCCTTTGCTGCTTTCATGAATGCCTTAATTTTATCTAACTTCTCGGTTGTGACCTCAATCACTTCGAGGCTTCCTAATTCCTTTTGCCCGATGTCACCCCAACACATGGGCGTTCTGCACTTCCTACCATACAACATTTCGTAAGGGGGCATACCAATGTTGGCATGGTAACTATTATTATACGAGAATTCCGCCAACGGTAAGTGCTCATCCCAACTTCCACCGAAATCGATCACACATGCTCGTAGCATGTCTTCTAATGTTTGAATCGTTCTTTCCGACTGACCATCCGTTTAGGGGTGGTAAGCCGTACTAATATGCAGTCTAGTCCCCATTGAGTCGTGGAACCTCTTCCAGAACATGGACGTAAATCGCGTGTCCCTATCCGAAACGATAGACACTGGCACGCCGTGACGAGCCACGATCTCCTTGATAAACAGCTCTGCCAATCTCTCAGAGGAATACGTCTCACGAATTGGTAGGAAATGGGCGCTCTTTGTTAGACGGTCAACAATCACCCGGATCGCGTCGCTTCCTCTCGTCGTGCGAGGTAGCTTCGTGATGAAGTCCATTATGATGTGTTCCCATTTCCATTCGGGGATATCCAAAGGCTGGATCTTTCCATATGGCTTTTGGTGCTCTGCCTTCACTTGCAGACAAGTCAAGCACTTGCTAACGTACTTAGCCACATCTCGCTTCATTCCTGGCCACCAGTAATCTTTCTTCAGATCTTGGTACATTTTTGTGCCACTAGGACGAATGGAATAGCGGGTTTTGTGAGCCTCATCCATGACCTTCCCCCTCAAATCCCCATAGAGAGGGATCCACACCCGCCCAGATCGGGTTCTAACACCCAGGGTGTTTTCCCCCAAATCTGAAACCTGCCCTTTCATTCTTTCAGAGTTGACTCTGTCTTCTCTTAATGCTTCATCCTGAAATGACTCACTTGTTTCATAACATCAGGCATCATGATTATCTGGAAAGCCCTCACCCGAATTGGTTCGGGTATCCTTTTCGGCTAAGGGCGTCAGCAACCACATCAGCCTTGCCTGGGTGATAGTGAATTTCGCAGTCATAGTCCTTGATCAGTTCCAACCACCTCCTCTGCCTCATGTTGAGTTCCTTTTGTTCGAAGAAATACTTCAGACTTTTATGATCAGTGAAGATGGTGCACTTCACCCCATACAGGTAGTGCCTCCAAATCTTCAATGCAAACACCACCGCTGCCAAATCCAAATCATGTGTAGGATAATTGGCCACGTGGGCTTTTAGCTGTCTAGAAGCATAGGCTATCACCTTCCCTCGTTGCATCAACACGCAACCCAATCCTGCATATGAGGCATCCGAGTAGACTACTAGGTCCTCGTTCCCTTCAGGTAGCGTCAGGACAGGGGCTTGCGTTAACCTCATTTTTAGTTCTAGGAAGGCGTTCTCCTAATCAGGACCCCATTCATACTTCACGTCCTTCCAGGTCAGCTTAGTCAAAGGAGAAGCTATCTAAGAGAAATCCTGGATAAACCTCCTATAGTAACCTGCCAGACCTAAGAAACTGCGAATCTCGGTTGGCGTCTTTGGAGATTCCCATTGCATTACCGCTTCAACCTTCACAGGATCCACCCAGATCCCCTCGGGATTAACCACATGACCCAGAAACTGTACTTCTCGAAGCCAAAATGCACATTTGGAGAACTTAGCATATAACTTCTCGCTTCTGAGTGTCTCCAATACTTCTTGAATATGATCGGCATGTTCTTCTCCACTCTTTGAATAGATCAAAATGTCATCGATGAACACTATTACTGATCTATCCAACATAGGCCGACATACCCGATTCATAAGGTCCATAAAAGCAGCTGGCGTGTTAGTTAAACCAAAGGACATGACGAGAAATTCGTAATGTCCATAACGCGTCCGGAACGCCGTTTTAGGAATATCTTGTTCTTTCACCTTCAGTTGGTGGTAACCAGACCGCAGGTCTATCCTTGAAAAGCAGCTGGCACCCTGAAGTTGATCGAACAGGTCGTCAATCCTTGGTAGCGGGTATCGATTCTTTTTGGTCAGCTTATTGAGCTCGCGATAGTCAATGCACATCCGCATGCTACCATCTTTCTTCTTGATGAATAAAACTGGAGCACCCCATGGTGAGATACTCGGCTGGATGAAGTCCTTATCCAGTAAATCTTGCAACTGGTCCCTCAATTCCACAATCTCTGAAGGAGCTAACCGATATGGTGCTTTAGCGACGGGCTATGCTCCTGGTAACAAATCAATCTGGAATTCGATTTCGCGGTCCGGCGGCACGCCAGTCAGGTCTTCTGGAAAGACGTCAGGAAACTCACGCACTACCGGCACGTCTGATAATTGTGGCTCTAGTGTGTCAACATCTTTTACGTAGGCCAAGTAAGCGCTACACCCACGTCTCATGTACTTTTCAGCTGTGATCATCGACACGACCTTCGGCACACAACACACCTTATCCCCACGAACCGTAACGGGACTACCATCGGGCGCTGTTAGACGAACTATTTTCTTGCTACATACTATATTGGCTTCATATCTAGCTAACCAATCCATGCCTAACACCACATCAAAACCTCCTAAGGCCATAACATGCAACCTAGCAGGGAACATACAACCTTCTAACTCAATCAGGCAATCCTCAATCGCTTCAGTTACCTTAGTGGATTTACCAATAGCGGTTTCTACATAGAAAGGGTCGTCTAACTTTATACTCTTATCATGCAACGAACGACAAAAGGCAGCAGACACAAAACTCCTACTAGCACCAGAATCAAAGAGCACAGAAGCATATTTATGGTCCACCAGAAACATACCTGAAACTACTTCTGGGTCTACCCTGGCCTCCTCGCGAGTTATGTTGAATGCCCTCGCCTTCGCCTTTGAATCGTCACCCTTTCCTTTATCTCCGGCTTTAACCGTTCCTGATCCTGCTGATTTTCCTTTCTTGCAGTCCCTACCCACATGTCCCATCTCGCCACACTGGTAACATTTCCCCACCTTGCAATCCCTAACATAGTGGCCCTCGCCCCCACATTTAAAACACTTTCCAGTCCCAACTCTACACTCCCCTAAATGGCGTTTTCCACACTTTCTACAGGTACCCCCTTCACCTGTATTTCCCTGTCTCCCTGATTGATCTTCAGCTCTCATCCTCTTTTCTCCACCCTTGAACTTATCACCTCTGAACCTCTTCCCATTTCCATTCTTGTTCCCACTCCATTTCTCCACCTTCTTCTGCACAGGTATTGGGTCCCTCTCGTCGTACAACCTCCCAGCTAAATCCACCATAGACCTAAACGTGCCTGGTCTAGCCGTAATCATGTGCCTCCTGATGTCCATGGGCAAACCCTGCATGTATCTCTTGATCTTCTTGGATGCAGGTGTTACCATGTCTGGCACAAGTCTTGCAGGTTCATTGAACTTGGAAGTATATTCTTGATGAGACATGTTCCCAGCCTCCAAATACAATAACTCCTTTTCAATCTTGTCTAATTCCCGGTGAGGGCAATACTCCTCCAGCACTAACTCTTTCAGTTCGGACCACCTCATCTTGGCTATCGATTGCCTTCCTTCAGCCTGGACAATATTGTCCCAGCAGCACAACGCTGAGTCGACGAAGGAATGAGTGGCGAACTTAACCTTCTGATCTTCGCGGCATTCACTAATTTCCAGTACCGCTTCCATCTCTCTGATCCAACGATGAGCGGCAGTAGCATTGCCGTTACCGTCGAAGGTTGGGGGCTTGCACCTTTGAAATGCCCCATAGTTGCACCCCCTAGCCGTTTCTCTCTCAGCCTCCTCCTCACTGTCGTCATCATGGATTACAACCTTGGGGTTTGATGGCTCCTCTTCAGATTCCTCCGTCCTCCCAGTGGACGTTCCAGAATTCTTCTCATTTTCCTTCTCCTTCTTATCAAGTTTCTCTCCATCCTTAACTGCTTTGAGCACCTCATTCACCACCGAGGGTAAGACGTCTTGCATGACATTGTAGACTTCATCGGCAATAGCCTCCTTCACAGTGGATTTGAGGGTGGCTGATCCCTCACCCTCTGGTTGGCTATGGAGGTCTGACTCCTCATGAACAGTCTCGGGAGCCTTAGCTTTGCTTCGGGTGACGCGTGGTGTAGTAGTAGGACCACCTCGAGGACGTCCACGTCTAGCCTTCCCAGTTTTCCTACCCGCCATATCTAATTCCTATAAGATTTAAACACCAAAATGGTCATTCAAGTTAACTGCTTGGATCATTACAAGTATGGTAAGTCCTTAATTACATTGGCCAAGTGTGATTAACTACTTACCTTACCCTCCTGTCCCAAGCAATCACTATCCTAACACATGTTAGTGTTCAAATCTACACATATAGTAAACAAATAGCATACGCACGTATTACCAGTTTACATGAAATATTTTACCTGATGGCATGTAGCTACTTGGGTTGGCATCCTTCATTTGGTCCCATTATCAGTTTAAGCTTAGGTTTGAAAAATGTTTTACCCATTTCTCTTAAACTTTGGCTCTGATACCAACTTGTAAGGCCCCATTCCCGGGAAGCCTCACAGTTGGTTAACCATAGCATAAAAGTCAGTTTGATAGCAAAACATCGCAGCGGAAATAATTAAAACATTCATTTAATACTTAAAACCATATCATGCTCAAATACATGTCCTTTTTAATTGTAAACCAAAGCATAATTCTTGTTCATAAATTACAATAGAGATCTCATAAACAGGAATGCCATCCACATCTCCCCAAGTAGCTCCACAGTACCATCCTCAGCATCAGCACCTACCTGCCAACTATTATGCATAAAAGTCAGCTTTGCTGAGTGAGTTCTAGTTTTATGTAAATAGTAAATATAACTTTGTCTTTTATATAATGACCACGCATACGTAATACATACATTTCATCATAATAAGCATGTTCATTATCTTTCATTCATTAATATCTTCCACTTTAGCATAAACGAGATTGCATAAAGCAAGAGCTCCATGTTGATTGACAACAAATGCCAATCCCTGTCGGTACACATGAAAACGGTAGCTAACCCCCGACAGTTGATCCACACTGCAAGGCACATAGCCTGCTCATGACTACGGATCCATCATCATACATCAGACTCACATAAGTGAAGTCTATCATAGTGCTTGCAAGATTTTTCATCATCATATGGGCCCGGGGGTAACATTCATTAAGTTCCACTTCTCATTAATATTATCTTTCACTTAATATATAATACATAACTTATTAAGTACACAACATACCAAGTACTAGTCATCATAACACATAACCGACCCTCCGCGGGACAGCGGGGGTTCAGGGGTGGCAGCCCCTGATAGCGGGGTCCTAGGGGCAGCAGCCCCTAGTGGGGTCCAAGGGGCAACGCCCCTGGCTGGGGCCGGGCTGCCAGGTCAGCGCGCCCGAAAAATATTTTGAGTTATTTAAATGTCACATTTTACTTTAGAAAAATGTATTTTCTTGTTAAAACACCTTGAAATCCTTATCTAGAAAACCTAATGTTTACTATGAATAATAGCCCCAAAATCATGGAAAAACGTTTCAATAAGGGGATCTAGAACTCACCTGAACTTAGCAAATAGCTTAAATCGTACGTTACTTAAGCTATGGTCCAAATGCTCTGGCTGCGCGAAAGTTAATACACAAAACGTCAATTTTTCATAATTTCGCCCACAGTTTCGCTGGCAGTTTCGCTGCCAGTTTCGCTGGGCAGAACTTCTGCCAGTTTCGCTGGACAGATTCGCTGCCTTGAGCGCCCAACTTTCGTTGGAATTTCCTAGTTTCGCAATGTCTAAGGATCAACAGTTTCGCCCGAACGAAACTGTAGTTTCGCCCCAGCGAAATTACAGTTTCGCTGGAAGTGCTCTTAGTTTCGCTGTATGATTATGCAAATTCGCTGGATGCATATACAGTTTCGCAGATCGCATAAAAATCACGAACCAGTCCGTTTTTAACCCAAAATCACAACTTTTTACGTCCAACCTCTTAGTTTATCATCCATGAGGCTAAATCTTAGCTTTATACATGTTTTCATAAGTAAAAATGTGACCTTTATGCGATTCTTTGCAACTTTTCAAAACCCAAAACCCTAGAATCCGGGTTTGATCTACAGAAGGGTTAGAGGTCGATTCTTACCTTGTTTGTTGCTCCTTTCTTTGAGATTTGATGCACAAACACCCAGATCTTCAATCCCTTGATCTTAGAAGCTTCAAATCTTGTGTTTCTTGCACTTTCTCTCTCTACTTTCTCTCTCTACGAATTCTTGTTGTTAGGGTTGAAATGAGAAGATGGTGGCTGCATTTGGGTAGATTAAGGGCTGATCATGGGCCTCTATTACTCAAGCTTTTGTCCATAAACCCAAATTAGCCCATAACCCTTTTTCCTTTTTCTATTAAATACCCATTAATAAGCCTCTAACGCATTTTGACTCGTTTTGACTTTTTGGGGTGTTACAATTCAAAACAATCATCATCATCAAAATCATCATTAACAAGAAAAACACCTTTGATAAAATTTGCTAAAAGTCAAGCACCACCACATATCAAAACAACAGATTTGTATCAAGAAGAAAATTATGAATTTGATCAACAAACAACTGATGAAGATGATGTTGATCTATTGGATGATGAGTCAGATCAACCAATTACTGAAACTACAAAAGTTTCAAGTGTGGTTGATACACCAACCAAACAAACAAAGTAGATAAAAGGTTTTGGCATCTGCTTAGGTGGAAGAAAAGTTGTATCTTCCACTGCCTCTCCTAATAAAACAAACAAAGAGAATGACAAAGCTCCCATTCAGCAAAAACAAACAACAGTGACCTTTTATAGACCTCTAAAATCAAATTTAAAATCAAAAGTTATAAACAAACAAGGCAATGAAAATTTACCATACTGTGAATGGTGTGATCAATACACTCATAACATTGACAAATGCAAATATGGTAAATATTACAAGTACTGTAACATGAACAATCATAGTACTAAATCTTACCATTTTCACAATTATTATTCCATTCGTGAAAGAAACAATCATAGCATTACTAACTACTTTTTCAATAAGAAAAAAAAAGCAAAACAAACAAAATCAAGTTAAGAAATCAAATAAGAAATACACAGTTGTTCCTATCAAGAACAAAGTAGGAGTACCAAGACAAAATCCTCATAAAAAGATTGTTACAACTATAACCAAATGGGACACTTTGCTAGCGAGTGCAAGTAACCAAGGACAAATGGTGGCCAAACACAACCTAGGCCAAACTACACTGAGAAAGTTCCACACACTAAGAAGCCGAAGCAGCAAGGTGCAGTTACTGTTGAAGAATGAGGCTTCGATTGGAGTTCTAGGTTAAAGATGCATCTCCGAACCAAGCACTGATGGCAGATCAAGAAGAAGCCAAGGTATTGATACATCTTTGTACCCCAAAATGCATTGCTAAGGTTAACAGATATAAGTCCTATAACTTAGAGATGAGATCTGATCTTGAGTATTTAAACATCTTAAAAGCTTATTTCAAAAGAGATGAAAAGGATTACAAACTTATAGTAGAAGATTTAGAAAAAACCATCTCAACTCTTAAACATGAACATACCCACTATAAGACTCAGATCAAAGACCATATTACTAAGTTAACTGAATGACAGGCTGAGGTTATGATCAGTAAAGCCAGGTCAAAAAAATGTGTTCTTGAAGAAGAGACCTTCGAGAACATAATATCATCATCCTTGCATGTAAAAGTGTGTTATCAAAACAAGCAGGGACTAGGATCTATTGAGATAGCTGATCCACACACTCTACTATCTGTAAGTTATCCAAGGTGTGTTACTTGTCAAGATGAGCTTCCCTTTATAGACCCCACTGAAAAAGAGGATGAAGAGGAAATAGTGAAGGATGGATCTGAGAAGAGTGAAGAAGATCATCATACAAAGGGTCACTATTCTCCTGAGAAGAGGAAGAAACCAGAGATGACAAAGTCTAAAAGGAAGAACTTAAACAGAGCAGCTAAATGAAGATCAAAGAAGGCCTAAAAGATCAAGGCCACTTTCAACTCCAAGCAGAAACAAGTCTTTATCTTTGGAGGATTTGAAGTGGTAAAGGCTATGGACTCAACTATGAACTCTAATACCAGGAGTCCTAGTTCATGTCCAACTCATCCATGTGAAGGAAAGAAGGCTGATCGGCTATGTACCACTAGTACACAGCATGAACCATCCAACTCTAAGAGCAAGCCTCACCTTAGGAAGCTTGCTGCAACATCTGAGAAGATGAAGATGGAGATGGAAAGTGATCAAGCTCAGCTTTCTATTCAAAAGAAGTCTCTCCGAAGGAAGGCAGCTGATTGTATTATATGTTGTAGTACTTCTCATCTGGCTTAGGATTGTATCTATAATCCTAAAAGTACTATCCACATGAACAAAAAGAAGGCTTTTGAGAAGAAGAAAAAAGTTTTGGAAGGGAAACCTTTTTCTTTCGAAAGCTCCAAGGTGGTAATGAAGACAAGTGAAAACTTTCCTTGGGAAGAAAATTTGGTCTTAGAAGAAAGGAATGCTTCGGAAGCACTAGAGCTTGCTGCAATAAAGGCAACATCTTCCGAAGGCATAGTCCCCAAAACTTCCGAAGTGTTGAAGGTCAAGTCTAATCTTCCAAAGATGGTGTGGAAGATAAAGGAAGACCATGCAACTAAAAGTTCTTCATCAGCAACAACTATTGATTTTTAAAGTCTTAACATAGGATCAATCACTGTTGCATTACCTTCAGACCATTTTGACAAGCCCAAGAACAATAAGGCTTAGGTTTCCAAATGTAACTAACTCTTTCTCTCTATTTAAGAACATGAAAAGACTAAGAAGAAGATATGGATCATTGATAGTGGTTGTTCCAGGCACATGACAGGCAATAGCTCTTTGCTTCAAAATTTTGAGAAAATTTATGGATGGCCAGTTGCTTTTAGAGGAGATGTAGGAGGTTACATCACAGGAGGGGGCAGGGTCACAAATGGTAAGCTCAGCATTGAAAAGGTAAACTTTGTTAAGGAGCTTGGGTACAATTTACTATGTATATCCTAATTTTATGATCAGAGACATAAAATGATTTTCACTAAACATGAGTGCATTATTCTCAAGCCCGGGGTGGTGATTACTCAAGAGCATATCCTACTCAGAGCCCCCAGAAAAGGGAAAAAATACAAGATGGATTTGCTATAAACATCTCCCTCAGGAGGAGTTTCTTTCTTTCTAACTAAAGCCAATAGTGATGAATCTTTCCTCTAGCATAAAAAAATGAGTCATGTAAACTTTAAGAACATGAATAAATTAATTAAGAATGATTTGATAACAAGAATGTCAAAGAAAGAGACAACTGATGACCATTGGGTTACACATCTGAAAGGGAAGTAACACAATGTGTCTCACAAATCAAAAGAAAAGAACTCCATCACTACTCCCCTACACTTATTACACATGGATCTCTTTGTTTAGTGATGATAGATAATTTCACAAGATTCACTTGTGTCTTCTTCCTTAAAACTAAGGATGGTACTTCTGAGATTTTGAAGAACTTCATTCTGAAATTTAAGAATCAATTTGATCATATGGTCAAGACCATAAGATGTGATCAATGAATGGAAATTTTAGCCTAAATACTTGACATATTTTATGATGAAAAGGGTATTACAAGACAATATAGTGCTCACAGGACTCCTCAGAAAAATGGTGTTGCTGAGAGGAGAAACAAGACACTTATTGAACATGCAAGAACCATGCTATCTGACTCCAAACTGCCCATCACCTTCTATGCAGAGGCAGTCAACACTGCTTACTATGTGCAAACAGAGTTTTGGTAGTTAAGACTCATGGTAAGAGTCCTTATGAAATGTGGCATAAAAGGAGACCTTTCATTGGTTTCTTCAGATCATTTCGATGTCCTTACACCATCTTGAATACCAAAGATCAAGTAGCCAAATTTGCTGATAAATCAGATGATGGACGCTTTATTGGATACTCTTCCCAAGATAAGGCTTATAGAGTATACAATCTCAGAACTAGAGTAGTTAAAGAGTCAGCCAATGTGACTTTCAATGAGCATACTCCCAGTATGAAAGGTTCTGGTCCTGATTGGCTATTTGATCTTTGATGTAATTACCAACTATTTTAACAAATCTTGTGAGAATGTTTTAGGACCTACATGTATATTATAAATAGGAGATCCTGATCTAAAATTTAAGCTAAGAAGACCAAACAAGAATACTACTTCAGCTCCAAGGGTAACTAACCCAGCAAATGAAATTCCTATCAGCACAACCATGATAAATCTAGCTGATACATCTAAGGGCCTACAAATTCCAGGTCAAAGGTAGAAAACTTAAATGAAAGGATTCAAATTTAGGAGGAAATTATGGTGGTGACAGTGATAAAAAATTTCTTAATGTTGATAACCACTCCATGGAAGACAACATCAATGATGTCACACATACATTGGATCAAGCTTCTCTTGATAAGTGTGTTGATGTAGTGGGTGACACTTTATTACCAAATCTAAACTTCACAAATTTAAATCTATCTAATCAACTAGATTTGATCCCTTAACTCAGGATCCACAAGTTACACCCCACCACAAACATCATTAAATATGTTGACACAGGGGTGAGAACAAGGGAACAAACCCATGACTAAAATGTTTATCTATACTCTTGTTTCTTATCCCAGTTGAGACAAAGAAGGTTGATGAGGCTTTAAAAGATGGAAGTTGGATTGAAGCAATGCAGGAGGAGTTGCTTCAATTCAAAAGATAAAAGGTTTGGAACCTATGTCCTCTCCCTTCAGGGAAGACAAACATAGGTACCAAATGGGTATTTAGGAACAAGAAAGATGATAGAGGACTTGTCATAAAAAACAAGGCTAGACTAGTTATTCAAGGCTATACACAAGAAGAGGGGATAGACTATACAAATGTTTTTGCTCCTGTTGCAAGACTTAAAGCTGTTACGATATTCCTTGCTTTTACAGCATGCAAGGATTTTAAAGTCTACCAACTTGATGTCAAGTGTGCTTTTCTATATGGGGTGATAGATGAGGAGGTGTATGTCGAACAATCACCTGGCTTTTCAGACCCAAATCATCCTAATTAAGCCTACAATCTTAATAAAGCTCTTTATAGACTGCACCAAGCTCCAAAGGAGTGGTATGAGACACTATCTCAGTATCTCTATCATCATGGGTACAAGAGAGGTACTATAGATGGAACACTCTTCATCAAAGGAACCAAGAATGACTTGATGCTGGTTCAAGTTTATGTAGATGATATTATCTTTGGGTCAACTAATCCAAGGCTCTGCAAAGACATTGAAAAGCTGATGAAGAATAGATTTAAAATGAGTGCCCTAGGGGAACTCAATTTATTTCTAGGAATTAAAGGGATGCAGGTTGACAATGTCATCTTTATAAGTCAGTCAAAGTATGTGCGGGACATACTTACAAGATTCGACATGACTGAATGTAAGGTTGCAAATACACCGATAGCTAGAGACCACTTCCTTGGACCTAAACTTGAGGTAGAGTGTGTAGATGAACATCTTTAGAGAGCTATTATTAGGTCTCAATAACCCACACAACCACAAATAACCATCACCTACCAAAGAAAATCCAAACAAACCCACGCACAAGCTACTTAACTTGTGTAGACCCTCATATCACCACCCATGCAGGAGGAAGTGGACACTGGAGTTCCCACTTCCCCTGAGGAGCAAACCACTCTCATCTCAAAACTCTAGTGAACAACCTTTAGGGGAATGTTACCATTCCCAGCCTCTAGATCTTAACCAACCAATTCCTATCCTAGAGTTCTATAATGATAAGGACATGGGCTTTAGTGAGTACCATGAGTCTCTCTTCTCCACCCTTGGTTAAGGAGAGATGAGTACTCTTGACTCTCCTATGTCTAGCCCACATCATCCACCCATTATGGAGGTGGATCTTCCTAAACAAGTTTAGGAGATCCATATGGAAAAGGCTCTCACTTCTACAAGTGATTACATCATTAAGACATCAATCATGGCAACCCAACCCCTTAACACTTCACCTAAAGTTGTCATGGTGCAGGGGAAATCTAGCAGCTATGAAAAAAGTGCTAGTGATGAGGAAGAAGACTTATGTCCTATTCTCTCACCCCCTGTGATTCTTCTGATGAAGATGATGGGAATATGAGACTAAAGGTGGAAAACCTAACTAAAACATGCACCGATTTAGTCTCTAAGGTCTGTCACCTATCATCCTAGGTGACTACCTTGCAAAGAAGGGTCCATGATCAGCAACTTGAGATATCTGATCTCAAGGAAAAACTAGATGGGAGACCTTTAAGGAGGACTCAACCATGAACACAAGAACCT
Source organism: Flaveria linearis (assembly GCA_024085815.1). Taxonomy (NCBI): domain Eukaryota; kingdom Viridiplantae; phylum Streptophyta; class Magnoliopsida; order Asterales; family Asteraceae; genus Flaveria; species Flaveria linearis. The sequence continues at coordinate 33,699,038 of CM044007.1, read as the reverse complement.
ATGGATGTGATAGACTTAACACCCAGCTCAACTATGCAAGAAGGTGATGCTACAAAAAAGGGGGAGAAAGTCCAAGAAATCACAGAACCTAGGAGTTCTTCTCAGAGTATGGACATTGAGGATTCACGACCCTTACTTGCAATTGCCCATACTTAGCAACAACCTCAAGTCCACATTCATATGGACTCACTCATAGAATGTTTGTTTGAGTAGGGTATCCCAAGGGCTATATCCACCCCATCTCATCACTCTGAGAATCCAATTACGGGATGGAGGTATGACACTACAAGAAAAGACCTGGTAATCTCTAGATTTTAGGGGCAACAAGAAATCATTAACTTCTCCAACCTATGATTCTATGAGAGAAGCTATCTGATTGACCTTCCACTTGCAAACCCAAGTCAAAACAGGCAAGCTGCAAGGTTAGCAGATAGGATTCAAGAAAGGGTGCTAGAAGAGTTCAAGCTGAGATCCAAATTATATAGATAAAGGATATCATGTAAGGCTATTGGTCAACTGGATATTGAGGTGAACCCCAAGATTAGCTTCAAAGGGGAAACCTTGACTAAGCCAGTGAACCTTAAGACAGGAACATCTTTAGCACCCATTACCCTCAGTAAAGCACTAGCTGGTGAAGGTGCTTCATAACCTCTCTCTGGCCAGAGCTTGACTACTAAACCAAGCATTAAAGGACAAAGCTCTTTCCACCCTGATTCACCAAGGTTTGTGAGTGACAATGGCAAAAGGAAACTGACTCTTAAGGAGATTGAGGAGGAGGAGAGAGAGAGAAGAAGAGGATGATTAGGGGAGAGAGTTCAAGTGGGTCCCTAGGCTTTATAGAAGCTGCAATCAGGGTTGTCCCGAGGCAAAATACTCAAGATGATGAGTTGAGGGTAGACAAATTAAACTACATAAGGACCAGGAACTGCATCATAGATGAACTCATATGTTTTCCCTTAGAGGAACTTAATGAACTGGCAGACACAGAGTTATTAAAGGAGAGGAAGGAGGCAAAGGATGTAGCATTCAAGAAAGAAAGGAGATAAGAAAAGCTTTACAAACATGCTCCTTCCCTCTCCCAGTTCAAGAAATCCCTGAGACAAAGGCTGTGGCAACTGAATAACCTCAGGTAGACAAAGAAATAGATAGACAAAACATGATTAGCTACCTGAGTGCCACAAGCCTCTATTAGGCATCTACACTTCTTCCCCTATCATATTTGTATATCGAATTCGAGTATCTTAAGCACCTTGAGCAACAAGTAATAAAAGAACAAAAAGCTGCTAAGAGTGAGATGAGGGAAGAAGCTACAAAGTTAAGAGCCATCATCCAAAAGAGCTAAAAGAACTCTGCTGATATGTAGAGGATGATGAGCTTCTTGAAGCTGTATGGATTCTTCGAAAGGAGGCTTGGTCAAATGTCTCTATCCACTATGGATGAGCACATTAGAGTGATCAAGCAGAAGATTAAAAGGGGGAGCTTCTTGACTTGAATTCTCTACCAAATCAAGCTCCTCCTGAAGTTGAGGTCAAGGTTGAACCACAAGAGATAACACAACCTAGACCTAATTCTGGACCATGGCCAACTTCATCTTCTGGTCCACAGTAGGGTCCTGATCCCTTTCTTTCTAAACCTATGAGGGAAGTGGACCCAACTGAGAAAGACACACCAAATAACCTGGTTCTGAAGGCCAGTCTTCTCAGTTAAAGTCTTCAAAGAGGAGGAAAAGGATGGCTATGAAGATGGATACTAAGAAGAAGAAGTCCAAGGCATCTACCTCCACAACTTAGGATGAGTCAGAGCATCCTGCGGTGGCTCAAGAAGAGGCTGCTCCACCAAGTCCAACACAAGTAGAGCCTCTTGTAGCTAGAAGACCCATCCTATCTTGGACTTTTGCTGCAAATCCAGACAGATGGTATGTCATCTGTGATCAAGCAGGTCAAGATGTTTATTTCTAGAAAGACATGCTTGATCTTCCTCTGCATGATCCTTATGATATGAGAAGATGTTATAAGAGTCTGAGGGATCCTAACTAGTTATTGAAGAAAGGAATGGTCTTAATCCTGATGAGGACTGGCAATATCTGAGTATCCTTCTTTGTTTTGGAAGTAGCAACCTAGGGGAGTTTGTAAGGTTTGCAGGATCGGTGTTTGTCTCACAACGTAAGTTTTTCCTCACAAACTCACTAAGTCTTACTCGGTTGATAAAGTAGAATCTCTAACTAAGTTGACAATAATATAATAAGTTAATGAATATAAGAATGGTTTTCAAGATACTTGTATATATTACTTATGATCTCAGTATTACAAGACTTTTACAAGCATGGTTTGATGAGTTACAAAGAGAAACTATATATACAACTATGTACAACCGGTTATACTTAGATAACCAACAGAAATCTAAAACTAGACAAATACTACATTGAGAAGTAAGACATCTAATATAAAATACTATACTAGGATTAGGTAGTCATGACAGGTCCATGACTTACCTTTTATCACCAACTAAATATGGTTACTATACTAGTGGATAAAGGTGAACTGTGGAATAAGGTATGGTTAACTACATGGGTGTTGGAAAGAACCATGCAGTATATCAGAGGTTGGTAGCGGCTGTCAGACAACCCTTACTTTTGTCCACTAGTTCATAGTTAGTTCTTCCGAAGGTAAAGCTTTGGAAGAATTAGTTCTTCCGAGGCCATTTATACTTTGGAAGAATCAACTTCTTTCGAGTCTTTTGCAAGTCTTCATGACTTCATTTTTCAGAAGACTTTGCCTTGGATCTTCTAAGTGTGAATACTTCGGAAGAAGAACTTCATAGTCTTTGGAAGACTCAGTTCTTCCTTCAAAAGTTCTTCATATACTTCGGAAGGAAATCTAGTTACTAGTTAGTCTCGTCGGAAGCTCTTCATGCTTTAAGCTTTGGAAGATCTTCAACTTGTCTTCATAAGAGCAGATTTGTCTTTGAAAGACTTCTTTAAAAGTACTTCAATGTAATCTAAGTGTTGTTTTGTTTGCACTTGCCTCATATGATCCAACAAACTTCCCCTAGGATGATGGTACCAAAACTTCACTCCCTTCTGCTCCATAAAGTCGTCAACACCAGGGAAAGAAAGTATTTATCAGTTTCCTTGTTCTTCCCTGATGTGGTACTAAGGAGCTCATATAAGTCATTATAGATAGAAGATAAATTCTGTAACATCCTGTAATTTTACGTTAATTAAAAGTTAACGTAGTTCATTCTTGTAAGGACCATTGTTGTCAACTATGAAACTTATGGGTTATTTATGCTTATTTCATAGTTTGCCTTTTTAATTTGAGAGTAATAATTTAACTATTGAATTGGTAATAATAATAATAATAATAATAATAATAATAATAATAATAATAATGACAATAATAATAATAACAATAGTAGTAATAATAATAATAATAATAATAATAATAATAATAATAATAATAATAATAATAATAATATAGTAGTAGTAATAATATCATAATAATAATAAAGGTTAACAAGTTAGATTAATGCTAAACTTAAAGTTAAGGGGGCCCTTATGTCAATTTTAAAACTTGAAATGGAAAATTTAAGCATGAAATAATAAGAAGGAAGGGGCCATTTGTGAAATGTCAAAAGTTACAACCCAACCCCCCGCCCACTTTCCCCCTCGGTTTTCCGGCCACCGGACCGGTAGCCCTCCGACGAGGTGCCGGCAGGGCCAAAACACCACCGAAACCTTGATATTTAGACGCCAAACCATTCCAAATCAAGTCTAGAACATGAATCGAACTTGCAACCGTTGATAATACGACCTGAAACATTCATTTTGCTAATGAATCACTCTAAACCGAAACCTCAATTAATTTCTAACCGATCAACATACAAATCGTGATAATAGCTTAATTAATTGAACATAAACAATCGGTTAACTATTCCTAACCTATCATTACTTGCAATTTATCTAAGAAACACACAAACCCCGCATTCGATTATCAACTCTGTCGCGACCTGCAACCCCTTTCGAAGACCCTATTCCGAGTCTTCTAAGTTGAAATTAACAGATGGCTTTTCATCATTGAAACTATTAGAAGCCTTCTGTAAAACAAATTCAAGTATCAAACTCATTGACAATCCGAATAATTCACGACATAGCCACGGCTTGTTCTTCAATTGTTCATCATCAATCCATCTTCTTTCTGGTAAATTAAACACATAAACATACACGAAATTACATGGGGAATCAAAGCCCCATGTTTATTTCTGTAATCGTTATTGATTTTGTGTTCAATTGGATCAAAATGTGTTCTAGGGTTTATATGAATTGGGGATTGGTTGATGTTTGTGTTTAAAAGGTTTAAAAACCAAGTGATACGAAGGCCACGGCCCTGGTTCACCGGTTAAGACACTTGCAACTCCACCTTAAGGTCCCGGGTTCGAACCCGGGCACCCTCAATTATCTTTTAGGCCTTTTTCAGCCTTTAAAAAATATATAAAAATTCTTAAAAATTATAAAAATAAGTTTTATAAACTATGTTTATTTAAAGTTATCTAATGATTTTCTGTAAATTTATTTCTTTAAACACCTTAACAATTTTTATATAAAATATTATTAACAAATGTTATAATTAGTTTATTTTTATAAAAGTAAACTTTAAATAGTTGAAATCACTAAATTATTATTAGTCATTATGTTATCTTTAATTATACATTAATTATGTTAATTATAAAATTTTATTTACATTTTATAATTTAATCATTATAAGGATTTAATTTCTTATAATTTTACAAATTATTATAAAATGATTAATTAAGTTTTCTTTCATTGTATTAAAGTATATATGATTTTGATAACTAATCTTATTTATAAAAACCCCAAATTCTTATTGAAACCCTAGTTCTCGTTAAATCATTAAACCTATTATCAAACTTAAAATCTTGCAAATATATATACATAGGTACCTTGTGAAGGATTTACGTTGGAACAACTTGTATTAATCTTATTAATCAACAAATGTATACTTATCTGCCGTGTGAGTATTTCAATACCTCTTTTACTATTTTTACACTTTGGGGGTGAAACATGTTACATTATAAACATTGCACTTGTAAACACGTTTGATTCTTGTAAACTTATGGTATTTCACCTGTATGTTGTAGTTAGTAGACCTTTGTAGCTACCATCTAATGTCGAATATATGTACAATCATTAACTATTGCTAGCCTGGCGACGTCATAGGTCTATGGGCCTGACAAGCCTGCTTGGTTGATCCAAGTACACTTAGCTAATCGTATATACTTGTAAACGTTTGAGACTTGTAAAACTTTATCAAGGTTTGATTGTGCATTCTGTCTTACATCCCTAGTTACTTTGTTCTCTAACTTATAACACGAATTGCCATCCTTTATATACTTATGTATTGAAAACTATAGAAATCTCAGCAACATTATTGTTGACCTTTTATTTTTAACATGTTTCAGGAAATACTCAAGTTTGATTACTACTTTGAAGCTTATCACATCTAGGATTGGACCTAGAGAAATAAAAGGATGAACTTGTCATATTTAACTTTTATATCATGATGTTATCTTTGTTTGAGACTTATGTTTGTAATTTTACCTTTGAAACTTATGTATAATATATTTGGATTTAATAATAGCGTTATGTGGCTATGAACGATCTTAACTCTCACATCTCTACGTTTCCGTCGTCAAGGTTGGGGTATGACAGATTGGTATCAGAGCCCATAACTATAGGGACTTAGGTTATTAGAAATGGTGACCTAGACTATAGCTTATGCATCAACCTTATAGGATAATATTTATATTCTTGTAAATACATATATGGTTTGCATGCTACATAATGCTATGCCTTCTTATGTGCAATTTGATGCCTTAGCATAGGATTGCCTTGTAAATATTTAAACTTTGTTACTTGTCTCCCCAAAACTTATCTTTGACTCTTTGATTCTCCTCGACAAATGAAACTCCCTAAACTTATTCTCGACGACATGTGAAATCTACACTATTTATTTTGGGTTTAATTCCTTAGACTCTATGTCTAATCAATGAAAATCTCATCAAGGTTTTGATTTCATGAACCTAAGAGATTTGTGTGACATATAGACACCTGTATTCTAGAATTCCTGGCAAAAGGCCTTCGGGCTAAGGCAAGCATATCGTATAAATCTCATTGCGAGACCAGTTATGCTTACCTGGGGATTTCTGGGATGAGTGATAAACTATGGTCAACATACAAAAGTTTCTAAGGCAAATGGGTCAATTTACCTTGACGTGCCAACGTTTTCAAATGGTAATGCGTTACCAAATGGAACCATCCGGTTTATATTCAAAATATCAAAAATCCATGATTCCTTGGACTGATTTATCATCAAAACTCTAATATCTTCTCATTCCTACCTTATGTAATGTTCCCGTTAATATTGAACTCGTTATACTCCTCAATTTCTACGTTTAAGCATCGTTATACATTCTGCTCTTTACGTAACTATCTTTATACCTTGACCAACGTGTACATGGATTTTAATATATCCAAAGATATTGGTCATCTAAACTGAATGGTTTTCAAACCTTAAAATTCTTACTTAGTGTTTTCAAATGTCCTTAAAGTATGTTCCATAACTGAAATCATGCAATGCCGAAAGGTGGAATACCTGTATCTCGGGATACTTTGTCTAGGCAAGGTATACACATAAATCCGATTCGACCGTTGGATCCGTTTATCTAACCAGGAACTTATGAGATGGGTGTTTGCTTATAAGTACACGTGACTTCCGTAAAGTTGTGGTTGGCATAACACTTTGAGAAGTCAACGCATTTCCCTTTTATTTGGAACCAAACGTTTACATCTCATTGTTGTGTTGAATCATTTGCGTCATTGATCTTGTTTTCCTGACTTAAATCATTCAAGATTTGAGAACCTAGCACAATTAACTCTATTATCCCAAACTTTAACCTTAATCCTAGCAAGCATGATTTTCTTTTCCTGTTAATGTTACATTGATGTAATTTGAAGTTTCTGAATTTCTAGACGATATTCTCTTCGTTTGCTAAGTCGAGTTTTGTAAAATCTTCTAACCGTGTTGCATCGTAGGCAATGCAAGAGTCCGCAAGTCAACTTATGACTAAGGACACTCGTATCTCCTAAAAGATTATATCTCATCAAAACAGGGGTGACTCCCTTACTTTGGAGCTGACTTTCCATTCGCCATTATTGTTCTTATTAAATTTCATCATCAAGATAGGAGTGAATTCCTTACCTTGATGATCATTTCTTCTTCTTATTCTTATGAATATGTATTTTACCAATGGAAGTACCTCCTTAAAATAGGAGTGAATTTTGTACCTCGATGATGGTTTTTAATTTTTTCTATTATGTGTTTTATGAAATTTCATCCTCTAAATCGGGGTGATTTCCTTGTCTTGAGGCAGATTTCAATCATTTTCCTTTAGAATTCGTATTTCACGAATGAAATGACCTCACCAAAATAGGATTGAAACCCGTACTTTGGTGACAACTGTCAAGTCTCGATTGCTTTCTTGTTATTATGAAATCGAATCATCAAGATAGGCGTGAAATCCATATCTCGATGATAATTTCACCCGTTTAAAATTTTATGGATGGTTTTTTCCTAAAATGAAATGACCTCATCAAAGTAGGAGTGAATTCCATACTTTGATGAAGCTTTTCATTTTGCTATATTTTGTTTCTATAAAACTTCACCGTTAAGATAGGAGTGATTATCCTTACCTTAATGGTATGTTACGTTATTTTATTCTTGTGGATCCTTAACAAAGAGTTAGGATCAAGCTTTTGCTTGGTAGTTAAGAGTCATACCTTAGGAAATACACCATCAAGCTAGGAGTGATAACCACATCTTGGAGACTAATCCTATTCATTGATATCAAACTTACCAAGGTTTTAGAACTTCAATTAACAAGAAACATGTAATAACTTGAAGAGTGAACACCGTTATCTGAGTTATCGACGATAATGTTCCGGCCAGTTAAGCTTAAGCATGAATCTTGAACTCAAAAGAGGTCGTTATCACTTTAGGGTAACCCTAGTTCCAAGCCTGGAACATTTAAATTTTAAATCGATTTCTCTTCTCATGTCATTATGTTTCAACTTGTCATTTGACCTAGCTTTATGGAATCTTTTATATCTCGTGTATCGATTTTCCTTCGGGTTATCATCAGCACCTAATTGCATGATGATAGCACTCCTAAAACGATCCTTCGTACAAGATAAAGCCATTATAAATTTATGTCATGCCTTTCTGGTTATAGCAATGTACAGTTATGTTCATGGGTCTGATGAAATGCGTGTGCAAGCCGTACTTGAAAATTATTTATGACTGTCTTTATCGGTAATAGCCTGAATTATTCAAATTTTAATCCAATCATGAACGACATCCTTGTTGATCAATGCAATTCCTATTGTTGCATCATTTCTTGAATCGTTTTATCATTGGTCTTGTCTTCTTGAATCTTAAAACTCATCATCCAATTCTCTAAAGGACTCTTAATAATCTTCCTGAATGTCTTCTCTCAAAACCACACTTATTCTGAAACCTATTATAACGATACTCTTATTCTGAACCAAACCTTTAATCTTAACAAATACGATACTCGTATCAACTTTGCACTAACGTAACTTTGAAATAACAATGAGATAGTAAATAAGAATTAGTCATCTAAGAATCATGTCAAAGTTATCTGCTCCAAGAAGCTCCTCTAGATTCGTAATTCATCCAATAGTGTCTTAAAAATATTTCTCATGTTCGTCAAGTCGTGTTTCGTATTAATCTTATGCTTGGTGCTTCATTCGTGACAAAACCTTTCTATTCGTCTTGCACCGTCTGAAATTCGAAAGCTTATCAGCTAGGATTCTAAATTGATGATCTTATCTACTTTGTCAAGAGAAACATCAAATCATGAATTATGGAATCGAACAAACTTAAGTGTAGTAAAACATCATAGTCAAAACTTATTGAATTTAAACATTCCCAAGAGCTCACTTGCGAACACGAAATGAAATCTAAGTCTCCTCATAACCTTGAAATTAATTTTCTCATGATTAAATTACAGGACTTTTCAATGGCTTCAAGACGTTACTTTCTTACATAATTCTAGATGTTGAAGGATAGTGAGAAAGTGACTTATGAGTCTAGTATATCTCAGAAACTCATCATCGTTTCTCCAACGTTTCCTGTGTCAAATCTCAAAGAGTTAGTTTGTCAATGATAACTTTCACATTTCACTTATAAGTCAAAATTTGCATGCATTGTGTCAAGCACCCTGTAAAATTCCACAATTCACGAGGCGAAACATCTCTCCCGTAATCAAACGTCATTCACAGTCCGTTGGTACACTTATCTTTCATCATATGTCTCCTGTTCGATTAAGCATTATTCTTAATTTCGGGACGAAATTCTTTTAAGTTGGGGAGACTGTAACATCCTGTATTTTTACGTTAATTAAAAGTTAACGTAGTTTATTCTGTAAGGACCATTGTTGTCAACTATGAAACTTATGGGTTATTTATGCTTATTTCATAGCTTGCCTTTTTAATTTGGGAGTAATAATTTAACTATTGAATTGGTAATAATAATAATAATGATAATAATAATAATAATAATAATAATAATAATAATAATAATAATAATAAAGACAATAATAATAACAACAATAGTAGTAATAATAATAACAATAGTAGTAGTAGTAGTAGTAATAATAATAATAATAATAATAATAATAATAATAATAATAATAATAATAATAATAGTAATAATAGTAATAATAATAATAATAATAATAATAATAATAATAATAATAATAATAATAATAATAGTAATAATAATGATAATAATAATAAAGGTTAACAAGTTAGATTAATGCTAAACTTAAAGTTAAGGGGGCCCTTATGTCAATTTTAAAACTTGAAATGGAAATTTTAAGCATTAAATAATAAGAAGGAAAACCGCTGGGGCCATTCGTGAAATGTCAAAAGACACAACCCAACCCCCGCCCACTTTCCCCCTCGGTTTTCCGGCCACCGGACCGGCAGCCCTCCGGTGAGGCGCCGGCAGGGCCAAAACACCACCGAAACCTCGATATTTAGACGACAAACCGTTCCAAATCAAGTCTAGAACATGAATCGAACTTGTAACCGTTGATAATACAACCTGAAACATTCATTTTGCTAATGAATCACTCGAAACCGAAACCTCAATTAATTTCTAACCGATCAACGTACAAATCATGATAATAACTTAATTAATTGAACATAAAGAATCGGTTAACTGTTCCTAACCTATCATTACTTGCAATTTCATCAAAGAAACACATAAACCCCGCATTCGATTATCACCTCTGTCGCGACTTTCAACCCCTTTGGAAGACCCTATTCCGAGTCTCCTAACTTGAAATTAACAGAGGGCTTTTCATCATTGAAACTATTGGAAGCCTTCTATAAACCGAATTCAAGTATCAAACTCATTGGCAATCCAAATAATTTACGACATCGCTACGGCTTGTTCTTCAATTGTTCATCATCAATCATCTTCTTTCTGGTAAATTAAACACATAAACATACAAGAAATTGCATGGGGAATCAAAGCCCCATGTTTATTTCTGTAATCATTGTTGATTTTGTGTTCAATTGGATCAAAATATGTTCTAGGGTTTATATGAATTGGAGATTGGTTGATGTTTGTGTTTAAAAGGTTTAAAAACCAAGTGATACCAAGGCCACGGCCCTGGTTCACTGGTTAAGACACTTGCAACTCCACCTTGAGGTCCCGGGTTCGAACCCGGGCACCCTCAATTATTTTTTTAGGCCTTTTTCTGCCTTTAAAAAAATATATAAAAGTTCCTAAAAATTATAAAAATAAGTTTTATAAACTTTGTTTTTTTTAAAAGTTATCTAATGATTTTCTGTAAATTTATTTCTTTAAACACCTTAACATATTTTATATAAAATATTATTAACAAATGTTATAATTAGTTTATTTTTATTAAAGTAATCTTTAAATAGTTGAAATCACTATATTGTTATTAGTCATTACGTTAATTATGTTAATTATAAAATTTTATTTACATTTCATAATTTAATCATTATAAGGATTTAATTTCTTATAATTTCACAAATTATTATAAAATGATTAATTAAGTTTTCTTTCATTGTATTAAGGTATATATGATTTTGATAACTAATCTTATTTATAAAAACCCCAAATTCTTATTGAAACCCTAGTTCACATTAAATCATTAAATCTATTATCAAACCTAAAATCTTGCAAATATATATACATAGGTACCTTGTGAAGGATTTACGTTGGAGCGACTTGTATTATTCTTATTAATCAACAAATGTATACTTATCTACCATGTGAGTATTTCTATACCCCTTTTACTATTTTTACACTTTGGGGGTGAAACATGTTACATTATAAACATTGCACTTGTAAACACGTTTGATTCTTGTAAACTTATGGCATTTCACCTGTATGTTGTAGTTAGTTGACCTTTGTAGCTACCATGTAATGTCGAATATATGTACAATCATTAACTATTGCTAGCCTGGCGACGTCATAGATCTATGGCCTGACAAGCCTGCTTGTTTGATCCAAGTACACTTAGCTAATCGTATATACTTGTAAACGTTTGAGACTTGTAAAACTTTGTCAAGGTTTGATTGTGCATTCTGTCTTACATCCCTAGTTACTTTGTTGTCTAACTTACAACACGAATTGCCATCCTTTATATACTTATGTATTGAAAAGTATGGAAATCTCACCAATATTATTGTTGACCTTTTATTTTTAACATGTTTCAGGAAATACTCAAGTTTGATTACTACTTTGAAGCTTATCACATCTAGGATTGGACCTAGAGAAATAAAAGGATGAACTTGTCATATTTAACTTTTATATCATGATGTTATCTTTGTTTGAGACTTATGTTTGTAATGTTACCTTTAAAACTTATGTGTAATATATTTGGATTTAATAATAGCGTTATGTGGCTGTGAACAATCTTAACTCTCACACCTCGACGTTTACGGCATCAAGGTTGGGGTGTGAAAAAGTCTGTCGCTCTGAATGACATGTACTCTTTTTTGTGGCCCTCTGAAGAGGGTTAGTTGATAGGAATTGTAGTCATACTCCCATCTAACTACAGGATCTGAATTTGGGCCTTCAACTATATGAAGGAATGTTTTTCCTTTTGTGGTTATGCCTTCTTCCTCATCCTTTGCTCTCTTATTCAACTCTTCTTCAGTGTTGGCTTTCTATGTAAGTTCAGCCAGATAAAGATTGCTCAAATATTTTCTGATATGAGCAGCAGCTTGAGAGTTGGAGGGATTGGAGAGTGGCTTCTCTACTAACCCAACAATGTCAAATCTGCTGGTGTGTAGCAGAGATGAAATATTGAGTCTGTTTCCTTCAACATTCTCCCTTTCCACAACAAAGCTGTAAGAAGGTTCATCGAACCTCCACTGGACAATTCTCCTTCTAAGATTAATGGGTTGTGTTGGCAGCTTATCCCCTTTCCTAGTATCCAGTAGAGTCACAAGTCTCCTTATTAACTTCTTCTCTTTCTCACTTAGTGTGTCTAAATTAGTTGTAAGAAGTTAGAGAGCTTGGTCCATTGTTCCCCTAGGTAGATCAAGGAATGCATCTCTTGTGAAGGAACTGTAAGAGCCATTAATGTACTTTATCATAATTGACTATTCCTCACAAGAGATGTCGCTCAAGGTTGTGCAGTTGATGAGCCTTATCTTGATCTCCTTTAACTCTTCTAAGGTCAGGGGCTTAGAAGGTTCAGAAGATGGTTTGGACAGTTGTTAGGTTTTGGGTTGTGTTATAGGTTTAAGAATAGGTAATGGTAGTGGTTGTTTAGAAGTAGTGGAAGAAGGTTTAGGTAAGGCTAACGGGGTAGGTTTAGGGGTATATGGTTAACTGGTTGGTTCTGTCTTGATAGAGAAGGGAAAAGGTATACGTGTAGGTTGTTGTTTGGGTGATGGTTTGGGTGTTACTGTTGGTTTGGGTGCCATACATAGAACATTTGGTCTTTGAGTTCCCTCATGCCTTCTTTTTAAGCGAATGTCAGCCCTGATGTCACTGACATGTCATTGTAGGGTCTTTTCTGACATGGGACCCACTTGCCTGCCAGTAAAGCCATGGGCTTTGAGATCAGCCATCATCCATTCTCTAACTCCCATCTTTTTGGTAGCTACAAGTTGTGCCTCTTCATCCTTCTGCTTGTTTTCCCCTAACTTTTCCCTAGAAGTTTCTCTTTCTCTCCTTGATGATTTGATCTTGTTCTTTGAAGAAAAGAAACAAGATCGTATCACTATCATAAGGTGCCAACTCATTTTGAGAATAGCCTCTAGAGCATAGAAAGGCTATTGTCTTTAATTTCTCCCTTTCTGTAGCTTCCTCCTTTTCTTTCTTGTCTCCTCCTCTATGGCCAATCTTGCTATTTCTTCCTTTTCCTTTTGTAGCAGGGTTGCCTTCTCTAACTTCACAAGCTCATCAAGAGGGAGTAGAACTATTTCTTCATTGTCTACTCCTAGACTGATGAGCCTGTCTATCACCTCCACTCTATTCTTGTTGTTGATACTTTTTAGATGGCTGCTGCTGCTTTGCTGTATGCAGTGAACTGCTTCCCAGTATCAAGTCTTCCTTTTTTTGAGCTTCTCCAACCTTTCTTCCTGTACAAGCTCCTCAGCAGTGAGCTTTCTCTTCCCTTTAGGATTAGAGGAAGATTTAGCCTTTGGAGACTCAGGCTTAGAGGGTTCATGTAGGGGAGAGTGGGGTTAAAATGATGGTTAAGCTAGTGGAATTGTAAGAAAGTCCTCACTGTTTATCTCAGAGGCTAGTTCAAAAATAGCCTCTATGATGAGCAAATCATCAAACAAGGAAGATGGTTCCATAATTCCTTCCGCAGCTTGAAGTTCTTCTTTAAAAGAAACTTGAATTGCAATACATGTCCCTTCTAAATCAGTTGTTGAGCCATGAGTCTGTATATCCCCTTAGAAGTTAATCTTAGGTCCAATAGAGACCTTAGGTTGACCAACTTCTCCTTAGAGGTAGGTGGTGCACTCAACCTTCAAAGCTTTTTAGCTCTAAAGTAGACAATAACAACATCAGTGGAGGGTTGTTCAATGGAGGAGCTTTTCAGAAATGTGGTTAAAAACCTGTTGAGATCGATAAGCAACCTTGGATCCACTTGAATAGAGATAGAAGTTGTTTAAGGAAAGATAGTTGTAGGGTGTTGCAGTGTGGGGGTAATAAGAAGATATGGCATCAAAGGAAGTTATTATGATGGCAAGACTGGGTTCCTTGTGTCTTTGTTTCTGTACATTCTCCCCCTTTTTGGTACCATCATCTTGAGAAGTACATGAGCTAGAGGAAGAATTTAAAGAAACCTAAGTATGTACATGCCTAACAAACTTCTTAATATGTATCTCAGCTAGGTGAGTCTTGAGATTTTTAATCTCAAGTTGCTGAGTGGCAGACCTATTCTCTAAAGTCCTAACATTTGATTCAAGTTTTGAGACTTTAAAGAGTAGGTACTGAATGGTGAGTTGCAGACTACCCTCATCTTCTTTTGAAGAATGATTAGAGATGAGATAACATACCTGGTATGTTCATCATCACCACAAATATGGTTTCCTGGCACCCTGGATACCCTTGCATACTAATGTCTATTTTAGACATCAATGGGCAAGGTTGCCGTAGACTCAATCCCACTTGTGTTACCACTGTCTTGAGAGGCTAATGAAGCCACTCTCAGTAGTGGTAGCTGAATCTGCATGAGTCACCTCCACTCCAGTTGGACTCACCTCCGTTTGGGCTGGCTGATGTTGGCTAGATATCAAGGGTTCCCAGGGGCTCAGTTTATCTAGGGAGTGGTGTGGTAGATCAACATCATCACCATAAATGGAACATGATATTCTCATTAGAAGAAATTCCTTTTGTAACAGGGCTTAGATTGTTTGACATCGACAAAACATATATTTAAAAGGTCTTTCATAGGAGATAAGTTAGTCAATGTTTATCATCCAAATAGCTATAAGTAGATATTAAATCTTTGTTCATCAAATGCCTTTGTGAACAAATCAGCATATTGTTCATTTGAGTCAACTTTGACTAGTTTGATCAGATTCTTCTCATGAATATCTCTAATAAAATGGAACCTAATGTCAATGTGCTTTGCCTTTGAGTGCTTGACCGGATTTTCTATAATAGAAGTGACACACTTGTTTTTAATATGAATAGGAGTCTCTATGAAATTGAAGCCATAATCCAACATCTGATTTTGAATCCACAGCAGCTGAGCACAACAAGTAGCAGCAGCAATATATTCAGCTTCAGCAGTTGATGTTGAAACACAAGATTGCTTCTTGCATTGCCAAAAGATTATCCTTGCACCAATAAATTGACATCCTCCTGATGTTGATTTCTTGTTGATGTTGCAACCACCATAGCCACTAATCAGTCTTGACAACTGACCTCTAGGTCATAATTCTAACCCTAATCTACTTGCATCATTAACCATCTTATTAATATTAATGATTGTATCATTCTAATATTATCAATAGCATTAGAATCGTTATTTGCTATTAGTACCATTTTTATTATTTTATGTGACTTCTTGTGACCTCTTCGCTAGTTCAAGCTTTAACTTAGGAAAACTTAGTGTTCCGAGAAAGTCAATTAGTCAGCCATGCAATTAAATCTTAATTGAAACAACTAAAATATGTGTGAACACACATAAATTCACGATTAAGAACACCATATGCATGCATGATCATGCACAACACTTAACAACTAACTAAACTTTACCATCTAATATACAACACTACACTACAAATTAATACTACACAATATCATTTTACAATTAAAAATATAATAGAAGCCCTCACTACATGCCAAATCTCGGCCGCCCTCTCTCACCCAATCACCACCCTTCTACACCACTACACACCACCACCCTTTCCTCCACTCCTCATTCATGTAAACCACACACACATACACACCTCTCATTATATCCTCTCTTCTCTCGGTTTCTCTCTATCTGAAACACACCCAAACACTTTGATTCTTCTCCATTTGTAGCCCCATATTTGAAGAACAACATCAAACCACCATCGGCCAAGCTCAAACAAACAAGAAGGTACCATTTTGTGAACATTGGTGCTTAATTCTTGCAAGTTGAAGATTCTCCAGCCCTTTTTCGAGATTCTCCAGCTCATCTAGTCCCTCTAAACTCACAAAATTGTGAACAACACTAAGAGTAAGCATCGTTATACCCTAAACAAGGCATATATTGTGTTTTCTCCACTTTTCTCTTAAAAACCTTACCTTTCTTTGTTGTAGCAGAAACATGTTGCCATCATCTTATTCTTGAGGATATTTTAACTTCACTAAAGGTACCTCACACATTAATTTGGTTATTATAAAGATGGAACTCGATTTCCACCATGAAAACCCTCTTTTTGGGTGTTTTGCACCATCTAACTTGCATATCTTGTAACCTTTGAAGAAAAACTTTTAATATGCTTTTTAATGGTTTATAAGACTTCTAATAACCTGGTTTGAAAGTTACAAAAGGTATATACCATGTTATATTGGTAAACATGTGGTTAGAACACAAGTTACACCTTAGAAAACCCTCTTTTTACATAAAATAACACCATTTATGGACTTGTTTGAAAACCATCCCAACCAAGGATCATAACCTGCTCAATAATGACTTTGTAACACCTTAATAATCTGATTTTAAAGTTACATAAGGTTTTGGTAATGTTTGAACACGAGTTATAACGTTTTACACATGTGTAATGGATGAAAATGGTGTAATCACTATGTTTTCAACTTGTTCTTGGGTTACATGTTGAAACCATGAGCTAGGGTTATAATTTCAGTAATTTTTAGGTAATATTGGGTGTATGATGAGTTGTTAATGGCTGGAAATAATAAAGATATAGAATATTAGGCATTTTGGTCATTTCGGGAACCCGAAATGTGGTAAAACACCTTAAAATAAGAAAGCATGGACTAAAATAATTTTAAAAAGAATTCCAGGATCTAAAATAGTTAATAAAGTGATTTAGACCAGATTTGTGGACTAAATGGACAAGAAACAATTAAAAAGGAATTTTGAGTTAAAAACGGGTACTAATCGGGTAACGTTTGGAAGAAATTATAAGAAATAAGGATATAAAAACCAAAACCCATAAAAATTAAGTTATTTCAGTAAGTTATAAGCTATAAGATCTAAAGGTGTTGAAAATTTGGGCAAACAAGCTTTTAAACGGTTAAATTCGGGTAAAAACGCGTTTTAACGGATTAAATGTAAAAACGAGGCTTTCAACCATAAGAGGATAAAATTCCATATTCAATGGATTAGAAACTTGTAAAAATATCCTTAAAATAATATTTAAGAGTCTAAGACTCCAAATATGGAAATCCATATTTAACCGGTAAAACCCTTCGGTTTTCCCGTAACCGGGAGCGTAAAACGTAAGAATATTAAACCCGGACCTACATTCTGAAAATGTTGAGGTAAACTTAACTTAAATGAGTTACTTAACTTCAAGAGCCTAATGTTTGGTCATAAAATTCAATAAATGCAAGAAAATAAACTTTGGGGTAGAAATTGTCAATTTTGAAACTTGAGGGACTAAACTGTAAAATTCTACCAAACTCCATAACCGACTCATGTGAAGCTACTAATCACTTGAAAAACTCTATTTAACTTGTATCATTAACTAATGGTGCACGAATCCTTAATTACATAAGAAACCATGACTTTCCATAAAGGGAAACTTTTCATACAAACCTTAACGAATCAACGCCAAATCTGACAACCAACTCCTTGGCACACCCGGTACACCTTATATAAGTTTAGAACCAGTAGCTTACCACTTAATTTTGATGCTAGGATGCTAGGCTTGAGACTTCCCCGGCACGCGAAGAATTTTAGCTTGAATCTTAAGGTGAGTTCTAGTGATCCCCTTTTTACTACTGTTTTTGGGATGAAGCATGCTCTGTTATGACTGAACTATATCTATGCTTTACATTGATGTTGTATGTGGGGTATGTGATTACCTGCTGATACTTATATCACGATCATTAATTCTTGTGTCAACCACTTGTTTTATATGGATAGATCTATTTGGGGAATTCCCCACACACAGTGGCTTCTGTTTAAGAAGGGTACCAAACTGAGATCCTGAGGGATCATTTGTGGCATGTGACAGGTTTTTATAAGAAACTATGTTGAACCATCCAGCAGGTATGATACACTAGTTTGGGGCTCAGTTCTTCCTTTTGGATTAACCGGTAAATCATAAGTTTAGAAGAGGGTAGCCGGGACTGAGTGCATGGCTGATTGTGATCCCCCACAATATTGAAACTATGATTTCTTTTGAATCAAATGAGGATTTTATTTAATCCTTTTGTTTTTAAACTTGAAGCACTTGAATTCACCAACTTATAGTTGACAAAATTTTCTTTTGAGCATGTTTTAGGTAACCCGTGACGGATGTCTAGCTATGTAGAAGGCCTTGACTTAGCTCCGCGACCAATGACATTGGCTTATTATGTTTTTAAAACATTTGAAACAATTTACTTTTGTTATTGATGAAGACGTTTTTCAATGATGACTTAAACACTTGTAATGGGGACTAGACCTGTATCTAGTCTAGATTTTTCTTTAATGTTTTATGCCAGGTGATATTCTCTCCTTTGAGCTCTTATGATGGTTTGTTTCCGCTGCCATATGTTATTGCTAGTCTATGACATCCCACCCTACCTGGGCCCGGGGTGTGACATCAGTGTACCCATAGAGATTAAAATCTTGATTCCGAGGATACCAGAGACCCAACTTGGGAGCTCCTTTGAGGTATTGAAGGATTCTCTTGGCAACAACTAGATGAGACACCTTTAGGGAAGCCTGATATCTTGCACAAATGCAGGTTGCAAACATAATATCAGGTCTACTTGTTGTGAGATACATCAGAGATCCAATAATTGCTCTATACTGATGCTGATCAGTATCCTCCCCCTCAGAGTCAGGACAAAGATTGTGATTTCTGGGTATAGGTGTCTTTGCTGGCTTACAATCCTTCGTTTCAAATCTTTCTAAAGTGTCATTGACATATTTAGATTGATTGATGAAGAACCCATTTTCATCTGCTTCACCTGAATGCCAAAGGAAAAAGTCCATTTTTCTTATGGAACTCATCTCGAGCTTCTTCTTCATAATGCTTTCAAAGTCTTTACACAATTGGTCATTTGAAGAGTCAAATATGATGTCATCAACATAGACTTGTACTAACAAAATATCTTTTCTAGTCTTCCTTATGAATAATGTCGTATCAATGGTACCTCTAGTGTAACTATTCTTCAGGAGAAACTGAGACAAGGTCTCGTACCATAACCTAGGTGCTTAGTGTAACCTATAAAGAGTTTTATCCAATTTGCACACGTAGTTGGGATGCTGTGGGTCTTCAAATCCTGGATGCTGGCACACATAGACTTCTCTATCTATATCCCCATATAGAAAAGCACACTTAACATCAAGCTGGTAGACCGAAAAGTTCTTGGATGCAGCATAAGCAAAAAAGATCCGTACTGCGTCAACTCTTGCAACAGGTGCAAAGACATTGGTGTAATCAATTCCTTCTTCTTGAGTGTATCCTTGAACTACCAGTCTTGCCTTGTTCTTGATAATCAACCCTCTATCATCCTTTTTGTTTCTGAATATCCACATTGTGCCTATCGGTACTTGAGCCAGTCGGTACTTGACCAGATGCTAGTGGACATAGGTTCCAAACCTTTTATATCTTGAACTGAAGCAATTCTCCTTGCACTGATTCAACCTAACTACTATCCTTCAAAGCTTCTTCTTCCTTCCTTGGTTCCATCTGTGAGAGGAAGCATGAGTACAAACAAACATTTCTATTATGATTTTGTCTTCTTGTTCTCATGTAGGATTCTATATGCCCAAGACACGTAGAATATTGATGCGGTTAGTACGTTATGATCCAAGTCGGGTTATACCCAATAACAAGCTTAGCAAACACCAATTAATATTTAGTTGATGATATGATCATGCAATTAAATATTTACACCAAATTTAGAAAATGGGTTTTCTAAACAAGTTGCATATGAGATGGAACAAATAATTAGTACATTTTGTTCAATGATATTATTTGTAATGTTGTTTAAGTGAGTTAAATAACATCACAAATTAATAATAAGAGTGTATGGATTATACAATTAAAAGGTTACTTGTATATCCAAATAAAAGACTAGTTAATATGTTGTGTTGTTTAATTTAAAAGAGGGAAACTCTTTTAATCCAAAAATTTCGGCTGCCCCCTCCCTTGTTCTTATTGGTTCCTTTCCCTTGAGAACACACACATCTTTAACTAGTCTAACACTCCATTTTCTCTCCATCCCATACATGCAAACTTGAACAAACCTCTCTCTCTCTCTCTCTCTCTCTCTCATTGTTTACGGAAACAAGGAAGGAAAAGAAGGGTTTTGGAGCTGTTTTGTGGTGTTTCTTCCTAACACGAAGGTGCCTTTGCAAAGAGCTTGGGGTATACAAGCTTGAGGGATCCTCTCTTTGGAGCCGTGGCCGAAATTTTCAGCATCCAACATCCTTTCAAGTCAGTTTTTTTCTGCTGCTGAAAGGTAAAAATCACAGCTCAATGTAGCTGTGATTTATGTATATTTACATGTCTTCATAGCTTGCTTATTCAAATAAAAGATCCCCTTTGTTCTAGGGTTTGTTTAAACTTTAAAACATCAAATAGAACATGAGTTTTTAAGCTTATAAACAATGTTATAAAGCTAAACTTCTGCTGCGTTTTACAAAGTTTAAGTGGTTAAACTATGTCTTGTGTTCTAACAAACCCCTACAATGGCATCTAGAGCCGGTTATGTGGATAGCTAGCTTGTATGGTCTTTTAAAATTTTGTATTATGGACTTTAAAACCCCTTTATGGGCTGCTATGTTCTTGTATGTTGAATCCCCAAACTTTCAAGGTCATATCACACATGCTTGTGATTAAACCTTGAAAGATATGTATGATGATATATATATTGTTTGGACAATGTTTAAAACCCGAATTTTCAGTTTATGTTGGCTGAAAATCGTGGGTTTTAATGGGGATTCTTTAATATATTTGGATGATATGATGAATGTTCATGTTGGTGCATAACCTAGCAGTTGGCCTTGTATGTTTTTTGGATGTATGCAATGGTTGTTTTGGTTTATTCAATGGGGTTGTATATTAATTTATTTATGCTTTGTATAAAAGATGTAATTTATTTATTATTGGGTTGTAATAAATAGATTAGGTGTGTTTTTCATTTTACTAGATATCATGTATTAGGACTTTATATCTTGTAATATGAAGACATACGCCTTGGAAGCACAAAGGAAAGACACAAGAGAAACATGGAGCATTTTGGATGCGGTTTCAAGTGGGAGGCTTTCGGAAGCTTTCTATGTGTTTTTGTTATGACCTTAGGAAAGACCAAATGACAACACTTGTGATGGCAAACAAGTGTTGTCAACATAATGGCTATGGTTATGCACATGTGGTTGTTTATGTTTATGCTTGTTTGAATGTTTGTTATTTGATTGTATGGTTGATATTTTGACATGCATTACAAACTAATTAACAAACTTAACAAGCTAAAAATTGATGGTTCTTAATCATTAAAAGGTAATAAAATGTTATTAAAATGATTTAACGATTTTAAAGATTAAAATAGGTTTTAATCAAAGGACCATAAGGTATCTTGTATTTGAAAGCATGCAAATACAAGTACGTAGAGTTTTCTAAACTAGAATCATGAAACCTCTAAATATTCTAAAACAAGATCAACACTGTCCTTTTACACAACACTTAAGTCACTCGGGAACTCTTAGTGGGATAAAGGTCACCTAACCATTTTGAGGGAACTTATGACTTAAGGTGAGAATGCCATATTCGTGGGATAAAGGTCACCTAACCACTCATTTTCGCAAACTCACACGTGTGTGTAAGTAGGATGTCTTGATTTGCAAACCATGTTAAACGGATCACCTACAATATGGTTTCCAAATGGTGTTGATGGGATTAACATGTCGACTTTACATATGATGTTTAAAGTCGATCCCATACCTCTAGAAGTTGCAAATGGTTGCAACCGTCAATCGTTGACCACCTTATTAATTTAAATCATGGGATAAAGGTCACCTAACCACAATTTAAATGTAATGTTGGGTTCTAGATTTTAATATGAAAATAACCTTAAAAGGTATTAATTATTAAAAAATAGCAATATCGAAAATACTAAAATAGATATTTGTTAAATTTTGTAGATGGCCACCAATAATGATAATCATGATAACTCATCTACGTCCACCCAATCTTTACAAGCGATACTCCAAAAGGAACGTGTAAATCATAACAATTTTATTGATTGGTATCAAAACTTGAGAATCGTTCTCAAGCAAGAGAGACAATCATATGTTTTAGACGACCCTATCCCCGATCAACCTACTGAGGATGATGAGGAGGCCTATGACGATTGGCTAAAGAACACTGAGGACTCCGTCCAAGTGTCTTGTCTCATGTTAGCGAGCATGACTCCGGATCTCCAAAAGGAGTATGAACATCACGGAGCTTATGACATGATAACCCAGCTGAAGGAAACGTTCCAACAACAAGCAAGGGTTGAGCACTTCGAAAACGTTCGAGCACTCCATGCATGTCGTATGGACGACAACCAATCGGTTTCATCTTATGTACTTAAGATGAAAAGCCACATTGACCGCCTCGAAAGGCTTAACTGTCCTGTCTCGAAGGAATTGGCCACGGATTTGATCCTTAATAGCCTTACCAAGAAGTTTGAGACATTCGTGTTGAACTACAACATGAATGCTTGGGACAAAAGCATTGGTGAGCTTCACTCAATGCTCAAAACAGCTGAGGCGGCCATGGGTAAAAGGATTTTACCCGTTCTCACCATCAATGAAGGTGGGAACAATAAAAGGCCTCATCCCGCACCCAAGGAAAAAGTTGCCAAGGGTAAGGGACCCGTTTGGGGAAAAGGGAAGGGGGTGGCAAGGGTGCCACCCAAACCACAAGAGAAGAAGCAAAAGGTTGCTACTAATGACCCATGCTTCAAGTGTGGGGAGATTGGACATTGGGCAAGGAATTGTCCCGTCCATCTCAAAGAGTTGAAAGCAAAGAGGGATGCCGGGCAGACCTCAGGTACAATATACATGATTCATATTGATCTTAATGTTACATCTTCTAACACAAGGGTATTGGATACCAAATGTGGAACTCATATTTGCAATTTGTTGCAGGGGTTCACAAGAAGTAGGGACTTCAATCAAGGGGATGTTAGCCTCTTCATGGGTAATGGAACTAAAGTCTTAGTTGAAGCTCGTGGGGACTACATCCTAAAACTTCAAAGTGGCTTGGATGTTATTTTGAAGAATGTTTTGTATGCTCCTAGTTTGACTAGGAACATTATTTATGTATCCTAATTAAGACATTATGATTATGTATTATCTTTTGTTAAAAATGATATTCATGTTTCTTTAAAAGATATGTTCTATTTTAAAGCTATTCCCATTAATGGTATTTATGAATTGGTTGGTGAAAATACTTTAAATAGTTCTTTGTACCAAACTAACACCAAGAAACTCAAGTTGGATTTGAGTGATGGCATTGTCGTCTTGGTTAAATAAACAAGAAACGTATACAAACACTTCAAAAGAATGGTCTTTTAAAACAAATGAATGTGATTCATTTGATGTATACGAATCTTGTTTACAAGGAAAAATGACCATGGCACCCTTTAGTGGACTAATGAAAGGGCAAAAGATTTATTAGGAATCATACATTCGGATGTATGTGGTCCTTTTAAGCCAATGGCTAGGAATGGTGAAAGATACTTCATTACCTTTACCGACGATTATAGTCGCTATGGGTATGTGTACTTATTAAGGCACAAAGATGAAGCTTTTGAAATGTTCAAAATCTTCAAGAATGAAGTAGAAAATCAACTCAACAAGTCGATTAAAGTTCTCCGTACCGATAGAGGAGGTGAATACCTAAGTGATGCCTTTCAAGATCATCATAGGAGTTGTGGGATTGTCTCACAACTCACTCCACCTGGAATACCACAACACAACGGTATGTCTGAGAGGAGGAATCGAACCCTATTGGATATGGTGCGATCTATGATGGATAGAAGCTCATTGCCTCTATCATTTTGGGGTTTTGCTTTGCTCTACGCGACCCGTATTCTAAATATGGCCCCAACAAAAAAGGTGGAAAGGACACCCTTTGAGATATGGCATTAGAAGAGTTCCGTCCCTATCATACTTAAGGGTCTAGGGTTATGAGGCTTATGTTAAGACTCCCACCCCAAACAAATTGGAAGTCCAATCCACCAAGTGTATTTTTGTTGGATATCCTAGAGATTCTATGGGATATTATTTCTATGATCCACTGGAACAAAACGTGTTTGTTGCCAGAAAGGGTGAGTTCTTAGGAGCAAAGTTCCTTATCGAAGGAACTAGCTGTAGAACAGTGGATCTTGAGGAGGATCAAGAACCACAACCCGATGCACGTTTGGTTGAAACTAGCACTCAACATGAGGATGTTGAGGATGATCAAGCGGTTGATCAATACACACAAAACGTTTGCAGAAGTGGTAGAACTAGTAGTCCACCTGAAAGATATGGATTTTTCATGGATGGATGCTATGTGGTAGATTCAGATGAACCAACCACATACCATAATGCAGTATCCAATTCGGATTGTGACAAATGCCTTGAAGCCATGAACGTTGAGATGCAATCCATGTATGACAATCAAGTTTGGGAACTTGTTGTACCACCTTTTAATTCCATGGTAGTTAGAAGTAAGTGGGTTTTCAAGAAGAAAACCGATATGCATGGAAACTTGGATACTTATAAGGCTAGACTTGTAGCAAAGGGTTTCACTCAAACTAAAGGGGTTGATTATGATGAAACTTTCTCACCTGTTGCGATGCTAAAGTCTATAAGGATATTGTTTGCCATAGTTGGTCATTATGATTATGAGATTTGGCAAATGGATGTCAAAACTGCTTTCCTAAATGGATATCTTGAGGAAGATGTCTATATGGTTCAGCCTGAAGGTTTTGTCGATCCAAAACATCCTAATAAAGTATGCAAGTTAAAGAAATCAATCTATGGATTGAAACAAGCATCGAGAAGTTAGAATCACCATTTTTATGAAGAAGTAATTAAATTCGGATTCATCAAGAATGCTGATGAAGCTTGTGTTTATAAGAAAGCTAGTGGGAGCATCATCACCTTCCTAGTATTGTATGTTGATGACATACTACTATTTGGAAATGACATTCCAACCTTGAAAGGTGTAAAAACCTATCTTGGAAGTTGTTTTTCCATCAAGGATCTTGGTGAAGCCGCCTATATTCTGGGAATAAAGATCTATAGGATTAGATCAAGGCGGTTGATTGGTTTAAATCAAAGTGCATACATTTATAAAATCTTGAAAAGGTTCAAGATGGAGAACTCTAAGAAAGGTATGGTACCTATTCAAAGCGGAACGATACTGAGTACGACTCAATGTCCAAGCACAAAGGATGATCAAGATAAAATGAAGGCAATCCCATATGCATCTGCTATTGGATCCATCATGTATGCAATGATATGCACTCGACCGGACATTTCATGCGCCTTAAGCATGACAAGCAGATACCAGCAAAATCCTGGAAGCAGTCATTGGATGGTTGTTAAGAACATACTTAAGTACCTAAGGAGGACGAAAGATATGTTCCTAATCCATGGATCTGGTGATGAGGAACTCGTTGTAAAAGGTTACACGAATGCGAGTTTCCAAACCAATCGTGATGATTCACGGTCACAATCGGGATATATTTTCATTCTGAATGGAGGAGCTATCTCTTGGAAGAGCTCCAAACAGGATGTGGTGGCTCTATCAACTATAGAATCAGAATACGTCATCGCCTCATTGGCAGCTCAAGAAGCTGCATGGTTGAAGCAATTCATTGCCGATCTAGGGGTTGTTCCTTCCATTCAGGACCCCCTAGAGATCTTTTATGATAACAAAGGTGCGATTGTTCAAATCAAGGAACCCCGTGCTCATCAAAAGACTAGGCACATTATGCGGAGATTCAACTATATACGAGATAAAGTTGAAAAGGGAAAGATATGTATTCGCAAAGTTCATACGGATCAAAACATTGCGGATCCTCTCACGAAGCTCCTTGAAAAGGCAAAGCATGAAGGTCATACTTATGCCATGGGACTTTGATATTCTAGTGATTGAATTTGATCTGTAAATTTTGTATTTGTATATGTGGAACTCCTTATTATTTGAATAAAATTATTTTGTTATAATGTTTCAATTAATGTTCCAATTAAGCATGTTTAATCCATGAGTAAATTGTTTACTCTAAATGTCCGTAGTTATTCAGACTTGTGGGAACAAGTGTGAGGGTAAGACTATTATAAACTTGGATTGGTTGATATTCATAAGGATGAATATAGAGTAATGGGTTGCTACCAAGGTTCATAGATATTTGTGGGATACAAATATTGGACTAACCCACATCTGAATTTATTACTACATAGAATCTTCTAGATTGATCATAAGTAAGTTTGAGTAAAAAGCGAATATCATTTGGTATCCTTAGACCTGAGATACATATTGGGTTTTGATATTCACCAAGTATGGAGAGATCTAGATTTGAAAAGTTCTGGTCAAGATTTTAAACACTTGGACCAGCTGAGGTTTCACATTCATTCAATGAGGACTGATTGAATGAAGGAGAAACAACATCAGCAGCCTTTTGATGTGAAGCAGCCTTAACAATTGCATGTTCTTCCTGATTGCTACTTCCATCATCTTGGTGTTTTTTGCAGTGCTTGAGTTGTCACTTGATGAGTTGTGAGGCTCACTTTATTGACAACTAGTTGAAGCTCCACTTGTTATTTTAATGGGAGCTTGATTTTCAGCAATTCTTGGAGAACTTGGAAGGGGTCTGGGTAACTTGAACAGTTAATCATCATGTCAGTCATTTTGAGTCCCTGTTCCGGCTGAAACATTCTCACGAGAAGGTTTAGAATAGTTTGGAAACAATTCTAAATTAAAGATATGATCAGGTCCATTCCCCCTAACACAAGGAGTGTGCTTATTAACAAACAATATTGGTTGATTCCTCAAATTGTTTATTCTTAATGTTGTATACTTTATAAGCTTTGGATCTTGAAGAATATCCAACAAAGTTAGCATCATCTGACTTTTTAGCAAATTTTACTAAATTGTCTTTGATGTTAAGTATGGTACACCTGCTACCAAAGGACTTAAGAAAACCAATGAATGGCGGTCTCCTGTTCCATAGCTCATAAGGGGTTTTTCCATAGGGCTTAACTATTAGAACTCTGTTCTACACATAGTATGCAGTGCTACCTGCCTCTGCCCAGAATGTTAGAGATAGCTTTGAATCAGCTAACATAGTCCTAGCAGCGTCAATAAGTGTCCTATTTCTCCTCTCAGCAAGACCATTTTGTTGATGAGTTCTAGGAGCACTATATTGTCTGGCAATCCCTTTTGATTTACTGAATGAGTCAAGAACTTGATTCTTAAACTCAGTCCCTTGATCACTTCTACTTATTTTAACCTTATGATCAATTTGATTTTCTATTTTAAAAATAAAAGACTTTAAAGTTTCAGCAGTTTCATCTTTAGTCCTTAAACAAGAATACCCATGTATATCTAGTGAAATCATCAACAACCACAAGGCAGTATGATTTCCTTCCAATGCTCATTATACTTGTGAAACCAAATAGATCCATGTGCAATAAGTGTAATGGAGTGGTGATAGAGTTAACTTCTTTGGACTTATGAGGAACCCATTGTTGCTTTCTTTTTAGACATGCCACATAGTTATCCTTGCAAAAAAATTCCTTTTCAGGCACACCATGTACCAAGTTATCCTTAACAAAATTTATCATGGTTTTAAAATTAACATGACACATTCTTTTATGCCATATAGTTGACTCATCACCATTAGCTTTAGAAAGAAAGCATGATACTTCACCTAGTGGGGAAGCATTGTTCATATCAAGCTTGTACATATCCCTTTTCCAGGGAGATCTAAGAAGCACCAATTCCTAAGGAATTGTCATCTCGGGTTTGAGGAACACTTAACAGATTGTGTTCAAGCTGTTTGACGAAGTTTACTTTGTCAAGTTTTAACTTACCATTAGATGCACTACCTCTACCAGAAATGTATCCTCCGGTTTCACCTCCAAACAGAACAGGCCCTCCATCAAAATGTTGAAATTGTTACAGAAGAGATGTGTTTCCTGTCATGTGCCTGGAGCATCCACTATCCACAATCCATACATTTCTAGTTTTGTCATGTGGATGTCCCTACACATAAGGTGAAAAAGTTAGTTACTATTGGAAACCCAACCTTCTTGGTCTTGGGTTCTTCCGATGTGGATAACATAATTGAAGCAAAATATAGGCAAGGGGGTTCAATTATGGTTTGGAAAGAAGAGGTTTGGGCAGTAGCATCTTCTCTGATATTCCATTCCATCATTTGGTTGACCAGTGTAGAGGAGATTGATGAAGCTTGAGCAGCATAGCTTTCTTTCATGGCTTCTTTCTTCTCGGAAGAAACTTTCATAACTTTTTCTTCGAAAGTAGTCTTCTTTTTGGAAGGTTTGAAATGAATTATTTTGTTCTTTGGAATTTTCTTTAACTTGTCTTCCGAAGCTATTTTCCTTCTGGAAGAATGAGTTTCTTCCAAAAGCAATTTGGCTTTGGAAACAAGTTTTCCTTTTCTTATCATTTGAACCATGTGATAAGGTCCAAATGTGAAACCCTCCTTAATTTCTTCTTTCTTAATATTATTTACACAATGTCTACTTGCAAGATTGTAGTAACAATCTTTAGCTATGTGGTTGTGCAGACCATACATTATGCATTCAATGTTATTCTTCGTGGGGTGTGATGATTGTTGTTTCTGTTGATACATGGTGTCCCTAGTTTATTGTACTTAAACGTTTATGTCTTTCATTTCTTACAAATGTGTAATACAAGGGTATTATTGTAATATGATATATGTTTGGATGTCTATTTACTATTGGTTATATTGTACTCTTATATCATTTATTACTACACGCTTGACTAAACATTATATATAGGTTTGTAGTAGTTATTCATGGTTCTGAGTTAATAATGACTCAGAAATATGTTTGACTTAGTCTTGTGGTCATTCGTGCTAATAGACCATGCTTATGGACCAGTCGCACGACTGAACCATGTGTCTAGATCAGTCGCACGACTGAGTCATAAGACTGACTCAGTCGCACGACTAAACCAGGTGACTGGATCAGTCGCACGACTGAGTCATAAGACTGGCTCAGTCGCACGACTGAACCATTCGTAGAGTTTAGTCGTGCGTATAAATCAATCGCTTAACTCAGTCGCACGACTGAACCATGCTAATGGCTCAGTCATACGACTGTACACTGCAACCTATAAATACCATGTAATTTGTGGAAAAACACAACTCTTTGAATTCAATCATACCCTAGCCGTCCAGAGCATCCCAGTTCGTCCATCCAACTTCATAGTTCGTTCCTGATTGATTTCTACTCGTTCTTAACATTTGTTTAATCATTAGATCGATCAGGTTGTCGTTCTCACTGATTGGATCACCAATCTAATAGGATTCCACACTATTTTATCTTGTCTCATGTTAAATCTAGTAGTACTCCGTCTGTACACGGTCTTAACAAGTGGTATCAGAGCTTTGGCTCTTGATTCTTCATGGATTCGATTGGTGTTTTCGTTAAAATTAACATTTTCATTCAAAAGATCCGTGTTTTGATTCAAAAAGTGTTTATGAAGTGTGCATGATTCAAAAGTTTCAAACTTTTCGACTTACGGCAGATTAGGATTCGTGAAAAATTATTTTTTGGTGTGAAAGTGTTTAAAGTTTCAAAATTTTCATCCACAGTAGCTTCAGTCGCACGATTGGCTCAATAGCACGAGTGAATCCCAATCGCACGTTTCAACCGCACGAATGGACTTAGTCGTATTGCTTATTCGCACGATCAAGCTAACCCACACGGTTGAACTCATTCGCATCCCTCAATCGTACGATTGATCTCAGTCGCACTCTCCAATCGCACGATTGAACTCAGTCATACTCTCCAATCGCACGATTGACTCTGTAGTATACATAATTTTCCAAGTTTCAAACCATGGACGATCAGAACTCTGCGTTTACTGCTGGAAAGGACTCACGGATCTAGAATCTATTACTTCTGGAAAATGAGATTGGAAATCATAACAAACCACCAAAACTATTGACTTTTGATGAATACCCGCAATGGAAACAACGGTTTGAAATTTATCTGAACGGTGTTGACCCTAACTTGTGGACAACCATTGAGACTGGATATACTATACCGGTTGGTGCTGATGGGGTAAAGCTGACCTTTGGTGGTATGAATGATGGACAAAAGGGTGCACATAATGCTGAGAAGAAAGCTTATGTGTTATTGACACAGTCAATCCCTAAGGATATCTTCCATCAATATTTGGAACATAAACATTTGGTGAAGCTATGGGAGGCACTGGAAAAGAGATATGATGGTAATGCAACCTTAAAGGCACTGAAGGCTAAAGCACTTAAGAAGGTATTTGATAACTTTTCTTCTATAGGAAATGAAAGCTTGGATGATATTATAGATAGCTTTTATCATCTAATGAGTGAGCTGCATACTCAAGGAGTAACTACCTCAATGGAGGATCAAGTAGCAAGCTTTGCTGATGGTCTGCCAGATAAATGGGATTCTTTTGTGTCTAATCTAAGACAGAACAAAGTTCTAGCTACTCTGGACATCAATGACTTTATCTTTAAGTTAAGGGAGGAGGAGGTAAGGATGAAATACAAGTCCAAGAAAGGGTCATACACACATAATCCATCACTATATAATGTTTTTCCCAGAACAGTTTCATCCGGTACACCTCTTCAAACAACATTTGTTTCCAACAGTTCCGGAACTTCTGAAAGTTGTTCTTCTAGAATTGAATCATCAGGATCATCTGGAACTCAGTATATTATCCCCGTCTCAAATCCTACAAAGCTGAAGACTGAGAATCTGGGAAATGTTACTATTGAGGTAAAAAAGATCATATGGATCTTCTCGCTACGGTTGTACACTCATATGATGGTTTGGTTGCTGGTAGAATAGGAAAGTGTCATCTCGTGGATGAAGATTATGAGCAGGTGGATGAGAAAGAGTTGGAAAGGATGGATATCATGTGGGCTTTGGCTAGTGCTGTTAGAAGGGCTAAGAAATTTAAGAAGAAGACGGGGCAGAATCTGGTTACCACAAAGGCACAACTTTTGGTTTTGATAAAACCAAAGTTACATGCTTCAACTGCGGTGAAATGGGTCACTTCAAAAGAGAGTGCATGAAACCAAAGAAGACAGGAAATGGTAACCCTTTTTCATCCATCAACCATCAGGACAAAGAAAAGAAAGTGGCTTCAACCACTCCTGATTCCAAAGCTATGGTTGCTCAAGGAGATGAAGGACAGGACTGGACATTTTGGTTCATCTCTGGTGGTGAAGCTAATGTGGTGTTTGTGGAAGATCTTGATGATGGGTCAGGGAGTGAAGCAGATAACATAGCTGATTATGCTAATTCAAACGCTGAAGAAGCCATGGATGCCGTGGATCATTTGGTTGAAGATGAAATGACTGTTGCCAGCACAAAATCTCAAATTAGTGAGGAATCTTAGGTTTCTTTCATGGCTGACACCACCAGCACATCACAGGTAAGTACCAAAGATGAACTTTTTGATAAACATGCCTGTGAAAAATGTAATAAATTTCGTGAAAGCATAGATTTAAAATTTCTAGGTTGTTAGATCACAATGACAGTCTGGTATATGATTTGAAACTATGTACTGAAGCTAACAGGGTGTTAAAACAAAATGAGAATAGCTTTAAAGAAAAACTTGATCTGTTAGGAAAGCAACTTAGGGAAACCGAGGTTGTTGCCTTTAATCAAGCAAATGACATTAAGTTCTATTTATCAACAATAGAGGAAACAAAGAAGGAAAAACCTATTTTGCAAGTTGAAATTGAATCGTTAAATCAAAAACTTCACAGTCTAGCTAGTTCCTCTCACATTGTTCAGAACTTAGTCAAAGAGAGAAACAGTGGGGAAGGGCTTGGTTATAAAGTAGTGCCGCCACCACATGCGATCCTTTTGAACACAAAATGTCGACCCATAAATAATAACCCTATCAAGGATCATGTGGTGACTACCCCTCTAGTCAGTGATCCAGATTCCACAACTAAAATTATGCAATCTGTTACTAAACAGAAGGCATCTAGTTCTGGAACTAAAAATAAGGCTGTCATTGAAAATCGGGATGATGAGAATAGCAATGCTTCTCTTGGGTTGGGTTCAAAAGTTCATGTTTCAAAACATAAAATTTCAGAACCAACTCATTCTAAAACTGTTCATCATCAAAATGTCAACAAAATGAAAGGAAAAGGTAGTCAAAATGTGAAACCAATTAAATTTGTTAAAGAAGGAGAGCAACCTCAACTAGAAAAGAAAGAGACCAACCCTAGATCCTACTCTCCCGCACACAAAAGATCTCCCAGACCAGTTGAAGGAGATCCTGTTATAGTTGTGGAGAACGATGACATATTTCTCCTAATTGTCCTTACTATCAGACACTAAGAAGAAGAATTGAATTTTTTCATGAAAATAAGCCAAGGTTTTCAAAAACAAGATCAAATACCCCTCTGAAATACCAAAGGCAATATAGACAAGTTCATGGCAAAGCTGTGTTAACTGAGGTAACACCTAGGGATGAAAGCAAACCAAAGGTTCAAACTATAAACTAGTCGTCTGTTTATCACAAACAGGTCTTACACAAAACTGGTTTGTGGCAAGCGAAATCAGCAAGTGTGTCT
This sequence comes from Flaveria linearis, assembly GCA_024085815.1. Taxonomy (NCBI): domain Eukaryota; kingdom Viridiplantae; phylum Streptophyta; class Magnoliopsida; order Asterales; family Asteraceae; genus Flaveria; species Flaveria linearis. The sequence goes on along the minus strand of CM044007.1, from coordinate 33,665,931 downwards.
GAAAGTGAGGACGAGATGAAGAAAAATGTGTCTTCATCTTCCGAAGGATAGTGGGTGAAGTTCGTAATGTGTGATGCCCCTAGGAAACCCAAGCCAGGAAAGGCTTGGGTCCCACTCTTAAACTGATCATTTCTGTTTTGTGCAGGTTGTCCGCTACAGTGCTATCACTAACACCTGGATTATTGATAGTGGGGCATCCATGCACATGACTGGGAATTTGTCTCTCCTTTTTAATGTCAAACAAATTAGAGGGGGACGTGTGTCTTTTACTGGAAACAAAGGAGGCTACATTACAGCTCCAGGTGAAGAAAGAAACGGAAGGTGACAAAGTGTCTTCAGTTCATTTAATAGTCCGACAAAGTGTCTTCAGTTCGTTATTTTTACCTTTAATTTTTTATTATTTTAATATTTTTTATTTTCTTTTTCATGTCTTTACTATTCAGTCTAGTCTGATATTTTTCTCGTCTTTGAAAACTTTAAAATCACAAAAAGATTTTCTGTTTTGAAGTTTTAGGGGGAGATTGGTTTCAGGTTCAGTATTTATTACTTAAAAAAAAGGGGGCGGGTAGGTAAGCTGAAAAGCAAACACATCAAATCCGGGAAATTCATTCAGTACAGTGAAAATGATAGTACACTGGCATCGAATCGTTTGGGACACCAAAAAGATTTACATTTTTGAAATATTATATTAAAAGTCATAGAAAATTACAAGTCTGAGAAGTGAAAGCCTAATAAGTTGAAAAATGATAGTAAGCTAGTCTGTTACTGTGGTTACATGGAGAAAGTAGATCTAGGGGTTGCAAGTCCATTATATGATGTGTAAGTAGATTCAACATAATAGACTAGTAGACATCATTGGTGAATCATGTAAATTAAATCAATCAACAGGTTGTGGGTTCCCAACTTATCCCTATTCTGCACAATCAATAAATTTCCAATAAGGGGTAAGGAGCAAAAAGAAAGCCACAAATGTTTGCTAATGACCAAAAACATTAGCAATGCATATGAAAAATGCCATAAAGCTAATCAAGTGAAACGCAATCAAGTAAATTACAAATGTTTTTGCTGTGTTAAATGTATTATAAAATTGCTCTAACAAGAAGATAGGAAGGGTGCCTCTCTGTTGTATGATGGCACTGACCTGAGGATAAGCATAACCTATGTATTCTAAGAATTCATTGTTGTTTGCGCCTCTCTGCTATGCGATGGTATTGACCCGAGGCTTGGAATCTCTTTGAAAGCTCATAGAATAGTCTCTTCATGACAAAAACCCATAGACCGCTCAAATATCTCCCGAGGAAGGTTGATTACCATATAAACATGGGATCCACAAATACTTGTTGAACTAATACACCTAAATTATCACCAATGTCTGTCAAAAATATGTGTATGGATTTAATGGGACAAATACACTGACAGTCATCATGGCTGCATCTCTTGATGTTCAAAATCAATATTTGCTATACAACAGCTCTAGCATGATTTCCTATTAGTGTTTTTGGCTCTCACTGAATGAGATTCTGTGAATCGTATATATAATGTTCTCTTTTATTGATATACATACAAAAGGTCCCAAATGCTTGTGTTTTCTGCCTGTCTGATTCCATGTGAATCTTTCTAGAAATGATCTTAATGTTTAAAGCTATTATGCTCATGGGGAGAAATCTTTTAAGTAATGTTAAAATGCTTTCAAACCCCCTAAAATGAAAAATACAAAATATGTCTTATTTCAATTTTAGTTCAAGTTAACCTGCATTACTTACATTAGTATTATGTAAGTGTCGGACTATTTAACAAGACTGAACTCTGTGAATGTCACATAATGAACCTAACGTTAAAATCTTGTTTATGAAAGATAACAGGATCACGTCTGAGGTGATCATTGGTCTTCATTTAAAAGGATCACATCTGAGGTGATCAAATGGTTTTCATTTTAAAGGATCACATCTGAGGTGGTCAAATGGTTTTCATTTTAATGCATCACGTCTGAGGTGATCAAATGGTTTTCATTTAAAAGGATCACGTCTCAGGTGATCAAATGGTTTTCATTTAAAAGGATAACGTCTAAGGTGATCAAACGGTTTTCACTGAAAAGGATCACGTCTGAGGTGATCAAATGGTTTTCAGTTAAAAGGATCACTTCTCAGATGATCAATGGTCATAATGTCATTTATCAAAGTTAAGTATGTGTAATAAAGGGCCAAACGAAGTCAAATTCACAAGTATGGCCCAATCGCAAGACTAGACCATAAGTATGGCCCAATCGCACGATTGGACCAAAGTATGGGCTAATCGAACGAATGGACCATAAGTATGGGCCAATCGCACAATTGGACCATAAGTATGTGCAAATCACACGACTGGACCACAAGTATGACTTAATCGAACGACTGGACCATGAGGATGGCCAAGTCGCACGATTGGCAACCTCCGTATGAACCAATCGTATGATTGCTTGAATGCGTATAGGTCAGTCGTACGATTGAACCTTAGTCTCATGTATGAACCATGTGTATGGGTCCAGTCGCACGACTGAAATTCACAATAGTATAAAAGAAGGTTCGGTCGGTCGTAACCCTACACTTGGTTTCAAATTCTCTCAAATACCCAGCTATCTATAGGACCCCTTTTTGATTTTTCTTGTGATTTCACTCGATCATTCGATTGCTAACTATTCCATGTTGGTTTACAGGTACATCCAAGATGAAAACATGATGCATTGGTACCTAAAATCGATCCAAAAATCCGAATGTTATAGAACAAACTAAACCTAACTGAAAAACACCAAATTAGACCTCTAAATGAACTCAAAAGTGAAATTAAAATGTAACTGGTGTTTTAACAAATTTTGGTGCATCTAATGACTTTAATATTGAAATAGTTGTTGCTGATTTGAAGAAAATTCAAAATTTTAAACTTGCACAGTACGTATGCGACTGGACGTACTGATGAACCTCAATCGCACGGTTGAACCATACGCATGATTCATTCGCATGATTGAACCAATCGGTCATTCAGCCGTACAACTGGCTTAATCGTATGTCATGGTGCACGACTAGGCTCAGTCGGATGCTCAATCGTACGACTGACTTCACTCGTATGGTTCAATCGTAGGATTGAACCAGTCAGATAAAACCTTTTTCAAATTTAAATGTTTCTTTCTTGTGAATTGGTCTAACTTTTTATTCAAATGTTTCTTGTGTGTGTTACAATGAAATGGTGGAAAGGTGGACCATGAGTACTAAGCAAAATATTTGTGCTTACCTGAACACCACATCAAGGAATGCTGCCGAGTTTGTAAGAATTATCGAATTCCTAAACCGCTCCAGGATCTACATGGTGATTTCTATAGCTTACACACCTTACAGATCACTACAACAAGCGATCTGGGAGAATGCTATAGTAGATCGTACCATTGAGCCATATCGGTTCAGGAGCTCCATTTTTGGCGAGGCTATAGATATCAGTGAAGATGACCAGAGGCGAGTGTTGGATTTGGGAGACGATAGGGATCATCCGACCAAACTTCATCCCATGACTGTTAGGGGCTGCTTTTTGAGGATTAAGTATGCCGGCGACATCAATGCCAACATGCTTAATAAGAGCAATATGTGCCCCCATCAAGTACTTAGCACATGTAATTATGAAGTGCATTGCTTCTAGACGCGGGGGTTTTGATAAGCTAAGTGATCAGATGCAGAACGCATTTGTGGCGTTAGTGTTGAACTATCCGTTCAGCTTCTCCAAGATGTTCTTCAGCTATATGAAGGAGAACATAAGTCCAAGGGAAAATAGGGCTTCTGCTGTATCCCCGGTTTCTCCAAATGATCATAAACGAGAAACTCCCTAACTTGCCCAAGAACAGAGACGATGAAGTGGCCTTAGAGGTAAAGGATGATACTACACTAGGCAGGATAAAGGTTTATAGGGGAAATCAGATAAAGCCCCCTGTGAGCAGATTGTTTGGGCATTTGGCCAATTCTGGATATTTTGTTCCTGCAAGGAAGAAATGGCGACATGTTGATAGTGACTCCGATGTTCAGCCCATGTTATGATTCCAGACGAGGATGATGATGATGATGATGATGACCCAGATGTGGGTCATGGAGGTAACTCATCTGTCATGGGTGGGTCGAGCTAGCCTACAGTTCACCCAGATCTGCCCCCTACGGAAGATTTGGGTAATTTTGACTTGGGAGAGGAATCAGAGGACTATGAGAAAGAGCCGCTTGCTAGGCAGGTAGGTACCAAGTGGGTGGCTACTGAGAGAGGAAAAGAGGTGGTTGGTTCCCGTCGGGCTGGTTGACAGGGTGTTGACACCGAGAAAACAAATCCATCATATACACCCGAACGGCCTAGCAGCACAGGGGGAGCACCGATGGCTAAGGGGACGAGGAAGAAGTGGATAGCCCAACCCTATCGGAAGAAGGGGAAACGCCAAAGGATCATTTTGATGAGTTCTTCCACCACCACCACCACTACCCTTGCCACTACCACCATTACATCCACTACAACTAACACACCCACTACCACACAAATACCCACATCAGCCTCACCCTCAATACCCAAAATTACACCTCCACAAACCATTCCTATCCCTACACCCATCTTCACAACCTCAACCACTGAGCCTACCGTTACATAAACTGGCACCTCAACCTCCCATATTCCCCCTTTCCAGAGCACTGCTCTTCCCACAGTTGGGTTAAAGGAACAGCTAGCAAGCCTTAACAAGCTAGTGCTCAAGCTACTGGCAGCTAATGATCTAAAGACTGCCCAGATTAGCCAACTGAAGTCAGTGAATGCAGTACAGGGCCAGCAAATTGCCAAACTGACTGAGAAGAACCAAGCCCATGAGCGGGCTTTAGTTCGAGCTCATAAGGCCCTTCAAGCTCAGAATGAGCTAGTGCTGGCTTCTACCAAGAAGATCGAGGGTCTTGAGAAGAGGAACAAGAAGATGATGTTGAGGTTGAAGAGAAAAAGAGAGGAGATGTTAAAGATTAAAGGAGATGATGGTGACGATGATGATGATTCTAGTGATGATGAATCAGATGATGAAGATGATGATGAAGAGTCGGATAAGACTAGAGAGGAGAAGAAGAAAGATGATGATGAGGATGATGAACCTGAAGGTGATGCAAACGCGTCAGCCTCAAATCAATCTGGAAGGAGAGGCGGACTAAGCGAACTCGAGTTCAGGGAGCCTCTTTCTCAGCTCTTCAAGCTAATGAGCCTCAAGATAAAAATCAAAGTAATGATTAAGATCTATGTAGTTTGAAATCCTTTGTAATTGAACATTGTATTGCATTAATATAAATGATGATAATTTATGTTTAATACCTTGATGAGTCATTAATGTATGCTTTTGTGACATCCCGTAATTCAGATTGACATTATTCAAACTGTTGTCGTTAACATTGATCCGTACTCGCAAATACTTGAAACGTATACAAACACAGCCACAGACATCGTTGAACGAATTATGATAAAATACTAACGTGGGTGTTTGTAGAGGATTCACATAAACGAGATTACCTAAGGAATCCTATTAATTAATAGAGCTCGCTCACCAACGTCGTTATCAACCGAAACAAATTCGGGAACTCGGTACCTTAGTGCAGGGACTAAACCTGCCAAATTGGCAAACTGGGGCTAGGTATAAATACCTACCCACCAGCCCCAAACACTCACACTCTGCTCTTTCTCCCTTACGCTCTCTTCATCCCCATTTCACCCTCGTAGCACCCCAAACCACCCCAATTGAGCCCGTTTTCGCCGGCTAAACCACGCAACAGCTGAGAAATCATGTTCCCAGCAGGTAGGCGACCATTTCCATCCATTTTATCACCCGTTTCACTGCTGAAAGTATGGGATTCGGGTTTTCGGGTTCAACCCGAATGCATGTGGTCGTGGGGGTGCGTATGAGGTCAATCAGCGTATGCATTTCACTTAGACATGTTAGGAGAGTGTTTCTGGAAGTCTTGATCGTGAGAAAACCGAGCACGGAACCGCCGAAGGCTGTTCGACCCACCCAGCAGTCGCGACCTGCTGCAGTCCGCGACTGGGCCAGCCGTGCGATTGGGTCATGCGACTGGTCCCATCGTGCGGTTGAGTCATGCGACCGGTCGTGCGATTGATCGGGGCGACTGGGGTGAGGCGTGCGAATGAAACCGTACGACTGAGTTAACCGAATGAATGCGTCCGATTGAGTCAACCGAATGAATGTGTGCGACTGAGTATCACCCGACTGAAGGTCCAACCGCAGGAATGAAGGTTCATTCGTGCGATTGGTTATTGATTCGGGTGAATGGGCGATGTGTGGTACGACTGAAGGCTGAGTCGCATGAATGAGGGTTCAATCGTATGAGGGAAGTTGATTCGTACGATTGAAGGTCCATTCATGCGAATGAAGTGTCCAGTCGTGCGTCTAGCCTTGTTATGCGATTGGAGTCATTTGGAGTGAATCCTTCTGGTGTGCGAAGTGTCTATCGTGTGATGATAAGTTCACATCAATAAAAATGTCATTTCTTGACCACAAAGATTAAAGAAACGCAATCAACAGACATATACTTTCAACCCGAAACAACGTAACTGTTTACAAATATCGACAACTCATTTGAAATCTACATGAAGTCTAATACGTCTATGACCGCTTGTGTGTGTGACACCCACGACCGAACCCCTGCGACCTGACCCGACTAAACCTGTCTATTGACGCTAAACACAACATTAACGCTTAACACAACTGTCAATAGGTGTTTGACAGCGCATCATAAAACAACACTTGGGAGACTTGCATCCTACACACTTGCTACATCATCTGTGAGTTTCACGGCCCCTATTTTACATCTCTTTCCTTTTGGGGGAGAAAACATGCAAACAGATTTACATTTACTTAAATGGTTGTCGTAATATTGATATCGCTTGTTACGTTAGTGCAAACACACGCATGTCCTCACACACTCGAACCGTTAGTAATGGGATTAGCGAGGTAATTTTGAGTAGTACTACTGGGTCTGACAAACCCCGCCCGGGCTAGTCGTGCTAGCTTGATTGGAGGTCAAACGGGTGCCAAATTGACCTAACATATGATTGCCACGGTCGGTTAAGACGTGGGGGAAACACAAAACATACGATTGCCACGGTCGGTTAAGACGTGGTGGAAACACATCCTCATGGTCTGATGAGACGTGACGGAACATACGATTGCCACGGTCGGTTAAGACGTGGTGGAAACACAAATAGGACGTAAACAGTCAGCTTCGGTTCGAAACGCTAAGTAACAAGAACATAGGCTAGCTACCAAACGATATGCTTTATGTACTAAACCGTTGAAACGCAAAACATGGAAACGCTTACGAATACATTTCTTGTTGATTAAACCTGTGAACTCACCAACTTTATGTTGACACATTTTAGCATGTTTTCTCAGGTCACAGGAACGCATAAGCTTTTGAGGCACACTTCAGGATATGCACTCAGGACATGCATTCATCTAGTTTATTTTCAGCATTGAACATTTTGTCTAAACATGATTATTGTAATAGTATTGTAATGGATTTACAACTTTTGTACATGCTTCCGTACTATTGTAAACTCTGCTTATGTTCGCGTGAATGAAGTCAAATGTTTATTTTAAATTCATATAGTGTCGTTCGATATGACTGTGTCTGAGATCCTGGTATGTCACACGCCTAACGGTAAAACCCCGTTCATGGAAATTAAGGGTGTGACAGATTGGTATCAGAGCCACAGGTTATAGAGAACTAGGATTGCATTGCATCTAGACTATAGCCTTAGACACAACACTAGTATTGCACAGACACTCTTTACACGGTTACCACTGTTGTGCAAACAACCTTCGGGCGTACTGACATTACACTGCTGAGCAAACATAACACTATGGGTATGACATGTGTGTCATTATCGGCTAGCTGATAGAGGGGTGGAGAATCCCGCTCGCTCACAACCAACGCTTACACTTGATCCTTCACTCGCGGAGTGAAAGCAACAACGAATTGAATCAAACATTTCCATGATTGGAACACGAAACTCGTTTCTAACGCACGCGATAAGCATAACGATGACAAACAAAAAGAACAATACCTCACTCTTCCAACTCTCTCACACTTGTTACTATTCCCAACATATCCTATCCTCTACGCTAGTCCGAGCAGTAAATGAGGGACAACTAAGATATTCAAGTCGATTAGAGAATCGGACTTGGACATCCAAACACCTAGAACCACGAAGGGAAAGAGGCCAAATTGTCTTGATTCCCGTTGTTACCTAAACCGAATCTCTTGTACAACTTTAGTTATTTGACTCTTGGTATAACAAATACATCTTTGATGCTTTTATCATTGATAACACTCGGTACTGCACAAGGTATGTTATCTCGAATAGGAGGAACCATGTGTGACCATGCAAAGCAAATTAGAATCACAGGTGCACACGTAATTGTAATTTGTTGTGCATGAGAACTCTGGCAACTCTATTGGGTGATAACGGTAATGGCCAGTACAAATTTTCAAATTCCATACTTAGGTGGCATAAGGCCTCGGATCCTCATAAAGCCTTACTATCGATGTGCAAACAAACCCCTCATTCTTACTAGCATGATACAATATATATTACTGTCAATAATTGTTATCCGGTTATTGATTAATGTGTGTTGTATATTGAAGAAGTCATGTCTGGAAGTAGAGCGGGACGCCCGGGTGGATGAGGAAATATCACCCTGACTCAAGCCGAGCTGAATGCTATCATTAACGAGCGCGTGGCTGATGCGCTTGCAGCTTATGAGCAGGCCCGCAATCAGGGCCAGAACGACCAGAATCCGAACCAAGGAGGCCCAACAGTCTGTACCTTCAAGATGTTTATGGATTGCAAGCCTCATTCCTTCAGCGGCTCAGAGGGCGCTATCACACTGCTTCGCTGGCTAGAGAAACTTGAGTCAGTGATTGCCATGTGCAGCTGTCCTGATGGAAATCGGGTCAAGTACGCCTCCGGCACATTGGAAGGACCAGCCCTGACATGGTGGAATTCACAAGTCGAAACCTTAGGACTTGGTGCTGCAAACGGTATGCCATGGGAAGACTTCAAGATTCTAATGAAAGAAGAGTACTGCCCCAGGAGCGAAGTCCAGAAACTGGAGGCAGAATTTTGGAATTTAAAGATGATTGGTTCTGAGATCGAGGAGTATACGACTCGTTCACACGAGTTGGCAGCATTATGTCCGCAGATGGTAACTCCGGCCTACAAACGGATTGAAAAGTACATTGATGGCTTGGCTCCTCAAATCCAGGCTAGTATGATGGCTGCTGATCCTGTCACTATCCAGCAGGCCATCTGACTGGCTCACAAACTCACCGACCAGGTAGTGGCACAGGGCACTTTGCCTAAACGTGGTGCTGCTTCTGGTTCATCAGATCACAAAAGAAAATGGGAAGGTAGCAACAGCAAGTTTTCAAGCAGCAACAACCCTCAGCAACCACCGACCAAAAAGTTTGACCCATCAAGAAACTTCACCCACAACAACCAGAACAGCAACAACAACAATTATGGTCAGGGTTCGAGCAGCTACGCGGGCAAGAACCCTAGGTGTAATCGGTGCAACCTCCATCATCATGGCCCATGTGATCGACTCCGTTGTCAGAGATGTGGAAAGATGGGACACGCAGCCAAAGACTGTCGGGGTGAAATAATGACTCAGCAACAACAACCTCAACAACAACGCCAGGGTGGAGTGACTAGAGCCTGTTATGAATGTGGTAAGGAGGGACACTACAGGAAGGATTGCCCACAGCTGAAGGGCGGAAACAAGGGGAATAATGGGGGCAATGCCAAGGGTCGTGCATTCGTAATCGGGTCCGACGAGGCAAGGGATGACCAGAATGTGGTTACTGGTACGTTTCCCTGAATGGTTGTTTTGCTTCTATACTATTTGATACTGGAGCTGATAGGAGTTTTGTTTCCAACAAGTTCATTAAGTTCTTAGATGTAACCCTAGCTGTCATGGAACCTAGTTATGTGGTAGAATTAGCTGACGGAAAACAAATCGAGGCAACTCATATCGCCAAGGGGTGCAGACTAGGATTATGTGGTCATGAGATAGATATTGATCTGATGCCTGTCACACTTGGTAGTTTCGACGTAGTGGTGGGCATGGACTGGCTATCCAAGAATCAAGCTGAAATCATCTGTGGAGAGAAAATCGTACGCATACCACTTCCTAGTGGTGAAATTCTATCGGTTCAGGGTGAAAGGAGTGGCATGGTCTCTGGAATCATCTCCTACATGAAAGCTCAGAAGTGTTTGCGTAAGGGTCATACCGCTTTCCTAGCCATGGTCACTGAAAAAGAAATCGAGGAAAAGAAAATTGAAGACATCCCAGTTGTACGTGATTATCCTGAGGTTTTCCCTGAAGACTTACCCGGTCTCCCACCGCATCGTCAAGTCGAATTCCAAATTGATTTGGTTCCGGGAGCCGCCCCTATCGCGAGGGCACCGTACAGATTAGCTCCAAGGGAACTGCAAGAACTGTCTACGCAATTGCAGGAACTATTGGATAAGGGTTTTATCAGACCTAGCTCATCACCGTGGGGAGCCCCAGTTCTGTTTGTCAAGAAGAAGGACGGAACCTTTCGCATGTGTATCGACTACAGAGAACTGAACAAGGCGACAACTAAGAATTGTTATCCCCTCCCGCGTATCGATGACCTGTTCGACCAACTACAAGGGTCGAGTTACTATTCAAAGATAGACCTAAGATCGGGTTATCACCAACTAAGGATTCGAGAAGAAGACGTTTCAAAGACTGCTTTCAGAATGAGGTATGGTCACTACGAGTTCTTGGTTACGCCATTCGGGTTGACCAATGCACCAGCGGTTTTCATGGACTTAATGAACCGAGTGTGCAAACCCTACCTAGACAAGTTCGTCATTATCTTCATCGATGACATCCTTATTTACTCAAGGAATAAAGAAGAACACGAAGAACACCTTAGACTGATTCTGGAGCTGTTGAGACGAGAACAGTTGTACACAAAATTTTCAAAGTGTGACTTCTGGATGCGAGAGGTCCATTTCTTGGGCCATGTGGTCAATGAGAATGGGATACACGTCGACCCGGCAAAGATAGCAGCCATCAAAAACTGGGCTACACCTAAGACACCGACCGAGGTACGACAGTTTCTTGGGCTGGCTGGCTATTACCAACGGTTCATCGAAGGGTTCTCGAAGATTGCTCAACCTCTCACCGCATTGACTTATAAAGGCACCACGTACGATTGGAGTGATAAACAAGAATCTGCATTCCAGATTCTGAAGCAGAGAGTTTGTACAGCACCGATCCTATCCCTGCCTGAGGGAGCCGATGATTTTGTAGTTTACTGTGACGCTTCCATACAAGGCCTAGGTTGCGTACTGATGCAACGCAATAAGGTGATTGCCTATGCATCGCGACAACTGAAGGTACATGAGAAAAACTACACGACACACGACCTAGAGCTTGGAGCAGTCGTGTTTGCACTCAAGATATGGAGACAGTACTTGTACGGTACCAAGTGCACCATTTACACCGATCACAAGAGTCTCCAGCACATCTTTGAACAGAAGGAGCTAAATATGAGGCAACGTCGTTGGGTCAAGTTGTTGAACGACTATGACTGTACGATCAAGTATCATCCGGGCAAGGCCAATGTAGTAGCAGACGCCCTGAGTCAGAAGGAAACGCCCAAGCCAAGACGAGTTCGAGCATTGAAACTCACCATTCATACCGGTTTACCCGACCAGATCCGCAATGCTCAACTTGAGGCGTTAAAAGACGAGAATTTGAAAGCCGAATCGTTACGAGGTATGGAGAAGCAACTAGAAACCAAGCCTGACGGAATCCGCTACTTCATGGATCGAACATGGATTCCCTCGTATGGAAACCTACGAGAATTGGTAATGGACGAAGCTCACAAATCACGGTACTCAAACCACCCAGGTTCAGACAAGATGTACCACGACCTGAAGACTCTTTACTGGTGGCCAAACATGAAAGCAGATATCGCCACCTACGTGAGCAGATGTTTGACCTGTTCTAAAGTTAAGGTAGAGTATCAACGACCGTCTGGTTTGCTCCAACAACAGGAAATACCAGTATGGAAGTGGGAGCAGATATCTATGGACTTCATCACGAAACTCCCTCGGACTCCCAGCGGATGCGATACCATTCGGGTAATCGTGGATCGCTTGACGAAATCCGCACACTTCCTGGCAATCCGTGAGACTGATCGCATGGAAAAGTTAACTCGTATCTACCTAAGGGAAATAGTCTCTCGGCATGGTGTGCCGGTTTCCATTATCTCTGATCGTGACGCTCGATTCACTTCACACTTCTGGCAATCCTTACAACGAGCACTAGGAACGCGGTTGGATATGAGCACCGCATACCACCCCCAGACTGATGGCCAAAGTGAGCGTATGATCCAGACTCTAGAAGACATGTTACGTGCCTGCGTCATAGATTTCGGCAGCAGTTGGGGAACTCACTTACCGCTAGTTGAGTTTTCTTACAACAATAGCTATCACACATCGATCAAAGCTGCCCCATTTGAGGCACTGTATGGGCGTAAGTGCCGATCACCTATCTGTTGGGCGGAAGTTGGAGAAAGTCAACTCACCGGCCCTGAACTTGTGTACGAGACCACTGAGAAGATCGTGCAAATCCGTAACCGTATGGCAGCAGCCCGCGACCGACAGAAAAGCTACGCTGACAAGCGTCGCCGACCGTTGGAATTCCAAATAGGTGACAAGGTGCTTTTGAAAGTGTCACCTTGGAAGGGTGTGATTTGTTTCGGGAGACGCGGGAAACTAAGCCCTAGGTACGTGGGACCGTTTGAGATTGTCAAACGGGTTGGCCCCGTAGCCTACCAATTGAACCTACCCGAAGAACTCCGTGGAGTACACAATGTGTTCCACGTCTCCAACTTGAGGAAATGCCTTGCCAACGAAACTCTTATCGTTTCGTTAGACGAGATACATGTGGACGAACAACTACATTTCGTCGAGGAACCGGTGGAAGTCATGGACCGGGAGGTCAAGACGCTCAAACATAGTCGTATCCCTATCGTCAAAATCCGTTGGAACTCAAAGCGTGGACCAGAATTTACTTGGGAACGCGAGGATCAGATGAAGAGGAAGTACCCTCAACTGTTCCAAAACCAGGCATCTACCTCTTAGATACACAGGTACTCTATTCCACATGCGTCACAAATTATGAACCTTGTACTACCCCGTAAAAACCATGTAACATGATGTACTAATTTTCGAGATGAAAATTCCTGCAACAAGGGGATGATGTGACATCCCGTAATTCCAGATTGACATTATTCAAACTGTTGTCGTTAACATTGACCCGTACTCGCAAATACTTGAAACGTATACAAACACAGCCACAGACATCGTTAAACGAATTATGATAAAATACTAACGTGGGTGTTTGTAGAGGATTCACATAAACGAGATTACCTAAGGAATCCTATTAATTAATAGAGCTCGCTCACCAACGTCGTTATCAACCGAAACAAATTCGGGAACTCGGTACCTAAGTGCAGGGACAAATTGGCAAACTGGGGCTGGGTATAAATACCTACCCACCAGCCCCAAACACTCACACTCTGCTCTTTCTCCCTTACGCTCTCTTCATCCCCATTTCACCCTCCTAGCACCCAAAACCACCCCGATTGAGCCCGTTTTCGCCGGCTAAACCACGCAACAGCTGAGATACGTTCCCAGCAGGTAGGCGACCATTTCCATCCATTTTATCACCCGTTTCACTGCTTCAAGTATGGGATTCGGGTTTTCGGGTTCAACCCGAATGCATGTGGTCGTGGGGGTGCGTATGAGGTCAATAAGCGTATGTATTTCACTTAGACATGTTAGGAGAGTGTTTCTGGAAGTCTTGATCGTGAGAAAACCGAGCACGGAACCGCCGAAGGCTGTTCGACCCACCCAGCAGTCGCGACCTGCTGCATCCGCGACTGGGCCAGCCGTGCGATTGGGTAATGCGACTGGTCCCATCGTGCGGTTGAGTCATGCGACCGGTCCCATCGTGCGATTGATCGGGGCGACTGGGGTGAGGCGTGCGAATGAAACCGTACGAATGAGTTAACCGAATGAATGCGTGCGATTGAGTCAACAGAATGAATGTGTGCGACTGAGTATCACCTGACTGAAGGTCCAACCGCACGAATGAAGGTTCATTCGTGCGATTGGTTATTGATTCGGGTGAATGGGCGATGTGTGGTACGACTGAAGGCTGAGTCGCATGAATGAGAGTTCAATCGTACGAGGGAAGTTGATTCGTACGATTGAAGGTCCATTCGTGCGAATGAAGTGTCCAGTCGTGCGTCTAGCCTTGTTATGCGATTGGAGTCATTTGGAGTGAATCCTTCTGGTGTGCGAAGTGTCTATCATGTGATGATAAGTTCACATCAATAAAAATGTCATTTCTTGACCACAAAGATTAAAGTCAACGCAATCAATAGACATATACTTTCAACCCGAAACAACGTAACTGTTTACAAATATCGACAACTCATTTGAAATCTACATGAAGTCTAATACGTCTATGACCGCTTGTGTGTGTGACACCCACGACCGAACCCCTGCGACCCGACCCGACTAAACCTGTCCATTGACGCTAAACACAACATTAACACTTAACACAACTGTCAATAGGTGTTTGACAGCGCATCATAAAACTACACTTGGGAGACTTGCATCCTACACACTTGCTACATCATCTGTGAGTTTCACGGCCCCTATTTTACATCTCTTTCCTTTTGGGGGAGAAAACATGAAAACAGATTTACATTTACTTAAATGGTTGTAGTAATATTGATATCGCTTGTTACGTTAGTGCAAACACACGCATGTCCTCACACACTCGAACCGTTAGTAATAGGATTAGCGAGGTAATTTTGAGTAGTACTACTGGGTCTGACAAACCCCGCCCGGGCTAGTCGCGCTAGCTTGATTGGAGGTCAAACGGGTGCCAAATTGACCTAACATACGATTGCCACGGTCGGTTAAGACGTGGGGGAAACACAAAACATACGATTGCCATGGTCGGTTAAGACGTGGTGGAAACACATCCTCATGTCTGATGAGACGTGACGGAACATACGATTGCCACGGTCGGTTAAGACGTGGTGGAAACACAAATAGGACGTAAACAGTCAGCTTCGGTTCAAAACGCTAAGTAACAAGAACATAGGCTAGCTACCTAACGATATGCTTTATGTACTAAACCATTGAAACGCAAAAAATGGAAACGCTTACGAATACATTTCTTGTTGATTAAACCTGTGAACTCACCAACTTTATGTTGACACATTTTAGCATGTTTTCTCAGGTCACAGGAACGCATAAGCTTTTGAGGCACGCTTCAGGATATGCACTCAGGACATGCATTCATCTAGTTTATTTTCAGCATTGAACATTTTGTCTAAACATGATTATTGTAATAGTATTGTAATGGATTTACAACTTTTGTACATGCTTCCGCACTATTGTAAACTCTGCTTATGTTCGCGTGAATGAAGTCAAATGTTTATTTTAAATTCATATAGTGTCGTTCGATATGACTGTGTCTGAGATCCTGGTATGTCACACGCCTAACGGTAAAACCCCGTTCGTGGAAATTGAGGGTGTGACAGCTTTGCTGATCATTCTTTCAAACAGAAACAAATCAAATGGTCGATGATTTTGATGTTGCTCCCCTTCAGCAAATTAAGACTTAGCTCATAATGATTCTTGATTTTCAAGTGATTGCAAGAAGATCTGTGAGTTACACACTGAAGAGGGGGAGATTATTCATGACTTGACCGACAAACAACTGGCTGATATGTTTAGACTGAATTCGGATGAGATTGTGAAAGATGCTCCTGAAGTTGATGTCATAAGTGATGAGGAGCTACAAGGAGTTAATGAGATTGAGATTGAGGATATAACGTCTGATCACTATCCTTAGTATAGTGATTTTAATGGAGAGACTATCCCAGATTTGGGTGAAACTTTAATAAGTGTAGACTTTGACATGGTTGATGTGAAACTCATAGGGAAAGAAGTTGTAGAAAATAAAGCTCAAGCTGATGTGGCACAAAGGAAGGCAGAATGGATTGCATGTCTATTTGAGATGAAGAATCAGAGAAAGCCACCTAAGCAGAATGCCTATACTAAGTTGTATAAAGTGAAAAGGCATCAAAAAGTATCTGGCAAGATCATCAGCTGAGCATATTTAGAGGATCTGAATTTTGTATATGTTGTTAAGAGGGAGAAGGGGATTGAGTATTACTGACATCTGCACGATCTGAAGACTCTCCCTAGTTTTGAGCTAAACAGAATAGCATGCCTGAACTTGTTATATGCTAACCCAAGAAAAACATCAGGATGGTTTGAGAAGGCACTAAAGAAGGAATACCACACAAGATGGGTGAACTTCAAACCTCAACAGCCGAGGAGGTTTTTACACAAAACTGAAGTCGACCCTATCTCTGGAAGACCAAAAGTGGTGTTGAAGTGGAGTCCTCCGAGAACGATGTCTAAGATCCCATTAAGGGAAATGCCCAGGACTTCACACCATATTTTAAATGGTGGTATTATAATTGGAGAACGGGATAAGAGGTTATAGTTCTTAACCGAGATAGAAAGATTGAAACGATCACGGTATTTGACCCAATATGGCTTACCAGCTTGTGGCGGATGATGTCTATACTCTATACACATGGCAACTATTCTATGACACTCAGGACATTGTACAAGCTCTCCAATTTCAGCACGTTATCAAACTCTGTTTTGCATTTGAGATTCATACTGGAGTCACAAAAGAGGAGAAGTACGAGAAGATTGAAAAGCATGTAAGAATGTTTGACGATAGAGTAAACTAGGTCCAAGGGGGAGTTTGTTGATACATGATGTCCCTAGTTTATTGAACTTAAATGTTTATGTCTTTCATTTCTTACATATGTGTAATACAAGGGTATTATTGAAATATGATATATGTTTAGATGTCTATTTACTATTGATTATATTTTATTCTTATAACCTTTATTACTACACGCTTGACTGAACATTATATATAGGTTTGTAGTAGTTATTCAAAGTTCTGAGTTAATAATGTCTCAGAAATGTGTTTGACTTAGTCTTATGGTCATTCATGCTAATGGACTATGGTTATGGACCAGTCACACGACTGAACCAGGTGACCGGATCTGTCGCACAACTGAGTCATAAGACTGGCTCAGTTGCATGACTGAACCAGGTGATTGGATCAGTCACACGACTGAGTCATAAGACTAGCTCAGTCGCACGACTGAACCATTCATAGAGTTCAGTCATGCATATGAATCAATCGCTTGACTCAGTCGCACGATTGAACCATGCTAATGGCTTAGTCATCCGACTGTATACTGCAACCTATAAATACCATGTAATTCATGGAAAAACAAAACTCTTCAAATTCTATCATACCCTAGCCGTCTAGAGCATCCCAGTTCATCCATCCAACTTCATAGTTCGTTCCTGATTGATTTCTACTCGTTCTTAATGTTTGTTTAATCATTAGATCGATCAAGTTTTCATTCTCACTGATTGGATCACCAATCAAATAGGATTCCGCATATATGATCTTGTTTCACCTTGAATCTGTCAGTACTTCGTCCGTACATGGTCCTAACAGTTTCTTGCATTTCTCAGCAGTCTTCCCCTTTAGTTTCTGATCCTTTAGCTGGATAGGAGTGCTTGTACTATACTCTTTTCCTGGATCAGAACTTCCAAACACGTAGAATCCAGCTGAGATAAACAAACCCTTTTGCTTTGGGTCTATCTTCAGCTGGGACTCAGCTACTTTCTTGGCAATTTTCCTGGATGCCTTAGCTTTGTTTCTTCTAGCTTTGGTGGTTAGAGGTTGTTCATTATAGACGAGGATGGGTTTTTCTACCTGATCCTTCCCTGTAATGGTCTCCATAATTGCATCATTCTTCTTCTCATGAGATAGGGGTTAGCAGATGGAACCTCTTGCTCTTCAATACCTCATCTTGGTTGTCTTATAGACTCATACGAATATGGTAGAGCAATTTCATTGGTTCCCAACCCACCTTTATTCTGATAACATATCCTTAAGTGGGAGGATGATGCAAGAATGGTTTTGAAGTTATGTTGTTCAATAGCATACTTCTTTGCTTTAGCCTCAACTATGACTAGCTGGGCTTGAGCCTCAGTTAACTTGGAAATTAAATCTTTGATTTGAGTCCTATAATTGGAGTGTTCATTCTTTAAAGAGGATACTGTTTTCCCTAACTTTTCAATTTTCATTTTATAGTTAGATTCTGCCTTTTAAAATCAAATTTTAAGATGTTTAAGGACTTAATATCAGATTTGATTTCCATGTTATAGTCCTGATATAGTTTGACTTTAGCAATACAAGCTGGAGTGCCAAGATGTTCATATACCTTGCTGTCATCAGATCCAGCCATGAGTGCTTGAGTAGGGGTCACGTCTTGCACCATGAATCTCCAGTCAACTTCTTGAGCAACAGAAATAGTTTGTTGTTGAGTTGTAGTAGCTTTATGTGTGGCAGGATGTGTGGAGCCTTGAGTGGCTCCTGGATTAGTTTTTGGAGCTTTGCATTCCTTAGCAAAATGACCAAGTTGATTACAGTTATAGCACTTGGCCTTGGTTTTGTCAAACCCAAATTTGCTGTTGGTTGGGTTTTGAGAGAACTACCTTCCAGTTCTTTTAAAGAACTTCTTTGCTCTATAAGTCAGTAGAGCTATTTATTGGATGATGTCAATGTACTCAACATCATTTGGGTTGAAGCATTCTAGATTTTTTAAAGCAAAAATGAAAGTCACTAGAATGTTCATTTCCTGAAACAAAGGTACAATTGTCCGGGAAGGGACTTGATTGGGCCTGTTGAGACCTTGGTGTCTCAGGAAAAGTGATATATGGCTTATGAGAACATGGTTGTTGCCGGGAGTAAGTCAGGTACTGTTG
This sequence comes from Flaveria linearis, assembly GCA_024085815.1. NCBI lineage: Eukaryota > Viridiplantae > Streptophyta > Magnoliopsida > Asterales > Asteraceae > Flaveria > Flaveria linearis. The sequence goes on along the minus strand of CM044007.1, from coordinate 33,646,884 downwards.
GGACTGGGGCTTTCTTGATCCTTCAGCAACAACTAGAGCATTGGTAGTGGAAAGACCAGAGATTCTGCTCATCTGGTCGCCTTTCTGAGTTTCTATCTCTCACAATATCCATCAAGAATGCCGAATAGTTCAGTCATTGTGAGAGTATTTAAATTCTCTGTTCTCTTGATAGAGACACAATAGAAAGTCCACTCTTAAGAAAGTGCACTCATGAACTTCCTTGATAGATCTCTTTTCTCTAGAGATATTCCTACTGACTGAAGTGATAAGATAAGATCCATATATACCTAAAGTATTACTGGCTAAGAGTCTCTCCGGTAATATAGGTGAAGTTTTCTAACTGCGGCTTCATGGAATCTTTCATTAGAACAAGAGTACATCTGAGTCAAAGCATCAAAGACTTTTTGGTAGTCTTACAGTGCTCAAAGCCTACCATGATGGAGTTTGGGATGGCTATAAGCAGTACACTCATGGCTTTCCTATTGATGTCCATCTTCTTAAGGTTTTCATTTGAGTAATCTTCAATGGCTTTTTCTATCATGGCATCCTTACCAGCCGGTGCTGCCACCTTTGGCTTGTAAGGGCCATCAGTGATAGATCTCCATATTTCTCTATCTTGATACTTAATGAAGCCTTCAATGCGCATACGCTTGGATCTGAAGTTTTCGTGGGGTGATGATAGGAGCTTTAGTCATGGTTCCCATTTCAAATTCTAGTGACTTCTAGTTCATGGCCATTTTTTAGTGAGGTGAGTGTATGAGTTAAAAGTCAAGATGATTTGGGAAGGTATGATCTCATAATCCAGAGCCTGGAATCTATGATACCAATTGCAGGATCGATTCTGCTCACTTGACACAAGTGTTCTTTCTTAAACTCACTAAGTCACACTTGAATGATGAAGCAGAATCCTTTAAGAGTTGATAATAATATACTTAGTAAGTAAGGCATAAGAAAATAGTTTTCAAGATACTTGTATATATTACTTCTCAACTCATAGTTACAAGACTCTTACAAGAATGCTCTCTATGAGCTTACAATGAGAACTATATATACTACTATCTACAGCCAGTTATACCAAAGATTACCAGCTGGAAACTTACTTACTAAACAAATCGTATATTGCTAGTAGTAAGGTATCTAGAATAAAATACTATCCTATATAAGGTACTCATGACATGTCCATGACTTGCCTTTTTGGTTACCAACTAAAGTTAGTAACTATATTAACTGATAAGGAATGAACAGTGGACTAAAGTATGGTTAACTACATAGGCATGGGAAAATGCCATGCAGTCTCTCAGAGGTTGCAGCGGCTTGTTAGAAGGACCATACTAATATCCAATGGTTCATAGTAGGTTCTTTCGAAGGTTAACTGGCTTTGGAGGAACAACTTCTTCTGAAGCCACTTATACTTTGGAAGAGTCTACTTCTTTCGAGACTTCTGCTGATCTTCAAGTCTCTATACTTCGGAAGTCTTTTTCCTTGAAGTCTTCCAAGTGTTTGTCTTCTGAAGCTGGCTTTACTTTGTCTTCGGAAGACAGAGTTCCTTCTTCAAAAGTTCTTCTTTATTACCTTTAGAAGTGTAGCTTTACCTTCGGAAGTATTTATCAGTTGTACCAAGATTTATTCTAAATGTTGTTTTGGTTACACCAGCCTCATATATCCTAACAAGGTCAAACCTATAAGGTGAAAGGACGGTTTGGGGTTCGATTTGATAGTGGCGGTAAACATAAAGCATTTAAAATATCCTGACAATCATCACTAAAATCTTACTTTTTGCAGAGTAGGGCCTAAAGATTTCCGTTACATAGTAAAGTTTTCTTCTGAGAGTTACTAATCAATCTTGATCATCCCAATAGCCATAATTTAATATTTAAATCTTTGTTCATCAAAGGCTTTGGTGAACAAATCAGCATATTGCTCATTTGAATCAACTTTCACTAGTTTGATTAAGTTTTTCTCATTAATATTTCAAATGAAATGATACCTTACGTCAATATGCTTTGTCTTTGAGTGCTTGACTGGATTTTCTGTGATAGAAATAGCACTCTTGTTGTCTATGTGGATAGGATTCTCAATGAAGTTGAAACAACAGTGTAATATCTAAATCTAAATCCATAGTAGTTGAGCACAGCAGCTTGCAGCAGCAATGTATTCAGCTTCAGCAATTGATATAGAGACAGAGGATTTGCTTTTTGCATTGCCAGGAGATAATCCTTCCATAAAGAAATTGACATCCTCCTAATGTGGATTTCTTGTTAATGTTGCAGCCATTATAATCACTGTCAATGAAACCATAAAGATTAAAATCCTTATTCCTAGGATACCAAAGACCCAGTTTAGGAGCCCTTTTGAGGTATCTAAGAATTCTCTTGACAGCAATTAGGTGAGACACCTTTGGGGCAGCCTGATATCTTGCATAGATGCAAGATGCAAACATGATATCAGGTCTACTTGTCATGAGATACATTAGAAACCCAATAATTGCCCTGTACTGATGCTGATCATGATCCTCCCTCTCGGAATCAAGACAAAGATTATGATCTCTTTGTATGCGTGTCTTGGTTGTTTTACAATCTTTCATCTCAAATCTTTCTATGATGTCCTTGACATACTTACGTTGATTGATGAAGAACCTTTCTTCTATCTATTTCACTTGAATTCCAAGGAAGAAATCCATCTTTCCCACAGAACTCATTTCAAACTTCTTCCTCATGATTCTTTCAAAGTCTTTGCACATTTAGTCATTTTAGGAACCAAATATGATGTCATCAACATAGACTTGTACAAGCAACATGTCCTTCCCGGACTTCTATGTGAACAATGTCTTGTCTATGGTGCCTTTGGTTTAACCATTCTTTAGAAGAAACTAAGACAATGTCTCATACCACAACCTAGGTGCTTGGTGTAACCCATAAAGAGCTTTATCAAGTTTGCATACGTAGTTGGGGTGTTGTGGGTCTTCAAATCCAGGTGGTTGGCACACATCGACTTCTCTATCGATATCCCTATACAGAAATGCACATTTCATATCAAGTTGATGGACTGCGAAGTTATTGCATGCTGTAAAAGGAATGAAGAGTCTCACAACCTCAAGTCTTGGAACAGGTGCAAAGATATCCGTGTAATCTATCCCTTCCTCTTATATGTATCCTTGAACTACAAGTCTAGTTTTGTTCCTGATTATCAAACCTCTATCATCCCTTTTATTTCTGAACACCCATTTAGTGCCAATAGGGACATGGTCAGGTGGTAATGGATATAAGTTCCACACCTTTTGCCTCTTGAATTGAAGCAACACCTCTTGCATTGTTTCAACCTAATTGTTGTCTGTTGGATCCAATGAGGCTGGTGCAACCAAAACTACACTTAGAATATTTTGAGTTCAACTGAGCATCACTTTCGAAGCAAAGTAGAAGATCTTTCAAAACTTAAGGATGAAGTACTTCCAAAGGAAGAACTCAGTCTTCTGAGACTAAGTAGTTCTCCTTCCAAAGTACAACACTTGGAAGATTCAAGACAAAGTCTTCTGAAGGAAAAAAGTCATGACGACTTGCTGAAGTCTCAGAGGAAGTTGTCTGTTCCGAAGAATAAATGGTTTCGGAAGAACTTTTTCTTCCGAAGCCATTTTACCTTCGGAAGAACTAACTAAATTGTTACTCCAGGATAATCACACTTGAATCAAATCATGAAGAATTAGATCAAAATATGATAATCACAATTAAAACCCCTTTGATCTTCAATTAGATTGCAAAATATGTGTTTACAAATAATCCCTCAATCTATTGGTCATTCAACCATTATCAACACTAATGACAATTAATCTATTTATAGTCTAGACTAATATTCACTAATTGCACTTAACTCCCTAGACTTAAGCTAATTAATGTAAAATTACATATTAAGCATAAAAATGACTAAAAACCAGATAAAATATATTTTGTTCACATAAAATATATTTATTATAATAAAACTCCTAGTCATCTAAATCTTCAACGTCTCGTCTCGGTTCCTCATCTCGAACGTGTCGAGTTTGACTTTTGTTGACTTTGACCATGACGTTGACTTTTGTTGACTTTCACTGTGTTGATAATATAGACTATCTTTTACAGCTCCAACAATACTCCCCCTTAGTCTATCATTATCAATGTCTTTATGTGAAATCAGCACTGAGAAGTCAACAGTAGAAAGATCTTTAAATTGAAACTTTCTAAATCTGATGAGAAAGATTATTCATCTCATAAGCTCCCCCTATTTATATGCTCCCCCTTTTCGAGTGCATCCTTTGTAAAGATGTTGGAATAACTTTCCCAAATCTCTAATCTTGAGTGCTTCAGAAGATGTGGGAGGAAGATTCCTAGCTCGGTACCTTCTGCAAACTTGAGGAACAGGTTCTCTGATCAGGTACACTGCTCAACTGATGATAGGCCATCACTTAAATCCATAATCTGAAACACATTCTCAAAAACAATCTCGACATTTCTAATTAGATTATTTCATATTAACAAAATAAACCCGTGTTTATCTGTGTGTGAAAAACAAGCGAACCTGTGTTTGTTTATATGCAATTTCTGTGAAATGCATGAAAAATGATAAAATTGTAACAGCATAATATAGAAGACCTAAAAGAATTTTAAAATGAAAATTATTATAATATTATTTTTTATCTATTAATTTTTTCATTTGTTTATATAACCGAGAACTTTGTTGATCATGAGATCACATCCTCAAAATATACCTTAGCACAAAGATGAATTTTAATCATCGACGAGCAATGAGATCACACTGATAAATGAATCTAATCACATTGTTTGAATGAGTTTTGAAATATTCAAACAGATCAATAATGATTGCTGATATGTTTGTCCACTTAAACCCATGCCCTATCTTTTTCAACAAGCAACAGATGATTCGTTAAGGTTCGTTTAAATACTTTAGAAAGCTAGGACCCCACAATCATTTGGAAAAAACCCTCACCCAACCTCAGGATTTCTTGAATTTTGGTACGATCTTTATAGAGCAAGGCTTGTGCATTAACGTGCAAGTGATTACCAACAGAATATGGCATTATATGATGAATTCATCATTTAGATGATTTGACACTACATAGACGAAAATGGTGAGAGCTCTAGGTCTATACTCACGTATAACAAAGGAGATGACCATTTAGTCATGTGCCGATGAGAGCTCCAGGTCAGTACTATCGTACAGCAAAGGAGATCATCACTCCAGGTCAGTACTTCCGTACAGCAGAGGAGATTAGCACAAACACAAGACACATAAATACACCAATCATGGCTCAAAGATATGGTTTATATGATTTGTATCATGGTGGGTGAAAGATCAATTCTCAATCCAATTTTTGTCTGGACTTAGTTTTCGTACAGGCCAAAATGACTGAGTAAATCCAGACGTCCTTAAGCATATATTTTAATATAAATCATTATGCTGTTGTCTACTTTATTCTTCAGGCTGAGTCTACCAAGCATATTATTAAAGAATCTGTTTGTTTTTCTATTATTTGCAATAAAAAATGTAAATCAGGTAACAACATCAGTTACTATCATTTCGCATTTTAAAACGAAAGTCATGCAAAACAAGCATTTCAAGAAGATATACAATCATTTCTCAGTCATCTGAAATCAAGTTCCCAGTTCTCTTTTCATTTTTTATCTTTATGATATACTCTCCCCCTAAATTTTATTTTTGCAAGTCACGTTTTTTTTTTTTTTTATTTTTATTTATTTATTTATTTTTTTATAATTTTTTTAATTTTTTTTATTTTATAATATTGGGTTTGTTGGACCATTATCAAAGATGTTTAACCATTTGAACATGAAAACACAGCGGATTAAAGCCTTAATATTATGATTCATAATCTGAAAATTAAGGTTAATAACTTAACATCAACAAACCCAAGAACATAGGATCGTTTATATGTGTTTGAACTAGCTATCAAGATGAATAAAACAACCATAAACATGTAAAACATACAACCTTTGTAGAGTTGTGAAATCGTGAGATTTGATGAAGAAGAAGCTGCTCTTGAATGACCAAAACACCAAGGATAGGTGTCCTCAAGCTTACATACCCACAAGTGTGATGCAAACACCTCTTATTGCTAGGATTCAACACCAAAATCGCAAGAAACAAGCTACAGAAAACCCTTTTCCAGCCTTGTTTTTCTTCTTTGATGAGAGAAAAATGAGTCTTGCATGTGTGAGAGAGAGAGGGCTGAATTGGAGAGTGTGACTAGTGTAAATGGGGTGTAGTTTCAAGACAACAAAATGACCAAGAATACCCCTAAAGGGGCGGCCGAAATTGTGTTTAAAATAGGTTCCCCCCATTTTAAAGACCCAATTAAATTATGAACTAGTCATATTATTAGTTATATAATTAACCTTTTAAATATATAACTTAAACAAACTCTTATTATTTGATGTTACTTAACAAACTTAAATAACATTACAAATAATGTACATGAACAAAATATCCTTATAAGTTATTCTTTCACACGTACAATTTATTTAGAAAACCCATTTTCTAAATTGGTGTAATGATTTAATTGCATGATCATATCATCAATTAAATACATATTGGTGTTTGCTAAACTTGTTATTGGGTATGACCGACTTGGATCATGACGTAATAACCACATCAATATTCTATGTCTCTTGGGCATAAAGAATCCAACAATCTCCCACTTGCACAAGATTCATAGAAGATAGATGCAAGCAGTAAATACCGCCTAACAACGGTTTACTACCCTTAATACGCATGACTTAGAAGCCATTCAATAACATCATCCCCTTCAAGTATCAAACTTCAAATGATTTAGGTGAATCAATCATTTATCCTTTTGTTACCGATGTCATGTTAAATCCAAGGACACAGAATGATCATTCCTTGTTGATTTAACTTAATCAGGACTTAGACATCTTGCTCTCAACGAATAAGAGGAACAAATTCCATCTTGACTACATACGTTTCTCACAATCACCTTATGTCATACCTAAACATAGCCTTATGTACTGACCCTTATTTCAGAGCAGCGAAGAACTAGCTCAAGGTATAACACTTGGTGAATATCAAAACCCAATATGTATCTTAGGTCAGAGGATACCAAATGATATTCGCCTTTACTCAGATTTACTTATGATCAATCAATAAGATTTCATTTAGTAAGATTTGAGATGCGGGTCAGTCCAATATTTGTATTCCACGAATATATGTGAACCTTGGAGGCAACCAATTGCTCTATATTCATGCCTTATGAATATCCACCAATCCAAGTTCATAATTGTCTTACGTTCATATTTGTTCCCACAAATATGAACGACTACAGACATTTAGTATAATAAACATATTCATGGATATAAACATGCTAAAAGGAACATAACTCAAAATATCGTAAATATATAGATGAGTTAAATATTACAGTTGTTCCATATTTTCAATATTAATACTAAACAGATCAATTCCAATCACTAGAATATCGAAGTCCTAAGGCACAAGTATGACTTTAATGCTTTGCCCTTTTAAGGAGCTTCGTGAATGGATCCGCAATGTTTAGATCAGTGTGAACTTTGCGAATACATATCTTCCCTTTTCAACTTCATCCCTTATGTAGTTGAATCTCCGCTCAATGTGCCTAGTCTTTTGATGAGCACGGGGTTCGTTGATTTGAGCAATCGCACCCTCGTTATCACAAAAGATTTCTAGGAGGTCTTGAATTGTAGAGACCACACCTAGATCGGCGATAAACTTCTTTATCCATGCAGCTTCCTGAGCTGCCAATGAGGCGACTATGTATTCAAATTCTGTAGTGGACAATGCTATCATGTCTTGTTTTGAACTCTTCCAAGACAAAGCTCCTCCATTCATAATGAAGACATACCCTGATTGTGATTGAGAATCATCTCGATCAGTTTGGAAACTCGCATCCGTGTAACCCTTTACAACGAGTTCCTCTTCATCTGATCCGTATATTAGAAACATATCCTTGGTCCTCCTAAGGTATTTCAATATACTTTTAACAACCATCCAATGGCTATTTCCTGGATTCTGCTGATATCTTCTTGTCATGCTTAACGCGCATGACACGTCCGGTCTAGTGCATATCATCGCATACTTGATAGATCCTATAGCAGACGCATATGGGATGTCCTTCATACGATCTTGCTCATCCTTTGAGCTTGGACATTGAGATGCACTCAATATTGTCCCTCTTTGAATAGGTACCATACCTTTCTTAGAGTTTTCCATCTTGAACCTTTTCAAGATTTTATCAATGTATGCACTTTGGTTTAGACCTATCAACTACCTCAATCTATCACTATAGATCTTAATTTCCAAAATATAGGCGGCTTCACCGAGATCTTTTATGGAAAAATAGCTCCCAAGCCAGGTTTAACAACTTCCATTGTTGGAATATCATTTCCAAATAGTAGTATGTCATCAACATACAATATTAAGAATGTAATTACACTCCCACTAGCCTTTTTCTACACACAAGCCTCGTCAGCGTTCTTGATGAAACTAAATTTCTTGATCTCTTCATCAAAATGTTGAATTCAACTTCTCGATGCTTGTTTCAATCCATAGATTGATCTCTTTAACTTGCATACTTTTTAGGATGTTTTGGATCGACAAAACTTTCAGGCTGAACCATATGGACAGTCTCTTCGATAGGTCCATTAAGAAAAGCGGTTTTGACATCCATTTGCCAAATCTCATTGTCATAATGAGCAACAATGGTAAACAATATCCTAATAGACTTTAGCATTGTCACAGGCAAGAAGGTTTCATCATGATCAACCCCTTGATTCTGAGTGAAACCTTTTGCTACAAGTCTTGCTTTGTAAGTATCCAAGTTTCCATGCATATATGTTTTCTTCTTGAAAACCCACTTGCATCCAACCGGTTTGGAGTTAAGCGGAGGGTCAACCAATTCCTAAACTTGGTTGTCATACATGGATTGCATCTTTATGTTCATGGCTTCCAGCCATTTGTCACAATCCAAATTGGACATTGCATCATGGTATGTAGTTGGCTCATCGGAGTCAACTACGTAGCATCCATCCATGAAAAATCCATATCTTTCAGGTGAAATGCTAACTCTACCAGATCGGTGAATGTTTTGTGTGTATTGATCAACCTCTTGATCATCATCAACAACCTCCTGTTGATTGCTAGTGTCAACCAAACATGTATCGGCTTGTGGATCTCGATCCTCATCAAATTCCATTGTTCTATACGTCATTCCTTCCATAAGGAACTTGGCTTCCAAGAACTCTGCCTTTCGAGCAATAAATACCTTTTGCTCTGTTGGATCAAAGAAGTAGTATCCTATATAGTCTTAGGGATATCCAACAAATATACACTTAGTGGATCGACTTTCCAATTTGTTTTGGGTGTTAAGCTTAACATAAGCTTCACAGCCCCATACTTTTAAATAAGATAGCTGTAAGGATTTCTATAAGTCTGATGCAGCGAAAACACTCTTAAGTCTTCCTGCATGCTATACAGAAGAACATGAAGTAGAAATGCTTCGGAAGTTTTACACTTTAGAAATATTCTAAGTGTAAAATCTTCCGAAGCCATGACCAGTATCTTCCGAAGCTAGAAATGAAGTCTTCCGAAGCTTCAAAGACAAAGTCTTCCGAAGCCAAAGAACCAAGACAGATTCTTCCAAAGACTTTTATCACACATGCTTTTATCTGATGTACTTTTTCTATAAAGCTGAACCACTTTCCGCTGCCACTCTGGTTGGTCACCAACTTGCATGAGTTGGTGAAAAGGTCCATGCTTTAGGAAAACTGTACATTGAGGTATTGAGTCTGTGCTTTCTACTTTATGTACCTTTATTGTTTTTGTAATATATAAGGATGTGAGCTATGGCATGTCATAGTCACCAGTCAAAAGGCAATCGACCTTTTGACTCAACATTTGATTTTGTAGTTGTCTAATCTTATGTATCCAGCTGGCTTTCATAGTATGGCCCGCTGTAGGTTGTAGTATATAGTGTCTCAAGTCATGTAACTTAGAATGTATGCAAATGTTTATGCTTGTATACTTGTAACATTGAACTTCAGAAGCAATATACAGCATCCTTGAAAACCAACTACTTGTGTTGTTATCTTGTTTTGTTTCTAAGTTTACTTGTGTTCTTTGCATCATCATAACCAGTTCCCTATTTGATCTGTTAAGTGTTCTTATACACTCTCCTCATTGTGTTATTATGTTTTAAGTGCTACCCTTCACTTGTCCTGCATTTGGTATTAGAGCTTTCCAGGCTCTTGATATAAGATCTCACCATCTTAAGATCCCTCACACACACAAAACACTTAACAAGTCAAATGGCAGCTATTTCTAAAGCTGATATGGAAACCGGTACCATGACCAAGTCCCCACTGATCACTCCTGAAGACTTTGACACATGGTGCATAAGAATGGAAGGCTTTATCAAGTGTCAAGACTCAAGGATGTGGGACTCAGTTGTTAATGATCCTTTCATACCAAGCACTACTTCTGCTACTGGTAATCGTATCATCCCAAAAGATGTGGATGATTACTCATAAGAATACAGGAAAAGAATAGAGCTTGATCAAAGGGCCATGACTTCTCTTCAAACTGCTCTTCCAAACTCCATCTACAGAGGCTTTAAGAAGTGCAAGACAGCTAAAGATTTATGGGATGCACTAAAGCTCATGTATGAAGGATCCAAGGAAACTAAAGAAAACAAGAAGGATCTCTTAAAGCAACAGTTTGAAAACTTCACCTTCAAGGCTGGTGAGACACTGACTCAACAATACTTCAGGTATGTTGAGATAGTGGACACTCTAGTGGATATTGGAGTAACTCTTGAGAATAGGGACATAGTAAGGAAGTTCATGTCTTCTCTTCCTAAACTATGGACACACTATTGTGTTGTGATCAAGAGAACTTCAGACCTTAAGACTCTTACTCTTACAGAGTTGTATGGTATCCTGAGTGTATTCCAGATGGAGATGAATATGCAAAACTCCTCTGGTAACTCCAATAACCAACTGAGTTCAGCTCTTTATGTGGATGAAAGGGAAAGCATTGAACCACAACATCAAATGCTATGCTACCCTGACAACTCACAAAAGGGGCCTTTCATCACCTTCCCAGAGACACCAAGAGAAAGCTACACTCAAGGAAGTCCCTTCCAAGAGACGAGTTCTTCTCATGCCTTTTTCTCAGCTGGTGAAACCTCTGGAAACTTTCTCTTCACTCTTGAAGACCTGGACTGTATCCATCCAGATGATCTGGAGTATATGGAGATAGTTCAGCAAATGGCTCTTCTCACTCACAGGGACAAGAAGTTCTACAAGAGGACCGGTGAAGGGTAGCACTTACAACACAATAACACAATGAGAAGAGTGTATAAGAACACTTAACAGATCAAATAGGGAACTGGTTATGATGATGCAAAGAACACAAGTAAACTTAGAAGCAGAACAAGATAACAACACAAGTAGTTGGTTTTCAAGGATGCTGTATATTGCTTCTTAAGTTCAAAGTTACAAGTATTCAAGCATAAGCATTTGCATACATTCTAAGTTACATGACTTGAGACACTATATACTACAACCTACAGCCGACCATACTATGAAAGACAGCTGGATACATAAGATTAGACAACTATAAAATAAAATGTAGAGTCAAAAGGTAGATTGCCTTTTGACTGGTGACTATGACATGTCATAGCTCACATCCTAATACATTAAAAAATGATAAAGGTACATAAAGTAGAAAGCACAGACTCAAGACCTCAATGTACAGTTTTCCTAAAGCATGGACCTTTTCACCAACTCATACGAGTTGGTGACCAACCAGAGTGGCAGCGGAAAGTGGTTCAGTTTATAGAAAAAGTCTGATAAAAGTCTTCGGAAGAATCTGTCTTGGTTCTTTGGCTTCGGAAGACTTTGTCTTTGAAGCTTCGGAAGACTTCATTTCTGGCTTCGGAAGATATTGGTCTTGGCTTCGGAAGATTTTACACTTAGAATATTTCTGAAGTGTAAAACTTCCGAAGCATTTCTACTTCATGTTCTTCTGTGCAGCATGCAGGAAGACTTAAGAGTGTTTTGGCTGCATTAGACTTATAGGAATCCTTACAAACTCCCCCTAGGCTGATGCTACCAAAACACTTGAAGATTTTCTGCTGTTCACAGTCCTCAACATGATCACGACCATTCCTTTCTTCATTGGAGGGTCAGGATCACTCAGACTTAGAAAATATCTTCTCATGTCAAAAAGATCATGTAGAGGTAAATTGAAGAGGTCTTCCCAAGAGTAGACATTCTCTTCACCTTGATCTCTGACTACATGCCACCTTTCTGGATTGGTTGAATAAGTCCACGATAAGATGGGTTTTCTTGATGCAAGAGGAGTCGTTTGAATTGAAGGTGATTGGGCTTCCTCTTCTTGCACTTCCTTAGGATGTTCTAATTCACCCTGAGGATCAGAGGATGTTGACTTTGACTTCTTCTTCTTCTTTGACTTTGGTTTAGAAGCCATCCTCTTCTTCTTCTTTGCAGTCTTTAACTGAGAAGACTGGCCTGCAGCACCTTGTTGATGAATTATGTCTTCCTCAGTTGGGAGTTCCTCCCTCACAGGTTCAGAAGGAGAGGGAGTTTGACCCTGTTGTGCGTTAGATGATGAGGCTGGCCTTCGACCTTGTTGTGGGTCAATAGATGAAGAGGCTGGCCTTTGACCCTGCTGTGGATCAGAAGATGAAGCAGGAGGTTCAGTTTGTGTTATATCATGTTGTACAAACTTAACCTCTACTTCAGGTGGAGCTTGACTTGGAGGAGTGTGTAAGTCAACAAGCTCTCCACTCTTGATCTTCTGCTTGATTACCCTGATATGCTCATCCATAGTGGATAGAGCCATAGGGCCAAGTCTCCTTCCGGAGAATCCGTACCGCTTCAAGAAGCTCATCATTCTTTGTCTATCAGCATACTTTTTCAAGTTCTTCTGAATGAGAGCTATTGACTTTGCAGCTTCTTCCCTTAGCTTTTTCCTTGTTGACGTTTTCTCTTTGAGTACTTAAAGTTCAAGTTGTTTGAGATACTCAAACTCAATGTACTCATAGGACAAGGAAGAAGTGCTGCTGCCTGGTAGAAGCCTGTAGCACTCAGGTAGTTTATCATCCTTTGTCTATCTATTTCTTTATTTACCTGAGGTTCTTATGTAGCAGCCACAGCCTCTTGAACAGGGCTTTCTTGAACTGGTGAGAGAGTGGGATGTTGGACCAAAAGAACCAATGAGCCAGATCAGAAAAACCTTTAAGTACCACAAGACATCACAACAACTGCTGAAGGCATCATCAGCTCTTTGCCAAAGACTGAGGACTTCATCAGCTGAAGACTAAAGTGCTGAAGATCAACAGCTGAAGACTAAAGTGCTAAAGACTTCAACAGCTGATGACTAAAGTGCTGAAGACTTCAACAGCTGAAGACTAAAGTGCTGAAGATCAACAGCTGAAGTACAAAGACTGAAGACAAAGACTGAAGACATCAGCTGATGACAACAACTGAAGATATCAGCTGATACAACAACTGAAGTTCAAGTCTGAAGTCCAAGTACTGAAGCCTTCAGACTTTGTCACAACAGCTGAAGAAGTATTCTTCAGTTGTTGTGATGGTTTCCCTTTCAGTCTTTTCTTTTCAGTAGTTTCTTTTGTATTTCAGTACTTGTAAAACGACTGAAGAGCATGTTCTTCAGTGGTTATAGTTTCAGTAGTTTCTTATCAGTAGTTGTAGTCATAGTTAACACTTAGGCTTTTTGTAAGAAGATGTCAGCTATTTGACATCTTTAGTAGTTGTGTTAACTCTTCAGTAGTTGTGTTCATTTCAGTAGTTTGTTAAATAACAGTTAGATGTCACTGTCAAGTGGCATCAGCTGACGTCACCAAGTGGCATCAGCTGACGTCACCTTTCCCTATAAAAGGAAAGGTGAGATCCGCTGCAAACTCGTGTGTTCTTGTTATAATTTGCTTAATTCGTGTGCTAATTCCGCTGCAAACTAAATCTAATTGATCAAACTAGATGCTGAGATCCTTTCAAATGGTATTAGAGCTGGTTAATCATTGATCGATTTAACAATTGATCATTGAAACTGCTCCTTTTGCTATCTACGTTTGATCGAATTAGCAAATTTTGCAAGAATCGGTTATAGAGATTGAGTTTCTGCTGCTTCTGGTCAATCAATTTGTGGTTTACGTGGTTTTAAGCTAAATTTGTTTTGTTTACCTTAAATTTGCTTGAAATCTAAAATGGCGACACCAACAAATGATCCTCATAATACTGGCTCCTCAACAAAGCCTCCGATGATTGTACGAGTGAGTATAACATATGGCAACGTCGTATGATTCATCACCTGTCTATCAGCAGTGCTGGTTGTTGGAAGTCAGTGGTGCATGGACCATACAAGCCTATGGTGAGCGTTCCTGAATCAAATGAGAGGTTTTCGAAGAAACCTGATCAATATTCGGACGAAGATCTAAAGCTGTTCGAAATTGATGCTAAAGCCCATGGAATTCGGGCCATGGCACTACCTAATGAAATCTATTTAGGGCTCATGCATCATGAAACTGCTCATGATCTATGGGTTGCTCTGAAGGAACAATTCGGAGGAACTGATGAGGTCCTAGCAAACACTAGGGAAATCCTTGCCCAACAATACAAGACATTCTCTCATAGGAAGGTTGAGACTTTGACTCAACAGTTTGAGTGATTCTCTTGTCTGATTTCTAAGCTGAAAATGGTTAAACAAGAGTATTCAAACAGCCAGATGAAAAACCGATTCCTCAGATCCCTGCCTGAGAGATGGGACACATACCCTATTGTCCTACGCTCTAGTGCAAATCTGAGCACTCTATCTGTCACCCAACTTCATGGGAAACTGCTTACATTTGAAAGAGAGACATAACAGAAAAGGAAGTTGTCATCATCTGGCAAGCTCACTGATGACTTTGTATCAGGCAATACTGCACTGATAGGTCAAGAGCCAGAATATGTTGCATCAGAGAGTGCCTATGATGAGCATATTGATTTCTCTACCAATTCTAAACATGCTTTTGTTGGTGTTGATGGTAGTTCAGGAGGTAGCGGTGATAACTTGTGTTTTTTGATGGAGGATCTGAAGGGCATGCCAGATGATGATCTTGAAGAGATGGATATTTTGAGTCAAATTGAAATGATAAATATCAGATCTCAAAAGTTCTACAAGAGAACTGGCAGGAAATTTCCTGGTCTCTCTGGCAAAACCAAAGTTGGTTTTGACAAGAGCAAGTTGAGGTGTCACAAGTACCATAGGCTTGGACACTTTGCTAGAGAGTGTAGTTCATCTGGATCTAACACCTCTGTACCCTTTGTGACCTTCCTAAGCAATAGCTCCCAGAACAAAGGGCAACATTCCACCAGTTCTGGTCATCCATCACCAGCACAATCATCACCTGCATACTTTGTTCCTCAAAGTCCTATGCCATACCCATACCCCTGCTACTACATGCCTCAGCCAAGTCTAGTTCAAGCACCTATTGCTCATCAACCACATGCTCTTCCTGAGCCTTAACAATCCCAATCTCATCATCAAACCCAACCTCAACAACACAGCTTCTTCACCCCAGGAGTTGTTGACTGGAGCAATTTACCAGATGATTTATCTGGTCATGACCAACTATTTCCTGGTGCTAGTCAACATGGTGGTGATAATCCTTTTGGGAACCTTGCTGTCATGGCCCTAGAGTCTACTGATGGTTCATCCTCCAATGCTTCATCACAGGTATCTTCTGAGGCCAAAGCCAAGCTATGTTCTGAATCATGCATAGCCATATTTGCTTCTATTAGAGAAGAAATGTAGCTTTAATTGATAAAAATCTTGAGCTAGAGCAAACCCTTTCCAAAAGAAAAGCTGAATTTGAGTTTGTGCTTAAGGATAAAAATGATGAGATTTATAAACTTAAATGCCAAATCACAGATGATAAGGCTAGGGAAGAGGTACTTTTAGAGAAGTACAGAGACCTCAAGGAAACACTTGCAGCTGCCCAGGTAGAGTGTGATCGCTGGGTACAATCTTGCAAGGGTTTTTGAAATGCTTCTGAGTAAGCAATCAGCTCCCAATGTGAAGTTTGGCATTGGTTATAATCACACTGCTCCTCCTACATATTTTACTTCCAGAGTAGAAGTAGAATCTAATGGAGAAAGCAATAACCAATCCTTCTCATCATGTGACCTACTATCTGATACAGCATCATCAGAGGTTGAAGTCAGCATTAATTCCTCATAAAACCAATCAGCTGATGCTAAAACAGCTGATGGTTCAAATGTTGACAGTCACATGATCAAAAAGTTGATCAACTCAGGTGTTGTTTCTCAAAGTATTGAAAGTACTGAAGAGCAAGTAATAACACCTGAAGATCAAACCCAAACTACTGCAAGTACTGAAGAGAAGAAAACTGCAAGTAGAAAGGGTTTGAAAACTACTGAAGAAGATATCAGGAAAGCAAGTACTGCAAGGAAGAAAACTGCAAGTACTAATAGCAAATTGCTGAAGAACAGTCTTCAGTAATTTCATCTTCTTCAGTAGATGATCAACCAAAGATGAAGAAGAAGCCATGTGAAATATGTGGCTTGTTCGATCATCTCACTGATGATTGCTGGTATAAAAGGGGATCCAAACTCAATCAAAATGAGAACATTAAAAAGAAAATGAATAAAATGAAAAATGAGTTTGAGACAAAGTTTGTACCAGCAACATCAAAACCTGAAACCCCAAAGTCCAAAAAGAAATTCAAAAAGAATGAAGGGTTAATCAGGCAACAGCTGAGGTTGCTCAAAAGAAGATGGTTCAACACAGCAATCCATCAAATTCAAGCACTAATGTGTCTGATGAGCTGAAGGATTTATCACAAAATTAGACATAACTTGTTATGATGGTTCAACATCTAATGGGGAGAGTTAACCAATTAGATGCTCCTGTGTTGAAACCACAGAAAAGGAAATCCAAGCCAAAGGAATCCTCTTCCACACCATCTCCCTTACCTCAGGCTGTTACTCATAACAACCAAGTTAGTGTAACATCTGTTGATGAGAACAGACCCAAAACCAAAAAGGTTTGGGTCTCAAAAACTAACTGATTTATTGTGAATGCAGGGTTCTTCAACATGCCAAAGAAGCATCTGGTATGTAGACAGTGGAGGATCCATGCATATGACAGGGAGCAGCTCTCTTCTTCATGACTACTCTCAAGAAAAGAAGGGGTTTGTCTCTTTTGGCAAAGATGCTAAGGGTTACATCATCGGCAAAGGCTTTGTTTCCAATAGGGAAATAAGGTTTGATGATATTAACCATGTAGAGAATCTCAAGTATAACCTCTTGAGTGTCAGTCAAATGTGTGATAAAAGCCATGTTGCTCTTTTCACTAGTCAGAACTGCAGGATTCTGTCATCCAAAGTTCTGAGTTTGATTGACAAGGTGTTGGATGATCATACTCTCCTGAAGGCCAACAGGACAGGAAGAGTATATGCCTTAGATCTTTCCAAGAGAATAGATCTAAAAGGCCATCCTTGCCTATTCTCCAAGGCTTCTCCTCAGGAATCTACTCTATGGCATAGAAGGCTAGGTCATGTGAATTTTAAAAACATGAACCAGCTGATACACCATGGTTTAGTAAGAGGGTTGCCTATGAAGGAGTTCAAATGTGAAGACAACTGCACTGCTTGTTTAAAAGGGAAACAACACAAAGTCTCATTCATTCCAATAGAAGAACCAAAGTCCAATGCCTGCTTGCAACTATTGCACATGGATCTTTTTGGTCCTGTCAGAGTGATGAGCATGGCAAAGAAGAAATACTGTCTGGTAATTATGGATGATTACTCCAGATTTGTATGGACCTTCTTCTTGCACTCCAAAGATGAAGCTGCAATAGCTATTATGAACTTTGTGTTATATGTGGAGAAGCAGTATTCCCTTCCAGTCAAGTGTGTGAGGAGTGACAATGGCACAGAGTTTAGAAATCACACACTTGATGACTTCTACCTGTCAAAGGGAATCAAAAGGCAGTTTAGCATTCCAAGAACTCCTGAACCAAATGGAGTGGTTGAAAGAAAGAACAGGACCCTCATTGAAGCTGCAAGATCAATGTTGGTTGACTCAGGATTGCCACTTACATTTTGGGCTGAAGTTGTCAACACAGCTTGCTATGTGCAGAATCGAGTATTAGTGAATCAGAGGTTGATGAAGACTCCTTATGAAGTACTCCATCATTTGGCCCCTTTGATTTCCTTCTTTAGAGCCTTTGGGTGTCCCTGTTTCATTCTCAACACAAGCAATCCACTCCAGAAGTTTGAATCAAAGGTGGATGCAGGGTATTTTGTTGGTTATTCATCAACTTGCAAGGCATACAAACTTTTCAACTGTAGAACAAAGATGGTTGAAGAGACTTTGCATGTGAAGTTCAATGAATCTCCAAAGGACAAGATTCCACAAAACCCTATGGAGTTATTTGATTTGGATATACTGCAATATGTTCCTTATCAAGCTCCAGCTGTTGTTCCTGTCAACAGTTCTCTATCTGGTGGTACTGATGATGATATAGCCAGTACTCACCTTTTCAGGTTTAGTGACCAACTGCCTGAGTCATCTAAACCTGATGCTCCTGTAGCTTCAGCATCTCCATCCATAACAAATGCTGATGAGATTTCTGAATCCTCTACTTTATTTGAGTTGCCATCTCCTACATGGTTTCAAGAATCTGCATCACCATCTATTGCTGCTGAAGGTCCTACAAACACTTGCCAAGATCTAATTGTTTATCAAGAGCTGAAGAATCACCCAATGTCTCAAATCATTGGTGATATCAATGCTGGAGTCTCAACCAGAAGTCAATTGTCTAATTTCTGCTTCTATGCTCTCTTCATCATTCAGCAAGAGCCAAAGAACTACCATGTTGCCTTAAGAGACAATGGATGGGTTGAAGCAATGCAGCTTGTGCTTCTTCAGTTCAAAAAGAAGCAAGTGTGGGAGCTTGTTCCTTTACCCCAAGGTAAGTGTGCAATAGGCACTAAATGGGTGTTTAGGAATAAAACAGATGAAAAGGGCCAAGTTCTTAAGAACAAGGCCAGGCTGGTTGTACAGGGGTTTGCACAAGAAGAAGGCATCGATTATGATGAAACCTTTGCCCCTGTAGCCAGACTGGAGGCAATTAGATTGTTCTTAGCTTATGCTGTCTTTCACAATCTTAAAGTTTTTCAAATGGATGTCGAAAGTGCCTTTTTATATGGTAAAATAAAAGAGGAAGTTTATGTGTGTCAACCACCAGGTTTTGAGGACAATAAACATCCTGAAAAGGTGTATAAGCTTGATAAGGCTCTTTATGGGCTGAAACAAGCTCCTATAGCCTGGTATGAAACATTGTCTAACTTTCTTCTTCAAAATAATTTCACTAAAGGCTCCATAGATAAAACTTTATTCATTAAGAAAGTAGGGCAGCATAAGCTACTTGTTCAAATTTAGGTTGATGATATAATTTTTGCATCTTCTGATCCACAGTTGTGTGATGAATTTACAAACTTAATGTAAAAGAAGTTTGAAATGAAAGAGTTCTTTCTAGGTTTGCAAATCAAACAAAGGACTGATGGAATCTTCATTCATCAGAAGATCTTTTGAATAAGTTTAATTTACAAAACTGTAAGCCCTGTACTACTCCCATGAGCTGCACCACACAACTGCATGTTGATCAGAAAGGTAAAGCGGTTGATGAAACCCTTTACAGATGTATGATTGGGTCCTTGATGTACCTTACAGCTTCTAGACCAGACATTATGTTTGCAACATGTGTTTGTGCTAGATTTCAGGCTGCACCTAAAGAATCCCATTTGATTGCAGTCAAAAGGATCTTTAGATATTTGCAAGGTACCCAATCACTAGGTCTTTGGTATTCTACTGGGCATTCTTGCAAATTAGTTGCTTTCTCTGATAGTGACTATGCAGGGTGCAAAGTCACCAGAAAATCCACTTCTGGTGGATGCCAATTCCTAGGCAATTGTTTAGTTTCTTGGCAGAGTAAGAAACAAACTTCAATTGCTACATCCACTGCTAAAGCTGAGTACATTGCGGCTACAAATTGTACATCCCAGGTACTCTGGCTTCAGAATCAACTATTGGATTATGGCATTACAGAGACTAAGACTCCATTACTAATGGATAGTGCTTCAGCTCTTTGTATTGTTAAGAATCCAGTCCAGCATTCTAGGACCAAACATATTAAGATCTGACATCATTTTATAAGAGATTGTTATGAAAAAGGTCTGATTGATCCAAAGTTTGTGGCTAGTGCTGATGAGCTTGCAGATATATTTACTAAGCCTTTAGATAGTGCCATATTCCAAAATCCGGTACTAAGGTGTGGTATGCTGCAGCTAGAATAATTTGACTAATACTGATGCTCTCAGCTCACAAGTACTGATGAGCATTAGTATGTAAAAGTCAAAAATATGTACTGATGAGTCATTTAGTCTTCAGCATTTTCATAACTACTGAAGACGAAAATACTTCAAAGTACTGCAGTACATTATTTGTTAAAAACAACTGATGTAGTTACAACTACTGATGTCGTTATAACTACTGATGTATATTTTTCAAACAAATAAGTACTGAAGAACAAATTTTGTTCACAAGTACTGATGTGTAATCTTACACATAAGTACTGAAGATAATATTTGTTTACAAGCTCTGAAGAATAATTTATTTCATCAGATCTTATGAACATCTGTCCATAAGAGCTGAGGAATAAATATTCACAAGAGCTGATGGCCAATGAAACATCTGACAGTCAGCCAAAGAGCTGATGAGTAAATGTTAAGGTCAGAATGAAACAACCGAATTGACCAATAGCTGATGAGTAATTTTACTCTTCAGCTGATTTCAACTTCTGCTGTTTCATTTCCAAACAGCTGAAGGACAAAACCATGTCTTCAGTAGTTTTACAACTACTGATGACTAACACCAAGTCCTTAGTTGTTTACAACACCTGAAGCCAAAACCATGTCTTCAGTAGTTTACAACTACTGATGTCAGTAGTTTACAACTACTGATGACTAACACCAAGTCTTCAGTTGTTTACAACGTATGAAGATGAAAACCATATCTTCAGTAGTTCTCAACTACTGATGATTAATAACAAGTCTTCAATTGTTTATAACGTCTGAAAGCAAAACCATGTCTTCAGTAGTTTACAACTACTGATGACTAACACCAAGCTTTCAGTCATTTACAACCTTTGAAGGTTAAAACCATGTCATCAGTCGTTTCAAACAACTGATGACTAACACCAAAACCTTCAGTCGTTTCATTTCAGCTATTTCATAACCATTATAAATACCCAACCCTAACTTCAGAGTTTTTCATTCTTTCATAACCTAACGTTCAAAAGCTCTGAAACCTCTCTCCTAACATTAATGGCGACCATGCAGCTCAAACCCAGACACAACTGTGTTGCCTACCTTACCAAATCACCATTCTGGACCAAGTTCGACAATGCCATTGATCTCATGGTCCATTCCTCATACAAAACGGCCTTTCTACTAAATCCGACCATATACGCTGAATCATTACACCAGTTCTGGAAGAACGTCACCCTCACTGGGGAGAATGACACCGAGGTCTCTCTCCGGTCGTTCGTCAATAACCAACAGGTGGTCATCACTCCTGAAATCCTTTGCCAAACCCTAATCCTGGATGATGCCACCTTCCCCACTGGATATCCAAAGGGCACCACTGATCTATCCTTTGCCCACCATGGATACCAGGGTGAGCTCAGTGCTTCTACCATCCTCAACAAGCATCTCCATGACGCGGAACGCCTTATATTCCACATGGTGAATGTCTGCTTAGCCCCAAAAACCTCTTCATGGGACCAAATGTCCTCCCGGTGGTAGCAGGTATTATTCTCTATCCTTGAACAACAACCATTAAATTTTTCTGAAATCATATTTTTAGAACTCAAGGATATGTCCTCAAAACCAATTGCTAACCGATGGATATTATATCCATGGTTCATAATGGCCATCATAGAGAATCAACTGAAAGCTGAGGGACTAGTTGGTCTCGGGGTCCCTGCTATGGCTGTATTCCCTGAGGTATACTCCAGGCACAACTCTAACCCCACACTCAAAAAGGCTGCCAAGCTGCGAAAACCCATGCAGCTGGAACCCACAGCCTCCACCTCCAAATCGAAAGTCCCCACCAAACCCAAACACAAGAACTTCAGTCATCCTCTCAACACAAAGGTAGGAAGTAACTGCTGGCAGTATTCTCCTAGCAGTTACCATGGCTCCACCAACCACAACCGCTCAGGCATCCTCTCAACAGGATCCTGATGCAACCATATTATAACATCCGGTTTCTAAATCCGGACTTGTAACTGTATTATAGTTATGTTTAGTTAACTAAGTTGAGTTTGTTTGATTGTTTTGGTTTTCAGTATTATGACTTGCATGCAAATGAACTTCAGTCGCACCCCTTACGTCTGATTGAGACTCAATCGCACGAATAGTAGGTGTATGAGCTTCAGTCGCACGATTCAACCGTGCGAATGGTTCAGTCGTACGATTGGAGGTGAGGCGGTTAAGTTTTAGGTGTGGATAAGTAAGGCAGTGCAGAGGGTTCAAAAGCAGATTTCTATCTGCATCTACTCCATTTTCTTGTTCCCTTCACACTCAAATACCCCTTTTCCCATGAAATTGACCAAGATAACTCCATTTTGCGAAGTTTTGTGATGTCACGGATCAATCTTGATATGTTATAAGCTGTGAATATGATTGAATTTGATCCAATAACATGTTTTAAATCATTGATTTGGTCTGGTTCTTTTCTAAGTTTAAATCCAGGAATTCGGATCCGAGTTTTTGTGAAGTTTTGATAAAATAACGATCTGAAACCATTGCAAATGATGTGTATATGATCTGTTTTGAATATAACATGATTTGGGTGGGTAAAACTCAAATTTTGAGTAAGTTTGGATCAAAAACGTAAAGAACACAACTGCTGATCCGTTTCAGACGAATGGGCTCAGTCGCATGCCTCAGTCGTGCGAATGAGAGTCTAGTCGTGCGACTGAGTGCGAATAGAGGTTCAGTCGTGCGACTGAGAACCCAGTCGCCTGGTTAGAAGACCGAATGAAGACGAGTGAACACTGGGTATGAATGAAAACTCAGTCGTGCAAATGAATGGCTAGTCATACGACTGAAGGTTCATTCGCCTTGGTGTTCATCCGCATAGGTCCAGTCGCATGAGTGCTCATTCGCATAAGTGTTCATTCGCATAAAGGTCCTGTTTGAGAATAGTTTACTGAATCAAGGTTTATTACTTTAGATATACCTTGATTAGAGGAAGGACTAGTTACCTCGTGTACGTGGATTGTGTAGATTGTTGTCAGGAAGTTGATAAGGTGAGCTCTAAGCCCTTTTCAAATGTTTGGTTTTAACATTCGGACTAGCACACATATGATGATAAATGAATTAAATGTTTTAGCGCCAGAACTGTGATATTGATGTTTATACATTTCTAACAGCTTGTGAGGCTGTTAGGGTAAAGTTGGGATGATGAGTGGTTGGGATAATGAATGGCTATCTGAACATTGTTAACCATTACGTGATGGTAATGATTCCAATGGGTCAGATAGGTTTTAAAGAATGATCATTTGAACATTGTTAATCATCACGTGATGGTGATGATTCCAATGGGTCAAATGGGGGTTAATGATAAATGAAAAATGTGTTAAAACTGGTGCTAAAAAAAAGAATGTGTGGGGTGTAAATTAATGTGATAATATTGGCAATAAGTAAAAGAAATGTTTTAATGTGATAATCTGGTGTAAATCTCAACAGGCCAGTTAGGGTAAGATGCCTGGGTGTATAGACTGTACAGTGAGAAAGGAGTGATGACGATCACTCAGCTTTGTGAACATCTTGTGGTGACGACCCTAGATGATTAATTTGGCATCCTACTGGATGAGAGATAATAATTACAGTTTCTAGATGTGGGAAACTGACAGTTTCTAGATGTGGGAAACTGACGTCCGGTGGGACGAGGCCGGTGGGACAAAGTAATGATAAAGTGGATTTAATTATATTACCAATATCAATATGATTTTTGTATGTGATAAAATGTTGTTAATGTTTTGATGAAAATTTAGAACTCACCAGTTTATCTGTTTTTTGAGTGTGTTGTGTGTGTGCTAGGTAAGGAAGGGACCTCTAATAGTAGAGGAAAGCAAGTATGAGCTGAACAAGGATGCTATCCCGGAGTAGCTGCTGGCATAGGGTGTAGGACCTATTAATAATGTAAATAGGAAGATGTATAATTAAATACAACTATATGTAAAAAAAATGTGTTTTAAAAGTTGGGTTAATATGTAATGTTGTTTAGTCTTCCGCTATAAATATAAAGCTCTGATTTGTCTTTAAAAATATTAATCCAACTATGTGACGTGCCTCCGGTGCTCTGCCGAGTTTTAGGGCATCACAAGTTGGTATCAGAGCAGTAGTTAAAGGGATCTAGTGTCTTTATAACTAGACTTTAACTAGAAAATAGATATGCCAGCAGGGATAGCTAGATAGAATTGTTTATTAAAACAAGAGAAGGTGATGGGACGAACATGAGAAGGAGTAACGAGAACAGTAAAAGTAAAGTAAACAATTAATAGTACTTGGCCAACATTATTAATAATTTACTTTACTTATAGTATTCTGGTTATATACTTACATGCGAGTACCAAATAATCCTGACCTCGTTTTAATAGGTTATGGCTGATAGGGAGAGTGAAAGAATGTAAGGTGGAACCTCGAAAAGAAATGTTGATGAAAGCACAGAGGTGCTCAGTAAGACGAGACAGCAATTTCGCAATGCAATTGCTGAGGAGGTTCGTAAGGCCTTGAATGTAGTAAGACCTGATGAAAATAGGAATGTTGATAAAGCTGAGAGGTCTAGTGAAAGAAAGGGAGTTACGTATAGTCAGTTTAAAGAATGTAATCCTCCACCGCTTTCTGGGGCCATGGATGTGGTAGCCACTTATAAATGGCTTCGTGAAATGGAAGCCGTGATGAAATTGAGTGAATGTAGGGAGGATCAAAAAGTGAAGTTTGCAGCCCACTCGTTTGTGGGTGAGGCTTTGTATTGGTGGGATACGATATCCAAACGTTAGGCGAGGAGGCTACTGACAAAATGTTGTGGCCTGAATTTAGAAAGTTAGTGTCGGATAAGTTCTGTCTGAAAGGTGAGATGGATCGAATAGATATGAGTTTCCTGCAGTTTCAGGCAGGTAATATGTCCCATTGGGAATACACGTCTTAGTTTGAAGATATGTATCAAGAAGTTTATGGTAGTGATGTTGCTCCTGATGAAAGTAAAAGGAAATGTGAAGAGCCTGCAGTGCTGAGAACATTCGAGAGTCTAAGTTTTCAAAAGAAAGGTAGGTTTCGAAGGGGTCAATTTCAAAGGAATGTCAGAAGTGAGCTGCCACGTTGTTGGAAATGTGGCAAGTTACATAAGGGAGAATGTATGATTGGTAGTAGGACTTGTCTTAAATGTGGAAGGTTAGGACATTATGCTAATGAATGTAATAAAAGCCCTCGTAGATGTTATGAATGTGGAGAAACGGGGCATATTCGAAGTGAATGTCCAAAATTAGCAGTTAAAAGGCCTGAAACGATTAGATCGATGAAAGGGCCAGGAGAAGGGTCGAATGTGGCTAAGGGACGAGTGTATTCTATGTCAGCTAGTGAGGCTAAAGCTTTGCCAGATGTAGTCTCAGGTACGTTTCTAGTAAATGGAATTCCAGCTAACGTGTTATTTGATTCTGGTGCAAGTGGAAGTTTCGTATGTGTTAATTTTTGCCCTATGCTTGCATGTGAAATTCAACCATTAGAGGTAGCTTTTATAGTGGAAACTGCTAATGATAGATCTGTGATGATTAGTAGTATGATTGATGGTTGCTTTATTGAACTAAAGGGATATAGATTGCCTGTTACACTATATCCTATGGTATTAGGAGGGTTTGATGTAGTTTTGGGTATGGATTGGTTGGCAAACCATGAAGCCCATATTGTATGTAATAAGAAGCTAATTCAGTTAAGAGCATCGGATAGGAAAACGATTAATGTATATGGTGATAGAGAGGAGTCAACTGTGAAAATAGTATGTATGATGAAAGCTGATAAGTTAATGAGCCGCGGATGTGTATCTTATTTAGTATATGTGATCGATGCCCAAAAGCCTATGAAAAAGATAGAGGACATTCCTGTGGTTAGAGATTTTATAGATGTGTTTGCAGAGGAATTACCGGGTATTCCTCCAGATCGTGAAGTTGAGTTTAGAATTGATCAAGTACCGGGTGCTAAGCCAGTGGCTAAGTCACCTTATAGACTAGCTCCATTGGAATTGAAGGAATTAATGAAGCAGACTGAAGATTTGTTAGAAAGAGGTTTTATTAGACCCAGTTCTTCCCCGTGGGGTGCTCCAGTGTTGTTTGTAAAGAAGAAAGATGGGAGTATGCGTATATGTATTGATTACAGAGAACTAAACGAGTTGACAATAAAGAATAAGTATCCACTCCCACGAATAGATGATTTGTTTGATCAGTTACAGGGAGCCAATTGGTTTTCTAAGATAGACCTTAGTTCGGGTTATCATCAGCTGAAAGTTAAAGAAGAAGATATACCTAAAACAGTGTTTCGTAAACGTTATGGTCACTATGAATTTTTGGTTATGTCTTTTGGGTTGACAAATGCACCTGCTGCTTTCATGGACTTGATGAATAGGGTATGCAAGCCAATGTTAGATCGATCAGTAATTGTGTTTAGTGATGATATATTGATCTATTCAAAGATTGAGGGAGATCATGCCTGCCATCTTCGTGAAGTGTTGGAAAGGTTGAGAAAAGAAAAACTCTATGCAAAATTTTCAAAGTGTGAGTTTTGGTTGCGGGAAGTACAGTTTTTAGGACATGTGATCAATGTAGAAGGTATTTTAGTAGATCCTGCCAAGATTGAAAGAGTAACGAAGTGGAGTCCTCCAAAGACGCCATCTGAAATCAGTAGTTTCTTGGGTCTGGCTGGTTATTATAGAAGGTTTACTCAGGATTTTGCCAAAATTGCATCCCCGTTAACGAAGCTGACGAGGAAGAATGAAGGATACGTATGGGGACCAGAACAAGAAAATGCATTTCAAGAACTGAAGTAGAAATTAATTCGATCACCAGTGTTGTCGTTGCCAGATGGAAATGAAAATCTAGTAATCTATTCAGATGCTTCGTATCAAGGTTCAGGTTGTGTATTGATGCAGAAGGGGCGAGTAATAGCTTATGCTTCCAGACAGTTAAAGGACCATAAGAAGAATTATCCAACACATGATTTGGAATTAGCAGCCGTGGTATTTGCTTTGAAGATATGGAGGCATTATTTATATGGGACGAAATGTACGATTTACACGGATCATAAGAGTTTGAAATATTTCTTTGATCAGAAAGAATTAAACATGCACCAGCGGAGATGGCTAGAATTAGTAAAAGATTATGATTGTGAAATACTTTACCATCATGGTATAGCAAATGTAGTTGCTGACGCGTTAAGCAGAAAGAATGAACATCCTCCGATTCGAGTTAAGTCATATAAGTTAGTGATAACCCCAGATTTTATGCATCAGTTACGGGAAGCTCAATTAGAAGCATTAAAGGAGGAGAACTTGAAACGAGAATGATTGAAAGGTCAAACAATAGATCTGGAAGAAAATAGTTTTGGGGTTAAGACAAAATGTGGTTGTATGTGGGTTCCGATTAAGATGAGAGAGTTGGTGCTAAATGAAGCTCATAAATTCAGATACTCTATACATCCTGGTGCTACTAAGATATATAAAGATTTGAAACAAGAATATTGGTGGCCCGGTATGAAGTTTAATATGATGCAGTATGTGAATAGGTGTTTGACGTGTCTTCAGGTTAAAGCTGAGCATCAAAGCCATATGGTAAGCTTCAACCTTTAGAGATTCCAAAATGGAAGTGGGAGGAGTTGACAATGGATTTCATAACAAAGCTTCCGCGTACAGCTAAGGGTTATGATACCATTTGGGTCATAGTGGATAGATTGACACGTAGCGGGCATTTCTTACCAATCAAGGAGACGTATAACTCTGAGAAGTTAGCAGAATTGTTTATTCAAGAAATTATTGCTCGTCATGGGGTACTATTATCTATTGTGTCGGATAGAGATACACGTTTTACTTCAAGGTTTTGGAGAAAATTTCATGAAGATATGGGTACACGTTTATTACACAGTACATCTTTTCACCCAGAAACTGATGGGTTGACTGAAAGGACTATCCAAACAGTTGAGGATATGTTGCGGGCTTGTGTATTAGATTTTGGTGGTAGCTGGGATAGTCATTTGCCATTAGTTGAATTCTCCTACAATAACAGTTATCATTCCACAATTGGGAGAGCCCCTTATGAGATGTTATATAGCAGAAAGTGCAGGAGTCTGATATGTTGGGGAGAGATTGGGCAGAAAGAATTGGGTAGTTTGGAAATTGTACAGGCTACAAATGAGAAATTGGATCAGATCAAAGCTCGGTTTAAAGCGGCTCAAGATCGACAAAAGTCTTATGAAGATAAAAGGCGAAGGCATATAGAGTTTGAAGTAGGAGATAGAATTATGTTGAAAGTATCTCCTTGGAAAGGAATTATCAGATTCAGAAAGAAAGGAAAGCTAAGTCCTCGTTTTATGGGACCGTTTAGAATTATAGAACGAATTGGAGAAGTGGCCTATAAACTAGAATTACCCGATCAGCTGCAAGGGATCCACCCAACCCTTCACGTATCACAGTTGCGCAAGTGTTTAGCCGATGAAAGTGCATATGTACCTTTAGATGATATAGAGGTGGATGATAAGTAGAATTATGTTGAGAAACCTACTGCTATTGTAGATAGAAAGATGAAAAGATTGAGGAATAAAACCATTGAGTTAGTTAAAGTACAGTGGTCGAATAGAAAGGGATCTGATCTCACCTGGGAATCAGAAGATGAGATGAAAAGAGATTATCCCCAGTTGTTTGAATAGTTGGTTTCGGGGACGAAACCTATTTAAGGGGGAGAGAGTTGTAACATCCGGTTTCTAAATCCAGACTTGTAACTGTATTATAGTTATGTTTAATTAACTAAGTTGAGTTTGTTTGATTGTTTTGGTGTTCAGTCACATGACTTGCATGCGAATGAACTTCAGTCGCACCCCTTACGTGCGATTGAGACTCAATCGCACGAATAGTAGGTGTATGAGCTTCAGTCGCACGATTCAGCCATGCGAATGGTTCAGTCGTACGATTGGAGGTAAGGCGGTTAAGTTTTAGGTGTGGATAAGTAAGGCGGTGCAGGTGGTTCAAAAGTAGATTTCTATCTGCATCTACTCCATTTTCTTGTTCCCTTCACACTCAAATACACCTGTTCCCACGAAATTGACCAAGATAACTCCGTTTCGGTAAGTTTTGGGATGTCACGGATCAATCTTGATATGTTATAAGTTGTGAATATGATTGAATTTGATCTAATAACACGTTTTAAATCATTGATTTGGTCTGGTTCTTTTCTAAGTTAAAATCCGGGAAGTCGAATCTGAGTTTTGTGAAGTTTTGATAAAATAATGATCTGAAACCATTTCAAACGATGTGTATATGATCTGTTTTAAATATAACAGGATTTGGATGGGTAAAACTCAAATTTTGAGTAAGTTTGGATCAAAAACGTCAAGAACACAGCTGCTGATCCGTTTCAGACGAATGGGCTCAGTCGCATGCCTCAGTCGTGCGAATGAGAGTCTAGTCGTGCGACTGAGTGCGAATAGAGGTTCAGTCGTGCAACTGAGAACCCAGTCACCTAGTTAGAAGACCGAATAAAGACGAGTGAACACTTGGTATGAATGAGAACTCAGTTGTGCGAATGAATGGCTAGTCGTACGATTGAAGGTTCAGTCGCCATGATGTTCATCCGCATAGGTCCAGTCGCATGAGTGTTCATTCGCGTACGTGTTCATTCGCATAAAGGTCCTATTTGAGAATAGTTTGCTGAATCAAGGTTTATTACTTTAGATATACCTTGATTAGAGAAAGGACTAGTTACCTCGTGTACGTGGATTGTGTAGATTGTTGTGAGGAAGTTGATAAGGTGAGTTCTAAGCCCTTTTCAAATGTTTGGTTTTAACATTCGGGCTAGCACACATATGATAATAAATGAATTAAATGTTTTAGCACCAGAACTGTGATATTGATGTTTATACATTTCTAACAGCTTGTGAGGCTGTTAGGGTAAAGTTGGGATGAAGAATGGTTGGGATAATGAATGGCTATCTGAACATTGTTAACCATTACGTGATTGTAATGATTCTAATGGGTCAGATAGGGTTTAAAGAATGATCATTTGAACATTGTAAATCATCACGTGATGGTGATGATTCCAATGGGTCAAATGGGGGTTATTGATAAATGAAAAATGTGTTAAAACTGGTGCTAGAAGAAAGAATGTGTGGGGTGTAAATTAATGTGGTAATATTGGCAATAAGTAAAAGAAATGTTTTAATGTGATAATGTGGTGTAAATCTCAACATGCCAGTTAGGGTAAGATGCCAGGGTGTATAGACTGTACAGTGAGAAAGGAGTGATGACGATCACTCAGCTTTGTGAACATCTTGTGGTGACGACCCTAGATGATTAATTTGGCATCCTACTGGATGAGAGATAATAATTACAGTTTCTGGATGTGGGAAACTGACAGTTTCTAGATGTGGGAAACTGACGTCCGGTGGGACGAGTCCGGTGGGACAAAGTAATGATAAAGTGGATATAATTATATTGCCAATATCAATATGATTTTTGTATGTGATAAAATGTTGTTAATGTTTTGATGAAAGTTTAGAACTCACCAATTTATCTGATGTTTTGAGTGTGTTGTGTGTGTGCTAGGTAAGGAAGGGTCCTCTAATAATAGAGGAAAGCAAGTATGAGCTGAACAAGGATGCTATCCCGGAGTAGCTGCTGGCATAGGATGTAGGACCTGTTAATAATGTAAATAGGAAGATGTATAATTAAATACAACTATACGTAAAAAAATGTGTTTTAAAATTTGGGTTAATATCTAATATTGTTTAGTCTTCCGCTGTAAGTAGAAAGCTCTGATTTATGTTTAAAAATATTAATCCAACTATGTGACGTGCCTCCGGTGCCCTGTCGGGTTTTAGGGCGTCACACATATCAGGGGCACATACACATCTGGAACCTTTCTCACTTGAGAAGGTTGCCATTGAAAAGCACAAATCTCCCCATGTGCATACTGCTTGTACCCCATCTCCCACTGCAACCGCCCCTTACAACCCAACATTCATAATTACAGAGGTGCTGACTCATCTCAACACTCCACCCTCTCCCCAGCAACCTATCACAACTGGGAAAACCCCAACCAATGAGAGGGGGGATCAAAGTGTGGATGAGAAACCACAGCATAGGGAATACAATGTTCCATCTCCCAGTATGGTAGAGGAGATAGGAACATCTGGTGAGGCTGCCACTTCCCCTGCTTCAGCAAATGAGCAGGTTGAAGCTGGTAACATAGCTAAGTCCTCACCAGAGGCAACTGCTGATGAAGGTTCTAGTCCAGAGGCAGGAAGTCCCCAGTACCAAGAACAAGGGGCACATGTTATAACTGAGCCACACTCAGCACATGTTCATCCTGATTTAATCAGGAGGTCAGGTGATTCAGCTACAACTGATGATGACCTGGGCTTCTTTTATGATGTTTTAGCCCAGAACACTATTCTTGAGGAGGAGGTAAGTAGACTCAAGGAGCTACTTACTAAATTCTCCCAAGAATCAAGTCCATCTGCCACCATAAGAACCGAACAGATGGCACCTTCATCCGAAGGTCTCAAAAACACAGAGCCACTCCTAAAATTCTACCACCACCCTCTGCTTATGGCACTATTTCTCAGGGACAGAACCCCCTAAGCAAATAGCTGCTATCTTTCAAACCTCCCTGCCTCTCATCACACCCATCATCACTGATATAGTGATTAAAACCCTTGATGAGAGGCTTCCCTCTGTTATACAACCCTGGTGGAGGATGTTGTTACGAAGAAGCATTCTGACAGTCAAACCCTTGCAACCAATGCAACCAAAAAGGGGGAGACTCAATCAGTGAAAGCTATCAAGAGAAAGAGAGTAGAGGAGGAAAAAGAGAAAGAGAAAGAAGTTAAGGAAGAGGTGGTATATGAGAGGGAGTTGGTAGTGGAGACTGAGAAGGAGAAGGAGAGTGAGAAGGGAGCTGAATTGGAGAAAGTGACTGAAAGTCAAAAAGACTTTCATGTCACATATAAGAAGAAGAAGGGAGAGAAGGAGAAAGAGCTAGCAGTCCTTGTCAAGGAGGCTGATGCTAAACATAGCAGGTCAATGGATAACATCATTGATCAGCTGTTCAGGCAAGGCTTTGACACTGCTGAGCTAGATCAAGAAATAAGGAAGTTGGAGGTTAAAGAGATTGAATACCGATGGTCTTGTTATAGCCAAGAGGAAGAGGAGGGTGTTGAGACTAGAAGAAGAAGATGATGATGATGATGAGGAAGAAGACAGGCTGCCAATCTCAGCTGTCATTCAGTTGCCTAAGGCCAAATGTCTCCCTCTGACAATTACTCCTGAGCTTCAAAGACAAACAGTTAAAGTGAAGCTAGAAGTAGAAGAGCATCACAAACTACATGATGAGGAGTTGTTGAAAAGGGTAGACAGAGCATATGCAGCCTCCTCATCAATCATAAGCATGAGGAAACAAGCTCAGAGGCTTTACACTCTCAAGCATACATTCCAATATCAGAAAGAGAGAGTGAGGATTTGGCCTGAAACCAGGGTGTCTCACAGGATCCAAAAAAGAGACATTCCTTAGAGATACAATAGGCAAGTGAAAAGGATTGTAGATGCAGTGATCACACTTGCCATTGTAGTATCACCCTGGGAAATCCTTGAAGATTTCAAGAAGGCCTATACAACCAATATGCCCCCACAAAAGATGCTGGAGAATAGAATGGTGAAAAAGGGGCTGGTGTATAAGAGGCTTGATGAAATCAGGAAGGATGAGCTCCAACTGT
Organism: Flaveria linearis; assembly: GCA_024085815.1. NCBI lineage: Eukaryota > Viridiplantae > Streptophyta > Magnoliopsida > Asterales > Asteraceae > Flaveria > Flaveria linearis. The sequence goes on along the minus strand of CM044007.1, from coordinate 33,613,685 downwards.
TACTAGAGGGTAATCACCTTGATGAGTTTGCATACAGAGAGATCACAACAGTGGAGCTCAAGAATGGAAAGCAGGCCAAATTCCTATTTGAAGGTGAGGCTGAAGAACTAACCATGGAGAAACAGATTGTATTTTTGGAAGCCTACACCAAAGAATCCTATATGCCCATAGTTGGGAAGTAGATCTCATGGATGGGGTAATAACTCTGTGTCCAGTTCCCCAAGACAGAGTTCTCATCCATCCTTTGCCAATCAGATTCTTGAGACTTCTTCCCGGGTGTGTGCTGACAAGGGTCACTTCTGAGCTGATCTAGAAGACAAAAGACCAATCTTTCTGCCTTAATAAGTGGGACACTTCAATAAGCTTAAAGGTTTTGGCTGCATTGGTTCAGGGGGAGTTTGTTGGACCAAAAGAACCAATGAGCCAGATCAGAAAAACCTTTAAGTCCCACAAGACATCACAACAACTGCTGAACGCATCATCAGCTGTTTTCCAAAGACTGAAGACTTCATCAGCTGAAGACTAAAGTGCTGAAGATCAACAGCTGAAGACTAAAGTGCTGAAGACTTCAACAGGTGAAGACTAAAGTGCTGAAGACTTCAACAGCTGAAGACTAAAGTGTTGAAGATCAACAGCTGAAGTACAAAGACTGAAGACAAAGACTGAAGACATCAGCTGATGACAACAACTGAAGACATTAGCTGATACAACAACTAAAGTTCAAGTCTGAAGTCCATGTACTGAAGCCTTCAGACTTTGTCACAACAGCTGAAGAAGTATTCTTTAGTTGTTGTGATGGTTTCCCTTTCAGTCTTTTCTTTTCAGTAGTTTCTTTTGTATTTCAGTACTTGAGTTTTAGTAGTTTCTTATCAGTAGTTGTAGTCATAGTTAACACTTAGGCTTTTTGTAAGAAGATGTCAGCTGTTTGACATCTTCAATAGTTGCGTTACTCTTCAGTAGCTGTGTTCATTTCAGTAGTATGTTAAATAACAGTTAGATGTCATTGTCAAGTGATATCAGCTGACGTCATCTTTCCCTATAAAAGGAAAGATGACCTAATTGTAATATTGCCGAAGCGTGTGATCAATTGAATACACCTTTTTGCAGAATTATCCTCTCTCTCTATAACTTACTGTTACATTGCTAAATCTCATGTGTTCTTGTTATAATTTGCTTAATTTGTGTGCTAATTCCGCTGCAAACTAAATCTAATTGATCAAACTAGATGCTGAGATCCTTTCATGGGAACATGCTTGTATAGCCTTTGTTGTCTTTTCTTCTCTTTGTTCTCAAGAAGAATTCTTGCATCTTCAGCTTCCTTCCTTTCTCTTGACATTTCCATGTCAGCCAGATCATTTAATTCCTCTAAGGGGAGAGAGATAATCTCATCTATGTCATAGTTCCTGGTCTGTAAGTAAGTAATCCTGACTACCCTCAACTCATCATCTTGAGTGTTTGGTCTGGGGGCAGCCCTGATTGCAGCTTGCATGAAGCTTGAAGACCTAGTCAAACTTACTCCCCTTAGCTTCCTCTTTCTCTCTGTTTCATCCTCCTCAATCTCCTCAGGGGTTAGAACCTTTTTCCCTTTGTCACCCACAGACCTTTGTGACTCAGGGTGGAGAGAGCTTTGGCCTTCATTGCTTGGTGTAGCATCCAAGCTCTGGCCAGAGAGAGACTGTGATACACCTTCACCAGCAGGTGTTTCACTGAGGGGTTGAGTTGTTGAAGTAGTTGTTGTTGTTGTGACAGGTGTTTCAATCTCTGTCACTTCATCAATTGATTGTAAGACAGGGCTCTCAGGCTCTATCACTAGGCCTTCAGTCAAGGTTTTCCCTTTGAAGCTAATCTCAGGGTTTGCATCAACATCCAGTTGACCAATGACATTACCTGATTGCCTTGGTCCATCTTCTTCAGCTTCGTGAGTAACTTGAGCCAACCTACTAGCTTGTTGAGGTTGAGTTGTTTGAGTAGATGGCTCATGAAAGATGATGGATCTGCTATCAAACAACATTGCCCTTGGTATACCCTCCTCAAAGAGACTCCGAAACAAGTAGTCTAGGATGTTCACATCAATGTGAACTTGAGGAGGTTGCTGAGCAGGTACAATTACTAGAGAGGATGGTGAGTCCTCAATGTCCCTACTCCTTGAAGAACTCCCAGGTTCTGTGATTGTAATGACTTTCTCCCCCTTTTTGGAAGCATCACCCTCTTGTATAGGTGAGCTAGGAGTTAGGTCAATCACATCCAAAGGTTCTTGTGTTCCTGGTTAAGCTCTTCTTAAAGGTCTCCCAGCTAGTTTTTCCTTGAGATAAGATATCTCAAGTTGCTGGTCATTGACCCTCTTGTTTAAGGTAGTCACTTGAGATTCTAGATGACTAACCTTTGAGACTAAATAGGTGCATGTTTTTGACAGTTTGTGCGCCTTTAGTCTCCGATTCCCCTCATCTACATCAGAAGAATCATGAGGGGATGAGAGAATTGGACTTAAGTCCTCACTCTCATCACCAGCTTGGTATTCTGGGCTGCTGGATTTCCTCTGCTCATTGACAGCCTCAGATGAAGTGTCAATGGGCTGAGTTGCCATGGTTGAGGTCTTAATAATATAATCACTTGCAGAAGTGAGAGCCTCTTCCATATGGATCCCCTGAACAGGTTCAGAAGGACCCACCTCAGCAATGGGTGACAGATGTAGGGTAGACATAGGGAATTCAGAAGCACTCCTCTCTCTTTGAGTAGGTGATGAGTAGAGAGATTCATGGTGCTCACTAAAGCCTAAGTCCTCATCAGTGTAGAATTCAAGGTTAGGAATTTGGGTATTTAAGTCCGAAGGCTAGGGATGGTAACTGTCCCCTGAAGGTTGTTCACTTGAGTGTTGAGACTCTGAGGAAGGCTTAAGGCAGTTGGGCTTATGAGCTCATCAGGCTGATCATGAGGAACATCAACACTGATTCTTGAAGAGATGGGAGTGGTTTGCTCCTCAGGAGAAGTGGGAGCTCTAGTATTCACTTCTTCCTGTATGGGTGAGTGTATGGGGGCCTGCACAGGCTCACTAGCTTGAGCAGGGGTTCGTTTGGATTTTCTTTGGTAAGTGTAGGTTATATGGGGTCTTTTTGAGGGTAAGGAGATGATAGGTGTGGGTTCAACACTAACTTGTGTTGCTAGGTTGTCACCTTGAGCAATGAGCTCTAACATTTTGTGGACAAGGGCTGTTTCTACCCCTGAGAAGCCTACAGTTGGCTTCTTCATAATCTTAAAGATGTCTGGCTTCATCTGTCCCAATTTAAGAATATTATTTGTTTCCCTCAACTGTGAGCCAAGTTCATATTTGAGAATGTGTTGAACATACTTAGGAAACATATAGTATTCTAAGGAGTCCAAGTTAGCAAGCAAATTTGTATATACAAACTGAGAGTACCTGAACTTGACCCCTTGCACCATTCCATAAACTATGAAGGAGAGATCCTCAGGAATCTTGTCCCACCCACCATGCTTGTTAGACAAGTTGTGAATCACTACATGGAGTAGCTATTTCCACTGGGATGAGACCTTCCCTTTCCTGAAGGTCTTTACAGCGAAATCTCCCTCATAGCCCATCTGCTCAAAGGAATAGTTAACAGCTTCCTTTGGGAAAGACAATTCACCTTCTTCATCATCCAGCTGAAGATGGGTGTTGATGATGGCTAGAGTGATGAAGACTGACCTTCCTTGCACTGTGGCAGACAGTGCCTTCTCTCCATCCATGATAACCTCTTGACATGTTCTCCAAAAGTCAAGCAGATGATCCTCATAAAGATTGGATCAATGGTAAGGGAGGTGTAGTAGTTGGATAGAGCCGGAAAACGGCAAACCTCTGAGAAAGTATCATAGTGCTCAGAGTGCAACAAAGCAACCTGATTGTGTTGCCTATGGAGTTGCATGGAGAAATCAGGGTTGTTTCTGTTTTGAGTATTAGCCATTTAGAAAAGCTTAAGGGTGAAGAAAGGTGAAGAACAAATGCGATTTGAGAGAGATTAGGTTTAAGGTATGGTGTGAATTTGGAACAGGTAGAACAAAGAGGGGTAACCATTGGGTATTTGTATGAATTGGATTTGAGACAAAGTAAATGAAAGAGGATAAACTTTGAAATCCGTGTGTCGGTCCCACCTCTGAAAAGTAGTTTTCTTTTACCCAAAAGATAGTTTTCTTGGAAGTTGAGAAATCTTCCGAAGGTTATTTAACTTCGGAAGTTTTGACTGAAAATCTTCTGAAGGCAAATTTGCTTCGGAAGATATTTCAAAAATTTTGAAGAATTTTGCATCGGAAGCAATTTATACCAATTTCATTCTAAGATGAATAAAAGCTTCCGAAGGCAACTTTAAATCTTCCGAAAGATAAAAGAGTAAAATTCTAAAAAATCCAAGGAATATCTTAAAAGGTTTTTCTTCCGAAGAGAAACTGGGGCTTGTTAAAGTGACGGAATGGAAAACATAGAGCCCACATAGTTTTAGAAATAATATGATTAAGTTTTAAGAAAAGCTACTCAAAGTTAATCATCCCAATAGCTGATATAAGATATTTAAATCCCTGTTCATCAAAAGCCTTTGTGAACATATCAGCATATTGTTCATCTATGTGAACTTTGATTAGTTTGATTAATCCTTTTTCAATATTATCTCTAATCAAATGATACCTGATGTTGATGTGCTTAGTTCTTGAGTGATGTACAGGATTCTCAATGATTGAGATAGCACTGTTGTTGTCTATGTGAATGGGAGTCTCTTTGAAGTTGAATCCATAGTCTAGCTTCTGATTTTGAATCCAAAGCACTTGAGCACAGCAGATTGCAGCAGCAACGTATTCAGCCTCAGCAGTTCATGCAGACACACAGGATTGTTTCTTGCACTGCCAAGAGACTATCCTTCCACCATGAAATTGACATCCCCCTGATGTAGACTTTGTAGCCATATTGCATCCACCATAATCACTATCTGTATATGCATACAGATTGAAGTCAGAAATTTTTGGATACCAAAGGCCAAGAGATGGAGCTCCCTTAAGGTATCTTAAAATTCTTTTGATAGTAATTAGGTGTGACATCTTGGGGTTGGCCTGATATCTTGCACATATGCAAGTAGCAAACATAATATCTGGCCTGCTAGCTGTAAGATACATAAGAGACCCAATCATAGCCCTGTAGAGATGTTCATCAACACACTCCCCCTCAAGATCAGCTCCAAGGGAGTGGTTTCTAGCTATGGGTGTCTTAGCGACCTTACATTCAGTCATGTTGAATCTTTTAAGTATGTCTTGCACATACTTTGACTGACTTATGAAGATACCAGTGTCAACTTGCTTCACTTGAATTCCTAGAAAGAACATTGAGTTCCCCCATGGCACTCATTTCAAATCTATCGTTCATCAGCTTTTCAAAGTCTTTGCAGAGCTTTGGATTAGTTGACCCAAAGATGAAATCATCCACATATACTTGAACTAGCATCAAGTCATTCCTTGTTCCTTTGATGAAGAGAGTTCCATCAATGGTACCCCTTTTGTAGCCATACTGACAGAGATACTGAGATAGAGTCTCATACCACTTTCTTGGTGCCTGATGTAACCCATAGAGAGCTTTGTCAAGCATGCAGACATAATCAGGATGATCAGGATCTGCAAAACCAGGTGATTGTCTGACATACACCTCTTCATCAATCACTTCATAGAGAAAAGCACACTTGACATCAAGTTGATGGACCTTGAAGTTCCTAGATGCAGCAAAAGCTAGGAATATCCTAACAGCTTCAAGTCTTGCTACAGGAGCAAAGACATCTATGTAGTCAATCCCTTCTTCTTGAGTATACCCTTTAACAACTAGTCTAGCCTTGTTTTTTATGACAAGTCCTCTATCATCTTTTTTATTCCAGAAAACCCATTTTGTACCTATGATAGTCTTCCCTTGAGGAGGAGGACATAGGTTCCAAACCTTTTTCCTCTTGAAATGAAGCAACTCCTCCTGCATAGCTTCAACCTAACTTCTATCCTTTAGAGCTTCATCAATCTTCTTTGGCTCTATTTGGGACAAGAAACAAGAGTGAAGACAGATGTTGGCATTATGAGACTGTCCTCTTGTTCTTACACCTGTACCAACATCTCCAATGATGTTTGTAAAAGGGTGAGACTTGTGGATCCTTAGTTAAGGGATTACAACAAGTTGTTTAGACAGATTTAAATTGGAGAAATTCTAATCTGGCAAGGAGGATCACCTCTACAATAGAGATGGAACTCTTCCATGCCATTTTCCAAAAGGTGTCGAATCCACTTTCTTGATCAGGGCCATATTCAAAATACGAGCCGCGGAGAGCAGTGCGAAACCCCAAAATGATAGAGGTAGTGGAAGTTTCGTATCTGTTAATTTTTGCCCTATGCTTGCATGTGAAATTCAACCATTACAAGTAGCTTTTATAGTGGAAACTGCTAATGATAGATCTGTGATGATTAGTAATATGATTGATGGTTGCTTTATTGAACTAGAGGGATATAGATTGCCTGTTACACTATATCCTATGGTATTAGGAGGGTTTGATGTAGTTTTGGGTATGGATTGGTTGGCAAACCATGAAGCCCATATTGTATGTAATAAGAAGCTAATTCAGTTAAGAGCACCGGATGGGAAAACGATTAATGTATATGGTGATAGAGAGGAGTCAACTGTGAAAATAGTATGTATGATGAAAGCTGATAAGTTAATGAGCCGCGGATGTGTATCTTATTTAGTATATGTGATCGATGCCCAAAAGCCTATGAAAAAGATAGAGGACATTCCTGTGGTTAGAGATTTTATAGATGTGTTTGCAGAGGAATTACCGGGTACTCCTCCAGATCGTGAAGTTGAGTTTAGAATTGATCAAGTATCGGGTGCTAAGCCAGTGGCTAAGTCACCTTATAGACTAGCTCCATCGGAATTGAAGGAATTAATGAAGCAGACTGAAGATTTGTTAGAAAGAGGTTTTATTAGACCCAGTTCTTCCCCGTGGGGTGCTCCAGTGTTGTTTGTAAAGAAGAAAGATGGGAGTATGCGTATGTGTATTGATTACAGAGAACTAAACGAGTTGACAATAAAGAATAAGTATCCACTCCCACGAATAGATGATTTGTTTGATCAGTTACAGGGAGCCAATTGGTTTTCTAAGATAGACCTTAGTTCGGGTATGAATGAGAACTCTGGGTATGAATGAGAACTCAGTCGTGCGACTGAGAACCCAGTCGCCTGGTTAGAAGACCGAATGAAGACGAGTGAACACTGGGTATGAATGAGAACTCAGTCGTGCAAATGAATGGCTAGTCATACGACTGAAGGTTCAGTCGCCTTGGTGTTCATCCGCATAGGTCCAGTCGCATGAGTGCTCATTCGCATAAGTGTTCATTCGCATAAAGGTCCTGTTTGAGAATAGTTTACTGAATCAAGGTTTATTACTTTAGATATACCTTGATTAGAGGAAGGACTAGTTACCTCGTGTACGTGGATTGTGTAGATTGTTGTCAGGAAGTTGATAAGGTGAGCTCTAAGCCCTTTTCAAGTGTTTGGTTTTAACATTCGGACTAGCACACATATGATGATAAATGAATTAAATGTTTTAGCGCCAGAACTGTGATATTGATGTTTATACATTTCTAACAGCTTGTGAGGCTGTTAGGGTAAAGTTGGGATGATGAGTGGTTGGGATAATGAATGGCTATCTGAACATTGTTAACCATTACGTGATGGTAATGATTCCAATGGGTCAGATAGGTTTTAAAGAATGATCATTTGAACATTGTTAATCATCACGTGATGGTGATGATTCCAATGGGTCAAATGGGGGTTAATGATAAATGAAAAATGTGTTAAAACTGGTGCTAAAAAAAGAATGTGTGGGGTGTAAATTAATGTGATAATATTGGCAATAAGTAAAAGAAATGTTTTAATGTGATAATGTGGTGTAAATCTCAACAGGCCAGTTAGGGTAAGATGCCTGGGTGTATAGACTGTACAGTGAGAAAGGAGTGATGACGATCACTCAGCTTTGTGAACATCTTGTGGTGACGACCCTAGATGATTAATTTGGCATCCTACTGGATGAGAGATAATAATTACAGTTTCTAGATGTGGGAAACTGACAGTTTCTAGATGTGGGAAACTGACGTCCGGTGGGACGAGGCCGGTGGGACAAAGTAATGATAAAGTGGATTTAATTATATTACCAATATCAATATGATTTTTGTATGTGATAAAATGTTGTTAATGTTTTGATGAAAATTTAGAACTCACCAGTTTATCTGTTCTTTTGAGTGTGTTGTGTGTGTGCAAGGTAAGGAAGGGACCTCTAATAATAGAGGAAAGCAAGTATGAGCTGAACAAGGATGCTATCCCGGAGTAGCTGCTGGCATAGGGTGTAGGACCTGTTAATAATGTAAATAGGAAGATGTATAATTAAATACAACTATATGTAAAAAAATGTGTTTTAAAAGTTGGGTTAATATGTAATGTTGTTTAGTCTTCCGCTATAAATATAAAGCTCTGATTTGTCTTTAAAAATATTAATCCAACTATGTGACGTGCCTCCGGTGCTTTGCCGGGTTTTAGGGCATCACAAGTTGGTATCAGAGCAGTAGTTAAAGGGATCTAGTGTCTTTATAACTAGACTTTAACTAGAAAATAGATATGCCAGCAGGGATAGCTAGATAGAATTGTTTATTAAAACAAGAGAAGGTGATGGGACGAACATGAGAAGGAGTAACGAGAACAGTAAAAGTAAAGTAAACAATTAATAGTACTTGGCCAACATTATTAATAATTTACTTTACTTATAGTATTCTGGTTATATACTTACATGCGAGTACCAAATAATCCTGACCTCGTTTTAATAGGTTATGGCTGATAGGGAGAGTGAAAGAATGTAAGGTGGAACCTCGAAAAGAAATGTTGATGAAAGCACAGAGGTGCTCAGTATGACGAGACAGCAATTTCGCGATGCAATTGCTGAGGAGGTTCGTAAGGCCTTGAATGTAGTAAGACCTGATGAAAATAGGAATGTTGATAAAGCTGAGAGGTCTAGTGAAAGAAAGGGAGTTACGTATAGTCAGTTTAAAGAATGTAATCCTCCACCGTTTTCTGGGGCCATGGATGTGGTAGCCACTTATAAATGGCTTCGTGAAATGGAAGCCGTGATGAAATTGAGTGAATGTAGGGAGGATCAAAAAGTGAAGTTTGCAGCCCACTCATTTATGGGTGAGGCTTTGTATTGGTGGGATACGATATCCAAACGTTAGGCGAGGAGGCTACTGACAAAATGTTGTGGCCTGAATTTAGAAAGTTAGTGTCGGATAAGTTCTGTCTGAAAGGTGAGATGGATCGAATAGATATGAGTTTCCTGCAGTTTCAGGCAGGTAATATGTCCCATTGGGAATACACGTCTAAGTTTGAAGATATGTATCAAGAAGTTTATGGTAGTGATGTTGCTCCTGATGAAAGTAAAAGGAAATGTGAAGAGCCTGCAGTGCTGAGAACATTTGAGAGTCTAAGTTTTCAAAAGAAAGGTAGGTTTCGAAGGGGTCAATTTCAAAGGAATGTCAGAAATGAGCTGCCACGTTGTGGGAAATGTGGCAAGTTACATAAGGGAGAATGTATGATTGGTAGTAGGACTTGTTTTAAATGTGGAAGGTTAGGACATTATGCTAATGAATGTAATAAAAGCCCTCGTAGATGTTATGAATGTGGAGAAACGGGGCATATTCGAAGTGAATGTCCAAAATTAGCAGTTAAAAGGCCTGAACCGATTAGATCGATGAAAGGGCCAGGAGAAGGGTCGAATGTGGCTAAGGGACGAGTGTATTCTATGTCAGCTAGTGAGGCTAAAGCTTTGCCAGATGTAGTCTCAGGTACGTTTCTAGTGAATGGAATTCCAGCTAACGTGTTATTTGATTCTGGTGCAAGTGGAAGTTTCGTATGTGTTAATTTTTGCCCTATGCTTGCATGTGAAATTCAACCATTAGAGGTAGCTTTTATAGTGGAAACTGCTAATGATAGATCTGTGATGATTAGTAGTATGATTGATGGTTGCTTTATTGAACTAGAGGGATATAGATTGCCTGTTACACTATATCCTATGGTATTAGGAGGGTTTGATGTAGTTTTGGGTATGGATTGGTTGGCAAACCATGAAGCCCATATTGTATGTAATAAGAAGCTAATTCAGTTAAGAGCACCGGATGGGAAAACGATTAATGTATATGGTGATAGAGAGGAGTCAACTGTGAAAATAGTATGTATGATGAAAGCTGATAAGTTAATGAGCCGCGGATGTGTATCTTATTTAGTATATGTGATCGATGCCCAAAAGCCTATGAAAAGATAGAGGACATTCCTGTGGTTAGAGATTTTATAGATGTGTTTGCAGAGGAATTACCGGGTATTCCTCCAGATCGTGAAGTTGAGTTTAGAATTGATCAAGTACCGGGTGCTAAGCCAGTGGCTAAGTCACCTTATAGACTAGCTCCATCGGAATTGAAGGAATTAATGAAGCAGACTGAAGATTTGTTAGAAAGAGGTTTTATTAGACCCAGTTCTTCCCCGTGGGGTGCTCCAGTGTTGTTTGTAAAGAAGAAAGATGGGAGTATGCGTATATGTATTGATTACAGAGAACTAAACGAGTTGACAATAAAGAATAAGTATCCACTCCCACGAATAGATGATTTGTTTGATCAGTTACAGGGAGCCAATTGGTTTTCTAAGATAGACCTTAGTTCGGGTTATCATCAGCTGAAAGTTAAAGAAGAAGATATACCTAAAACAGTGTTTCGTAAACGTTATGGTCACTATGAATTTTTGGTTATGTCTTTTGGGTTGACAAATGCACCTGCTGCTTTCATGGACTTGATGAATAGGGTATGCAAGCCAATGTTAGATCGATCAGTAATTGTGTTTAGTGATGATATATTGATCTATTCAAAGATTGAGGGAGATCATGCCTGCCATCTTCGTGAAGTGTTGGAAAGGTTGAGAAAAGAAAAACTCTATGCAAAATTTTCAAAGTGTGAGTTTTGGTTGCGGGAAGTACAGTTTTTAGGACATGTGATCAATGTAGAAGGTATTTTAGTAGATCCTGCCAAGATTGAAAGAGTAACGAAGTGGAGTCCTCCAAAGACGCCATCTGAAATCAGTAGTTTCTTGGGTCTGGCTGGTTATTATAGAAGGTTTACTCAGGATTTTGCCAAAATTGCATCCCCGTTAACGAAGCTGACGAAGAAGAATGAAGGATACGTATGGGGACCAGAACAAGAAAATGCATTTCAAGAACTGAAGTAGAAATTAATTCGATCACCAGTGTTGTCGTTGCCAGATGGAAATGAAAATCTAGTAATCTATTCAGATGCTTCGTATCAAGGTTTAGGTTGTGTATTGATGCAGAAGGGGCAAGTAATAGCTTATGATTCCAGACAGTTAAAGGACCATAAGAAGAATTATCCAACACATGATTTGGAATTAGCAGCCGTGGTATTTGCTTTGAAGATATGGAGGCATTATTTATATGGGACGAAATGTACGATTTACACGGATCATAAGAGTTTGAAATATTTCTTTGATCAGAAAGAATTAAACATGCACCAGCGGAGATAGCTAGAATTAGTGAAAGATTATGATTGTGAAATACTTTACCATCATGGTATAGCAAATGTAGTTGCTTACGCGTTAAGCAGAAAGAATGAACATCCTCCGATTCGAGTTAAGTCATATAAGTTAGTGATAACCCCAGATTTTATGCATCAGTTACGGTAAACTTAATTAGAAGTATTAAAGGAGGAGAACTTGAAACGAGAACGAATGAAAGGTCAAACAATAGATCTGGAAGAAAATAGTTTTGGGGTTAAGACAAAATGTGGTTGTATGTGGGTTCCGATTAAGATGAGAGAGTTGGTGCTAGATGAAGCTCATAAATTCAGATACTCTATACATCCTGGTGCTACTAAGATATATAAAGATTTGAAACAAGAATATTGGTGGCCCGGTATGAAGTTTAATGTGATGCAGTATATGAATAGGTGTTTGACGTGTCTTCAGGTTAAAGCTGAGCATCAAAAGCCATATGGTAAGCTTCAACCTTTAGAGATTCCAAAATGGAAGTGGGAGGAGTTGACAATGGATTTCATAACAAAGCTTCCGCATACAGCTAAGGGTTATGATACCATTTGGGTCATAGTGGATAGATTGACACGTAGCGGGCATTTCTTACCAATCAAGGAGACGTATAACTCTGAGAAGTTAGCAGAATTGTTTATTCAAGAAATTATTGCTCGTCATGGGGTACTATTATCTATTGTGTCGGATAGAGATACACGTTTTACTTCAAGGTTTTGGAGAAAATTTCATGAAGATATGGGTACACGTTTATTTCACAGTACATCTTTTCACCCAGAAACTGATGGGTTGACTGAAAGGACTATCCAAACAGTTGAGGATATGTTGCGGGCTTGTGTATTAGATTTTGGTGGTAGCTGGAATAGTCATTTGCCATTAGTTGAATTCTCCTACAATAACAGTTATCATTCCACAATTGGGAGAGCCCCTTATGAGATGTTATATAGCAGAAAGTGCAGGAGTCTGATATGTTGGGGAGAGATTGGGCAGAAAGAATTGGGTAGTTTGGAAATTGTACAGGCTACAAACGAGAAATTGGATCAGATCAAAGCTCGGTTTAAAGCGGCTCAAGATCGACAAAAGTCTTATGAAGATAAAAGGCGAAGGCATATAGAGTTTGAAGTAGGAGATAGAATTATGTTGAAAGTATCTTCTTGGAAAGGAATTATCAGATTCAGAAAGAAAGGAAAGCTAAGTCCTCGTTTTATGGGACCGTTTAGAATTATAGAACGAATTGGAGAAGTGGCCTATAAACTAGAATTACCCGATCAGCTGCAAGGGATCCACCCAACCCTTCACGTATCACAGTTGCGTAAGTGTTTAGCCGATGAAAGTGCATATGTACCTTTAGATGATATAGAGGTGGATGATAAGTAGAATTATGTTGAGAAACCTACTGCTATTGTAGATAGAAAGATGAAAAGATTGAGTAATAAAACCATTGAGTTAGTTAAAATACAGTGGTCGAATAGAAAGGGATCTGATTTCACCTGGGAATCAGAAGATGAGATGAAAAGAGATTATCCCCAGTTGTTTGAATAGTTGGTTTCGAGGACGAAACCTATTTAAGGGGGAGAGAGTTGTAACATCCGGTTTCTAAATCCAGACTTGTAACTGTATTATAGTTATGTTTAATTAACTAAGTTGAGTTTGTTTGATTGTTTTGGTGTTCAGTCACATGACTTGCATGCGAATGAACTTCAGTCGCACCCCTTACGTGCGATTGAGACTCAATCGCACGAATAGTAGGTGTATGAGCTTCAGTCGCACTATTCAGCCATGCGAATGGTTCAGTCGTACGATTGGAGGTGAGGCGGTTAAGTTTTAGGTGTGGATAAGTAAGGCGGTGCAGATGGTTCAAAAGCAGATTTCTATCTGCGTCTACTCCATTTTCTTGTTCCCTTCACACTCAAATACACCTGTTCCCACGAAATTGACCAAGATAACTCCGTTTCGGTAAGTTTTGGGATGTCACGGATCAATCTTGATATGTTATAAGCTGTGAATATGATTGAATTTGATCTAATAACACGTTTTAAATCATTGATTTGGTCTGGTTCTTTTCTAAGTTAAAATCCGGGAATTCGAATCTGAGTTTTTGTGAAGTTTTGATAAAATAATGATCTGAAACCATTGCAAACGATGTGTATATGATCTGTTTTAAATATAACAGGATTTGGATGGGTAAAACTCAAATTTTGAGTAAGTTTGGATCAAAAACGTCAAGAACACAGCTGCTGATCCGTTTCAGACGAATGGGCTCAGTCGCATGCCTCAGTCGTGCGAATGAGAGTCTAGTCGTGCGACTGAGTGCGAATAGAGGTTCAGTCGTGCGACTGAGAACCCAGTCGCCTAGTTAGAAGACCGAATAAAGACGAGTGAACACTTGGTATGAATGAGAACTCAGTTGTGCGAATGAATGGATAGTCGTACGATTGAAGGTTCAGTCGCTATGATGTTCATCCGCATAGGTCCAGTCGCATGAGTGCTCATTCGCGTAAGTGTTCATTCGCATAAAGGTCCTATTTGAGAATAGTTTGCTGAATCAAGGTTTATTACTTTAGATATACCTTGATTAGAGAAAGGACTAGTTACCTCGTGTACGTGGATTGTGTAGATTGTTGTGAGGAAGTTGATAAGGTGAGTTCTAAGCCCTTTTCAAATGTTTGGTTTTAACATTCGGGCTAGCACACATATGATAATAAATGAATTAAATGTTTTAGCACCAGAACTGTGATATTGATGTTTATACATTTCTAACAGCTTGTGAGGCTGTTAGGGTAAAGTTGGGATGAAGAATGGTTGGGATAATGAATGGCTATCTGAACATTGTTAACCATTACGTGATGGTAATGATTCCAATGGGTCAGATAGGGTTTAAAGAATGATCATTTGAACATTGTTAATCATCACGTGATGGTGATGATTCCAATGGGTCAAATGGGGGTTATTGATAAATGAAAAATGTGTTAAAACTGGTGCTAGAAGAAAGAATATGTGGGGTGTAAATTAATATGATAATATTGGCAATAAGTAAAAGAAATGTTTTAATGTGATAATGTGGTGTAAATCTCAACATGCCAGTTAGGGTAAGATGCCAGGGTGTATAGACTGTACAGTGAGAAAGGAGTGATGACGATCACTCAGCTTTGTGAACATCTTGTGGTGACGACCCTAGATGATTAATTTCGAATCCTACTGGATGAGAGATAATAATTACAGTTTCTGGATGTGGGAAACTGGCAGTTTCTAGATGTGGGAAACTGACGTCCGGTGGGACGAGTCCGGTGGGACAAAGTAATGATAAAGTGGATATAATTATATTGCCAATATCAATATGATTTTTGTATGTGATAAAATGTTGTTAATGTTTTGATAAAAGTTTAGAACTCACCAGTTTATCTGATGTTTTGAGTGTGTTGTGTGTGCTAGGTAAGGAAGGGTCCTCTAATAATAGAGGAAAGCAAGTATGAGCTGAACAAGGATGCTATCCCGGAGTAGTTGCTGGCATAGGATGTAGGACCTGTTAATAATGTAAATAGGAAGATGTATAATGAAATACAACTATACGTAAGAAAATGTGTTTTAAAATTTGGGTTAATATCTAATATTGTTTAGTCTTCCGCTGTAAGTAGAAAGCTCTGATTTATGTTTAAAAATATTAGTCCAACTATGTGGCGTGCCTCCGGTGCCCTGTCGGGTTTTAGGGCGTCACACATATCAGGGGCACATACACATCTGGAACCTTTCTCACTAGAGAAGGTTGCCATTGAAAAGCACAAATCTCCCCATGTGCATACTGCTTGTACCCCATCTCCCACTGCAACCACCCCTTACAACCCAACATTCATAATTGCAGAGGTGCTGACTCATCTCAACACTCCACCCTCTCCCCAGCAACCTATCACAACTGGGAAAACCCCAACCAATGAGAGGGGGGATCAAAGTGTGGATGAGAAACCACAGCATAGGGAATACAATGTTCCATCTCCCAGTGTGGTAGAGGAGATAGGAACATCTGGTGAGGCTGCCACTTCCCCTGCTTCAGCAAATGAGCAGGTTGAAGCTGGTAACATAGCTAAGTCCTCACCAGAGGCAACTGCTGATGAAGGTTCTAGTCCAGAGGCAGGAAGTCCCCAGTACCAAGAACAAGGGGCACATGTTATAACTGAGCCACACTCAGCACATGTTCATCCTGATTTAATCAGGAGGTCAGGTGATTCAGCTACAACTGATGATGACCTAGGCTTCTTTTATGATGTTCTAGCCCAGAACACTATTCTTGAGGAGGAGGTAAGTAGACTCAAAGAGCTACTTGCTAAATTCTCCCAAGAATCAAGTCCATCTGCCACCATAAGAACCGAACAGATGGCACCTTCATCCGAAGGTCTCAAAAACACAGAGCCACTCCTAAAATTCTACCACCACCCTCTGCTTCTGGCACTATTTCTCAGGGACAGAACCCCCTGAGCAAATAGCTGCTATCTTTCAAACCTCCCTGCCTCATCACACCCATCATCACTGATATAGTGATTAAAACCCTTGATGAGAGGCTTCCCTCTGTTATACAACCCCTGGTGGAGGATGTTGTTACGAAGAAGCTTCTGACAGTCAAACCCTTGCAACCAATGCAACCAAAAAGGGGGAGACTCAATCTGTGAAAGCTATCAAGAGAAAGAGAGTGGAGGAGGAAAAAGAGAAAGAGAAAGAAGTTAAGGAAGAGGTGGTATATGAGAGGGAGTTGGTAGTGGAGACTGAGAAGGAGAAGGAGAGTGAGAAGGGAGCTGAATTGGAGAAAGTGACTGAAAGTCAAAAAGACTTTCATGTCACATATAAGAAGAAGAAGGGAGAGAAGGAGAAAGAGCTAGCAGTCCTTGTCAAGGAGGCTGATGCTAAACATAGCAGGTCAATGGATAGCATCATTGATCAGCTGTTCAGGCAAGGCTTTGACACTGCTGAGCTAGATCAAGAAATAAGGAAGTTGGAGGTTAAAGAGATTGAATATCGATGGTCTTGTTATAGCCAAGAGGAAGAGGAGGGTGTTGAGACTAGAATAAGAAGATGATGATGATGATGAGGAAGAAGACAGGCTGCCAATCTCAGCTGTCATTCAGTTGCCTAAGGCCAAATGTCTCCCTCTGACAATTACTCCTAAGCTTCAAAGACAAACAGTTAAAGTGAAGCTAGAAGTAGAAGAGCATCACAAACTACATGATGAGGAGTTGTTGAAAAGGGTAGACAGAGCATATGCAGCCTCCTCATCAATCATAAGCATGAGGAAACAAGCTCAGAGGCTTTACACTCTCAAGCATACATTCCAATATCAGAAAGAGAGAGTGAGGATTTGGCCTGAAACCAGGGTGTCTCACAGGATCCAAAAAAGAGACATTCCTCAGAGATACAATAGGCAAGTGAAAAGGATTGTAGATGCAGTGATCACACTTGCCATTGTAGTATCACCCTGGGAAATCCTTGAAGATTTCAAGAAGGCCTATACAACCAATATGCCCCCACAAAAGATGCTGGAGAATAGAATGGTGAAAAAGGGGCTGGTGTATAAGAGGCTTGATGAAATCAGGAAGGATGAGCTCTAACTGTTACTAGAGGGTAATCACCTTGATGAGTTTGCATACAGAGAGATCACAACAGTGGAGCTCAAGAATGGAAAGCAGGCCAAATTCCTATTTGAAGGTGAGGCTGAAGAACTAACCATGGAGAAACAGATTGTATTTTTGGAAGCCTACACCAGAGAATCCTATATGCCCATAGTTGGGAAGTAGATCTCATGGATGGGGTAATAACTCTGTGTCCAGTTCCCCAAGACAGAGTTCTCATCCATCCTTTGCCAATCAGATTCTTGAGACTTCTTCCCGGGTGTGTGCTGACAAGGGTCACTTCTGAGCTGATCTAGAAGACAAAAGACCAATCTTTCTGCCTTAATAAGTGGGACACTTCAATAAGCTTAAAGGTTTTGGCTGCATTGGTTCAGGGGGAGTTTGTTGGACCAAAAGAACCAATGAGCCAGATCAGAAAAACCTTTAAGCCCCACAAGACATCACAACAACTGCTGAACGCATCATCAGCTGTTTTCCAAAGACTGAAGACTTCATCAGCTGAAGACTAAAGTGCTGAAGATCAACAGCTGAAGACTAAAGTGCTGAAGACTTCAACAGGTGAAGACTGAAGTGCTGAAGACTTCAACAGCTGAAGACTAAAGTGTTGAAGATCAACAGCTGAAGTACAAAGACTGAAGACAAAGACTGAAGACATCAGCTAATGATAACAACTGAAGACATTAGCTGATACAACAACTAAAGTTCAAGTCTGAAGTCCATGTACTGAAGCCTTCAGACTTTGTCACAACAGCTGAAGAAGTATTCTTCAGTTGTTGTGATGGTTTCCCTTTCAGTCTTTTCTTTTCAGTAGTTTCTTTTGTATTTCAGTACTTGTAAAACGACTAAAGAGCATGTTCTTCAGTCTTTGTAGTTTTAGTAGTTTCTTATCAGTAGTTGTAGTCATAGTTAACACTTAGGCTTTTTATAAGAAGATGTCAGCTGTTTGACATCTTCAGTAGTTGTGTTACTCTTCAGTAGTTGTGTTCATTTCAGTAGTATGTTAAATAATAGTTAGATGTCACTGTCAAGTGATATCAGCTGACGTCATCTTTCCCTATAAAAGGAAAGATGACCTAATTGTAATATTGCCGAAGCGTGTGATCAATTGAATACACCTTTTTGCAGAATTATCCTCTCTCTCTATAACTTACTGTTACATTGCTAAATCTCATGTGTTCTTGTTATAATTTGCTTAATTCGTGTGCTAATTCCGCTGCAAACTAAATCTAATTTATCAAACTAGATGCTGAGATCCTTTCATGGGAGCATGCTTGTATAGCCTTTGTTGTCTTTTCTTCTCTTTGTTCTCAAGAAGAATTCTTGCATCTTCAGCTTCCTTCCTTTCTCTTGACATTTCCATGTCAGCCAGATCATTTAATTCCTCTAAGGGGAGAGAGATAATCTCATCTATGTCATAGTTCCTGGTCTGTAAGTAAGTAATCCTGACTACCCTCAACTCATCATCTGGAGTGTTTGGTCTGGGGGCAGCCCTGATTGCAACTTGCATGAAGCTTGAAGACCTAGTGGAACTTACTCCCCTGAGCTTCCTCTTTCTCTCTCTTTCATCCTCCTCAATCTCCTCAGGGGTTAGAACCTTTTTCCCTTTGTCACCCACAGACCTTTGTGACTCAGGGTGGAGAGAGCTTTGGCCTTCATTGCTTGGTGTAGCATCCAAGCTCTGGCCAGAGAGAGACTGTGATACACCTTCACCAGCAGGTGTTTCACTGAGGGGTTGAGTTGTTGAAGTAGTTGTTGTTGTTGTGACAGGTGTTTCAATCTCTGTCACTTCATCAATTGATTGTAAGACAGGGCTCTCAGGCTCTATCACTAGGCCTTCAGTCAAGGTTTTCCCTTTGAAGCTAATCTGAGGGTTTGCCTCAACATCCAGTTGACCAATGACATTACCTGATTGCCTTGGTCTATCTTCTTCAGCTTCGTGAGTAACTTGAGCCAACCTACTAGCTTGTTGAGGTTGAGTTGTTTGAGTAGATGGCTCATGAAAGATGATGGATCTGCTATCAAATAACATTGCCCTTGGTATACCCTCCTCAAAGAGACTCCGAAGCAAGTAGTCTAGGATGTTCACATTAATGTGAACTTGAGGAGGTTACTGAGCAGGTACAATTACTAGAGAGGATGGTGAGTCCTCAATGTCCCTACTCCTTGAAGAACTCCCAGGTTCTGTGATTGTAATGACTTTCTCCCCCTTTTTGGAAGCATCACCCTCTTGTATAGGTGAGCTAGGAGTTAGGTCAATCACATCCAAAGGTTCTTGTGTTCCTGGTTGAGCTCTTCTGAAAGGTCTCCCAGCTAGTTTTTCCTTGAGATAAGATATCTCAAGTTGCTGGTCATTGACCCTCTTGTTTAAGGTAGTCACTTGAGATTCTAGATGCCTAACCTTTGAGACTAAATAGGTGCATGTTTTGACAGTTTGTGCACCTTTAGTCTCCGATTCCCCTCATCTACATCAGAAGAATCATGGGGGGATGAGAGAATTGGACTTAAGTCCTCACTCTCATCACCAGCTTGGTATTCTGGGCTGCTGGATTTCCTCTGCTCATTGACAGCCTCAGATGAAGTGTCAATGGGCTGAGTTGCCATGGTTGAGGTCTTAATAATATAATCACTTGCAGAAGTGAGAGCCTCTTCCATATGGATCCCCTGAACAGGTTCAGAAGGACCCACGTCAGCAATGGGTGACAGGTGTAGGGTAGACATAGGGAATTCAGAAGCACTTCTCTCTCTTTGAGTAGGTGATGAGTAGAGAGATTCATGGTGCTCACTAAAGCCTAAGTCCTCATCAGTGTAGAATTCAAGGTTAGGATTTTGGGTATTTAAGTCCGAAGGCTAGGGATGGTAACTGTCCCCTGAAGGTTGTTCACTTGAGTGTTGAGACTCTGAGGAAGGCTTAAGGCAGTTGGGCTTATGAGCTCATCAGGCTGATCATGAGGAACATCAACACTGATTCTTGAAGAGATGGGAGTGGTTTGCTCCTCAGGAGAAGTGGGAGCTCTAGTATTCACTTCTTCCTATATGGGTGAGTGTATGGGGGCCTGCACAGGAGCTTGAGCAGGGGTTCGTTTGGATTTTCTTTGGTAAGTGTAGGTTATATGGGGTGTTTTTGAGGGTAAGGAGATGATAGGTGTGGGTAGTGTTGCTAGGTTGTCACCTTGAGCAATGAGCTCTAACATTTTGGGGACAAGGGCTGTTTCTACCCCTGAGAAGCCTACAGTTGGCTTCTTCATAATCTTAAAGATGTCTGGCTTCATCTGTCCCAATTTAAGAATATTATTTGTTTCCCTCAACTATGAGCCAAGTTCATATTTGAGAATGTGTTGAACATACTTAGGAAACATATAGTATTCTAAGGAGTCCAAGTTAGCAAGCAAATTTGTATATACAAACTGAGAGTACCTGAACTTGACCCCTTGCACCATTCTATAAACTATGAAGGAGAGATCCTCAGGAATCTGGTCCCACCCACCATGCTTGTTAGACAAGTTGTGAATCACTACATGGAGTAGCTATTTCCACTGGGATGAGACCTTCCCTTTCCTGAAGGTCTTTACAGCGAAATCTCCCTCATAGCCCATCTGCTCAAAGAAATAGTTAACAGCTTCCTTTGGGAAAGACAATTCACCTTCTTCATCATCCAGCTGAAGATGGGTGTTGATGATGGCTAGAGTGATGAAGACTGACCTTCCTTGCACTGTGGCAGACAGTGCCTTCTCTCCATCCATGATAACCTCTTGACATGTTCTCCAAAAGTCAAGCAGAGGATCCTCATAAAGATTGGATCAATGGTAAGGGAGGTGTAGTAGTTGGATAGAGCCGGAAAACGGCAAACCTCTGAGAAAGTATCATCGTGCTCAGATTGCAACAAAGCAACCTGATTGTGTTGCCTATGGAGTTGCATGGAGAAATCAGGGTTGGTTCTGTTTTGAGTATTAGCCATTTAGAAAAGCTTAAGGGTGAAGAACAAATGCGATTTGAGAGAGATTAGGTTTAAGGTATGGTGTGAATTTGGAGCAGGTAGAACAAAGAGGGGTAACCGTTGGGTATTTGTATGAATTGGATTTGAGACAAAGTAAATGAAAGAGGATAAACTTTGAAATCCGTGTGTCGGTCCCACCTCTGAAAAGTAGTTTTCTTTTACCTAAAAGATAGTTTTCTTGGAAGTCGAGAAATCTTCCGAAGGTTATTTAACTTCGGAAGTTTTGACTGAAAATCTTCTGAAGGCAAATTTGCTTAGGAAGATATTTCAAAAATTTTGAAGAATTTTGCATCGGAAGCAATTTATACCGATTTCATTCTGAGATGAATAAAAGCTTCCGAAGGCAACTTTAAATCTTCCAAAAGATAAAAAGAGTATAATTCTAAAAAATCTAAGGAATATCTTAAAAGGTTTTTCTTCCGAAGAGAAACTGGGGCTTGTTAAAGTGACGGAATGGACAACATAGAGCCCACATAGTTTTAGAAATAATATGATTAAGTTTTAAGAAAAGCTACTCAAAGTTAATCATCCCAATAGCTGATATAAGATATTTAAATCCCTGTTCATCAAAAGCCTTTGTGAACAGATCAGCATATTGTTCATCTGTGTGAACTTTGATTAGTTTGATTAATCCTTTTTCAATATTATCTCTAATCAAATGATACCTGATGTTGATGTGCTTAGTTCTTGAGTGATGTACAGGATTCTCTATGATTGAGATAGCACTGTTGTTGTCTATGTGAATGGGAGTCTCTTTGAAGTTGAATCCATAGTCTAGCTTCTGATTTTGAATCCAAAGCACTTGAGCACAGCAGATTGCAGCAGCAACGTATTCAGCCTCAGCAGTTCATGCAGACACACAGGATTGTTTCTTGCACTGCCAAGAGACTATCCTTCCACCATGAAATTGACATCCCCCTGATGTAGACTTTGTAGCCATATTGCATCCACCATAATCACTATCTGTATATGCATACAGATTGAAGTCAGAATTTTTTGGATACCAAAGGCCAAGAGATGGAGCTCCCTTAAGGTATCTTAAAATTCTTTTGATAGTAATTAGGTGTGACATCTTGGGGTTGGCCTGATATCTTGCACATATGCAAGTAGCAAACATAATATCTGGCCTGCTAGCTGTAAGATACATAAGAGACCCAATCATAGCCCTGTAGAGATGTTCATCAACACACTCCCCCTCAAGATCAGCTCCAAGGGAGTGGTTTCTAGCTATGGGTGTCTTAGCGACCTTACATTCAGTCACGTTGAATCTTTTAAGTATGTCTTGCACATACTTTGACTGAGTTATGAAGATACTAGTGTCAACTTGCTTCACTTGAATTCCTAGAAAGAACATTGAGTTCCCCCTTGGCACTCATTTCAAATCTATCCTTCATCAGCTTTTCAAAGTCTTTGCAGAGCTTTGGATTAGTTGACCCAAAGATGAAATCATCCACATATACTTGAACTAGCATCAAGTCATTCCTTGTTCCTTTGATGAAGAGAGTTCCATCAATGGTACCCCTTTTGTAGCCATACTTACAGAGATACTGAGATAGAGTCTCATACCACTTTCTTGGTGCCTGATGTAACCCATAGAGAGCTTTGTCAAGCTTGCAGACATAATCAGGATGATCAGGATCTGCAAAACCAGGTGATTGTCTGACATACACCTCTTCATCAATCACTTCATAGAGAAAAGCACACTTGACATCAAGTTGATGGACCTTGAAGTTCCTAGATGCAGCAAAAGCTAGGAATATCCTAACAGCTTCAAGTCTTGCTACAGGAGCAAAGACATCTATGTAGTCAATCCCTTCTTCTTGAGTATACCCTTGAACAACTAGTCTAGCCTTGTTTTTTATGACAAGTCCTCTATCATCTTTTTTATTCCAGAAAACCCATTTTGTACCTATGATAGTCTTCCCTTGAGGAGGAGGACATAGGTTCCAAACCTTTTTCCTCTTGAAATGAAGCAACTCCTCTTGCATAGCTTCAACCTAACTTCCATCCTTTAGAGCTTCGTCAATCTTCTTTGGCTCTATTTGGGACAAGAAACAAGAGTGAAGACAGATGTTGGCATTATGAGACTGTCCTCTTGTTCTTACACCGGTACCAACATCTCCAATGATGTTTGTAAAAGGGTGAGACTTGTGGATCCTTAGTTGGGGGATTACAACAAGTTGTTTAGACAGATCTAAATTGGAGAAATTCTAATCTGGCAAGGAGGATCACCCTCTACAATAGCGATGGAACTCATCCATGCCTTTTTCCAAAAGGTTTCGAATCCACTTTCTTGATCAGGGCCATATTCAAAATACAAGCCGCGAAGAGCAGTGCGAAACCCCAAAATGATAGAGGTAGTGAGCTTATAGCCATCATAGATCGAACCATATCCAATAGGGTTCGGTCTCTCCTTTTAGACACACCATTATGTTATGGTGTTCAGGGAGGAGTAAGTTGTGAGACAATCTCACAACTTCTTAGATGATCCTGAAAAGCCTCACTGAGGTATTCACCTCCTCTATCTGAATGGAGAACTTTGGTAGTTCTATTGAGTTGATTTTCTACTTCATTCTTGAAGATTTTGAACATTTCAAAACTTCATGTTTATGTGTCATCAAGTACACATAACCATAGCGACTTAATCGTCGGTAAAGGTAATGAAGTATCTTTTCACCATTCCTTGTCATTGTCTTAAAAGGACCACATACATCCGAATGTATGATTCCTAATAAGTCTTTTGCCCTCTCGTTAGTACCACTAAAGGGCGACTTGGTCATTTTACCTTGTAAACAAGATTCACACTTATCAAATGAACCATTTTCATTTGTTTTCAAAAGACCATTCTTTTGAAGTGTTTGAATCCAATTCTTGTTTATGTGACCAAGACGACAATGCCAAAGATAAGAATCACTTAAACTCATTTTTAGTTTCTTGGTGCTTGACTGGTATAATGTGTTATTATAGGATGAATCATCATGAACCAATTCATAAATACCATTAAAAGGCATAGCCTTGAAATAAAAAAATCATCCATATAAACATAAATACCATCGTTTACAAACTTTAAATCATAACCATATTGTTTTAAAAGGAAAACTGAAATTATGTTCCTAGTCAAACTAGGAGCATACAAAATGTTTTTAAGAACAACTTCCAAACCATTTGAAAGTTTCAAAACATAGTCTCCTTGGGCTTCGACATCAACTTTTGCTCCGTTGCCCATGTAGAGACTTGTGTCTCCCTTCTTAAAGTGCTTATTTCTTTTGAACCCCTGCAACAGATCGCAAATGTGAGTTCCACACCCGGTATCCAATACCCATGTGTTTGAAGAAATAACATTTAAGTCAATATGGATCATGAAAGTTGTACCTGAGGTCTGCTTAGCATCCCTCTTATTTCTCAACTCTTTAAGGTAGGTTGGACAATTCCTTTTCCAATGTCCTATCTCACCACACTCAAAGCATGGATCGTTTTCCGTTACCTTAGGCTTCATAAGCTTAGGTTTTGGAGGTTCTGCTTTAACCTCCCCTTTCCCTTTGCCTTTGATATGCCCCTTTCCTTTGGAAACATTTGTCTTGGGATTTGGTAATGGCCTTTTCCTATTGCCTCTCTCATTGATCGAGAGAACAGGTAGAATTTTTCCACCCATCCCCGCCTCAGCTGTTTTGAGCATTGCATGAAGCTCACCAATGCTCTTGTCCCATCCGTTCATATTGTAATTCATTATGAACGTCTCAAACTTTTTAGTTAGGCCATTAAGGATCAAATCCATGGCCAACTCCTTTGAGATAGGACAGTTAAGCCTCTCAAGGCAATCAATGTGGTTTTTCATTTTAAGTACATAAGATGATACTGAAAGGATCTCAGCATTTAGTTTGATCAATTAGATTGGATTTGCAACGGAATTGTACACGAATTACAACAAAATATAGCAAGAACACACAAGATGTATCAATGAAACAATATGATTATAAAGAGAGAGAATTTCTGCTAAAAGGTATATTTTCATTCAACACATGCTTCGGCTCAGTTACAATTAGGTCATCTCTCCTTTTATAGGAAAGATGACGTCAGCTGATGTCACTTGACAATGACATCTAACCATTATTACAACAAACTACTGAAAGAGACTAAACTACTGAAGATGTCTAACAGCTGACATCTTCTTACAAAAGACAAGTGTAAACTTCTACAACTACTGAAAAGAAACTACTGAAACTACAACGTCTGAAGAACATGCTCTTCAAACGTTTTACAAAGTACTGAAACATAAAAGAAAAACTACTGATGAGAAACTACTAAAAGGAAACTACTGAAAAAGAAATCCATCACAACAACTGAAGAATACTTCTTCAGCTGTTGTGACAACCTCTAAAGTCTTCAGTACTTGAACTTCAGACTTGAACTTCAGCTGTTGTCATCAGCTGATGTCTTCAGCTGATGTCTTTAGTTGTTGTCTTTAGTCTTTGTACTTAAGCTGATGAAATCTTCAGTTGTTGTCATCATCAGCTGATGAAGTCTTCAGCAGTTGTTGTGATGTCTGTGGGACTTAAAGGTTTTTTTGATCTGGCTCATTGGTTCTTTTGGTCCAACACTCCCCCTGAACCAATGTAGCCAAAACCTTTAAGCTTATTTGAAGTCCCACTTATTTGGCAGAAAGATTGGTCTTTTTCTTCTAGATCAACTCAGAAATGACCCAGATCAACACAGGCCTGGGAAGAGATTTCAAAAAGTATGATTATCAAAGGATGGATGGGAACTCTGTCTTAAGGAACTGGACATAGAGCTGTTACCCCATCCATGAAACCTACTTCCCAACTATGAGTCTATAAGACTCTCTTGTGTAGGCCTCAAGGAAGATTACTTGTTCCTCTATGGTGAGCTCTTCTGCTTCTCCCTCAAAAAGTGACTCAGGCCCAAAATACTCAGAGAGGTATTTGACCTGCTTTCCATTCCTGAGCTCCACGGTTGTTATAGCTCTGTATGCAAATTCATCAGGGTGATTACCCTCTAGAAACAACTGGAGCTTATTCTTCCTAACTTCCTCAAGCCTCTTATACACCAACCCCTTTTTGATCACTTTATTCTCCAGCATCTTTTGTGGGGGCTGATTAGCTTTGTAGGCTTTCTTGAAGTCATCAAGGATCTCCCAAGGTGATACTACAATGGCCAGTGTGATCACTTCATCTACGATCTTCCTTACTTGGCCATTGTATCTCTGTGGAATATCTTTCTTATGAATCCTATGAGACACCCTAGGATCAGGCCAAATCCTCACTCTCTCTTTTTGATATTGAAATGTTTGTCTGAGAGTGTATAATCTCTGAGCATGCTTCTTCATATTTATGATTGATGAAGTGGCAGCATAAGCTTTGTCAACCCTTCTCAACAATTCCTCATCATGCTGTTTGTGAAGCTCTTCTTCTTCTAGCTTCACTTTAACAATTTGCCTTTGGACCTCAGGAGTAATTGTTGGAGGGTGACTTTTGGCCTTCGGCAATGGAATGACAGCTGAAATTGGCAGCCTGTCCTTATCTTCATCATCATCTTCTTCTTCTTCTTCAAGCCTCAACACGCTTCTCTTCCTCTTCTGGGGTGCGTCATCGACTATTGGTTTTGTGGGAGAGGGAGTTGGTTTTGTGGGTTGTGATGTGGATTGTTTTGGTGTGGGAGATTGGGCAGGCTGTTCTAGCAATTTGGATGTGAGTGTGGTTTTGATGTGCTTGGCTAGTTCAGTCCTGCTCCCAGCACCAGCTTCACTTAGGGCTTCTATGATCAGTCCCTTGGTGAATACCTCAGACGAACAGATCTTGTTGGTTATTTCCAAGATGCTGTCCCTAGACCAGGATTTAATTTCCAGGACTGATCTCCCCAGATACTTCGAAATGAATCTGGCCATAGCTTCTAATCTCTCCTTTTCTTGTTCACTATGACCAGATCATCGGCTTTCAATCTCCTGTACTTCCAACTTCCTTATCGCAGTATCTAGCTCAGTAGTGTCAAAGCCCTGCCTAAATAGCTGATCAATGATTTTATCCATTGACCTGCTGTGTTGCGCATCTGCTTCCTTGACAAGGACTACTAGTTCCTTTTCCTTCTCCTTTTCTCCACCCTTCTTCTTTTTATATGTGACATGAAAGTCTTTTTCACTTTTAGTCACTTTTTCTTTTTCCTTCTCACTCTCCTTCTCTTTCTCAGTCTCCACTACCATCTCCATCTCAGTTTCTACCTCCTTCTCTACTTCTTTCTCTTTCTTTTTCTCCTCCTCCATTCTCTTCCTCTTGATTGCTTTCACTGACTGGGTCTCCCCCTTTTGGTTGCATTGGTTGCAGGGGTTTGACTGTCAGAAAGCCTCTTAATCACAACATCATCCACCAGGGTTTGTAAGTTTGAGGCAAGCCTCTCATCAAGGGTTTTATTCACTATGTCAGTGATGATGGGTGTGCTGAGAGGCAGGGAATTTTGAAAGATAGCAACCATTTGCTCAGGGGGGTTCTGTCCCTGAGAAATAGTGCTAGAAGCAAGGGCTGGTGGCTGAGATTTTAAGAGTGGCTCTGTGTTTGTGAGACCTTCAGATGAAGGTGCCATCTGTGGGTGAATGGTGGCAGATGGACTTGATTATTGTGTCATTTTGGCAAGTAGCTCTTTGAGTCTACTCACCTCATCCTCAAGAATAGTCAACTAGGCTAGAACATCATAAAAGAAGCCCAGGTCATCATTAGTTGTAGCTGAATCACCTGACCTCCTGATTAGATCAGGATGCACATATGCTGAGTGTGGCTCAGTAATCACATGTGCCCCTTTATCATGGTACTGGGGACTTCCTGCCTCAGGATTAAATCCTTCACCAGCAGTTGCCTCTGGTGAGGACTTAGAGATTTTACCACTTTCATCCTAGTCATGTACTGAAGTAGGAGAAGTGACAGCCTCACCAGATGTTCTGATCTCCTCTTCCACACTGGGAGATTGAACATTGTAATCCCTGTGCTGGGGGTTCTCAGCAACACTTGGTTCCTTCCTCTTATTGGTTGGGGTTTTCCCAGTTGTGATAGGTGCCTAGGGAGAGGGTGGAGTGTTCAGCTGAGTCAGCACTTCTGCTATGATAAAGGTGGGGCTTTGTGGAGCGGTTCCAGTGGGAGATTGGGGTGAATCTGTGTGCACCTGGGGAGAGTGGTGCTCTTCAATGGTAACCTTCTTAAGTGAGAAAGGTTCCAGAGATGTGGCTGCCCCGGAAATGGTTGCTGCAGGCTCCTGTTGAGAGGATGCCTGAGCGGTTAAGGCTGGTAGAGTCCTTGTCACTACTGGGGGATTAATACCAGTAGCTACTTCCTGCCTTTGTTATGCAGGGGCATCCTTAGGGGACTCATCTCCCTGAGTAGCCTTTTTGGGCTTTTTGGTTTCGGGTTTGGTAGGGACTTTGGATTTGGAGGTGGAGGTTGTGGGTTCCCGCTGCTTGGGTTTTAGCAGCTTGGCAGCCTGTTTGAGATGTTGGTCTGACTTGTGCTTGGAGTATACTTCAGGCAATACTGCCAGAGCAGGGACTCCAAGGCCAACAAGTCCCTTAGCTTGAAGCTGGTTTTTAATGATGGCCATGATGAACCTTGGATATAATATCCATCGGTTAGCTAAAGGTTTCACAGCCATATCCTTAAGTTCTAAAAATATTATTTTAGAAAAATTTAAACTTTGTTGTTCTAGGATAGAATACAATACCTGTTGCCACCTGGATGACATTTGATCCCATGACGAAGTTTTAGGGGCAAGACATACATTGACCATGTGAAAGATCAATCGTTCAGCATCATGGAAGTGCTTCTTAAGGATGGTAGAAGCACTAAGGTCACCTTGGTATCCATGGTGGGCAAAAGAGAGATCGGTTATGCCCTTTGGATACTCAGTGATGAAAGTGGCATCATTCAAATCTAGGGTTTGGTGAATGATTGCAGGAGTGATGACCACCTATTGGTTGTTGACGAACGACTGGAGAGAGACCTCGGTGTCATTCCCCCCAGTTGTAAGGGTGACGTTCGTCCAGAACTGGTTTAGGGATTCGGCGTAGATGGTAGGATTAAGCAGAAAGGCCGTTTTGTATGGAGAATGGACCATTAGATCAATAGCAGTATCAAACTTGGTCCAGAAGGGTGATTTGGTAAGGTAGGCAACACAGTTGTGTCGTGGTTTGAGCTGCATGGTCGCCATTAATGTGAGGAGAGAGGTTTGAGAGTTTTTGAACGTTAGTTTTGTGAGAGGATGAAAAACTCTGAAGTTAGGTTAGGTATTTATAGGGTATGGGTATGAAACGGCTGAAAGAAAACGACTGAATGTTTGGTGTTAGTCATCAGTTGTTTTAAACGACTGATGACATGGTTTTAACCTTCAGAGGTTGTAAACAACTGAAGACTTGGTATTAGTCATCAGTAGTTATAAACTACTAAAGACATGGTTTTGTCTTCAGTTGTTATAAATGTCTGAGGACTTGGTGTTAGCCATCAGTAGTTGAAACTACTAAAGACATGGTTTTGTCCTTTAGATGTTGTAAACAACTAAGGACTTGGTGTTAGTCATCAGTAGTTGTAAACTACTAAAGGCATGGTTTTGTCCTTCAGTTGTTTTGAAATGAAACATCAGTTGTTTGAATCAGCTGAAGAGTAAAGTTACTCATCAGCTATTGTCGTCAATTCAGTTGTTTCATGCTGACCTCAACACTTACTCATCAGACTTTGTCAGATTTTTCAAACGTTTCATTGGTCATCAGCTCTTGTGAATATTTATTCTTCAGCTCTTGTGAACAGATATTCAGAAGGTCTGATGAAATAAATTATTCTTTAGAACTTGTGAACAAATATTGTCTTCAGTACTTATGTGTAAGATTACACATCAGTACTTGTGGACAAATTTGTTCTTCAGTACTTATTTGTTAGAAATAGACATCAGTAGTTATAACTACATCAGTAGTTGTAACTTCATCATTTCTTTTCAACAAATAATGTACTTCAGTACTTTGAATTATTTTAGCCTTCAGTAGTTATAACACATCAGTAGATATGAAAAATACTGAAGACAAAATAACTCATCAGTATTTATTTGTGACTTTTGTATACTAATGCTCATCAGTACTTGTGACCTGAGAGCATCAGTATTAGTCAATTATTAGCTGCAGCATACCAAGCCTTAGTATCAGATTTTGAAAAGTTGCACTGTCTAAAGGCTTAGTAAAGATATCTGCAAGCTCATCAGCACTAAGAACAAACTTAGGATTAATCAGACCTTTTCATAACAATCCCTAATAAAATGATGTCTAATCTCAATATGTTTGGTCCTAGAATGCTGGACTGGATTCTTAACAATACAAAGAGCTAAAGCACTATCCATGAGTAATGGTGTCTTAGTCTCTGTAATGCCATAATCCAATAATTGATTCTGAAGCCAGAGTACCTAGGATGTACAACTTGCAGCAGCAATGTACTCTGCTTTAGCAGTTGATGTAGCAATTGAAGTTTGTTTCTTAATCTGCCAAGAAACTAAACAATTGCCTAGAAATTGGCATCCACCAGAAGTTGATTTTCTGGTGACTTTGCATCCTGCATAGTCACTATCTGAGAAAGCAACTACTTTGTAAGAATGCCCAGTAGAATACCAAAGTCCTAAAGATTGAGTACCTTGCAAGTATCTAAAGATCCTTTTGACTGCAATCAAATGGGATTCTTTAGGTGCAGCCTGAAATCTAGCACAGACACATGTTGCAAATATAATGTCTGGTCTAGAAGCTGTAAGGTACATCAAGGACCCAATCATACATCTGTAAAGGGTTTCATCAACCGCTTTACCTTTCTGATCAACATCCAGTTGTGTGGTGCTGCTCATGGGAGTAGAACAGGGCTTATAGTTTTGTAAATCAAACTTATTCAAAAGATCTTTTGTATATTTGGACTGATGAATGAAGGTTCCATCAGTCCTTTGTTTGATTTGCAAACCCAGAAAGAACTGTAATTCTCCCATGGCACTCATTTCAAACTTCTTTTGCATTAACTTTGTAAATTCATCACACAACTATGGATCAGAGGATGCAAAAATAATATCATCAACATAAATTTGAACAAGTAGCTTATGCTGCCCTACTTTCTTAATGAATAAAGTTTTATCTATGGAGCCTCTAGTGAAATTATTTTAAAGAAGAAAGTTAGACAATGTTTCATACCAGGCTCTAGGAGCTTGTTGCAACCCATATAGAGCCTTATCAAGCTTATACACCCAATCTGGATGTTTATTATCCTCAAAACCTAGTGGTTGACACAGATAAACCTCTTCTTTTATTTTACCATATAAAAATGCACTTTTGACATCCATTTGAAAAACTTTAAAATTATGAAAAGCAGCATAAGATAAGAACAATCTAATTGCCTCCAGTCTGGCTACAGATGCAAAGGTTTCATCATAATCAATACTTTCTTGTTGTGCAAACCCCTGTACAACTAGTCTGGCCTTATTCGTAACAATTTGGCCCTTTTCATCTGTTTTAGTCCTAAACACCCATTTAGTGCCTATTGAATACTTACCTTGGGGCAAAGGAACAAGCTCCCACACTTGCTGCTTTTGAACTCAAGAAGCTCAAGCTGCATTGCTTCAACCCATCCATTGTATATTAATGTAACATGATAGTTCTTTGGCTCTTGCTGACTGATGAAGAGAGCATAGAAGCAGAAATTGGACAATTGACTTCTGGTTGAGACTCCAGCATTGATATCACCAATGATTTGAGACATTGGATGATCCTTCAGCTCTTGATAAACAATGAGATCTGTGCAAGTGTTTGTAGGACCTTCAGCAGCAACAGATGTTGATAAAGATTCTTGAAACCATGTTGGTGATGGCAACTCAAATGAAGTAGAGGATTCAGAAATCTCATCAGCATTTGTTGTGGATGGAGCTACTGAAGCTACAGGAGCATCAGATTTAGATGACTCAGGCAGTTGGTCGCTAAACCTGAAAAGGTGAGTACTGACTACATCATCATCACTACCACCAGGTGGAGAACTATTGACAGGAACAACAGCTGGAGACTGATAAGGAACATATTGCAGTATGTCCAAATCAAATAACTCCACAGGGTTTTGTGGAATCTTGTCCTTTGGAGATTCATTAAACTTCACATGCAAAGTCTCTTTAACCATCTTTGTTTTGCAGTTGAAGACTTTGTATGCCTTGCAAGTAGATGAATAACCAATAATATACCCTGCATCCACCTTTGATTCAAACTTCTGGAGTAGATTCTTTATGTTGAGAATGTAACAGGGACACCCAAATGCTCTAAAGAATGAAATCAAAGGGGCCAAATGATGTAGCACTTCATAAGGAGTCTTTATCAACCTCTGATTTACTAATACTCTATTCTGCACATAGCAAGCTTTGTTGATAGCTTCAGCCCAAAATGTCAATGGCAAGCCTGAATCAGCCAACATTGACCTGGCAGCTTCAACCAGTGTCCTGTTCTTTCTCTCCACTACTCCATTTTGCTCCGGAGTTCTTGGAATGCTGAACTGCCTCTTGATTCCCTTTGACAAGTAGAAATCATCAAGTGTGTGATTTCTAAATTTTGTGCCATTGTCACTCCTCATACACTTGACTTGAAGGGAATATTGTTTCTCAACATACAACACAAAGTGCATAATAGCTTGTGCAGCTTCATCTTTGGAGTGCAAGAAGAAAGTCCATACAAATCTAGAGTAATCATCCACAATTACCAGATAGTATTTCTTCTTTGCCTTGCTCATCACTCTGACAGGACCAAAAAGATCCATATGCAATAATTGCAGGCAGGCAGTGGACTTTGGCTCTTCTATTGGAGGGAATGATACTTTATGTTGCTTCCCTTTTAGGCAGGTAGTGCAGTTATCATCACATTTGAACTCCTTCATAGGCAACCCTCTTACTAAACCATGGTGAATCAGCTGGTTCATGTTTTTGAGATTCACATGACCAAGCCTTCTATGCCATAGTTCAGATTCCTGAGGAGAAGCCTTGGAGAATAGGCAAGGATGTCCTTTTAGATCAATTTTCTTTGAAAGATCTAAGGCATATACTCTTCCTGTCTTGTTGGCCTTCAGGAGAGTATGTTCATCCAACACCTTGTCAATCAAACTCAGAACTTTGGATTACAGAATCCTGTAGTTCTAGCTAGTGAAAAGTGCAACATGACCTTTATCACACATCTGACTGACAATCAAGAGGTTGTACTTGAGATTCTCCTCATGGTTAACATCATCAAACCTTATTTCACCATTGGAAACAAAGCCTTTGCTGGTGATGTAACCTTTTGCATCATTGCCAAAAGAGACAAACCCCTTCTTTCCTTGAGAGTGGTCTTAAAGAAGAGAGTTGCTCCCTGTCATATGCATGGATCCTCCACTGTCTACATACCAGATGCTTCTTTGGCATGCTGAAGAACCCTGCATTCATCACAACAAATTGGTTAGTTTTTGAGACCCAAACCTTTTTGGTTTTGGGTCTGTTCTCATCAACAGATTTGATACTAACTTGTTTGTTATGATTGACAGTCTGAGGTGTTGGAGATGGTGTAGAAAAGGATTCCTTTGGCTTGGATTTCCTTTTCTGTGGTTTCAGCACAGGAGCATCTAATTGGTTGACTCTTCCCAATAGATATTGAACCATCATGACATGTTGTGTCTAATTGTTTGCTAAAGCTTTAAGCTCATGAGACACATCAGCTCTCGGCTGTGATGGGTTCCTGTGTTACACCATCTTCCTTTGAGCAATCTCAGCTGTTGCCTGATGAACCCCTTCCTTCTTTTTGGATTTCTTTAAGGACTTTGGGGTTTCAGGTTGAGATGTTGCTGGTACAAACTTGGTTTCAAACTCATCTTTCATTTTATTAATCTTCTTTTTAATGTTCTGATTTTGATTGAGTTTGGAACCCTTTCTATACCAGCAATCATCAGTAAGATGATTGAATAAGCCACATATTTCACATGGCTTCTTCTTCATATTTAGTTGATCATCTACTGAAGAAGATGAAACTACTAAAGATTTGTTCTTCAGTTGTTTTCTATCAGTAGTTGCAGTTTTCTTCCTGTCAGTACTTCCTTTCCTGATATCTTCTTCAGTAGTTTTCAAACCCTTTCTACTTGCAGTTTTCTTCCCTTCAGTACTTGCAGTAGTTTGGGTTTGTTCTTCAGGTGTTGTAACTTGTGCTTCAGTACTTTCAATACTTTGTGAGACAACACCTGAAGTGATCAACTCTTTGATCATGTGACTGTCAGCATTTGAACCATCAGCTGTTTCAGCATTAGCTGATTTGTTTTGTGAGGAATTAATGCTGACTTCATCCTCTAACTTTGGTGCTTTATCAGAAGATGAATCACATGATGAGGTGGATTGGTTATTGCTTTCTCCTTTAGATTCTACCTCTAGCCTGGGAGTAAAATCTATAGGAGGAGCAGTATGATTATAACCAATTCCAAACTTCACATTTGAAGCTGATTGCTTGCTGAGAAGCATTTCAAAACCCTTGCAGGAATTACCTAGCGTTCACACTCTACTTGGGTAGTTGCAAGTGTTTCTTTGAGGTCCTTATACTTCTCTAGAAGTACCTCTTCCCTAGCCTTATCATCTGTGATTTGGCATTTTAGTTTATAAATCTCATCATTTTTATCATGCAAAACAGACTCAAACTCAGCTTTACTTTTGGAAAGTGCTTGCTCTAGCTCAAGATTTTTATAATAAAGCTACATTTGCTTCTCTAATAGATGCAAATGTGGCTATGCATGATTCAGAACATAACTTGGCTTTGGCCTCTGAAGATACCTGTGATACCTGTGATGAAGCATTTAATGATGAACCATCAGCAGACTCCAGGGCCATGAGAGCAAGGTTTCCAAAGGGATTGTCACCACCATGTTGACCAGTACCAGGAAACAGTTGTTCATGACCAGACATATCATCTGGTAAACTGCTCCAGTCAACAACTCCTGGGGTGAAAAAGTTGTGTTGTTGAGGTTGAGATTGTTGATAAGATTGTGATGATTGAGGCTCAGGAAGGGCATGTGGTTGTTAAGCAATGGGTGCTTGAACTTGGTTTGGCTGAGGCATGTAATAGTAGGGGTAAGGATATGACATATGACCTTGAGGGACAAATTATGCAGGTGATGACTGAGCTTGTGATGGATGACCAGAACTAGTGGAATGTTGCCCTTTGTTTTGTGAGCTATTGTTTGGGAAGATCACAAAGGGTGCAGATGAGTAACATCCAGATGATCTACACTCTCTAGCAAAGTGTCCAAGCCTATGGCACTTGTGACACCTCAACTTGCTCTTGTCAAAACCAACTTTAGTTTTGCCAGAGAGACCAGGGAATTTCCTACCAGTTCTTTCGTAGAACATTTGAGATCTAATATTGATCATTGCCTTTTGGCTCAAAATATCCATCTCTTCTAGATCATCATCTGGAATGCCCTTCAAATCTTCCATCAAAAAACACTAGTTATCACTGCTGCCACTTGAACTACCATCCACACCAACAAAAGCATGTTCTGCATTAGTAGAGAAATCAATATGCTCATCAAAGGCACTTTCTGATACAGCATACTCTGACTCCTGACCTATCAGTGTAGTATTGCCTGATACAAAGTCATCAGTGAGCTTTCCAGATGAGGACAACTTCCTTTTCTGTTCTATCTCTCTTTCAAATGTAAGCAGTTTCCCATGAAGTTGGGTGAGAGATAGAGTTATCAGAGTTGCACTAGAGCGTAGGACAATAGTGTATGTGTCCCATCTCTCAAGCAGGGATCTGAGGAATCGGTTCTTCATCTGGCTATTTGAATACTCTTGTTTAACCATTTTCAGCTCAAAAATCAAACAAGAGAATCACTCAAACTGTTGAGTCAGAGTTTCACCCTTCCTATGAGAGAATGTCTCATATTGTTGGGCAAGGATTTCCCTAGTGTTTTCTAAGACCTCATCAGTTCCTCCAAATTGTTCCTTCAGAGCAACCCAGAAGTCATGAGCAGTTTCATGATGCATAAGCCCTGAATAGATTTCATTAGGCAGTGCCATAGCCAGAATTTCATGGGCTTTAGCATCAATTTCGAACATCTTTAGATCTTCATCCGAATACTGATCAGGTTTCTTCGGAACCCTCTCATTTGTTTTCGAAGTACTCACCATAGGCTTGTATGGTCCATGCACCACAGGTTTCCAACAACCAGCACTGTTGATAGCCAGGTGATGGAGCATACGTCGTTGCCATATGTTATACTCACTCCTAACAAGCATCGGAGGCTTTGTTGAGGAGCCAGTATTGTGAGGATCATTTGTTGGTGTCGCCAATGAATAAATTCAAGCAAATTCAAAGTAATTTCAGTAAATCTAGCTCAAAATCACGTAGAACCTCAAATTGAAAGACCAAAAGTAGCAGAAACTCAATCTCTATAACCGATTCTTGCAAATTTGCTAATTCGATCAAACGTAGATGTCTAAAGAGCAGTTTCAATGATCAATTGTTAAATCGATCAATGATTAACCAGTTCTGATACCATTTGAAAGCATCTAGTTTATCAATTAGATTGGATTTGCAGCGGAATTGTACACGAATTAGAACAAATTATAGCAAGAACACACAAGATGTATCAATGAAACAGTATGATTATAGAGAGAGAGAATTCTACCAAAAGGTATATTTTCATTCAACACACGCTTCGGCTCAGTTAAAATTAGGTCATCTCTCCTTTTATAGGAAAGATGACGTCAGTTGATGTCACTTGACAGTGATATCTAACCGTTATTACAACAAACTACTAAAAGAGACTAAACTACTGAAGATGTCTACGATTTGACATCTTCTTACAAAAGACAAGTGTAAACTTCTACAACTACTGAAAAGAAACTACTGAAACTACAACGTCTGAAGAACATGCTCTTCAGACATTTTACAAAGTACTGAAACATAAAAGAAAAACTACTGATGAGAAACTACTGAAAGGAAACAATTGAAAGGAAACTACTGAAAAATAAAACCATCACAACAACTGAAGAATACTGCTTCAGCTGTTGTGACAACCTCTGAAGTCTTCAGTACTTGAACTTCAAACTTGAACTTCAGCTGTTGTCATCAGCTGATGTCTTCAGCTGATGTCTTCAGTTGTTGTCTTCAGTCTTTGTACTTCAGCTGATGTAATCTTCAGTTGTTGTCATCATCAGCTGATGAAGTCTTCAGCAGTTGTTGTGATGTTTGTAGAACTTAAAGGTTTTTCTGATCCTGCTCATTGGTTCTTTTTGTTCAACAGATACCGATTGGGTTTCTTCCATGCGACACGCATGAAGCGCTCAAACCGTTTCGAAGTGCTCTACCCTAGCTTGTTGAAGGAACATTTCCTTCAATTGGGTAATCATGTCATATGCCCCATGATGCTCTAACTCCTTTTGGAGTTCGGGAATCATAGTTCCCAACATGAGGCAGGATGCCTGCATGGAAATCTCAGTATACTGAAGCCAATCGTTATAGGCCTCAACATCCTCGGGGTCGGGATGGTCAGGAATAGGATCGTCAAGGACATAGGCTTTTTTCTCTTACTTGAGGACAATTCTTAAGTTTCGAAACCAATCCATGAAGTTGTTATGGTTCAGACGATCCCTCTCTAAAATAGTTCTCAGTGATATGGTATGGACGGTCGGGGTGGTAGCATTACTGTTTGCGGCCATTCTACAAAATTTACAAAGTTCTTATTAGTATTTCTGAAAAATTACATTTTAGTCATTAATACCCTTTTATGTCTCATAGACAATTAATAATTAAAATCTAGAATCCAACATTACATTCAAATAATGGGTAGGTGACCTTTATCCGATTATTTAAATTAACAAGGTAGTCAACATTTGACAATTGCAACCTTTTGCAACTTCTAGCCTTTATGGGATCGGTTAAACATCTTATGTTTGGTTGGCATGTTTAATCCCATCAACACCATTGTATGCCATGCTTCGGTGACCCTATGCACATGGTTTCCAATTCAAGTCGTCCTACTTACACACACGTGTGAGTTTACACATACAAGTGGTTAGGTGACCTTTATCCCACAAATACGTTAAACCCACCTCAAAACACAAGTTCCCTAAAAATGGTTAGGTGACCTTTATCCCACAAATAGTTGTCAAGTGATTCGAGTGTCGTGTAAAAGGTTGGTGTTAAACTTTTTTCAAAAGGGATTTTAGTTTTCATTAATTCTAGTTCTGAAAACTCTATGTACCTTGTATTTGCATGCTTTCAAAACATGGTACCCTATGGTTCTCCTTTTTAATAAAACCTATTTATTAAAATTATTAATCCTTTTAATAACCTTTTATTAACCACTTAATGATTAGGAACCGTAAATTTTCAGCTTGTTAAGTTTGCTAATGAGTTTGTTATGCATATCCAAATATCAAACAACAATCATACAACAAACAACCAAACAAGCATAATCACATAAACATATGTGCATAACCATAGCCACTAAGTTGACTACACTTGTTTTCCATCACAAGTGTTGTCATAAGGTCTTTCCTAAGGGTTAATAATGACACATCATATGTGTCCATGAACTCCCACTTGAATCCATATCCAAAAACTTCAAGTGTCCATGTCTTTTGTGTCCTTCCTTTTGGGTCTTCTTCTTGTGCATCTTCCTTTACAAAATCATATCCTAATACAATTTTCTAATAAAAGAAATGCACCTATTCTATTTATTACATAGCCAAATGAATAAATAAATTACAACCCAAAATACAAACACAAAAGAAATTATTACAACCCTTTGAATGAATACAACCAACATGACAAAATCATAATCAACCAAATCCAAAACACATATGGTCAAGGCTATGTTATGCATCAAAATATGTATCCATATACAACATTTCAAGAACAAAATGAACCCCTTTTATAACCTTAAATTTCTGGCCAACATGAACCAAAACATTAGGGTTATTTCTAAACAACTTAATCAACCATTTGATATCATCCTTTCAAGATTTAATCATAAGCATGCAAGATATAACCTTGAAAGGTTGGGGTTTCATCATATCATCACAAGACAGCCCCTATTAGGTTGTTAAAGTCCCATAAAACCTATTTATAAGGACAAAAGAAGCTAGTCATCCACATATCCGGCTCTAGATGCCAATATTGGATTTGTTGGACCATTATCAAAGATGTTTAACCATTTAAACATGAAAACGCAGCGGATTACAACCTTAATATTATGATTCATAATCTGAAAATTAAGGTTAATAACTTAACATCAACAAACCCAAGAACATAGGATCGTTTATATGTGTTTGAACTAGCTATCAAGATGAATAAAATAACCATAAACATGTAAAATATACAACCTTTGTAGAGCTGTGAAATTGTGAGATTTGATGAAGAGGAAGCTGCTCTTGAATGACCAAAACACCAAGGATAGGTGTCCTCAAGCTTACATACCCATAAGTGTGATGCAAACACCTCTTGTTGCTAGGATTCAACACCAAAATCGCAAGAAACAAGCTGCAGAAAACCCTTTTCCAGCCTTGTTTTTCTTCTTTGATGAGAGAAAAATGAGTCTTGCATGTGAGAGAGAGAGAGAGAGGGCTGAATTGGAGAGTGTCACTAGTGTAAATGGGGTGTAGTTTCAAGACAACAAAATGACCAAGAATACCCCTAAAGGGGCGGCCGAAATTATGTTTTAAAATGGGTTCCCCCCTTTTAAAGACCCACTTAAATTGTGAACTAGTTATATTATTAGTTGTATAATTAACCTTTTAAATATATAACTTAAACACACTCTTATTATTTGATGTTACTTAACAAACTTAAATAACATTACAAATAATGTCCATGAACAAAATATCCTTATAAGTTGTTCTTTCTCACATACAATTTATTTAGAAAACCTATTTTCTAAATTGGTGTAATGATTTAATTGCATGATCATATCATCAATTAAATACATATTGGTGTTTGCTAAACTTGTTATTGGGTATGACCCGACTTGGATCATGACGTACTAACCACATCAATATTCTATGTGTCTTGGGCATAAAGAATCCAACATCTAAAACTATACAAAAATAGAAATTTACCACAGAAAATCTTCCAAACTACACTGATATGAAGATAAGAAATGAATTATCAAGAAATATGTAGTGATTGTGAAGTGAGAACTGTGATTGTTCAGATAAAAATCCAGAATGTGGATAAAATATCATGACCTTAACCTGTTTGTTTCGCCTCAAATTTTAATTAGGAACAATCTCTGTCAGTAAACCGGATTACTAACAGTCCTCCTAAATTGATCCCGCACTCATAAACAGATTAGTTTGAAAGGGGAACCCCGACCATCATAGTCCAGGGTGTTCCTTTTGCAACGGTAGAAGTAACCTGCTTCAACAAACAATCTGTTAAAATATCGGGGACATCTGTATCCTTCTTTTTAATTTGCCAAATTTGTTTTGGTTCAATTAATTTGGATTTAAATGAATTAAATTTGGAAATCATTTTCTGTTTAAGATCGGAAGGAAAAAAATTTGGTTTTGAACCTTTCGTCATTTTCATCTTTGAATCATATGAAACGAGGGTTTTTCATCCAACCATTCAAAGATGTGTGCTTTTTACCTCTTGAGCCAGAGAAGCAACTCGTGTTGCCTTTACCGTCTGGAACATTCTTTGTAGACTTACGTCCGGAGAAGCAATTTGATTTTCCTTTACCATTCGAAGCAAGTCTTTGAGGGCACTTCTTTACCATATGACCTTCTTTTCCATACTCAAAACAAGCCTTGAAAGGCTTTTGATGCTTGACTGACCCATGTGTAGCAGGTGGAAATGAGGATTGCTTTGAGCTTGTAGCAGATTCTTGCTTGTTCTGAAGTTTCCTGTGCTGAGCAGGGAATGAGATCTTCACTGGTTGACTAGCTTGTTTTGCAGTTGGAGAAAAGATCCATATTGGTTTTGATTCATCTTTTGGAAGCTTTTGAGACTTGACAATGTCAGGAGATATCTTGATCTGTGAGGAACCAACACGCTCCTCTATGTTTGATTCATCATCTGAGCTTGTCTAGTCTCATATACACAAATTTGCTTCCAATGGATCTTAATTGACACCTCCTATTGTGTCGGCATCGGTTATAGGATTCTGATTGCCTGACGATTCGATAACTGTTCCTTCTTTGACAAACATGACAGGAACAAATGAAGGAATGCTAGCTGTTTTGAATTTCTTGAAGAAGATTGGAGAAGCAACTGATATTGGTTTTGGAACACCAGGGGTGGAATCATCATTAATCTTCGTACCAGATCCCTTCCTGAGGAATCCCAAACCTACAGCAGAATCCTGCACATCTCTAACCTCTTGAAAATTAATGCTGCTTAAACCTGCATTTAAACTATTAGTGTCTGCAGCTTTAATCAAATCATTAGATGGATGAGGTTGAGGCAAAGGAGAGTAACAATGGGTGCTAGGAGGAGGATAGACGTATGGATTTTCACCATAACCCACTCCCGTTTTAATCCTAGCTCCCCTTTGTTTACACAGTAGCTCTTCTTGTTTCATTCCGGATATGGTCCATCTATCAAGCTTTGTTTTAAGGTTGCTAATTTCAAATTCAGCCAAGGTGACTCTTTTGTTTAAAAGATTAATTTCAACTTTTCTTTCAAGAAGAGTTTGTTTTAAATGATCATTTTCTTTTAAAGCTTCATTTAATTTTATGAAATACTTGGCTTCATTCTTTTTAAGTTCCGCGGTTATGGTGGTTAATTCATTTTGGTTATCTAAAAGTAACCTATTAGCTTTATACACACCAAATAAATGGATTTGACAAGCAGATGAACACATATCCTGAACTGTCTCGTATGGAAGATCCATGATGACTCTTTCAGCAGCAAGAGCCTTCTCGCAGTTATAAACTCTGGTTTCGCTTCCATTCCTCTTCCTTCTCAGCATTATAAACTTCATCATTCAACTCAGCTCCACCTTTACCCATTGATGCCTGCTTAAGCTCCTCTTGTACCTCTTCAATTCCAGGTTTCGGTAAACCTTTTGAATTGGTGCTAGAATCTGATCTCTCTTCTGTTTTCTCTTTGGAGTTTGATGTGATCTTTGGAGTTAGATATGTCGCTTCATAGTACTCACGACGTTTGATATCCAACTCAATTTCTTTCAGTTTGTTGATCACCTCAATCAGTTTGTAATCCTGAAAACCTCTATATCGTTTAATCGACTTGACATGGGAGCTCCATTCTGATGGAAGGGAATCAAGCAATCTTAGAACATGTTCATGATTTCCCAATTGGTCATCAAACTTCTTCAGATTTCTTGCCACCAACAGAAAACGATCAACAAAATCGGACATCTTTTCATTCTTTAAAGCTGCAAAATTATCAAAACGACATTGTGCAATTATGAGATTATCAGATTCGAAGGATTTAAACAGTTCTACAAAAGCTTGTTTTTTTATAAATCTTTTAAAATCAGTGAAAATTTCTTTATCAGGATGAACTCAATTAATCCCAACTAGTTAATTTTATTTGATTTTTTTTATTAGCCCAGACTTTAGTTTTATAAATTCAGCCCAATTTTTAATCTTTACTAGCCCAAATGAATTGTAAGCCCAATTACTTTTAAATTTGTTTTATGAATTTAGCCCATAACCAAACACAAACCTTAACCCTAACATAAAACTCATCACACACACACAAGTACTAACTCTAAAACACTAACCTAAAACTCTAACACACACAAAACACATATATAGAGAGAGAGTGGCGGATAAGAGAAAGAACCCTTAGGGTTCTGGTAAGCATCGACTTTTCGGCGAGCCGACTTTCCGGCAACTGTCTACTCCGGCGATCGGAGGTGTACACCAAGGGTTTACTTCTGCTTGAATCTTTGGTGCTTCTCGGATACTTTCCCATGTTCCATCCCGAGAATCAAGCTGTTCTTCGTTGTTTCACCGTTTGTGATCGTTAGAAGCTCAAACATCGGTCGTCTGTTCACATTCAACGTCGATATCCCCCGCAGAATGTTGTCGATCATTGGGTGTTCTTCGTCTCCGATTTTACTCCGATTAGCCGAAATCGGCACCAGATCTGGTATCGATTTGCCTCTCGTTGTTATTAGGTCAGTATCACCACTGTTTACATCGTTTTGTTGTTTCTAAACCCTAGGTCGTCGATTTCCGGCAATGTCACTGGATTTTGCAGTGAATGGCTGTTGATTTGATGTATGAGGCTATCGAAGCGTGAGGCTAGGTTGAAAGGTGGGATTTCGCAGAAAGTTTTTTTTAAATTAGCAGGAAGGTTTTTTTTAATTTACAGAAAGAATTTGTAATTTCGCAAACAACAATTTTTTCTAATTTCACAGCCTTGCTTTTATTAATTTTGCAGGTTTTATAGTTTCGCCGGAAAATATGCAGTTTCACCGGAATAGTTTC
The DNA here is from genome assembly GCA_024085815.1 of Flaveria linearis. Lineage (NCBI taxonomy): Eukaryota > Viridiplantae > Streptophyta > Magnoliopsida > Asterales > Asteraceae > Flaveria > Flaveria linearis. The sequence goes on along the minus strand of CM044007.1, from coordinate 33,569,968 downwards.
GCCGGAGGTGCAGTTTCGCCGGAAAAGTACAGTTTCACCGGAAAACGAGCGAAACTGCTAGTTTCGGGTGTAATTTCGCCGGAAACTTTGAACTTTCGTTCAGAATGATGCTAGTTTCGCCCCCTTGAAGATTTGAAGCCCTCGAACACCAAGAACACACACAAGTGTGAGTGAGAGAAAATCTCAGATCTGTAATTTTTCTTTGATTTTTCTTGTATAAAAGTTGATGTAGATCCAATATATGTTGTAGATAGTGATAGATCTGATGTTGTTGATGCTATATTTGTAATAATTTGAACTCAGATCTACTTTCTTTATCTAGAACCCCAGTTTCTCTCTCTAAACTTTGATGAACATCTTCAAAAAATCAGGAACCAAATCTTCAATGTATTTGATCCAAAATGGCTTTGATATCAAATTGTTGCTTCAGGATAATCACACTTGAATCAAATCATGAAGATTTAGGTCAAAATATGATAATCGCAATCGAAACCCCTTTGATCTTCAATTAGATTGCAAAATATGTGTTTACAAATAATCACTCAATCTATTGGTCATTCAACCATTATCAACAGTAATGACAATTAACCTATTTATAGTCTAGACTAATATTCACTAATTGCACTTAACTCCCTAGACTTGGGCTAATTAATGCAAAATTACATATTAAGTATAAAAATGACTAAAAACCATATACAATATATTTTGTTCATAAAAAATATATTTATTACAATAAAACTCTTAGTCATCTAAATCTTCAACGTCTCGTCTCGAACGTGTCGAGTTTGACTTTTGTTGACTTTGACCGTGACGTTAACTTTTGTTGACTTTTACTATGTTGATAATATAGACTATCTTTTACAGCTCCAACACTATGTACGAGTGGACATATGTATGGTTCGACTGACATAGTCTGATATACTGCATGGTGCTTTCCCATACCCATGTAGTTGACCATACTTTATTCCACTGTTCACCTTTATCTGTTATTATAGTTACCAACTTTAGTAGGTACCCAAAAGGTAAGTCATGGACCAGTCATAAATACCTAATCTAGGATAGTATTTTATCTTAGATACCTTACTTCTAGCAATGTAGTATTTGTTTAGATGTCAGTTCCAACTGGTTTTCTAAGTATAACCGGTTGTAGATAGTAGTATATATAGTTTCTCATTGTAACTCTATAACCATGATTGTAAGAGTCTTGTAAATACTGTGTTGAGAAGTAATATATACAAGTATATTGAAAGACATTTTGTTGTGTTCATTAACTTAGTATATTATTATCAGCTTAGCTTGAGAATCTGTATTCATCAAACAAGTGATACTTAGTGAATTTGAGAGAATATTATGTGGAGAGAACAACACCGATCCTGCAATGGGTATCAGAGCATCCAGGCTCTTGATTGTGAGATCTAACCATCCTAAATCACCCTTGTTTCCTCATAACCACTCACTCTACACAAATGGCCCTCAACCATAAATACTCTAAAAACTGAGATAGGAACGATGACTAAGACTTCTATCATCACTCATGATAACTTTAGGCGCTGGTGTTAACGTATTGAAGGCTTCATCAACTATCAAGACAGTCGGACGTGGAGGTCTGTCACTCATGGTCCATACAAGCCAAAGGTGGCATCGCCAACTAAGGATGGTGTCATGATTGAAAAGGATATTGAAGACTATTCAGATGAAGACTTTAAGGGGATGGACGTTGATTCCAAAGCAATGACTGCATTGCTCACAGCTATACGAAACTCCATAACGGTAGGCTTTGAGCATTGCACTACAGCAAAAGAACTCTTTGATGCTTTGACATTGATGTACTCTGGTTCCTTTGAATCCAAGGAGTCCAAGAAGGATGTACTGAAGCAGAAGTTTGAAAACTTCACTTATATTGAAGGTGAGACCTTAAGCTAACAACACTTCACGTACATGGACTTAATCCCATCCTTTGTCTATGGGAGTGACTCTTGCAATGAGAGATATAGTTAGAAAATTCATGAGTGCACTTCCTCGTGAATGGACTTTCTATTGTGTCTCTATCAAGAGAATTGAAAATCTGAACACACTCACCATGACTGAACTATATGGAATCCTTGATGGATACCGTATAGAGATAGAGACTCAGAAAGGCCACTAGATGAACAGAATCTCAAACCCTTCTATCAGTATTGCTCAACATGTTGATGAAGGGTCAAGAACTCCCTAGCCCCAGATGTACCTAAACTACAATCGATAGCCATCATACTCCTTTAGGCCTCACATCACATGTTGTTGGTCCATTGATGATCGACAATAGTGCTAATGATAACAAATGACAATCAATTCCCACTGAAACAAAATCCAAACAATAATTTATGAAAGAGTTTCAATATAAAACCATTTTAAGCAAAGAACAATCAAACAACAAGGCTCAAAGATAAGAAACAGATGATTCCAGCCAACAAACACAATAAGAATGGTAATGCAAAAGTGTATTCTCAAATTAGGGTTGTGCAAAACTTGCACAACCGATTACAAAGTTTGATATATATAGAAAAGCTGGTTTCGCTAACAGTTTCACTGGGTAGCGAAACTGCCCTGAGCAAATATCATAGATTCACACGGCTGCAAAACATAGTTTCGCCGGGTGACCTAAGTCAGCTGACTACCAGCGAAACTATAGTTTCACTGGTAGTTTCACTGGGTCAATGAAACTTCTACAAAAACTAAAACTAAATACTATTTACATACAATAGGCAAACTACCATCAAACCTATTACAAATAAAGCAAAATAAACAAACTAACTAAGGTGAGTCCTACCTATACTTGATCTTCAGTACTTCCCCTAAGTTGGACCTTACTGGCTTGATCTTGATTCTCCTATTTAGCTCTAGCCTGGTCTCCCCCTTGACCTTCATCTTCTTTGGCTTTCTGTTCTGCTACCTGATCAGCTCCAGCCTCTTCTATCACATCATACTTAGCATGTGCACTTGCTTGAAGTAATTGCTTAGGCTAAATCCTGCACGTCCATTCTCATCTCGTCAGCTTGGATCACTTTCTGTGTAAGCTCCCTGACCACAGCTCTCACCCCTAGCTTTGTTTGCCCCTCTTATAAAGAGACTGGCTTCAGTCCTGGTCTCAGCTCTGGCTCCTGCTTTAATGTCATTTTCACACAAAATCTTCAGATCCTCATCTCCAAACAAAAACATCTCCATCGGATCAAACAATCTGATCTCCTGATCACCTTTTATCCTTATCGTAGCTTCCCCGGTATTGTTATCATAAAACCACTTGACAAATTCTTTTAGCGTCGGGGGAAGTGAATTGGGCACACGTACTCTGTTTAGAGTCTTTGCAGGCTTTAGTTTTAACACAATCTTTCCTTTACCTGTGGCCCAATCCAAGTCCTTCTTGGACCTCCTTCTTTTGGGCTTCATGTAGCTAAAAGCTTCAAAATTATCGTTTAGCCCTTTCTTAACCTTGTTCTTTAACATCATAGCCCTCTCACTGGCATCAACATCTATCAAGGGAATCTCAGCTAATCTCCTCAAATCCCATCTAGGAAAGGTCTTAAATGCCTTCCTCTTGTTTACATAATAGATCTTTCCACCCCTCCTCTTAATCATAAACAGTTTAAGCTCATCATTGTATTTCCAGCTAATGATCTTCTTGTCAGCATCCTTCTTACTGGCCTCTTGAATGTTTTGAAACAGAGGAGTTATCTCCTCTAGTTCCTTTTCTCTTTGGAACCAATCCTGCTAATCTATCTCAATCACATCACCTTTCGTTGACCCTCACTGAGCCACATATGTTACGGGCCTCTCATCCGCCTCATAGTACTCAGGCTTTGAGCTGTAGTCAACAAGTTGCTCATCATCCTCTTCTTCTTCGTCAACTAGCCTTATTTCAGGCTCTTTCCCTTTATCCTTTTTACCTAAGTTCACATGCACTTCCTCTCCAGTCAGATCTTTTTCAGCATCAAATCTCAAGTTAAATTTAGCCTGAGATTTTAACACCACCAACATCCACTTCTTTCTCAACACCACTTCCTCCAGCACCTTCTTCAACATTACCAGCCCTTTCGCCCTCTTCATCAGCACCAGCTTCACTAGAGTCAACATCAAAAATTGGATCTACAGCTCCAGTCATGCCCTCTCTTGCCCTTGATGATCCTCCAACATTTAGAAACTCATATTTGGAGGTATCAGTAAGATCTTTCAATTCAGCTTCAAATCTCTGATTTGGTAGGCTGGCCACTGCTTTTAACTCATTCAGCTCTTTAAATATAGTCTTAATCTGTTCTTGCTGGTCTACAACCATTTTCTTCAAACCATCAATCACTACATCCTTTTCCTTCTCTCGTATCTCTTGATTCACCTGCTTGGTCTTTATCATGCTTAGTTCATTTGCCAAGGATACATTGCCATTCCTAACCACATCTTGATCAAGATCAGACCGGGCATCTCTCCTTCCAGCTTGTTCGGTGAAAGACTACTGTCTATGTTTTGTTCTTCTTTCAGACACAATAGCAGGTTCACTTTCCTCAGCCCTTTTCTTACTTCTCATTTCCTTTTGAATTCTCACCTCCTCAGCCACCTCTTCAACTTCTTCTTGAAAAACATATTCCTTTTCTTTGCATATCTCTTCCTTTTCTTAATTGCCTCTTCTCTCTTTCTCTGTTTTCCTCAGCGTTCTTGTTCTCAGATTCAACCAGTCTTCGAATATACTTCCACCTCTCGGCTGGATACATATTCTCCCATAGGTAAGTGATCTTCCAACTGAAGTCATGTCTAATTGCCGAACAATAAGCAAAAATCCTTGTATTCATTTGTGCCAATCTTTTCATTTCTCCATGTCTTGGCACATTTGGATTAAATCATCAATCAACACTTGGATGAATCTTGGGTATGTCAACTACTTGTCTTTCTTCAGGGCCATGATATTTTCAGTCATGCAGTCGAAGATTAGTTTTGCAATATTGGCCTTTTGACCTCTACAAAATATAATCATAGCTCTGGCCCAATGTATGTTCAGCCGGTCTGATCCTCCCTTTTTGTGATCCAGACACATGATGAAGACGTGGGTTATATATCTCCATTCTTTAGACAGAAGAGATTTCTTAATTTCCTTCTTAGAGCCAAACGGGGGCCCTTCATACCTAATACTTCAGTAAGCCTCTAGGACTTGGCTATCAGAGATCACCAGTACACAGTCATTCTCCAGATGAAGTACCCTGGCAATAGTATCAGCAGTGATGACTATGTCATGACCCTGAATCCTTGCAACTATCCGGGGCGGCACTATTCCAACATCGTGCTCAGCTGATCTCTAAAAGTCTCGTACGTGAAGATTGTAGATGGTAGGCATATGTGAAATGGTATAGAAAATGGGAGATTGCCTCAACCATCTAATACAATCTCTGAATCCACCTCAACCATCTAATACAATCTCTGAATCCCACAGCTTTTGGATTCCCGTCATCAAGTAGAGCCACAATGTTGAATCTGTCGTCAAACTTTAAGTTTGCCATTTTCAACTGAAAAGGAAACGCATAAAGATTAGTGAAAATAATATACACAAAGAAAGACAAACAAAAATAATAATAACTAAGATTTTGGCTAGTTTCACTGGCAGTGAAGTTGTAGTTTCGCTCGGCGAAACAGTTAGTTTCACTGTCAAGAAACCATAGATTAGTTGAAAGGAAAGCATAGATTCGCTGAGTCATAGGCATTGAGATATGATCCTTAAGAGAAACTATATTTCATTATTAGTTTCATTGAGTTGTAAATTAGTTTCGCTGACAACTTATTTGGTAAGTTCACCTAAGAGAAACTATATTTCGCTATTAGTTTCGCCCACTTTTAAACTCAGGAATCCTTACAGGGCGAATCTATAGTTTCGCTGATAATTTCCTAGAGAAACTCTCACTTGTGCTTGGACAGCACAACTTTACAGTTTCGCTCGAAACTATGAACTTTCGTTCCATTTCGCTGAAGGATCTCGCAGTTTCACTGGATGAAACTCGTGAAATTAAAGCGAAACAAAAATCGGCGACCTAAACTCGTGAAATTAAAGCAATTAAGGCTAAGAACGAGGTCGCTTTACACACCCAATCATATGGCAATGGTTTTTTTCACCAAACGAGCACAATATAAGAATTTCGCTATCGTATGCCGAGAGAAACTATAGTTAAGACTAAATTCGCACATATGAGACTCTGATCTCGAACTGTGCAATATATACCACCTAGTTTTGCTACCAGCGAAACTATAGTTTCGTCCGTGTATTTGAGTTGCTCGCAGTTGAGCGTGATTGCTGGCGAAAGTATGGTTTCGCTAGGCCAAACCATAGTTTCGCCCATAGTTTCGCCCTTTTTTATAAACATTTGTTTAAATTAATTTCCTCACCCCACAATTTTAACTTAAAAGGCAAACAAACAAATAACTAAACAATTATAATATGAACAATTAGTATAAAATAAAAAGAAATAAAATGTCAAAAAGGATATAGTTTGCATTCTTTTCTTGAAGTTTTTCTGAGAATCAAGTCTTGGCTAGATTACTGATATGTTTGTCCTCTTAAACCCATGCCTTATTATTTTCAACGAGTGAACTGCAACTGATTTTATCATGTTTTAGATTTAATTAAAGAGGCTCAGATAACTTGGTTCCCATAGACATCTGGTAAAAAATTATCCCGTCATCAAGTTTTATTGAGTGTGATCATTGATTTTGCTTGAGTAGTTCATAATTGACACAGATGCATGCATATAATAACATGATCTTTTGACGAGACACAATAATATACAGATTCAATGATGATATCTCCAGGTCTATACTTCAGTATGACAGACGAGATGTACATCTTATTCGTAAAGATGGGAGCTTCAGGTCTTTGCTTCCGCATAGCAGAGAAGATCATCTTAGCGTATGGATGAGAGCTTCAGGTCAATGCTTTCGCATAGCAGTGAAGATCATCACTCCAGATCAATGCTCATGCCTAGTAGAGGAGATAAACACGCATTTTATTATACACAATATACAATTTGGGCTAAGAGATGTTAGACCTAACACAGACTTAGAACAGACTTAAGATAAAAATCAACCACTCTCAACCAAGTTTTGACGAGACTTGTATCTTTGTGCAAGCCAAAATATCATGAGAATAATCCTTATCACCGAGTTCAAAAAGGGAGGGGAAGACATCGAGATTGATCTTTAGTTTAGTTGCACGATCATTGTTTACTTCGTTTTCAGGTTGAGTCTACCATGCATATCTCGACATATTCCATTGACCTCTTTGTTACTTCTTTTTCTAGGGTTTCTGAGATAACAAATTTGGAAAACACTTTAAAAGTATATTGTCGCCTTAAATTTCTATTTACCCTCACAGGGATAGAAATTTATTTTGTTTTCCATATTAAATGTAGATAAAAATAAAGATAAAATAAAAAATAAAATAATAAAACAATAAAATAAGAAGGAATATGGGGTGTTGTGGATCTTCAAAAGAGCTTTATCCTGGTAGCTCGCACACATAGACTTCTCTGTCAATATCCCCATGCAGAAATGCACATTTCACATCAAGTTGATGGACTATGAAGTTATTGCATGCCACAAAAGGAAGGAAGAGTCTCACAACCTCAAGTCTTGGAACAGGTACAAAGACATTCGTGTAATCTATCCCTTTCTCTTATGTGTATCCTTGAACTACAAGTCTAGCTTTGTTCTTGATGATCAAACCTCTATCATCCCTTTTATTTTTGAACACCCACTTAGTGCCAATAGGGACTTGGTCAGGTGGAAATGGACATAAGTTCCACACCTTTTGCCTCTTGAATTGAAGCAATTCCTCTTGCATTGTTACAATCTAATTTTTGTCTGTTGGATCCAATGAGGCCGGTGCAACCAAAACTATGCTTAGAATATTTTGAGTTCAACTGAGCAAAGGCTTCCGAAGACAAAGATGCACTTTTGAAGAAAAGTTTAAGATGTTTTGAAACTTAAGGATGAAGAAATTCTGAAGGAAGAACTCAGTCTTCTGAGACTAAGTAGTTCTCCTTCGGAAATACAACACTTGGAAGTTTCAAGACATAGTCTTTCGAAGAAAAAAAGTCATGAGGACTTGCTGAAGTCTAGGAAGAAGTTATCTGTTCCGAAGAATAAATGGTTTCGGAAGAACTTATTCTTCCGAAGCCATTTTACCTACGGAAGAATTAACTATGTATGAGTGGACATAAGTTTGGTTTAACTGACACAGTCTGATATACTTCATGGTGCTTTCCCACACCCATGTAGTTGACCATACTTTATTCCACTGTTCATGTTTATCAGTTATTACAGTTACCAACTTTAGTAGGTAACCAAAAGGTAAGTCATGGACCTATCATAACTACCTAATCTAGGATAGTATTTTATCTTAGATACCTTACTTCTAGCAATATAGTATTTGTTTAGTGTAAGTTCCAACTGGTTTTCTAAGTATAACCGGCTGTAGATAGTATATATAGTTTCTCATTGTAACTGTATAACCATGCTTGTAAGAGTCTTGTAAATATGGAGTTAAGAAGTAATATATACAAGTATATTGAAAAACATTTTGTTGTGTTCATTAACTTAGTATATTATTATCAACTTAGCTTGAGATTCTGCATTCATCAAACAAGTGATACTTAGTGAATTTAAGAGAATATTGTGTTGAGAGACCAACACCGATCATGCAATTGGTATCAGAGCATCCAGGCTCTTGATTTTGAGATCTAACCATCGTTAATCACCCTTGTTTTCTCATAACCACTCACTCTAAACAAATGGCCCTAACCATAAATACTCTAAAAACTGAGATGGGAACGATGACTAAGACTTCTATTATCGCTCATGATAACTTTAGGCGCTGGTGTTAACGTATTAAAGGCTTCATCAAGTATCAAGACAGTCGGACATGGAGGTCTTTCACTCATGGTCCAGACAAGCCAAAGGTGGGATTGCCAACTGAGGATGGTGTCATGATTGAAAAGGATATTGAAGACTATTCAGATGAAGACTTTAAGAGGGTGGACATTGATTCCAAAGCAATGACTGCATTGCTCATAGCTATATGAAACATCATAATGGTAGGCTTTAAGCATTGCACTACAGCTAAAGAACTCTTTGATGCTTTGACATTGATGTACTCTAGTTCCTCTGAATCCAAGGAGTCCAAGAAGGATGTACTGAAGCAGAAGTTTGAAAACTTCACTTATATTGAAGGTGAGACCTTAGGCTAACAATACTTCATGTACATGGACTTAATCGCATCTCTTCAGTCTATGGGACTGACTCTTGCAAAGAGAGATATAGTTAGAAATTCATGAGTACACTTCCTCGTGAATGGACTTTCTATTGTGTCTCTATTAAGAGAACTGAAAATCTAAACACACTCACCATGACTGAACTATATGGAATCCTTGATGGATACCGTATGGAGATGGAGACTCAGAAAGGCCACTAGATAAGTAGAAACTCAAACCCTTCTATCAGCATTGCTCTACATGTTGCTAACGGGTCAAGAACTCCTCAGCCCCAGATGTACCTGAACTACATTCAATAGCCATCATACTCCTCTGGGCCTTACATCACATTTCCTAAGACACCCAGGTCTTTACGGGCTCAACAAGTCCTTTCCAGGATAGTTGTGCTTTTGTTTCAGGAAATGAACACTCAGGAAATTTTCAATTCTATTTTGATGATCTAGAGTGTTTTAGCACAGATGATGTAGAATACATGGACATTGTCCAACAGATGCCTCTTTTAATCTATAGAGCAAAGAAGTTCTTTAAGAGAACTAGAAGGCAATTTCCCTAGAACCCAACTAACAGCAAGTTTGGGTTTGACAAGTCAAAAGCCAAAATGTGACAACTATAACCATTTTGGCCATTTTACAAGGGAATGTAAAGCTCCTAGATCTAATCCTGGAGCAGCTCAAGCCTCTCAGCATCATGCTACCCCAAAGGCTGCAACCAAGCCAACCGAGCAGCAACCTCTAGCTGTTGCTCAAGAGGTTGATTGGAGCTTCATGGTTCAAGATGTCACCCTTTCTCAAGCTCTCATGGTTGGATCTGATGATACCAAAGTACATGAACATCTCTGTACTCTAGCTTGTATAGCTAAGGTTAAAATGTATCAGGACCACAACGTGGAAATTATGTCGAATATTAAGTCCTTAAATATATTAAAATTTGATTTTAAGAGAACAGAATATGACTATAAATTCAAATTGAAGAGTTAAATAAAACTGTATCTTTTTTAAAACATGAACACTTAAACTACACGACTCAAATAAAAGACATGGTATCCAAGTTGACTAAGGATCAAGCCCAGCTAATCATAGCTGAGGCTAAAGCAACAAAGTATACTATTCAAGAGCATAACTTCAACATTGGCACTAAGTGGGTTAGGAACCAATGAAATTGCTCCACCGAACTCCTATGTGCCTATAAGACAGCCAAGATGTGGTACTGATGAGGAAGAGTTTCTAACTGCTGACCTACTATCCAATAAGAAGGAGAATGATGTAATAATGGTGACCACCACAGTGAAGGATAAGGTAGACAACCTCATCCATACAGCTGAAGATGAACCCCTGACCACCAAAGATAGAAACAACAAGATCAGGGCTACTAAGAAAATTGCTAAGAAGGTGGTTGAGTCTAAAATGAAAATAGACCCAAGATAAAAGGGTGTATTTGTCTCAGCTGAATTCCAAGTGGTACAGAAGACAGTGCAGAAGACAAGAAGTGCAAGAAACAACAGCACTCATGCCCCATCAAAGCTAACATTGGATGTATAATTTGTGGTCTGCATAACCACTTTGCAAAAGATTGTTACTACAATCTAGCAAGCACACATTATGCAAACAATGTTAGGAAAGGAGTCAAGGAAGGTTTCACATTTGGACCGTATCATATGGTTCAAGTGTTAAAGAAAGGAAAGCCAATCTACAAAGCTAAATTACTTTCAGAAGAAAATCACTCTTCCGAAAGGAAAATAGATTCGGAAGACAAGTCCAAGAACAAACAAACAGTAAAAGGAATCCTTTGAAATCTTCCAAGAAGAAGATTGCTTCAGAAGAAAAGGTGATGGTGATCTCTTCCGAGAACAAAGAAGCCTCGGAAGCAAGTCCATCCGCATAAGCTTCTTCAGGCTCATATACACCGATCAACCATAGGATGGAATAGAAGATCAGACAAGATGCTGCAGCCCAAACCTCTTCTTCACAAACCAAATTTGAACCCCCACGCATACATTTTGGTTCAATTATCTCATCTACAATGAAAGAGCCCATGGCCAATAAGTCCTGGGCTTCCAATAGTAACTAATTATTTCACCTTATGTGTAAGGACGTCCACATAACAAGAATGGAAATATTTGGATTGTAGATAGTGGATGCTCCAGGCACATGATAGGAAAAAAAATCTCTTCTTCAACCATTTCTACATTTTGATGGAGGTCCTGTTCATTTTGGAGGTGAAGTCGAGGGATAAATTTCTGGTAGAGGTAATATGTCGAATGGTAATTTAAAAGTAGACAAACTACACTTTGTCAAACAGCTTAAAACAATCTTTTAAGTGTTTCTCCATTCTATGATCAAAAGCATCAAACGCTTTTCACAGAACATGAGTGCATTATCCTTAAACCCGGAATGACAATTCCTCAGGAATTGGTGCTTCTTAGATCTCCCAGGAAAGGGGACTTGTACAAGCTAGATATGAACAATGCTTCCCACTGGGTGAAGTATCATGCTTTGTTTCGAAAGCAAATGGTGATAAGTCTACTCTTTGGCATAAAAGAATGTGCAGATTAATTTTAGAACTATGAATAAACTGGTTAAAAATAACTTGGTATATGGAGTGCCTAAAAAGGAGTTTTTCTGTAAAGATAATTGTGTTGCTTGTCTGAAAGGGATGCAACACAAGGCATTGGTGTAGATAAGCTTGAAGAAGCTTATGCAGTAGGACTTGCTTCCGAGTATAATGAGCATGGATCTATTTGGTCCCACAAGTATAATGAGCATTGGAATGAAATCATATTGCCTTGTGATAGTTGATGATTTTGTTGGGTTTGTTAGACTTCTTATCAAAGTTGTTTAACCTTTTAAACATGAAAATGAAGCGGAAACAAAGCTAAATAATATGTTTTATAATCTGAAATTTTAAGTATATTATTTGTCAACAACAAACCCAAGAACATAAGGATCATTTATATGTGAAAGAACTAGCATTCAAGTAAAATATAACAACCAAAATGAAAGCATGGAACTACCTTCCAAAGGCTGCCAAAAACGTGAGATTTGAAGAAGAGGATGATGTTCTTGAAGGACCAAAACACCAAAGAAGATGTACTCAAGTATGCATACCCACAAGCATCAAGCAAACACCTTGTTGCTAGGATTCTAACACCAAAAATAAGCAAGAATGTGGCTGCAAAAAACCCTTTTAATCAGCCTTGTTTTTCTTCAAAAATGAGAGGAAAAGATGGTTCTTGCATGTATGAGAGAGAGTATAAAGTTGGAGTGTGTAACTAGTGAATGTGGTGTGTGGTTCCAAAGCAACAAAAGATCAGTAATACCCTAAAGGGGCGGCCGAATTTTGGCTTAAAATGGTTCCCCCCATTTTAAAACACCCATTTAATTGTTAACTAGTTACATAATAAGTTATCTAATTAACCTTTTTAATTATATAACTTATACACACTATTATTATTTGATGTTATTTAACCAACTTAAATAACATTACAAATAATGTCCATGAACAAATTATCCTTATAAGTTGTTCTATCTCATATACAATTTATTTAGAAAATCCATTTTCTAAATTGGTGTAATTATTTAATTGCGTGATCATATCATCAATTAAATATATATTGGTGTTTTCTAAGCTTGTTATTGGGTATGACCCGATTTGGATCATAACGTACTAACCACATCAAAGTTCTATGTGTCTTGGGCATAAAGAATCCAACAATCTCTCACTTGCACAAGATTCATAGAAGATTGATGCAAGCAGTAAATACCGCCTAACAACCGTTTACTACCCTTAATACTAATGACTTAAAGCCATTCAATAACATCATCCGCTTCAAGTATCCAACTTTAAATGATTGAGGTGAATTAATCATTTATCCTTTTGTTACAGATGTCATGTTAAATCCAAGGACACAGAATGATCATTCCTTGTTGATTTAACTTAATCAGGCCTTAGACATCTTGCTCTCAATGAATAAGAGGAACAAATTCCATCTTGACTACATATGTTTCTCATAATCACCTTATGTCACACCTGAACATAGCCTTATGTACTGTCCATTATTTCAGAGCAGTGAAGTACTAGCTCAAGGTATAACACTTGGTGAATTTCAAAACCCAATATGTATCTCAGGTCGGAGGATACCAAATGATTTTCATCTTTACTCAAATTTACTTATGGTCAATCAAGAAAATTCCATGTAGTAAAATTTCAGGTCAGTCCAATATTCGTATCCCACAAATATCTATGAACCTTGGCAGCAACCAATTGCTCTATATTCATACCTTATGAATATCCACCAATCCATGTTCATAATAGTCTCAGGTTCATATTTGTTGACATAAAATGACCGACTACGGACATTTAGAATAATAAACATATTCATGGATGTAAACATGCTAAAGGAACATAACTCAAAATATCATAAATATATAAAAGAGTTAAATATTAAAATTGTTCCATACTTTTAATACTAAACAGATCAATTCCAATCACTAGAATATCGAAGTCCTAAGGCACAAGTATGACTTTCATGCTTTGCCCTTTCACGGAGCTTCGTTGGTGGATCCACAATGTTTTGATCGGTGTGAACTTTACGAATACATATCTTTCCTTTTTCAAGTTCATCCCTTATGTAGTTGAATCTCCGCTCAATGTGTCTAGTCTTTTGATGCGCACGGGGTTCCTTGATTTGAGCAATCGCACCCTCGTTATCACTAAAGATTTCTAGGGGGTCTTGAATGGTAGAGACCACTCCTAGATCAGGAATAAATTTCTTTATCCATGCAGCTTCCTGAGCTGCTAATGAGGCGGCTATGTATTCGGATTCTGTAGAGGACAATGCTACCCCGTCCTTCTTTGAATTTTTCCAGGACACTGCTCCTCCATGCATAATGAAGACATACCCCAATTGTGATCGAGAATCATCTCGATCAATTTGGAAACTCACATCCGTGTAACCCTTTACTATGAGTTACTCTTCATCAGATCTGTATATTAGAAACATATCCTTAGTCCTCATAAGGTATTTTAATATACTTTTAACAGCCATCCAATGGCTATTACCTGGATTCTGCTGATATCTGCTTGTCATGCTTAACGCGCATGACACGTCCGGTCTAGTGCATATCATCGCATACGTGATGGATCCTATAGCAGACGCATATGGGATGTCCTTCATTTGATCTTGCTCAACCTTTGACCTTGGACATTGAGATGTACTCAATATTGTCCCTCTTTGAATAGGTACCATACCTTTCTTAGAGTTTTTCATCTTGAACCTTTTCAAGATTTTATCAATATATGCACTTTGGTTTAAACCTATCAACCGCCTCGATCTATCCCTATAGATCTTAATTCCTAAAATATAGGCGGCTTCACCGAGATCTTTTATGGAAAAACAACTTCCAAGCCAGGTTTTAACACCTTCCATGGTTGGAATATCATTTCCAAATAGTAATATGTCATCAACATGCAACACTAAGAATGTAATTATGCTCCCACTAGACTTCTTATATACACAAGCCTTGTCAGCATTCTTGATGAAACCAAATTTCTTGATCTCTTCATCAAAACGTTGATTCTAACTTCTCGATGCTTGTTTCAATCCATAGATTGATCTCTTTAACTTGCATACTTTATTAGGATGTTGTGGATCGACAAAACCATCAGGCTGAACCATATGGATAGTCTCTTCGAGATGTCCATTAAGAAAAGCGGTTTTGACATCCATTTGCCAAATCTCATAGTCATAATGTTCAGCTATGGCAAATAATATCCTAATTGACTTTAGCATTGCCACAGGCGAGAAGGTTTCATCATAATCAACCTCTTGAGTTTGAGTGAAACTTTTTGCTACAAGTCTTGCTTTATAAGCATCCAAGTTTCCATGCATATCCGTTTTCTTCTTGAAAACCCACTTGCATCCAACCAGTTTGGTGTTAAGTGCAGGGTCAACCAATTCCCAAACTTGGTTGTCATACATGTATTGCATCTCTCCGTTCGTGGCTTCCAGCCATTTGTCACAATCCAAATTGGACGTTGCATCATGGTATGTAGTTGGCTCATCGGAGTCAACCACATAGCATCCATTCATGAAAAATGCATATATTTCAGGTGGAATACCAACTCTACCAGATCTGTGAATGTTTTGTGTGTATTGATCAACCTCTTGATCATCATCAACAACCTCTTGTTGATTGCTAGTGTCAACCAAACGTGTATCGGCTTGTGGATCTTGATCCTCATCAAATTCCACTGTTCTATACGTCATTCCTTCCATAAGGAACTTAGCTTCCAAGAACTTTGCCTTTCGAGCAATAAATACCTTTTGCTCTATTGGATCAAAGAAGTAGTATCCTAGTCTTTGGGATATCTAATAAATATACACTTAGTGGAATAACTTTCCAACTTGTTTTAAGTGTTTAGCTTAACATAAGCTTCACAACCCCATACTTTTAAATATGATAGCGATGGAACTCTTCCATGCCATATTTAAAAAGGTGTCGAATCCACTTTCTTGGTCGGGGCCATATTCAAAATACGAGCCGCGGAGAGCAATGCGAAACCCCAAAATGATAGAGGTAATGAGCTTATATCCATCATAGATCGAACCATATCCAATAAGTTTCAGTTTCTCCTTTCAGACTCACCATTATGTTGTGGTATTCCGGGTGGAGTAAGTTGTGATACGATCCCATAACTTCTTAGATGATCCTTAAAAGCCTCACTGAGGTATTCACCTCCTCTATCTAAATGATGAACTTTGATAGATTTGTTGAGTTTTTTTTCTACTTCATTCTGGAAGATTTTGAACATTTCAAAAGCTTCATATTTATGTGTCATCAAGTACACATACCCATAGCGACTGTAATCGTCGGTAAAGGTAATGAAGTATCTTTCACCATTTCTTGTCATTGTCTTAAAAGACCACATACATCCGAATGTATGATTCCTAATAAGTCTTTTGCCCTCTCGTTAGTACAACTAAATGGCGACTTGGTCATCTTATCTTGTAAACAAGATTCACACTTATCAAATGAACCACTTTCATTTGTTTTCAAAAGACCATTCTTTTGAAGTGTTTGAATCCGATTCTTGTTTATGTGACCAAGACGACAATGCCAAAGATATGAATCACTTAAACCTATTTTAAGTTTCTTGGTGCTTGTTTGGTATAATGAGTTATTAAAGGACGAATCATCATGAACCAATTCATAGATACCATTAAAAGGCATAGCCTTAAAATAAAATACATCATCCATACAAATATAAATACCATTGTTTACAAACTTTAATTCATAACCATATTGTTTTAAAAGGGAAATAGAAATTACGTTCCTAGTCAAACTAGGAGCATACAAAATGTTCTTAAGAACAACTTCCAAACCGTTTGAAAGTTTCAAAATATAGTCTCCTTGGGCTTCGACATCAACTTTTGCTCCATTGCCCATGTAGAGACTTGTGTCTCCCTTCTTGAAGTGCTTATTTCTTTTGAACCCCTACAACAAATTGCAAATATGAGTTCCACATCCGGTATCCAATACCCATGTGTTTGAAGAAATAACATTTAAACTAATATGAATCACGAAAGTTGTACCTGAGGTTTGCCCAGCATCAACTCCTTGAGATAGGTTGGACAATTCCTTTTCCAATGTCCTATCTCACCACATTCAAAGCATGGATCGTTCTCCATTACCTTAGGCTTCTTAAGCTTAGGCTTTGGTGGTTCTGGTTTAGCCTTTCCCTTCCCCTTGCCTTTGATGTGCCCCTTTCCATTTGCAACATTTGCCTTGGGATCGGGGAATGGCCTTTTCTTATGGCCTCCCACATTGATCGAGAGAATAGGTAGAACCTTTCTACCCATCCCTGCCTTGACTATTTTGAGCATTACGTGAATCTCACCAATGCTCGTGTCCCACCCGTTCATATTGTAATTCATTATAAACGTCTCAAACTTTTTAGTTAGGCCATTAAGGATCAAATCCGTGGCCAACTCCTTTGAGACGGGACAGTTAAGCCTTTCGAGGTGATCAATGTGGCTTTTCATCTTAAGTACATAAGATGATACCGATTGGGTTTCTTCCATGCGACACGCATGAAGCGCTCGAACCGTTTCGAAGCGCTCTACCCTAGCTTGTTGAAGGAACATTTCCTTCAATTGGGTAATCATGTCATATGCCCCATGATGCTCCAAATCCTTTTGGATTTCGAGAATCATAGTTCCCAACATGAGGCAAGAAACCTGCATGGAGTCCTTAATGTACTAAAGCCAATCGTTATATGCCTCAACATCCTCGGGGTCGGGGTTGGTCAGGAATGGGAGCGTCAAGGACATAGGCCTTTTTCTCTTGCATGAGAACAATTCTCAAGTTTCGAAACCAATCCATAAAGTTATTATGGTTAACATGATCCCTCTCTAAGATAGTTTTTAGTGATAGGGTATGGATGGTCGGAGTGGTAGCATTATTGTTTGCGGCCACTTTTACAATAATTAACAAAGTTCAAATTAGTATTTCTGAAAAATTAAATTTTAATTATTAATACCATTTAATGTCTCATAGAAGATTAATAATTAAAACCTAGAATCCAACGTTACATTTAAATGATGGTTAGGTGACCTTTATCCCATTATTTAAATTAACAAGGTAGCCAACACTTGACAATTGCAACCTTTTGCAACTTCTAGCATTATGGGATCGGTTAAATATCTTTTGTTTAGTTGGCATGTTTAATCCCATCAACACCATTGTACTCCATGCTTCGGTGACCCTATGCACATGGTTTCCAATTCAAGTCGTTCTACTTACACGCACATGTGAGTTTACACATACAAGTGGTTAGGTGACCTTTATCCCACAAATACGTTAAGCCCACCTCAAAACACAAGTTTCCTAAAAGTGGTTAGGTGACCTTTATCCCACAAATAGTTCTCAAGTGATTCGAGTGTCGTGTAAAAGGATGGTGTTAAACTTGTTTCCAAAGGGATTTTTGTTTTCATTAATTCTAGTTTTGAAAACTCTATGTACCTTGTATTCGTATGCTTTCAAATACATGGTACCCTACGGTTCTTTTTAATAAAACCTCTTTTATTTTGAAATCAATAATCCTTTTAATAACTTTTATTAACATATTAATGATTAAGAACCATGAAAATTCAGCTTGTTATGATTATATATTTAGATTGTTAAGCATATCCACATATCAAACAATCAACATAAAATGGATAATCAAACAAGCATATACAAAACAACCACATGTCCATAACCATAGCCACTTAGGTGACCACACTTGTTTGCCATCACAAGTGTGGTCATTTGGTCTTTACTAAGGGTTTAACACAACACATAAGATAGGATCTCTAAAGACCCCCACTTGAAGTTGCATCCAAATGCTTCAAGTCCTTCTCTTTGTGCCTTCCTTTTGTGCTTCCAACTTGAGCATCTTCTTTTACAAAATATGTATCCTAAAACAAATTTTTATAATAAAAGAAAATACACCTAATCTATTTATTACATCACCATTGAACGAATAAATAAATTACAACCATATACAAGCACAAAAGAATAAGTATTACAACCCATAATGAATGAAATCAACCAAAACCAAACATTCATCCAAAACCAAATCAACACAAGGTCAAGGCTAGGTTATAAACCAATATGAAACAACATATACTACATACAAGAACCAAAATAAATCCTCATTTAACCCTAAATTTTTGGCCAACATAAACCCAAAATCTAGGGTTTTTGTCCAAACACAATAATCAACCATTTGACATCTTTCCTTCAAAGTTTAATCACAAGCATGTAAGATATAACCTTGAAAAGATTGGGGATTCATTATATCATCACAAAACAGCCCCTATTAGGTTGTTAAAACCCCATAAAACCAATTTTACAAGGACTATTGAAGCTAGTTTTCACATATCCAGCTCTAGATGCCATTGTTGGGTTTACTAGACTTCTTATCAAAGTTGTTTAACCTTTTAAACATGAAAACGCAGCGGAAACAAAGGTAAATAATATGTTTTAATCTGAAATTTTACGCATATTATTTGTCAACAACAAACCCAAGAACATAAGGATCATTTATATATGAAAGAACTAGCATTTAAGCAAAATATAACAACCAAAATGAAACCATGGAACTACCTTCCAAAGTCTGCCAAAACATGAGACTTGAAGAAGAGGATGAAGTTCTTGAAGGACCAAAACACCAAAGAAGATGTCCTCAAGTTTGCATACCCACAGACATCAAGCAAACACCTTGTTGCTAGGATTTTAACACCAAAAATGAGCAAGAATATGGCTGCAGAAAACCCTTTTAATCAGCCTTGTTTTTCTTCAAAAATGAGTGAAAAAGATGGTTCTTGCATATATGAGAGAGAGTAGAAAGTTGGAGTGTGTAACTAGTGAATGTGGTGTGTGGTTCCAAAGCAACAAATGACCACTAATACCCCTAAAGGGGCGGCCAAATTTTGGCTTAAAATGGGTTTCCCCCCATTTTAAAACACTCATTTAATTGTTAACTAGTTACATAATAAGTTATCTAATTAACCTTTTTAATTATATAACTTATACACACTATTATTATTTGATGTTATTTAACCAACTTAAATAACATTACAAATAATGTCCATGAACAAAATATCCTTATAAGTTGTTCTATCTCATATACAATTTATTTAGAAAACCCATTTTCTAAATTGGTGTAATTATTTAATTGCATGATCATATCATCAACTAAATATATATTGGTGTTTGCTAAGCTTGTTATTGGTTATGACCCGACTTGGATCATAACGTACTAACCATATCAATGTTCTATGTGTCATAGGCATAAAGAATCCAATAGATTTTACAAGATTCACATGGTAGTCTTTTTAAGAACTAAGGATGAAACTGCTGACACATTAAAATCCTTTATTCTTAAAATAGAAAATCAAATTGATCACAACGTGAAAACAGTTAGAAGTGATCAAGGGATTGAGTTTAAGAATCAAGTTCTTGACTCATTCTGTAACTCAAAAGGGATTACCAAGCAATATAGTGCTCCTAGAGCTTCTTAACAAAATGGTGTTGCTGATAGGAGGAACATGACACTTATTGAGGCTGCAAGAATCATGTTAGTTGATTCAAAGTTGCCTCTAACATTCTCAGCAAAGGCAGACAGCACTACATGTTATGTGCAGAACAGGGTTCTCTTTGTTAAGCCATATGGAAAAACCGCTTATGAGCTATGGTACAAGAGGTCACCGTTCATCGGCTTTCTAAGTTCCTTTGGCAATAGGTGTACCATACTTAACACAAAAGACAACTTAGAAAAATTTGCTGAAAATTCGGATATGCTATCTTTGTTGGATACTTTTCATGTTCTAGAGCTTATAGAGTATATCAAGAATGAATAATATGAGGAATCATCCAACGTTGTTGTAAATGAGCACACTCCTTGCGTTAAGGGGAATGGCCACGACCATATCTTTAACGTAGAATAGTTTTCCAACTATTCTAAACCATCTTGTGAGAATGTTTCAGCTGGAGCAGGTACTCAAAATCACTTCCCTGATGTTCAATTGTTTGAGTTACCCAGACCTATTCCAATTTCTCCAAGAAGACATTAAGAGCAAGCTTCCACTACTGCAACTCCTGAAAGCTTGAAAATCACAGGAAACAGTGGAGCTTCGATAAGTTTTTAATCAGATAAGCCTTAAAACACATCAAATGTGAACTCTAATTCTCAATACCAAGCTAATGAAGATAGTAATCTGGAGGAACAAGCAATTGTTAATGCTACTTCACAGCAAAACACCATTGATGCTATTACTCATTCATTCATTTAGTCCTTATTTAATGAATGTGAGACATCAGCTGCAATCAATGCTCATAGTTCTAAGGAAAACATCTCAAACTTGGATCTATCTAAGCAACTAGATGTAATTCTTAGACTTAGGATTCACAACACTTATCTAGCTGAAAACATCATTGGGGATGTCTCAGAAGGTATGAGAACTATAAGACAAACCCACAATGGGAATGTTTGCTTGTACTCATGCGTTCTCTCCTATTTGGAACCTAAGAAGGTGGAAGAAGCTCTTATGGACAACTGTTGTGTTGAAGCAATGCAAGAAGAATTGCTTCAATTCAAGAGGCAAAAATGTATGGACCTATGTCCATTACCACTTGATCAAGTCCCTATTGGCACTAACTGGGTACTAAGGAATAAAAGAGATGATTGAGGTTTGATCATCAAGAACAAGGCCAGACTTGTAGTTCAAGGATACACACGAGAGGAAGGGATAGATTACGTTGATGTCTTTTCACCTATTGCAAGACTTGAGGCTGTAAGAATCCTCCTTGTTTTTGGTGTATCTAAGAACTTCACAGTCCATCAACTTGATCTCGAATATGCATTCCTGTATGGGGACATTGATAGAGAAGTCTATGTGTGTTAGCCACCTAGATGTGAAGACCCAGAACACCCCAACTATATGTGTAAATTGGATAAAGCTCTTTATGGGTTACATCAAGCACCTAGGTTGTGGTATGGGACATTATCTCAGTTTCTTCTAAAGAATGGCTACACCAGAGGCACCATAGATAAGACATTGTTCGTAAAGAAATTTAGGAAGGATATGCTGCTCGTTCAAGTCTATGTCGAGACATCATATATGGTTCATCAAATGACCAAATGTGTAAGGATTTTGAAAGCATCATAAGGAAAGAAATTTGAAATGACTTCCATGGGGAAGATGGAATTCTGCCTTGGGATTCAAGTGAAGCAAATGGAAGAAGGGTTCTTTATCAATCAGTCTAAGTATGTCAAGGACATTCTAGAAAGATTTGAAATGAAGGATTGTAAGCCAGCTAAGCCACCTATACAAAGAAATCACAATCTTTGTCCTGATTTTAAGGGGGAGGATACTGATCAACATTAGTACAGGGTAATTATTAGATCTCTAATGTATCTCACTGCAAGTAGACCTGATATCATGCTTGCAACCTGCATCTGTGCAAGATATCAGGCTGCTCCTAAGGTGTCTTATCTGATTGTTGTCAAGAGAATTCTTAGATACCATAAAGGAGCTCCCAAATTGGGTCTTTGGTATTCTAAGAACAAAAATTTCAACATTTATGGATACACTGATAGTGATTATGGTGGCTGCAACATCAACAAGAAATCCGCATCAAGAGGATGTCAATTTCTTTGTGGAAGGATCATCTCTTGGCAGTGTAAGAAGCAGTCATGTGTCTCTACATCAACTGCTAAAGCTGAATACATTGCTGCTGCTAGCTGCTGTGCTCAACTGCTATGGATTCAGAAGATGTTAGACTATGGTTTCAACTTCATAGAGACTCCTATCCATATAGACAACAAGAGTGCTATTTCTATCATAGAAAATCCAGTCAAGCACTTAAAGACAAAGCATATTAACATAAGGTATCATTTCATCGGGATATAAATGAGAAAAACTTGATCAAACTTGTTAAAGCTGATTCAAATTTACAATATGCCGATTTGTTCATCAAAACCTTTGATGAACAAAGATTTAAGTACTTAATTACAGTTATTGGGATGATCAACATTGACTAGTCATTCTCCTTTGAAAATCTTTTGATAATATGTCATGTTTAAGTTATCTAGTTATAATTTAAACCATGTTACAAAAGGTTTTCTCCAAAAAATTTCTAAGTGTAAATTCTTCCGAAGAGAAATTTACCCTCGGAAGAGATCCTTACTCTTCTTCCGTAGGAATGTTCCTCTGAACAAGTATTGTCTTTTGAAGAGTTTCAAGCCTCGGAAGATTATCTGATCATAGATCAAATTTCCTTCCGAAGGTTACTAACTTCTCTCCTGAAAGAACACTTTACTCTTGAAAGCAAATTAGTCTTCAAAGTCTGTTTTGCTTTGGAAGCAAAAGTTGGGAAGATAATCAGGAAAGAGAAACTCAAAAGTTCTCTCGGAAGCAATTTTACTTTCGGAAGAAAATTTTACTATGGAACTGAAATCTTTGGGCCCACTCTACAAAAAAAGTAAGATTTTATGGAAAATTGTTGGAATACTGTTAGTGACTTATCGTTATCGCCCCTGTCAAATCAAGCCGCATGGTGTCACTTCACCTTATCAATTTCATCTTTTACCCCATATTTAAAAGCTTTT
This sequence comes from Flaveria linearis, assembly GCA_024085815.1. Classification (NCBI taxonomy): domain Eukaryota; kingdom Viridiplantae; phylum Streptophyta; class Magnoliopsida; order Asterales; family Asteraceae; genus Flaveria; species Flaveria linearis. Next base: position 33,546,536 of record CM044007.1, on the reverse strand, counting down.
GACTTTCTTTTTTACTTTCTTTACCACTATAAAAGCCCTAGATACCCATTTTCATTATCTTCTTCAAATTTCAAGTTCCCTCCTTTAAATAGTACTTTCGAACAATGACTCAAAACTCTCAACACAACCAAGTTGCCATCCTTGATTCTTCAAAGGATGTCGTTTTTGCTCCAATCATCCAATTCCTGACCCAATCTAGATATCTTCCCGCTCCAACGGTTAACCCCACCATCTATTCAAACCATATGGCTAAATTCTGGGCCAATGGTCAAAATGAAACACTCAACAGTGAAAGGTTTATCTGGTCTAGAGTCTATGGACAAGAAACTATTCTGAGTGAAACCACCATAAGGGAGCATCTGGAACTCCATGATGCAGGAGCCCCCATTGAGTTTCCCAAACCCGATTTAGAAGACAGTTACAACCAAATAGGGTACGGAGGAGATGTGAGCAAGTCTAAGTCTACAAATTCAATTTCTCTTACAACTATAAGTACTTGCTTCACATCATACTACATAGCCTGTTAAACAAATCAAGGGGTTAGGATCAGATTCCTTATGATCTGGCCTGCCTTGTTCATCGGTTGGTAAAAGGCCTAAGATTCAACTACTCTACATTTTGTTGAATAACTTTAGAGGAAATCTCATCAGGAATACATTTTACATGTATCCCCGATTTATTCAGCACATAATCGATTGTGAGCTGGATCAGGACAAACTAGAATATTCAAATGTTCTAGTAGTTCCTCGAATGAGGTTGGATATCTTCAAAATGCTAAAGAATGTATCCACCAACTTTACTAGAAGGTTCACTCATCTACTTCTAGGTATGCTTGAGCTTATGGCTCCTGGTGACATCCCTGCAAACCAAGCACATGATGAACCCACACCACACATCACCACTTCACAGCCAACTACTTTTTCCCACCCTATCCAATTTACTTATCAAAGATGGCCCAAACGAATCATCGTTCAAAGTATAGCCGGCTATAGGATGTAGTATAAAGTATCGCAGGTCCTTGTATATCTTTTCATGCTTTGTAACAGCTATAATAGAACTTGAGAGCAATATACATCATTCTTGAAAACCATACTTTTCCTATTCTTGTTCTTTGTTTTGTCTCATTACCTACTTGTGTTCTTCATAGTGAATCCAAGGATTGTAAAAACCATGAAATTCGACATGTAACAAAAGCCCAAACCAAACACACAAAGCCCAATAAGGCCCTTTGATGCCTGATTCAGTAATTCTAAGCGTGAAACATAAAAATAAGTTCAACAAGTCATAACGTGAACCTCTATAAACTAACAAATGAATGTTCACATTAATAAACGGTTAAATGTGTTAAAAACATGATTTTAATGTATTTTGATATGTTTACTCACAAGATAATTTATAACATAATATATATGTGATGACTAGTGTAGGTTGGACTCACCGGCCTGTCGGTGTTTTTGCCTTTAATTTGTATTTTGTTTAGTTTATGTTCTAGCGAACCTACGGGCGAACCTATAGATTCGCCCGGAACTCATTGTATAGATCTGTATAGGTTGTCGCCGGGCGAACCTAGTTGGGCGCCCGGCGAAGCTAGGTATTTTGGTCTGATAGATTCGCTGTCCAGTGAATCTATCAGCGAACCTATAGTCTGCTTATATATTGTAATGTTTTTTCATTCTAATAGTAGTTTTTGCCACTTTGTTCAAACCCTAAAGTGTGTGTGTGACGGCTAGAGGTTCTAGGAGCTTATTTGTTCATCATTGTAGCTTTATATCCTCTATTCATCCTTGTTTGATCTTTAGTTTGATTGTTTAGCAAGAATCTCTAATAGTTCAATGAAATTCAGTGGGATATGTGTGTGTTTGTGATCATTTGCACTGTTGAATCTATCATGTTGGACCAACAATATGGTATCAGAGCCATAGTGCTCTTGATAGTTTGATTTTTGTGTTGTTTTTGGGGTTTTATGAGGCAAAGACTCTTTTGATTCATTTCGAGCTTGTTCATTGTGTTTCTGATATACAAATCGCTTGGGGATTGTAGTTTTTGGCATTATAAAGCTATGGAAACAAACCGTTCATCAATGGTTGTGTTTTGAGATAGTTGGGTTGATTTCTTGCTGGAAAAGTTTATTTCGTAACCCAGCGAACTTAGCAGATTCATTCAGCGAATCTAGACGTTTCATCCAGCGAACCTAAGGAAAATTGCATTTCAATCATTGCTGAACTTTTGGATAGCGAATCTAGCCTTTTGAACGAAAGTTCACTGCTCTTGGTTGACAACCAAGCGAAGTTGCTGCTGAATCTATTTTTGAACGGAAGTTCTTATCCTGTCGAGCGAACTTGCTCAGCGAATCTGTTCTCTCGTGCACACTGCCGAGCGAATCTACTGCTGGTCTGCCAAGCGAACTTATAGGTTCACCTAGCGAATCTATTAGCGAATCTACATCAGTTTCAGTAAATCCAATTTCTAATCTTATCATGTCTACTTCAATAGTGAATGTGTCTGATATGGAGTGTGTTCAACCAAACAGGCCACCGAGGCTTGTCAACGGAGAGAATTTTGAAGATTGGAAATGGTGCTTGAAAGCTTTCTTCTTCTACACTGATCATGATCAGTGGGAATCTATCACTAATGGACCTTACCTTCCAACAACAACTGTCGGATCTGTCACTTCACCAAATCAGGATCCTAGCACTTATACTGAGATTGACATCAAGTTGCTCGATCGTGACAAGAAAGCTCTTGGAGCTTTGATTCTGTGCCTACATCAGGATATTTATAACAGGTTTGCTGAGCACACTACCGCTAAGGCATTATATGATGCCTTATGTGAGTTTTATGACGGGAACGAAGATCTGAAGAACGACAAGAAAGCTCAGGCTCAGAAGGAGTTTAACTCATTCGTGGGATATAAGCATAAGACACTTACTGATATAACAAACCGTTTTCTGTCAGTTTCAAGTAATCTGAAGAAGTATGATGAACAGCTTGGAAATCATGAGCAAGTGAGTAAATTGTTAGACTCTCTTCCTGCTCAGTGGAGCCTGCAAATCAAATTACTCAAACAAGAATGAAATTTTTCTGATTACAAATTGATGGATGTAATCAACAAGTTAAAATCATTTGATCTTGATGTGAAGAGAAGAGAGTATAATCAAACCATGATGTCTCCCAATGTCCCTCCTCAAAACGCTGCATTGATTTCATCCGCTGCAAACTCTAACTATTATGGTGCAGCTTGTGGGAGTTCATCTGGTAATGGTGGCTTTGCTAACTCTGGGTATGGTAAAATTGTCAACTCAGGTGGCGGTTGTAAGGATGCTAGGTCAAGTTCAAATGCCTTAGTTTCTACTCAAATTCCACACGATACTATGGCACTGTTCGGGTTATTTGTACACATTGATGAGGCTTTGGTGGCTGGAGAATTGAAGGGACGTGGTATGACAGTGGAAGATATGTATCAGGTTGATCCTGATGATCTTGAAGAAACCAACATTCAATGGCAAATGGCCATGCTTACTCTTCGTGCCAGGAGGTTCATGGAAAGAACTGGCAGGAAAAATTTTTGAAACCAGAGTCAGAACAATGCTCTAGGATATGACAAGTCTAAGCTCAGATGTTTCAATTGTAAGCAGCTTGGTCATTTCAAAAGTGAGTGTCCTTCTCCTATTGTCACTGAACCTGTCAATTTAGGAAACTCAAGAACCATTCCAGTCATGGATAAGGTTGAAGAAGCTAAGCCGAAGAAAGAAACTGCTCTGTTAACCAAATTTGATTGGAGTGCAGAAATTAAGGAGTCAAAGGAGGAAATCAACCATGCCTTGATTGCTGAGATAGTGGCGGAACATGCTCCTGGTGATGGGGACATTGACAGTTTTGATTCTTTCAAGGAATTCTATGGTGAAGCTGATAATGAAGTTGATAGCAATGGTGAATCTACTGGGTCTAAAGCCATTCAAAAGGTTAAGGAGTGTGCAGGTGTGATTCAGAAAGCTGTGGCTCAAGAAGAGATTGTTCAAACTGGTTTGGTGTGTGAAGCTGTTAAGGAAGAGGTTAAACTGGGTTGTGAATCTGCTGCAAAGGAAGCTAGTGAAACCGAGGAGCTGAAAATGAAATCAATGATCGAAGAAGCCAAGAACGAAGCTGTGGAAGAGTACAAGAGGAACACTCCTTATTGCCAATGTGATCGTGCTCTCGCAGCAGAAAAACTGGTAATGGGTCTTCCTTATGAAATTGTTGAAGACATGTGTTCCTCGGCATGCATAATCCGTTTTGTTGGTATATATAAAGCTAATAGGTTGCTTATAATGAATGAAAATGAATTAAAGAAAACCAATAAAGAGCTGAAACAAAATGAGTCAAAATATTTGTTAAATTAAGAGAAGCTTTGAAAGAAAATGAACATTTAAAAAGGACACTTTTGGAAAAGAACTGTGAGGTTAATTATTTAACTGAACAAGTCACACTTACTGAATTTGAAGTCAGAAAACTTAAAAATAATTTAGAACAGTGGTCTCTTTCGAGCATGAAAAGGGAGGAACTATGCAAAAAAACAAAGAGGGGCAAGGATCAAGACCGGTTTGGGTAATGAAAATAATGTACTGGTATATCCTCCACCCAGTACTTTCTGTTATTCTCCTATGCCCACTGCTCATCCATAAAATGAGTTGATACAAGAGATTATACAGAATGATACTAATAGCTCTGTTGCAGGTTTAGAAGGAGATAATTCTAAGGAGTTGCGAGAAGGATATGATTATGGTGGCAGTGTTGGTCTTGGGAGCTCTAGTAGTCATCATTTTAATTCCAAGAAGTCGTTTGTAGACATTAGCTTAAGTAATCATTTTGTGTCTGGTGGAACTATTTTGGATTCAAACTCTGGGGCATGTAATAGTAACTTAGGATGTTCTGTTTCAAACACTCGTGATGACTTGAATGTTTTAAATTCCGCAGTTGATGTTAATGTGTGTATGAATGATGCAGCTCAACTTTCAGGTCATGTCTCTGAAAGTGAAACAAAAACTAATTGCTTTAACAAATTCTTCTCTCATCCAATCCCATCTTTTACACCAATAAGGATTTCTAAACCAAAAGATAAAGAAATATCTTCTTCCTCTAAAAATAACAAAGATAAAATTGAACAAAAATCAGTTAAAGTGGAAGTTATGACAGGGAAGTCAAACGAGTCATATGACTCGAACAGTGATTCAGATTCAAGATTGTCTGAATATGATGAAGAAATATCTATTGATAGAATTCCTTCATCAAATTGTTCCAAAACAAGGTTGAGATCCCATTGTTTTAGATGTGGAAAGGATGATCATTTAATAAAGCAATGTCCTATATCAGGTGGTCTTAATATACAGAATAAATCTTTTGGAACTAGATTGGCAGCTTTTGTGAATGGTTTCTTTTGCAGAAGATCTGTTCCTCCAAGACCTAAGTACACTAAGACATGGGTCCCAATTTCAAAAGTCTAACCAATTTTTTTAATATGTCAGGAACATTCAGACGCCGCTGTAAATAGTTATTGGCATGTAGATAGTGGATGTTCCCGGCATATGACTGGGTTGAAGGACCTGCTGACAAATTTTAGAATAATTGATGGTGGCTATGTTGCTTTTGCTGGAGACAAGAAGGGTGGAAAGATGATTGGCCAAGGAGATGTTTCAAATGGTTTCCTTACTTTGGAGAAAGTGAACTATGTTCCAGAATTGGCATTCAATCTTCTCAGTGTATCACAAATCTGTGATAAAGATATTCCCGTGATGTTCCTCGCCAATGAATGTCTGTTCTTGAAACCAGAGTTCTCAATCCCTGAAGAGATGGTGATCATGCGAGCTCCAAGGAGAAATGATACCTATTTGTTAAATATGGGATCGAAAGAATCATCTTCCACCGTGACCTGTCTTTTATCAAAAGCTTCTTCCCATGAATCTTTTCAGTGGCATAAAAGATTAGGGCATATCAATTTTAAATTGATAAATAAGTTAGTTAAGAACAATTTAGTCAAGGGACTACCACTGAAAGATTATTCTGTGGTAGAAAAATATATGGCTTGTGCAAAAGGAAAACAGCACAAAAAGCCACATAAACTTAAACTTCAAAACCCGATTGAGCATCCCCTCGAATTGTTACAGTCGGAGTGAGGACTCGGAGTCAAAGTGGATTGATAAATGAGTACCTTTATGCAGCTTTTCTATCTCAGATCATTCCAAAGAATTACAAATAGGCACTTGAAGACCCAAGCTGTGTGGACTCTATGCAATCTGAGTTACAACAGTTCAGGAAGTTGAAAGTTTGGGAGCTAGTTGATCTTCCTCCAAACAAATGTCCCATTGGTACCAAGTGGGTTTTCCGGAACAAGCCAGAAGATCGTGGTGTTGTTATCAGAAATAAAGCCAGATTGGTTGTTCAAGGATTTGCTCAGGAGGAGGGGATAAACTACACTGAAGTGTTTGCTCCAGTTGCTCGGATCGAAGCCATCAGAATTTTTCTTGCACATACAGCTAACAAGAACTTTAAAGTTTTTCAGATGGATGTGAAGTGTGCATTTCTATATGGAAACATTGATGAGGAGATCTATGTGTGTCAACCACCAGGTTTCGAGGATCTAGATTTTCCAGATAAAGTGTACAAGCTAGATAAATCTTTGTATGGGTTGCATCAAGCTCCCCGAATCTGGTATGAGACTTTGACGTAGTATCTCCTCAGCAAGGGTTTCTCTCGTGGGACTATAGATATGACACTTTTCAAGAAGGAGGTTGATGGTGAGATGTTGATTGTTCAAGTGTATGTAGACGACATTATCTTTGGATCAACAAATGAAAAGCTGTGTAAAGAATTTGAAGAAGTGATGAAGGATCGCTTTGAAATGAGTATGATGGGGGAGATGTGCTTCTTCTTAGGGTTGCAGGTGGAACAGAAACCTGAAGGTATTCTTATTCACCAAGAGAAGTACGTCAAGGAAATCATCACAATGTTCGGCATGGATGATTCAAAGCCAGAACTTACTCCCTTCACTGCTCAGACATGCCTGTCTCCTGATGATAATGGGAAGTCCGTGGATGCTCATCGATATCGCTCGATGATCGGATCTCTCATGTATCTGACTGTAAGCCGTCCAGATATCACATTTGCTGTGTGCTACTGTGCTCGTTATCAAGCCAATCCTAAAGAATCACATGAGCTAGCTGTTAAACGCATTTTTCGTTACCTTAAGGGTTCCTCTCGTTTGGGACTTTGGTACCCAAAAGGTGGGAACTTTGATTTACATGCTTTTTCTGATAGTGATCATGGTGGTTGTAGGATTAACAGAAAGTCAGTCACCGGTGGATGCCAATATCTGGGTGACTGTCTTGTTTCGTGGCAAAGCAAAAAGCAAACAACAGTTTCCTTATCCACAGGAGAAGCTGAATATATCGCTACATCAAGCTGCTGTTGTCAAGTGCTCTGGATTCAACACCAGATGATGGATTATGGCATAAATTTCCTCCATACTCCAATCTTCTGTGACAATGAAGCCGCTGTTGGAATCGTCTAGAATCCAATTCATCACACTCGAACAAAGCACATCGAAACAAGAATTCACGCCATTCGTGACGCTCAGGAAAAGGGGTTCATTGATATTATTCCTATTGAAACTAGGAAGCAGAAAGCACATCTTTTCACTAAAACATTTGATAAACCACGTTTTTATGAACTGATCTCTATGCTAGGATTAATATCCTTCTGAAAACTTTTTTTTTGAAAAACAGATGTTTAATGTGTAAATATTCTCTTTTATTTTTGCCCTTGAGAATCGTTCTGTCACACATTTCTTTACTTTTTTTTTCTTTTGCTTGTTAAAATTCTCTATTAGATAAGCTATCAAATAGAAATTTTGGGGGAGTATAAGATTAGATTTCATCTTTTGCTAAGTATCAAAATTTTGCTACTTTTCAGGCTATCCGTGCAGAAAATGAGACTTAGAAGGAGGTTAGAAGTATTATGCTTGGGATGTGCAAGATAGGCTCAGCCTCAAATCGAAGTAAACAGTAATTATGTGGCCAAACATAAAGCTCAAAGGATCACGGTGATAAGGATTATTTCCATGACATGTTGGCCTGCACAAAGATACAAGTCTCTATCTAAACGGGGTGAGAGTTTACTATCTCTGTTGTAATCCTTTGTAAAACCCCAAATCACCCTTCACCTAGCCCTGAATGACGCTTCTAGTTAATCTAGTTAGCTCTTCAGAGTCCCTTTCATGCTTATCTCCTCTGCTGTGCGGAAGCACTGACCTGGAGTGATGATCTCCTCTGTTATACGTGAGTATAGACCTGGAGCTCTCATCAGCATGCTCAAATGATGATCTCCTCTGTTATACGTGAGTATAGACCTGGAGCTCTCATCAGCATGCTCAGATGATCATCTCCTCTGTTATACGTGAGTATAGACCTGGAGCGCTCATCATCTGCAACCCTAAATGCTCAAAAGAAAAAGAAGATCAAAGATCTACATCATACATCCATCAAAATATATGGATTGTCAAAGCCTATCAAGCATCTAAAGCAATTATTCCCTCACAATGCTTCTCAAAATTGGGATCATTGTCTAAAGCCACTCCCTAATATGCCTTGATTGTTCACATTCACAATGGTTCTCAATTGATCATTGTCTATGTTCATTTCAATTATAAGCCCTTGCATTCAATGTGTCAGAAATGATCATTGTGTATGCCCACCCCTAGGATCTAGCACAGAGATAAATGATCACTCATGCTCAATAAGCTCTGATGACAGAATATGTTCTTTGCCAAATGTCTGTGGGAACTGAATTGCCCGAGATTCCTCAAATCTACAAAAAAAACATGATAAAAAGAAGCTGCAGATTGCTTGTTGAAAAGAATTTGGCATGGGTTTGAGTGGACAATCATATCTGCAATCTCTCTAATAAATGACTCTCCGGATATCCTTTAATTTTGTATTTCTTTATTCAATTTTATTTTATTTTAAGTTTTAATATTTTATCTTATTTTTGAGTTTAGGTATTGTGGGATGTTTTGGTATTCAAAAAGGGCAATTTATTTTTTTTATGTCTAAGAATATAATAATAAAAAAAAATTAGGGTTTCAGCGAATCTGCTAGCGAACCTATAGGTTCGCCCGACACTGATCGTTGGTGATGTCAGTCTTTTGACTTTGTGTTGACGGGCGAATCTATAGATTCGAGGCCAGCGAATCTAAGGGTTATATAAGCAGTTCACAGGTTCGCGCAGCACTTCATTCGCTGCACTGTGAACTGCATTTCCCGAAACCCTTAGATTCATTTTCATTTTCGTTGCTTGTTTCGTTGTTTTCTTGCAAGTTCTGGTCTTATGTAAGTGCGTCGTATGTATTTAATCCTTGCATTTCATCAACAATCGGTCTTTCTTTCCGAATCAAACCCATATGTTCATCGCGGTTGTTCGATTCAAATAGGACCTCTTAAAGACCGATAGTGCATAAAATAAATTATAGGTTTTGCTCGCATTGTGTCCTGTTAAGTCATGCTATGCATCATTTGGTTTAAAATCAATGTTTGATTCTGATTTTCAAAACTAGGTTTTCAGCGAACCTAATGTTCTATCAGTGAATCTGAACAAAAGTTCTACATGATTGAGCGAATCTGTGCCGGCATGCTGCTCATGCGTGGAAAATAGATTCGTGCGAAGTTCCTAGCGAACCTATAAGTTCGCTTGGCACATCTTGCATGCTTGCCTGTCTGCGAACCTATAGGTCCTTGGCATCATCAGATTCGCTATTAGAGAATCTAAATCTGTTCAGCGAACTTATCCATTTTTCTTTAATTTTTTAAAATTTCACATCTTTTCAGCTTTGAAATCAATCTAATCAACTTCCGTTTGTGTTTCAGATACCATGTCGACTCTTCAGTTCATCGATAAGCACAACATGTGTGCATTGCTGGATGAATCGCATGAGAAAGCAGCTGCTTATAAAGATTGCATCAAATGGCCGAAGTCATCTCACATTCACCATGCTATTTCTCACTCCCCTGAAGTCTATGATTCACATGTTCGTGACTTTTGGAGAAACGCAGTAGTAGATGTTGGTGTGACTCCCTCAAGGTTTGCCTCTAAAGTCCTAGATCAAGAAATTTCCTTTTCTTCTGATGATCTGGCTAGGATATTACATTTGACTGAAGATGTTGGTGATGAGATTCCCTTAAATGCTAAACAAGTTTACAAGGAACTAAGGAAGGCAGGATATGAAGGTCCAATGCCTGGTGAAAAGAAGATGGAGTTCATCAAGTCTTACTTAATCAGATAATGGCGATACATTGCGCACATATTCATCATGTGTTTGGATCACAGGAAAGGAGGAACCGATGGGTTAAACTTGGAATGGGCAAGGGCAATGGTGCTATTCTGCCAAGGCAAGAAGGGAAATATTGCTAAGCTGATTTATGACTACATGGTGCAGAATATTCATGCTCAAAGAAAGGACAAATTGTTGCTGTATCCCAGATTTGTCCAGATGATTCTAAATGATTTGAAGCCAGACTTGCCCATAGTTGGTGATACTTTGAAGATATGGAGAATGAATATCAGGATTTTTGGTGATTGTAAATCAGTAAGATATAACTGTGTGGGAAAGATTGCTTACTTATGGGAGAACATGTATCCACCCGAGAGATGGAGCCATATTAGTAAATTGATCGAGATTGAGAAGAAAAATGAGGCACAAAATGTTGATCAAAGTGAGGAGGGGCTGAAAAAGAGAAAGCCATATGCTCGTGACAAAGATTACAGTGTAGATAAAGAGATTGATGAAGTACAGAAGGAGTTAGATGCTCAAAGGGAGAGAAGGAGCAAGAAGAGAGCTGAGACTGGGTCTAGCTCTCAGCATGTAGAAGAAAGAAGAACAAAAAGGAGGCACGAGGATCCTGTTAAACCTGCTGATACTCCTGCATCAAATGCAAATGATGAGTTAGCCAATCTGAAAGCTAAATATGCTGAGCTTGAAAGAAGGGATAAACAGAAGGGTGATGTTATTAAGGGTATGGCCTTGATGCTCAAGGATCATCAAAGTTTGCTAATTCGAGCCTTCACCGAACTGAATGAAATGAAGGCTAAAGCTGGGATGGAACCTGCTATGTCTGAAAACGAGCTGAGAGTGTTGAAAGAAGCTGCAAGAAAATCTTTTGATATGTATGAAGGATTGACTGGTACTGCTGAAGGTGAATCTGGAGGAGATAAGGATGGTGGTTCAAAGGACCCTTTAAGGTCAAAGAGTAAAGAAAAGATGGTTGCTGAGGATGCAGGATTTGATGAACAGATAGGGTTTGATATGGATACATTTACTGGATCAGAAATGGCTGGTGGAAAACAAGTAGATTTCAATTTGATAGATGAAGAAGGTGAAGTTGAGGAACAGCTGGTAGATTACAGCTCAGAGCCCTAATTTTATGAGGTAGATGAACGACCAGTGACTTATTTGGCAGAAACTGGGTCATCTAAAGGTGGTACTATGGAGTTAAACCAATCTAAATGGTTTGTCAAAGAAAAGGAGCCTGAAGAGATAACTCCACTTTTTCAGAACATAAAAAATCCAACTAGAAAGGAGAGTGACAAGAAGATTTTTAGCTGGAAATACAACTCTGATCTCAAGTTATTTATGATTAAGAGAAGAGGAGGAGGGATCTCATATTTTCACAAGCGAAAAGCTTTCAAAACTCTCCCAAGGTGGGATCTAAGGAGATTGGCTGATAACTTGGAACTGATCAAAGTGAACGGGCAAAGTTGCTGGAATTAGAGATCAAAAAGGGTTTGACTGATAACTTCACGGCCTTTGGCTTCATGAAAATGGATAGAAAGAGGTAAAAGAAAGACATTGATTGGGTGACTGGCAAAGGAAAGATTATGCTGAAACTGAAGCCAGCAAAGACTGTTGATCAAATTAGGATACCTGATCCTCTTCCCCCGAGACTGCAAGCATTCAGAAAATGGTTCTATGATAACAACACAGGGTAAGTAGTGATTAGAGTGAAAGGTGTTCCTGAGATTAGACTGTTTGACCCAATGGAAGTATTTTCCTTCTGTGATGAAGATTTGAAAGTATTATGTGAGAATGTGATCCACCATGGAGCAGTAGAGGAAACAAAGACTGAAGCAAATCTGTTTTGTCATAGTTGCCAACAAAGCCCGGGGAATTAGAGCTGAGATAGAGGAGGTTGCTGAGAAAGTAAGGAAAGATGATGATTTCAGGATGGAAATGGATGATCTGGCTAGGCAGATGGATAGAACGATTGAGAAGAGGTTTGTTGGTGAGGCTAGCGGTTCTGGGGTTAGATATGAGGAGCATACTGTTAGAAATCAGGAGGAGGTTATTGTTATTGACGTGCCTGATACAGAAATCTCAGAAGCTCAGTTTGTACACGAGATTAATGAGGATGAAGTGTTTGCCGAAGTCATTGCTCAAGACATTTTCTAGATTGTTCAGCAAGGAGCCGGAGCTGATTTGATTCAAGATCCAGAGGCTGAGATTGAAGCCGGAGATGATCAAGCATAAAAGACAAAAGGCTGGAGCTGATTTAGAGACCCCCCTAGGTGAGGTCCAACCTAGGGGGAGTATTGATGACTAGTGTAGGTTGGACTCACCGGCCTGTCGGTGTTTTTGTCTTTAATTTGTATTTTGTTTAGTTTATGTTCTAGCGAACCTACGGGCGAACCTACAGGTTCGCCCGGAACTCATTGTATAGATCTGTATAGGTTGTCGTCGGGCGAACCTAGTTGGGCGCCCGGCTAAGCTAGGTATTTTGGTCTGATAAATTCGCTGTCCAGCGAATCTATCAGCAAACCTATAGTCTGCTTATATATTGTAATGTTTTCTCATTCTAATAGCAGTTTTTGCCATTTTGTTCAAACCCTAAAGTGTGTGTGTGACGGCTAGAGGTGCTAGGAGCTTATTTGTTCATCATTGTAGCTTTATATCCTCTATTCATCCTTGTTTGATCTTTACTTTGATTGTTTAGCAAGAATCTCTCATAGTTCAATGAAATTCAGTGGGATATGTGTGTGTTTGTGATCATTTGCACTGTTGAATCGATCATGTTGGACCAACAATATGTGTATATATATTCTTGAATATTTATTACATTTAATATTTAGAACTATTATGAAATGAAACTTAAAAGTTATGAGAGGTGGTTTCGAATGCGACACGAACTAAGCCGTTAACGAACCCATCACTTAACCCCCTATATAAATAAATTTTCTCTCATTTTAGGGTTATCAAAACCCACAAAGAGAAACAAAGAGGCGACAGCCTCTACACCCTCCCCCCCCACCGTTCTCCAGCTACCGGTGACTGATGACGGCGGTACCCGGTGAGTGTCGACGAGTGGCACACCTCTTTCGACTCCCCTTGACCCCTTGAGTTTGATGGAGGTGATGATTTTGCTCAAAACGCAACAAGAATGGCGTGAATCGAGGGCGGTGATGATGGTTGCAGGTGGGTTTCGACGATAATTATAGCTGCGAGGGTGGTATGGTGAGTAATGGCGGTGGTGGTAACTGTTGTTGGTTATGAGGGTGATGGTGGTCGATGGCGGTGGTGATGGCAACTGTGGCGGTGGTGGTTTAGTTTGGGGTTGTCTACGGCGGTGGTAAGGACAATACAACAACGACGGTGGTTGATGGCCGCAGTGTAGGTGATGTGTCGGTTGTGGTGGGCTTCGGTTGGTGGTTATTTTAGTGTGTTGAATCGGTGGCTACATCCCCGCCCCTTGTGGTGGCTGTCAGTGAAGGTAGGCGGTGGTGAAGGGGGTCTTGATCTTGAAGGTTACTGTGGTGGTCGTGGCTGTGATGATTGTGGTGTTGGATATCGGTTATGTAGGCTTCGGTAGATGATGGAGATCATGGTGGTGGTTCTGGATCTAGAAGATGGTGCAACGCGGTGATGGCTATGGTGGTTGTGATGATAGTGTTGAGGCCCGGTGAAGGTGGTGATGTTGGCGGTTGATGGTTGTTGGTTGTGATTGTGGCTGTGGTTATTGTTGGTCGTGGTGATCGTGCGGTTTGGTGGTAGTCGATGGTGGTTGTAGGTTGTGATTGAGTGGAAGCAGTGGTGATATAAGTTGGTGGTTATGGCGGTGGTTGTCAATTGTTGAAGTAAGGATGTAAATCGAAGGTGGTGGTGATGATGTCGGTTGGGGTGGTGTTGCACGGGGATGGTTAAGATGGTTGTGATGGATGCGATTGTGGTTGTCGGTTGTGGGTTATCGACTTTGGTGGTGAGTTAGGCTTATGTGGTGATGGCCTACCATCATTTAGGTTGATGGTGGAGGTCGTGGTTGCGATAGTGTTTAAGTGGTGCTAGAATGGTGATGATAAGTGGTGTTGACTGTAGTTGTTGTTGTTGATTATGGTAGTGGTTGTGTTAGAATGATAAGGTGGGGTTTCGGTCAATCACATCTAATGGCTGCTAAGAAAATTCTGAAGTATCTCAAACGGAAACCTAAGCTGGGATTATGGTCCCTAAGAGTGTTGACTTCAATCTCTATGGATATATGAATAGTGACTATGGAGGATGCAACATTAACAAGAAGTCTACCTCTGGAGGATGTCAATTTCTTAGAGGAATACTGGTTTCATGGCTATGCAAGAAGTAAATCTGTGTCTCCACATCCACTGCTGAATTAGAATACATTACTACATCAAGTTGTTGTGCTCAGGTGTTGTGGATCCAAACTTAACTTAAAGATTATGGAGTAACTTTCATGAATAATCCAATTCACATTGACAACAATAGTGCTATCTCCATCACTAGCAATCCCGTTCAGTATTCAAAGACAAAACACATTAACATCTGGTTTCATTTCATTAGAGATTGTGAAAAGACAATTCATTATATTAATTAAAGTCCATACAAATGAACAATAGGTAGATTTATTCAAAAAGGATTTTGATGAATCCAGATTTTAATATCTTGTATATGCTATTAGAATGATGAACTTTGAATAATTAAATGATTTAATTAACGATAACTGGAAATTTTGTAAATAAATGCTTTTCTTGATAAAATGGATAAAACTGTGTATGTGCTGAAATTTGTAAATCAGTAGATAAATAGGTATCTGCCGAATATCAGTAGATATCTAGATATCTAGAGAGTTATGCAACTTTGCAGATAACTGGGTAAAGTGGGTATCTGCCGAATTAGATGACTCGGCAGATAGGATGACTTCAGCAGATGTTTATGAAAAACATCCAGTAGGATTCATTTCCATCTCTCAATATGTGGTAGCGCTGGAGAAGTTACCTGAAAAAACTGTTTCATCATCTCACGCCGTCGATTTTACAGTTACGGTGGTAGAATATTTTAAAATTCACATTTTTACATACTATCCATAACTGTTAAAATCAAAGATTTTCCCACCATTGTCATCTTCAATCTTCCTCACAAATTAAATCCTTAAACCTTAAATCTCTCAAGTCCTGCCAAACTCAATCAACCTTCAATGGATGCTCAACCTCAAACCCTAGAATTTCATCCAAATCACAACATCACCACATCACTTCATCCCATATGTGATCCTGTCTATGATCTCGTTCTTGATTTTCTAAGCAATAGCAATTATTCCTTCGCCATCATAATAGATCCCATTAGGGAATTCTTGACCACATACTCCATACAAAGAGAACATGGAACAAAGGTCCTCACAACGATAGGTGTCACTTTTGAAGATATGGGATATGAAGGACTCCTCACGATGTCCACCTTCTCCAAATTGCTGGTATATCATAATTAGAGAATCATCCTTCATATCTTCCTACAATGTCTTTCCAATAAGTCGGGAGGTTGGAATCAAGTACTATTGGATTTAGTAGGGGCTATCCATGGACTGTTCAAACAGCAACGTTATCATTTTTCAGGCTTCATATTTCAGCACCTTTGTAAAAATGTAACTGCTACAACAAAATATATGTTTTTAATGTACCCTAGATTCATATAACTTATTTTACAAGAAGAACTAGTGGATAAACTTAGACTTAGTGGAGTTGTTCATGCTTTAATAACTTTAAACAAGGCAATATTTTTAAAGTTTAGAGCAACTTTAAAATCTTTTTCTAGAAAGGTAACTCCCTTGTTTTCTCATATTCTTGAGTTCATTGAGCCTCAGGGTGGTGGCATGGAAACACCCACCATTGTTGATCCCACACCCTCTACACCAAAGTCCAAAGCTCACAAATAAAAATGAACCTGTACATCTACTATTGAGAGGATGCAGGCCCCAAATCACCCCCCCCTCAAAAAGACAAGACTATGAACTAGGGTCCCATCAAGTCAAAGGTGTCAGCCACACTTAGATAAGGCTCAAAGAAGAAGGTTTCTCTTACTTGTTTTAAGCAGACACCCAAGCCATAAGCCCTCAATCAAAGTCCCAACAGTCTATTGAGAAAACCAAAAGGATGCTCACATGACTGAGACAACTTCTGAGGAAGAAGTCTCATTAGGAACTGGTTCATATCCTGGGCCGTTAGACTCAGCTCCACAATCTCCCATACACATGTATATCACTGATGATGATGATGTCCCTACTGCACATCTGCATGATCAATTGTCTTTCCCTTTCCACACAATATAGACAGTGGGGACTGATATGGTTGTAACAATATCTAACCCAGATTCTTCATCCTAAGAGATAGATCCTAGGGAGGAAATGATCAATATGGAAGAGGTTGTCTCTACTGTTGATCCCTTAATGGATCAACAAGACAGAGACAACATCATAAAGACCTCAAATATGGAAACTCATCTTAAGAATGTCTCATTTTGAGTTATTTCTTAAAGAGAGGAATACAGGGGGCCAAGAAACCATATCTGGTGGTGAGAGTGTAAAGGCTCGGCCTAGTACCTCATCTCCCAAGGATTCCACCATTTAGATGAGGGAAGTATGAAACAAATAAATGAATTGACATCCCATAACCTTGAACTTGCTCAACAACTCAATGCATTACAAGCTAAGAATGCAAGGCTATAAGGTTATGCAGAAAGAGAGACGATTCTTGAATTTGAGAATTGGCTGCTCAAATCTTCGATAGATAGAGGCTCTGAGGTGGAAATACAACTCAAAACTCTCCAACAGCAAGATGAAAGAGTAACCATCCTTAAAGAATAACTTACAACTCTTCAGCAAGCTACTGCAAAGGCGATGGATCTTGAACATAAAGTGGAGCAACTACAAGACACCATTGACCTTCAAAAATCAATCATTGTAAGCCTTTAACTCTCAAGACCACAAGAACCTTTGGATGAACCTTTATCTCCACGTTTAGTGTCATCTGGAATCTCAGATGATGCTACTAAAAGGGGGGGGAAGAGAGCCTAAACAATGTAAAGACATTCTTTAGAGATTGGCTACTCAAGTTGTACATGTTACATAACCAGTCTCTTTCTCCTCCAAATGGACTGACCAATATGAGCCTCTATAGGAAGTTGAAGCCTAATTGAATGAGCTTTCTAATAGATATGGCTATGATAGCTCGAAGAAGAAGGGGATGAGAGCTAGAAGAGTGATGAAGAGAATAAAACAAAAGGTTCCACTTGGGAAGAAGAAATTGGCAATGATAAAAAGATCCAACACTTCTTCTTTGTTGTCTGTTAAAAGAAAAAGATCTTATGAAGAATCATCAAAGAGAGAGCTCGTGCTTGGACTTGAAGCTCTTCCCAAGGTATGTTCCCAAGAAGAAGCTCCATTCTAAAGGTGCTATTGGAAGCTGTAGAAGAGCTGAATAAATCAGCTCCTGATGCAAGAACTGAAAGCACTAGGCCAGAGGCTTCTTCAGCAAATAAATCCTCAGAGAAAATGGTGGCTGATACAAGAGGCACCCAAACCATAGAAGATGATAAGGAAAGGCATGGGGTGACTCTTTAACATGAACTAACCTAACTTCATTAACAACAAAAGGATACACCTGCGTCTGAATTCAGAAAATCAGCTGAGGTGATGTTTGGTCAATCGGATGTTGAAACTGAAACCATAGTGAACTCTGAGGTGAATTTGGAAATTAATGGCCCAGAAGTCACTAATTATGCTGAGAGAGCTCAGACAACAGCCGATGATCCCAAGTCAGCTTGTGAGGCATCAGGTGTAACCCTTAGACCTTTGGCAGTTAAACTTATTGAAGTCTCTACATCTTACAAAGATAATAGACCTATTATTGCTGAAAAAAATTTAGATTGAGTCATGTAAATCAAAGGATAGAATTCTAATGAACAAGAAGGTGGAACTGTTCCATGAAGTATTGAAGATGAGGCTGTAGTACTAAATGCAGGTAGATCTCAAGAATCCCGTGTCAAGAAGAACATAATTGCAAGGATTCAAGAGCTGCAAGAACTGCAACAAAAGAATTTTACCGTGGTGGTGAACCTAGCAGAAAAACACGAAAAGCTCCACCAAAAACAAAGGCCAAAACTATCAAGAAGGTGCCATCTAAGTCATGTAGGCCAACTATCAAAAGCACCCAAATAACATCTACTAAACATGCTTTAAAAACTACAATCACCGAATCCAACTTGAGGTTAAATAATTCAATTTTAATTAGATCATGGTATGGATCACTACTGAGACTAGATCTAAACTGATAGTTGCAACTCATACTGAATTGGAGAAAACAGCTGAGTTAGCTAAAAAAACAGGGCTACATCATAAAGGAAGCAAGTAGAAAGAATCCAACAAGAGTTTAGGGATATGCAACAAATGAAGCAATTCAGTAGGGGTTGACCCTAGAGGCTGAGGAAATCGAATCAATATGAAGATCAACATCATGTCCATGCGAGAACCTAAAGCTACCATGCGAAAACTTGCTTCTCATGCAACAACATCTAGTTGTGCGAGAACTTCTTATTAGTATAAATAGAAGTTTAGTTTTGTAATTAAGGAGAGCTTTTCTTATTTCCTAAAATTCATTTCGTATTCTAAACACCTCAAAACCAGAGCACAATATACTTAAAATTATTTACACTCATGTTCATGTTTGTTTGATCCTTCTTCTTCTTCTTACTGTGAGCGATTATATTCTGCGTTCTCCTTACAAGATCGATTGTGTATTGATGTTGATCCTTAGAATTGGTATCAGAGCCTTGTTGATATAGATTGATTGAATTTAAGATTGAAGAAGGTTTTGAAGAGTTCATGAACATTGAATTGTTTGATAATCTAAGTTATTTTGGTTTCTGCTGAATTTCATCAAATTCGAAGATGGTGAAGCTGATAAGTTCGTTGATTAATGAATTGATAGTGTTTTGAGCTTAATCCGAGCTTAGTTGAATCAATTAGAGACAATTAGGATCTTAATTGAACCTAAATCACTAATTGAACACTTAATTAATCAAAATTTGGTCAATATGATGAAAGATTGAAACTGGAAACCTTCAAAACGAAGAGATCAAACAAGCGAAAACTTGTTAATTTTCTGCGAAAACTCAATATTTCACGTAAGAATTTGTTTCCGTAAGAGTTTGTTAGGAAAGATTCCATTCATGCGACAACTTTCAGATTTCACAAAATTCAGTTACAAAACTATCCACACGAGAACTTTGTATTGTTCGTGTGAGAACTTTAAGATTTCGCGCGAGAACTTTGAGTTTTAAGAATTTGTGAAGAATTTGATTTCTAAGTGTGACAAAAATGGCTAATTTAAAGCATGTCACTGCCACTTTGAATCTCGACAATGAGGTTTGTACTAGCATAAAGCCACCTCGCTTGCTCAATGAAAATGATTACCCAGACTAGGCATATCGGTTTGAGAACCATGTCATTTATAGTGAACCACAGATGATGAGATCTATCAAGCAAGGTCCATATATCCAAATGTATAAAAAATGACAAACGAGATTTGGTTTCAAAACCTGAACATTTATCGGATGAGGAGGAGTTGAAAAGGATGGAGCTTGATGACAAGGCTTATGCTGCCATCACCATGGCACTTACCACTGAGGTAGCACAGAAGTTCAAAGACTTTACAAAATTTAAGGATTTAGGGATGCTATGGAAGAGCAAATAATGGGTAATAAAGACATGAGAGATAGCCGGAAAGATATGCTCAGCCAAGAGTCAATATGTTTAATCATATTCTTGGTGAAACATTGGAAGCTTAGATGTCTAGGTTTGTGAAGCTGATCAAAAAAATGAAGAGTGCAGGAATTACTTTGGAGAATAAAACAGTAAACAAAAAGGTTTTAAATTCTCTACCATATAGCTGAAACAACAACTGCACTAGCATCAATAAAATCAAGGATGTGTTTACCTTTTCTCTCAGTGATCTCATCTCAACCATCAAATCCTATGATATGGACGATAAACAAATGGCTGCTAAGTATATCAGCACAATGGGAGCTGCCGTATCGACATTATATGCCAAAATGGACAGTAATCCAAACTACTATGTCAGCTACTCTTAGTTGTGTCAACAACAACATTCAGCAACTTCTACTCATCCAACTATCAAAGATCAACCCATACCCCAATCCTTGACTCATTACCAAACTTCTCATCAAAATCCTTATGTCCAAGCTCAAATCCAACAATAACCTTAAACCTACTCTCAAATTCAATCTTCTCAACCAACACAACAAGCTTGTGTTGTAAATTCTCAACCCACCAAACAAACCATTCAGATAGTAGAAGAGCATCTGGCTCTATTTACCACCTTCATGAATAGTTATGAAGCATTTCCTAATGGAAGGGTCAGTGCACCAAACATCTTGGTTGATGACTTTCAAAAAGTTAATCCTGATGATGTAGAAGAGAATGATATTAAGTACCAGATGGCTATGGTGGTGTACAAGGCAAAAAACTTTGCAAGGACAACTGGAAAGAAAGTGTTTGCTCCGAACAACTCCAGCAAGATAGGGTTTGATAAGTCTAGTTTGAGATGCTACAACTGTGGCAAACCTAGTCACTTTAACAGAAAATGCACCGAACCTAGATCAAACCAAAATGATCATGGTAAGAAAATGGTGACATTGGAAGTGGAAACAAAGAATGATCAAGCTAGTTCATCCAAAAAACAAAGCCATGGTGTCTCAAACCAAAGAAGAGTATGATTGGTCAGACCAGATGGAAATTCTTGATATTAAGTTGTCTACTGCTTTGCTAGCTGAGATCCAAACAGTTGATGAGCATGTTGAAGACAATTTATTTTCTAAATTTGTATCTGATGATTTATTGAAAGGGGTGTTTGGAGAAGAAGAAAAGGTTGAAGCTGAGAAAAGTAAGGGGGAACAGATTGAGATGGTGAAAGTGCAAGAAGAGCAAGAAAGTGATGAAATAGCTATTGAGATTACTCCAGCTCAAGCATAAGAGATTGAAGAGAAAGAAGCAAAGACTGTTGAGTTCACTCCAGTCAACGTTTATGAAATCAAAGGAAAAGTTGTTGAGTTAACTTTGGCTAAAGAAGAGAAGAATATCAAGGCTGTTGAGGAGACTCCAGCACCTAGTTATGCTAACCAAGTCAATGTTTTCGTGAGTACTCTAGCATCTGAAGCAGAAAAGAATGAGGAGAAGGCCTTCATGGTGAATGTTGTCCATGAAGAGACAAATAAGCAAACCAAAAGTGATGAGGTATATATTACTCTTTGTTCAAATGACTGTATTAAAAAGTTACAAAGATACAGAGTTCACAATGAACGCTTGATATTAAAGTTGAAAAAGGTATAAAGGTACAGAGTTCACAACGAACTCTTGATCTTCAAATTTGAGAAACTTCAATATCAAGCTCGTAAATATAAAACTGATGAGAAATTTTTTATAGAAAAGATAGAAGGCTTAAACAAATTGATTTACCAGTCAAGATTGGGTCTTTATGATAAAGATTGTAAAATAAACGATTTGACAACTCGTAACAATGAACTATCTTAAGAAATTAATAAACTAAAAGTGAACTATTATCTTCAAAATTGACTGTTGAGAAATTTGAATTATCTTCAAATATGGTTGAAGGTATAATCAAGTCTCAAATGACACAAAATTAACGATGGTAAAAGTGGAGTTGGTTATTCAAACATTGCACCACCGATCAATCATGATTATACCTCATTGCCTTAATCAATTAACATTTGTGAAGAAAAGACCTATGGATTAGGTTTTTAACCAAAATCTAACTTAACACCTTCAGTCAATGTTTCACTGACTGTTGACCCTATCATAAAAACTAAAATTAAAGTTTATGATGATAATTCTTTTGCAGAAACTGTGAAGATGGATGGGTTGGTTGAATAATAGGAATTTAATGATGAATTAGTTTTTAAGGGAAATAAACTTGTAATGAAAAATCTTCATGTAATTCGTCATCAATGATTAATGGAAGTTTAGATGTTTCTTGTGTTACAAATGTTTGTTTAAAACTGTCTATCAAAGAAAAGAAACTAAAATCCAAAATAGATTTTAAGACCAATGAAAGAAAACGAGTCGCAACATCTGTATCTAACTTGAAAACTGATTTCAAGAACATATTTGTTTCAAAAGGCAACACTGATAAAGAAGATCATATTTTTAAGGAAACAAATGCAAGTTTCTTTAAAAATAAGTCTCCTATTATTGCTAACTTTGTGAAACAAGATGCGTGTAGATCAGGTACAAAAGAAACTGGTCCTACTCTAGTATCTTCCAATCACAAGGATAAAGCTAAACTAAAAGCCTTGTTAGCCTCAGAAGAGAATCATTCTCTTAGGACAATTTCCAATGAAAAGGAAAAACGAGAGACTGTTAAAGAATTTATAGGCCGAAGACATACTAAAGCCAGATTCTATGATAACTGTGGTAGTTATCATCAACAGTTTGATAAAACAACTCTAGAGCAAAATGTATATCATAATAAATGTTGTTATGTGTGTGGAAAGCCAAATCAAATGGCCTGAAATTGACATTATCAGCTAAATTTAAAAGAAATTTGAATCATTCAAACTCTTTTACTGAGAAAAGATATGTTCAATCAAACACAATTTTGCAAAAAGAAAATACAAACAAGAAATCTTTACATGTCAATAGTGATAATTCAACTTCCACACAATCTACTATCAAAAAATTTGTTACAAATTTGATCAAACCAAATTAGAAATGGAAAATTAAAACAACTCAACCAGAACCTGATATTGTTGAAGATTATATCTTCAACGATAAAAGAGATATGATATTAAAATTTGTATCATATTTAGATGAAAATGGGGTACTCAAGTCAATCATGGATTGGGTTCCTAAAAGTGAATAAATCATTCATTAGTGCAGGAACATCCAAGACCCAGCATCAGTAGTGTTTAGCACGTTGACAGTGGATGTTCAAGGCATATGACTGACAATATATCTCTGTTATGTAAGGCCCCGTTCCCGGGCACCTCATAGTTGGTCATTCATAGCGTTAAATTTACATGTTATAGTACATTTTTTAAAACAATGCAGCGGAAGTCATTAACAAAAACCATTCATTTTATTTGTAATTACTGTTGTTATGCAATATAACATTGCTTAAACTACAAAAGACCACTTTCATTGATTGCATTACGAAACAACAATAATAACATGTGTGAATGGATGCCAATCTTGCCCTGCCGAGTAGCCTCCCCGCGTGCCACCCTCAGCAACCATTACCTGCCAACTAAAAATGCATAAAAGTCAGCTTTGCTGAGTGAGTTCTGATTTTGTACATAAAAACTATTTTCATATAAAGACTTTCTTTACTTTCATACATGTTCATTCTTTATCGCACGTATTCATTCATTTCATACTTTATCATTTCATTCGTTATCGCTCGTTTCGTACTTTATCCTTATCTTTCGTTATCGTGCGTTTCGTACTTCATGCTTGTCTTTCATTATCATTCGTTCATACTTTATCATTCGTACTTTCTCATTTCGCTTGTTTCGTACTGATTCTAGATCCTGTCAGGCTTTTCCCCCATCGTGGTCCAAAACAACCATTCCGAGGACAAAGCCCCATTACTAATTGGCACAAAGCCTGTGGCCCGAAGCCACCATTCCGAGCACGAAGCCTCATTTCTATCTGGCACAAAGCCCGTATCATATCTTGGTACAAGGCCCGGGGTCAAATGACAAGGATCCTGTTTCGTACTATAGATTCAGTCACCAAGACTGATCCCCCTATGTGTGAACCCTTACGGGATAAAATCGCACGTTATAAAACACACAGTTGACCTAACAACTCATAAAGACTTGTGATCCTCCTTTAAATCTGCTAGCAAGCCTTTACTTTCATTCATTACGTTTCACTTTTAATCTTTGTTATCTTTCACTTCATTCCGTTAAACTTTACATTCATTCACACATTCATCATACTACGTAAAGTAATAACATGATACTTAACGTATATTATATTATAAATATAAATACGTTTTGAAAACTTATAAAAGATAACAACTCATGCACCTATGCATACAACACATTCATTATCACATCATAATTATTCTAAGCATAAACCCTCACATAATCGTGCTTAGAATAGTCCAAAACATCCCTGCAGGACCAGGAAAAGGGTTATGCACTTTACAACACAACAACAGAAAGAGGAGAGTGTGGAACAACACTTAACAATTCAAATGGGGAACTGGTAAACTCAGTTTTAAGAACAAAGAAACACAAGTGTAAATGAGAGAGAAACTAGAACAACACTCAAACAGTTTGTTTTCAAGGTTGATGTATATTGATCTCTCGTTCCTTACAAATGGTTTACAAAAGTTCTACTGATAAGTTACAAGGACTAGAAATACTTATACTACAACCTACAGCGAGCCATACTTTGAAGGCCAGCTGGATACATGATCTAGACAACAAAATCAATGTAGAGTCAAAAGACAGATTGCCTTTTGACTAGTGACTTTGACATGTCATAGCTCACATCGTAATATATTACAAAAACGATAAAGTACATAAAGTGGAAAGTTACAGACTCAAGACCTCTATGTACAGTTTACCAAAGGCATGGACCTTTTCACCAACTCATGAAAGGTTGGTGACTTATCAGAGTCGCAGCGGAAAGTGGTTCAGCAATAGGTAAAAAGTACATCAGATAAAGCATGTAATATAAAAGTCTTCGGAAGAAATCTGTCTTCAATAGTTGGCTTCGGAAGACTATGTCCTTGAAGCTTCGGAAGACTTCATCTTTTGGCTTCGGAAGATATTGGTCGTGGCTTTGGAAGATTTCACACTTAGAATAATTTCTAAGGTAGTGTGAAACTTCCGAAGCATTCCACCTCAGTACACTTTTGCATGCATGCAGGAGAGACTTTGAGTGTTTGGGTTGCATTAGCCTTACTAATAACCTTACAAACTCCCCTAAGTTGATGCTACCAAAACACTTGAAGACTTCAGATGTTGACAGTCCTTATGATGATGACCATTCCTTTCTTCATGAGATGATCAGGATCATTCAGAGTCTCATAGTATCTTCTCATGTCAAAGAGATCATGCAGAGGTAGATTGAACATATCCCGCCATGTGTGGACATGTTAAACACCTTGATCTCTTATGACATGCCATCTTTCTAGATTTGTGGTGTATGTCCAAGATAAGATGGGTCTTCCTGATACCAGAGGAGCTGCTTGAATTAGAGTTGGTGGAGCATCCTCTTGTTGCACATGCTCAGGATGTTCTGAATCATCCTAAGGTTTGGAGGTGGATGTTTCCTTCTTCTTCTTCTTTGACTTTAGTTTGGAAACCATCCTTTTCCTCCTCTTTGTACTTTTTCACTGAGAAGACTGGCCTGCAGCACCTGATTGATCTTCTTTGTCTTTCTCAGTTGGGTCTTCCTCTCTCACAGGTTCAGATTAAGAGGGGACAGATCCCTGCTATGGATCAGAAGTGGAAGCTTGCTGAGGTTCAGCAGGAGGTTCGGGTTGTGTTGTCTTAGGAGTTTCAACCTTAATCTCCACTTCCCGAGTGACCTGACTTGGTGGGGAGTGTAAGTCAATAAGGTCACCTTTTTGGATCTTCTACTTGATTACCCTGATGTGCTCATCCATGGTGGATATAGACATGGGACCAAGTCTCCTTTCGGAGAATCCATACAGCTTCAAGAAGCTCATCATCTTCTGCCTATCAACAGACTTTTTCAAGTTTTTATGGATGATGGCTCTTGATTTTACAGCTTCTTCCCTTAACTTCCTTTTGGTGATCTTTCTTTCTTTGGCTACATAGAGTTCAAGTTGTTTAAGGTACTCAAACTCAATGTAGTCAAAGGGTAAGGGAAGAAGTGTATCAGCTTGATAGAGTCCTGTGGCACTCAGGTAGTTGATCATGTTGAGTCTATCCTTCTCTTTGTCTACCTGAGGTTCTTTTGGAGAAACATCCTCTTGTTCATGAGTTTCTTGAACTGGTGAGAGAGTAGGTATATGCTTGTAGAGTCTCTTTTTACTTCTTTTTTCTTTGATTTTCAGAAGTACCTCTGCATCCTCTTCTTCTTTTCTCTCTTTTGATAGTTCCATGTCAGCCAGTTCATTTAACTCATCTAAGGGGAGAGAAATGATATTATCAATATCATTGTTCCTGGTCTTCAAGTAGTTGATCCTGACTGCCCTTAACTCATCATCCTGGGTATTTGGTCTGGGGGCAACCCTGATATCACTTTCCATGAGTCTTGTAGACCCGGTAGAGGAACTTTCTCTCCCTTAGCTTCCTTTTCCTCTCTCTCTCCTCCTCCGCAATCTCCTCAGAAGTTAATTTCCTTTTCCCTTTGTCACTCACAGACCTTTGTGACTTAGGGTGGAGAGAGCTTTGTCCTTCATTGCTTGGTGTAGCTTCCAAGCTCTGGCCAGAGAGAGGTTGAGATGCACCTTCACCAGCAAATGTCTCATCAAGGGTTTAAACCTCTGCAGCAATTGGTGGTGAGACAGGGCTCTCAGGTTCTACTACTCGGCCTTCAGTCAAGGTTTTCCCTTTGAAGCTAATCTCAGGGTCTGCCTCAACATCTGGTTGACCGATGGTATTGCCTGATTGCCTTTGTCTTCTTCTAAGGCTAAACTGTGCAGTGTTCCTATCTTGAACTCTTTGAAGAATAAGAGTTCTTCTGTCAGTATCATACCTCTACCCAAAAAAATGACTTAAAGTTTGTGGGGATCATACAGCTCTTGGAATACCATTCTTAAATAGACTCCTAATGACTGAGTCTATACTATCCACATCAATATGAACTTGAGAAAGTTGTTGAGTATGCACAACTGCAAGTGAGGGTGGTGAGTCCTCAGTGTCCATACTCCCTGAGGAACTCTTTGGTTCTATGATTGTAATGACTTCCCCTTTTTAGTAGCATCACCCTCTTGCACAAGTGAGCTAGGAGTTAGGTCAATTACATCCACAAGTTCTTATGTTCCTGGTTGAGCTCCTATTAAGGGTCTCCCAGCTAGTTTTTTTTAGATGAGATATCTCAAGTTGCTGATCATTGACCCTGCGTTGCAAGGTATTCACTTGAGATTAAAGATGACTAACCTTGGAGACTAAACAGGTGCATGTTTTTGACAGTTTTTGCACCTTTAGTCTCAGATTCCCCTCATCTTCATCAGAAGAATCACTGGAGGATGAGAGAATTGGACCAAGGTCCTCTTTTTCATCACCAGCATGGTGTTCTTGGCTGCTGGATTTCCTCTGCCCAGTGACAGCTTTAGTTGAAGTGTCAATGAGCTGAGTTGCCATGGTTGAGGTTTGAATAATGTAATCACTTGCTGAAGTGAGAGCCTCTTTCATATGGATATCCTGAACAAGTTTAGAAATATCCACCTCGGTGATAGGTGACTGATGTGGGCTAGACCTAGGTGACTCAGGAGGTACTCATCTCCCTTGGATGAGTGGTGTAGTAGGGAGACTCATGGTACTCAGTGGCATCTAAGTCCTCATCAGTATAGAAGTCAAGTTTGAGAATTGGTTGGTTTAAATCTAAAGGTTGGGGATGGTAGCTGTCCCCTGAAGGTTGTTCACTTGAGTATTGAGACTCAGAGTGAAGGCTTAAGGCTGTTGGGCTTGTGAGCTCATCAGGCTGAGCATGAGGAACCTCAGCACTGATCCTTGAAGTAATGGGAGTGGTTTGCTCCTCAGGAGAAGTGGGAGGTCCAGTGTCCACTTCCTCCAGTATTGGTGAGTATATAGGGGCCTGCACAGACTCAATAGCTTGTGCAGGGGTTCGTTTGTGTTTTCTTTGGTAGGTGAGGGTGATTTGTGGTTGTTTTGGTGGTTGGGATGTAGAAGGTTTGGGTTCAACACTAGCTTGTGTTGCTAGGTTGTCACCGTGACCAATGAGCTCTAACATTTTTTGGACAAGGGCTGTTTCTACCCCTGAGAAGCCAACAGTTGGCTTCTTCAAGATTTTAAAGATGTCGGGCTTCAACTGTCCCAATTTAATATATATTACCTGTTTCCCTCAATTATGAGCCCAGCTCACAATTGAGAATGTATTGAACATATCTAGGAAACATGTAATACTCTAAGGAGTCTAAGTTTGCTATCAGATTTGTATAAAGAAATTGAGAGTACCTAAACTTGATCCCCTCATGCACTATAAAGGAGTGATCTTCAGGAATCTGGTCCCACCCTCCATGCTTGTTGGACAAGCTGTGGATGACCACATGAAGTAGGTACTTCCATTTAGATGAGACTTTCCCTTTCCTGAAGGTCTTTACAGAGAAATCTCCTTCATAGCCATCTACTCAAAGGAGTGATTTACAGCTTCTTTTGGGAAGAACATCTCAGTTTCTTCATCCCCCAGATAAAGATGAGTGTTGATGATGGCCGGAGTGATGAAAATTGTTCTCCACTGCACTGTGGCAGACAGTGCCTTCTCCCCATCCATAATGACCTCTTGGCAGGTCTTCCAAAATTTATAGAGAGGAGGATCGATGGTAACGGAGGTGAAGTAGTTAGACAAAGCCAAGAATTGGCATACCTCTGAGAAATGTGGATCTTTCTCAGAGTTTAACACTGCAACCTGATTGTGTTGCCTGTGTAACTGCATAGAAAAATCAGGGTCATTTTGTCTATCAAGGTTGGCCATTTTGAGTAAGCTTAGAGGTGAAAGAAGGATGAACGAAGGAGGTATTAGAGAGAAATCTAGAATTTAGGCTTGGAGAAAAGATGAAGATGATAAAAAGTAGGGGGAACCGACAGGGTTTACATGTGAAAAGGATTTGAGACAAAGTTAATGAAAGAGGATAAACTTTGAAATCCGGAAGGCGGTCCCATCTCCAAAAAAGTAGTTTGCTTTTTGCTCAAAAAGTGGTTTTCTTGGAAATCGAAAATCTTCCAAAGGTAAATTGTCTTCGGAAGATTAAATGAAAAAGCTTCTGAAGCCAAAATGATTTCAGAAGAATTTCTCAAAGAGTTTTGACAAATTTACTTTGGAAGAGAATTTTTAAACTGGGTTGCTTTGTTCAACAAAACAAAGCTTCCGAGAGTTAATTTCCTTTGGAAGAAAAATGGTCCTTGAAAACATATAAGTGCCTAAGAGAGTTTTAAGCTTCAGAAGATATTTTAGAAATTTCTTCAGAAGGCAAATTTAACTTGGACAATTATTTGTTTTGAAGGTATAATTTTCTTGCGAAGAGAAAATCAAATCTTCCGAAGGATCAAGATTTGTCAAACATTTAAGAAAAATTCTTCAAAAAGTTTTTATCCATAGAAAAGATGAGCTTATGAAGGTGATAGACTAGATAACTTAGGACACACAGATTTTAAGAAATAAAATGAATTAGTTTTAAGAAAAAGCTACTCAAAGTTAATCATCCCAATAGCTGATATAAGATACTTAAATCTCTGTTCATCAAAGGCTTTTGTGAACAGATCATCATATTGTTCATTTGTGTTAACTTTAACTAGTTTAATTAATCCCTTTTCAAAGTTATCTCTAACTAAATGATACTTGATGTTTATGTGTTTTGTCCTTGAGTGCTACACAGGATTCTCTGTGATAGGATAGCACTGTTGTTGTCTACGTGAATGGCAGTCTCCTTAAAGTTGAAACCATAGTCAAGCATCTGATTTTGAATCCAAAGCACTTGTGCACAGCAGCTTGCTACAACAATGTATTCAGCTTTAGTAGTTGATGCAGAGACACATGATTGTTTCTTGCATTGCCATGAGACAAACCTTCCACCAAGGAACTGACATCCCCCAGATGTAGACTTTGCAGTCATATTGCAACCACTATAATCACTATCTGTATATGCATATAGATTGAAGTCAGAGTTCTTGGGATACCAAAGACCAAGTGTTGAGGCACCTTTGAGGTATCTTAGAATTCTCTTGACAGTGATGAGGTGAGACATCTTAGGGTTGGCTTGATATCTTACACAAATACATATAGCAAACATGATATCAGACCTGCTAGCTGTAAGATACATAAACGACCCAATCATTGCCCTAAAGAGGTGTTCATCCACACACGCCCCCTAAAGATCAGGCCCAAGGGAGTCGTTTCTTGCTATGGGTGTCTTAGCAATCTTACAATCAGTCATGTTGAATCTTTTGATTATGTCCTGAGCATACTTTGACTGACT
Source organism: Flaveria linearis (assembly GCA_024085815.1). NCBI lineage: Eukaryota > Viridiplantae > Streptophyta > Magnoliopsida > Asterales > Asteraceae > Flaveria > Flaveria linearis. The sequence goes on along the minus strand of CM044007.1, from coordinate 33,516,002 downwards.
TATGAAGATTCCATATTCAACTTACTTCACTTGAATTCTCAAAAAGAAATTGAGTTCCCCCATGGCACTCATTTCAAATCTGTCCTTCATCAGCTTCTCAAAGTCTTTGCAGAGCCTTTGATTAGTTGAACCAAAGATGATGTCATCTACATACACTTGAACCAGCAGTAAGTCATTTCCATATCCTTTGATGAAGAGAATTCCATCTATAGTACCCCTTCTGTATCCATGCTTGCAGAGATACAGAGATAGAGTCTCATACCACTTTCTTGGTGCTTGGTGTAACCCATATAGAGCCTTATCAAGCTTGCAGACATAATCAGGATCTGCAAAACCAGGTGGTTGTTTGACATACACCTCTTCATCAATCACCCCATACAGAAAAGCACACTTGACATCAAGTTGATAGACCTTGAAGTTCTTGGACGCAGCAAATGCCAAGAATATCCTAACAGCTTCTAGTCTTGCTATAGGAGCAAAGACATCAATGTAGTCAATTCCTTCTTCTTGTGTGTATCCTTGAACAACTAGTCTAGCTTTGTTTTTTATGACAATACCTCTATCATATTTCTTATTCCTAAATACCCATTTGGTTCCTATAGTGGTCTTCCCATGAGGAAGAGGACATAGGTTCCAAACCTTCTATCTTTTGAATTGAAGCAGCTCCTCTTGAATGGCTTCAATCCAACTTCCATCCTTCAGAGCCTCATCAACTTTCTTGGGCTCTATCTGAGACAATAAACAAGAGTGAAGACAAACATTTGCTTCATGGGTTTGTCCTCTTGTTCTTACCCCAATATCAACATCTCCAATGATGTTTGTGGTAGGATGAGACTTGTGGATCCTTAGCTGATGGATCATAGCAAGTTGTTGAGAGAGATCTAAATTAGAGAAATTTAGATCTGGCATCGATGCTTCTTCCACCACTTCAGCACACTTATCAAGAGAAACTTGATCCAATGAGTGTGTGACATCATTGATATGTTCATCTATGGAGTGGTTATCAGCATCAAGAAATTCATGATCACTGTCACCACCACCATCATTTTCTTCTACATTTTAAGCTTCTTTGTTTGTCTGTTGAGCCTCTGAGCTGGAACTTGAAGGCATCTCAGATGTATCAGCTGAATTTATCATTGTTTTGCTGATAGAAACTTCATTTGCTGAAGTAATTACAACTGGAGCTGAAGATGTGTTACTTGAACGTCTTCTTAGCTCAAATCTTGGATCAGGATCACCTGGAGGTAAAATGTCTGTAGACCCTAAAACATTCTCATAACATTTGTTAAAATAGTTGGTAAATAAATCAAGATCAAATAGCCAATCCGGACCAGAACCTTTCACACTGGGAGTGTGCTCATTGAAAGTCATGTTCGCTGACTCCTCAACTACTCTAGTTCTGAGATTGTATACTCTATAAGCTTTAGCTTGAGAAGAGTATCCAATAAAGTGTCTATCATCTGATTTCTCAGCAAACTTGTTAATTTGATTTTTGGTATTCAAGATGCTGCATGGACATCCAAATGACCTGAGAAAACCAATGAAAGGTTTTCTCTTGTGCCAAAGTTCATAAGGAGTCTTACCATGAGTCTTAACTACTAAAACTCTGTTCTGCACATAGCAGACAATGTTGACTGCCTCTGCTCAGAAGGTGATGGGCAGTTTAGAGTCAGACAACATGGTTCTTGCAGCTTCAATCAGTGTCCTGTTTCTCCTCTCAGTAACACCATTTTGCTGAGGAGTCCTGGGAGCACTGTATTGTCTTGTAATACCCTTTTCATCACAAAATGTGTCAAGGATTTGGTTCTTAAATTCAGTTCCTTGATCACATCTTATGGTTTTGACCATGTGATCACATTGATTATCAATTCTTAAGATGAAATTCTTCAGAATCTCAGGGGTCTCATCCTTAGTTCTAAGAAAGAAGACCCATGTGAATCTTGTAAAGTTATCTGTGATCACCAGACCGTGAGAGGTCCTTCCTAGACTCATTACACTGGAGAGGCCAAAGAGATCCGTATGTAACAAGTGTAGGGGTGTATTGATGGAGTTTCTTTCCTTAGGCTTGTAAGATACCTTATGTTGCTTCCCTTTCAGGCATGCAACACAATGGTCATCACTTGTAAAGTCTTTCTTAGGCATTCCAGTTACCAAATCATTCTTAATCAACTTATTCATGTTTTTAAAGTTTACATGGCTCATTATTTTATGCCAGAGAAAAGACTCATCACTATTGGCTTTAGATAGAAAGCATGAAACTTCTGCTGAGGGAGATGTTTCTTGCAAGTCCATCTTATACATGTTCCCTTTCCTGGGGGCTCTGAGCAGGATATGCTCATGAGGAATAATCACCCCGGGCTTGAGAACAATGCACTCATGCTTAGTAAAGAGCATCTTATGACTCTGATCACAAAATTGGGATACACTCAGAAGATTGTACCTAAGATCCTTGACAAATTTTACCTTCTCAATGCTGAGCTTACCATTTGTGACATTGCCCCTTCCCTAAATGTAACCTCCTTCATCTCCTCCAAAAGAACTGGTCATCCATCAATCCTTTCAAAGTTCTGGAGTAGTGACCTATTGCATCTCATGTGCCTGAAACAGCCACTATCAATGATCCAGACATTTTATTTGTCTTGAGCGGTTTTTGCACAAAGAAAATGATTAGTTACATTTGGAAACCCAAGCCTTATTGGTCTTGGGCTTATCAAAGGAAGTAGAAGTTAATGAAATATTAATAGATCCTATAGTTGTGCTCTGAGGATATCTTGCTGTTATTGATGGAGAACTTTCAGTCACTTTGTCTTTCCTTGACTTCAATACCACCTTTGGAAGTTTGGACCTGACCATCAACACTTCAAAAGCTTTTGAGACTTCGGAAGTTTTGATGACTGAACCTTCAGAAGATCCTGCTAACACTGCAGTAGACTTTAGTGCTTCGGAAGTATTCCTTTCTTCCAAGACCAAAGTTTCTTCTGAAGGCAGTTTTCCACTGGCCTTCTTCTTTCCTTTGGAGCTTCTGAAGGAAACAGATTTTCCTTCTGAAGCTGAAATCTTCTTAGATCTCTTAGGAGTCTCTTTCTTGGTTACATGAAGAGTACTCTTTGGATTGTATGGACAATTCTTAGCAAGATGAGTAGTACTCTCACACATAACACATTTTATCTTTTTCGTCCCAAGATTTTTCTTCTGAGAACAAGGCTGACTTTGATCACTACCCTTCTCCACCTTCATCTTTGCTCATGCTGAGACAGTCCCTTTGGGTTGAGGGCTATTCTTGGAGTTGGATGGTTCAGGCTGTGTAGCAGTGATACATAACGGATCAGCCTACTTCTTGATGTGGAGATGATTTGAACATGAACTAGAACTCTTTGTAGAGGAGTTGAGGTTGATGTCTTCAGTCTTAACCATGTCAAACCCTACAGAAATAAAGACTTGTTTCTGCTTAGAGTTGAAAGTGGCCTTGATCTCTTGAGCCCTCCTGGGCTTTCTCTTGTTCTTTCTGATCAAGTTCTTCCTCATAGACTTGGTCATCTCAGGCTTCCGGCTCTCCTCAGAAGGATAGTGACCCTTCTTAGAATCCTTCTCTTCACTCTTCTCAGAGGAATTCTTCACTACGGCTTCTTCATCCTCTTCACTCAAGGGGTCTATGTGAGGAAGCTCATCTTCAAAAGTTCCACACCTGGGTGATCTTACAGACAAGATTGTGTGTGGAGGAGCTATCTCACTAGATCCCAGTCCCTGCTTATTTTGATAACAAACTTTTGCATGCAAGGATGAGGATATAATGTTCTTGAAGGTCTCTTCTTCAAGAACACATTTTTCTGCCATGGCTTTGTTGATCACAAGCTTAGCCTGGCATTCAGTTAACTTAGTTATGAGATCCTTGATCTGAGACCTGTAATTTGTATGCTCATGTTTTAAAACTGAAATGGTTTTCTCTAAGTCCTCTATCTTTAACTTATAATCATTTTTAGCCTTTCTAAAATCATATTTCAAGATGTTCACGGACTCAAGATCAGATCTCATCTCTATGTTATAGGACCTGTATCTTTTGACTTTTGCAATACATTCAGGAGTACAAAGATGTTCCAATACCTTGGTTTCATCATGGTCAACCATCAACGCTTTGTTTGGAGATGCATCTTCCATCTGAAAGCTCCAGTCAAAGCCTCCTTCTTCAACAGCAACTGCAGCTTGCTGCTTTGGCTTCTCATTCTGGGTAGCTTTATCAGTGTACTTTGGTCTGGATTGTGCTGGTCCACCATTTGTTCTTGGTGCCTTGCACTCCCTAGGAAAGTAACCCATCAGGTTACAGTTGTAACATTTAGCTTTGCTTTTATCCAGTCCAAACTTCCCACTGGCTGTATTGCTGGGAAACTTCCTTCCTGTCCTCTTGAAGAACCTCTTGACTCTGTGAGTGAGAAGAGTCATTTGCTGGACTATTTCCATGTACTCCAGGTCATCTGGATGGATACAGTCAAAGTCATCAAGGGTGAATAGGAAGCTGCCACAACTTTCATCAGAAGACACAAAGGCTTGACAGGAACTTGTCTCTTGGAATGGGGTTCCTTGAGTATAGTTTTCCCTTGGTGTCTCCGGGAAGTTGATGAAAGGACCCTTTTATGAGATGTCAGGGTAGCATATGAGATGATGTTGAGGTTCTATGCTATCCCTTTCAGTCACATGAAGGGCTGAACCCATTTGATTGCTGGAGTTACCAGATGAACCTTGCATGTTCATCTTCATCTAGTATCCACTGAGAATGCCATACAACTCTGTCAACATGAGAATCTTAAGGGTCTCAGTTCTCTTGATTACAACATAATAATGTGCCCATTGCCTAGCAAGAGAGGACATAAACTTCCTTACAATGTCCCTATTCTCAAGAGTTACTCCAGCATCCACTAGGGTATCCACAATCTCAACATACCTGAAGTATTATTGAGTCATGGTCTCACCTGTTTTGAAGGTGAAATTTTCAAGCTGCTGCTTCAGGAGATCCTTCTTCTTCTCCTTGGCTTCAGTAGAACCCTCATACATTCGTTTTAATGCATCCCACAACTGCTTAGCTATTTTTCATTTCTTGACACCTCTATATACAGAGTTTGGAAGAGCAGTCTGAAGGGCTGTCATGGCTTTTTGATCAATTTCTACTCTCTTTCTATCTTATTCTGAGTAGTCCGCCACTTCCTTAGGGATCATACCACCTCCAGCAGCAGCTGAAGGAGTGCTTGGTATGTAAGGTCCAGAGACAACAGATTCCCACATTCTTGAGTCTTGACACTTGATAAAACGTTCCATTCTTTGGCACCTAGTGTCATAGTCATCAAGAGTGATCAGTGGGGACTTTGTCATGGTTCCAGTTTCCATATCAGCTTAAGAGATAGCTGCCATTTGAAGGGTTAAGGATTTTTGTGTGTGTGAGGGATCTTAAGATGGTGAGATCTTATATCAAGAGCCTGAGATGCTATGATACCAATTGCAGGACTGGGAAAAGGGTTATGCACTTTACAACACAACAACACAAAGAGGAGAATGTGGAACAACACTTAACAATTCAAATGGGGAACTCGTAAACTTAGTTTTGGGAACTAAGAAACACAAGTGTAAATGAGACATAAACTAGAACAACACTCAAGCAGTTGGTTTTCAAGGTTGATGTATATTGATCTCTAGTTCCTTACAAATGGTTTACAAAAGGTCTACTGATAAGTTACAAGGACTAGAAATACTTATACTACAACCTACAGCCGGCCATACTTTGAAGGCCAACTGGATACATGATCTAGACAACAAAATCAATGTAGAGTCGAAAGGCAGATTGCCTTTCGACTAGTGACTCTGACATGCCATAGCTCACATCCTAATATATTACAAAAAGGATAAAGTACATAAAGTAGAAAGTTACAGACTCAAGACCTCAATGTATAGTTTACCAAAAGCATGGAACTTTTCACCAACTCATGAAAGGTTGGTTGCTTATCAGAGTGGCAGCGGAAAGTGGTTCAGCTTTAGGTAAAAAGTACATCAACTAAAGCATGTAATATAAAAGCCTTCGGAAGAAATCTATCTTCAATAGTTGGCTTCGGAAGACTTTGTCCTTGAAGCTTTGGAAGACTTCATCTTTTTGCTTTGGAAGACTTCATCTTTTTGCTTCGGAAGACATCATCTTTTTGCTTCGGAAGATATTGGTCTTGGCTTCGGAAGATTTCACACTTAGAATAATTTCTAAGGCAGTGTGAAACTTCCGAAGCATTCCACTTTAGTACACGTGTGCATGCATGCAGGAGAGACTTTGAGTGTTTGGGTTGCATCAGCCTTACTAATAACCTTACAATCCCACAAGTAAAACTAGGGTGAAACCCTAAATTTATATTTTTCCTCAAAATTTCAGAAAAATTTCTAAGTTTTGGGCGCATGGGAACTGTTTGGGCCCATTAGCCCTGTTTGGGCGCTTCTCCACTATGCAGGTGCATGAGCCTATACTTAACCGGTTCTCACTTGGGCGCATGGGCACTATTTAGGCACATCACACTATACTTAGGCATTTCAGCCACATACTTAGGCGCATGAAGCACTGTTTAGGCGCATCAACCTACACTTAAACTTTTATGCCAAATCTCTTCTTATACATTTTCTAAGCCTCACACTACCATTCTAAGCCATTACTTAGTATGCACAACCACAAAACACTAACATACACACATTAATACATACGGTCACACATACACAAGTTTTGAAAACGGTTTACATGCATTTCAGCCCTAAACATCTTTAAAAACATGTACAATATGGGGTCTAGAAACTCACCTTGGCTGCTTTCAAGCATAAACTCTTCCACTTGAACTTTGTAGATGTTTCTAACACCTAAACACTTCCAAAAACACAAACCCGAACACATGCATACACATGATAACATGTATAAACCAGCTACATGGCCAAAAACCCATAAAAACTAACTCAATTACACTAAATTGCTTACCTTATACGTATTTAGCTGCTTTCTCTCTCTAGAACCCAAGCTCTTCTTCTTTCTCTCTCTAAAAAGTGGACCAGTGGGTGTAGTAGGGTAATCTGGCGGCCATACCATCTTTCAAACAAAATAATATTATTATTTTGTCCTATTTACACTTAGCCCCCTCCACTTTGGCTTCCTTTCTTTCTTACAAAATACTTTTCCTTTCTTTCTCTTTAAATGATGAAATTTCTGGGTGTTACAAGTCCACCTCCCTTCAAGAGGTTTCATCCCTAAAAGTCATCATTCTTCGAATAATTGTGGGTAATGCTGCCTCATTTCTTCCTCAGTCTCCCACATAGACTCCAAACCCTTTCGGTGTTTCCACTGCACAGGCACCAGTGGAACAACTTTATTCCTCAACCTCTTTTCTTTCTTATCAATAATTGCCACTGGCTGCTCTACATAATTAAGTCGTTCATCCACTTTGATATCATAGAGTGCTACAATCATATCTTCATCAGTTAAGCACTTTCTCAGATGAGATACATGGAATGTGGGATGAATTCCACTTAACTCATTAGGCAATTCTAACCTATAGGCCACCTCCCCTACTCGTGCGATGATTCGGAAAGGTCCTATATACCTCGGGCTTAGCTTTCCTTGTTTCCTGAATCGGATTATCCCTTTCCAAGGTGAGACCTTCAACATAACTCGGTCACCCACCTTGAATTCGATCAGGTTACGCCTCTTGTCGGCGTACGACTTTTGCCGATCCTTCACTGCTTTCATGAAAGCCTTGATCTTTTCTAACTTTTCAGTCATAGCCTTAATCACTTCAAGGCTTCCCAACTCTTTCTGCGTAATGTTTCCCCAACATACGGGCGTCGTACACCTTCTACCATATAACATATCGTAAGGTGGCATACTGATACTGGCATGATAACTATTATTGCATGAGAATTTAGCTAATGGTACGTGATCATCCCAACTTCCTCCAAAATCAATCATGCATGCTCGGAGCATATCCTCCAGCATCTGGATCGTTCTCTCCGGCTGACCGTCTGTCTGAGGATGATAAGCCGTGTTAATATGTAGCCTCGTACCTATCGCATCATGGAATCTCTTCCAAAACTTGGATGTAAACAAAGTATCACGATCGGACACGATATACACCAGCACACCATGATGAGCTATAATCTCTTTGATAAATAAATCTGCCAATCTCTCGGATGAATATGTCTCGCGGATCGGTAAGAAATGAGCACTCTTCATCAGGCGATTAACTATCATCCAAATAGTATCGTACCCATTTGTCGTACTAGGTAACTTAGTAATCAAGTCCATGGAGATATGCTCCCACTTCCACTCGGGTGTATCCAACGGTTGGATCTTCCCGTATGGCTTCTGATGTTCCGCCTTCACTTGCAAACAAGTAAGACATTTGCTCACATACTCTACTACGTCATGCTTCATTCCCCGCTACCAATAATCTTTCTTCATATCCTGATACATCTTCATGGCACCGGGATTAATCGAGTACCTGGTTTTATGAGCTTCATCCATAATTCGCCACCGTAGATCTCCATAACAAGGGATCCATATCCGTCCATTTCGGGTTTTAACACCTAGAGTGTTTTCACCCAATTCTGCAACTAGACCTCTCATTCGTTTGGAATTTAGGCGGTCCTCTTTCAACGCCTCCTCTTGAAATTCTTTCACTTGGGTCATCACATCAGCGGTCATAACCAACTGATACGCCCTCACCGAATCAGCTTGGGTCTCTCCTTTCGGCTAAGGGCATCAGCCACAACGTTGGCTTTACCTGGATGGCAATGGATCTCATAATCATAATCCTTGATGAGCTCAAACCATCTCCTCTGTCTCATGTTGAGATCCTTTTGCACAAAGAAGTACTTCAAGCTCTTGTGGTTGGTGAAGATGGTGCACTTCGTCCCGTATAAGTAGTGCCTCCAAATCTTCAACGCAAAGACCACAGCCGCTTGTTTGGTTTTGTAACATGTAAATCAAAGCTAGTTTAACCATTTAAACTATAAAAACGTAGCGGATATAAGGTTAAACATATGGTTACCAATCTGAAACTTTTACCATTTTAAACCATAAACAAAACCCAAGAACATGGATCTTACATATATATATATGTGTGAAATAGTGTGCTATCAAACCATAAAACAACCATAGGGTGTACAAAGATACAACCTTTCCTGCACAAGATGTTGTAAATGTATAAGATGAAGATGGTGATGTTCTTGAATGCATAGCCTCCAAAAGAGAAGACCTCAAGCTTGTATACCCACAAGCCCTTCCAAACACCAAGCTTGTTAGGGTACAACACCAAAGAACCCTCTTCCATAGGCCCTCTAAAATCCAAAAATTTCAGCCCCGTTTTCAGCCTTGAATCCGAATTTCAGCCTTGTTTTGGGAGGGTTTTTGCTTGTGTGTGTGAGAGAGAATGTGAGAGATGATTGAAGAGTGTTAGAGTGGTTTAAGTCTTGTAGTATCAAAGACTAAAAGGACCCCTCATGTGGGACATGGGGCGGCCGAAATATATGGATTCATAATGGGTTCCCCCCATTTTGTGATTTTATAAAATCACACTCTTCAAAACCGTTAGTTTATAAAATTAAAACCTATTTTAATTTTATAACATTAACACACTTTTATTTGTTATTATTTAACCAACTTAAATAATAAAACAAATAAATTTCTCATGAACAAATTATCTATATAATGTTGTTCAATTACAAAAGCAACGTTTTAGAAACCCATTTTCTAAATTGGTGTCAATATTTATTTGTATGATCTCATCAAAAAATAAATATATATTGGTGTTTGTTTTGTTTGAAATTGGGTATGACCCGACTTGGATCATAGCGTACTAACCACATCAATCTTGTATGTGTCTTGGGCATACAAGATCCAACAATCTCCCACTTGCAAAAGATTCATAGAAGATTGATGCAAGCATTAAATACCGCCTAACAACGTTTTACTACCCTTAATACGTGTGACTAAGTGCCATTCAATAACATCATCATCTTCAAGTACCATACTCGAAATGTTTTAGGTGAATCAATTATCTATCCTTTTGTCACAGATGTCATGTTAAATCCCAGAGACACAGTGTGATCATTCTCCATTGATTTAACTTTATCAGGCCTTAGACATCTTACTCTCAACGAATAAGAGGGACAAATCCCATCTTGACTACATACGTCTCTCACAATTGCCTTATATCATACCTGAACTCAGACTTATGTACCGCTATGTTTCAGAAGAATGAAGAACTAAGTCAAAGTATAATATTTGGTAAATATCAAGACCCAATATGTATCTCAGGTCAGAGGATACAAAATGATGTTCGCCTTAACTCAAAATTGCTTATGATCAATCAAGAAGATTTCATGTAGTAATGTTTGAGATATAGGTCAGTCCAATATTTGCATCCCACAAATATCTATGAACTTTGGCAGCAACCGTTTGCTCTATATTCATCCATATGAATATCTACCAATCCATGTTCATAATAGTTTTACCTTCATACTTGTTCCCATAAGTATGAACAACTACGGACGTTCTGAGTAAATAATTTACTCATGGATTTTAAACATGCAAAATTGGAATATTAGTTGAATCATTATAACCAAATAATTCATTATACAGAAATTAAAGATCATATCCAGTCACTAGAATATTGAAGTCCCATGGCACAAGTATGACTTTCATGCTTTGCCTTTTCAAGAAGCTTTGTGAGTGGATCTGCAATGTTTTGATCCGTGTGAACTTTGCGAACACAGATCTTTCCCTTTTCAACTTCATCCTTATGTAGTTGATTCTTCGTTTAATGTGCCTAGTCTTTTGATGTGCACGGGGTTCCTTGATTTGAGCAATCGCATCCTCGTTATCACAAAGAATTTCTAGGGGGTCCTGAATGGAAGGGACCACCCCTAGATCAGCAATGAACTTCTTTAACCATGCAGCTTCCTAAGCTGCTAATGAAGTGGTGATGTATTCTGACTCTGTAGTTGATAATGCTACCACATCTTGCTTAGAGCTCTTCTAAGAGATCGTTCCTCCATTCAAGATGAATATGTACCCTGATTGTGATCGTGAATCATCCCGATCAATTTGGAAACTCGCATCCGTGTAACCCTTTACTACGAGTTCCTCCTCACCAGATCCATAGATTAGGAACATATCCTTAGTCCTCCTTAGGTACTTAAGTATGTTCTTAACAGCCATCCAATGACTTCTTCCAGGATTTTATTGGTATCGGCTTGTATTGCTCAAAGCGCATGACACATCCAGTCTAGTGCATATCATTGCATACATGATGGATCCTATAGCAGACGCATACGAGATTCCCTTCATTTTGTCTTGCTCATCCTTTGAGCTTGGACATTGAGTCTTACTCAATATTGTTCCTCTTTGAATAGGTACGGTACCTTTCTTAGAGTTTTCCATCTTTAACCTTTTCAAGATCTTGTCAATGTATGCACTTTGATTTAAACCTATCAACCGCCTTGATCTATCCCTATAGATCTTTATTCCTAAAATATAGGCGGCTTCACCAAGTCCTTAATGGAGAAACAGTTTCCAATCCAGGCTTTTACACCTTCCATGGTTGGAATGTCATTTCCAAATAGTAGGATGTCATCGACATACAATACTAGGAAGGTGGTGATGCTCCCACTAGCCTTCTTATATACACATGCTTCATCAGTGTTTTCGATGAACCTAAATTTGATTATCTCTTCATCAAAATGGTGATTCCAACTCCTTGATGCTTTTTCAATCCATAGATTGATTTCTTTAGCTTGCATACTTTGTTAGGATGTTTTGAGTCGACAAAACCTTCAGGCTGAACCATATAGACATCTTCCTCAAGATATCCATTTAGAAAAGCAGTTTTGACATCCATTTGCCAAATCTCATAATCATAATGAGCAGCTATGGCAAACAATATCCTAATAGACTTTAACATTGCAACCGGTGAGAAGGTCTCATCATAGTCAACCCCTTGAGTTTGAGTGAAACCTTTTGCTACAAGTATAGCTTTATAAGTATCCAAGTTTCCATGCATATCGGTTTTCTTCTTGAAAACCCACTTACTTCCAACTATCTTGGAGTTAAGAGGTGGTTCAACCAAGTCCCACACTTTATTGTCATACATGGATTGCATCTCAACGTTCATGGCTTCAAGCCATTTGTCACAATCCAAATTGGACATTGCATCATGATAGGTGGTTGGTTCATCGGAATCTACCACATAGCATCCATCTACGAAAAATCCAGATCTTTCAGGTGGATTACTAACTCTACCAGATCTGCGAACGTTTTGTGTACATTGATCAACCACTTGATCATTCCCAGCATCCTCATGTTGAGTGCTAGTGTCAACCAAACGTGTATTGGTTTGTGGTTCTTGATCCTTCTCAAGATCCATGGTTCTACTGCTAGTTCCTTCCGTAAGGAACTTAGCTTCTAAGAACTCAGCCTTCTTGGCAAGAAACTCCTTTTGTTCCAATGGATCATAGAAATAATATCCCATAGAATCTCTAGGATATCCAATGAGGATACACTTAGTGGAACGGCTTTCTAGCTTGTTTGAGGTGGGAGTCTTAACATAAGTCTCACAACCACATACCTTTAAATATGAAAGTGATGGAACCCTTCCATGCCATATTTCAAAAGGTGTCATTTCCACTTTCTTGGTTGGGGCCATATTCAAGATACGGGCCGTAGAGAGCAAAGTGAAACCCCAAAATGATAGAGGCAGTGAGCTTGTAGCCATCATAGATCAAACCATATCCAATAGAGTTCGATTTCTCCGCTTGGACACGCCATTATGTTGTGGCATTCCAGGTGGAGATAGTTTTGAGACAATACCACAACTTCTAAGACTATCTCTAAAAGCATCACTTAGGTATTCACCTCCTCTATCGGTGCGAAGAATTTTTATTTTCTTGTTGAGTTGATTTTCTACTTCATTTTGTAAGATTTTGAACATTTCAAAAGCTTCATCTTTGTGTCTTAACAAGTACACATAACCATATCGAATGAATCATATTCACTTTCTTTTAAAAGACCGTTCTTTTGAAGTGTTTGTATGCGTTTCTTGTTTATATGACCAAGATGGCCATACCAAAGATAGGTATCACTCAAATCCAATTTGAATTTCTTGGTGGTGGTTTGGTACAATGAGCTATCATATAATGTGTTTTCACGAACCAATTCATAAATATCATTAATAGGAATAGCTTTAAAATAAAATATGCCATTTAAAGAAACATGAATTTCATTTTCAATAAATGTTAAAACATAACCATATTGTCTTAATTGGGCAACAGAAATAATGTTCCTAGTCAAACTAGGAGCATACAAAATATTGTCCAAAATTGCTTCCAAACCATTTGGAAGCTTCAAGATGTAGTCCCCTCGGCCTTCAACTTGAACTTTTGCCCCATTCCCCATGTAGAGGCTGACATCCCCTTTCTTGAAGTCCTTACCTCTTTTGAACCCTTGCAATAAGTTGCAAATATGAGTTCCACATCCGGTATCCAATACCCATGTGTTAGAGGATATTAAATTTAGATCAATATGAATCATGTAAATTGTACCTGAGGTTTGCCCGGCGTCCCTCTTAGCTTGCAACTCTTTGAGATGGACTGGACAATTCCTTGCCCAATGTCCAATCTCCCCACACTTGAGCATGGGTCATTTGAAGCAACCTTTTGCTTCTTTTCCGCTTGTTTTGGTGGTGGCACTCTTACGACTCCCTTTCCCTTTCCCTTAACATGCCCCTTACCCTTGGCAACATTTGCCTTGGGTGCGGGGTGAGGCCTCTTCTTGTTCCCACCTTCATTGATGGTGAGAACGGGTAAAACCCTTTTACCCATGGCCGCCTCGATAGTTTTGAGCATAGAGTGAAGCTCACTTATGTTCTTGTCCCACCCGTTCATGGTATAATTCATGACAAATTTGTAAAACCTTTTTGACAAAGAGTTGAAGATCAAATCCGTAGCCAACTCTTCTGAGACGGGACAATTCAGCCTTTCGAGGCGATCGATGTGGCTTTTCATATTAAGTACATAAGATGAAACAGATTGGGTGTCGTCCATACGACATGCATGGAGTGCTCGAACCGTTTCGAAGCGCTCTACCCTTGCTTGTTGTTCGAACGTTTCCTTCAACTGGGTAATCATGTCGTATGCCCTATGATGTTCATACTCCTTTTGGAGATCTGGAGTCATACTTGCCAACATGAGGCAAGACACTTGGGCCGAGTCCTCAGTGTATTTCACCCAATTCATAAAGGCCTCCTCATCCTCCTCATTAGGTTGATTAGGAATCGAATCGTCTAAAATATATGATCATTTCTCTTGCTTGAGAACATTCTCAAGTTTCAAAACCAATCAATAAAGTTATTATGGTTTAGACGCTCCTTTTGGAGAATGGTCCTTAGTGATAGTGAGTGAGCGGATGGGATTTCATTATTTTCATTATTGTTGGTGGCCATCCACAAAATTTTAACAAAGTTCAATTTTAGTATTTTCGATATCGTTCATATTTTTTAATAATTTAAAACTCTTATAAGTGTCTTACACAATTTTAAAATCTAGAATCCAATATTACATTTAAATAGTGGTTAGGTGACCTTTATCCCATTATTTAAATTAAAAAGGTAGTCGACGTTTTGACAATTGCAACCCTTTGCAACTTCTAGGGTATGGGATCGACTTTAAAACATCATATGTATTGTCGGCATGTTTATCCAATCAACACCTTTGTAAACCATATTGTAGGTGATCCATTTAACATGGTTTGCAAATCAAGTTACCCTACTTGCACACACATGTGAGTTTTACAACATAAGTGGTTAGGTGACCTTTATCCCACAAATATGGTATCCCCACCTCAAATCACAAGTTCCCTCAAAATGGTTAGGTGACCTTTATCCCATTAAGAGTTTCTAAATGACTCAAGTGTTGTGCAAAAGGACGGTGTTAAACTTGTTTATAAAAGAAATTTTAAGTTTCCATAATCTTAGTTTAGAAAACTCTATGTACCTTATATTTGCATGCTTTCAAATACAAGGTACCCTATGGTTCGCTTTTAATAAAACACCCTTTTATTAAAATCATTAATCCTTTTAATAACCTTTTATTAACCACTTAATGATAAAGAACCATCAATTTTCAGCTTGTTAAGTTTGTTAATGAGTTTGAAATGCATATCCAAATGTCAACCAACAATCATACAACAAACATCCAAACAAGCATAATCATACAAACATAAGTGCATAACCATAGCCACTAAGTTGACCACACTTGTTTGCCATCACAAGTGTTGTCATATGGGCTTTCCTAGGGGTTAAGATGACATATCAAAATGTGTCCATGAACTCCCACTTGAATCCACATCCAAATGCTTCAAGTGTCCATGTCTTTTGTGTCCTTCTTTGGGTCTTCATCTTGTGCATCTTCTTTTAAAAAATCATATCCTAATACAATTTTTCTAGTAAAAGAAATGCACCTAATCTATTTATTATATAACCAAATGAATAAATAAATTACAACCCAAAATACAAACACAAATATTACAACCCTTTCAAGAATCAAAACTAACATGACAAACCACAATCAACCAAATCCAAAACACATAAGGCCAAGGCTATGTTATGCACCAAAATAAGAAACATATACAACATCCAAGAACAACAATGAACCCCTTATTTTAGCCCTAAAGTTTCGGCCAACATGAACCAAATCTTTAGGGTTTTTCCCAAACAACACAATCAACCATTTGATCTTTATCTTTCAATGTTTATACTAAAGCATGCAAGATTAAACTTTGAAACATAAGGGATTCAATCATCACAACAAAACAGCCCCTAATGGGTTGAAAAAGTCCATGAAAACTAACTTTCAAGAACTTTTGAAGCACATATTCCACATATCCGGCTCTAGATGCCATTGTTAGGTTTTGTAACATGTAAATCAAAGCTAGTTTAACCATTTACACTATAAAAACGCAGCGGATATAAGGTTTAAATATATGGTTACCAATCGAAAATTTTTACCATTTTAAACAATAAACAAAACCCAAGAACATGGATCATATATATATATGTGTGTGAAATAGTGTGCTATCAAACCATAAAACAACCATAGGGTGTTCAAAGATACAACCTTTCTTGCACAAGATGTTGTAGATGTATAAGATGAAGATGGTGATGTTCTTGAATGTATAGCCTCCAAAAGAGAAGACCTCAAGCTTGTATACCCACAAGCCCTTCCAAACACCAAGCTTGTTAGGGTGCAACACCAAAGAACCCTCTTCCTTAGGTCCTCTAAAATCCGAAAATTTCAGCCCCTTTTTCAGCCTTGAATCCGAATTTCAGCCTCGTTTTGGGAGGGTTTTTGCTTGTGTGTGTGAGAGAGAGTGTGAAAGATGATTGAAGAGTGTTAGATTGGTTTAAGACTTGTAGTATCCTGGACTAAAAGGACCCCTCATGTGGCACATGGGGCGGCCGAAATATATGGATTCAAATGGGTTCCTCCCATTTTGTATTTATATAAAATTACACTCTTCAAAACCATTAGTTTATAAAATTAAAACCTATTTTAATTTTATAACATTAACACACTTTTATTTGTTATTATTTAACCAACTTAAATAATAAAACAAATAAATTTCTCATGAACAAATTATCTATATAATGTTGTTCAGTTACAAAAGCAACGTTTTAGAAAACCCATTTTTCTAAATTGGTGTCAATATTTATTTGTATGATCTCATCAACAAATAAATATATATTGGTGTTTATTTTGCTTGTTATTGGGCATAACCCGACTTGGATCATAGCGTACTAACCACATCAATCTTGTATGTGTCTTGGGCATACAAGATCCAACACCGCTAACACCAAATCATGGGTAGGGTAATTGACTTAGTGGGTTTTCAACTGTCAGGATGCATAGGCTATTAACCTTCCATGTTGCATTAAGACGCAACCTAATCCCGAATAAGAAGCATCTGAATATACCACTAAGTCTTCACTCCCCTCGGGTAGCGTCAAGACAGGAACTTGAGTCAATCTCGCCTTAAACTCCTCGAAAGAACCCTCTTGTGTTTGACCCCACACAAGCTTCACGTCTTTGCGAGTCAACTTAGTCAAAGGTGAGGCTATCTTGGAAAAGTCTTGGATGAACCTCCTGTAATAACCCGCCAAACCCTAGAAACTACGGATCTCGAACGGTGTCTTTGGAGACTTCCATTGCATCACCACCTCAACCTTTGCTGGGTCCACCATAATTCCTTCAGCATTCACCACGTGACCCAAAAATTGCACCTCGCGCAACCAAAAAGCACACTTAGAGAATTTAGCATATAACCTTCGCAACCAAAAAGCACACTTAGAGAATTTAGCATATAACCTTTCTCTTCTAAGTGTCTCTAACACCTCACGTATGTGCCCGACATGTTCTCCCTTGCTCGTCAAATAAATCAGGATATCATCAATAAACACAAACTGATTTATTTAACATGGGCCAACAGACTCGGTTCCTTAAATCCATAAAACCAGCTGGCGCGTTAGTCAGGACGAAAGACATAACGAGAAACTTGTAATGTCCAAAATGCGTGTGAAAAGTTGTCTTAGAAATATCCTATTCCTTTACCTTCAGCTGATGGTAGCCAGATCGGAGGTTTATCCTCGAGAACCAACTGGCACCCTTGAGCTGATCAAATAAATCATCAATCCTCGGTAACGGATACCGATTCTTTACTATCAATTTGTTTAACTCCCGGCAGTCTATACACATCCTCATACTACCATCCTTCTTCTTTACAAACAATACTGGAGCACCCCAAGGAGAGATGCTTGGTCGGATAAATTCTTTATCCATCAACTCCTGCAGTTGAGCCATTAGCTCCTTCATCTCTGTAGGAGCTAATCGATACGGTGCTTTGGCAACGGGATAAGCACCGATTATCAGATCAATCTGAAACTGAATCTCACGATCCGATGGCACACCTTGTAAGTCTTCCGGGAACACGTTCGGAAAGTCACGCACAACCGGCACATCAGACCGTTGGGGTACTGACGCATCCACATCTTTTACGTAGGCCAGGTAGGCACTACATCCACGTCTCATTTACTTTCCTGCCACCGCCATCGAGATCACCTTTGGAACCGTAGTGACGCGATCACCGTAAACCGTCACCGTACTCCCATCGGGCGCAACTAGTCTAATCATCTTCTTACGACACACGATGTTTGCTTCATAGGTAGCTAACCAATCCATCCCTAGTACTACATCAAATCTTCCTAGGGGCATCACATGTAACTTAGTAGAAAACCTATGACCTTCTAATTCTATGGCACAGTCCTCTATCATATCAGTAGTTCTAGTGGACTTACCAATAGCAGTTTCTATATCAAAAGGTTCGCCAACACTTCCACTACTAAAAGGAAACTTAGCACAGAAAGTAGTAGAAATAAAACTCCTACCAACACCAGAATCAAATAACACAGAGGCACAAGTTTGGAAAACTAGAAACATACCTGACACGACATCGGGATCTTCTCTGGCCTCATCCTGCATCATCCTAAAGGCTCTAGCACTCGCCCTCTGTCATCCTTCCTCTGGCTTCTTCTTCATTTCAGAACTCTCAGCCCGTGGCTTCTTGCAGTCCCTGCTTATGTGGCCTTCCTCTCCGCAGTTATAACACCGTGTAAGTCCAAACACCTTCGCCATATGACCGGCCTTCCCACACTTGAAGCACATATTCATTCCCCACTTGCACTTACCAACGTGCTCTCTTCCACATTTACCATACTTCTTTACTCCCGAACTTGATGACCCCACTCTACGCTCATCCACCTTCGTCATCTTGTTGTTTGGAGTGAAACCGCCACGTCCAAACCTCTTCCCATTCCAGTTTCTATCACCAGCTCCTGCTTTCTTCACTTCAGCCACTATCACTTCTCTCTCATCATACAACCTCCCAGCCAAATCCACTGCCGAACTGAAAGTGCTTGGTCGGGCAGCATTCAAGTGCCTACGAACATCGGCTAGCAATCCTTGAATGTATTTCTTGATCTTCTTTGATACCAGCATCACTTGATCTGGTACTAGGCTCGCTATCTCATTAAACTTGGTAGTATACTGCTGGTGTGTCATGGTTCCTACCTCCAGCTGCAGCAACTCCCTTTTAATCTTGTCTAATTCCCAGTGAGGATAGAACTCCTCGATTACCAGCTTCTTCAACTCCGACCACCTCATCCTGTTAATGGCCTTGCTACTCTTAGCTTGGATAATATTGTCCCACCAACAAAAGGCCGTGTCCACAAATGAGTGTGTAGAAAATTTCACTTTCTGGTCTTCTCGACACTCACTGATATCAAGTACTGCTTCCATCTCTCTCACCCATCGGTGAGCAGCAGCAGCATTACCATTTCCATCAAATGTTGGGGGCTTCCATCTCTGAAATGCCCCATAGTTGCAACCACGTGCAGTTTCCTGCACCGCTTCTTCCTCCTCCTCCTCACTTGAGACAATCGTCTCGGCTCCAATCGCTCCCTTTCCTCCCTTCCGGTGGTCCTTCTCCTCTCTTTCTTCTCGTCCTCCCTTACAACTTTGATCACTTCAGTCACTACAGATGGCAGAATCGTCTGCATGACTTGATGCACCTCCTCTACTACTGCCTCTTTTACCGAGGCCCTTAGATTCACACTCTCATCACCACCTTCCTGGTGATGCATCTCAGGCTCTTCACGGGCCCTCTTAGTAGTCTTAGTCTTGTTCCTTGTGTCACGTGGTTCAGCACCACGTCCTCCCTGTACTCCACCCCTAGAGGCCTTAGATGATCTACCTCCACCCATTCTCTAATCACTATAAGATTCAAACACTAACACGGTCATTCAAGGAATAGCTCAGTTTATGTTAAGTATTGTAAATCCCTAATTACAGGGGCCAGTTATGATTAGCCACTTGCTTTACTCTTCACACCCCAAGCATTACCTATCTGTTGGATCTAGAGTGTATAGGACTAGATCATTTTGTATAGGCTTAGTACTTGAGTCAAGTCTTGTAATTAATACTTGTAACAGTCAATATGTATATATATATATGTGCATTGAATCTATAGGTTAACCCATATATGTGTGTGTTGATTTATGACTGTTGACAGGGAGAAACAACATACTTGGAAGGATTCCTGAAATTGACCAAGTGTAAGAAACATCTACGGATGAACATTATTGCTAATCCGTAGATATGTTTCTTACAAGACCAAATCACCAAGTGAATATTCCTGCGGATGATCAAATGACCATGAAGTGAAGACTCCTATAGAAGAAGGATTTCCTACGGAAGAACAACACTCCTACGGAAGAGCAAATCATCTACGGAAGAACAAAAGTTCTGCGGACGACAAAGCTTCAGCGGAAGAACATTATACTTGTGCGATTGCAAATACCAAGAAGTCAAACAAGTCAACAACAATCAATAACAAATCCCAAGAGATTTGGTGTTTCCTTAGCCGACTCAAACCATCTATAAATACGGGTCCTAGGTTTCACATCTCGGGGAACACAATCAAGCAATATTACGGCTGTCAATAGTTACATCATCGTGCAACCCTAGCCGCCGTCACATCATCATCAAACATTATTCGATTTCACAGAAATTATTGTTCATAGTCATTATTAATTATTCTTTTGTAATCATTACATGATAGTTAATGAAATACATTTGAATAATTATTGAGTTTGCATTTACTGTGTTTCTGTGGTTGTGTTCATCGATAATCATAAATAAAATTAAACGTCAATTAATGATAATTTTGCGATCATTAAATTGATTTATTTTAATACTGATAATTCCTGAATTGAGATCCTTGGATTCACAGGTGGTATCAGAGCTTGGTGTTCATTGATTTAGATCAATTGATCTATCAGTATTAAAATTGTTTAATTGATTTTCAAACATTTAAATCAACGACTTGTCATTTAGCAAGCATTCTCTCATTGCTTGATTGATTTAGATCTATATTCAAATCAATTGAATACTAGATCTGAGTCTTTGATAGATTTGTCAATTTTAACATTTAAGTTTTGATTCATAATTTTGCATCAAACATGAGTACTTTTGGTGGAGGATCTTATCAACTGCCAAAGTTGGAAACCAAAGCTGATTTTAAATCCTGGAAGATCAAGTTCAGGAATCATGTGAACTACATAGATTCTGACTTGTGGGAGTCCATCACTGAGGGTCCTTATATTCCACCCACTCTTGGGCCGGATTATAATGACAAGAATCAGCCTATCAGCACTAAAGACTTGTCACCTGATGATGTCAAGAAGGTCAAAGTCGATATTAAAGCATACAGTTTGCTTAGTATGGCTTTGCCAGAAGAGATCTTAGTCAGGTGCGAGAACTATAAAACAGCAAATTCCTTGTGGAAGATTCTCCATACTCTCTGCGAAGGGAGTGATGAGATCAGAAGCATAAGGAAAGACACCCTTAGATCACAATATGAAACCGTTCATCATATTGAGGGTGAATCAATTCCTCAACAACTCCATAGATTTATGCAACTTTTTACTGAGATGAACATCTTGTAGTTGAAATATACCACAGAGGAACTCAATAAGAAAATGCTCCACACTTTGCCTGAAAGTTGGAAGAAGACTGTGTCCATGTTCAAGAACACAATAGATCTTAAGACAACCGGTCTAGATACATTGGTTGCAAAGTTAGAAGCTCTTGAACTGGATGAACAATCAAGAAACAAGAGTGTGAGAACTCATGTCTCACCGTATCACTTCAAAGAACCCAAAAATGCAGGAAGTGCATTTATCTCAAATAATGAAGGTGATAACTCTTGCACTTTGAGTGATGATGAAGAAGAAGTTAGCTTTTATGCATCTAAACCAACTAAGAAATCATCTCAAAGTAAGAACCAAAAGGAAAAGGGTAGATCTGCTGAGAAAAGAGATACTACAGCAACTGCAAACCCTTCTCAACAAAATAAACAGTCAGAACCAATAACTGTTATATTGGATTCTAAAGAACAAAAAGCAGCCTTTGCAGCTTTTAGTTCTAGCTTTCAAGCATATCTTGGAAGTTCACTTACATCAGCAAACATCTGCCAGCAAGATTTGGAGGAACTGCCTCCTGATGTAGTAGAAGAGATGGATCTACAATGGCAGATGGCTATGATTGCTTACAGAGCTAAGCAATACCTGAGGAGAAACAAGATTTTGGCTGCGGCTAGTAAAACATCAAAGATTGGTGTTGACAAGTCAAAAGTCAGATGTTTCAAGTGCAATCTCTATGGACACTTCTCTAGAGAGTGCAACCAACAATCATCTCAGCAGCATCATCAGCAGCAGCAGCAACAGCAATATCATAATCAGCAATCCACCTCTCAAAGATCTCTGCACAGACAACCTCAGCTAACATCCCCACCAGCCACAAATGCATCAGCAGGACCGAGCAACTCCAAGGAGTCATGGCTGATCATACTTCAAGATGGAACCTGTGACTGGAGTATGTATGAGAAGGAAGTTTTGGAAGAGAATCAAGCACTGATGGCACATATGGAAAACAAAGTTCCTCCTATGGCCAGAGAGGTAAAAGACAGGTTATGTTCATCATCATGTGTTGAGGAAGTTGAACGATATAGAGTCCATGCTCAACAATTGGCTGATAAAGTAAAGGAAACAATGATTTTGAATGAATGACACTTAAGAGAATATAAATTATATCAAATCAAAATCAGTTCTCTACAAAAAGATTTAGAAAAATATGTTTCTGAAAACTACAGCCTTAAAGCCCAAGTTGAGCATCTGACCACTTCCTTAACAAAATCCATGGCTGATCATGCATCCACTGAAGTGAAACTTCAGAAGTTTCAATTATCATCTCAGCAATACGAGAAGTTGCTAAACTCTCATATTGAATCAAAGAACAGGTACTGGTTGGGTTATAATGCTGTTGCACCACCTATTAATGATAACTATACACCTTTACCTGAAACAATGACTAAAAATTTGTCAAACCATTTTGTGCCAAGCACCAATATTGACATAAAAACCAGTCATATAAACAATAAGGCATCTAAGATGAGTGAAACTGAATCTACTAAATCAGAATCACTTAAACATAATGAATCAGATTTTGATAAATATGATGACTTGGATGATTCTGATGAACATGATACTGCTCAACTAAACATTGGTAAGAATGTTCAAATTGAAACTGGTCTTCCGCGAGTACTTGAATAATCAAAGCTGCAGTATCCTCCAAAGCAACGGAACATGCTGAAGACTATCTGCAAGAGGATTGCTGAATTGAATGAAGGACTTCAAGAACTGAACCTTCACAAAGTTGATAGCTGCGGACCAAGTGCTGAGGTACCTTTGTCTTCTTCAGATAAAGGTAAGAAACAACAAACTTCAACCAAGAAAAAGAAAAATTCAAGTATTGGAGATCTGCGGAAAGTGACATCTGAAGAATCCGTAGATCATCTGTGGAAAGCAAAAATTGCCATGTCCGAAGATCATCTGCGGAAGGCAAAAACTACTGAATCCGCAGAAAAGCAACGGAAGAGAGAAACTGATTCTACGGACGAGGTAAAAAGGGATGCCAACAAACATGCACAGAAAAAGCTGAATATCAAGCAACAAAAGGCAGCCAAAGGCAAACAAGCAACAGCTGATGATGCTCCCAACAGAAACAAGAAGAAATCAACTGATGCTTCAGCAAGTGAGAAAAAGAACAATAAAAAGAAGGCTGAACCTGAAGAAAATTCAGAAAAATATTGCAAATGGTGTGATATGGAGAATCACAATACTGATGAATGCTATTTCAGCAGCTATTGTTCCATTTGCAATATGAACAATCATATGACTGCTGATTGTTTCTTCAACAAACACTGTGCCATATGTGACAAAAATAACCATTCCACTCAGGAATGTTATTTTAATAAGAAGAACAAGAAAAAGAGCAAAAAGAAGTCACTTGATGCATCATCTGAATCAGGTTCTCAATCCTCAGTCAGTGACAAAGAGACAAAGATTCAGAAAGAACAACAAAAGTCAAAGAAAAGATCATCTGCTGCGGACAAGACTTCATAGAAGAAAACACCAACACAGTCTAAGACACCTCACAAAAAGGTGGATTTGTTTGATAAACAGACAGAAGCAGTTGATGGTTTCTTTGATAACTTTGCAAAAGGAACTCCTGTGCCTCAATCAAAACTGAAAGATGAAGAAACATTCAAAACTACAGGATCCTCCTCAAAGTTAAAATATCAACCAAAACAAGCTACGTTGAAGAAAGACTCGGATAAGCATGAAGACATCCAAAAACCTGAATCATCTTCAACAGAATCATCCTTACCACCATCACATCAAAAAGAAACAACTAATACTGAAACTTCAAGATTAATTTGGAGTAACTATTGTTGACACTTCTGGCAAACCCAAGACAATTAAGGCTTGGGTTTTCAATTCTAACTAATTTCTTTTTGTGTGCAGGAACAATCATGGAGAGCTGACAATAAGAGGTATGTTGACAGTGGTTGTTCCAGGCATATGACAGGCAACTGTGCACTTCTCCATGACTTCAAACATAAACATGCCTCTTATGTGGCATTTGGTGGGGATAAGAAGGGAGGTAAAATAGTTGGTAAGGGAATGGTAACAAATGGAGTTTTAATATTTGAAAAAGTTAATTACTGTGAAAATTTGCAGTATAACTTACTTAGTGTGTCTCAAATTTGTGATCGAAATTATACAACACTATTTGATAACTCTAATTGTTACATTCTTAAGCCAGGTTTTGCAGTTCCAGAAGACTAGATCCTTCTTAAAGCATCAAGAAAAGGAAACACAGACATTTTGGATATGAACAACACATCACTCACAAGCCATGATACATGCCTGTTGTCTAAATCTTCAGAAGATGAATTACAACTGTGGCATAGAAGGCTTGTCCATTCCAACATGAAGAACATGAATAAATTGGTGAAAATGACATAGTCATTGGATTACCAAAGAAAGAATTTCATTGTTCTAATCATTGTTCTTCATGTTACAAAGGAAAACAACACAATGTGTCTCATAAACCCAAAACAGTCAACACTAACACTACACCACTCAAATAGCTTCACATGGATCTATTTGGTCCAACCAATGTGATGAGCATTGGAAAAAGGCAATATTGTTTGGTGATAGTAGATGATTTCACTAGATTCACATGGGTCTTTTTCTTAAAACATAAGAGTGAAACTTCTGAAACATTAATGGACTTTGTGATCAAGATTGAGAATCAACTTGATTTAAAAGTTAAAATTTTTAGGAGTGATAATGGAACTGAATTTGTTAATGCTGATCTGGATTCTTTTTTGCAGGAACAAAAGGAATGCAAGAACCATAAGGAGCAAAGGAGGAGTGGCAAACATTTGTTTGTTCACCTGCTTTTTTGTCACAAACAGTTCCTGCAAACATTACAGCTGCTCTAAAGGACAACAGTTAGGTTGAGGCTATGCAAGTAGAACTTCAACAATTCAGAAAACAGAAGGTGTGGAATCTTGTAGACCTACCTCATGGTCAACATCTAATTAGAACAAGGTGGCTATTCAAAAACAAGCTGGATGACAGGGGTATAATTGTGAGAAACAAATCCAGGATTATTGCTCAAGGATATACTCAAGAAGAAGGGATAGACTATGATGAAGTTTTTGCACCAGTTGCAAGAATTGAAGCTATAAGGGTCTTCCTAGCTTATGCCTCCTTCAAGAAGTTCACAGTCTATCAAATGGATGTGAAGTGTGCTTTCCTCTATGGGAAAATTGATGAAGAAGTCTATGTGGCTCAACCCCCTGGATTTGAAGACCCTGATTATCCACATAGAGTATACAAGCTTGACAAAGCTTTGTATGGTCTTCATCAGGCACCCAGAAAGTGGTATGACATATTGTCATCCTTCCTACTGAAGACTGGCTACAAGAGAGGAACAATTGATCAGACACTCTTCCTCAAACATGAACATCAAGATCTCCTGGTGGTTCAAATATATGTTGATGACATAATATTTGGATCAACCAACAAGAAACTATGTCAAAGCTTTAAAGACTTAATGAAATCTGAATTTCAGATGAGCTCCATGGGAGAATTAACATTCTTCCTTGGCTTACAAGTTTATCAGAAAACAGATGGCATTTTGATCAATCAAGAAAAGTACATTCATCAAATACTGAAGAAGTACAATCTTGCTGATTCAACTTCTTGCAAGACACCAGCCTCAACAATAGACAAAATTGTGCCTGACACTACTGGCAAATCTGTAGATCAAAGATTGTATAGATCAATGATCGGCTCTTTAATGTACTTAACTGCCAGTAGACCTGACATAATGTTTGCTGTCTGTGTTTGTGCTAGGTATCAATCAGACCCAAAGGAGTCCCATCTGATTCCTATTTAGAGGATTTTCAGATATCTGAAAGGCAAACCTGCATTAGGACTGTGGTATCCCAAAGATGGAGATTTCAACCTCTACTCCTACTCAGATAGTGACAATGGAGGGTGCAACAACAACAGAAAATCCACAACTAGTGGATGTCAGTTTCTAGGACCAAGACTTGTTTCTTGGCAGTGCAAGAAGCAAACCAATGTATCCGTGTCCACAGCTGAAGCTTAGTACATAGCTGCTTCAGCTGGTTGCTCTCAAGTACTTTGGTTGCAGAACCAATTACTTGATTATGGTTACAATTTCCTTCAATCACCTATTCATATTGATAATTCAGCTGCTATGTTCATAACTGCTAACCCAGTTCAACATAGTAAAACAAAACACATTGAAATCAGATACCATTTTCTGAGAGACTGCTCAGAAAAGGGTCTAATCAAGTTAGTCAAAGTAGACATAACCAATTAGCTTGCTGATTTGTTCACTAAAGCATTTGATTTTGTTAGATTTAGTTTTCTAATAGAATCTTTGGGGATGATTAACTTAGAGTAACTAAACAAAAAGCATATGACTGACTTTGTGTAGAGTAATAGTTAAGGATGATTTAAGTGTCTGATAGAACATTTGTGCATGTATTATATTTGGGAAATGATAGTAGACTATGCTTGGTTGTTAAAACAAACACTCAAACTGACTTGTACATTCTGATATGTGAGTAGGTTCATCTTGAGTGGAAACAAAGCTAAGAGCATGCAAAACTAAGAGCAACAGGTAACTATATGTGGGTATTCCATTTGAGAATCAGGAAGGTATGTTATCTCCTGATGTGATCAAATCACTTACACAAATCACACTTGTAAAATACTTTATAATCTTCTATCTTTGCAATGTCATTTTCCCTCTGTTTTGTGTGAACAAAGACCTGGGATTTTGATGAAAGAGTGTGATCTTCATTCTCCTTCTGTTTTGTGTCAACAAAGACCTGGGATAAGTTCACCTCTATTTTACAAAAGAAAAGACCTGGTGACTATGAAGATCATATCTCAGCTCTAACAAGAGTCACTTGTGATCAATTGTACATCAATTCAAAGAGCTTCAACATCAAAGCATTCATGAGAATGTAATATGTCTCCAGATAGAACTTATAACTTAATGTACATAGTCATTAAGTGTGAAAAGTAGTGATTTGCCTCACCTACGAAGGACATTCTCTAATGAAAATTGAATGTGGAACTCATGATAGTTACTGATTAACAAACTTCATAACATGATAAATAGGATGCCTAGTTGATACGTTACTCATGTATAAATTTAAGTGGATCTATATACTTACAATCAAGTGTGTAATGAATCAACTAATCAACATCAGCAGAAGCCAAGTCATAGTATGATCCCTCTATATATATATGCATGCATGTAATTGTTTAAGCCAGATGTTTAATTGTTCTCTTAACTGATTCTCTTTCACTTACAATGTCATATGCCTGTCATGCATGTCCACAACTTAAATTTATGATGAATGCAACAGTTTAACATTAATCACAAATTTGGGGGGAGTAGTTCATGCATGAAAAACAATAAAAAGCTGATAATTGATTTAATTTACTCTGAAGGAATTGGAACTTGAGCACTAACTTGAATGCAGGATACAGGACACTTGCTTTCTTGTACTTAATTGCCATGCAAAAAAGTCAACAATGTCCAACATTAACAATTGATTCTTCTACTCAGTAGACATCATACATTTAAAGTTTTTAACAGAACTTTAAGTTCCGCAGAAGTTTCAGGAATACTTCTCATCGTTAGAAGTAACAGTGAAATTTCTGCATCCGCAGAAGTTTCAGTAATACTTCTCATCCGTAGAAGTAATAGTGAAATTTCTGCATCCGCAGAAGTCTCAGTAATACCTCTCATCCGTAGAAGTATTATGTGATTTCTGATTCAGCAGCACATGAATTGTATTTGAGCTAAGGCATCCGCAGATGTCAAAACATCCGCAGATGTTAAGGTTCCGTAGATGGTCTGCGGAAGAAGAAATGCATTCGAAATAAACTTAGTATATGGACGGATAAATGGAAAGTGGGCCCAACATAATTAATAAAAGAAATTAATATGTTCGGTTATAAATAAGGTGTCTGACTCAGAATTCATTATTCAATTTTTCAGAACACTTTTTCAGTTTTAACCTAGAAAATCGCCCACTTTCCCACTCATTCAAACTTTCAAAATCCGTTCCAAGAAAACATAATCAACATTATCCATTAATCGATTACTGTTATTGAGAAGGTAAATCATGTTCTAAACATCAGTACGGAACTGGTTAATCGGTCATTGCCATTAAAATAATTCATCTTCATGTATGCTAACTCGACTTTCGTTGTTGTTTACAGATGGCAAACAGATTCGCAAAGGAACACAATGTGTGCGCCTTCTTAAATGCTGATGATCCTGTGGCTGAGGGATGTCGAGATATCATAAGATATCTTCGACGGTCCAGGCTCTTCTACGCCTTAACGGCAGAGCCTGTGATTCATCAGGCACACATAATCGACTTCTGGAACTCAGCATGAGTTGAACAACAAGGTGATGAGGAAGTGATTACTGCTGAGATACTGAATGAGCATCTTCGAATCACTGAAAGCACCATACGAAGATGTCTGGAATTGGGTGATAGAGGGATAGGGCACCCCGACGTATTCGAGAATGAATACGTTGAGAAGGTATTCAACCTGATGGGTTACGATGGAGATTACGAGAAAGGGGAGATCAAAAAGGGTAGGCTGTGCAAACCGTACCGATTCTTATGCCATACCTACCTGAAGTGCATGTCCAACAGGAAGTCGGGGCTCGACTGATTTTCTCGACACATATCATCTGGAATCATTGGGATATTCGAGGGGAGAACATATAACTACGCCAAGTACATCTTTAATTGTTTAAGTGAACAAGTCAAACTTCAGAGGAATGATAAGATGTACATGTTCCCAAGATTTCTACAACTTGTGATCAACTCAGAACTTCCAAGGCTGGACAGAGTTGGCGAAGTGTTTGTGCAAGCACACTTGGGCAAATCAGTGCTGAACAAACTCAGTGGGAAGTACCAGGGTGAGGACATGCCAATGGTCGCCCATGTTGTGGATGCCCAAGCAGACTTACCAGAAGAATTGGTATGGGTAGATGAAGCAGAGTCATCTGCTGATTTTGCACAAGCATCTCACTCTCCACCCCAACATCACTCACCAATCCAAACTCCACCACTCCAACATCAAACTCCTAGCCAAACACCCGCTCAACAATCACAATCACCAGCAAGCATCAACACCCAACCGATATCACCAATTCATCACAATGAATCACCTCTGCTGATATCCTCATCTTCGACCAAAAACACTCAGCCAATCTCTCCATTCCAACAACAATCACCAACACCTTCTCATTCATCATCACATCACACTCAACCTTTCTCTCCACTACAGATTCAATCCCCTGTACCACCACCACCAGAATCACCAAAACATCCATCACCGGAAAGTGCTAGCACTGAACCTTTTGAGATAACTGAGTCTGTACACTCTGTACACTCAGGAGACACTGAGATATTATCTCAAGCTAGCACTGTTCCCTTCTCACCCACACACACAGAAGAACAAGTGTCATCAGCACATACTGAACCCATATCTTCAATGAAAGATAATCAAACTGCTGATGAGCACGGGGAAGTACAAGGATTTGCTGAGGATGTTATTGCATACCATGAAGATGACTTAAGTGACAGTGACATTCCTGTCAGCAAAAGCTTTTTGGTTGCTGAGTACAACAAGTTAGTACTCAAATCAAATAAGCGAAAACAAAGAATACAAGAGCTGAAAGGTATAATTCAAGAGAAAGATGAAGAGCTAATGAAGAAAGATGAAAGGCTAAAAAGGCTGAGAGAGGATGCTATAAGCAACAATGAAGTGATTGATGCATTGTTGCAAAGAGAACAAGAGTTAGAGGCATCTTTAAAAATTGAGCAAAATGATAAAGCTAAACTGATCAAACAGAAAGATGTAGAAATAGAAGAGCTGAAAAAGAAGGTATCTGCTCTGAAAACAAAAGAGGTCCCAAGTCTTGAAAAATCAAAACCCTCAGCTGAAGCTTCAAAGCAACTGATTCTTTATTCTCGGAAAAGACAATACTTTGGTGCAATCAAGAAGAAATCAGAAGATGAAGCCTCCCCAAAAAGACAAACGCTTCCATCCCCTGAACCTACACATTCAGTAGATGTGTCTATTATGAAGGTATCATCCGGAGATGATGATGATGATAGTGAGAAAGAATGGGAGGAGCTGACCAGGATGGAGTCCCCCACTAATAAGAAGGGAGGAAAGGCCGATGACCTTCTAAACAGCAGACATTATGGAAGAGAGGCCTGATTCTAGCATGTTCATGACCCTCATCAACCATGGTTTTCCATATGACATGGTTGAGAGGATGAATACATCTGAAATGAAAAATGCACTGAAAGAGTTTGAATTTGCCAGGTTCATAATCCCAAACTGTGATTATGAAGCCTTTACAGTCTTTCAGTCATTGGAGAAAATTAAAAAGGACCTGGGCCACTGTGACACAGCCAAACTGACCAAGTATAACATGACTTGCTGGTTACAGGGCCACAACTACAAACCGCATGAGCTCAAAGGAAGATCAACTGGAGAACTGCTGAGGATGATGGAGCATGTGATGAAAGTAGAATTAGAAACTGGTGTTAAGTTTAGAACCACTGCTCCACATCCACATCCAAAAGAACAAAGCAAACTTGCTGCTGATCCAGTAACTGTTGAACCAAAAGATCAGCACAAGGAAAAAGAACAACTTATCAGAGAGCCAAGGCAGTAACCCCCAGAAAGTTCTTGCCTCTGGGAACAACAGTTCGAGAAATCACTAAAAAGAAATCAACCCTGATTGAACTGTATGATCATATCACAACTCCCAGTTCTGTGGAAGAACACAGGATTATGGTCTGGAAATATGATCCAGACTGGGATTGTGCAGTTATAAAAAGGATATCTGGAAGAATACAATACTTCCATGATGTGGAAGCTCTGTTGAGTCTTCCGGAGCAAGATATCAGGGATTTACAAAGTATCCTAATAACCAACTATCCAATCCATCTCAGGGGGAGAGACTTCTCTGCAGCTGTAAATTGTATGAAGACAAGATTTACTGATGATGTGCTCACGCAAGCAAAGAAAGATGATAAGGAGCACAAAAGATTCAAACAAAGCAAGAAAAGAAGAATAGCTGAAGTCTCATCTCTTGTAGATGATGATATGCTAAAGAGAGTTGGATGTGACAAAAGCTCAGATACCATCAAAAGCATCAAAGGAAATCAATTCACCTATCCCATCACAGAATGGGGATATGTTGAAAGAACTAAAGAGATGGTATTGCTGAGAAATGCTGATGGGAAGAAGGCTGAAAAGATCAGAATTTTCGATCCAGTAGAGATAAAGATACTGCATCCAAGCTACACTTCATATCTACACGACAAATTCTTCCCAAAGCTGTCAGAAGAAAAAGCTTAAAATGATCTCTGCTTGTATGTGCACATGATACAAGTTATAGATAAATTGCATGCAAAGGCACACAAGCGAAGAAAGCATGAAGCTGGGCTGTTGAAGGGAACAACAGTAAAAGAAGTGTCTGAACTCAGAATCTCAGAAGAAGATGAGCTGGAAATTGTATATAACGATAGTGTAGTGGAAACACTCACTACTGAAGAAGATGTTTTGGGGCTCAGTTATGATACTTTGAAGAAGATCAGCAGAATGAAGATCAAGTACAAGTACGATGATCAGAATACTGCTATGTCCTACTTCTACAATAAGATGATAGCAAGAGAAAAAGAGCTTGCAGTTTTGAAGGACTGATTACAAGGAGCTAAGCCTAAGGGGGAGTATTGTTGGATCTAGAGTGTATAGGACTAGATCATTTTGTATAGGCTTAGTACTTGAGTCAAGTCTTGTAATTAATACTTGTAACAGTCAATATGTATATATATATGTACATTGAATCTATAGGTTAACCCATATATGTGTGTGTTGATTTATGACTGTTGACAGGGAGAAACAACATACTTGGAAGGATTCCTGAAATTGACCAACTGTAAGAAACATCTACGGATGAACATTATTGCTAATCCGTAGATATGTTTCTTACAAGACCAAATCACCAAGTGAATATTCCTGCGGATGATCAAATGACCATGAAGTGAAGACTCCTACAGAAGAAGGATTTCCTACGGAAGAACAACACTCCTACGGAAGAGCAAATCATCTACGGAAGAACAAAAGTTCTGCGGACGACAAAGCTTCAGCAGAAGAACATTATACTTGTGCGATTGCAAATACCAAGAAGTCAAACAAGTCAAAAACAATCAATAACAAAACCCAAGAGATTCGGTGTTTCCTTAGCCGACTCAAACCATCTATAAATACGAGTCCTAGGTTTCACATCTCGGGGAACACAATCAAGCAATATTACGGCTGTCAAGAGTTACATCATCGTGCAACCCTAGCTGCCGTCACATCATCATCAAACATTATTCGATTTCACAGAAATTATTGTTTATAGTCATTATTAATTATTCTTTTGTAATCATTACATGATAGTTAATGAAATACATTTGAATAATTATTGAGTTTACGTTTACTGTGTTTCTGTGGTTGTGTTCATCGATAATCATAAATAAAATTAAACGTCAATTAATGATAATTCCGCGATCATTAAATTGATTTATTTTAATACTGATAATTCCTGAATTGAAATCCTTGGATTCACACTATCCTAACTACATTAGTATCTAAATCTACTTAAGAGCACATAGTCAAATAGCACACGCACATAGTCAAATAGCACACGCACATAACCCCAATTAACATCAAAAAGAAATACCTGATGGCACGTAGCTACTCGGGTTGGCATCCCTTTCCTTTTTTCCCATTCTCAGTTTAAGATTAGCTTTTTGAAAATATTTACCCAATTCACTTAAACTTTGGCTTTGATACCAACTTGTTAGGCCCCGTTCCCGGCACCTCACAGTTGGTCATTCATAGCGTTAAACTTATATAATATAATACATTTCTTAAAACAATGCAACAGAAGTCATTAACAAAAACCATTCATTTTATTTATAATTACTGTTGTTATGCAATATAACATTGTTTAAACTACAAAAGAACACTTTCATTGATTGCATTACGAAACAACAATAAAAACATGTGTGAATGGATGCCAATCTTGCCCTACAGAGTAGCCTCCCCGTTGAAATGCATAAAAGTCAGCGTTGCTGAGGGAGTTCTAGTTTTAGTATATAAAAATACCTTACACATTTCGTGCATAAAATACTCTTTTCATATAAAGGCTTTCTTTACTTTCACACATATTCATTCCTTATCGCACGTATTCGTTCATTTCATACTTTATCATTTCATTCATTATCGCTCGTTTCATACTTATCCTTATCTTTTGTTATCGTTCGTTTCGTACTTTATCCTTGTCTTTCGTTACTGTTCGTTTCGTACTTTATCATTCATACTTCATCACTTTGCTCATTTCGTACTGATTCTAGATCCTGTCACGCTTTTCCCCTATCGTGGTCTGAAACCACCATTCCGAGCATAAAGCCCCACTACTAATTGGCACAAAGCCCATGGCCCGAAGCCACCATTCCGGGCACGAAGCTTCATTTATATCTGGCACAAAGCCCGTATCATATCTTGGCACAAAGCCTGGGGTCGAATGACAAGGATCCTGTTTCTTACTATGGATTCAGTAACCAAGACTGATCTTCCTGTGTCTGAACCCTCACGGGTTAAAATCACACGTTATAAAAGACACAATTGAGCTAACAACTCACAAAGACTTGTGATCCTCCTTTAAATATGCTTGCAAGCCTTTTCTTTCTTTCATTATGTTTCACTTTTCATCTTTGTTATCTTTCACTTCATTACGCTGTACTTTACATTCATTCACACATTTATCATACTACGTAAAGTAATAACATAATACTTAACATATATTATATTATAATATAAATATGTTTTGAAAGCTAATAAAAGATAACATCTCATGCACCTATGCATACAACAAATTCATCATCACATCATAATTAGTCTATGCATAAACCCTCACATAATCATGCTTAAAATAGTCCAAAACAACCCATAAGTCAAACTAGGGTCAAACCCTAAAATTCTGCTTTTCCACAAAATTTCAAAAAAATTTCTATGTGTTGGGCGCATGGGAACTATTTGGGCGTATTAGCCCTGTTTGGGCGCTTCTCCACTATGCAGACGCATGAGCCTATACTTAACCATTTCTCACTTGGGCGCATGGGCACTATTTAGGTGCATCACCCTATACTTAGGCATTTCTGCCACATACTTAGGCGCATGAAGCACTGTTCAGGCGCATCAACCTACACTTAAACTTTTAAGCCAAATTTTCAGGCGTATGAGTCCTATTTGGGTGCATGGCCATACTTTTAATCTTTCTAAGGCAAAACTTAGGCGCATGGGCCCTGTTTGGGTGCATGAACACCGACACATATGTTTCAAACATATTTTTTAGTCCCAATCTCTTCTTAAACATTTTCTAAGCCTCATACTACCATTCTAAGCCATTACTTAGTATGCACAACCACAAAACACAAACATACACACATTAATACATACGGTCAAACATACACAAGTATTGAAAACGGTTTACATGCATTTCAGCCCCAAACATCTTTAAAAACATGTAAAATATGGGGTCTAGAAACTCACCTTAGATGCTTTCAAGCATAAACTCTTCCACTTGAACTTTGTAGATGTTTCTAACACCTAAACACTTCCAAAAACACAAACCCGAACACTTGCATACACATGATAACATGTATAAATCGGCTACATGGCCAAAAACGCATAAAAACTAACTCAGTTACACTAAATTTGCTTACGTTATATGAATTTAGCTGCTTTCTCTCTCTAGAACCAAAGCTCTTCTGCTTTCTCTCTCTAAAAAGTCGACCAGAGGGTGTAGCAGGGTAATCTGGGCAGCCATACCATCTTTTAAACAAAATAATATTATTATTTTTTCCTATTTACACTTAGCCCCCTCCACTTTGGCTTCCTTTCTTTCTTACAAAATACTTTTCCTTTCTTTCTCTTTAAATGATGAAATTCCCGAGTGTTACATGTTAAACAACGTGAAACCTTATAATGGAGGATATGTTGTATTTGCTAGAGACAAAGGTGGTAAGATTACAAAGAAAGGTACAATGTCAAATGGTGTGTTAAGCCTTGAAGATGTCAATTTTGTAGACGAACTAAAACATAACTTGTTAATTATCTCCTAAATTTGTGACAATAGTATTCAACATACTTCACTGATAAAGAACATCTAATTCTAATACCTGGATTGGTAATTCCTGATGAATGGGTCTTATTGACAATTCCGAGAAACAAAGACATGTACTTACTTGATGTCAATGGATCTCATTCATCCGTAACTGCATCTTGTTTATTGTCTAAAGCCTCAGAAAGTGATTCATTGTTACACATGGACTTATTTGGTCCATTACGTGTTTTGAGTTTGGAACGTCGTGCATATTTTTTAGTTATTATTGATGATTTCTCTAGATTTACATGGGTTTTGTCCTTAGCAACCAAGATGAGACACCTTATTTGCTGAAAAATTCATGACTCTTGTGGAGAATTAGACTGACAATAGAATCAAGTACATTCAAAGTGATAATGAAACAAATTCTGCAATCATACATTGAATGAATTTTGTGATTCAAAGGGGATTGCTAGACAATTTAGTTCTACCGGAACTCCGCAACAAAATGGAGTTGCTGAAATACGAAACCAAACCTTAATTGAAGCTGCAAGAACAATGTTATCTGTAACCAAATTACCATCATTATTTTAGGCTAAATCTATTAACACTGCATGTTATGTTCAGAATCGTGTCTTAATCAATAAACAACAAAACATGACTCCTTATGAAATCTTTTTCAAACATAAACCCAAAGTCAAATATTTCAAAACTTTTGGATTTTGTTGTACTTTGTTAAACATATCTGATTCAAAGTCAAAATTTGATGAAAAAGCTGATGAATGTTATTTTGTTGGATATTGTTGTAGGATTCTATATGCCCAAGACATGTAGAATATTGATGCGGTTAGTATGTAATAATCCAAGTCATGATATACCCAATAACAAGCTTAGCAAACACTAATTAATATTTAACTGATGATATGATCATCCAATTAAATATTTACACCAATTTAGAAAACGCTTTTTCTAAATAAGTTACATATGAGAAGGAACAACTTATTAGAATATTTTGTTCAATAAGGTTATTTAAAGTGCAATTTAAGTAAGTTAGATAACATCAAATAATAATAATAGTGTATAACTTATACAATTAAAAAGTTAATTGTATAACTAATTACAAGACTAGTTTAAAATGCATGTGTGTTTGGTTTAAAGGGGGAAACCCTTTTGAAATTGATTTTCGCCCCCCCCCTTTAATTGGATTGGTTCTTTTGCTTTCTTGAAAATACACACCATAACTAGTCTTGTACACTTCACTTCTATCATCTCAATACATGCAAAACACAAAAAAAAACTCCTCTCTCTCTCTCTAAAAGCTCACGGCACAGCAGCAGCAGTTTGGAGGTTTTTGAGTGCTTTTTGGTGTTCTTCTCCCTACCAAGAAGGTGTTTTGCTATCAAGCTTAGGGTATACAAGCTTGAGAGGACCTCTTTTGGTGCTTTGGTCGTTTTTTATCATCAATTTCAACCTCTTTTGCTTCTGAAAGGTAGATTATGGCAGCTTCTTTATAGCTGTCCATAATGTGTTGTTTGTATTTCATAGCTAGCATCATTCACATATAAAAGATCCTCTTGTTCTTGGGTTTGTTTAATTAAACTTATAACATCAAAATAAACTTGAAATTTCAGTTTATAAACAATGTTATAATGGTCAACTTCCGCTGCGTTTGTACAAAGTTTAAATGGTTAAACTATGTTTCAAGTTCTAACAAACCCAACAATGGCATCTAGAGCCGGTTATGTGGATAGCTAGCTTGTATTGTCCTTTAAAAATTCGTTTTATGGACTTTAAAAGCCCTTTATGGGCTGCTATATTCATGTGTTATGAATCCCCAAACTTTCAAAGTTTTGTCGCACATGCTTGTGATTAAACTTTGAAAGACATGTATGTTGTTTATTTGTTTGTTTGGACGAAAGAAAACCCGAAATTTCATTTTATGTTGGCTGAAATTTCATGTTTTTAGTGGGTTTTCATTATTCTTTGGATGATATGATCATTGTTAATTATGGTGCATAACCTAACTTTTGGCTTTGTGTTGTTTGGATGATTCTAATGGTTGTTTTATTCATTCAATTGGGTTGTAATGTTTATGTTTATTATTTGGGTTGTAATTATTTATTTATTTGGTTATGTAATAAATAGATTAGGTGCATTCCTTTTATTAGAAAATGTATTAGGATATATTTTTTTTGTAAAAGAAAGATGCACAAGATGAAGACCCAAAGATGGACATGAAAGACATGGACCTTGAAGCATTTGGATATGGATTCAAGTGGGAGTTCATGGACACATTTTGATGTGTCATATTTACCCTTAAGAAAGACCTTATGACAGCACTTGTGATGGCAAACAAGTGTGGTCAATTTAGTAGCTATGGTTATACACTCATGTTTATATGCTTATGCTTGTTTGAATGTTTGTTGTTTGATTTTTGGTTGATATTTGGACATGCATTACATACTCATTAACAAACTTAACAAGCTGAAAATTGATGGTTCTTTTTCATTAAGTGGTTAATAAAAGGTTATTAAGAGGATTAATGGTTTTAATAAAAGACGTTTTATTAAAAGTGAACCATAGGGTACCTTGTATTTGAAAGCATGCAAATATAAGGTTATGAAAACTATAAATTTCTTTGATAACAAGTCTAACACCGTCCTTTTGCACAACACTTGAGTCACTTGGAAACTCTTAATAGGATAAAGGTCACCTAACCATTTTGAGGGAACTTGTGATTTGAGGTGGGGATACCACATTTGTGGGATAAAGATCACCTAACCACTTATGTTGGAAAACTCACATGTGTGTGCAAGTAGGGTAACTTGATTTGCAAACCATGTTAAATGGATCTCCTACAATATGGTTTCCAAATGGTGTTGATGGGATTAACATGCCGACTTTACATATGATGTTTCAAGTCGATCCCATACCTCTAGAAGTTGCAAATGGTTGCAACCGTCAATCGTTGACCACCTTATTAATTTAAATCGTGGGATAAAGGTCACCTAATCACAATTTAAATGTAATATTGGGTTCTAGATTTAATATGAAAATGACCTTAAAAGGCATTAATTAATTATTAAAAAATAGCAATATCGAAAATACTAAAATCGATCTTTGTTAAATTTTGTAGAGGGCCACCAACAATGATAATCATGATAACTCATCCACATCCACCCAATCTTTACGAGCGATTCTCCAAAAGTAACGTCTGAATCATAACAATTTCATTGATTGGTATCGAAACATGAGAATCGTTCTCAATCAAGAGAGACGATCATATGTTTTAGACGACCCTATCCCCGATCAACCTACTGAGGATGATGAGGAGGCCTATAACGATTGGCTGAAGTACACTAAGGACTCCGTCCAAGTGTCTTGCCTCATGCTGGCAAGCATGACTCTGGATCTCCAGAAGGAGTATGAACATCACGGAGCTTATGACATGATAACCCAGCTGAAGGAAACATTCCAACAGAAAGCGAGGGTTGAGCGCTTCGAAACCGTTCAAGCACTCCATGCATGTCGTATGGAAGATAACCAATCGGTTTCATCTTATGTACTTAAGATGAAAAGCCACTTTGACCGCCTCAAAAGGCTTAAGTGTCCCGTCTCGAAGGAATTGGCCATGGATTTGATCCTTAATGGCCTTACCAAGAAGTTCGAGACATTCTTGTTGAACTACAACATGAATGCTTAGGACAAAAGCATTGGTGAGCTTCACTCAATGCTCAAAACGGCCAAGGCAGCCATGGGTAAAAGGGTTTTACCCGTTCTCACCATCAATGAAGGTGGGAACAAGAAAAGGCCTCATCCCGCACCCAAGGCAAAAGTTGCCAAGGGTAAGGGACCCGTATGGGGAAACGGGAAAGGGGTGTCAAGGGTGCCACCCAAACCACAAGAGAAGAAGCAAAAGGTTGCTACTAATGACCAATGCTTCAAGTGTGGGGAGATTGGACATTGGGCAAGGAATTGTCCTGTCCATCTCCAAGAGTTGAAAGCAAAGAGGGATGTCGGGAAAACCTCAGGTACAATATACATGATCCATATTGATTTAAACATAATATCCTTTAACACATGGGTATTAGATACCGGATGTGGAACTCACATTTGTAGTTTGTTGCAGGGGTTCAAAAGAAGTAGTAACTTCAAAAAAGGGGATGTTAGCCTCTACATGGGCAATGGGACTAAAGTTCAAGTTGAAGCCCGTGGAGACTACATCTTGAAACTTCCAAATGGTTTGGAAGTAATTTTGTATAATGTTTTATATGCTCCTAGTTTGACTAGGAACATTATCTCTGTAGCCCTATTAAAACAATTTAGATATGTATTATCATTTATTGGAAATGAAATCCATGTTACTATGAATGACATGTTTTATTTTAAAGCTATTCCTATCAATGGTATATATGAATTGGTTCATGAAAATACATTGAATGATAGCTTATTGTACCAAACTAGTACCAAGAAGCTCAAGTCGGATTTCAGTGACACTTACCTTTGGCATTGCCGTCTTGGTCATATAAACAAGAAAAGAATACAAACACTACAAAAGAATGGTCTTTTAAAACAAGTGAATATGATTCATTTGATGTATGTGAATCTTGTTTACAAGGTAAAATGACCAAGGCACCTTTTAGGGGCAAAGCCGAAAGGGCAAAGGATTTATTAGGTATCATACATTCGGATGTATGTGGTCCTTTTAAACCTATGACAAGGTACAATGAAAGATACTTCATTACCTTTACTGATGACTATAGTCGATATGGGTATGTGTACTTGTTAAGACACAAAGATGAAGCTTTTGAAATGTTCAAGATCTTTCAAAATGAAGTACAAAATCAACTCAATAAGTCAATTAAAATTCTTCGCACCGATAGAGGAGGTGAATACCTGAATGATGCTTTTAGGAACCATCTTAGAAGTTGTGGGATTGTCTCACAACTATCTCCACCGGAACACCATAACATAATGGCGTGTCCGAGCGGAGAAATCAAACTCTATTGGATATGGTTCGATCTATGATGGCTAGAAGCTCATTAACTCTGTCATTTTGGGGTTTTGCTCTGCTCTTTGCGGCCCGTATTTTGAATATGGCCCCAACCAAGAAAGTGGAAACGACACCTTTTGAAATATGGCATGGAAGGGTTCCATCGCTTTCATATTTAAAAGTATGGGGTTGTGAGGCTTATATTAAGACTCCCAACTCAAACAAACTAGAAGGCCGTTCCACTAAGTGTATCTTCATTGGATATTCTAGAGATTCTATTGGGATACTATTTCTATGATCCATTGGGACAAAAGGAGTTTGTTGCCAGAAAAGCTGAGTTCTTAGAATCTAAGTTCCTTACGGAAGGAACTAGCAGTAGAACTGTGGATCTTGAGGAGGATCAAGAACCACAAACCGATACATGTTTGGTTGACACTAGCACTTAACATGAGGATGTTAAGAATGATCAATTGATTGATCAATATACACAAAACGTTTGCAGATCTGGTAGAATTATTAATCCACCTGAGAGATATGGATTTTTCGTAGATGGATGCTATGTGGTAGACTCCGATGAACCTACCACCTATCGTGATGCAATGTCCAATTTGGATTATGACAAATGGCTTGAAGTCATGAACGTTGAGATACAATCCATGTATGACAACCAAGTATGGGACTTTTTTGTACCACCTCTTAACTCCAAGATAGTTGGAAGTAAGTGGGTTTTCAAGAAGAAAACTGATATGCATAGGAACTTGGATACTTAT
This sequence comes from Flaveria linearis, assembly GCA_024085815.1. Lineage (NCBI taxonomy): Eukaryota > Viridiplantae > Streptophyta > Magnoliopsida > Asterales > Asteraceae > Flaveria > Flaveria linearis. The sequence goes on along the minus strand of CM044007.1, from coordinate 33,474,410 downwards.
AAAGCTAGACTTGTAGTAAAAGGTTTCACTCAAACTCAAGGGGTTGACTATGATGAAACCTTTTCACCTGTTGCGATGCTAAAGTCTTTTAGGATATTGTTTGCCATAGGTGCTCATTATGATTATGAGATTTGGCAAATGGATGTCAAAACCGCTTTCCTAAATGGATATCTTGAGGTAGATGTCTATATGGTTCAGCCTAAAGGTTTTGTCGATCCAAAACATCCTGACAAAGTATGCAAGTTAAAGAAATCAATCTATGGATTGAAACAAGAATTAAGAAGTTGGAATCACCGTTTTGATGAAGACGTAATTAAATTTGGATTCATCAAGAACGCTGATGAAGCTTGTGTATATAAGAAAGCTAGTGGGAGCATCATCATTTTCCTAGTATTGTATGTTGATGACATACTACTATTTGGAAATGACATTCCAACCTTGGAAGGTGTAAAAACCTGGCTTGGAAGTTGGTTTTCCATCAAGGATCTTGGTGAAGCCGCCTATATTCTGGGAATAAAGATCTATAGGGATAGATCAAGGAGGTTGATTGGTTTAAATCAAAGTGCATACATTGATAAAATCTTGAAAAAGGTTCAAGATAGAGAACTCTAAGAAACGAATGGTACCTATTCAAAGAGTAACGATATTGAGTACGACTCAATGTCCTAGCTCAAAGGGTGAGCAGGATAACACGAAGGCAATCCCATACGCATCTGCTATTGGATCCATCATGTATGCAATGATATGCACTCAGCCGGACGTTTCATGCGCCTTGAGCAAGACAAGCCGATACCAGCAAAATCCTGGAAACAGTCATTGGATGGTTGTTAAGAACATACTTAAGTACCTAAGAAGGACTAAAGATATGTTCCTAATCTATGGATCTGGTGATGAGGAACTCGTTGTAAAAGGTTACATGGATGCGAGTTTCCAAACCGATCGTGATGATTCACGGTCACAATCGAGATACATTTTCATTCTGAATGGAGGAGCGGTCTCTTGGATGAGCTCTAAACAAGATGTGGTGGCTTTATCAACTACAGAATCTGAATACGTCGCCGCCTCATTGGCAGCTCAAGAAGCTGCATGGTTAAGGAAATTCATTGCCAATCTAGGGGTTGTCCCTTCCATTCAGGACCCCCTAGAGATCTTTTCTGATAACGAGGGTGTGATTGCTCAAATCAAGGAACCTCGTGCTCACCAAAAGACTAGGCACATTGAGCAGAGATTCAACTACATACGAGATGAAGTTGAGAAAGGAAAGATATGTATTCGCAAAGTTCACACAGATCAAAATATAGCAGATCCTCTTACGAAGCTCCTAGAAAAGGCAAAGCATGAAGGTCATACCTGTGCCATGGGACTTCGATATTCTAGTGATTGGATTTGATCTGTAATTTCGTATTTGGATATTTGGAACTCTCTTATTACTTGAACAAATTATTTGGTTATAATATTTCAATAAATGTTCCAATTTAGCATGTTTAATCCATGGGTAAATAGTTTACTCTAAATGTCCGTAGTCATTCATATTTGTGGGAACAAGTATGAGGGTAAGATTATTATGAATTTGGATTGGTGGATATTCATAAGGATGAATATAGAGCAATTGGTTGCTACCAAAGTTCATAGATATTTGTGGGATACAAATATTGGACTAACCCGCATCTCAAATTTTACAACATTGAATCTTCTAGATTGATCATAAGTAAATTTGAGTGAAAGGCGAATATCATTTGGTATCCTCAGACCTGAGATACATATTGGGTTTTGATATTCACCAAGTGTTATACCTTGAGCTAGTTCTTCACTACCCTGAAATAATGGACAGTACGTAAGGCTATGTTCAGGTGTGACACGAGGTGTTTGTGAGAAACGTATGTAGTCAAGATGGAATTTGTTCTTCTTATTCGTTGAGAGCAAGATGTCTAAGGCCTGATTAAGTTAAATCAACAAGGAATGATCATTCTGTGTCCTTGGATTTAACATGACATCTGTAACAAAAGGTTAAATGATTGATTCACCTAAATCATTTCAAGTAGGATACTTGAATGGGATGATGTTATTGAATGACTATAAGTCATGCGTATTAAGGGTAGTAAACCGTTGTTAGGCGGTATTTACTGCTTGCATCAATCTACTATGAATCTTGTGCAAGTGGAGATTGTAGGATTCTATATGCCCAAGACACGTAGAATGTTGATGCGGTTAGTACGTTATGATCCTAGTCGGGTTATACCCAATAACAAGCTTAGCAAACACCAATTAATATTTAATTGATGATATGATCATGCAATTAAATATTTACACCAATTTAGAAAATGGGTTTTCTAAATAAGTTGCATATGAGAAGGAACAACTTATTAGAATATTTTGTTCAATAATATTATTTGAAGTGTTATTTAAGTAAGTTAGATAACATCAAATAATAATAAGAGTGTATAACTTATACAATTAAAAGGTTAATTGTATAACTAATTACAAGACTAGTTTAAAATGTGTGTGTGTTTGGTTTAAAGGGGGAAACCCTTTTGAAATTGATTTTCGGCCCCCACCCTTTAATTGGATTGGCTCTTTTGCTTTCTTGAAAATACACACCATAACTAGTCTTGTACACTTCACTTCTATCATCTCAATACATGCAAAACACACAAAAAACTCCTCTCTCTCTCTCTCTCTCTAAAAGCTCACGGCACAGCAGCAGCAGTTTGGAGGTTTTTGAGTGCTTTTTGGTGTTCTTCTCCTTAGCAAGAAGGTGTTTTGCTATCAATCTTGGGGTATACAAGCTTGAGAGGACCTCTTTTGGTGCTTTGGTCGTTTTTTTTATCATCCATTTCAACCTCTTTTGCTGCTGAAAGGTAGATTATGGCAGCTTCTTTATAGCTGCCCATAATGTTTGTTTGTATTTTCATAGCTATCATTCACATATAAAAGATCCTCTTGTTCTTGGGTTTGTTTAAAACTTATAACATCAAAATAAACCTGAAATTTTAGTTTATAAACAATGTTATAATGGTCAACTTCCGCTGCGTTTTTACAAAGTTTAAATGGTTAAACTATGTTTCAAGTTCTAACAAACCCAACAATTGTAACAACCGACCCCGAGGTCATAATTCTAAACTTTGATTTCCCACATTATTATTACTATTATTATTATTATTAGTATTATTATTATTATTACTATTACCTTATTTCTTCCATGATTATTATTATTGCGTGTACTATTTCCTTAGATAATTCTTTATATCTACCTTAGTGTAAAACAATTTACCATTCTGAAAATATAATCAGACACGTTATAATTTTAGAACCTAGTTTAAAGCAAATCAATTATGTGTGCACACACACATTATTCACGGGTTAAATACATGCATACACACCTAATACTTAAAAACACCTAACTAGAAACTACCATAAAAATACTACACTACACAACGAAACTACACTAAATATATTAATTTAAAAAATAATAATAACAAAACACACCACAACCCTCCACGGCCGCGCCACCCTTCACCACCAATCCTATCCTTCTTGATTTCCCACACAAACTACAATCACACTCCACCCTCCCTATTCTCCCATACATGCAAACACACAACCCCAACATCTCTCTCTCCTTTCTCTCAGCCCTCCCTTCCAAAAACACACACACATCATCACCATTTCAGAAAAAATTCAAAGAACACCATTATTTCAACATCATACAAGCATAATACGAGCAAGAAAGTGGCTTTTGGTGGATCCTTGTGCATGGTCCTTGCAAGAACAAGCTACTCCAGCCCTTGTTCGAGAATCACCATCTTATCTAGCCCTCCTAATATCTCAAAAACGCGGACCATCCAAAGTGTAAGCCTCAACACACCCAAATCAAGTTATTTCTTGTGTTTTACCTATATAAACTACCAAAAATCTTACTGTCCTTGTTCTAGCAGAACCTTGCGGCTAAAACAATGTTCTTGAGGGGATCTTAACTTCACACGAGGTATGTCTTATGATAGCTTGGTGAATCTTTGGTTGGTGCACAAGATTTCACCTTGAAAACCCTCTTTTTATGTGATTTACCACCATCTATGCACTTGTTTAAAAACCCTCCCAACCAAGGCTAGAAACCTACTTAAAAACAGTTTATAAACACCATAAAAACCTGATTTGAAAGTTACAAAATCATTGGGAGATGTTTAGGTATGATCTATGATGTTTGCATATGTGTAAATGGTGTAAATCACCATTTAAGAGCAACATATATGCACTTCATGTTAGATCCATGAGTCATGACTTATTTGAGTATTTTTGGTAATACTTAATCTTGTAAGTTGGTGATATTGGCTGAAAATATAAAAAGAAAGGACTAGTAGACATAATGAGCTAGTTTGGAAACCCGAAAAGTGGTAAAATCTCTCAAAAATAGTAAAACATAGAAATTTACCAAATTAAAAATAATTCCAGGCTCTAAAATGAATATTATGGTCATAATGGTCTAATTTTTTGATTATTGGGTTAAAGTTTAGACTGAAATGGAATTATTCGTTAAAAACGGGACTTAATTGGGTAATTTTTGGGTAAAATCTTAAAAATAGTAAAAGAGACCTAAAAACCATAAAGATCATAATATTTAAGTAAGTTAGAAACATTTAGTCAAGAAATAGGTGAAAATTTGGATAAAAACGTATTCGGACGCTCGGTTCCGGGTAAAATGCGTTTTAACGGGTTAATCATAAAAATAAAGTTTTTAATCAAAAGAGCTCAAAAGTACATTTAGACAGATTATGAAGCTTATTATAAGTCCTTAAGATAATATTTAATGGTCAAAGGTTGAAATCTGAAGAATTTAAAACTAGCTATTAAAATCTTCGGTTTTACCGTAAACGGTAACTAAAAACATAAGTTTTAATTACCCCAGACTAAGTTCTAGAAAATTTGGAATTTAACATGCTAAAATAAAATAATAAACTTATATAAACTAATAAGGGGCCATAAAAGTCATGAAATAAAAGAAAGCAAACTTTAGGGTAAAAACTGTAAATTTTGAAACTTTAGGGACTAAATTGTAATTTCTGCCAATTGCTTAAAAATTCTACCCCTTTGACTAAAAATACATGATAAACTTACTATCATTATAAAAACTGATTAAAGTCATTAAAACAAAATGTTTATGTTAAGAAACCCTAAATTTCCTAAAAAGGAAACTTTGTGAACCAAACCTTAACAAATCAAAGCTAGTTGAACTTTTAACCTTATAAAACACCTAATTACACCCGACATGACCTTAGAGAACATAGATTTAATCTTGGTGCTAGGGTGCTACGATTAAATCATTTTCTGTACTCGAAGATTCGTTGCTTGAAACCTAAAGTGAGTTTTAGTGTTCCCTTTTACTACTGATTTGGGATGAAACATGCTTTGCTTGAACTGAAATTATTATTGTGCTATTGTATGATGCTTATATGTTGTGGATAATGTTTGAACCTATTCTTAACTATATCATAATCATTATTTCTTGTGTCAACCGTTTTTCGTATATGGGTAGATCTACTTGGGGAATCCCCCACACACAGTGCCTTCCGTATAGGAAGGGTACCCCACTTAGATCCTGAGGGATTGTTTGTGTCATGTAATAGGTTTTTATAAGATACTATGGTGAACCATCTCGTAGGTATGGTGCACTGTTTGAGGCTTAGTTCTCCCTATGGGTTAACCGGTATAAACATAACTTTAGAAGAGGCTAGCCGGGACTGAGTGCAGGGTTGATTGTGACCCCACAATAGTGATACTTATGTTTTAAAAATCAACTTATGGATTATAAAGAGTCCTTATGTTTTTAAACATTAAGCACTTGAATTCACCAACTTTTTAGTTGACACAAATTTGTTTTGAGAATGTTTCAGATAATCCCAAATAGAAGTTTGGCTTCATTGGAGAACTAGATTGGATGTCCTAGTACTGTGACTACTCATGTGTAACATCCGGTTTCTAAATCCGGACTTGTAATTATATTATAGTTATGATTAATCAACTAAGTTGAGTTTGTTTGATTGTTTAAATGTTCAGTCGCATGACTTATATGCGAATGAACTTCAGTCGCACCCCTTACGTGCGATTGAGACTCAGTCGTACGAATAGTAGGCGTATGAGCTTCAGTCGCACGATTCAGTCATGTGAATGGTTCAGTCGTGCGACTGGGTGTAGGGCGGTTATGTTGCACATGTGAATAAGTAAGGCGGTGAAACGAGATGAAAAGCAGATTTCTATCTGCATCTACTTCATTCCCCTGTTCTGTTTACACCCAAACACCCCTGTTCTTGCCAATCGATTAGGCTAAACTCCGTTTTGGTAAGTTTTGAATATTACGGATCAATCCAGGGATGTTATAAGTTGTGTAAATGGTTGAATTTGATCCAACAACGTGTTTTAAATCATTGAATTGGTCTGGTTCATTTCTAAATTAAAATCCGGGAATTCGGATCCAAGTTTTTGTGTAGTTTTGATGAAATAATGGTACGAAACCATTGTAAACGATGTGTATATGATCTGTTTTGAATATGACATGATTTGGATGGTTAAAACTCAAATTTTGAGTGAGTTTGGATCAAAAACGTCAAGAACACAGCTGCTGATCCGTTTCAGACGAATGGGCTTAGTCGCATGCCTCAGTCGTACGAATGAGAGTCTAGTCGTGCGACTGAGTGCGAATGGAGGTTCAGTCATACGATTGGGAACCCAGTCGCCTGGTTAGAAGGCCGAATGAAGACGAGTGAACACTGGGTACGAATGAGAACTCAGTCGTGCGAATGAGTGGCTAGTCGTACGGCTGAAGGTTCAGTCGCATGGTTCATCCGCATAGGTCCAATCATGTGGGTGCTCATTCGCATAAGTGTTCAATCGCATGAGGGCCCTGTTTGAGAATAAGTTTACTGAATCAAGGTTTATTGCTTTAGATATACCTTTATTAGAGGAAGGACTAGTTACCTTGTGTACGTGGATTATGTAGACTGTGGTGAGGAAATTGATAAGGTAAGTTCTAAGCCCTTTTCAAATGTTTGGTTTTAACATTCAGGCTAGCACACATACAATGATAAATGAATTGAATGTTTTAGCACCTGAAATGTGATAGTAATGTTTATAAGTTTCTAACAGTTGGTAAAGCTGTTAAGGGAAAAATAGGGGTAATGAATGATTATCTGAACATTGTTAATCATTACATGATGGTAATGATTACAATGGGTCAGAAAGAGTGTAACGAATGGTTATCTGAGCATTGTTAATCATTACGTGACGGTGATGATTCCAATGGGTCAGAAAGGGATAAAGAATGGGCATTTAAACATTGCGAATCATTACATGATGGTGATGATTCCAATGGGTCAGATGGGGGTGTAATGATTAATGAAAATGTGTTAAAACTGATGCTAAAAGAAAGAAATGTGTGGTGTGTAAATGAATGTGATAATCTTGGCAATAGGTAAAAGAGAATTTTTTGAAATGGTAATGTGATGTAAATCTCAACAGGCCAGCTAGGGTAAGATGCCTGGGTGTATAAACTGTACAGTTTGGTAGGAGTGATGACGATCACTTAGCATTGTGAACATCTTATGGTGACGACCCTAGATGATTAATTGGCATCCTACTGGATGAGAGATAGTAACATTAGTTTTTGGATGTGGGAAACTGATAGTTACTGGGTATGGGAAACTTTAGTTGCTGGATGTAGGCAACTGACAATTTCTGACAGTTTCTGGATGTGGGAAATTGAAAAGTTGCTGGATATGGGCAACTGACGTCTGGTGGGACAAGTCCGGTGGGACAAAATAATGATAAAAGTTGATTTTATAATATTGCCAATATAAATATGACTTTTGTGTGTGTAAAGGTGCTGTAAATGTTTCAATGAAAATTTAGAACTCACCAGTTTATCTGATGTTTTGAGTATGTTGTGTGTGCTAGGTAAGGAGGGATCCCCTAATAATAGAGGAAAGCAAGTATGAGCTGAACGAGGATGCTATCCCGGAGTAGCTGCTGGCATAGGAAATAGGACCTGTTAATAATGTAAATAGGGCAATGTATAATTAAATACAAATATATGTAAAATGTTTTAACAGTTGGGTTAATATATAATGTGGTTTAAGTCTTCCGATGTAAGTAGAACGCTTTGATTTGTGTTTTAAAGTATTAATCCAACTGTGTGACGTGCCTCCGGTGCCCTGTCGGGTTTAGGGCGTCACAGGTTGGTATCAGAGCATAGAACAATGGATCCATTCATTCAACAAGATCCGTTCGGATCAGACCAGGATGAATGGGATTGGTTTGACCTCTCGCTCGGAATTAACCCGCCGCCGACAGATGTCCCATGCCACGTTTTGTGTAATAACTAGACTTTAACTAGAAAATAGATATGCCAGCAGGGATAGCTAGATAGAATAGTTTATTAAAACAAGAGAAGGTGATGGGACTATCATGAGAAGGAATAACGAGAATAGTAAAAGTAAAGTAAACAATTAATAGTACTTGGCCAACATTATTAATAATTTACTTTACTTATAGTATTCTGGTTATATACTTACATGCGAATACCAAATAATCCTGATCTCGTTTTAATAGGTTATGGCTGATAAGGAGAGTGAAAGAATGCAAGGTGGAACCTCGGAAAGAAATGTTGATGAGAGCATAGAGGTGCTTAGTATGACGAGACAACAATTCCGTGATGCAATTGCTGAGGAGGTTCGTAATGCCTTGAATGTAGCTAAACAATTTGATTTCTTGTCAGTTGAGCATTTGGATATTATGTAATGGATTTGTACTTTTGGTGTTGGGCTAGACTGTTATAGCCCAGATTTGATATTAAATGTAATGTCATATGATTTATCTCCTTACGTGCTCTTATAATGATTAGTTTCCACTACCATGTTTGTTATCAGTTTGTGACGTCTTACCCTCCTTGGGCCTGGGGTGTGACAGATTGGTATCAAAGCCAAAGGTTGTAGAGAAGTCAAGAGTACCTTAGTAGACCCTAGGCTACAACCCTGATACCTTAGGACTGTCCTTGCTTTGGTCTGTGTTGGAGTAAGCGAGTTGGATAAATTGATGATTACACTTCATTAACTTAATCATAAATTTATCGGATGCGTAAATCCCAGCACGAAAACCTAAGTGTGCTTCTTTTGGGGTACATAATTTGAGAAATTTTCTTAATACGGTCAAAAAATGTTTTTAAAACTTTCATGCCCGTTATTGCTTGATGATACTGCTGGTTATTAATACTACTTCCATCACTACTACTATTAGTAATATTATTATTATCGTCATGAGCTATGAGAAACTAAATTACTCATGATAATTTTTACAGGAGAACAAGACTATGGCCAATAAGGGAAAATCGCCTGCACACCCGACCGACGAGACTGCTCCAGTTGGGAACCTCAGGAGACCAATGCCTCAGACAGAGTATGAGGAGTACCTAAGAAGGTGTGGACATCCGGGATGGATATCCATGACCTCTGATAACACCGAACAATCGGAAGACTCTTCATTGATATCACCAGTCAGGAGTCAAACGCGCTCCAATTCGCCGCATGCCACCGCACCTACTCATTCACCTATTCCACCTATCGGGGATAGGGGTGCGCATGTTATCACTCGCCATCGCAAGAATGCTAGGCCAGGACCTTCAGTTTCCTTTATGATGCCTCCTCCTCCACCTCCTCCTATAAGGACCCCAACACCAGCACCTCCTATGATCAACCCGCCCAGATGCCACCCGTACGACGAGCATTGGATGTCGCCTAGGCGTAGCTTGTATCATAGACCGAGTGTTCTTGCTGGAGATGTGTACTCCCAGTCTAGCCATCGAGCTAGTGACTTTGGTCCTTCTGACCCTATGCTGAGTGACATACTGAGGACCATTCAGCGTCACGAGCTGACTCTCCAGCACGCCACACGAACTTCCCAGTCCGCCCAGTTTGGAGTAGGAGCAAAGGAAGAAGAGTTCAGGTTGGTTGGAATGGCTGATGAAAAGATGTCAGTTACTATTTTATTTGGTTGACACTATTTCTATCTATTTAAGAAACTATTGCTTATGATACTAATTTTACAGGGTGACGTGATTTGGATTGCAATATATATCATGTGATGAAAAATTGATTTGTGTTCTATGAATAATTCCACCCATGTTGCTTGAAGATATATATATATATATATATATATATATATATATATATATATATATATATATATATATACATATAGATATACATATATATATACATATAGATATACATATATATATATACATATAGATATACATATATATATATATGTATATATATATATATATGTATATATATATATATATGTATATATATATATATGTACGTATAGATATACATATAGATATACATATATATATATGTATATATATATGTATATATATATATATATATATATATATACATATACATATATATACATATATATACATATATATATATATACACATATATATATATATGTATATCTATATATATATGTATATGTATATATATCTTTACTATATTAATAAGGATATGAGAAGGACAAAATTGTCTTTTTACTCAAATCTCTTAAATTTAAGAGTTTTACAACCTTTGTAGCATTGTGTACAACTTTAAAGCACACCCAAGAGAGAGGGAAAATTCAAAATTCAAAAGCGTTACAGGATCGCAACAGCCTAAAACCCTTACCTGGCAGCCCGAGTTCTTGTCCAAAACCACCGTCATCCATCTCCTACAACCCTCTCCGGCAACCACCATTGCAGGATCGCAACAGTCACACCCCTAGCGGCATAACAATGCAGGACTTGCTCGGCGATGGTGGCCAGCTACACTTAGAAGACGACGACACGACTTGCTCGGCGATAGTGACGCTCTATTTATCCAGTGGCTAGGGTTTTGCCGTTGATTCGAAGTAAGTCTCTGGGTTCATATGTTTACCTCCAATATTGATTCTTGTTTGCTTTGATTGTTTGCTTATGTGGTTGAATTGTTGAAGATGATGAATTTGTATGCGGTTCCCCTTAGTTTTAGGGTTCATGGATTTCATCCCTTTTGTTTGATAAATCATGAATATTTGAGATAACTGAAATCTTGAAATCAACGACAATACACACTTTTTATCTTCCACAAGCATCATGGGTACGCTAATTTCACTTACACACTTTATGTTTTTTATTTTGATTGATAGTGATCTAACTTACTGTATTGTTTCGATTAATTTGTTTGTGTATTTCAGGCAAGATCAAGATTGGAATCGACTGTACTAGATCTAACACGCTTTATGTTAAGTAAATTTCTACTGTTGTTGTTTTGGCATGATTCGGTGTGGTTTAATTTCAACTGACTTGTAGGGTTTAGGAGAATCGGTCGATTGGTGGCTAGAGTTGCTTTGCGGAGAGATGATGTTGAACTTGTTACTGTTAACGATCCGTTCATCTCTGTGGAGTACATGGTTTGTAGTTTTGGTTATTTGATTGTGTTGATAGTTGATTGTAGTTTGGGGGTTTTGATTTTTGGATGTGGGCTATTGAATGTTGATCGGTGTGTGATTGGTTTGAATTTGAGTTAGCAGGTGGTGGATCCGTGTGTTTATGGTGCTTTTTGAGTTTGAATTTGACTTTGATTTGTGAAATTTTGTGCAGACTTACATGTTTAAGTATGATAGTGTTCATGGTGCGTGGAAGCACCATGAGCTCAAAGTTAAGGATGACAAAACCCTTCTTTTCGGTAAGAAACACGTGACTGTTTTCCGTTCTAGGTGATCCCTTCACATGTCCAATTTTAGTAGAGTTGATGTTACAGTGTGTTTTTAGTGCAGTCTGTGAGCTATTTGATGAATACTTATGTTTTGAGATCATTGTAGGAACCCTGAAGAGATCCCATGGGCCCAAACTGGAGCCGAGTATGTTTTGGAGTCAACCGGAGTTTTTACCGACAAGGACAAAGCCGCGACTCATCTGAAGGTATCTGATATACATACATACTCATGTGTATTGCATTTTGTGATATGTATAATGAAATCAATGTTTGGATGCTTGCTTAAACTGATTAAACTGTTTGTAATGTTTGAGTAATTCTGATCAGAATAAAGTATGTTCAGAGACATTTTAGTAACTGCTTATGATTATATGACTTATATTGATATTTGAAGTCATTATTTTCAATAAGGACATGCTTTAGTGCTGGTGATTTATCATATATATACTGAAAAGTGCTCCCTCAATTGAATGGGAAGTTCACTGGAATGGCATTCCGAGTCCCAACTGTTGATGTGCCTGTCTTCGATCTGACCGTGAGGCTAGAAAAGGCTCCCACCTATGATGAAATCAAAGCTACTATCAAGTAAATCACGACTAATATATGCATGATTTCTGTTTGTTTTTATGTATCTTATATAATTCTGATAAAATTTTTTCTGGGTGGGATTACAGGGAAGAATCTGAAGGAAAATTGAAGGGGATCCTGGGTTACACTGATGAGGATCTGGTTTCCACAGACTTTGTGGGAGATGGCAGGTAAGTGGATCATTTATATCTTCGTTTCTTTCTTTTTTTATGTCTTTTGTGCGAAGTTGAATAAGTTGTTTTGATCCTACCTGTGTCCCCTGTGTTTAGGGTTTTGATTAAATAAATGCAGGTGAAATGTTTTTTCTTTATTTTCTTTTTTTTGTCTGGATGTTATGTTGTTTTTTTTGGAGTGAATTGAGGGCTAGACTGTGAACTCAATCTCCTATGTTTTATGAATTTTTATGTACTACATTTTGAGATGGCTTTAGGCCTTCTTGATGAATACTTATGTTTTGAGATCATTGTAGGAACCCTGAAGAGATCCCATGGGCCCAAACTGGAGCGGAGTACGTTGTGGAGTCAACCGGAGTTTTACCGACAAGGACAAAGCCGCGGCTCATCTGAAGGTATCTGATATACATACATACTCATGTATATTGTAATTTTTGATATCTAGATAAGTATATTGAAATAAATGTTTGGAGGCTTGCTTAAACTGATTAAACTGTTTGTAATGTTTGGTAATTGTGATCAGAATAAATTATGTTCAGAGACTTGGTTACTGATTATGATTCTATGACTGATTTTGATTTTTGAAGTCATTTTCAATAAGGACATGCTTTAGTGCTGGTGATTTATCATATATATATTGAGAAGCGTCCAATTTATCATAACGTAACATTTAACAGAAGACCAAGTTGGATGACGAGATCAAATCTTGGCTCGCATTTGCTGCTCAACAGGTGGTGGAAGTTAGTGCTTTGGCCAAGGCTTTGGTAGGTGAATGATGAGCTTAATTTTTTGTGCAACAGATATGCTTCTATCAGGGCGATAGAGACTAAATCTCCGGTGGTTAGTTTGGCTTATCCTCTGTATGTTCTGCTAGAATTGTGAGTTGATTTAAATTTTGAAATGGATTGATGTTGAAATATGTATATTATGCAGCAAGAAGTAATGTGTTGTGTCAATGTTTCAATTTTGGAGCTCAATAATTTGCTTTAAAACACGTGTGATGCACATCAGCTTGCTATAATTGTGTGTTGATTGAAAATTTGAAGTGGGTCGATATTGGAATCTGAATATTATGCAGCTACAAGAAATGTGTTGTGTTTATGTTTTAATTGTTGAGCAATATGTTGTTCTTGATAGTTGGATTGATGTGTTGTGTTTGATGAATGTTTCTAGAGTTCAATTGATGTTATGGGTAAGTTTGTAATGTGAAAACTATGATCTGTGAACTGATTGGTTATACTCGATAGTGTTTGTATACAATATTGTGTGTCAGTTTCACTTGTTTTCTGCTTTGGTTGAAGTATTCAGATTTGAATTAGGTGAATACCTGATAATGTATATTATTATTTATGGGTGTATCTTTGTTAGCCATAAAGATTGTTCTTGTATGATAATTTTGTAGGTTTTCGATTAGCATGTTATTTGGGTTCAATTGAGTAAGATTGGTGCATATATTGATGTTGTGATTGTGTTATTATAGAGTCCCAAAGAGGTTGAGTTCTTCACTGAATATGGTGAATCAAATCGATACAAAATCTTGGAGATCATGGGGAAGGGAAGTTATGGAGTTGTTTGTTCAGCTGTTGATACACACACCGGGGAAAAGGTTGTGATCAAGAAAATAACAGACATTTTTAAACACGCGTCTGATGCTATTCGTATCTTACAGGAAATCAAGCTGTTAAGGCTTCTAAGGCATCCGGATATTGTTGAAATTAAACGGATCATGTTGCCACCGTCTAGACGCGCCTTTAAAGATATTATCTAGTATTTGAACTCATGGTGTCTGATCTGTATCAAGTCATAATGGCCAACGATGACTTGACACATGAACAAGACCGTTTTTTCCTCTATCAAATGCTACGAGCTATGTAATTGTTATATGTTTCTTTTGCCTTTGGTTGTCATCTCCCACTATATTTATCATTTATGTCTTTATCGTGTCGTTGCATTGGAAGGGTTTCTTACTAGATAATTAGTTTTATTATTACGTAATGAAATAGATTGTTGTTGCCGCGCATATATATATATATATATATATATATATATATATATATATATATATATATATATATATATATATATATATATATATATATATATATATATATATATATATATATATATATATATATATATATATATATATATATATATATATATATATATATATATATATATATTTGTGTCCTGTTGTGTGTATTATATTCTCATGTAATTGGTTAGTGTAACTAATAAGGGTAATTTCTATGTAATAGGATACTTGAAACCTGTAGGATTCTATGTGCCCAAGACACATAAAATATTGATGTGGTTAGTACGTTATGATCCAAGTCGGGTTATACCCAATAACAAGCTTAGCAAACACCAATTAATATTTAATTGATGATATGATCATGCAATTAAATATTTACACCAATTAATATTTAATTGCTGATATGATCATGCAATTAAATATTAAAACCAATTTAGAAAATGGGTTTTCTAAACAAGTTGCATATGAGATGGAACAATTTATTAGGATATCTTGTTCAATGAGTTATTTGTAATGTTATTTAAATAAGTTAGATAACATTACAAATTAATAATGGGAGTAATTAGATTATACAATTAAATGGCTTAGTTGTATATGTATCTAGTTAAAAGACTTGTTAACATTTTATGTGTTATAATTTTAAAGGGGGAAAGCTCTTATAATTCAAAATGTTGGCCGCCCCTTTGCTTGTTCCCTATTGGACCTTCATGTCCTTGGAACACACAAGTCTTTTAATAATCCATGACTCCACATTCTCAAAAACACACACATGCAACTAGACCAAAAAAACTCTCTCCATCTCTCTCTTAACCCACGGTTTTGGACAGCAGGTTTTGGAGTTTTTTTTTGTTTTGATCTTGGTGTATCTCTACCTAGCAAGAGTGGTGTTTGTACAAGGCTTGGGGTATAAACACTTGAGGGTTCCTTTCTTGGAACCTTGGGGCCGATTCCATCTTCTAACATCATCAAAGTTGCTGCTCAAACTCACGGTTTTGGAAGCTTCATTTGGCAGCTTTCCTTTTGGAGTTTTGATGTCCAAGTCCAAGGAACTTTGATGCATGCTTGGAGGTTTATGGAGTGAACACTTGGAGACTTCAAAGCTTGAAGTTTTGGGCATATTCTTCAGCTTTCTTTGGCTGAATTTCAGCCTCTAATCTACTCTTTCTGTCGACTTCAAAAGCTTGGAGAAAGGTAGTTATGGCAGCCCCTTGTGGCTGTCATATTATTTGTTTGTTGTGTTACATAGCTTGTTCATTCACATAATAAGATCCTTTGATTATGGGTTTGCTTTCTTACATAAATATGTCACTTAAGAACACGAATTTTCAGCTTATAAACAAGTTTATAAAGCTTTATATCCGCTGCGTTTTCTGATAGTTTAAATGGTTAAACATGGATTTTGTGTTCTAGCAAACCCAACAAAACCAACATGTATGAGATGCTAAATGAGTTTATCTATGATGCAACAAGAATGCCGCCTAGACTAGGAGCTCGTATAGGAAGAAGAGGAGCTGCTAAAGGTCGACATGAAGAAGCTAGATAGACCGGGAACGAACCACCTACTCGACCAGGAACCCCACATGGAGAGAATGTTAACCCTGAGGATGAAGAGTGTATTGCTAGCCTAGTGGCACAACAAATTGCTAAGGCCATTCCAACAATCATCGCCCAGATCAATGTGATCAGGGAAATGCAACAGGAAATGATGGACCCGGGGATGATGAAGCCAACAATGATGACACTGAGGAGATAAGAAATGGGTGTTCCTGAGGCTTGCAAACCAAAAGACTTCTATGGCACTAAGGGTGCAATTGACACTTATAGGTGGCTAAATGAGATTGAGGCCGTATTAGACATTAGTTAGTGCAAACTTGAGCACATGGTAAGGTTTGCTTTGCAATCACTCAAGGGCCAGCACTGAAATGGTGGAAAACCATATTCAGCCTCGAGGAAGGAACACAGTAGGTCGAATGAATTAGACCGAATTCATAGATTTGATAATGAACAAGTACTGTCCAATTAACCAACTTTAGAAGCTAGAGTCCAAATTTCTGAGCTTAGAGATGAAAGGCCCAAACTATATGGAGTACATCAACCGTTTCCTAGCTTTGCCCCGACTAGTGCCACACCTGGTTGTTAGGACCTTTTTCGTACGGAGTACTAACTGATTCAACGTGAAACCAGATCAAATAGCGTGGAATTCTATTTGATTGGCGATCCAATCTGTGAGAATGACAACCTGATTGATCTAACAATTAAACAAACGTTAAGAACGAGTTGGAATCGATCAGGAACAAACTTTTAAGTTGGATGGACGAACTAGAACACTCTGGACGGCTAGGGTATGATAATATTCAAAGTCCTCTTTTTTTCACGAATTATGTGATATTTATATGTTTTAAGTATTCAGTCGTACGACTGAGCCATTAGCATGGTTCAGTCGTGCGACTAACTCATGCGTTTGATTCATATGCACGACTGAAGGTTCAGTCGTGCGACTGAGTCAGTCTTATGTCTTAGTCATACGATTGATCCAGTCACCTAGTTCAGTCGTGCGAATGGTCCATATGTATGGTCCATTCGTATGTCTGGTCTATGAGTATGGTCATTAGCATGAATACCATAAGACTAAGTCGAACATATTTTTGAATCATTATTGACTCAAAACTATGTACAACAACTTCAAACCTATATATGGTGTTCATTCTTATGTGTAATAGTAAATACTATAAGAATATGATATCATCAAAGATAAATAAACATCCAAAAAACATATCACTTCATTAAGTTCTTGCATTACATAAGTGTAAGAAATGAAAGAAATAGACATTTAAGTACATAAACTAGGGGCATCGTGTATCAACAAGCTCCCCCTTGGACCTAGTTTACCCTATTGTCTAACACTCTTCACATGTTCTTGAAACTTCTTATACATCTCCTCTTTAGTGACTCCAGCATGTATCTCAAATGCAAATCAGAGTCGTATGACATGTTAGAACTGGAGAGCTTGTACAATGTCTTGAGTATCATAGAACAGTGGTCACTTGTATGATGTTTAAACATTGTCTGCTGACAAGTTGGTAAGCCACATTGGGTCAAATACCCTGATAGTGTCAATCTTTCCATCTCTGTTCAAAACTATAACAGCGTCTCCTGTCCTCCAATCATAATACCACTACTTGAAGTGAGGTGTGAAATCCTATGGCATCTCACTTAAAGGAATCTTTGACATTTTCTTTGGAGGTCTTCACTTCAACACCACCTTCCTTCTTCCCGAGATCGAGTCAACCTCAGTCTTATGAAGAAACCACCTTGGTTGTTGAGGTTTGAAGTTGTCCCATCTAGTATGGTATTCCTTCTTTAATGCCATCTCAAACCATCCCAACATTTTCCTTGGGTTGGCATATAGCGGATCTAGGCATGCTAGTCTGTTTGACTGAAATCCCCGAAGAGTCTTTAGATCATGTGGATATCTGAATTACTCGATCCCTTTCTCTCTTTTCATGGCATATACATCTAAGTCCTCAAAGTAAGCCCAACTGATAATCTTGCCTGACACTTTCTGATGTCTCTTCACTTTGTACAGCTTGGTGTAGGCATTTTGCTTTGGAGTTTCTCTCTGAGCTTTCATCTCTGCTAAACATGCAGCCCATTCAGCTTTCTTTAGTTCTACATCAGCATCTGCAGCTGACTTTACCTTCTGCCTCTTCTTTCTCAGTCGCTTTCTTATCTAACTTGTCGAACATATCACTGACAAATGTCTCACCCAAGTCAGGGATAACATTGCCATCAAAGTTAGTGTGCTGAGGATGGATCTGACATGACATCCTCTATCTCTATGTAATCAACTCCTTGTAACTCCTCATCACTAACAACATCTACTTCAGGAGCATCTTTAACTATCTCATCTGGGTTGAGTCTGAACATCTCTGCGAGCTGTTCATCAGATAGATCATGTATAATCTCCCCTTCTTCTGGAGTATAACTCACAGACCGTCTAACAATCCCTTGCAAATCAAGAATCATTGTAAGTTGAGTCTTGATTTGTTGAATGGGAGCGACATCGTACTCATCAGCCTATTGAGTTTCATCTGTTTGATTAAACAATCAACAAATCACACATTATCAAGACATTAGACATAAAATATCATTATTTATATTAATGTAATACAAAGTTCAATTACAAAAAGTTTTAAAGTACATAAACTATCTTAATCATTACTTATCTCTTGAACTAAGGCTCATCAGCTTAAGGAGCTGAGGACGAGGTTCATTGATCTTGATTCTTCTTAGTGCGCCTCTCCCTCGCTGATTGAGTTGAGCCTGATGCGTTAGCATCACCTTCAGGTTCATCCTCCTCATCATCGTCCTTATTTTTCTCCTCTCCACTATCACCAGCTTCCTCCTTATCAACTTCATCCTCAGATTCATCATCATTGGAATCGTCATCATTATCTCCATCATCATTACCATCTCCCTTTATCTTTAGAGGCTCATTCTTCTATCCCTTCAGCCTTAACATTATCTTCTTGTTCTTATTTTCCAACCCCTCAATCCTCTTGGCGGATGCCAGCACTAGCTCATTTTGAGCTTGCAAGGCCTTGTGAGCTCGAACTAAAGCTCTCTCATGAGCTTAGTTCTTCTCAGTGAGCTTGACAATTTGCTTGCCCTATGCAGCATTGACCGCCATCAGCTGGTTCATTTGGTTGGCCCTATGATCATCCGTTGCCAACAGCTTGAGCACTAGCCTGTTAAGGATTGCCAGCTGTTCCTCTAACCCAACAGTGGGTAGAGTAGTGCCCTGTGGAGGTAGGAATTTGATGGATGTTCCGGCTTGGGGAATGGTTGGGGTAGTTATGGATGTGGTGTAAATGGGTGTAGGAATGGGAATGGATTGTGGAGGGGAGGTTTTGGGTATAGAGGGTGAGGAAGATGTGGGTGTGGTGGTGGGTATGTCAGTGGTGGTGGTTGTGGTGGTGGTAGCTGTAGTGGTGGTAGCTGTGGTGGTGGTAGTGGCTGTGGTGGTGGAAGAGCTCAACAGGATGATCTTTTGTCTTTTCCCCTTATTTCCATGGGGTTGGGCCATTCTCTTCCTCCTAGACCCCTTAGCAATAGGGGCTCCCCTGGACTGATAGGCTGGTCGGGTGTATAAGATGGATCACTCTCTTTGTTGGGTCATTATAAGGCTGGTGCAACCAAAACCACTTCACATAGTCAATTTTGATGCTACATACAAAGGCTTCCGAAGCAAAGTATGAGATCTTCCGAAGTCTGAAGTCAACAGCTGAAGTCAACAGCTGAAGAACACTTCCGAAGACAAAGTCTGAAGACTTCCGAAGACAAAGTCTGAAGACTTCTGAAGAAAAAGTCTGAAGACTTCCAAAGACAAATTCTCAAGACTTCCGAAGACAAAGTCTGAAGACTTCCAAAGACAAATTCTGAAGACTTCCGAAGACAAAGTCTGAAGACTTCCGAAGACAAAGTCTGAAGACTTCCAAAGACAAAGTCTGAAGACTTACGAAGACAAAGTCTGAAGAAAGAAATGAAGACCAAGTCTCCTTCCGAAGACAAAGAAGACTGCAAGCCTCGGAAGAAGCAGTATTCCGAAGTATAAGTGGCTTCGAAAAAAATTATTCTTCCAAAAAAATTTATCCTTCGGAAGACATTGCTATGCCCAGTAGACATAAGTATGGTCTTTGACAGTCCGCTGCAGACCTCTGATACAGCATGGCTTCTTCCTTAAAGAGTTGTTGACCATACTTTATTCTACTGTATACCTTTTTATGATAGTACATGTTACCTACTTTAGTTGGTGACAAAGGGTAAGTCAGGGACATGTCCTGACTACCAAATCTCAGGGAAAATGTCTGAGATACCTCACCTATAGTCTTGTAGTATAGATGTTTGGTTAGAGGTTTCCAACTGGTATCAAAGTATATCCGACTGTAGGTAGTATTATATATATCTTCTCTTTGTAACTCATTAGGTAGAGAGATTGAGCCTAAGAGTCTTGTAACCCTTTGAGTTGAGAAGCAATATATAAAAGTACCTTGAAAATTTACATCCTGTATTTATTTACTGCTTGTTACTTGTTATATTGTGATCAACTCTTCATAGACTCTTTCTGAGTGGCGTTCAAGGTGAGTTTGAGAGAAAACCACTTGTTGAGTGACCAACATACGATCCTGCAATTGGTATCAGAGCTTCAGGCTCTTGATTATGAGATCTTACCATCCAAATCAACTTGTTTTTCACTCCTCTCTACAAACCACTCACTCAAATGGCCGCTCTCACTAAGGCTGATATGGAGACCGGTACCATGACCAACTCCCCACTGATCACCCCTGAAGACTTTGACACATGGTGCACTAGAATGGAAGGCTTCATCAAGTGTCAAGACTCAAGGATGTGGGACTCCATTGTCAATGGTCCTTTCATACCAAGCACTACTTCTACTACTGGTAATCGCATCATTCCAAAAGATGTTTATGATTACTCAGAATAAGATAGGAAGAGAATAGAGCTAGATCAAAGGGCTATGACTTCTCTTCAAACTGCTCTCCCAAACTCCATCTACAGAGGCTTCAAGAAGTGCAAGACAGCCAAAGATTTATGGGATGCATTGAAGCTTATGTATGAAGGATCCAAGGAAACCAAAGAGAACAAGAATGATCTCTTGAAGCAGTAGTTTGAGAACTTCACTTTCAAGGCTGGTGAGACCTTGACTCAACAATACTTCAGGAATGTTGAGATAGTGGATACTCTGGTGGATATTGGAGTACCTATTGAGAATAGAGACATAGTTAGGAAGTTCATGTCTTCCCTTCCTAAACTATGGACACACTATTGTGTTGTAATCAAGGGAACTTCAGACCTTAAGAATCTTTCTCTCACAGAGTTGTATGGTATCCTAAGTGCATTCCAGATGGAGATGAACATGCAGAACTCCTCTAGTCACTCCAATAACCAACTGAGTTCAGCCTCATATGGTTGAAAGGGAAATCACAGAACCACAACATCAGTTGTTGTGCTATCCCGACAACTCACATAGTGGACCCTACATTACTCTACCTGAGACTCCAAAGTCTCAAAAGGCTCAACACAACTCCTTTCAGGATAGTTATGCCTTTGTCTCTCGAAGTGGACACTCTAGTGATTTTCAATACTGCTTTGATGATCTTGAGTGCTTCAGTCCAGATGATGTAGAGTATGTGGACATTCTCCAACAGATGGTCTTTTAACTTACAGGGCGAAGAAGTTCTTCAAGAGAACTAGAAGGCAATTCCCTCAAAACCCTGTCAACAGCAAGTTTGGGTTTGACAAGACCAAAGCAAAGTGCTACAACAGCAACCAACTTGGTCACTTTGCTAGGGAATGCAAGGCTCCCAAGAACAACCCAGGAACCCCACAGGCCTCCACACATCCCTCAGTTTCAAAGCATGAAGAGAAGTCAACTGAAACAGCTACAATAGCTCAAGAAGTTGACTGGAGCTTCATGGTACAGGATGTGACTCCCGCTCAAGCACTCATGGCCGGAACAGATGATGATCAGGTATATAAACATCTTTGTACTGCTGCCTGTATTGCTAAAGTTAAACTCTATAAGGATTACAATATGGAAATCAGATCTGATGTTGAGTCTTTAAATATCTTAAAATTTGATTTTAAAAGAGCTGAATCTAACTATCAAAAGAAATTGAGGAGTTAGAGAAAACTATGTCTCTTTTAAAACATGAAAAGACCAACTACAAGACTCAAATTAAAGATCTGATATCCAAACTATCTGAAGTTCAAGCCCAGTTGGTCACTGCTGAGGCTCAGGCCAGGAAGCAAGCTATTGCTGAGCAAAACTTCCAAGCTATTCTTGCATCATCCTCTCATTCCAAAATGTTTTATCAAACAAAGAAGGGTTGGGAACCAATGAAATAGCTCCACCACACTCTTATGAGTCTATTAGACTACCTAGATGTGGTACTGAAGAGCAAGAGGTTCCAACTGCTGACCCTTCTCCATTGGAATTAAATGATGAGGCAAAAATAGTGGCTACCACAGGGGAGAAACAGGAAGATACACTCATCTCCACCTGTGAAGACCAAATCTTAACCACCAAGGCAAGAAGAAGCAGAGCTAAAGCTGCAAGAAGGACTGCCAAGAAGGTTGCAGAGTCCAAGCTGAAGATTGACCCAAAGCAAAAAGGTGTCTTCATCTCTACCGGATTCCAAGTGGTAGGTGCTTCTGATTCAGGAAAGGAGTGTAATACCAGCACTCCTGTCCTACCAAAGGATTAGAAGTTGAAAGGGAAAGTTGCTGATGAAGAGAAGAAATCCAAGAAACAGCAACCTGCAAATTCCCAAAAGACTAACATTGCATGCATAATGTGTGGTCTGCACAACCACATGGCTAAAGATTGTTATTACAATCCAGCAAGCACTCATTATGCAAATAATGTTAGAAAAGAAGGAGTCATGGAAGGTTTCTCATTTGGACTATTTCAAACGGTCCAAATGATGAAAAAGGGAAAATTGGTCTCGGAAGCCAAGTTGCTTTCGGAAGAAAGTACTTCTTCCGAAGGGAAAATGGCTTCAGAAGCCAAAGCTTCTAAGGTTCGGAAGAACAAGAAAGCTCCCTTGAAACCATCCCAGAGGAAGACTGCTTCGGAAGAAAAGGTGGTGAAGGCTTCTTCCGAAAAGAAAGAAGCTTCGGAAGAAGACCATGCTGCAAAAGCTTCAACAAGCTCATCCTCAAAGATCAACCAAGGGATGGATTGGAAGATAAAGAAAGATGTTGCAGCCCAAACCCATTCTTCAATGACCTCTATTGAACCCCAATGCATATCTTTTGGTTCAATTATGTCATTATCTTTGGAAGAGCCCAAGACCAGCAAGGCTTGGGCTTCCAAACAAAACTAACCATCTCATCTTATGTGCAGGGACATCCATTTGACAAGAACAACAATGTCTGGATTGTAGATAGTGGATGCTCCAGGCACATGATAGGGAACAGATCTCTCCTTCAACAATTCCAGAACTTTGATGGAGGGCCTGTCCAAGTTAGAGGTGAGACTGGAGGATATATTTCAGGCAGAGGAAATATATCCAATGGCAGAATAAACATTGACAAAGTTCACTTTGTGAAACAGCTTGAACACAATCTGTTAAGTGTTTCTCATTTCTGTGATCAAAAGCATCAAATGCTTTTCACAGAACATGAGTGCATTATCCTCAAACCAGGGATGACAATTCCTCCAGAATTGGTGCTTCTTAGATCTCCCAGGAAAGGGGATATGTACAAGCTAGATACGAACAACGCTTCTCCTGTGGGTGAAGTATCATGCTTTCTTTCCAAAGCTGATAGTGATAAGTCAACACTATGGCATAAACGTATGTGTCATGTAAATTTTAAGACAATGAATAAATTGGCTAAAAATAACTTGGTACATGGTTTGCCTAAAAAGGAATTTTTCTGCAAAGATAACTGTGTTGCTTGCCTGAAAGGGAAACAACACAGGACATCTCATAAGTCAAAATGTGTTAACTCTATCACTACTCCATTACACTTATTGCACATGGATCTCTTTGGTCCCACAAGTATAATGAGCATTGGAAGGAAATCATACTGCCTTGTGATTGTTGATGATTTTATAAGATTTACATGGGTATTCTTTTTAAGAAGTAAAGATGAAACTGCTGAAACGTTAAAATCTTTTATTCTTAAAATAGAAAATCAAATTGATCACAAGGTTAAGATTATTAGAAGTGATCAAGGGACTGAGTTCAAGAACTTTGTTCTTGACTCATTCTGTGACTCAAAAGGGATTGCCAGACAATATAGTGCTCCCAGAACTCCTCAACAAAATGGTGTTGCTAAGAGGAGGAACAGGACACTTATTGAGGCTGCTCGAACCATGTTAGCTGATTCAAAACTGCCTCTAACATTCTGGGCAGAGGCAGTTAGCACTGCATGCTATGTGCAGAACAGGGTTCTTGTAGTTAAGCCCCATGGAAAAACCCCTTATGAGTTATGGAACAAGAGGCCACCGTTCATTGGCTTTCTAAGGTCCTTCGGCTGCAGGTGTACCATACTTAACACAAAAGACA
Source organism: Flaveria linearis (assembly GCA_024085815.1). NCBI lineage: Eukaryota > Viridiplantae > Streptophyta > Magnoliopsida > Asterales > Asteraceae > Flaveria > Flaveria linearis. The sequence continues at coordinate 33,449,734 of CM044007.1, read as the reverse complement.
ACTTAGCAAAGTTTGCTGAGAAGTCAGATGATGCTATCTTTGTTGGATACTCTTCTAGCTCCAAAGCTTATAGGGTATACAACATTAAGAATCAACAATTTGAGGAGTCATCCAATATAGTTGTAAATGAGCACACTCCTTGTGTTAGGGGGAATAGACCTGATTATATTTTTGACTTAGAATTGTTTCCAAACTATTCTAAACCATCTTGTGAGAATGTTTCAGATGGAATAGGTGCTCAAGGTAATGCTGATGATGATGCTAATCAACTGATTGAGCTACCCAGACCTCTTCCAAATTCTCCAAGAACTGATAGACAACAAGCTTCAACCATTCACAGATCTGATAGTGTAACTATCTCAAGGAATAATGAAGCTTCAACAAGTGAATCACTTGATGAACCTCAAAGCTCTTCAGGTGATCCATTACAACACCAGGTTGAAAGAAGTAGTATTCTGAAGGAACAGGCAAATGTTAATACTACTTCACGGCCAACCATTGATGATGTTTCTCAGTCATTCAATCAGTCCTCATTGAATGACTTTGAAATAGCAGCTGGACAGAGTAACCCAGTTCCTGATCAGAATACGCCTAACCTGGACCTATCTCTGCAATTGGAAGTGATTCCTCGTCTTAGGATTCACAACACTCATCCAGCTGAAAACATCATAGGGAATGTCTCTGAAGGTGTGAGAACAAGAGGGCAAACTCATCATAGGAATGTCTGCTTGTACTCATGCTTCTTATCTTAGATGGAACCCAAGAAGGTGGAAGATGCCTTGAAAGATAGTAGTTGGGTTGAATCGATGCAGGAGGAGCTACTTCAATTCAAAAGACAAAAGGTCTGGAATCTATGCCCACTACCTTCTGGTCAAGTACCTATAGGCACTAAATGGGTATTCAGAAATAAGAAAGATGACAGAGGCTTGATTATCAAGAACAAGGCAAGATTAGTAGTTCAAGGATACACCCAAGAGGAAGGAATCGATTATACTGATGTCTTTGCACCAGTTGCAAGACTTGAGGCAGTTAGGATCTTCCTTGCTTATGCTGCATCCAAGAACTTCACTGTCTACCAACTTGATGTCAAGTGTGCTTTTCTATATGGGGATATAGATAGGGAAATCTATGTATGTTAACCTCCAGGATTTGAAGACCCACAGCACCCCTAATATGTGTGCAAACTGGATAAAGCTCTATATGGGCTGCACCAAGCACCTAGGATGTGGTATGAGACCTTGTCTCAGTTTCTCCTGAAGAATGGCTACACCAGAGGTACCATTGATAAGACTCTCTTCATCGGGAAGATTGGAGAGGACATTTTGCTTGTTCTAGTCTATATTGATGACATCATATTTGGTTCTTCAAATGACCAAATGTGTAAGGACTTTGAGAGCATTATGAAGCAGAAATTTGAGATGAGTTCCATGGGAAAAATGGACTTTTTCCTTGGAATTCAGTGAAACAGATGAAGGAATGGTTCTTCATAAATCAATCTAAGTATGTCTCAGACATCTTAGATAGATTTGAAATGAAGGACTGTAAACCAGCCAAGACACCCATACCCAGAAACCATAATCTTTGCCCTGACCTTGAGGGGGAGGATACTGATCAACATCAGTATAGAGCAATTATTGGTTCTCTGATGTATCTCACTGCTAGTAGACCTGATATCATGTTTGCCACATGCATTTGTGCAAGATATCAGGCTGCTCCCAAGGTGTCTCATTTGGCTGCTGTTAAGAGAATCCTCCGATACCTCAAAGGAGCACCTAAACTAGGTCTCTGGTATCCAAGAAACAGTGATTTCAATCTCTATGGATACTCTGACAGTGATTATGGTGGCTGCAACATTGACAAGAAATCAACATCAGGAGGATGTCAATTTCTTGATGGAAGGATTATCTCATGGCAATGCAAGAAACAATCATGTGTCTCTATATCAACTGCTGAAGCTGAATACATTGCTGCTGCTAGCTGCTGTGCTCAACTGCTATGGATTCAAAATCAGATGTTGGACTATGGATTCAACTTCATGATAACTCCTATCCATATTGACAACAACAGTGCTATCTCCATTACTGAAAATCCAGTGAAGCACTCTAAGACAAAGCACATTGATATCAGGTATCATTTCATTAGAGATATTTATGAGAAAAATCAGATAAAGTTAATCAAAGTTGACTCAAATGAACAATATGCTGATTTGTTCATAAAATTTTTTGATGAACAAAGATTTAAGTATCTCATATCAGCTATTGGGATGATAAACATTGATTAACTACCTCTATTGAAAACTTTTTAATGTGTAATGTCTTTTGTCAATACAATTTAAGCCCTGTTACAAAGGATCTTTTTATATTCCAAGTGTAAATTCCTTCCGAAGAGGAATTAACTCTCGGAAGATATTCTTAAATATCTTCCGAAGCCAAATTCCTCAATGGAAATTTTCTTCTCGGAAGAGTTTTTAGTCTCGGAAGAAGCGATTGATTTTGCATCAGATCTACTTCCGAAGCTCATAAAACTCTTCATTTGGAAAGCAATTTTTACCTTCGGAAGCAATGCCTTGCTTCGGAAGAGAAGACTGCCTTCGGAAGATAATTACCTTCGAAAATGTTTTATATTCGGAAATAGAGGTTTTACTGTGTAACGAATATCTTTTGGGCCCCACTCTGTAAAAGGTAAAGATTTTGCTTATGGTGGTCAGATTATTTAAAATTATCCTATTACTGCCTCTGTCACTTCACAGCCGAAAACCACCATTACCCTCAAACAGTTACCCTATTACCGCCTCTACCACAATTCATCTCATTTAAATAATCCAGAATGTTCAAATTCATATTCTTTTACCGATTTACTGCCCTAAACATCTTCTTCACTAAAATCCACCCAAATTCAAGCTTACTTTCTCTACAATGGCGCTAAACCCTCAGCACAACCAGATCGCATTACTTGATTCGTCAAGAGATGCCGACTTCAACCAAATTAACACTTTCTTACTGAATCAACCTACTTCACGGCGCTTACTGTTAACCCCACCGTTTACTCCAACCACATGACTGAATTCTGGAGTAACGGTCAAGCTGAAGTCCTAAATGGGGTTCGCGTCCTGAGAACCCGCATTTGTGGACAGGAGTTGATCATAACTGAACAACTCATCAGGGAGCATCTAGAGCTCAATGATGATGGGGCTCCTACTGAGTTTCCCAAAGAAGACTTGGATAGCACCTACATCCTCATGGGATATGGTGGAGATGTGAGCAGGTCAACAGTCTACAAGTTCAACTTCTCATATCATTGGAAGTTCCTACTGCACATCGTTCTGCACTGCCTATCCAACAACTCTGGGGGATGGGATCAAATCCCATACGAACTAGGATGTCTAGTTCATGGGTTGGTGAGAGGCCTGCGCTTCAACTACTCAAGATTTGTGTTGACCAATTTGATTGGAAATCTGAGAAGGGACACATTCTTCATGTATCCCCGATACATTCAACACATTATCAACTGCGAGTTGGAACCGAGCAAGCTTGTCTGTGCAGCTGCTCTTACTGTTCCCCAAGTGCGGCCTACCATCTTCAAGACATTGAAGAAGGTATCCATCAACTTTACTGGACGGTACACTCCATTACCTCCAGAGATGATTGAGCGCATAGCTCCTGGTGACATCCCTGTTAACCCCACAAGTGATGAACCCACACCAGCAACCTCCACCACAAATATCCCCATACCTTCTCCACCCATCAAATTACATATCAGAGACGCCCCAAACGAACCCTTGTTCAATCTACTCTGATTGCACAAGCTCCTCCAGTTCAAACCAAAAGGGCTAGAGTGGAAAAATAGGCTCCCACTCAGTCCGAGGTCACACCATCCTTCTCCTTTGACCTCATTTGGTTTTGAGCCTCCTCAGTCTCAAACCCAAGAGCCCGAACCTCAAGCCTTTAGCCCACAGGGGAGTCTTTACACTCCCTGTGCAGCGAACAAGGACCTCAATGCCCCACAAGAGCCTCCTCAGTCTCAAACCCAAGAGCCCGAACCTCAAGCCTTTAGCCCACAGGGTGAGTCTTTACACTCCCCTGTGCAGCGAACAAGGGACAGCCCCACAAGAGGCTCAATGCCTGTAGACATTGATCTAGGTCCCGAGTCAGTAGGTGTAACCTCTTTATCTTTCACTGACCTATTACTCCGAACTGATAAAGAGATAACATCTCTCCATGGCCATGAAGTTGATCTACAACACCCTCTTAAAGATCAACAGAGCCAAGAAAGATCCCTTATCTCTAGCCCCCATCAGTAGCCAACTACTGAGGTGAGTCCCACTGATGTAGAGGGGACTCATGTAGGCTCAGCTGCCACTACTCAGAGTCTCTCATTGAGCTCTCAGGATAGTGGTAACATCAATCAGACTGAGTCTATGGCAACTTTTCCCATCGAACATCTCTAAAAGAGATGAATTTGAGTAAAGGTATCCAGGGTGCCAAGAAGCCACATCTGGTGGTGAGACTGAACATACTAGGTATGTTATCTCATCTCCCCGTGATTCTTCACATGAAGATGAGGGAAGTATGCAACTCACACTCCAGTACTTGCTCTCTAAGGTCTCAAACCTGGAATCTCAGGTGAGGATCTTAGAGACAAGGACAGCCACTCAGCAACTTGAGATTGACAATCTCAAGGCCCAACTAGCTGAGAAACAGACGGAGAGGTCTGTTAGGCATGTACCTATTAAGGTCTCATTGACTTCTTCCTCTAGCTCATCTAGCTCTCAAGATGATGCTACCAAAAAGGGGGAGAAAGATCTTAGACAAACATCTGGGGAACCACTGATCCAGTCTTCTACTTCCCAACTCATCACCCTACCTGAGTCATCTCAATCAACTCTAAAGATTGACTCACATATGCTTCATGATCTCTACAGACTTTTCACAAAGTTTGTATTGAGATCCTCCTTAGAACAGCCCAGCCCCGACACCACACTCATATACTTTGGGGCTGAGTAGCTTCAAGACTGACTGCACCTTCTACCACTGTGGAAGAAGTTGGTCAACCTAAGGTCCACATGGAACCTGAGATTAACTTTGAAGGGAAAATGGGGACTGATGGCCCAGCAACTGAAACAGTTGGGACAGAACTTGCATCAGCCTCTTCTTCTGAAGCTCAGACTGAAACTTCCGAAGCTAAAGTTGAAACTTCGGAAGAACAAGATAAGTCTTCCGAAGCTGAGATGGAAGCTGCGGAAGGTTAGTTCCAAATGTCTGAGGAACTGATCATCACAGATGTTATTGCTGAAATAGCATCTGAGATGAGCAGGGAGGACATTTCTGATCTACCTCCATCCCAAACACCAGCTGATCCTCTCTCTCAATCCGAACCCTCTATCCAAGAACCACCACAGACAAGTTCTGCTAAAGACAAAGGCAAAAAAAATGACTGCGGCAGAGCTTCAGGAGGAGGAAGGATTGAGAAACTCAAGAAGAAAGGTAGGTTTCCTGCTGAGAAGCTGCTAGCTGCTAGTTCTAAGGCTGCTGTAGCCAATCAGGAGGAAATCAACACCAAGAGAAGGACAGCACTCATTGATCAGCTCATCAACTTAGGAGCTGCCAATGAGGAAGTACTCTTGCTACCACTAGAGGAGTTGGAGACTTTGGAGAGGACAACCAAGCTAAGGCAAGAAGAAGAAGCCAGGTTGGCCTTGGAAAGAGAAGAAGAATAATAAAGGAAAGCAGCCCTGCAGCTGAGAGATTCTAGGATTAAATTCCTGCTCTCAAGAGGCTTCAGTCTTCCTGACCTGTCTCCACACGATGATGATATGATCCTGCTGCTCCACAACAAGAGTAGGATCAAATGGGAAGGAAAGGAAGAAAGCTGCAAGGGAGAAGATGAAGGAGAAGAAGCGGAGGGAGGAGGTAGAGAGGGTCACTACCACCAAGAAGCTCAGTGATAAAGCCTGGATGAAAGACTATCTCTGGGCTCACGGCTTCTCTGGTAGGCAGGTGGGACCCATGTCCGAAAGGACACTGCAACGGATTGTTAGCGAATAAAAGCTGACATCCGTATGGGGAAGAGGAAGGAGATGTATAGGAGGGGACAGGGAATGATCTTCACCCCAGCCACTCAACCACAGCCAACCACTCAACCACAACCCACACCAGAAGAACCAATTCCATTTCCCATAAAAACCGAACCCTCAGATGAAACCTACACCCCTGAACCTAGAACCACTAAACCTAAACCTACCTCATCACCTCAACCACCTAAACTTCCTATCCTTAAACCCAAAACACAACCTAGAACCACTAAACCTAACCTACCCAACAGAAACCAAGATCATCCCCTCAGCCTTCTAAACATCTCTCTCTTGAGGAAATAAAGGAGATCAAGACAAGGCTCACTAACTGCACTACTATGAGCAGTATCTCCTGTGAGGGAGACCTTATCAACATCACCTATGTTGATAACTCTTCAAGCTCCCTCACTCTAGTTCAATTTCTTGAGTTCCCTAGAAGCACTTTGGGCCAGGCTGCAATACTTCTAGGTCTTAACTCGGATTCCCTAAATGCTGAAGAGAAGAAACATAGAAGGAAACTGGCGACTCTACTGGATGCAAGAAGAGGACAGGATTCCTAGTCAGTCTCCTGGACCTAGGAAAGTTAAATCCAGGGGAGGTTCAATGAACCTTCTCATACTTTGTTGTGGAAAGAGAGAATGGTGAAACCAACCGGCTCAATGCCACTTCCCTACTGCCTCTCAGCAGATTTGACATTGTTGAGCTGCAGAGAAGCCATTCTGACAATCCCTCCAACTCTGAGACTGCAGCTATCTGTCACCAAATTACTTCTCAGCACCACATCAGGAAGAACAAGGACACAGATAAAAATCTACTCTCTTGGTGCTGAAAGTTTTGAGAAGAAGAGAGAAGTGAAGTTTTGGTAGCATCAGCCTAGGGGGAGTTTGTTGGGTCATTATAAGGCTGGTGCAACCAAAACCATTCACATAGTCAATTTTGATGCTACATACAAAGGCTTCCGAAGCTAAGATGAGATCTTCTGAAGTCTGAAGTCAACAGCTGAAGTCAACAGCTGAAGCACACTTCCGAAGACAAAGTCTGAAGACTTCTGAAGACGAAGTCTGAAGACTTCCGAAGACAAAGTCTGAAGACTTCTGAAGAAAAAAGTCTGAAGACGTCCAAAGACAATGTCTGAAGACTTCTGAAGACAAAGTCTGAAGACTTTCAAAGACAAAGTCTGAAGACTTCTGAGACAAAGTCTGAAGATTCGAAGACAAAGTCTGAAGACTTCCAAAGACAAAGTCTGAAGACTTCCGAAGACAAAGTCTGAAGAAAGAACTGAGACCAAGTCTCCTTCCGAGACAAAGAAGACTCCAAGGCTCGGAAGAAGCAGTATTCCAAAGTATAAGTGGCTTCGAAGAAATTATTCTTCCGAAGAAATTTATCCTTCGGAAGACATTGCTATGTCCAGTAGACAAAAGTATGGTCTCTGACAGTCCGTCGTAGACCTCTGATACAGCATGGCTTCTTCCTTAAAGAACCATGTTGTTGACCATACTTTATTCTATTGTATACCTTTTTATGATAGTACATGTTACCAACTTTAGTTGGTGACAAAAGATAAGTCAGGGACATGTCCTCACTACCAAATTTTAGGAAAATGTCTGAGATACCTCACCTATAGTCTTGTAGTATAGATGTTTGGTTAGAGGTTTCCAGCTGGTATCAAAGTATATCCGGCTGCAGGTAGTATTATATATATCTTCTCTTTAAACTCATTAGGTAGAGAGATTGAGCCTAAGAGTCTTGTAACCCTTTGAGTTGAGAAGCAATATATAAAAGTACCTTGAAAATTTACATCCTGTGTTTATTTACTGCTTGTTACTTGTTATATTGTGATCAACTCTTCATAGACTCTTTCTGAGTGTCGTTCAGGTGAGTTTGAGAGAAAACCACTTGTTGAGTGACCAACATACGATCCTGCGCTCTTCAGTATTGACACCCTTTGACCCAGCCTTGCGGGTACCAACCACCTCATTTCCTTTCTCGGTGGCTACCCACTTGCTGCCGACCTGCCTCACTAGAGGCTCCTCCTCCGATCCTCCTCTTCTTCATCCAGATCGAAATTCATGATGTCCTCACTAATCAAGAAGTCCTAGTGGATGGAAGCTTGCTCAGATCCACCAGGAGCTGAAGAACCACTCTGCTAAGGTGGTGGTGGAATAGTAGACGTGTCGGTGGCTCTGGATTGATTCGAGCCCTCATCTCCACCACCTTGACCATGATCCTGGTCATCATCGTCATCATCCTCGTCTCATCCTGAATCATAACATGCTCAACATCGGGGTCGCTATTATTGTGGCACCACTTCTTCCTAGCTGGCGCTACATAGGCGATGTAGTGTTGAAATCAATATACGGATCGAATATTGCAATCGTATTGTTGCGGTTTATCAGATCAGTGATGCAGAACTCATAGACATGTTGATGATTTTACGATGATCTATATGCAAGAGATGATCATGTATGATGATGATGAATGATGAAAAAATTCAAGAACAAAATTCATATAAATTTCATTCATTCACGTGTATGATGATCAATCAAGAATTCAAAGGAGTTTGTGAGGAACACTTTCTCTCACACAAACTCAACCTTGAATCCTCTGATTGTTAGTGATTACACCTTTCTTGTGTGTTTTTCTCTTAAACTCTATTCTAAACTTGTTGATTAATTGTTAAGTATAAATGACTACACTGAGTCATTTATACTCTTTACAAAAATAAGAAATATTACAATTAAGCATAAAATGATTACACAAAAATAGTTCTAAGTCTGATAAATTCTCTCTTCCTGATACGTGACTGCCGGGTGCTGACGTTATTCGGGACGACCGCTGATGTTGACTGTTGACTTTGACCACAGTTGACCACGGTTGACCAAGTTTGACTTTGGTCAATTTTCTTTGTTTTGATCATATCTTTAGCATATCTTCACCGTGTCAGTTTTGATAATCATCATGAGATTTGGCACTTAGGTTTTGATAAGTATCATCTTCAAATATTCCAACAGTACTCCCCCTAAGATGATGCTGCCAAAACCTCATGATTATCAAAACCTTGTATGTTGATTGATGTGCAGTCTCGTAGTGCAGTCTTCTCCCCCTTTTTGGTAGCATCTTCTTAGAAACTTCATAAAAAGGCATTGAGAAAAGGACTTTGTTTCGGCACATAAAGACTTTGGTTCGGCAATTGATGTATGTTTCATCAGCTTGATCTTCTAGTCACATTTTGAAGACTTGAAGACACCCCATTTGCATACACTGCGGATTGCACAGGTAGCAATATCAGCAGCTTTATCTTAACTTTAGAAGTGAAGGAGAAGCATCAGAAATTCTTCAGACTTAACATAAACTCTCCCTCAACAAAAGCTTTGGAGGGTGAGGAACTTTTGTGTACAAGACACCAAGAGGAGGATTCTTAGTTCTCAGCAACTGGCAGGAGATTTTTGAAGGAAGCAGAAGTGTTCTCTTCACATCTTGAACTGAATAAGAAACTCAGGCACGTCATGTAATTCATCACCTGCAAAAGTCTAAATCCTCTCGGTAGAGGTATTGCATGGAAGTTTCGCTCCTAAATCAATAACACGTGTAAATCTGCCAAAACTAAGAAAAATACTAAAAATGACAAATCTTTTTGGTATTTTATAATTTTCAAAATTAAGATATTTACAAGCATGAATACTTCAACTGCAATGAGATCATACTAATCCAAAATCCTCTACATCTAAGAATGTTTAAAGTTTGGAATAGACATTGATAAAGAACAAAGTTGATTGTAAGTATGTTTGTCCACTTAAACTCATGCAAGGATCTATTTTCAACACTTTTTGATATTTATCATGTTTAGGTTTAATTAGATATGCTAATTGAGTACCTCACACTTAGAAGTATGGAAGCATAACCCTCCTCATGAAATGCAAGGTGGCACTTTATTGCAACTTGAACCAGACTACTTAGAGTATAAATTCTCATGATTTGATCCACTAGGGATTATTTTATATTTGATCCATATTGAGATTCTTTTATACTTCACATTGGAAGTTGATCCACATTGGGTTCTTTTAGCATTGATCCGCATTGGGATTCTTTTTAGCATAAACACTTTTAGTGCAAGGACAACTAGGTCTGTGCTCAGCATAATAGAAGTTGTCCTCATGTTTACTCCAAGTCTGTATTTACATATAAGAAAGGATAAATGTAACACCCGGAAAATTTTCTAATCGAGTCAAGTGATAGTGATGGGCTCGGATGAAAACCATTTAATAAATATAAAATGGTTGCGGGTATTACACCGAGTTAACCCAACGGGTCACGAGTTTAACGAGTTTGGGGTCCCGGGAACGCCTGGCATATAAATAGATGGATCAGCTGAGCAACTCTCATTTTCACTCAAACGCCATTCTAGAGAGAGAAAGTGTAGAGAGAGAAAGTGCCAGATTGAAGCTCGGGTGGTCAAGAATCGAAGGCTGGTGTTTGTGGACTCCTAAACTACAAGAATCAAGGTAAGAAACGTATCTAAATTGCTGCATTTGGTGAAAAACCCGAGTTTGTGGTTTTTGGGTTTTAAAGTGGCAAAAATCACCCCAAAACACACGTTTTAGAGTAACAAAACGTGTAATGAGCTTAGATATAGCTTCCTGGATGATAATCCAAGGGTTTGGGTGGAAAGGATTGGATTTTTGGGCTGAAACGAGCTGATTCGTAAATTTCAGCTCGATCTGCGAATTTAAGGTCTCGACCAGCGAAACTGTGAGTTCGTCCAGCGAAACTGGAAGGATTTACAGCGAAGTTACAGTTTCGCTACAGCGAAACTACATATTCACCTTAGCGAAACTATAGTTTCGCTGATAACTATGCCAATGCCCAAGTTGACCTTAGATATTGCGAAACTAGGGAATTCCAACGAAAGTTGGGCGCTCGAGGTAGCGAATCTGTCCAGCGAAACTGGCAGAATGCTGCCCAGCGAAACTAGCAGTGAAACTGCTAATTCGCCCGGCGAAACTACGGGCGAATTTACGGGTGAATTTACGGGCGAAACTACCTGCGAACTTAGTAGCGAAATTAGGCAGAAATTAACTCTTTTGAGTGTTAACTTATCTGCAGGCAGTGTAGTGTGACCCGCGTCTTTAAGGCTTGATTGAGAAGCTGCTTGTCAAGCACAGGTGAGTTCTAGGACCCCTCATTTACTTGTTTCAAATGATTTTGGGGCTGGAACACATATAAACTTGTTTACTGACGTATGTATGTATGACCCATTTGGGTATAACGTTGTGTTATATGTCTAAGGTATGATTGTGGACTCGGCACGTTATATAAAGTCCTAGAATGAGTCCCCACGTTCTTGGAGGGACAGTTAGTGCTACTGCACCAAGATGACGCATAGTAGGTCCCGGATTCGGGAAGGATACGGGAGTAAGTGCCTAGTGATGATTGATGATGTAGGTTATGATTGCACGAGGTTAAGTATGATGATGAATGATGATGCATGTATGATGTTATGTATGACGATGTACGTATGATGCTATGTATGATGATGTATGTATGATGTGTGTGTTCCTTATAATATCGCATGAATATCTTTCTATGGCTTTACGTAATAATGAACGAACGAACGAAGTATTATGTACGTAAAGTGAAAGATAATGAAAGAGGAACACGATGATGAATGCATGTATTAATGAATGAACGAATGATTTAAAAGATGATGAATACATGCATTAACGAACGAACGAACGAAAGATGTCTTGCAAACATTGGATAAGGTTAACGGGTCCTTCTTAGTGATTGACCATATGTATGGTATCCCTACCGCTTACCTCTAGTACCGCGGCATACGTTTTGCTGTTCATTTAATGACTTCGGCCCGGTAGCTAATAACGTTTGGGGTATAGCAGGTAGTGATACAAAAGATATCCAATGTGCAAGAAAAGATGTAACGGGGTCCTTGTCATTCGACCACAGTAATCATGGCTGCGTGCCATGAAGTGGGTAAAGCCTGACAGGACCTAAACGAGAAGTGAAAGATAACGATGTATGACGAACGAACGAATGAACGAATGAGATAATAAAAAATATTATCTATGTGTATGTACGATGTATGATCGCGTGTAAGGGATGAACGTTTTTAATATAAACAAAGTATGTTTATTAAAAACTAGAACTCACTCAGCAACGCTGACTTTTTATGTGTTTCCAGTTGGCAGGTAGCGTTGCTGGGGATGGCACGAGGCGGCTACTCAGCTCTTTTGGGATGGCATTCTCCATTTGATAATGCTGCAACGTCATGCGTTGTGGGCCCATAACGCACGCAACTTATCACGTTGCATGCCATTACGAGATTTCTTGAGGATTCCCATAAAAGGGATTACTTAAGTAATCTTCTTTAATTTTGAATATGCTGCCACGCACCGGAAGTGCGTGTGCGTAGCACATGCAACGAAATATGTTGCATGAGAGTGTCAAGAGTGTTCCTTAAGGGTTCCGATGTACGGAATTACTTAAGGAATATTCTTTAGTATAAAAATATAATTTTTATATTTTTTGAACTTAATATCCTCTCTAGAGGTCGTTGTATGACCTATGAGGGGAGACAAAGTAGAGAAAGCTGTAATTTTTGTAATCATGTCAATTATGTAATGACTTTTATGAATGAATGAGAATGTATATTTTATTAATTCCGCTGCGTTATTTTATGATTATATACATTATGTATGTTTTACGTGCGATGAACCACCAACCGTAAGGCGCCCGGGAGCGGGGCCTTACAAGTTGGTATCAGAGCAAAAGTTTAAGTAAATGAGTAAATTTTCAAAAATAAACCTAAAACTTAAACTGAGAAATGGGACAGAAAGGGGATGAATGACATCTGAGTAGCTGCGTGCCATCATGTATTTTCTTAATGATAATCAAAGTTATGTGCGCGTGTAATGTGGTTTATGTGTGCTGTTAGATTTAGATACTGATGTAGTCAGTAAGGGTAATGCTTGGGGTGCGAAAAGTAGAGTAAGTGACTAATCACAACTAGCCACTGTAATTAGCAACTTACTGTACTTGACATAAACTGAGCTATTTCCTTGAATGACGTGTTGGTATTTGAACCTTTCAGTGTGAGATAGAAGATGGTCGGTGGTAGATCATCTAAAGCCCCACTTGGTGGAGGCAGTGGCGGAAGTGGTGCGGAACCACGAGCCACAAGAGGAAGGCCTAGACAAGAGAAGAAGGTTCTGAAGAACCTAATACTACTCCCTCGGGGGGAGTGGATGAGAGTGATGATTGAGGGCCTCAGTGAAAGAGACAGTGATCGAGGAGGTGCACCAAGTCATGCAGACGATCTTACCGTCTGTAGTGACTGAGGTGATAAAAGCTGTACGCGAAGATGAGAGGCGAGGGAGGAATCGAGCCTTAGGGAGGCGACAACAGCAACAAGGGCCGGAAACGGTTCTTTCTGATGATGAAGAAGAGGAGGAGGAGGAGGTCGAGCGTGAGACAGCCCGGGTTGTGACTACGGGAAATTTATGAGGTGCAAGCCCCCGACTTTTGATGGTTCGGGTACGGCTGCGGATGCTCACCAATGGGTGAGGGAAATGGAGGCGGTCCTCGATATCAGTGACTGCCAGGAGGATAAAAAGGCGAAGTTTGCTACCCATTCATTTACGGGACGGCATTGTGCTGGTGGGACAATATTGTCCAGGCTGAGGGTAGCAGGACTATAGGGAAGATGAAGTGGGCTGAGTTGAAAAGGCTGGTGATTGAGGAATTCAGTCCTCGACGGGAAATGGACCGAGTTGAGAGAGAGTTTCTGCAGTTGGAGGCAGGGACGATGACCCAACAACAATACACTGCCAAATTCAACGATATGGCGCGGTTGGTCCCAGAGCAGGTGACGCCGGTGTCTCGAAAGATCAACCGGTATATTCAGGGGTTGCCAGCCGAAATACGTTGGCATTTGATTTCCGCTCGACCAAGTACTTTCAGGTCGGCGGTGGATTTGGCGGGGAGGTTGTATGATGAGCGAGCTGCATTGGTGAAGGCTGAGAGCAGTAAGAAAGGAGGTGGTGAGAAGGGTTGGCAGGGAAGAGGTTTGGTCGAGGTGATACCTCGACAAGTAACAAGAAGGCAAGGGTAGACGACCGCCGAGTGGTCGCGAAGGGAGCAGGGATGAGGAAGTGTGGACAGTGTGGGAAAGAGCACTCGGGGGAGTGTAAGTGGGGATCCAACATCTGTTTCAAGTGTGGGAGGACTGGGCATATGGCCAAGGATTGCCGAATGGGCAAGTGTTTTAACTGTGGGGAAGGGGTCATATGAGCAGAGATTGTAAGAAGCCGAGGGCTGAGGGCTCAGGGGAGAAGAAGAAGGGAGGAGAAGCACCGAGGGCAAAGGCTAGGGCGTTCACCATGACGCAGGAGGAGGCTAGAACGACCCTGACGTTGTGTCCGGTACGTTCCTAATAGACCAAATTTTAGCCTCTGTGTTATTGATTCGGGTGCAAGTAGGAGTTTTATTTCTACTACCTTCTGTGCTAAATTGCCTGTTAGAAGTAAATGCCTCGATAAGTCCTTTGAAGTAGAAACCGCTATTGGTAAATCCACTAGGGTTACGGATGTGATAGAAGGCTGTGCCATAGAATTAGAGGGCCATAGGTTTGCTGCCGAGTTACATGTGATGCCTCTAGGAGGATTTGATGTAGTGTTAGGGATGGACTGGTTAGCAACCTACGAAGCGAATATCGTGTGCCGAAAGAAGATGATTAGACTGACGGCGACCGACGGAAGTCCGGTGACAATATATGGCGATCGAGTTACGACGATTCCGAAGGTGATCTCGATGGCGGTGGCGGGAAGGTGTATGAGGCGTGGATGTAACGCCTACTTATGTTATGTAAAGAATGTAGAGACGCCAACACCACAGCTATGCGATGTGCCAGTGGTGTGTGACTTTCCAGACGTGTTCCCGAAGACTTATCGGGATTGCCACCTGACCGAGAGATCGAGTTCCAGATCGACCTGATACCGGGTGCCCAACCTGTCGCAAAGCACCGTATCGCTTGGCTCCGACAGAGATGAAATACTTGATGCAACAGTTGCAGGAGCTGCTGGATAAGGGGTTTATCCGACCGAGTATCTCACCTTGGGGTGCTCCGGTTCTGTTCGTAAAGAAGAAGGATGGTAGTATGAGGATGTGCATCGACTACCGCGAGCTGAATAAGCTGACGGTGAAGAACAGATACCCCTTACCAAGGATCGATGACTTGTTTGATCAACTTCAAGGTGCCAGTTGGTTTTCAAGGATAGATCTTCGATCGGGGTACCATCAACTGAAGGTGAAGGAGCAGGATATCCCTAAAACAGCCTTTCGTACGCGCTATGGTCAGTACGAGTTTCTTGTCATGTCTTTTGGTTGACCAATGCGCCGGCTGCTTTTATGGATTTGATGAACCGAGTGTGCCGACCAATGTTGGATAAATCAGTAATTGTATTCATCGATGATATCCTGATTTATTCGAGAAGTGAAGAAGAGCACGCCGGGCATATTCGGGAAGTGTTGGAAACGTTGGAAGGGAGAAATTGTACGCCAAGTTCTCCAAGTGCGCCTTTTGGTTACGCGAGGTGCAATTTCTGGGTCACATAGTGAATGCAGAAGGAATAATGGTGGACCCAGCAAAGGTTGAGGCCGTGATGCAATGGAAGTCACCGAAGACGCCACCGAGATTCGCAGCTTCTTGGGGCTGGCGAGCTACTATAGAAGATTTATTCAAGACTTCTCCAAGGTAGCCTCACCTTTGACAAAATTGACTCGCAAGGATGTAAAGTTCGTGTGGGGTCGAGAACAGGAGGACGCTTTTGAGGAATTGAAGACGAGACTGACACAAGCTCCTGTCTTGACATTGCCCGAGGGAAATGAAGACTTGGTGGTCTATTCGGATGCATCCTATTCTGGGCTGGGTTGCGTATTGATGCAACGCGGAAAGTTCATAGCCTACGCATCTCGACAACTGAAGACCCACGAAGTCAATTATCCCACGCACGACCTAGAACTAGTTGCGGTGGTTTTCGCGTTGAAGATTTGGCGGCACTATCTATACGGGACGAAGTGCACCATCTTCACGGATCACAAGAGCTTGAAGTACTTCTTCGAGCAGAAGGATCTAAACATGAGGCAGAGACGGTGGTTGGAGCTGATAAAAGATTATGATTGTGAGATCCATTACCACTCGGGCAAAGCCAATGTGGTGGCTGATGCCCTTAGCCGGAAGGAAAGGCCCGAGTCGATTCGGGTGAAGGCTTATCAGCTAATTATGACCTCTGACGTGATGACGCAGGTTAAGGAGTTCCAAGACGAGGCTTTGAAGGAAGATCGTCTTAACTCTGAAAGGATGAGAGGTCTAGTTACAGAACTGGGTGAGAACACTCTTGGTGTTAAGACCCGATTTGGGCGAGCATGGATTCCTCGGTACGGGGATCTACGTGGAAAGATCATGGATGAGGCCCATAAGACTCGATATTCCATTCACCCCGGCGCTACCAAGATGTACCAAGACATGAAGAAAGACTATTGGTGGCCGGGCATGAAGCGTGATGTGGTGGAATATGTGAGTAAGTGCATGACTTGTTCACAAGTCAAGGCAGAGCATCAGAAACCGTACGGGAAGATCCAACCGTTGGATATACCCGAGTGGAAGTGGGAGCACATCACCATGGATTTCATCACGAAACTACCACGTACCCCGAAAGGGTATGATGCTATATGGGTGATAGTTGATCGATTGACGAAGAGTGCCCACTTCCTACCGATCCGCGAGACGTATTCATCTGAAAGATTGGCGGATCTATTTATCAAAGAAATTGTAGCTCGTCATGGCGTACCGGTGTCTATTGTGTCTGACCGTGACACCCGGTTTACCTCCAAGTTTTGGAAGAGGTTTCATGATGCAATGGGGACGAGGCTACACATTAGCACGGCATATCACCCCCAGACAGACGGTCAGTCTGAGAGGACGATCCAAACACTCGAAGACATGCTTCGAGCGTGCGTGATCGATTTTGGAGGAAGTTGGGACGATCACCTGCTGTTAGCAGAATTCTCGTACAATAATAGTTATCATGCCAGCATTGGCATGCCGCCCTACGAGATGTTGTACGGTAGGAAGTGTAGGACGCCTGTATGTTGGGGAGACATTGGGCAGAAGGAACTAGGTGGTGTCGAGGTGGTTGAAGCAACGACTGAAAAGTTAGAAAAGATCAAAGCCTTCATGAAGGCGGCGAAAGACAGACAAAAGTCGTATGCTGACAAGAGGCGAGGACCGATAGAATTCAAGGTCGGTGATCGGGTCATGTTGAAAGTCTCGCCTTGGAAAGGAATTATAAGGTTCTGAAAGCGGGGTAAACTGAGCCCGCGGTATATAGGCCCTTTCCGAATTATCGCCCGTGTGGGAGAGGTGGCCTATAGGTTGGAACTGCCAGATGAGCTGAGTGGAATTCACCCGACCTTCCACGTATCTCATCTGAGGAAATGCTTGGCCGACGAAGATATGATTGTACCACTGGAGGATATCGAAGTAGACAAATGGCTCAACTACGTGGAGCAACCAGTGGCGATCATCGATAGAAAAGAGAAACGGCTAAGAAACAAAGTGGTTCCTCTTGTGCGTGTACAGTGGAAGCACAGGAAGGGATCTGAGTCTACGTGGGAGACTGAAGAAGAAATGAGACAACATTACCCACATCTGTTCGAAGAATAACAGGTTTCGAGGACGAAACCTAAATAAGTGGGGTGGACTTGTAACACCCGGAAAATTTTCTAATCGAGTCAAGTGATAGTGATGGGCTCGGATGAAAAACCATTTAATAAATATAAAATGGTTGCGGGTATTACACCGAGTTAACCCAACGGGTCACGAGTTTAACGAGTTTGGGGTCCCGGGAACGCCTGGCATATAAATAGATGGATCAGCTGAGCAACTCTTATTTTCACTCAAACGCCATTCTAGAGAGAGAAAGTGTAGAGAGAGAAAGTGCCGGATTGAAGCTCGGGTGGTCAAGAATCGAAGGCTGGTGTTTGTGGACTCCTAAACTACAAGAATCAAGGTAAGAAACATATCTAAATTGCTGCATTTGGTGAAAAACCCGAGTTTGTGGTTTTTGGGTTTTAAAGTGGCAAAAATCACCCCAAAACACACGTTTTAGAGTAAGAAAACGTGTAATGAGCTTAGTGTAACACCCGTAATTTCTTATTAAAGAAATTAAAAGAATGAAATAGAAAGAAAGGAGAAGGAAATAAAAAAGCCTGCTTTTGTGGAAGGACCAAAAGTGTAAAATAATAAAAAAAAATCTTATAAAGTTGGTAAAAAGGTGGCATGGCCGCCCATTACCTTCTGCATAACATTTTATTCGACTTTTAGAGAGAGAAAGCAGCAGGAGCAGAAAACCATCGGGATTTTTGAAGAAGGACCTGAGAAATTCGAAGTTTTTGGTAAGAAATCTCGAATTTATGATGTTAGGACGATTCTAGAACCATACATGAGCTTATAAATGTAACTAGTGTGTTCGGGTTGCACTGTGTGTGTGTTTTAGGCACATAAAAGACTGAGAAGTTCAAGAAAAGGGCATCCAAAACCCGAAGACAAATTAAGGTGAGTTCTAGACCCCTTTTTTTACTGATTTCTAAACGTTTTGGGGCTAGAAATGCATATTTATATGTTTTTGTAAAGTTTGGGATGATACCCGTATGAAATGAATGTATGCATGTTTATGTTTATGCTAGATTTATGCCTAGAATCATGTGTATATGTTTAGAACTAGGCATTATGATGTTTGGGACTTGGATTATGGATTAGACACATGAACAGGTTGCAAATATGTCTGAAATTTGACTTAGGATAAATAAGAACAAGCTGATGAGTCCACCAGTGGTCATACGACCAACAGTGTGGTCGTATGACCAGGATTTTTTCTAAGTGTTAAAGCCCACCAGTGCTCATACGACCAACAGTGTGGTCGTATGACCAGGAGATATATTTTTCTAAGTGCTGATGAGTCTAACATGACTCATACGACCAACAGTGTGGTCGTATAACCAAGTTATATTTCTAAGTGTTGGTCCAATAGGACTCATACGACCAACAGTGTGGTCGTATGACCAAGTAATTTTTCTAAGTATGATGATGAGTCCTCTAGTGGTCATACGACCAACAGTGTGGTCGTATGATCAGAACATGTTTCTAAGTCTAGGGAATGGTACGACCAATAGTGCTCATACGACTAACAGTGTGGTCGTATGACCAGATAATTCTAAGTATAAGGCTCATACGGCTAGAGGGCTTATACGCCCAACAGGGCTCAAACGCCCAGGACACTTAGAATTTTTCAGAAATTTCCTGCAATACCGAAGTTCGAGGTTTTGACCAGGGTTGACTAGGTTAACAATGATGATGTTTCATGCATGTAATGATGATTATGGTTAACCCTTATTGTTACTGATATTATTATCAGTGTATTATTGTTGACAATATTATTAAAATATTGTTAAGTATGGTATGATGCTACGTATGATGATGAATGTATGATGATGAATGTATGATGATGAATGTATGATGAGTATGTATGATGTGTGTGTATGTTCCTTGTAATTGTGTATGCTTATCTTTCTGAAACTTTACGAATAACGAGAATGAACTAATGAATTATTATGTATCGTAAAGTGAAAGATAATGAAAGAGGAACATGATGACGAATGCATGTATTAACGAATGAACGAAAAGAAGAATGATGATGAGTACATGCATTAATGAACGAACGAATTATGTCTTGCAAGCATTGAATAACGCGATTGGTCCTTCTTTGTGATTGACCATGGTCATGGTACCTCTACCGCTTACCTCTAGTACCGTGGCATACGATTTTCCGTCATATGTTGACTACGGCCCGGTAGCTAATAACGATCGGGGTGTAGCATATGGTATTGGTACAATTCACCTTTCAATGCGTGCAAGTAAGTATGGACGGGATTCTTGTCATTCGACCACAGTAATCATAGCCAAGTTCTATGAAGTGGGTAAAGCCTGACAGAATCCATACGAGAAGTTAAAGATAACGATGAATAACGAATGATGAAGATAATAACGAATATTATCTCCGTGTACGTATGATGTATGAACGCATGCACGAAAGGATACTTTTAAATAAGTAAAAGTATGTTTTATTACAAAACTAGAACTCACTCAGCAACGCTGACTTTTATGTGTTTTCCAGTTGGCAGGTAGTGTTGCTGAGGATGGCACGAGGCGGCTACTCAGCTCTTTTGGGATGGCATTCTTTTGTTAATGTTTTTGTATTGTAATGCAAACAAATGATATTTGTAACGGGTGTTGTATTACTTTGCAAAAGCATTTATAGTAAATTTAAAGTTTCCGCTGCATGGTTTTTATTAAGTTATTTTAAATGTATGTTTTATGGGTAATGACGACCAACTGTGAGGTGCCCGGGAACGGGGGGGCCTTAAAAGTTGGTATCAGAGCCAAAGTTTAAGTGAAATGGGTAAATTTTTATAACAAACCTAAACTTAAACTGAGAATGGGACAGGGAGAATGAGAATGCCATCTGAGTAGCTGCGTGCCATCAGGTATTTTCTTGAAAGTTAACCAGTGTTACGTGCGCATGTTATGTGTTTATGTGTACTATTAGACTTAGATACTAATGTAGTCAGGACAGGTAATGCTCGGGGTGTGAAGAGTAGAGTAAGTGGCTAATCACAACTGGCCACTGTAATTAGGGACTTACTGTACTTAACATAAACTGAGCTATTTCCTTGAATGACCGTGTTGGTGTTTAAATCTTCCAGTGTGATAGAAGATGGTCGGTGGTAGATCATCTAAAGCCCCACTTGGTGGAGGCAGTGGCGGAAGTGGTGCGGAACCACGAGCCACAAGAGGAAGGCCTAGACAAGAGAAGAAGGTTCCCGAAGAACCTAATACTACTCCCTCGAGGGGAGTGGATGAGAGTGATAATGTGAGAGCCTCGGTGAAAGAGATGGTGATCGAGGAGGTGCACCAAGTCATGCAGACGATTTTACCGTCTGTAGTGACCGAAGTGATAAAGGCAGTACGTGAAGATGATAGACGGGGGAGGAATCGGTCCTCAGGAAGACAGCAACAGACGGAAGCAGAAACAGTACTATCCGATGATGAAGAGGAAGAGGAAGAAGAGCAGTTACGGGAGACAGCCCGGGGTTGTAACTACGGGCATTCATGAGGTGCAAGCCCCCAACTTTTGATGGCTCTGGTACTGCTACTGATGCTCACCAATGGGTGATGGAAATGGAAGCTGTCCTCGATATTAGTGATTGCCAGGAGGACAAGAAGGTGAAGTTTGCTACCCACTCTTTTACAGGGTCGGCTTTATGCTGGTGGAAAAATATAGTCCAAGCCGAGGGTAGCAGGGCTATAGGGAAGATGAAGTGGGCTGAGTTAAAAAGGCTGGTGATCGAGGAATTCAGTCCTCGTCGGGAAATGGATAGAATAGAGAGAGAGTTCCTGCAGTTGGAGGCGGGGACGATGACCCACCAACAATATACCACCAAGTTCAACGAGTTGGCGCTGTTGGTGCCGGAGCAGGTGACGCCGGTGTCTCGAAAGATCAACCGGTATATTCAGGGGCTGCCAGCTGAAATTCGTTGGCACTTGATTTCTGCCCGACCAAGCACTTTCAGGTCGGCAGTGGATTTGGCGGGAAGGTTATTCGATGAACGGGCTGCTTTGGTAAAGGCTGAGGGAAGCAAGAAAGGAAGTGGAGAGAAGAACTGGCAGGGGAAGAGATATGGTCGGGGTGATACTTCGACGAACAACAAGAAGGCAAGGGTGGATGACCGCCGAGTGGTCATGTCTGGAGCTGGGGTGAGGAAGTGTGGTAAGTGTGGAAGGGAGCACTCAGGGGAGTGCAAATGGGGATCCAACATCTGCTTTAAGTGCGGGAAGACAGGGCACATATCAAAAGATTGCCGGATGGGCAAGTGCTTTAACTGTGGAGAAAGTGGCCATATGAGCAGGGACTGTAAGAAGCCGAGGGTTGAGGCTTCAGGGGTAAAGAAGACGGGAAGTGAAGGTCCGAGAGCAAACGCCAGGGCTTTCACCATGACGCAGGAAGAGGCTAGGACGGACGCCGATGTGGTGTCAGGTACGTTTCTAGTAAACCAAACTCTTGCTTCTGTGTTATTTGACTCTGGTGCTAGTAGGAGTTTCATTTTTGCTACTTTCTATGCTAAATTGCCTGTTAGTAGCAAATGCATTAGTGAGCCTTTTTATGTAGAAACTGCTATTGGTAAGTCCCCTAGAGTTACTGATGTGATAGAGGACTGTACCATGGAGTTAGAAGGTCATAGGTTTGCTGCTAGATTACATGTGATGCCCCTAGGAGGATTTGATGTAGTGTTAGGGATGGACTGGTTAGCAACCTACGAAGCGAATATCGTGTGCCGAAGGAAGATGATTAGACTGACGGCGACCGACGGAAGTCCGGTGACAATTTATGGCGATCGAGTTACGACGATTCCGAAGGTGATCTCGATGGCGGTGGCGGGAAAGTGTATGAGGCGTGGATGTAGCGCCTACTTATGTTATGTAAAGAATGTAGAGACGCCAACACCACAGCTATGCGATGTGCCAGTGGTGTGTGACTTTCCAGTCGTGTTTCCCGAAGACTTATCGGGATTGCCACCTGACCGAGAGATCGAATTCCAGATCGACCTGATACCGGTGCCCAACCTGTCGCAAAAGCACCGTATCGCTTGGCTCCGACGGAGATGAAAGAGTTGATGGAGCAATTGCAGGAGCTGCTGGATAAGGGGTTTATCCGACCGAGTATCTCACCTTGGGGTGCTCCGGTTCTGTTCGTAAAGAAGAAGGATGGTAGTATGAGGATGTGCATCGACTACCGCGAGCTGAATAAGCTGACGGTGAAGAACAGATACCCCTTACCAAGGATCGATGACTTGTTTGATCAACTTCAGGGTGCCAGTTGGTTTTCAAGGATAGATCTTCGATCGGGTTACCATCAACTGAAAGTAAAGGAGCAGGATATCCCTAAAACAGCCTTTCGTACGCGCTATGGTCACTACGAGTTTCTTGTCATGTCTTTTGGGTTGACCAATGCGCCGGCTGCTTTTATGGATTTGATGAACCGAGTGTGCCGACCAATGTTGGATAAATCAGTAATTGTATTCATCGATGATATTCTGATTTATTCAAGAAGTGAAAAAGAGCATACCGGGCATATTCGGGAAGTGTTGGAAACGTTGAGAAGGGAGAAATTGTACGCCAAGTTCTCCAAGTGCGCCTTTTGGTTACGCGAGGTGCAATTTCTGGGTCACGTAGTGAATGCAGAAGGAATAATGGTGGACCCAGCAAAGGTTGAGGCTGTGATGCAATGGAAATCACCAAAGACGCCGTCCGAGATTCGTAGCTTCTTGGGATTGGCGGGCTATTATAGAAGATTTATTCAAGACTTTTCAAAGATCGCCTCACCTTTGACAAAATTGACTCGTAAGGACGTAAAATTCGTGTGGGGTCGAGAGCAGGAGACGGCCTTTGAGGAGTTGAAGGCAAGACTAACGCAAGCTCCTGTCTTGACTTTGCCTGAGGGAAGTGAAGACTTAGTGGTCTATTCGGATGCATCTTACTCTGGGCTAGGTTGTGTGTTGATGCAACGTGGAAAGGTGATAGCCTACGCATCTCGACAGCTGAAAACCCACGAAGTCAACTATCCCACACACGATCTAGAATTAGCTGCGGTGGTTTTCGTGTTGAAGATTTGGCGGCACTATCTATACGGGACGAAGTGCACAATCTTCACCGACCACAAAAGCTTGAAGTACTTCTTCGAGCAGAAAGATCTTAACATGAGGCAGAGGCGATGGTTGGAACTAATAAAGGATTATGATTGCGAAATCCATTACCATCCGGGCAAGGCCAACGTGGTGGCCGATGCCCTTAGCCGAAAAGAAAGGCCTGAGCCGATCCGGGTAAAGGCATATCAGCTAATTATGACCTCAGATGTAATGACTCAGGTTAAGGAGTTTCAAGACGAGGCTTTGAAAGAAGATCGTCTTAACTCCGAAAGGATGAGAGGTCTAGTTACGGAATTGGGTGAGAACACTCTTGGTGTTAAGACCCGATTTGGGCGAATATGGATTCCTCGATACGGGGATCTACGTGGTAGAATTATGGACGAGGCCCATAAGACCCGATACTCCATTCACCCCGGTGCTACCAAAATGTACCACGATATGAAGAAAGACTATTGGTGGCCGGGTATAAAACGCGACGTAGTGGAGTACGTAAGTAAGTGCTTGACTTGCTTACAAGTGAAGGCGGAACACCAGAAGCCTTACGGGAAGATCCAACCGTTGGATATACCCAAGTGGAAGTGGGAGCACATCACCATGGACTTCATCACAAAGTTACCACGTACCCCAAAAGGGTATGATGCTATATGGGTGATAGTTGACCGCCTGACGAAGAGTGCCCACTTCCTACCGATCCGTGAAACGTACTCATCTGAAAGATTGGCGGATCTGTTCATCAAGGAAATTGTAGCTCGTCATGGTGTGCCGGTGTCTATTGTGTCTGATCGTGACACCCGGTTTACCTCCAAGTTTTGGAAGAGATTTCACGATGCAATGGGGACGAGGCTACACATTAGTACAGCATATCACCCTCAGACGGACGGTCAGTCTGAGAGGACGATCCAAACCCTCGAGGACATGCTTCGGGCGTGCGTGATCGATTTTGGAGGAAGTTGGGACAACCACCTGCCGTTAGCAGAATTCTCGTACAACAACAGTTATCATGCCAGCATTGGCATGCCACCTTACGAGATGCTATACGGTAGGAGATGTAGGACGCCCGTGTGCTGGGGAGACATTGGGCAGAAAGAGTTGGGAGGTGTTGAGGTGATTGAAGCAACGACTGAGATATGAAAGGATCAAAGCCTTCATGAAGGCGACGAAGGATAGGCAAAAGTCGTATGCTGACAAGAGGCGAAGACCGATAGAGTTCAAGGTTGGTGACCGAGTCATGTTGAAGGTCTCGCCCTGGAAGGGAATCATTAGGTTCAGGAAACGAGGTAAGCTAAGCCCGAGATACATAGGACCTTTCCGGATTGTCGCACGGGTAGGAGAGGTGGCCTATCGACTTGAATTGCCAGATGAGTTAAGTGGAATTCACCCCACATTCCATGTATCTCATCTGAGGAAGTGCTTGGCTGATGAAGACATGGTTGTACCACTGGAGGATATTGAAGTAGACGAACGGCTCAACTACGTGGAGCAACCCGTGGCAATCATTGATCGTAAGGAGAAGAGGTTAAGGAATAAAGTGGTTCCTCTTGTGCGTGTACAGTGGAAGCACAGGAAGGGATCCGAGTCTACGTGGGAGACTGAGGAGGAAATGAGACAACATTACCCACATCTGTTTGAGGAATAACAGGTTTCGGGGACGAAACCTATATAAGGGGGGTGGACTTGTAACACCCGTAATTTCTTATTAAAGAAATTAAAAGAATGAAATAGAAAGAAAGGAGAAGGAAATAAAAAAGCCTGCTTTTGTGGAAGGACCAAAAGTGTAAAATAATAAAAAAAAAATCTTATAAAGTTGGTAAAAAGGTGGCATGGCCGCCCATTACCTTCTGCATAACATTTTATTCGACTTTTAGAGAGAGAAAGCAGCAGGAGCAGAAAACCATCGGGATTTTTGAAGAAGGACCTGAGAAATTCTAAGTTTTTGGTAAGAAATCTCGAATTTATGATGTTAGGACGATTCTAGAACCATACATGAGCTTATAAATGTAACTAGTGTGTTCGGGTTGCACTGTGTGTGTGTTTTAGGCGCATAAAAGACTGAGAAGTTCAAGGAAAGGGCATCCAAAACCCGAAGACAAATTAAGGTGAGTTCTAGACCCCTTTTTTTACTGATTTCTAAACGTTTTGGGGCTGGAAATGCATATTTATATGTTTTTGTAAAGTTTGGGATGATACCCGTATGAAATGAATGTATGCATGTTTATGTTTATGCTAGATTTATGCCTAGAATCATGTGTGTATGTTTAGAACTAGGCATTATGATGTTTGGGACTTGGATTATGGATTAGACACATGAACAGGTTGCAAATATGTCTGAAATTTGACTTAGGATAAATAAGAACAAGCTGATGAGTCCACCAGTGGTCATACGACCAACAGTGTGGTCGTATGACCAGGATTTTTTCTAAGTGTTAAAGCCCACCAGTGCTCATACGACCAACAGTGTGGTCGTATGACCAGGAGATATATTTTTTCTAAGTGCTGATGAGTCTAACAGGACTCATACGACCAACAGTGTGGTCATATAACCAAGTTATATTTCTAAGTGTTGGTCCAATAGGACTCATACGACCAACAGTGTGGTCGTATGACCAAGTAATTTTTCTAAGTATGATGATGAGTCCTCTAGTGGTCATACGACCAACAGTGTGGTCGTATGATCAGAACATGTTTCTAAGTCTAGGGAATGGTACGACCAATAGTGCTCATACGACTAACAGTGTGGTCGTATGACCAGATAATTCTAAGTATAAGATGAAAAGTCCAGCAGTGCTCTTACGCCTAACAGGGCTCATACGGCCAGAGGGCTTATACGCCCAACAGGGCTCAAACGCCCAGGACACTTAGAATTTTTCAGAAATTTCCTGCAATACCGAAGTTCGAGGTTTTGACCAGGGTTGACTAGGGTTAACAAATGATGATGTTTCATGCATGTAATGATGATTATGGTTAACCCTTATTGTTACTGATATTATTATCAGTGTATTATTGTTGACAATATTATTAAAATATTGTTAAGTATGGTATGATGCTACGTATGATGATGAATGTATGATGATGAATGTATGATGATGAATGTATGATGAGTATGTATGATGTATGTGTATGTTCCTTGTAATTGTGTATGCTTATCTTTCTGAAACTTTACGAATAACGAGAATGAACTAATGAAGTATTATGTATCGTAAAGTGAAAGATAATGAAAGAGGAACATGATGACGAATGCATGTATTAACGAATGAACGAAAAGAAGAATGATGATGAATACATGCATTAATGAACGAACGAATTATGTCTTGCAAGCATTGAATAACGCGATTGGTCCTTCTTTGTGATTGACCATGGTCATGGTACCTCTACCGCTTACCTCTAGTACCGTGGCATACGATTTTCCGTCATATGTTGACTACGGCCCGGTAGCTAATAACGATCGGGGTGTAGCATATGGTATTGGTACAATTCACCTTTCAATGCGTGCAAGTAAGTATGGACGGGATTCTTGTCATTCGACCACAGTAATCATAGCCAAGTGCTATGAAGTGGGTAAAGCCTGACAGAATCCATACGAGAAGTTAAAGATAACGATGAATAACGAATGATGAAGATAATAACGAATATTATCTCCGTGTACGTATGATGTATGAACGCATGCACGAAAGGATACTTTTAAATAAGTAAAAGTATGTTTTATTACAAAACTAGAACTCACTCAGCAACGCTGACTTTTATGTGTTTTCCAGTTGTCAGGTAGTGTTGCTGAGGATGGCACGAGGCGGCTACTCAGCTCTTTTGGGATGGCATTCTTTTGTTAATGTTTTTGTATTGTAATGCAAACAAACGATATTTTGTAACGGGTGTTATATTACTTTGCAAAAGCATTTATAGTAAATTTAAAGTTTCCGCTGCATGGTTTTTATTAAGTTATTTTAAATGTATGTTTTATGGGTAATGACGACCAACTGTGAGGTGCCCGGGAACGGGGGGGGCCTTACACTTAGATATAGCTTCCTGGATGATAATCCAAGGGTTTGGGTGGAAAGGATTGGATTTTTGGGCTGAAACGAGCTGATTCGTAAATTTCAGCTCGATCTGAGAATTTAAGGTCTCGACCTGCGAAACTGTGAGTTCGTCCAGCGAAACTGGAAGGATTTACAGCGAAGTTACAGTTTCGCTACAGCGAAACTACATATTCACCTTAGCGAAACTATAGTTTCGCTGATGACTATGCCAATGCCCAAGTTGACCTTAGATATTGCAAAACTAGGGAATTCCAACGAAAGTTGGGCGCTCGAGGTAGCGAATCTGTCCAGCGAAACTGGCAGAATGCTGCCCAGCGAAACTAGCAGTGAAACTGCTAATTCGCCCGGCGAAACTACGGGCGAATTTACGGGTGAATTTACGGGCGAAACTACCTGCGAACTTAGTAGCGAAATTAGGCAGAAATTAACTCTTTTGAGTGTTAACTTATCTGTAGGCAGTGTAGTGTGACCCGCGTCTTTAAGGCTTGATTGAGAAGCTGCTTGTCAAGCACAGGTGAGTTCTAGGACCCCTCATTTACTTGTTTCAAATGATTTTGGGGCTGGAAGACATATAAACTTGTTTACTGACGTATGTATGTATGACCCATTTGGGTATAACGTTGTGTTATACGTCTAAGGTATGATTGTGGACTCGGCACGTTATATAAAGTCCTAGAATGAGTCCCCACGTTCTTGGAGGGACAGTTAGTGCTACTGCACCAAGATGACGCATAGTAGGTCCCGGATTCGGGAAGGATACGGGAGTAAGTGCCTAGTGATGATTGATGATGTAGGTTATGATTGCACGAGGTTAAGTATGATGATGAATGATGATGCATGTATGATGTTATGTATGACGATGTACGTATGATGCTATGTATGATGATGTATGTATGATGTGTGTGTTCCTTATAATATCGCATGAATATCTTTCTATGGCTTTACGTAATAATGAACGAACGAACGAAGTATTATGTAACGTAAAGTGAAAGATAATGAAAGAGGAACACGATGATGAATGCATGTATTAATGAATGAACGAATGATTTAAAAGATGATGAATACATGCATTAACGAACGAACGAACGAAAGATGTCTTGCAAACATTGGATAAGGTTAACGGGTCCTTCTTAGTGATTGACCATATGTATGGTATCCCTACCGCTTACCTCTAGTACCGCGGCATACGTTTTGCTGTTCATTTAATGACTTCGGCCCGGTAGCTAATAACGTTTGGGGTATAGCAGAAGGTAGTGATACAAAAGATATCCAATGTGCAAGAAAAGATGTAACAGGGTCCTTGTCATTCGACCACAGTAATCATGGCTGCGTGCCATGAAGTGGGTAAAGCCTGACAGGACCTAAACGAGAAGTGAAAGATAACGATGTATGACGAACGAACGAATGAACGAATGAGATAATAAAAATATTATCTATGTGTATGTACGATGTATGATCACTTGTAAGGGATGAACGGTTTTTAATATAAACAAAGTATGTTTATTATAAAACTAGAACTCACTCAGCAACGCTGACTTTTTATGTGTTTCCAGTTGGCAGGTAGCGTTGCTGGGGATGGCACGAGGCGGCTACTCAACTCTTTTGGGATGGCATTCTCCATTTGATAATGCTGCAACGTCATGCGTTGTGGGCCCATAACGCACGCAACTCATCACGTTGCATGCCATTACGAGATTTCTTGAGGATTCCCATAAAAGGGATTACTTAAGAAATCTTCTTTAATTTTGAATATGCTGCCACGCACCGGAAGTGCGTGTGCGCAGCACATGCAACGAAATATGTTGCATGAGAGTGTCAAGAGTGTTCCTTAAGGGTTCCGATGTACGGAATTACTTAAGGAATATTCTTTAGTATAAAAATATAATTTTTATATTTTTGAACTTAATATCCTCTCTAGAGGTCGCTGTATGACCGGAGACAAAGTAGAGAAAGCTGTAATTTTTGTAATCATGTCAATTATGTAATGACTTTTATGAATGAATGAGAATGTATATTTTATTAATTCCGCTGCGTTATTTTATGATTATATACATTATGTATGTTTTACGTGCGATGAACCACCAACCGTAAGGCGCCCGGGAGCGGGGCCTTACAATAAACAAACGCTTTTATCAACGAGAAATTTATAAACCGTCTTTGCATGGTGTGTTTAGGTAACCACACAAGCAAACACTTGGAAAAATCATTGCTTACCAATACCCTAAGATGGTTTTGGTCCACAATGCATATTGATTTAATTCATCACAAATATGCTTATCTTTAATCCAAGCTGAGCCTACTGACGTATCAAACAAAGTCTTGTCAGTCTTTATTGATTTGAAAAATAGATGAAAAAGATAGTAGATAAGTGTACTATCATTTCTCATGTAAAGGCAGGAATATTCAATATAAATATGTTTTGGATTTTTCTTGATTTTATATTTTGTTAGTATTTTTGTTTTTGAGAAAATAAAGAAATGGCATATGTGTTATTAATTCAATAGAGATCATAAACAGTTAGTCCATGTAGCAATATACTCAGACTAAGCAGATGGAATGAAACATCGGTTGTTTCTTGCATTGCCATCATTGTTTCTGTGAGTGATATATATCCTACATTGAATTCTGGTTAATTTCTGCTCTATTTGGCTGAGTTGCATCATAAACATCATGAGCAGGAAGAACGTTACTATCATGGGAAGCGATCAGCCACTGCTAACTTTTCTTGGATTGGCAGGCCTCCATAACTATCCCTATCATACTAGCAAATCAGTTAGATGTTTCAACCCATGTCATTACTGTCCTGAGCTGTCCATTAGTATCTTTACATGTGACTTGCTCATATGTGTACGATTTTGCTTTATCTGATAATGTATCAGATTCACCTCCTGAAATTTTTTTCTTTCTCCAACATTGTTTTGATTTTAAATCAACTGACTCAACTTTAGCTTCTGTAACAAAAGGAGTTTGTTTGGTTTTTGAAAATCTTTTGGTTGGTTTAGAATATCCACTTTTTTGAAAGTTTTATGGAAGTGTAGCAAAGGATCTTTGTCCTTGATTATGTTTGTTTCTTCTAGGCATGTGATCATATTCATCATAAGAATTATAATCATGATTATAATAATTTGATGGATGTGATCTTCTATGATAGTCATTATATCAATCATTATTCCTATATCTAACATACTTATGTTATGAGTATGACCTAGGATAATGTCTTGGTGCCAAATAATCATGAATGTCATAATGTTTAAAATCATCCCCATGTCGATATGATTGAGGAGAAGAGTAGCTATGACATCTATTATAGTACTCATGCTCTGATCTTGGTGAGTATGACTCTGATGTATGATAAGATCTTTGACCTCTTCTGTGTTGTGATGTTGGAGAGTTGTTGTATGAACACTCTGAAGTGGTATGATTCTCCATGTCACAATGTAAGTAGTAGGGAATAGGTCTGGATCTTCTTTCCTTAGGCTTAAATGATGAAGTTGGATTTGATTGGAACTTCACAGCCTTTTTTTTTGTTTGTGTTTGTTGCTTTCTCTTATAAGGACATATATATGTATCACTCTTGGTGTTTTTACACTCAGATGTGTTGTGTGAATCCGAATTACATGTCTCATAGAGAATTGTTTGTTGTTTTGGAGTTAGTAATGTAGCTTTTGAGGTTGATGGTCGGTTTGGATTAGGTGTAGAAGACTTGGTCTGACTTTTCTTCTTTCTTTTAGATCTGGTCTTCTTCCTCTTGATTTGTTCTTTGATGTCTTGTACCTCAGGCTTTTTGTTTGTTCTTTAACTCCATTTTAATCTTTGCTTTTAGTTTAGCCTTAGGCAATTCTGGTTTAAGAAATTCTGTTGGTTTGAATTTCTCATTGAGAACCATAGCCTTTTCTTTATTGTTAGGCTTTGTTATTTTGGATTTGTGTGGTTGTGATTGTCTTGGATTGGTTTCTTCAATGACTTGATTAATACATGTCAATGTTTGTTTGTTTGATTGGTTGATTTCATCATCACTATCATCACTTGTAGGATCTCTATCTTGACCATCACAGGAATAATAGGTTTCATTCTGTGGTGATTCTGGTTTGAAGTACAACTTTGGTGTTGTTTCATTGAGTGATGTTGGATGGTTTGTCTGTTTGATGATGATCATGTATCTTTAAATCTTCTTTAATTGGACTTGTCATTGAAGTTGGTATTTCTGTGTAGTTATCATTGTAAGGTGGAGGAACAACATGATATGTAGTTCCAACACTCTTCTTTTGATCCCTTTATGCATTAAGTAGTTCTTCCAACTTGCTTGCAGTCATCTTTAAATTTTCAAGCTCAACTTCTGTTGATGCATCATCTGATTTTGTCTTTGTTAAAGACTCTGTGAGTCTTGTAACTTGAGCTTGAAGACTAAATCTTTCTGCAAGGAGTTTGTCTACATCCTTTAGAAGAGAATTGATTTTATCTTTAAAGGCTTTATGCTATATCTTTAATTCTACATTTATAACCTTTTCTATATTGATTGCTTGTTTTAGACGCTCAATGTAATGTTGCAAGTTAATGATTCTTTTAGTTGTACTTGCTTCGGATATTTTGGTTTCAAATTCAGCCTTTATGTTTGTTAACTTCACAGAGAGTTCAGTTTATTGAGCATTTAGCTTATGATTTTCTTTAAGCAAGTTATCAACTTCTTTCTCTAATGAACTGATTTGTTTTGCACAAGTTTGTAATTCTTCTGCATGTAAAGCTCTTTCCTCTTTTATGATGTATGATAAATTGTTGCAATATTTCTGATATGCGTGAACTTCATCAACGCATGCTGATGAATACAGATTGATCTTTCTGTCTTTAGAAATTTCAGGCAATGGAGGAATGTTTGTGTTGTTGATGTTTGTGGCTTTTGCAATCTCACCAGTTAACTATTCAAGTTTGTTTTGTTGTTGAACCATTTTGTCTTGCAACTGGTTCAGCTCTTGAGTTAAACTGATGTTTTGTTGATTCAATGTCTTGATTTGTGCTTGATCATTTCTTTAAGATTGTTCCATTTTTGACCTGTATTTTATCAAATCATTAGACAAAGTGTTGTCTGAAATTGCAAGATCACATAAATGTAAATGCATCAATTCTTTCTCAATGTGACTTATGTATGATTGAATGTTTTGTTATCAAACAATGAGTTATTGTTTGATGTGTTGCTGATGATTGGTTGTTTGTAACTTTTGTTTGATTTGTTGCTGTTGTTTGGTTGTTTACAGCTTGGTTTGCTTTGTTTAAATTCTTGAAATCTCTTTCTACCTGCAGCAAGAAAAAGAGCTCGATTTCTGGAAACACGAGTGTTAGTGAATGATGTCAAATTTTCCATTTTGTTTAATAACAAAAATGATTAGAAAATTTGTGTTGTGTTTTAAATCAAAATCAAATTTTAAAACTTTAATTGAATAAAAAAAAACGTCAAAACTCAATTTAATTAGATCTGCCTAATTAAAGAGTTAACTTTGTTCGATTACAATTTATTTAAGCTTGACTAAAATTAATCTAGCTTAATTAAAAAGTAATAAAATTTGGATCTTCTTAATTAAAATTAAATGATTTTGATTTGATGATTAATCAACTTATAATCACATTAACCTGATTAAAAATATTGTGAATTCGTTTGTTGGAAAAATATAAATGTCTTTTAAAAATAATATTATTCGAGGATTTTAAAAATTCTCCCAAACTCAATAAAAACTCTTTCGAGAACAAACCTTTTAAAAAGTTTGTCAATTGAGATTTGTTTGTTTTAAGAAAAATATTAATATTTAAAAAAATACTATAGTTTGCTGGTCAAGATTGGAAAGAAAAGTCAAAATTGAAAACCATTAAACAAATCAATTCTAAACCATAAGTCGGTCAAGGACTTTAAAAACTCAAACTCTCAAAGCGCTCTCTCTCAATTCTCTCACTCTCTCGGTATCCCACTCTCAATCTCTCGATTCCCTATGGTTGTTAAAATCGAAGTTGAATTCGATGATGGTAGTTGCGGTGGTTGCGGTTGATGGGTGTGGGTCGACAGGTGGTTCCAGGTGACCGAAGGTTGTGTTGTGGTTGACTTTGATGGTTTGGTCGACAGGTCGCAGATGATTTGGGGAACAAGAGTTCGAATTCGACAGGGAATTGGGTTGCGGTCGGCGGTCACAGGTGATTTGGGTAGGTGTCGGTGTTCGGTCGACAGTTGGTTCCAGGTGACCGAAGGTTGTGTTGGATTCGGTGGTGATGGTTGATGGTAGTCGATGATTGGTGTTGGAAGTTCGATTTGGCAGCGGTTGATGATGGATGTGGATCGATTGAAAGTGATTTTAGGGATTGGGTCAAAGGTCGAAGCCGAGGATGATGATGGTCGATGGTGGTTGTCCGCTGTGTGTTCTGTCCGCTGTGAATGAGATTAATTAATCCGCTGTGGTTTAAATTTCTCTAACTCATCCGCTGTATGATTGGCTTGTCGACCGCTGTGGACCAAGTTGTCCGCTGTGGACAAGGTGTTACACGTCCGCTGTGGAATCGAACTTATCGTCCGCTGTGGACTTGTTTACTCTGCTGTGATTTTAGGTAAAATGTCTGTTGTGGAATTTATCAGTTCATCCCCTCTGAACCTGTTTTGCTCATCCGCTGTATTTTTGGTGTTCTACAAGTTGCTGTCCGCTGTGGCTTAAGTTACTTGTCCGCTGTGGACAAAACTTGGCTGCTGTGTTTGGGGTTGTCGTCCGCAGTGGACAGAAAATGTCCGCTGTGGACCTTAGTTACACATCCGCTGTGTATGGTTTTTGCTTGTCCCCTGTGGACAAGATTACTTGTCCGCTGTGGACAAATTCAATTGCTCGTCCACTCTGGACTCGAAACACTCGTCCGCTGTGACTGTTTGTTCAACAAAATCAAGCAGTCGCTGTGAAATTTCAAGTGTAGTTCAATCGTTCGTAGTGAACTTATTTAGGTTGATTTTTCTGTTCTTGTTCACAACATGTATGCTGATAATGTAATGCTGAAATTTTGGTGTTTTTCTGGTTGTTTGCTTTGGTTTCAACTTTTATGTTGTTGATATTAATTTTTAGCAGTGTGTGTGATTGGGTGTATATTCATAGTGAGTTATGGGTGATTTGGGGGTTAACTGTGAATGAATGGGTGTTAGATAATTATGTGGTTATGGATGAATGAGTTAATGAAGTTGATGATGGTGAAGATGAAGAAAAGGTGTTTGAATGTTTGGGCTGCAAATTGGAATGAATTGTGGTTATGGATGATGGTGATTAATGTTGAAGATGATAATAATGATATTATGGATGAAGTGTATCAGCTGTGAATTAAAACATCAGCTGTGGAAGTTTTGTTCATCAGCTGTGGAAGTTTTGTTCATCAGCTGTGGAAGTTTTGTTCATCAGCTGTGGAAGTTTTGTTCCTCAGCTGTGGAAGTTTTGTTCCTCAGCTGTGGAAGTTTTGTTCCTCAGCTGTGGGTTGCTTTGTTCATCAGCTGTGAACACTTAGAAAAATTTATGTTTGTCAGCTGTGAACTTTGGAAAAGTTTATGTTTGTCAGCTGTGAACCTTGTGCATCAGCTGTGGAATTAAGGCATCAGCTGTGGACACTTGGTTGCAAGAAAAATGAAGATTATCAGCTGTGGAATTATCTCATCAGCTGTGTAATTTAAAGCATCAGTTGTGGAATTAGAATACTTAGTCAAAAATCAAGTGTAATTTGTATAATTTTTGTAGACGTGATTACGAATGAAATTTGACTTTCAAATTCATAATAAATTGTATGTATGTTTGTTTGAATGATTTTGAATGATTGTATGATGAACAAATGAATCAAAACCTGAATCAATCATAGATTAGGCTGATTTTTGGGTTTCAAAATAGTTTGACTCTGAAAAAGTCAAACTTCATGTTCTTGAGTGAACTAACTTTTGATTCTTGGATTTCTAATGGAATTGGGTCAAATTAAAGGTTATAATAGCTGTAGATAAGTGATTCTAAGCTAGAACAACAATCAATTTCATATAGTCATCACCTAAACTCGGATTTAGATGATGAAAACATGAAGAACATCAAGAACAACAAAAACCCAGATCTGAAAATCAATGTTCAAAATGTATGATTTGGATGTTGTGAATGATAAACGAACCTTAGATTTGATGTTTCTAAGCTAAAACTACTATCAATTTTAGTTAAACAACATCAGATTCGTGATTTTGATGAATTTTCCTCAAGAACACTCGAGAACACAAAATTTTCAAAAATCTTTAAATTCAAGAGTTGTGGTTATCCAATTGATATGAAACTTTGCAGATGTGTTAATTATCACAAACTAAAGCTATTAGAAGCTTAAATTTGATCAATCAACAACAAAATCAAAATTTCATGTTCATGAGCATTTGAAGACTTGAAGAACAAGTCTACTTGAATCTTCAAATTAATGGCTCAAATGAACTTTAATGAATATGAAAACTTGCAAATCATCATGAAATAACAAATCTAAGCTAATGGTAGCTTTGATTTTATAAAAACAACAACAATTTGCAGATAAAACTTGTGGTTCAAATTTTTGAGAAAAAT
The DNA here is from genome assembly GCA_024085815.1 of Flaveria linearis. Classification (NCBI taxonomy): domain Eukaryota; kingdom Viridiplantae; phylum Streptophyta; class Magnoliopsida; order Asterales; family Asteraceae; genus Flaveria; species Flaveria linearis. Next base: position 33,413,216 of record CM044007.1, on the reverse strand, counting down.
TTGAAGAACAAGGAACCAAGGCTCTGATACCAACTGTTGAAATCGATATACGGATAGAATATTGCAATGGTATTGTTGCCGTTTATCAGATCTGTGATTCGGAATCTCAAAGATCTGTTGATGATTTTGTGATATATGCAAGAGATGAACATGTATGATGATTATGAATGATGAACAAATTCAAGAACAAATATTCATATAAATTTCATTCATTCATATGTATGATGATCAATCAAGAGTTCAAAGGAGTTTGTGAGAAACACTTTCTCTCACACACACTCAACCTTGAATCCTCTGATTGTTAGTGATTACACCATTTTTGTGTGTTTTTCTCTTAAACTCTATTCTAAACTTGTTGATTAATTGTTAAGTATAAATGACTACACTGAGTCATTTATACTCTTTACGAAAATAAGAAATATTACAATTAAGCACAAAATGATTACATAAAAATAGTTCTAAGTCTGATAAATTCTCTATTGCTGATGCGTGACTGCCGGGTGCTGACGTCATTCGGGACGGCCGCTGATGTTGACTGTTGACTTTGACAACGGTTGACCAAGTTTGACCAAGTTTGACTTTGGTCAATTTCTTAATTTTGATCCTATCTTTAGCATATCTTTACCGTGTCGGTTTTGATAATCATCATAAGATTTGGCACTTAGGTTTTGGTAAGTATCATCTTCAAATATTCCAAAAGTTAGCCAGATGACCGAATAACCACCTCATTAGGGGCTTAACCTGCTTTCCCCTGTACAGCTTCATCTTGCCTAAATTGGTGTCATCCATCACCTGCAATGACACCTGATCATCCTTAAGCTTGGGCAAGTTTGGTAGCTTCTCGTTGAGGATCAGCTGTAGAAACTGGGGATACATGCAGAATCCCTCCTTCCCCTTAGCATTGATATTCTCCCTCATGTAAATGAAGAACGTCTTGGAGAAACTGAACGGGTGGTTGAGCACTAACACAACAAACGCGTTCTGAATCTGGTCGCTCATCTCGTTGAAACCACCGCATCGTGAGGCTATGCACTTCAGAATCCCATGTGCCAGATATTTGAAAGGCTGGCACATGTTGCTCTTGTTAAGCACACCGACATTGATGTCGCCGGCGTACTTAATCCGTAGAAAGCATCCCCTCACAGTCATGGGATATAGCTTGGTGGAATAGTTAGTGTCATCTCCCCAATCCAACACTATCCTTAAGTCATCCTCCCTGATGTCTATATCTTCTCCAAAAATGGAACTCCGAATCTTAAATGGCTCGACAGATCGGTCAGCAACAGCATTCTCCCAGAATGCATGCTGTAGTGAGCGGTAAGGTGTGCAGGGAGTAGATATAGCACGGTATATCCTGGATCGTCGTAAGAACTCGATAATCCCAACAAAATCTGAAGCATTCCTGGAAGTCGTGTTGAGATAAGCACAAATGTTATGCTTAGTGCTCATAGTCCATCTATCAGCCATTTCACTACAACACAAGCAACAAACATGTTAGACCCGTTCATGAGACAGAACATTTGAGTTTGAATAGATAATATCAGACTGGTTCACTCATACGATTGAACCATACGACTGAACTAAATCATACGATTGAGCCTCCGACTGAGCTTAGTCGTGTGCCATGACATGCGGTTGAGTCAATCGTGCGACTGAGTCACCGATTGATTCAATCGTGCGATTGAATCATGCGTCTAGCTCAATCGTGCGACTAAAGTTTATCAGTATGTCTTGTCGCATACATACTATGCGAGTCCAAGATTTTGAATCTTTGTCAAAACAGTCATTTTCACATCAAGATTAGATTCATTAGATGTACAAAGACTCGTTGTTACAACTATGATCTTTTAAGTACACTTTTAAGTCCATTTAGATGTCCAATTTTAGGGCTATTTGATTCGGTTCAAGTCTTGAATCATTCGGACACTATGGATTGATTTAACGTTATCATGTGCCTTGATTTCATCTTCACTGTACCTGTAGATGAGTGTATATCAGTTAGCAATAGGAAATTAATGGAGATCACACAGAAAAATTTGAAAAGGTATCCTTGGTTAGTCGGTAGTTTGAGAGAATTTGAAACAAATTGTAGGGCTACGACCGACTGAACCCTCCTATTATGCTGATTTTAGTTTCAGTCGTGCGACTGGACCCATACGCATGGTTCATATGTGCGACTGAGTTTCAGTCGTATGACTGACATATACTCATTCAGCCAATCATACGTTTTGTTCATACTGAGTTTGCCAATCGTGTGACTCGGCCATCTTCATGGTATACTCGTGCAATTGAGCCATACTTGTGATCCAGTCATATGATTGTCCCAGACTCATGGTCCAATCGTGTAACTGGCTCATACTTATGGTCCAATCGTGCGATTGGCTCATACTTATAGTCCAATCGTGCGATTGGCTCATACTAATGGTCTAATCGTGCGATTGCCCCATACTTATGAATTTGACTTCGTTTGTCCCACTATTTCACATACTTATCTTTGATATATGACATTATGACCATTGATCATCTCAGACGCGATCCTTTTAAATGAAAATTGTTTGATCACCTCAGACGTGATCCTTTTAACTGAAAACCATTTGCTCACCTCAGACGTTATCCTTTTAAATAAAAACCGTTTGATCACCTCAAACATGATCCTTTTATCTTTCAGAAACAAGCTTTTCATAGTTAACGTTCGGTTCATTTATGACATTCACAGAGTTCAGTTTTGTTACATAGTCCGACATCGACTCAATACAAACAACTAAAACAGGAAAAACTTTAAATAAACTGAATTAAGACATATTTTTGTGTTTTCATTTGAGAAGGGTTGAAAACATTTTAACTTCAATTAAAAGATTTCTCCCCCTGAGCAGAACAGCTTCAAACATTTTCATCATTTCTCAAATGATTTATATGGAATTAGATAGGCATAAAACATAATCATTTGGGACCTTTTATATTTATGACAATAACAAAGAGCATTATATATACATTACACTTAGTCTCTTTCATCTAAGAGTCAAAGGCACTAACATGAATTCATGCTAGAGCTGTTTTGTAGCACACATTGATTTTGACCATCGGGAGATGCAGCCACGATGATTGTCAGTATATTTGTGCACATAAATCCATACACAGATTTTTGACACACATTGGTGATTATTTAGGTGTATTGAGTCAACAGGCATTTTTGGATCCCACGCTTATATGGTAATCAACCTTTCTCAGGAGATTTTTGAGCAGTCTACGGGTTTTTGTCAAGAACTATTCTAAGAGCTTTCAAAGAGATGCTAAGCCTCAGGTCAGTGCCATCGCACAACATAGAGGCGCAAACAATAATGAATTCTTAGAATATATTGGTTATGCTTATCTTCTGGTCAGTGCCATCGCATAGCAGAGAGGCACACAACCTATCTTCTTGTTAGAGAAATTTTATAATTTATTTAACGTAGCAACAACATCTGTCATTAACTTGATTGCGTTTCACATTTGTGATGTGCTTTGCTCATTGTTTTGGTCATTCGCACACATTTATGGCTTTCTCTTTGCTCTTCACCCCTTATTGGAAATTTATTATTGATTGTGCAGACCAGGGATAAGATGGGAACCCATAACCTGTTGAGTGATTTCATTTGTGTGATTCACCAATGATGTCTACTAATCTATTGTGTTGAATCTACCGACACATCATATAATGGACTTGCAACCCCTAGATCTACTTTCTCCATGTAACTGCAGTAACATACTAGCTTACTATCATTTTTCAACTTATTAGGCTTTGACTTCTCAGACTTATAATTTTTCTTTGACTTTTATTATTTTTGGTGTCCCAAACGATAAGATGCCTGTGTATTAACTAGCAGTAAATCACCGTGCTTTTCTCTGATGAATAACGTGCATTCCGTTACTCCCCTTCGAAACCCATGTTTCAACAGGTGTGTGGAGAGCTTCTCATACCAGGCTCAAGGGGCTTGATGTAGCCATACAAAGCCTTGTCCAATTTATAAACTCTGTCTTGATGATAAGGATCTTCGAAACCTTCTGGCTGACTAACATATACTGTCTCACGGATTTCACCATGTAGTAATGCACTTTTCACATCCAATTGATACACCTTAATCTTCATGTAGGATGCATAAGCTAGGAAGATCCTAATTGCTTCCATCCTAGCCACTGGTGCAAATACCTAATTGTAGTCCACGCCTTTAACTTGTCTGAACCCTTGAACTACTAACTGTTGGACTCAACAAAGTGCATTAAGAATTAATGCAAGAAAGTATGATGCTTGTCATTATCAAACAAACAACCAAATGTGTTTCAACATACAAGTCATACATTAGAAACACATTAACATCATTAACATTCATTATTATCACTAACAATTTTGTAAATTTTCTTTTTCAGATTTGTAGATAAAAGAAAATTTTGCTAAGTCATCCACAACGGATGAGTTAAGCCACAACGGATGAAGTACTCCTTCACAGCGGATGAACAGACATCACAGCGGATGAACAACTTCTAATGCGGATGAACATCATCACAGCGGATGAACAACATGTTCACAGCGGATGACTAAGTCCCACAGCGGATGAAGATTGTTCACAGCGGATGACTAAATCCCACAACGGATGAAGACTGTTCTCACAGCGGATGAAGAGACTCTTCCACAGCGGATGGCTTATTCCACAGCGGATGACTTAGACACTTAGGATTATTTTTATGTAATTTTCATTTACATAAGGGTAGAATAGTAATTGTACAAAGCTTTTGTGTATAGGCTATAAATAGCACTCTACCCCAATCCTTTGTAAGCTTTTGAACAAAAATCAATCAAACAAGCATATTATTCATCTGTTCTTGTTCTTGCATTCAAACACACACAAACACACACAAACACACACAAACACACATAAAGACACACATTGTTCACTGTAATCATACACATTAATCATGGGATTCCGCACCATGATTATTGTTTGTTAATCACTGAGAGATATTGAATGATCCTTGGGGAAACCAACTAGTTAGAGTTGTTATACTCTCATACTGTTGGTTTCATCAGGTGGTATCAGAGCCTTGGCTCAATCAAACAGTGATTTCGATCCTCTCAATCATCAAAACCAATGATTTCCGTTGTTCATTAGCTTCATAACACTCATTTTTAGCTTGAAATCATCTCATTTTCTCCTTCAAATATCATACATTCGAAATGTGCGAAAAACAAGAGTTTATCTTTGGTTTTTGCTCATTTTGAAGAAGAATTTGTTAGGACCATGTACATCGGAGTACTAACTGATTCTTACATGAAACTAGATCAAATATTATGAATCCTATTTGATTGGCAATCCAATCAGGGAGAATGTTATTCCGATCAAAACTAACGATAAGAATACGTTAAGAATTGATTAGAATCGATCAGAAACGTTCTATGATGTTGGAAGGGACTCTCTGGACGAACAAGCACGGCTAGGGTTTATAATATTCGAAGTTTTATATTTTTCCACGAATTAAGTGGTATTTATAGGTTACAGCTCTCATTCGTACGACTGAGCCAAGCGACTGGTTCAGTCGTGCGATTGAGTAATACGATTGGTTCATTCATACGACTGAGTCAGTCTTATGACTCAACCGTGCGATTGACTCAATCACCTAGTTCAGTCGTGCGATTGGCCCATTCGCATGGTCCAGTCGTGCGACTGAATTAGGATACTTAGTTAAACACATTCTTGAACCTTCAATGGTTCAGAACTATATCTAACAACTGTAAACCTATATAACGTTGTCTTATATGCGTGTAACAATAAATAGTATAAATAAATATAACATTAAACAATCAATCAAACATTCACTGAAGAGTTTTCATTACATTGATTCAACATTACATATGTGTTACAAGATGAAAGTCTATTACATTTAAGATCAATAGACTAGACCTAGGGACATGTGTACTAACAAACTCCCCCTTGGACCTAGATCTATCTAAACTTAGACTTCCTTCTTGAACTCTTCAAACCTCTTCATTCTTTCTTCTGTTGAAACCCCAGTATGAATATTAAGTGCGAAGCATAGACGTATGATATGCTGAAACTGTAGCGCTTGCACTATATCCTGCGTGTCAAAAAACAGTGGCCACTTGTATAGCGTATACACATCTGACGCTGACACGTTGATAAGCCACATGGGTCAAACACCCTTATTGTGTCCATTGTGCCTTCCCTATCCAAAACGATGACGGCCTCTCCAGAGTGCCAGTCATAGTACCACCACTTAAAGTGTGGGGTAAAGTCTTGTGGCATCTCCCTCAGTGGAATTCGGGACATTGTGCGCGGAGGTCGCCACTTCAGGACTATCTTCGGCTGACCAGTAATGGGACTCACTTCAGATCTTCTGATGTAACGAGTGGCCTGCTGTGGTCCGACGTTGATCCATCTAGTCCTATACTCCCTTTTCAGGGCAGCCTCAAACCAGCCTGACATTTTCTTCGGATCAATGTATAATAGCTTCAGGCGTGCCAGCTGGTTGAGCTCAAAACTAGGGAGAGTCTTCAGATCATGAGGGAATCTGAAGTACTCGATTCCCCTCTCCCTTTTCACCGCATATACGCCAAGGTCATCAAAATGAGCCCAAGCAATGATCTTCCCTGACACCTTCATGTTCTTCTTGACTTTGTATAGCTTGGTTTAGGTACTCTGAGTTGCTGCAGCACGTTGGGCTCGGATCTCGGCGAAGCAATCCGCCCATTCAGCCTTTCGAATATCAACATCAGCGTCCGAGGCTTGGGCTTGGCTAGTTAAAGCTTCAGCTCCCCTTTCCTTCTCATTAAGTTTCTCCAGAATATCACAGCCGAGAGTGTTAACCAGATCTGGGAACACGGTTCCTTCTCAGTCAGTGTATTCTGGATAGTGTTGATCTGTGATGTCTTCTATCTCTATTTCTTCAACATCGTTGAGCTCGTCATCATCAGCATCATCAAAGGTTGGAGCATCCTTAACAATTTCGTCAGGATTTAGACGAAATATTTCTGCAAGCTGCTCATCAGTAAGGTCGTGAATTATTTCTCCTTCTTCAGGAGTATAACTCACTGACCTTCTGACGATCCCCTGCAGATCAAGAATCATTGTGAGTTGAGACTTGATCTGTTAGAGGGGAGCAACATCATGCTCATCTTGCTGAAATCCCTTATCTGTTTAATATCAACATGTAGAATAGCAATCATTAGTATAAACTCAAGTTAAATAAACATTAATCATTAAATATTTACATGAGTTTCATATACATCAAAAGAATAATCAAGTACAAAAGTTTAAGAATAAAACATCTAATCAATACTTTTGTCTTGGATCTGCTCGTGAGCTTCGGTAGTCGGTGATGATGGAGGAGCTGCTGTAGATCCATGGTCTTGTCTTCTTTTCGTATGTTGTTCCCGACAAGAATCAGCAGCATTTGAAGCAGAACCATCATCATCATCATCATCATCATCATCTTGCCTCTCCTTGGCTTGATCATCATCACTATTGTCATCATCCTCATCACTCTCATCATCCTCTTCATCATCTCCATCATCATCATCATCTCCTTCCCTTATCTTCAGAGGATCAGCTTGTGACCCCTTCAGCTTCAGTAGAATCTTCTTATTAGCAGACTCCAACTCCTCAATCTTCTGAGCAGACAGGGCTTTGTGCTCCTAGAGTTGGGAGATCTGCTCAGCTTGCTGAGCAATAAGCTGAGCTTGAGAAGCGTTTTGCTCCTCAAGCTGATGAAGTCTATCCGACTTCTCCTCTTCGACAGCTACCAGCTTCAGCACCATTCTGTTCAGTGCTGCTAGCTGTTCCTCCACTCCAACAGGCGGGAGAGATGAACCTGTTAGGAAGGAGGATGGATCGGCTCGGTGGCTCGTGGTGGTAGCTGTGGTGGTGGTGAATATTAGTAGTGGAATGTGAGTGGATTGTGAAGTGGGATGTATGGTAGTGGTGGGTTGTATAGTGGTGGTGGGATGTATGGTGGTGACAGGTGGTGGAATAGGAGTAGTGGTGGTTGTGGTAGTTTGGGTGGTTGAGGTAGTGGAAGTGGGTGTGGTGGTGGTAAGCAGTGTCAGCCTTCGGCGCTTGGGTTTCTTCCCATGGGGCTGAGCCATCCTCTTGAGTCTGGATCCTTTAGATCCAGATGCTCCCCATTGGCTGCTGGGAGTGTCTGGGGTGTATGATGGGTCAGCTGTAGAACCCCCAGACCCTCCCGGGCGTCCACTAACCGCCCTCATGCCGTGCTCAGTAGCCACAACCTTGCTACCCACTCTCTGGGTGAGAGGCTCTTCATCAGATACTTCTTCCTCACCAGGCATAAAGCCCTGATGGAATCCCACTGTCTCTAAACCCTCGCGTGGGGATGGTGGAGATATGACATTAGCAACTGTAGTAGTGGTCTCCAGACCCGTATCTCCACCATCATCACCATCATCATCGGAGTCGTCAATCGGAACTGCTATCGGCTCCGTGTCTGACTCACTATCATCGTGACACCACTTTTTCCTAGCTGGCGCCACGTAATCCTCTCGGGCTAGGTGCCCAAACAATCTCTTTACCGGGGGTTTCACCTGCTTCCCCCGGTAGACTTTCATCCTCCCTAGTGTAGTGTCGTCCATAATTTCTAGGACGACCGCATCTTCTTGAGCCTTGGGCAGTTGGGGGAGCTTTTGGTCGATAACCATCTGGATGAATCGAGGATACATTCAAAAACTCTCCTTCCCCTTGGCCTCGATGTTCTCCACCAAGTAGGTGAAGATCATCCTGGAGAAGCTAAATGGATGGTTCAGTACCAGTGAGCGTAAGCATCTTGCATCTGGTCTGACAACTCATCAAACCCACCCTTCCTTGATGCAACGCATCGTAGAAGGACATGTGCCAAGTATTTGAACTGGGGGCACAAGTTGCTCTTGTTGAGCATACTTACGTTTATGTCTCTAGAATACTTGGCTCTCAGAAAGCAGCCACGGACTGTGAGGGGATGTAGTCTAGTAGGACAGTCTGCATCATCCCCAAACTCCAAAACTGTCCTTAGATCCTCCTTCGATATCTCTATGGCTTCCCCAAATATAGAACTCCTGATACAGTATGGCTCAGTAGACTTGTCAACAGCAGCGTTCTCCCAGAACGCTTGCTGTATCGATCGGTAGGGAGTGCACGGTGTAGATATGGCTCGAGATATTCTCGAGCGACGTAGGAAGGTAATGATTCCGGCAAACTCAGCGGAGTTGTGGGAAGTCAGACCGAGATAAGCACAGATGTTGTGCTTAGAGCTCATGGTCCATCTGCTTGCCATCTGTTCACACAAAACAAATAAACGTTAGTACGTGACAAAGTATTCCAGACTTGTTTCATGTAATTGAACATTTTGTTCAGTCGTGCAACTGAACTGAGCGATTGAATTTAGTCGTGCGACTGAGCTGGACGACTGAGCTCTAGTTATGCGACTGAGCTCATACGTGCGACTGAGTCTAGCGATTGGACTTAGTCATGCGATTGCTCAAGCATTTGCCTCTGTCGTGCGATTGAGATTAGACGTATGGTTCAGTCGTGCGACTGAACCATTCGTCTATCTCAGTCGTGCGAATGAGTCTAGTCGTTCTGCTCAGTCGTGCGATTGGAGTTCATCAGTGTGTCCAATCGCATGACTGACAGTTTGTCCATTCAAATTCTGATTTTGAGCAAAACTTGATTTTAAACGTTGAGATTAGGCTCATTACACTCAGAACAGTCCGATTAAGCAGATTTTACCATTAATTTGATCTTTAAGTTCAGTTTAGATGGTTTATTGGTCGGTTTAAAACCCTGTTTGCTTCTATACACAATTTTAAGTCATTTACTAAGTTATCATTGTGTTCTAATAACCTAGAAAATTTCATATCAATGCTTTCCCTAAATTTATCACAATCAGCACAAGCATGTTTAACAAACAACTCATCCTTTGTTTCTACCTGTGCAGATGTAGACATTCCTGCCATGAAAGCATTTTGAGGCTCAGGTTGAGCTTCAGATTTAGCATTCAGTTCATTTTCAACAAGTTGATCAACAACAGCTATGTCTTCATCCAAATCAGCAGTATCAGGTTCAGCTGAGTTCTCCCCCTCACTCGATGAATCTTCGTTCAGATCTTCAACCAATGCAATGTTGGCTTCACCATCAGATAAGAATTGGAAGGACTAACCCTGTCCTTCATCACCTTGAGCCACCATTGCTTTTGAATCACTGCTGGTTAACGCTGGCTTTTTCTCTTTCTCTGGTTTTGTGAAGGATGAGAAGGGGTTCCCATTTCTTGTCTTCTTTGGTTTTACACATTCCCTCTTGAAGTGTCCTTTCTCACCACAATTGAAACAGGTGACTTTAGACTTGTCGAAGCCAAAAGTAGTATCTTTTGTAGCCACCAGATTCTGACCAATCTTCTTCACAAACTTTTTAGCTCGTCGCACAGCACTTGCGAGAGCCCACATAATGTCCATTCTCTCCAACTCATTCTCATCCACCTGCTCATAATCTTCATCAGCCAAGTGGCCGTTCCCTATCTTCCCTGCTACCAAACCATCATAGGAATGAACCACGGTAGCAAGTAGGTCCATGTGTTCCTTGGCCACTTTCACAGTTATTTTTTCCAAATTCTCTGTTACTAACTTTGTCGATTGAGCTTCAGTAACACTGTGTTGAATCCCTGATGAGACTGTTGACTCACCGCCAAATAATGAGCTTTGACCTGATGCAGATGTATTAGAAATTAATGCAATCTGTAGAGGAGCATTAGAAGATTTTGCAGTTGGTGTGGGAGTCACATTGTAGAGAGTCGGATCCTGAGCATATGAGCCTTTCTTAGCCTTTTACTTGTGTCTCACTTCTTCTTCTCGCAGTTTCAAGATGAAGTCATTTATATCCAAGGTCTCGAGTACAGAATTGTATCTCAAAGTGGAAATAAACGAATCCCACTTCTCTGGAAGCCTGTCAGCCAAGCTTGACACCTTTTCTTCTTTCGACGTTGTAACGCCATGAGTGTGAAGTTCACTCATCAGATGATAGAAGCGGTAAATAATATCATCCAAACTCTCATTTCCAATGGCCGAGAAATTATCAAACGCTTTCTTTAATGCTTTGGCCTTTAAGGACTTAAGAGCTGAGCTCCCTTCATACCTTTTCTCATGAGCTTTCCAGAATTTCTTACTTTCCTTATGCTCTGAATACTGATGGAAGATTTCTTTAGGTATAGACTAAGTTAACATCGCATAGGCTTTCTTTTCTGCATTGTAAGCAATCTTTTGAGCATCAGTCAATCCACTCAACGTTAAGGGTATACCATCAGCACCAACTGGCATAGTGTAACCAGTCTCAATAGCATTCCAGAGATTAGTGTCCACGCCATTGAGATGAATCTTTAACCTTTGCTTCCACTGCGGAAACTCATCAATCGAAAGAAGCTTAGGTGGCTTGTTATGGTTACCAATCTCATTCTCCAGTAGAAGTAAGTTCTGTATCCTTGAGTCTTTACCAGCTGAGAATGCAAATTTCTCTGAGTCCATGACGAATTAGAATTAGACTTGACAAACAGACAGTTTATGCGACTGGGATGTGCGACTGGGGGACGACTGAAACACAATCATGCGATTGAGCTTAGTCGTACGACTGGGCAGGCGATTAGGGCTGTTGTTCGAATGGACAGACAGACTGAGTCAATCGTGCGATTGAACGAGCGATTGAATTCAGTCATACGATTGGACAGACGTATGGAGTTCAGTCGTACGATTGAGTTAATCGTGCGACTGAGACTGCTGAAATCGAAATTTTTCACACACTTTGACCTAAAAACGAAATCTTTTACACCCTAGATGGCTGAAACTCGAAAAAGACTCAATTTTCAGAACGTGCACACGCAAAAACTTGATTTTTAGCAGAAAGAACGGATCTTTTCGCGTAAAAATGTTGACTTTTTCACAAAAACGATTGAATCCACGAAGAATCAAGAGCCAAAGCTCTGATACCACTTTGTTAGGACCGTGTACGTCGGAAACTAACTGATTCTTACGTGAAACCAGATCAAATAGTGCAGAATCCTATTTGATTGGCGATCTAATCAGGGAGAACGTTAATCCGATCAATACTAACGATAAGAATACGTTAAGAATTGATTAAAATCGATCAGAAACGTTCTATGAAGTTGGAAGGGACTCTCTGGATGAACAAGCACGGCTAGGGTTTATAATATTCGAAGTGTTACGTTTTTCCACGAATTAAGTGGTATTTATAGGTTACAGCTCTCATTCGTACGACTGAGCCAAGCGACTGGCTCAGTCGTGCGACTGAGTCATACGATTGGTTCATTCGTACGACTGAGTCAGTCTTATGACTCATCCGTGCGATTGACTCAATCACCTGGTTCAGTCGTGCGATTGGCCCATTCGCATGGTCCAGTCTAGCGACTGAATCAGGATACTTAGTTAAACACATTCTTGAACCTTTAATGGTTTAGAACTATGTCTAACAACTGTAAACCTATATAACATTGTCTTATATGCATGTAACAATAAATAGTATAAATAAATATAACATTAAACAATCAATCAAACATTCACTGAAGAGTTTTCATTACATTGATTCAACATTACATATGTGTTACAAGATGAAAGTCTATTACATTTAAGATCATTAGACTAGACCTAGGGACATGTGTACCAACACAAACCCTAGAAACCCTAGGTTTCGTTCAAACAATCATATATGTTGGTACACATGTCCCCAGTTCTAGTCTAGTGAGCTTAAATGTAATAGAACTTCTTCTTGTAACACATATGTAATGTTTAATCAAGCTAATGAGAATCTCTTCTATATATGGTTGTTGGTTATTTAATGTTACATCTACTTACATTATTAGTTGTTACACGCATAATATGACCATGTTATATAGGTTTACAGTTGTGAGACATAGTTCTGAATCATTAAAGGTTCAAGAATGTGTTTGACTAAGAATCTTATTCAGTCGCACGACTGGACCATGCGAATGGTCCAATCGCACGGCTGAACTAGGTGATTGAATCAATCGCACGGTTGAGTCATAAGACTGACTCTAGCGTACGAATGAACCAATCGTATTATTCAATCGCACGACTGAGCCAGTCGCAAGGCTCTGTCGCACGAATGAGATTTGTAACCTATAAATACCACTTAATTCGTGGAAAAACGTAACACTTTGAATACTTGAAACCCTAGTCGACCCAGAACGTCCAGTTCGTCCATTCCAAGTTCATAGAACGTTTCAGATCATTCCTAGTCCATTCTTAACGTTTTCTAATCGTTAGGATTGATCTTGATTACGTTCTCCCTGATTGGATCGCCAATCAAATATGATTCCGCACTATTTGATCCGGTATAACGAAGAATCAGTTAGTACTCCGTACGTACACGGTCCTAACAAGTGGTATCAAAGCGTAGGCTCTTGATTCTTCGTTGATTCAATTGTTTTTGTGAAAAAGTCTACGTTTTTACGCAAAAAGATCCAATCTTTCTGCTAAAAATCGAGTCTTTACGTGTGCATGTTCTGAAAAATCAATATTTTTCGAGTTTCAGCCGTCTAGGGTGCAAAAACTTGCGTACTAGGTCAAAGTGTGCGAAAAATCCCGATTCCAGCAGACCCAGTCGCACAATTATCTCAATCGTACGACTGAACCCAGTCGCCCAGGTCATTCGCCCGATTGAGTCAGTCGCTGTGTCAAATCGCCCGATTGAGTCAGTCGCCCATTTCAGTCGCCAAGTTGAGTCAGTCGCCTTTTCCAGTCGCCCGTTTGAGTTCAATTGCATGATTGTATCTCAGTCACCTTTTCAATCGCACGTTTAAGTCCAATCGCATACTGTTAGAGTCAATCGCATCCCAATCGTACCTCCCAATCGCATAACAGTCTGTTTAAGTCAACCTTCATTATGGACTCCAAAAACTTCACATTCTCAGCAGGGAAAGACTCAAGGATCCAGAACCTACTGCTTCTAGAGAATGACATTGGTAATCACAATAAGCCACCTAAGCTTCTATCCATTGATGAGTTCCCGCAGTGGAAGCAAAGGTTTGAGATTCATCTCAATGGCGATACTAATCTATGGAATTCTATTGAGACTGGTTACACCATGCCAGTTGGTGCTGACGGTTTGCCATTAACATTGAGTGGAATGACTGATGCTCAAAAGACTGCCTATAATGCTGAAAAAAAGGCTTATGCTATGCTCACCCAGTCTATTCCTAAAGAGATCTTCCATCAGTATTCGGATCAGAAACAGAGTAAAAAATTCTGGAAAGCTCTCGAGAAAAGGTATGAAGGGAGCTCAACTCTGAAATCCTTGAATGCCAAAGCTCTCAAAAAGGAGTTTGACAATTTCTCTGCTATTGGGAACGAGAGCTTGGACGACATCATTGACCGCTTCTATCATCTAATGAGTGAACTTCACACTTATGGGGTTACAACGTCTAAAGAAGAAAAGGTCACCAGTTTAGCTGAAGGTCTTCCAGAAAAATGGGATTCATTTATTTCCGCTTTGAGACACAATTCAGTTCTTGAGACTTTGGATATAAATGACTTTATTATGAAACTGCGAGAGGAAGAGGTCAGACATAAGTATAAGGCGAAGAAGGGTGCATATGCTCAGGATCCTACTCTTTACAATGTGACTCCAACTCCAATTGCAAAGTCTTCCAATGCTCCTCTGCAGACTGCATTTGTTTCTAATACATCTGGTCAAAGCTCATCGTCTGGGGGTGAGTCATCTGTTTCATCAGGGGCTCAACACAGTATTACTGAAGCTCACTCGACAAAGTTAATAACTAAGAACCTAGGTAAAGTCACTGTGGAAGTTGCCAAGGAACACATGGACCTACTTGCTGCAGTGGTTCATTCCTATGATGGTTTGGTTGCAGGGAAGATAGGAAACTGCCACTTGGCTGATGAAGACTATGAGCAGGTGGATGAAAATGAGTTGGAGAGGATGGACATTATGTGGGCTATCGCAAGTGCTGTGCGACGAGCAAAGAAGTTTGTGAAGAAGACAGGGCAGAATCTCGTGGCTACAAAAGATACTATTTTTGGGTTTGACAAGTCCAAAGTCACGTGTTTCAACTGCGGTGAGAAAGGACATTTCATGAGGGAATGTGTGAAGCCTAAAAAGACTGGGAACGGAAATCCATTCTCCTCGTTCAACAGGCAAGATAAAGATAAGAACCCAGTTCCTGCAGGAAGTGATTCCAAGGCTTTGGTGGCACAAGGTGATGAAGGACAGGACTGGTCCTTCCGGTTCTTATCTGATGGTGAAGCCAACATAGTTTCTGTCGAGGACCTAAATGAAGACTCAGCAAGTGAGGGGGAGAACTCAGCTGAGCTTGACAATGCTGAATTGGATGATGACATAGCTGATGTTGATCAGCTTGTGGAGAATGAACTGAATGCTGCGTCTGAAGAACAATATGAACCCCAAAATGCTTTCATGGCTGGAACATCTACATCAGCACAGGTAGAATCAAAGGATGAATTATTTACTAAACATGCTTGTGTTGAATGTGAAAAATTTAGGGAAAGCATTGACCTGAAATTTGCTAGGTTATTAGATCATAATGATAACTTAGTAAAGGATTTAAAATTGTGCACTGAAGCAAACAGAATCTTAAAACAGAATGAAAACAGTTATAATGAAAAGATTGATGCTTTAAAGAAACAGTTAAAAGAAACTGAAGTTGTTGCCTTTAACCAAGAAAATGATATCAAGTTTTATTTAAAGACAATAGAAGAAACTAAGAAGGAACGAGCGGTTTTACAAGTTGAAAACGAATCTTTGCAACAAAGACTCCACAGTCTAGCTAGTTCCTCACATATTTTGAAAAACTTGGTTAAAGAACGCAACAACGGGGTGGGTTTGGGTTATAAAGTTGTGCCACCACCACATGAGTCCTTTTTAAACATCAAACAATGTCCAATTAATGATAACCCCATAAAGGATCATGTGGTGACAACTCCTCTAGTCTGTGATCCGGATACAGCAGTCAACTCTGCTCCTTCGGTTCCTGACCAGACAGCTTCTGCATCAAGCACAAAAATCACTGGCAAGGGAGTGGAAGAGAATGTTCAACAATCTCATGGGTTGGGTAAAAAATCAACTTCCAAACAACCTAAGATTTCCAAAGACACTCAAGCTAAACCAGTGAAGCAAGATAATCACCAATTTCCAAGACCAAACACAAATCATGTTAAACCAGTTAAATTTGTCAAAGGAGGTGAAAATCTTAAAAGTGATAATAAGAAGAAAGAATCAGAGGTTTATTCACCGCCCCACAAGAGATCTCCTAGCCCTGATGAATGGAGATCCTGCTATACTTGTGGTCAGCGCGGTCATATTTCGACTAATTGTCCTCGCTATCAGACACCAAGAATTAAGGTTGAGCTACACGACAAAGTCAAGGTAGATTCAAAACAGTGTTCTAAGACTCCAGTTAGATCGAAAACACCTATTAGGTCTAAAACACCTTCTAGGTCCTTTTCGTCTCCACCTCACCAAAGGCAAAACAGACAAGTCCCCGACAAGTTCGTGATGTCAGAGGTAAAACCTGTTTCTGAATCTAAACCATATGCTCAAACCGTAAATCAGTCTAAGGTTTACAACAAACAATCCTTTCACAGGGATGGTTTATGGAAAGCCAAGACAACTGGTGTGTCTGAAAGCAAGGACAATCTGAAAGTTGAGATTCCACCCACTGATAAAGGACAGTGGGTCGAATTCATGATGGTTGATTTTTCTGGAAAACCCAAGCCAGTCAAGGCTTGGGTCCCCATCCTTAACTGATGATTTTCTCATATGTGCAGGTTGTCCGCTATAGTGCGTCTACAAATACATGGATAGTAGATAGCGGAGCTTCCAGGCACATGACGGGAAACAAGTCTATTCTTTTCAATGTCAAACAAATTAAAGGGGGACACGTTTCATTTGCTGGTAACAAAGGAGGATACATTACCGCTCAGGGCGAAGTAGGTAATGAGAAGGTAAGATTCGACAAAGTCAACTTTGTTCAGCAGTTAGAAAACAATCTGCTTTCTGTGTCTCAGATTTGCGACAAGGGATTCAAAGTCATGTTTGATAATCGCAAATGTTACATTCTGAAGAAAGAAATGGATATTCCAGAGGAACAGGTATTAATGTCAGCATCTAGATATAATGACTTATATGTTCTAGATATGTCAAATGCCTCTACTAGTTCTTCTACTGTTCAATGTTTCTTATCTAAAGCTACAGAGCAGGACTCCATTTCATGGCATAGAAGAATGGGACACATTAATCATAGGAAGATGAATCACCTGATTCATAACAACCTAGTTGATGGAGTTCCTGTCAAGAACTTCAAGCTTCCTGATTTTTGTGTCTCATGCAAGAAAGGAAAGCAAACCAGGAAATCTCACAAGAGCAAGAATGTCCATTCTATTGAGATACCCCTGGAGCTACTGCACATGGATCTTTTCGGTCCAGTTAGCACGAAGAGTATCGCTGGAGACTGGTACTGCTTCGTAGTCACCGATGACTACTCACGATTCTCGTGGGTGATGTTTCTGAAAGCTAAGTCAGACACATTTGAGTCATTCAAAGTGCTGGTCACCACTCTGGAGTCACTTTACAAGCTTAAAGTGAGAAAGATTCGCTCATATAATGGAACCGAGTTCAAGAATCAGCGGATGGATGCGTTCTGCAAAGAAAAGGGAATTGTCCATCAATTCACCTCTGCATACACTCCATAGATGAATGGAGTTGTTAAGCGAAAGAACAGGAGTCTGATCGAGACAACCAGTACTATGTTGGCAGACTCAAAACTGCCAGTACAGTTCTGGAACGAGGCTGTAGCCAACGCCTGCTACACACTTAATCGTGTGTCAGTAGTGAAGAGGCACGGGAAGACTTGCTATGAGTTGCTACAGAAGCGTAAGCCAAACCTAGAGTATCTGGAACCTTTCGGTGCTCCTTGTACTCTTCTGAAGAAAACTCAAGAAGGCAAGTTCAATGAAAAGGCAGATCAGGGGATCTTTCTGGGATACAGTATACCCGACAAACGAGTTTACAACAACTCTACTGGTCAGGTAGAAGTATGGTGCAACGTTGATGTTTAACGTTTCACTATCCCCCCTGCTAGAAAAGGTCCATCGTCATTCTTCGACTACGATGGCTTTTTCAAATCATTCCATCTTCCTCAGATAGTTTCAGATGATGTTATTGCTACTCAGATGATGCACGATGTTCTCAACTCACCGAATCTGGATACTAGCAATACCACTCCTACAAGTGGGTCATCGGGATCTGCCTCAGCCGATCAGAATGATAGTGAAGACTCATCAGAGGATGAAGAAGCATCTGAACCAGTACAAACACCTAATGTTGATCAAGAAGGGAGCTCTTTAGGTGCTTCACCTGCATCTGGAACCACAGACACTGAACCTCCAGTCACGACTATGGACTCTGAAGTTGTTGTTCCTACAACTCCTTTGACTAGGATCAGTACAAGTCATCCGCCAGATGCTACCATTGGTGATCTCCACTCCGGCGTGCAGACTAGAAGTCGATTGTACACTTCTGATTACGCTGAAGTAATGGAAAAGGGCTACGTGAATGATGGAGCTTACAGATGTTTTGTCTCTCAAATTGAACCCAAACACGTAAGTGATGCCCTTAAGGATGAAGCATGGGTCAATGCTATGCAAGAGGAGTTGCTACAGTTTAAGAAACTTGGAGTGTGGACTCTTGTTGACCGACCCAAAGGAGTCAAGGTAATTGGTACCAAATGGGTACTAAAGTGCAAGAAGGATGACCAGGGTGTTGTTATCAGAAACAAGGCACGGTTGGTTGTTCAAGGCTTCAGACAAGTCGAAGGAATCGATTACAATGAAGTCTTTGCTCCCGTAGCTAGAATAGAAGCAATTCGTATCTTTCTAGCCTACGCCTCTTACATGAAGATCAAAGTTTATCAACTAGATGTTAAGAGTGCATTCTTGCATGGGGAAATCCGTGAAGAAGTATATGTAAGTCAACCCGAAGGATCGAAGATCCTTATCATCGGGACAGAGTCTACAAGTTAGACAAGGCTCTGTATGGGCTACATCAGGCTCCTCGAGCATGGTATGAAAAGCTCTCCACCCATCTGTTGAAACATGGCTTTCGCAGGGGTGTGATTGATTATACATTGTTCATCAAAGAGAAGGATGGTGATTTGCTTTTGGTGCAGATTTATGTGGATGACATAATTTTCGGCTCACGAAACGAAGGTTATGTAAAGAGTTTGAATCTGTGATGAAGGCTGAGTTTGAGATGAGTGCCATGGGAGAAATGAAGTTCTTCCTAGGATTACAGGTGGACCAAACACCTACCGAAATCTTTTTGCATCAAACTAAGTATGTCGGTGACATTCTTAGTCGCTTTGATATGGACAATGTAACTGCAGCCGGTACCCCTCTCGCCACAAATCACGATGTGGCTCCTGATGAGAATGGGGATTTGGTGGATGCCACCATGTATCGTGGGATGATCGGATCTCTCATGTACCTCACTGCCTCTCGTCCAGATATCATGTATGCCACATGTTTATGTTCCCGATATCAGGCAAAACCTAAAGTCAATCATCTGATTGGAGTCAAGAGGATTTTTCATTATCTGAAGGGTACTCCAACACTGGGGTTGTGGTATCCTCATGATGATGACTTTGAGCTAACGGCGTATAGTGACTCGGATTACGGAGGCTGCAAAATGAATTACAAGTCTACGTCAGCAGGATGTCAATTTTTCGGGAGAAGATTGGTAACTTGGCAGTGCAAGAAGCAGACATCAGTTGCTCTGTCTACCTGTGAAGCTGAATACGTTGCCCCCGCCAGCTGCTGCTCTCAAATCATTTGGATTCAACAGCAAATGCGGGATTACGGTTTGCATTTCACTTCTACTCCTATCTATGTTGATAATTCTGCTGCAATTGCAGTAACTAAAAATCCAGTTCAACATCCTAAGACCAAACACATAGGCATAAAGTATCATTTCATACGCGATTGCTATGAAAAACACTTAATTGATGTGGTCAAAATTAACACGGATTTTCAACGCGCTGACCTCTACACCAAACCATTTGATAAACCAAGATTTTTCTATCTGCTAGAGGTCAACGGGGTTAAAAAGAAAAGTGATGTTATATTAGAAGAAATAGATACATAGTCCGACACCGTTTTTCTTTATTTTTCGTCTTTTATTTTATTTTATTTTTTTAATTTCCTTGTTGTTATAAAAATCAAAAAACACAAAAAGATTTTCTGTTTTAGAATTTTAGGGGGAGATTAGGTTTAATTCAGTATTTATTTGCTTAAAACAAAGGGAGGGGAAGGTGCGTAAAGCTGAAAAGGCAAAGACAACAAAACAGGAAATGTGACTCGACAAAATTGAAAGATGATAGTACACATGCATCGAGTTATTTGGAACAACAAAATGATTTTGAGATCAAAAATGTTAATTAACTTACTGAAAATGTAAAAATCAGAGAAGTCTAAGTCTAACAAAATGGGAAAATGATAGTACGTTTGACTGTTACTGTAATTACACGGAGACAGTTGATCTAGGGAGGTGCTAGTTCATCATATGATGTGTCAGTAGATTCAACACAATAGACAAGTAGACGTCATTGGTAAACTTAATCTAAACTAAATGGTTCAATCAACTGTGGGTTCCCATCTTATCACTGGTTAACACAAATCAGCTCTTCCGATAAGGGATAACGAGCAAATAAATGCCACCAAAGGTGTGCAAATGACCACAAAAAGAGCAAAGCACGAAAAAAAAATTGAATACTAGCGTAATCAAGCTGATAACTTATGTTGTTGGTGCGCTATGTGCAAAAGAAAATAAGAAATGCTCTAACAAGGAGATAGGTTGTGTGCCTCTCTGCTGTGCGATGGCACTGACCTGAGGATAAGCATAACCTACATATTCTAGACTTCATTGTTGTTTGCCGCCTCTCTGCTGTGCGATGGCACTGACCTGAGGATTGGCTTCTCTTTGAAAGATCTAAGAATAATCTCTTCTTGCAAAAATACCTAAAGACCGCTCGAAAGTCCATTAAGGAACGCTGATTACCATATAAGCGTGGGATACACAAATGTTGTTTGAAATAATATAACATAATTCATTACCAATGTGTGTCAAAAGTCTGTGTATGAATTTAAGTGGACAAATATACTGACAATCGTCTTGTTTGCACCGACTGAAGTTGACAATCAAAGGGTGTTACGTATCATATCAAACATGATTCCCAGTTAGTACTTAGAAGTCTTAGATCAGAACAAATTGTGATATGTCATCATGAAAGGTGAAATCAACTCATAATGTTCCAAGTAATGGTGTATATGCCTGTCTGATTCCAAATGAGTCTGTTCCTGACATAACGTCAATGCTGATAGGCTACACAAACCTGCCCTAACAAAAATCACAAAAATATGTTCATTTTGTTCGTAGTTTAATATTTTAAATTTGTTAGTACTAGTGTGTCAATGTCGGACTGTGTGTATGGTTATCTGTTATTGTCACTAAACGAGCTTAATGTTTATTTAAAATTGTTTCTGAAAGGATAAAAATATCACGTTTGAGGTGATAAGTTGGTTAAAAGGATCACGTCTGAGGTGATGGGTGGTTAAATGGATCACGTCTGAGGTGATCGGGTGGTTAAATGGATCATGTCTGAGATGATCAATTGCACATAATGTTTTATCAAATGTTGAAGGAAAACTATATGTCAATAACTGAAATGACTAAGATGGCACAAGTATAGCCCAATAGCATAACTTCATGTTGAGTATGATCAGTCATACGAATGGGCTATACGATTGAAGACA
The DNA here is from genome assembly GCA_024085815.1 of Flaveria linearis. Classification (NCBI taxonomy): domain Eukaryota; kingdom Viridiplantae; phylum Streptophyta; class Magnoliopsida; order Asterales; family Asteraceae; genus Flaveria; species Flaveria linearis. The sequence continues at coordinate 33,391,312 of CM044007.1, read as the reverse complement.
ATCGTACGATTGGGACATGCGAATGAGCCCAATCGGCCGATTGAAAGTGACCGACTAGGTCAAACGTGCGAATGGGGTGTGCGAATGAATCTAATCGAACGATTGGAGGTGACCGACTGTAACAGTTGTTTGGATGAACCTCAATCGCCTGATTGGAGATGAACGATTGGGTAGATTGAACGACTGAGACTCAGTCGCCCGACTGACCAAGGCGACTAGGCTCAGTCGCCCGACTGGAATTTGCCCTAGTATAAATACAGGCCGAATCATCATCAGTCGCTCATTCACCCAAATCGCCCCCTCTATTCGCCCGACCTAACGAACCGCTGCCAAAATTTCAATTGATTCATATTTACCTTCGTTTGTGTATTCTAACTTTCATTAGTGCTTATACAGGTAATATTCGTGGTGTTTCAACTTTGAAACCGATCAATGACATCAAGAATCACTCGAATTCTGACCAAACAGTACTCGAGAACATAATGAACAAATAGGCTGTCCAAACTAACCTAAACGTTCAAACAAAAGTTAAAACATGCTTAATTGGTCATTTCTGAGTTTAATGAGCCAAAGTTCGACATTTAACATCAAATATAACTCAAAACTCGAATTTGAATGGACAAACAGTCGAGTAGGCGACTGGACACGCTAATGAACTCCAATCGCCCGACTGAGAATACGACTAGTCTCAGTCGCCCGACTGAGATGGACGAATGATTCAATCGCCCGACTATGTCCATTCACTTGACTTAGTCGCCCGTATGAATCAATTCACTCATTTAAATCTCAGTCGTTCTACTCAGTCGCACGGCTATGTTCATTCGGTTGCTCAGTCGCTCGACTAACCAAAGTGGGAAACTCATTGATTTTGTTTACTCTCTTTTGCGTGTACTAACGTATACTTACATTGTGTGACAGATAGCTAGTCGATGGGTTATGAGCACGAAGCACAACATTTGTGCTCATTTGGACTTGACCTCTAGGAATGCCGCCGACTTTTCTGGCATTATCACATTTCTGAGAAGATCGAGGATATACAGAGAAATCTCAGCATAGTGTACACCATACAGGTCGATACAGCAGTCGTTTTGGGAACACGCTATGGTCGACAGATCCAGGGAGCCCTATACTATTAGGAGCACCATTCTTGGGCATGCTATAGAGATCACAGAAGAGGACCTAAGGACAGTCCTCGAGTTTGGAGATGATAGCGACTGTCCTACTCGTTTGCACCTGATGACTGTTAGAGGGTGTTTCCTATGGGCAAAGTACACTGGGGACATCAACTCAGGGATGCTCAATAAGAGCAATCTCTGCCCCCAGTTCAAGTATCTTGCCCACATCATGCTCAGATGTATTGCCTCTAGGAAAGGAGGATTCGATGAACTCTCTGAGCAGATGCAAAACGCCTATGTTGCGTTAGTGCTGAACCATCCGTTCAGCTTCTCCCGGATGATCTTCACTTACCTAGTGGAGAACATAGAGGTGAAGGGAAGAGAAGGGTTCTGCATGTATCCTCGCTTCCTGCAAATGATTATAGACCCGAAGCTCCCCCAGCTCCCAAAAGCTAAAGATGATGCTATCGTCCGGGAGATCATGGACGACACTACATTGGGAAGGATGAAAGTATACCGGGGCAAGCAGGTCAAGCCCCCGGTGAGGAGTTTATTTGGGCATTTGGCCCGTGAGGATTACGTGGCGCCAGCTAGGAGGAAGTGGCGTCACGATGATAGTGACTCGGATGTCGAGCCGATTGCTTTTCCCTCTGATGACTCCGACGACGACGATGATGGTACTGATCAAGGGGGAGTTGGTCAGGGAGGACCAGAACCAGCTCCAATTCATCCTGATTTTGATGTGCAAGAAGAGGAGGATTCTGATGATGTGCCACTTACCCGAACTGTGGGCAGTCGGGTAGTGGCCACTGAGCAGGGATTACGGGCAGTTAGTGAACGCCCAGGAGAGTCTGGGAGCTCCGTAGCTGATCCATCATACACCCCAGCCTCTCCCAGCAACCAAGGGGGAGCCTCCGCGTCAAGGGGGACACTGAGGAAACATATGGCTCGTCCTCATGGGATGAAGCCCAAACGCAGGAGGATCACGCTTATCACTACCTCCTCTGAACCTACCACTTCCACCACCCCTACCCAAACCACCCAAACCACTCAAACCACCCAATCCACCATATCCCAAACACCCCAAACCACCACCACTACTATACCTCCACCTCATACTCACATATCTTCCACCACCACCACTGTACCCCCCACTACAGCCTTCCTATCCTCTTTACAGCCACCACTACAGCCACCACTACAACCACCACTCACCAAACCCAACCCTCATTTGCCTCCTCGAGCTCAATTCTACCACCTGTCTCTGTGATTGAGCAACTTGCTGCTCTGAACAGCATGGTGCTCCAGCTACTAGCCTCTGATAAGGCTAAGACAGCTCAGATTCTCCATCTGCAAGAGCAAAGTTCTACACAAACAGCTGAGATTGAGAGACTGAGGGAGTTGACATCTTCACAAGCCCAGTTGATCACTGCACAGACTGATCAGATCACTGGCTTGCTTCAACACGAGGCTGAGACTGATGAGAAGATTGAGAAGCTGGAGGCTGCTCACAAGACTCTAGTGCTAAAGCTGAAAGGCACTCAGAGTGAGCCCCTCAAGATCGGGGAAGGAGATGATGATGATGGTGAGGACGATGATGATGAGGATGACGACGATGATGATGAAGATAGTGGTGATGATCAAGCCAAGGAGGGGCAAGATGATGATGATGATTATTCTGCTCCAAATGATGCTGATTCTGGTCGGGAACAACATACAAAAAGAAGACAAGACCAGGGAGAATCATCTACTGCACCACCCACCTCCCCTTCTGCAGAAGATCCAGTGATGATTCAAGGCAAAGTTAAGGATTAGATGTTTATTTATCATTAAACTTTTGTCATTGTAATCATTTGTTTAATATGAATTTAAAGTAAAGGAATGAAAAGTTAAATTAACATTGGTTATGTGCTTAATGTATACTAACCTGCACTGTGTTTTGATAAATTGTTATACAGGTTCATCCAAGCAGACTGACGAGCACGATGTGATACCCCTTCGACAAATCGAGACTCAATTGACAATGATTCTCGATTTGCAAGGAATAGTACATCGCTCTGTTAGTTACACACCTGAAGAGGGTGAGATCATACATGATCTCACCGATGAGCAGATTGCCGAACTATTCAGTCTAAACCCTGATGAGCTGGTAAAGGATGCGCCCGAGGTCGTCGTAGTCAGTGATAAAGAACTACAGGATGTCGATGAGGTGGAGATAGAGGATGTAACTGCTGATCATTATCCCCAGTACACTAACGCCGAAGGCGAAGTGCTACCAGATCTGGGAGATGCATTTGACAGCAGTACATTCGATAAGGTTGAGAAGATGACTGCTGCCAAAGCGTCTACAACAGAGGATCCTCAGGCAGATGATGCTAATCTTGCATCTAAAAATGCTGAGTGGGCAGCCTGTCTGGAGGAAATGAAAAAGCAAAGAGCGCCTACAAAGACAAACGCCTACACCAAGCTCTACAAGGTCAAGAAACATCAGAAGGTGTCAGGCAAGATCATCAGCTGGGCATACTTTGAAGATCTCAAAGTATATGTCGTGAAGAGATAGAAGGGTATAGAGTATTTCAGATTCCCACACGATCTGAAAACTCTCCCTGGTTTCGAGCTAAACCGTCTAGCTAACTTGAGCCTCCTATATGCTGTCCCCGGGAAGATATCTGGATGGTTCGAGAAGGCTCTGAAGAAGGAGTACCTTACAAGGTGGGTCAATTTTAAACCTCAACAGCCCAAGAGGTTGATTCATAAGACCGAGGTTGACTCCACCTCTGGAAGGCCAAAGGTGATTTTGAGATGGCATCCTCCGCGCACAATGTCACGTATTCCATTGAGGGAAATGCCACAGGATTTTGCACCCCATTTTAAATGGTGGTACTATGACTGGCGCACTGGTGAGGCCGTCATAGTTTTGGACAAAGAAGGAAAGGTCAAGACAGTTAGGGTATTTGACCCTATGTCGCTAACAAACTTGTCTGCGTCAGATGTCCACATCTTGTACAAGTGGCCACTATTTTTGACACTCAGGATATCGTGCAAGCACTTCAGTTTCAACATGTCATACGTTTATGCTTCGCACTTGATATTCATGCTGGAGTTTCACGAGAAGAAAGAGTTAAGAGATTTGAAGAATTCAAGAAAGAAGTCAAGGTCTAGATAGAACTAGGTCCAAGGGGGAGTTTGTTGGTACACATGTCCCCAGTTCTAGTCTAGTGAACTTAAATGTAATAGAACTTCTTCTTGTAACACATATGTAATGTTTAATCAAGCTAATGAGAATCTCTTCTATATATGGTTGTTGGTTATTTAATGTTACATCTACTTACATTATTAGTTGTTACACGCATAGTATGACCATGTTATATAGGTTTACAGTTGTGAGACATAGTTCTGAATCATTAAAGGTTCAAGAATGTGTTTGACTAAGAATCTTATTCAGTCGCACGACTGGACCATGCGAATGGTCCAATCGCACGGCTGAACTAGGTGATTGAATCAATCGCACGGTTGAGTCATAAGACTGACTCTAGCGTACGAATGAACCAATCGTATTATTCAATCGCACGACTGAGCCAGTCGCAAGGCTCTGTCGCACGAATGAGATCTGTAACCTATAAATACCACTTAATTCGTGGAAAAACGTAACACTTCGAATACTTGAAACCCTAGTCGACCCAGAACGTCCAGTTCGTCCATTCCAAGTTCATAGAATGTTTCAGATCATTCCTAGTCCATTCTTAACGTTTTCTAATTGTTAGGATTGATCTTGATTACGTTCTCCCTGATTGGATCGCCAATCAAATAGGATTCCGCACTATTTGATCCGGTATAACGAAGAATCAGTTAGTACTCCGTACGTACACGGTCCTAACAATATACTTTTTGGGTTCATTTCTGTGTTCATCAGCCAAGAAGAACAATATTCTTCATTTGAATTCTCACCAAAAGTTACTTTTTGTCCTAAAAAGTAAAGTTTTAAAAAATAAACTTTTATTTGTTTAAGGGTTTTGACTTTTCTCTAGGGTTTTGACCAAAGGTCATGAAACCACATTAATTAACAGAATATTCCATTCTGCTACCATGGAGAAACATCCTCGTACAAACAATTAATTGAATTTAATTAATTACCTTTATTCAGTGATTCAATTAATATTTAATTTTTAACAAACAAACCTAGTGACTTTAGGTTAAATTAAATTTAGCATCAAGCTAAATATTTAAACTAATTCTAGCTTAAACCGTTAATTTAAACTAGAACAAACATGTCTGACGAATTTTCGAGAACAAACAGTGGTCTCAAACCACCGAGACTTAAAAACAAAGCTGATTTCAAACAATGGAAAATAATGTTTAGAAATCGGATTATTTTTCAGGACCCGGACTTGTGGACCTCCATAACAGAAGGACCATACATTCCAGTGAACTTGGGTCTAGACTACAACACGCAAAAACCAGTTAGTTTAAAGAACGTAGCTGGTGATGAACTGAATAAGGTCAAAACAGACATGAAAGCATACAGTACATTAGCTATGACCTTGCCATTTGAAATTCTAACACGGGTTGAGAATTTCAAAACAACCAATGAATTATGGAAAGTTCTTCACACAATGTGTGAAGGTAGTGAGGAAATTAGGGAAATCAAAAAGGAAAAGTTGAGGACCCAATATGAAACTTTCCATCACATTCAGGGAGAATCCATTCCCCAACAACTTCATAGATTTGTATAGCTGGTTAATGAGATGATTGTCTATGGTCTCAAATATGAATCTGTTGAAATCAACAAGAAGATGTTGCATACATTGCCTGAGAGTTGGACTCAGTCAGTGTCTCTGATGAAAGCAACACTAGATTTGGAAGCACTAACTTTGGAGTCTCTAGTTGCTAAGGTAGAAGCACTAGAAGTAGATTAAAAATCTAGGAACATCAACACAATACAGTATCCCTGCTGCACCAACTCCACCTTAAATCACATAATACACTCCAAGTCAACCATCAAAATCATCTGTAATGATCATCAAGAAGGATGGTGAATGGACTGGATCATGTATGAAGCTGAAATTCTATCTCCAGATCATGCTCTCATGGCAGATATTAAAGATAAAATTTTAGAAATCCTGAAAGAGGGACATCACAGAAGGCCTGATAACATCTGGTATATTGACAGTGGATGCTCCCGACATATGACAGGAAATTGTTCCCTCCTTCGGGATTTTAAGAGCAAACATGGAGGCGATGTAGCCTTTGGAGGAGATAAGTCTAGTGGCAAGATAACTGGGGAAGGAACAGTCTCTAATGGACTGATCAGCTTTGAAAATGTCAACTACTGCTCCAATTTTCAATTTAATCTTCTCACTGTATCCCAGATCTGTGATAAGGGAAACTCCACCTTATTTGACTCCAACAACTGCTACATCCTCCAGACAAGTTTTCAATAACCAGAAGACTGTATCCTTTTGAAAACTCCATGTCATAACAACACATACATTGTTGATATGAACACTGTTTCTACAACCACTCCTGAAACATGTTTACTATCAAAAGCATCAGAAGATGTTTCCCAATTATGGCACAAACGACTGGGACACTCTAATTATAACAGAATGAACCAATAAGTAAAAGGTGACTTTGTAATAGGTCTACCAGAAAAGGAATTTTTCTGTACAGACCACTGCACAGCATGTCTGAAAAGCAAACAACATAGAGTGTCTCATAAGTCTAAATTGATAAACTCTAATAACACACCACTCAAATTGCTTCACATGGACCTATTCGGCCTAACAAACATCCTAAGCATAGGAAAGAAGCAATATTGTCTTGTTATAGTAGATGATTACTCTACATTTTCTTGGGCTTTCTTTCTTCTACACAAGTCAGAAACATCAGACATTCTCAAAATCAATTATCACTAAGATTGAGAATCAATTGGATCTTAAAGTTAAATCTTTAAGAAGTGATAATGGTACAAAATTTAAGAATAACTCTATCTTTTCTTTCTATGTAGAAAAGGGCATAAGTCATCAATTCAGTGTAGCAAGAACTCCTCAACAAAATGGAGTAGCTGAAAGGAGAAACAGATATTGATAGAAGCAGCAAGATCTATGCTTGCAGGCTCTTTGTTGCCCAACTCCTTTTGGGTAGAAGTAATCAACACAGCTTGCTACATACAAAACAGAACATTAATAATAAAAGAACATTCAAAAACTCCATATGAATTAATGTTTAAAAGAAAACCTTTTATAGGATTCCTTAAAGCATTTGGATGTTCAGTATCAATATTAAACACTAGAGAACAATTATCCAAATTTGCTCCAAAAGCAGATGATGTATTCTTTGTTGGATACTCTGGAAGCTCAAAAGCCTACAGAGTATACAATCCAAGACTTAATTTTTTGGAAGAAACTACTGATGTGATCTTTAATGAACACTCTTTCACAAAGAAAGTCATTGGATCTAACTAGTTGTTTGATATTGATTCATTAACCAAGTCATTTGACACATCTTATTTTGATGTTTCAGGTACCAAAGAAGACATTGAATATCCAATAGTACCTCCATCAACAACAATAGATGTTCCACTAACTACTGATCCTCCAAGGAGAACAACAACATCTCCTTCGAGTACAATAGTTACACCTCCTTTAGAACAAACAAAGACATCCAATGAAACAACCACAACAACACCATCTTCCTCAACACATGTGACAAACCAACCATCCAATCACCCAACATCAAACCAGTCACACACAGTTGAAGAAGATGATTATGGTGGATGTAATAACAACAGAAAATCCACTTCCGGAGGTGGTCAGTTTCTTGGATCAAGATTGATCTCCTGGCAGTGCAAGAAACAAACAAACGTATCTGTGTCAATAGCTGAAGCAGAATACATAGCTGCTTTTGCTTGTTGTTCTCAAGTGCTTTGGATTCAAAACCAAATGCTTGACTATGGCTTTAATTTTCTTAAAACACAAATACACATAGATAATTTTGCTGCCATGTTTATAACTGACAATCCAGTTCAACATTCAAAAACTAAACACATAGATATCAGATATCACTTTCTGAGAGACTGCTCAGAAAAGGGTCTGATACAGTTGATCAAAGTCCATACAGACAACCAGTTGGCTGATCTTTTTACCAAATCATTTGATTCCACAAGATTTGAACTTGTAGTTCAGCCACTTGGTATGACCAACTATGAATCAAACAAGTAATGTTCTCAAAACATTAAATCATACAAGCTTGATTTTTATCAAAGTCCTAAATTTCAAACAAGCTAGTGTCTTACAAAATCAAATTATCAAACATCAAATCATATTCTTCAATTAACAAACATTTTGGGATCTCACATACCCATACATGAGAAATGATAGTACACTAGATTATTTCTTCTCTAGAGTTATTTTCCACTAATAAAGACTGACAATACTTTGTTTGATATGTGGATAGGCTCAACATGGAACATATAACATCACACACAACAGTGAATAACTAAATGATCATGATTGTGTGGTCAACAACACATCTTGGTTTATGGTAGGTATTTGTCTATCCAATAAGGGTTACTGGTAAAGAACTGCAATACACCAAGTGAAATAGTTTATAAGCTGCTCAATCATACAATTATCTCCTCTGTTATGATTATCATAGACCTGGAGTACATTATGGCATTCTTTGTTGTGCTAAGGACAGACCTGAATGACCAATAATTGATCCAAAAATATTCCCAATGAGGAGGATGAACATCATCCTAAAGAGGATCATCAAGGATGAACAATCAAAAGAATCCTAAAGAGGATCACCTTCAAAGTGAAAAAAGAATCCCAATAAGGATCGATCAAAAGGATCAAATTGAGCATTATACTCCAAAGTAACTAGGTCCTAAGTATTGAAAGTGCTTCCTAGTACATCTTGAGGAGGATTGATTTTAAACATACATTCAGATGTGGGGTACATACATGTCATCTAAATATACCCAAAACATGATAATCACTCACTGTTTCAATCCATCATTAACACCATGCATGAGTTTAAGTGGATCCAAATATCTACAATCAACATTGTATTAGTCTATGTCTATTCTTAAACTATATCAAACAACTCTATAAGGACTTAAGACTAGTATGATCTCATGTTATGTGAATTGATTCATGCAACATTTTAAGAATCAAACATATTTAGTTAGATAAAAAATTATCTTTCTAAAAAATCATATCATACAAGCAATCAAATTGGACTTTGATGAATTTCCATTCACACATGTCTCAATTTTTTTTATATTTTATAAAGGTTTTATAAATATGCAAAAATTTAGGGGGAGAATTTGAACATGGAAATGCCAAAGTCAGTAGAACATGTGCAATTTTTATACCAGGTTAAAAGTGTAAGGTTTTAAAATTTGAAATTTTACATAAAGCCAAGTCAAGCTAGCACTCAAACACCGCAGTTTGACACACATACATATGCACAATATTGCTTGTGAGTGATATTTTTAGCATCCATATATTGAAGTGTTAAAATTTCAATATTTTAACATACATTTTAAAATAATGTTGAAAATTTTTTTAAAGGACTTTAAACATTCAAAACATTCAAAAGTTTTCTTAAAATTTATGAAATTTTTACAACTGTTCATACAGCGGATGAGTAAAATTTCATCCGCTGTGAACAAATTTTGGTTATTTCAAGTGTTGACAGCGCATGAACAAAATTGTTCATCCGCTGTGAACATCATTCAGGATTTTTCTAAGTGTTGACAGCGTATGAACAAGATTGTTCATCCGCTGTGAACAAATCACACAAGTTTTACAGCGCATGAATAAAATTGATCATCCGCTATGGAAATAGTCACAGCGCATGAACAAAGTGTTCATCCGTTGTGAATTCATCAAACAAAATATTCAAGTGTCTACAGCGTATGAACAAAATTGTTCATCCGCTGTGGAAACAGTCACAGCGCATGAACATTTTGTTCATCCGCTATGTGAACAGTACACACTGTGAGGGTCCACAGCGTACAACCAAAATTGTACAGCGACCACTGTGTCCACAGCGGACACTGTACTCACAGCGGACACTTAAATTTTGAAATTTAAGTTGTCACTCAGAACACACTGTATACACAGCGGACATATAATTTGTCCGTTGTATATACAGTAAACACTTGTAAATCATTCATTTCATCACGAGTGAATGTGAGATATAAGTAAAATTTTAAAACCCTTGTTAAACCCTCGAACCCCTGTTCTTCTAACACACAAATGTGATTGATAAATCAACTGATTCATCATGAATTAGGTAAAACAACATGATTTGTAACATCAATCATTCATGAAATCATGCTGTTAAGAGTTTATGATTCACACATTGTTTGACCTAAGTGAAAATCGGACTAAAATCATAATTTGAATCATTTGATGTTTTACATTAAAATCAAACACTAAATTAGTGATATATGGTCATATTCGACTGCGTATGAACTGATTATATGATGAAATTTGAGAATGTGTTCATTGGGATTCATAATCACACCGAATGTTCATGCCTAAATTTAAACAAAAAATAAAAAAATTTTGATTTTTGAAAATGTTGAAAGTTAGTTAAAGAATGTTATAACTTTGCAAACATGTTCAAATTGATGAATCAAACATAAAAATTTAGTTGAATTGGCATAACAACCATCATACAACATTAAATGCATTTGTATTGAATATGCATTAAATGGTCTTGTTTGACTTTTTATAGTCAAACTGAAATTTGCAATTTGATATGATATGAGATCAAACACATGAGTATGGGATGCTTAACTCAACTTGTTGATGATAAACTAACTCAAATTCATAAACTTTGATTGAAATCAAGTTAAAACAATGAAAAATTTGTTGATTTGAATTTGACAAAGCTGTTGACTTTTAAAAGTCAAAAAGGCTAAATTGTCAAAATGCAAAGATGATACACACATAAATGAATGAATATACCATTCATCACCCCATAAAACATACAATGATCATCATTTCATCATTACACTTTATGTCCATACACAATACTAACACTTAATATATTTTTTACAGATATGTCTGACTTAGTATTTGTGAGAGATCACAACATATGTGCATTCCTTGATCCTGACTCACCAAAGTTAGTGAACTACAGAGATATGATCCAAGCCATCAGACAAACAAGGCTTGTACATTCAATGACATTTAGACCAGACATCTATCAAGATCATATTGTCCAGCTTGGACCAATGCACACTTGGAAGAGATTGATGGTCAGCAAGTAATCATATCTACTATGCATAATCAAGAAATCATCATTTCTGAAGAAGTCACTAGAAGAGTATTGAAATTGGGTGAAGAAGATGCTCTAGGCCCAGTTGTGTTTAATGAACACTATATGTTACATGTGTTCAGGCAAATTGGGTACACTAGAACAATTGACAGAAAGCAGATCAAGAGGTCATACATGAGTGCACAATTCAGGTTCTTGATGCACACCTATCAGAAGACAATGATAAACAGAAAGACAGGATGGGATGCTACATCCTTAAAAGCTTCATGTGCACTAGCTAGCATCATTACTAGAAGACCATTCAATTTTGCTGCACAAATTCTAAATGGTCTACTGTACAACATCACTGAGGTGAGGAACAAGTTTCTGATGTATCCAAGATTCATACAGATGATCATAGATGACTTGCTACCAAACATTCCAAGAGAAGGAGCCATTCTACATCCTGTTCACTTCAATGAGCTTGTATTCAACAGGATTAGATCCAACATTTATCAAGGAGATAAGATACCTGTCCCTCCTCATATGATTGATCAAAACATCCCTGTTCCTAAGGAATTTCTTAGAATTCCAGAACAAGATGAACCATTTATGCTGTTTCAACAAGCCAACCAACCAGCCCCTATCATCCAACCAGCTCAATCATACAACCTGCCCCTGTCATTCAATAACATCCAATCATTCAACCTGAACCAATCATCCAACAACATCCAATCATACGTCCAGAACCACCAATATCACCACAACAACCACTAAGCCCATAAACCTTCAGCCCTCAATCATTCAGCCCTGAACAAGGTCACTTCCCTTCACCATCACATAGCCAAAACCTTTCTGATCAGCAAACATTATCATCCCTTCTAAGGAATATAGATTCAGCTCTTGCTTAACAAACAGAAGAGCATGTAGATGTTGGAACTTCTGCTCCTGAACCTGAACCTGAACCTGAACCTGAGCAAGCTGTTCCTACTACTGAGTTTGCTGAACAAAGCAGTGAGATGCTCACAGAAGAGGATATTAAGCACTCTAAGGTCTTTCTATTCACTGAGCATAATAAACTCATTGAAAGATCAAATCAAAGAACAAAGAAGCTTAAAGAAAGAATCAAAGAGAAAGACAAGGAAATTAAAAAGCTCAGTTCAGATAACAAAGCTCAAAAGCTTATTGTGAAGGTTGTTAAACAACAACTAAGCCAAACAAAGAAGAAGTTAAAGGAGAAAGATAATGAACTCCTTATTGCTAATGCTGAAATTGATTACTGGGGAAATCAGACAATGGCAAAAGAACAAGAGATTGATGAGCTTAAAAGAATTATAGAAGCTCAATCTGAAGAGATCAAAAGGCTGAACAGAGGGCTTGAATACACTGACACTCAACTGAATGAAGAAGAACATTCAGCAGATCTTGGTGAAGATCTGAGTGGTCATGAGAAGTTGACAAGTGAAGTTGAAACAAGTCAACGTCAAGCTAAACAAACAAGCCCAGCACTGATCATCCCTGAAGAATCATATACAATGGATCCGTTGTTTAGTGAGGCTAACCCTTTTGAGAATATTCACTACTCACCCATCTTGAGACAACATTTTCATTCTTCTGATCCAATTTCTCAAAGATTTAGTGATATTCCTCATGAGCCCTTATCTGACAAGAAAAAGGAGTTGATCAAACAATTTACTAAAGCTTTAAAAGATTCATCTAAAGATCAAACATCATCATCATCTGAAACTCCTGTGAGAACTTATGAAAGAAAAAGAAAGAGATCTTATTTACCCTCTATACTCAAAGGTAAAGAAACTAAAGGTTAACAAGAAAAACCAGAGTCTCCTCCTTTAAAGTTTTTAAAAGTGAAGACTGAGCTTGTTGAGTTAGATGCTCCTCAATCATCATCCAAAGCATCTATACTAGAAGAGGGGGAGATAGGTCAATCAGATGAACAACAAATTCCATTATCATCCTCACTGATTCTGATGAGGAAGAAGAAGAAAGGGATTAGCAGGACATAACGCAAAACATTCAAGAGCTCTTTACTGATGATCCAGAAACATTAATGGGAATAGAGCTGGCCACAAGAGGATTTTCTTATGATTCATTCATTCATCTTAACCTATCTGAGCCATGCAAAATGAACAAGAGTAAACATACAGAAGGTACAAGGAGATCAAACACAGACAAGAGCTTGAGAAGAACTTACCAAAAGATCCTCAAATAGAGAAGATGACCTACTCCCAGGTGAAAAGCTGGTTGAGCCACACAAGAGTACCATACAGGTCATATGCAGGAAGAACAATAACACAAATAAAAAAGATGGCTAAGGAGATATACAAGAACATGCTGGAAAATGCTCTTAAGCCCCAAGTATTCAAACCACATCCTGCATCTTCTCTATCTACATATCATCAAGCTCCTCCTGAACTTCATGAGATAGAAGAACCAAGACAATTCATGCCTCATATGCTATGGCCTTTAGGCAATGAGGTTCGGGAGATGATCTATGATGTCCTAAAAAGTAGTTTAAATAAATAATTAAAAACAACCAAAAACTAGACACGAAGTAATATTCTAGACTCTCTAATCTAAACTACTGACAGGCAAGTGTACCTATCGACTCTAGTAAAGCTAAGTGAGTCCGGATATCGAACCACAGGACTTCTATGGAAAAAAACGTAAAATTGACTCGATCTAACTATTGCAATCCGACTAAGAACTAAATTATTGATTAATAAAAAGGGGGTTTTATATGTAAAAATCCAAAGTTTAAAAGAAATAACTAAATTAAAGTAAATTAGAACGTGAGAACAAAATAACAGACGATTTCAAATGGATTAAAAGTGCTACCTAGGTAAGACTCCTACACATGCATGACACGGTTTCTATCGGTATTGAAACTATTGTGGAACCAGGATCTTAGAATACTAAACTCAAAGGTTACCTAGAGAATCCTCGACCCTTCTCAAAGATGTCAACTAAACACACTTTAAGCCGTTAAAACACTGGTTTAAAGGATCACCCTCACAGGTTCTCTAACTAAGATAATGAAACACCCTAAAGACACTCTACTTCACAGCACAAGTGACTAAACACCTAGCGGTGTTGGGATAGACAGTGGTTGGTGAATCAGTCTTGGTAAACGAAGTGTGAGATGGGAAACTACACGGAACTCCTCACAGAGACTCCAAATAGCAATCAAAACACACCCGATGAACCAATAACCTATTAACCTCACAGTATTAAGATTAGTTGCATATTTGATTAGTTAATTTCTTGAATAGTTATCTCAATGACTTACTACGTCTAGCAAATCATCTAATAGTCTAGAACTCACAGTAAAAGGCCTAGCATGCATCTATTACTTGATAGACAATCAACAAGATACACATGAGATAATAAATCAATAATCTAAACCAACACAAATACACGTTTACAACTGATTAACGCAACCAAATCTGTTCATTATCATTCAACACAAGTTATTGTTCCAAAAACCGATAAAAGACCATGTCATACACATGTATTCATCAAAACCCTAGGTAGATAAGAGAACTAGCCAACAATCATGTTCAAAACAATATCAAAAGTAGTAAATGAAAGCATTGTATCAAACAAGATCGAAGGATAGATAAAGAAACGCAAAACCGAATCGTTTAATCCTAGAATCACAATCTCTTCTTCACAAAACTCCAATCCTTGCCTTCTCAACTCGCCAAGAACTCCGAAAATCGCTCTAATGCTCTCTGCAGCCGTCTAATCTCCCATGAATTCGGCCATTAGGGTTAATTAGGCTGAAAAAATAATTTTCCTCGTTTTTAATCCCGTCGTGTAGCGCGACGGGTCCTCAAATACTGTCGCGTAGCGCGACAGGTCACCATAACCCGAAAAATAGTCGGGTGGCAAATCCGGCAATTACCCGATTTCATTAAGGGCAAAACAGTAAATTCTCACCCCTCGCGTAGCGCGAGGGTATGTCTATAACTGTAGCGTAGCGCGACGAGTGTAATTCCGCAGAATGTTCTTTACGTTCAACGCCCGATCCTCTCGTTTCGATCTTGGAAGCTCATTCTTCTCTTTTCTACTGTTTTTAGCTTCCTTTTCATCCAATTTACTACAGAAAATACAATTAATCAGTAGTATCCGAAACGAGATAAAACAGATATAAAATGTATCGAAAATTATATAAAATCAACTATAACAACTCAAGTAGTTTTCACTACATCAAACATCCCCACACTTATCTTTTTTCGTCCCTGAAAAAGAATTATGCTATGGAATCATAATCAGGTTTAAATCCGGTTCTCAAAAATTCAAGTTAACGGCTTATTTTAAGATCTAATAACATGTTGACCGAGATCATAGGTACATTTGTCCACTTAAACCCAACCGCTGATCATCCAGGTCCCAAGTCGTATTGCAATTAAGTTCAAGTATTCGATTAATTCATTATGGGTCTCACACTTTGGTACCTATTCCCGTTTCAAGCTTTCTAGGCACAGAATAAATCAAATTTCTATGATTTTTCTACCACCGTAACCCACTACCCAACTGTAATCCCTCTATCTCTAGATGGAATTTCTTTGTGCCCTTTTGGCATCTTTTCTGAGCTTTTCTCAATTTTTTTTTTAGCATTGCCTTATTATACCTAATTCTCAGAGGTGTTGCAAGCAAGAGTCACCATCCCCCGCAAACAACGCATGACCCTTAGGTTTGTTATACCCAATTCCTAGAGGTGTTGCAAGCAAGAGTCACCATCCCCCGCAACCAACGCATAGGCCTTAGGTTTATTCAAATTTTTAAGTTTATTACTCCTTTTTTCTTTAGCTCAATATATGGGTGGATTTCCTAAAGGCGCCGCCTGTTAAAGCGTGCCTGCTAGAAAAACTACAGCTGGGTCTTAACCTACAGTGGTACCCCTTATACTGTCTACGGTTTTGGCTTCCAATGGTGAGAACCCACAAGCCTTAATAATGTTTAATTAAGTGTATTAGAATACTCCTACGATAACCTTACAAGATCAGCTGGGCCTACCCGCACATCCCAAATCAGACATGTTTTCAATCAGTTATTCGTCTTATATGTATAATATTCGACAAACCGAACACCTGATTTTATCTATCATTTTCCATATTTTATTAGTGCAAACTTCAAATTCGGGACATTTTCATTTTTTTTTATTTTTTTATATTTTTTTTATTTTTTTATTTTTTTATTTTATTTTATTTTCAACAACAACATATAACCTGATGATACCCATCCCCACACTTAAAATTTGCATTGTCTCTAATGCAGGAATGAATCAAACAAAAGCATCAGGTAAAAGAAACTGGACAAGACTTAGCTGGTAAAATATAGCAAGACTGTCAAGTGCCAGTCTAGTCCACCCGGTACCGCCTTCCCATTCGCACGTGCTCAGCACACAATTCCAACTCATCACACACACACGAACTTGCTGCATATCAATCACTAATAGACCAATACTTCATAGCAGGGTAAGCATAATAATAGCAAAATATCCAAAATCTAAGGGTTAGCCAACCCTTACCCAATGCCCCCCTGAGTACAGTACCGATAATTCAAAAATATCAAGAAAAACATAGTAAAATTGTATCATACATAACCATGATTCAAAATATAAACTAGCTGTCACACAAGCTAGTCTTCCTCCTCGCTGTCATCATGTCCCCCACCGGATCCTCCTGCATAGCTAGGTACCTGAAAAAATTCTGGAATGTTAATGTTCAAAGCACCCATCATATGTCGTATGGCGTCATCCTGCCTACGCTGACCGGCCATAACCTCATCATGACTGGTCCTCCAAAATTCCATTCCCCTCTCATAGTATGTGTCCATCCTACCACATAATGATTCCAGAGTGAGCGGGTCCGGAATAGGCTCTCGAACTGGGTAATCAAGTCTGAACACCGGTCTGTGTCTGTGGGTCGGTATACTACTCCTCATGGTCTCTCCAGCAGCAGAATCAACCGGGGGTTGCACTGGGTGCCCAAACCGCACCCCCTAAAAGCGTGGAGGATCATCAGCAGCTACAATACCTGCCTTTCGCAGGTCCTTAATGGTAATCATTGTGGTGACAGGCCCCGGTGTTAAGTTATCTGGCCTGTATCTCTCACACTCCCAAGTATGCAGCAATTCGGTATACATACGGGCCCATATCCAGCCTGGCCCTAGCTCCTCCTCGGCGGCCCCTGTTAAATGACTGGGCCAGCAGACAAGCAATGTTGGCCTCCCGGCCGTGAACCATCGAATACAAACAAACCAAATCCAACCAGTTTACCTTTTCTTCACCTGAGTAGCGACCAACAAACGTGCATGCAATAACCCTATGGATGTATCTAAGTACGGGATCCGTAATCCCATTCTCCAACATAGATGTGGAAAAAGGAGTGTCGGCGATCATTCCCCAGAAATCACTTAGCTCTGCCTCAACCAAACAATGCTCCTTCCTTTTCTTGAATGCACCCCTTAAACTGTTCCTGAACTCGGGTGATTGTGCCTCCTCTGCAGTGTAAAACCCGGTAGCAACGACAAACTGAGGTATGGACATCTCGTACATCCTCCTCCCTAAAGCAAACGATACCGTGTCTTCTTCATCAAACTGGTCATCATAATAAAGGTAGGTGGCATGAAACTCTAAAGTGAGCTCCTTGTATTGAGGCCAATCGCACTCCAGCATAGACATCCACCTAGGACCCAGTAATCCTTGGATCCTTTCGCGCTCATTCAGCGCATCAATCAACCCCCAGTGAAAGGTTCTGTGATGCATATGCTCCATTGGTGCAAAGCGATCAAGTCTCTCATACGAGAGAGTGCCCATCTCAAACATTAGCAAAGTATGCTCCCTTATGTGTCGTACTCTGCATATTGGCACCCTTTCAGGTGCTGAATACTTGATTTTCCTTCCACGACACTCTACTGGGATAGGTGCTGGTTGTTCTCCTCGAGGACGGGGGACTGGGCCTCTCCTCTGTTTGCTTGCGGCTCTCGATGATTCTTCTCTAGACATATCTGCAACACAGATTCAGATAATAGCAAACAGAGGCAAATTAGTCTTTTAGAATAATCTCACCGACCGTATAGCACTTCATTTGCGGTCGGCTTAGCAAAACTTTTTTTTTGAAAGAAAACATGAGGCATTGTTTACTAATCATCAATATGTGAGTGATTCACGCTCGAATGGAGATTGAGTACGAGCGAGACAATAAAGCAATAAGCAAACACAGCAGGTTACACCACCCCATCCCAGCACTTTAATTGTCCTTAATTAAATCCCAAGTGCCATCACATATTTCATACCAATTGATTTGAAGGAATGGACCACAACAAAATTTTTCAGAAATTGTATTCATATCAAAACACTAAATGCAACCAAAAATGCAACCTTTTCACGTGACAGCCAACTAGTGTCATGGTGGTTCAAACCTCACATCCAAATTTTTCAAAAATTTAACCACATACGAGCAAGCATCAGCTAATCTACTAAAAATTTGTGGTTAACAACTTCTTAAGGAATCTAGCACCTCAAGTTATCAAAGAATACCAAAAATAAAAGGGGGTTGGATTCATACCTTACGATCGACAAATCGGACTCAAAGACAAGCTAGAAAGAAGAAAACTTTGGTATCCTTGGTTATAAACCCGTCAACCGGCAGCTGTGGTAGTGGTGGTTGGCGGTTATCGGTGGTAAGTGGTGATTCTTGGTGAAAATTTGAGAGTAAGAGGTGGAGAGATGGTGGTTGATGGGTGATGTGAGTGGTGGTGAATAGAGGTGAAGGAGAGAGGTGGTTGATGTTGGCAGAAGGCGGTGGTAGGCGGTGGTTGTTTTGGGGTCGTGGTGGCCGGATGTAGAAGAAGATGGGTGAAAAGTGAGGTTGGGTTTTGAGAAAAATGGGGTTTTTAACCGTCAGGGACCTTGTCGCGTCGCGACACAACTTGATGTATTGTCGCGTAGCGCGACGTGTTGGTTGACCGACCTGTTGACCAGGTTTGTCGCGTATCGCGACAGATGTACATACTCTGTCGCGTAGCGCGACGGGTGCTTTTTAACAGAAAGTTTTCTTCTTTCCATGCCTTAGAAAAATTTTGAGTCTCCTAAATCCTTACCCACCAATACTTGGAAATTTTCAAAGTGCTCAAAAACATACCTGGTGTCCTCGGGGTGGTGTTTTCCATCAATCCTCAAACAATAACCTGCAAAGACACTAACAAAACAAAAACAAAGCAAAAACAAATACGAAAAAATTGACGAAAACACATCCGAAAACTTACAAAAACACGAAATTACACACTTTACAAACTCTACACTTGGGCACTTACCCAAGACTCTCAGCATACAATCACTCGGGCTTTTCGAGAGGGATTTCCTCCCCCTCTATAGGTTCTATTGGTCCTCCAAGATATTGTTTTAACCTATGCCCATTAACCTTCCACGTGTTACCATCCTTCTCGTTCTCTAACTCAATTGCCCCGTACGGGAACACTTCTTTAACCGTGTATGGTCCTGCCCACTTAGACTTAAGTTTTCCACCAAACAACTTTAACCGGGAGTTATAAAGTAGAACCTTATCTCCTTTCTTAAACTCTTTCAAACCCTTAATCTTCCTATCATGTAAGGCTTTGGTTTTCTCCTTAATACGTAGAAATCTTGCGTATGCTGCATCTCTAAGTTCCTCTAGCTCATGAAGTTGGAAATACCTTCTCCTAGCAGCCTCGGTAAGGTCTAGGTTGACTGTCTTAAGAACCCAAAGTGCATGGTGTTCTAGCTCTACGGGCAAATGACATGCTTTCCCGTACATAATCATGAAAGGAGTGGTGCCTAAAGGTGTCTTAAAGGCCGTTCTAAACGCCCACAAGGCGTTATCTAGCTTATCAGACCAATCCTTTCTACTCTTTCCCATAGTTTTTTCTAGGATTCTCTTCACTCCCCTATTTGCATTCTCAACTTGACCGCTTGTTTGTGGATGGTATGCGGTCGACAAACGATGGGTGACACCATAACGAGCTAAAACTTTTTCCATCAGGGTATTACAAAAATACGTGCCACGATCACTAATAAGGGCTTTAGGGGTTCCAAACCTAGTGAACAACTTCTTAAGGAACTTGATAACAACTAGGGCATCATTAGTAGGTAAGGCTTGCGCCTCCACCCACTTAGAGACATAATCTATGGCCACTAAGATGTACTTGTTTCCACTAGACACAGGAAACGGTCCCATGAAATCAATACCCCACACATCAAACACTTCTAAAACCTGAATTGGGTTTTGGGGCATCTCATCTTTAAAAGAAATGTTACCTGTACGCTGGCATGCATCACACGTTTTCACAAACTCGAGAGAATCCTTCACCACTGAAGGCCAATAAAAGCCATAATCAAATACCTTTTGCGTGGTAGCGTTGTGACCATGATGACCACCTGTTAAACCTTCGTGACAGTGCCTAATAATCTCTCTACCCTCAGCTACCGTGACACATCTCCTCAAAACTCTATCACCTCCTATCTTATACAATAAGGATCATCCCAGATGTACTTACCAGCATCCCTAAAGAACTTCTTCTTCTGCTGAGTGGTCATACCCTCTTCTACCACTCCATGAGCAAGGTAATTAGCAAAATCACTAAACCATGGCATACCCTGCTTCTCGGCCTCTACAAAATCAATCGACTCGTGAGAAAACCTATCACCTATCTCATCCTCACGCAACTCCTCTCTACTAGGGTTCTCTAACCGGGAAAGGTGATCCGCTGCTATGTTTTCTGCTCCTTTTTTATCCTTAATTTCTATATCAAACTCAGAAAGTAAAAGGATCCAACGAATCAAGCGAGGTTTGGCATCTTTTTTTGCAAATAGATAACGTAGAGCTGCATGGTCGGTGAACACTATGGTTTTAGACAGGACAAGGTGTGATCTAAACTTATCAAAAGCAAAGACTACAGCTAGAAGCTCCTTCTCGGTGGTTGTGTAATTTTCCTGAGCGTCGTTAAGGGTCTTACTAGCATAGTAGATCGGGTGAAAGTGACTATCTCTCCTCTAACCTAAAACCGCTCCTACAGCATAATCACTAGCGTCACACATCAACTCAAATGGCAAAGTCCAATCTGGGGATACTAGAATAGGAGCACTCACTAACCTCTCCTTCAACAACTCACATTCCCGAAGGCAATCCTCACTAAAAACAAACAGGGCGTCCTTCTCTAGCAGGCGGGTCATGGGTAGGGTTATCTTAGAGAAATCCTTGATGAAATGCCTGTAAATCCCTGCATGACCAAGAAAGCTACGGATAGACTTAACATTTATGGGTGGTGGAAGTTTACTAATGGTGTCTATCTTGGCCCTATCAACCTCTATCCCTGCTCCCAAAATCTTATGCCCTAGCACAATACCCTCAGTCACCATAAAGTGACACTTCTCCTAATTAAGCATCAATTTTGTTTCAACACACCTTTTCAACATTTTCTCTAAATTCAACAAGCAAACATCAAAAGAGCTACCATAAACTGAAAAATCATCCATGAAAACCTCCATGGATGTCTCTATCATGTCCTGAAAGATGGCAATCATGCAACGCTGAAAAGTGGCGGGGGCATTGCAGAGACCGAAAGGCATACGACGATAAGCATATGTGCCATAGGGGCATGTGAAGGTGGTCTTATCCTGATCTTCGGGTGCTATGGGGATCTGGAAATATCCGGAAAAACTGTCTAGGAAACAGTAAAACTGCTGACCTGCTAACCGCTCGAGCATCTGATCAATGAAGGGAAGTGGGAAGTGGTCTTTTCTGGTGGTATCATTGAGTTTCCTATAATCTATGCAAACATGCCAACCAGTGACAGTACGAGACGGGATCAACTCATTCTTAGCATTCATAACTACAGTCATCCCACCCTTCTTCGGCACAACCTGAGTCGGACTAACCCAGGCTGAGTCAGAAATAGGGTAAACCAAACCTGCATCCATCAACTTAATGACCTCTTTCTTAACTACCTCTTGCATGTTAGGATTTAATCGCCTCTGAGGTTGCACTACAGGTCTATACTCATCCTCCATCAAGATCCTATGGGTGCAATAAACTGGACTAATACCCTGAATGTCTGAAAGTCTCCAAGCAATGGCTTGCTTATGTGCCTTATGTGCCCGTAACACATCAATCAGCCAAGACTTCTCCTCCTCTATCAACTTTGAAGAAATGATGACAGGTAGTGTGGACTCATCCCCTAAGTAAGCGTATTCTAGGTGGGAAGGTAGGACCTTAAGCTCTAGAGGTGGTGGTGATTCTACCGATGGCATCCTACTCTCCTCCCTAACCTCACTAATCTCTAACACCTCAGGAAGTAAAGGAGCCTCCTCAGACCAATCTGGTTCCTCTTCACTATCCTGTACCATTAAATCTGCCCCACAGATGTAATCTAAACACCTATCTACACTCGATATGAACGAATTTATGAAGTAAACCGAGTGACACGGGGCACCAAAATCACCCTGACTACCTGGGTGCTTCATAGACTTGACAACCTCAAAAGTAACATTCTCTTCTCCTACTTTAAGGGTGATCTTACCATCATGAACATCTATCAACGCCTTAGCAGTACGCAGGAATGGACGCCCTAAAATAAGGGGAACAGTGTCGTCAGCCTCCATATCAAGGATGACAAAATCCACGGGGAAGACAAATTTATCCACCTTAACTAGCAAGTTCTCAATGATGCCTAGTTAAGTATGCAATATCAGGTCTTGCACTACTTAAATTTTGGTCTTTCACCTTGATTTCCTCTTTTGATTGATCAAGTTGTTGTTCCAGAAATTGAACAATCAACTTTTGAGCCTTTTGATCACTCTTGGGTTTCTCAATTTCTTCATCTCTATTCTTGAGTTTCTCTTTTAATCTTTTTGCTCTGTTATTAGACTTATCAATCAGCTTGTTGTATTTAGTAAATAAAAACACTTTTGAGTACTCAATTTCTTTTTCAGAAGTTATCTCACTGCTTTATTCTTCACCTTTAACAGGTTCAGCAGTGCTTTGTTCTTCTTGTTCATGTTCTTGAGCTAATAAGGTACCAACTTCTTCTTGATGACTTGTGTGTTCTGCTAGTGATGGATCAATGTCTCTTAGAAGAGATGCTACTGTTTGTTGATCATACAAATTTGGGCTTTGAGGTGGAGAAGGGAACTGATGTTCAAAGTGTAACTATTCTTGCTCTTGTTCTACTTCTTGAACTTGCTCTTGCTCATGTATGACTTGTTCTTAAAGGGAGCAACTTGTTCTTCTTTAATAATTGGTTCTTGTATTGGTGCAACTTTTTCTTATTGTATGATAAGAGCAGGTTGGATGATTAGTTGTTGATGAATAACATTCTGGAACATCATATAAGGTTCACCTTGACCTGGAATCCTCATAAACACATCTGGTATAGGTATATCATGATCAATCATGTGGGCAAGAACGAGTACTTCATCTCCATGATACAAGCTTGGCTTGATTCTGGTAAAATCATATTCATTGAAATGAACAGGCTGAAAGATTGGACCTTCTCTTGGGATGTTAGGAAGTAGTTCCTCAATGATCATTTGGAGGAATATTGGATACATCTGAAACTTGTTCATCACCTCAGTTAAGTTGTATATCATCCCATTTAGTATTTGAGCAGCAAAGTTGAAGGGTCTTCTTGCAATAATACCTGCTATTGCAGAGGAACTCCTTAAGATTGGACCAAAATTTAAGTACGCAGGAATGGACGCCCTAAATCTGCTAACGCGCGACTCTGAGTGTCACCACCAAACAAACACGGGATTGTGAAAATACCCGGATCTGTCAATTTCTCCGTAGCTTGTTCAGAATCACCGTAGAACACCCACCAGTCAGTGGAATATTAGAAAGCTCACCTAACCTGGTCTTACGCTTGAGTAGATCTTTCAAGAATTTAGCATACTTGGGCATATGCTGAAGAGCCTTGAGAAACGGTAGATTGATTTTCAACTGCTTAAACATGTCAAGAAAATGCCCATACTCCTTAGCATACTTTTGGTGAGCAAGGCGGGCCGGGTATGGAACCCTAGAATGATCTATCACGGGTGCTGGCCTAACCTCAACTGGTTTTCTAACCTCAGGTCTAACTACTGGGGCTTCACTCCTTGGTGCTGTACTTCCTGGGTCTAGCCTAGTTTGCACCTTTGGAGGAACCTCCATCTCTAACTCCTCATCCACCGGTTCCTCATCACTATCCTGTACTGGTGGTCTAACTGTCTCTCCTCCTCTACCACTACGAGTAGTAACTGCCTTAAGTTGGGCGTTTGGGTTAAGTTGGATTTTACCTGGAAACTGGCCCTGTGGCCTCTCATCTAAATGCCTAGCAATTTCACCTACTGAATGCTGAAGATCTAGAAAAGCAGACTGCTGGTTCTTAAGGAGAAGGTCATGCTCTGCTAAGGTTTTCTGGGTAGTAGCATCCTTAGCAACTAACTGGGTCAACAGCTCTTCTATCCTACTCATGTTTCCACTATTATTTGGTGGGGGGTTACTACTTAATCCTCCACTAGAAGACTGACCCTGCCCCTGGGGTGGATTAGGATTTGGGTTTGCATGGAACCCAGGGGGATTACCTGAAGATCTCCAACCATTGTTTCTCCAACCTGAATTGTAGGGATTATTAAATGGATTAATGGTGGGTCGATTTGGGCCTCCTATATATTCTACCTATTCTTGCTCTATCAAAGGACACTCATTGGTAGCATGTCCTCCCCTACACAACTCACACCTGTTAACTCTCAGCTTTAAATCCTTCACCTCACTCACTAGACTCTCGAGAACAGCGGCCACACCGAAATCCAGAGTAACCTGGTTCACTCCCTTAGGGAACTGACCGGTGGCAAGAGTTGATTTCTTTCGACCTGACCGTTGTTCATACTCAGCTTGTGTGAAACTCTCAAACATTTCCCTACACTCGTTGACATCTTTCTTACCCATCAAGTGCCCACCCGCAGAAGTGTCAAACCGAGAGCGAATCTCATAAGTATGGCCATTGTAGAATTTCTTTACAAGTTCCCAATCAGAGAGACCATGCTGGGAGCAACGACTAAGAAGGTTTTGGAAACGCTCCCATGCACGGTAATATTCCTCATCGGGTTCCATTCTGAATGAATGGATATCATCCCGAAGTCTAGAAGCCTTGGCCGGCGCGAAGTACTTATTCGGAAAACTTTGCCTAAGAGCCGGCCAAGTGGTGAATGTACGTGCAGGGTGAGATTCAAGCCATGTAGCAGCATGATCTATGATCGAGAAAGGGAAAAGTTGAAGGAAAATAGCATCCTCAGTAGCACCTTGCAGTTTGAAGGTGCGGCAGATATGCTCAAGACGGCCTATGTGAGCCGGAGCATCCTCGTCATCACGACCATGGAACTGGCAATTGTTAGCAATCGCGGTCATGACATATGAGGGAATCTGCCAAGATTTTTCATTGACAATGTTAGGAATAGTGATGGGATTGTTAACTCCAGTGAAGCCTTGGGTGGCTTGTTGGTGGATAGTGCGATGTTCAGCCATTGGTCTAGGAGTAACAGTGGGTTTTGGACTAGGAAGTGGAGATATTGGTGGTGTGGAGGAATCAGAGAAGGACAAGCTTGAAAAAGAAGTACGGACTTTTTCTGTGAGATCCTCAAATCCAAGCTTCTCTAAAATCGGGTGCTCTGGTGGCGGTCCTTGTGAACGCAAATGTGGCATAAACTGCAAAGACACGAAAACACAGATGTAAGCGAGTGAAAGACAAAATAACTAAACAATTTAAAGCAAATAAAAGGCACTACAACTCGAACTAAAACACTTAGCACAGATATAGCAATTCAGTTCAAACAAAGTAAATAAAACGCAATCGCCTAAGAAGTCCCCGGCAACGGCGCCAAAAACTTGATGTCCTAAGAAGTAGTTTAAATAAATAATTAAAAACAACCAAAAACTAGACACGAAGTAATATTCTAGACTCTCTAATCTAAACTACAGACAGGCAAGTGTACCTATCGACTCTAGTAAAGCTAAGTAAGTCCGGATATCGAACCACAGGACTTCTATGGGAAAAAATATAAAATTGACTCGATCTAACTATTGCAATCCGACTAAGAACTAAATTATTGATTAATAAAAAGGGGTTTTTATATGGAAAAATCCAAAGTTTAAAAGAAATAACTAAATTAAACTAAATTAGAACGTGAGAACAAAATAACAGACGATTTCAAAAGGATTAAAAGTGCTACCTAGGTAAGACTCCTACACATGCATGACACGGTTTCTATCGGTATTGAAACTATTGTGGAACCGGGATCTTAGAATACTAAACTCAAAGGTTACTTAGAGAATCCTCGACCCTTCTCAAAGATGTCAACTAAACACACTTTAAGCCGTTAAAACACTGGTTTAAAGGATCACCCTCACAGGTTCTCCAACTAAGATAATGAAACACCCTAAAGACACTCTACTTCACAGCACAAGTGACTAAACACCAAGCGGTGTTGGGATAGACAGTGGTTGGTGAATCAGTCTTGGTAAACGAAGTGTGAGATGGGAAACTACACAGAACTCCTCACAGAGACTCCAAATAGCAATCAAAACACACCAGATGAACCAATAACCTATTAACCTCATAGTATTAAGATTAGTTGCATATTTAATTAGTTAATTTCTTGAATAGTTATCTCAATGACTTACTACGTCTAGCAAATCATCTAATAGTCTAGAACTCACAGTAAAAGACCTAGCATGCATCTATTACTTGATAGACAATCAACAAGATACACATGAGATAATAAATCAATAATCTAAACCAACACAAATACACGTTTACAACTGATTAACGCAACCAAATCTGTTCATTATCATTCAACACAAGTTATTGTTTCAAAAACCGACAAAAGACCATGTCATACACATGTATTCATCAAAACCCTAGGTAGATAAGAGAACTAGCCAACAATCATGTTCAAAGAAATATCAAAAGTAGTAAATGAAAGCATTGTATCAAACAAGATCGAAGGATAGATAAAGAAACGCAAAACCGAATCGTTTAATCCTAGAATCACAATCTCTTCTTCACAAAACTCCAATCCTTGCCTTCTTAACTCGCCAAGAACTTCGAAAATCGCCCTGATGCTCTCTGCAGCCGTCTAATCTCCCATGAATTCGGCCATTAGGGTTAATTAGGCTGAAAAACTAATTTTCCCCGTTTTTAATCCCGTCGCGTAGCGCGACGGGTCCTCAAATACTGTCACGTAGCGCGACAGGTCACCATAACCTGAAAAAATAGTCGGGTGGCAAATTCGGCAATTACCCGATTTCATTAAGGGCAAAACAGTAAATTCTCACCCCTCGCGTAGCGCGAGGGTATGTCTATAACTGTCACGTAGCGCGACGAGTGTAATTCCGTAGAATGTTCTTTACGTTCAACGCCCGATCCTCTCGTTTTGATCATGGAAGCTCATTCTTCTCTTTTCTACTGTTCTTAGCTTCCTTTTCATCCAATTTACTACAGAAAATACAATCAATCAGTAGTATCCGAAACGAGATAAAACAGATATAAAATGTAGCGAAAATTATATAAAATCAACTATAACAACTCAAGTAGTTTTCACTACTTCAATCTATGAGAAAACAAACTTTGTCAAGCTATATGATAAAATCACTCTCACACCAGATGCCAATGAAAGAAAGATCATGGCATGGAAATATGATGAAGTCTGGGATGTTGTGCTCATCAAGAGAGTATCTGGACTTGTTCAGTATTTTTCATACATATCCTAACTGGGAACATTGAGCTATAAAGATAGATTGGACCTAATATAGTTAAGGATGGTCAATCATACAAACAATCCCAGGGGAGCAGACTTTTATCATATCCTGAGAGATTACATGAACAGAAACTACCCTCAAATGAAAGCCAAAGCTGACAGAGAAGACAAACTTCATATAGCCAAGCTGAGAAAAGAACAAGCTTCAACAAGCAAGCAAAAGGAAGTCAGGGAAGAATCTACTGCTGAGATTGACCCTGATATTCTTGAGAGGGTTGGTTACCCTCTTAGGCCATCTGATCTGAGGCTGATCATGAAAAAGATAGATGGCAATCATACCAGCATTCCATTACCAATTGGTATTATGATGAGACACATTTTGAAGTGGTGCTGGAACGAAAGCTTGAAGGAAAAGAGGCTACTGACATTAGATTATTTGATCTTGTTGAAATCAAGCTGCTTCATCCATCATATGTGTCATTCCTGAAAACCAAGACATTCCCAACAATACAAGATGAGCTATGTAAGGGTGATTGCTGCTATTTCATACACATGTTGAGAACTCTAGGAACTGTGTGTGACAACCCTCGATTTCCAGGTAATTTCTCTAGAAACCCTAGATCTTGATTTCTATGCTCAGTCTTGTTTTAGAATATATAGCACTAAATAAACTAATTTAAAGATTGATTAGAGTCCTACGTGTGCTTACGTTTCTATTTCGTGCATGTTCGACCATGAAAGCCTGAGACCGGCGAATGTCTGAAATAAACGCCACTACGAACTGACCGGGAAATAAATATTAACGTCATAGGTAAAAATGAGAATTTGGCCTAATTTAATCTTAGTTACACTAATATTAATGTTATTATGTGAGGAAACAACTATCGTAACGAGAAAACCCGATAACAGCATCTACGCGCCTTAGTGCGACGAGATGGCTCAATCTAGCGGATAAACAATAAAATACCCAAGTGGACGTTAAAACCAAGATATGGGGCATGTAAATAGTCGTTTTGGACTAGAATTTCACAAGGAATTAGAATTTAACATGTTCAGGTTTTGAAAGTCGGGTCGAGACGGGAGTAAAATGAGAAAGACCGTTCGGCTACCCCTCTCCCCCTGCCTTCGGCAGCCCCCTCCCCCCTTCCCTCTCCTCCCCTATATAAACCCCTCTCCCCCCATCATTTCACTCCTCTCACTTCATTTCAAAAGAAAATCACTCTCTTCCTCTCTTTCTCTTGCAACCTATGGCCAACACCACCACCACACCACCATTTTCATTTTCGTTTCAAGTTCTTGAAGATTAAGGTTTGGAATCCTGAGTTGGAAGTGTTCATAGCAAAAAGGAGAGCTCATTGGTGGTGAAGCAAGAAGAAAAAACATCATCTTACAACTTTTTCGTGTGAATAGCTTTCTAAGACTAAGGTATCCTTAATATTTCGTTTTAGTTACGTTTTACTAGAAAACGGCTACCTAAAAGATATAGATTGTTCATCCAAGTAAGATTTTGGGAAAATTCTGTTTTGAAACAGAAAATATGGAATAAAAATGAGTTGTATATGTGTATGTATGTGTCCGTACGTGAGCATGTATGTGTGTTGAAGTTTGGATGCTAGATTGTTACTTGATGATGCGTTGTTGATGTTGAATCGTCCATGCAAGTAGATTAAGTATGAAATCTGTTATAAATCATCTATTGTGACATTTTGATGAAGGTTTACATGGATTAAGTGTGTGTATGGGTGACCGTATGCATGCATGTGTGTATGTTGATGTTTGGGCGTTTGTTCTTGCAAAAAGTGAAGGTTTATGACTAGATTTGAACATGCAAGTATGGATAATGTTACGGATGGTTTAGAACAGAATATTTCAGTGTTTTGTTGAAGGATTTTGATGGATTTAATGTGTGTATGAATGCCGTATATATATATATATATATATATATATATATATATATATATATATATATATATATATATATATATATATATATATATTTGTGTGTGTGTGTGTGTGTGTGTGTGTATTGGTTCATATCTTGCGAAATGTGATGAAATAAGACTTGATCTTTGACATGCAATAAGTTGTTTTGTTATGGATAGTTTAGAATAGTAAGTTGGGGTATAATGTAGCATGAAAACATGATAGATTGTGGACGGATCATTGTTTGGTTGATTTAAATGTTTATGGTTGAAATTTACGTCGAAATGCATGCTAGACTAGGTGTTTTTGTATGGAATAAAAGGAACTATTGAAATCTAGAACTAGGACTGTAATGTGATGATATTTTATGTCCAAATAATGTATTTTTGATAATATGTATGACTCTTGGTGATTGGATGCATTATATTACGTGTTATCTTTCTAAATTCTTATCATACAAGCAATCAAATTGGACTCTAATAAATTTCCATTCAAACACATCTAAAATTTTTATATTTTTATAAAAGGTTTTATAAATGTACAAAAATTTAGGGGGAGAATTTGAACATGGAAATATCAATGTCAGTAGAACAAGTGCATTCTCATAAGTGTTAAAATTTGTATATTTTAACATACAATTTATTAAAAAAACAAAATTTTTTCAAGTTCGCACAGTGGACATACAAACAATTCATCCGCTGTACCTACAGTACTTAAATAAACAAACATGTCCACAACTGATGATGTTGGTAAGGCATCCGTTGTGAATACAATAACATCCAGTGTGAAAGTCTTGAACAACAAGTTTATACAGCGTATGAACAAATGTTCATCCGCTGTGTAAGATAAATCAACACAACAAAGTTTTGAAGGGTCTACAACGCATGAGCAACCTATCATCCGCTGTAAGCAGCTAAAAGTCATTTTATGAATGCACAGCGCATGAACCAATGTTCATACGCAGTAAACAATCAAAGAAATTTTCAAGTGTCCAGAACGTATGAACAAATGTTCATCTGCTGTGAAAAAACAAATATACTGAGTCCACAGCGTATGACTGTTTGTCATCAGTTATGAATTTCAAGTGATCAACAAATTTGTACAACGCATGAATAAATTTTCATCCGCTATGAAAACAAAAACATTCAAAGGCTCCACAACGCATGTCTAAGAAGTCATCCGGTGTATACTTAGAAACACACAATGGATCCACAACGCATGACAAAGTGGTCATCCGCTGTACAATTAGAATCAATCAAAAGGGATCAACAGTGGACACTGTTCACACAGCGCATGTGTATTCCACAACGGACACTGTTCGCACAGCGCATGTGTATTTCACAGCGGACACTTAAAATATAATTTTGTGTTAAACTGGTTTTACATTGCGTACACACGGTATACACAGCGGACACACAATTTGTCCGTTGTATATATAGTTTACACTTGTAATTTTTTCATTTACCACGTGTGACAGTGAGAAAATTACTAAAATTTCAAAAAAAGTTCAACTGTGCGATAAACCCTTAAACCCCTGTTCATCCAAAAATCTGAATCCTAGTCGATTTGTTTTCTGATTCGCGGTCGATTAGGTATAATAACATGATTCTTATCATCAAACATTCATTAAAACATCCTGTTCTTTGATTCTGATTTGAACATTGTTAGACCTAAGACGAACATTGAACCGAAATTAGAACGTGATGTGACAACACCGGTTTTTGGGCCTAGAAAAGTTTTTTAGAAAACTTATTAGGCCAAACCCTAACACCAAACACTGTTTAGGAAGCCATGAATTGGGCCTAACAACACTGGGCTTAAGCCCACAACCAACATACTCACCCAAATAGGCTTGAACCCAACGGGCCATAAATGTGCCATTGGGCCAACTAACTGATGGGCATCAACCCACGTATTCAATATGGGCCAACAGGCCATTAATATTTCTAGGACATGCTTGAACCGACCCAATGGGCCACGGGGCCGTCACCATAGAAAACGAGAAATTTTATTAAATAGAAATGGAAACCAAATTTAGCATCTGTTAGTTTTACAAAATATAATTGACCATCTTAAATATATTACACTTTACAAAAAGTTAATTAACCACTTAAATTATCTCATACCAAAACTTATAATACACCCAATAAAACAATCATTTGGACTTAACCATCTAAGTAACAGGTTATAAATTACCTATCTACCTAATAAGTAAAACAAAACCATACACATGAAAATATGTATATAATTAATTAAATACAATGGTTGACACCTAAACTTGCAATAAACAACTTAATAAAAAATTTACAAAAACATACATTTGTTAAATACAATAAACCAAAACCTATGCAAGAATATATATATATATATATATATATATATGTGTGTGTGTGTGTGTGTGTGTGTGTATACCCTCGGCGTACATACACGCATACTTATATATATTTATATATATATAAAAATATGTATAACCCCGAAACACATATACGTATACATATATATATGCATGCACACATACACTTACACACACACATAGATATACGACACACACATGCATATGTATATATACATGCATGCGGGCACGCACACCCGATGCACACACACACACACACGCCCGATACACACACACCCACACCCGATACACCCCCCGTATATATATGTATATATACACCCATATATAATAAAAATACCCATAATCTCAGCCACACTTTTTTATTTTATAAAATATTACAAAAGTTTATAAAAATTAAACCCCATGTTTAGTCAAATCACCTCCAAATTCACCCAATGCATGGGGAGACCACCTAAGCATCTAGTGACTTGCATTAGTCACCAAAACCCTCATAAATCTCAACCATAATCTTGTCCAAATCCAAGAAACTGAGCATCCCAAACCCCCTCCCCTACCCCTCGGCCGAACACCACCATATTACCACCACCTCTACTCCATTTCACACTTTGTTTTTCAAACTAGTTCTCTCTACCCTCACTTGCATCTCTACTCTTCTCTTGCACAACATAAACTATAGCCATTTTGAATCTAAGGACCATCACACTCTCAAACAACAATAACCATTCAAGAACAAGGAAAACCTTCAACACACACATACACACATAAGCACATTCAAGTTCTTTCTTCTATTTCTTCACTTGAACTAACCACCACTTTTGCACAGAATTTTCTTGACTTCTCAAGCTCCCACTCCAGCCATTTGAACTCCCCCACGGTCCCCCAATCACGAAGGTAACAAGCTACAACCCGAAAAAACGTAAAAATCGCGTTTCATCACGTTAGTGATAATACTAACACCACACACCCCCAACTTCTTGTGATATCATAAAACCCATTATTTTTATGTAATAATAAGGTACTCTAATCATCTAAAAACCTTATTCAATTGTAAACATGAATTTGTTAAGTTTAATACACCCGAAAACTCGTTTTACACATCAAAATGCAAACACGTATTATACAAGTTTAAAAACACTAATTAAAATACTCTGTAGGTGTAAAAAACTATTTTAAGTCACAAAAAAAATTTCATAAACAAAACATAAGCACTTTGCATTTTATAAAATTTATAAAAGTTGAAAAGCTAATATTTTATAAAAATTACAAGAAATGGAAAGGGGGATATAAAACTAAAATTTAGAGGTTATATGGGTTATATTTATATTATAGAATATTTGTGAAGGGTGAAATCAGATTAAAACAAGTAGCAAATCCAAAACGAGACTTAACCAAGACTTAACGGATATATAACGAAACTAACCGCACTTGCTAACGAAAATAATAAATAAAGATTATTTGGTGATATAAAAATTCCAATAACCTTATAATACTCATAAAAGCTTAAAATTTTAATTTCATAATTTTTGGAATTTATTTTCTTAATAAACAAAAATACAACGTATATCCGCCATAAAATAAGGAAAATATTAAAAACAAATTTAAGAGAATGTTTAATGAAAATCCAGAAACTAAAGGTGATTATAATTATATTAAAGGCTAAAAATGATAAAAAGTTGGCAAAGTACAACCAAAAACTAAAATCCGTTAAAAAACCCGAATCGAAGACGTTAAAATCCCAAAACCGATACGACAAGCTAAAACCAAAATTTCTAGAAACTAATAACTTATTTAAGGTCAAGATAAACTAAATACTTATGAGTATTGGAACACTACAAAATATTTACGAGTTATAATGTTTTATAACCATAACTACCGGTAAAATAAATAAGAAAAATCATAAAATATATAGATAACCTCAAATCTATTAAAATTTAATAATTTTCAGAGGAATATAACTTACCACTTTTTATAAAAATAAATAGACATAAAAACCCTAGATTAATCACGCATCATAAATACGCCCGAATCGCGATAAGGTACACGTTTAAGGACACCATAAGTAACTCACTAACCTTGAAAACTATACTGTTAACCCCTCAATAACCAATTATCATCTAAATAAGTATATTTAAGACATAAACCCTCAATTTGACCAACCAACAACCTCAAATAAAGAGTAACTAAATAAAACCTCATAAAATGCTTAAACCGGAAAGAAGCACTTGAAACCGTTAAGAAAGACCGAATAACACAAAAACACACTTATTACAGTAACCTAATCCACTAAAAATTATAAAAACTATTATAAGTGATTATAATGCAAATATCCCAAACACTAGGGTCAAAAACATAAATTTAGTAAAGTTAAGGGACCAATTTTGCCAACTATTGAAACCTTGCTGATTTAAGACCATACCACACCTATAAGAACGAAAAATAATCAAAACACATGAGATAAGGACTTATCAATTAAACAAGTTAAGTATGACTAACCAAAACCTAAGGGAGCGTTTGGTTGGAAGGAATGGAATGAAATGAAATGGAATTGAGAAACTAGTATAAT
Source organism: Flaveria linearis (assembly GCA_024085815.1). NCBI lineage: Eukaryota > Viridiplantae > Streptophyta > Magnoliopsida > Asterales > Asteraceae > Flaveria > Flaveria linearis. The sequence continues at coordinate 33,356,288 of CM044007.1, read as the reverse complement.
TTTTAAGTAAAATTATGTTTGAGTGGAAATTAAAATGTAAAACACAAGGGAATGTTCACCTCAAATTCCCTTGGTTATGTGATTTCAGTTTCCTTCTCTAGGTGGAAGGATTTTGAAATCCCACAACCAAGGGAATTTGAGGTGAAAAATTCCCTTGGGTTTTACATTTCATTACCCACTCAAATATAATTTTATTTGAAAATTATACAAGTTTCTCAATTCCATTCCATTCAATTCCATTCCTTCCAACCAAACGCTCCCTAAGAACACAAAGTAAGGTATCACATGCATAAGGCAACGCCTATCAAGCCAAAGTATACAAACACAAACCTTAGGGTATGGGGGTAGATAATCTAATGAATATAGATCTAACTAATTTCAAATGAACATAGGAACCCTCATGGTCGGTAGCATCCAAACCCTACAAACAACCAAGTGATCAACTACAGGTGAGTCTCATGAACCCCCTTTTTACTTTACAACTTTTGGGTTGAGATACATTCTCGTTAAATATTATGATTATGTTATTATGGTGCAATACTACCTGCTCTTGTCCCTGAACGGAGCATAATAATTAACTCCATTAGGAGCCGCGTGGTTTGTGGATAGTACTATTTGGGGAATCCCCCGCACATAATGGGCCCTTTATGCAGGGAAACCCCCAATTGAGATTCAATAATTGTTGTGTCACAAATTAGTGCCATTTAACCGTGCTTAGCAGGGCACACTTAAATCCAACAATCTAGTGGTAACGGGTTAGGGGATATTTTAGCACTCGGGAGGGAAAAATCCGGGTCAGGATTGATTGTGATATATTCTATAGTGCATCATGAAGGTTATATTATATCATGGTTATAATTTGGTCAAAATGGTTGAATATTATATTGCCATAAAAGTTAACTTGTCTAAAAACTCATGGGCTCACCAACATTATGTTGACGTATGTTGAGTGTGTATTTCAGGTGATGTGTAACTGACAGGCGTCAAATGGATAGGAGCAACCTTAGAAGAACCCTTGGAGGATTAGCTACTACCCTATCCAATCATCTATTTATGAACAATAAATAAAATATGTATTGTTTGGATTTTTAGACTATTTAATATAAGAAAATTTGGAGTTATGTAATGATTAAGTTCGGATTCATTTAATTTCCGCTGCATTGTGATGATAAAAGTCGGTCACGGTTAGACCCGGTCAACGGGGTGCGACACGTGAATCTTTTGATAATTTAAACCAAATCAAACATTGAATATGTGTTAGATGGCCGTTGTTGATTGTGTATAAACTGTTAATTTGATGAAATTTGATTAAGTGTTCATCGGGTTCATAATCAGACATGAAGTTCATGCCAAAATTCATATAAAAACTAGTTTTGATCTTTGAACATGATGAAAATTGTGTGAAATATGTTATAACTTTGTAATCAGGTTCAAAATGATGTAACAAACATGAAAAATCAGTTGTTTTGGCATGGCATTTATCATACAAACATTAAATGCAATTTTCATTCAATGTGCATTAAATGGTCAGCTTTGACTCTAAAAAGTCAAGCTGAAATGAACCAACTTTTATAAGATCAAATTGATGTGTGAATTAAACAAAAACAACTTGTAGGTGTTTAACAAACACATTATAATACAATTTGGATAAAATCAAGTTGAAACAGACAAGATTTTCATGATCAAAATTGACAAACTGTTGACTTTTGAAAAGTCAAACTGGTTCAATTGCTTAATTGCAAAAATCATACAATATCAAGTGTTTAATCATACATTCAAACATCTCATAACATACATAACCTTCTAACACACACTTGGTCATGATTTCATCATTACACATCATTAGCATGCACTATTCTAACAATAAATCTCTTAATTATAGATATGGCAGACTTAGTATTTGTAAGAGATCATAATCTTTGTGCTTATCTAAATCTAGACTCACCAAAGGCTATGAATTACAGAAATATTATACAAGCAATCAGACAGATAAGGCTGGTTCATGCTATGACAGCCAGGCCAGATATCTATCAAGATCATATAGTCCAATTATGGATTCATGCTCATTTAGAGCAGATGAATGGCCAACAAGTTATTGTATCATCTGTCCATAATCATCAGATAATTATTTTTGAAGAGATCATAAGGAGAGTCCTTCAATTGGGAGAGGAAGATGCTCATGGACTAGTCGAATTTGTTGAAAACTATGTACTACATGTTTTCAGACAAATTGGAAATACTGGTACCATTGAAAGAAAGCAGATGAAGAAGTCCTACATGTGTGCTCAATTCATATTCTTAATGCACACTTATCAGAAGACTATGACTAACAGAAAGACTGGTTGGAATGCCACTTCTATGAGAAGTTCATCAGCAATTGCAAGCATTATAGAAAGAAGACCTTTCAATTTTCCTTCTCAAGTGTTGAATGGAGGGGTCTACAACATAACTGAGGTGAGGAACAAGTTTCAGATGTTTCCAAGATTGCTTTTGATGATTATTAATGATCTTCTTCCAAACTTTCCAAGAGAAGGTGCCATATTTCATCCTGTTCATTTTAATGAACATGTGTTCACAAGGATAAAGTCTAGCCTAAATCATGGGGATGAAGTGCCTGTTCCAACACAAATGATTGATTACAACATTCCTGTACCAAACATCTTCTTGAGGATTCCAGGTCAAGATGAACCTCAGATGATGTTTCAACATGGTCTTCAACAAGAACCAATCATTTAAGAAGTTCCCATCATTCAAGAAGAGTAAGCTGCTCCTGACACTGCACCCATCTTGCATGATCCAATTGAACAACAGCCAGAACCATTCTGTCAAGCACAAGAGCATTTAATTGAAGAAGCTTAACAGATGGGAGAATTCTAGTTTGAGCATCATTTACCCTCACCACCACACAGCCCAACCAACTCTGACCAATAAACATTGTCTTCACTCTTGAGAGACATAGATGCTACTCTACAAGAGCATTCGATTCATACAGAAGAAGTTGGAACACCATCTTAACACGAGCAGACTCAAGAAGAATTAAGTGTTCATGTTGAACATATGGAAACAGAGGAAACAAGCAGTGAGATTCCTACTGAGGAAGAAATTTAATACTCAAGGTATTCTTATTCACTGAGTATAACAAATTAATTAAAAAATCTAACAACAGAGCTAGAAAGCTTCATAAACTGAAGAGCAGAGATGAGGAAATAAACAAGCTCAAATCAGATCAGACAGCTCAAAGGTTGATTGTTCAAGTTCTGGAACAACAACTTACACAGGCTAAAGAAGAGCTGAAGTTGAAAAATCAAGAGCTAAGTAGTGCAAAACTTGATATTTCATACTTAACAGAGCAAACATAATATAAGGATTTGGAGATAGATGAGCTCAAAAGCACAATTTCTTCTCAAAAGGAAGAAATTGAAAGACTCAATCCTGAGTTAGTCTATACAGACACTCTACTAAATGAGGAAGAACATTCAGTTGGTCAAGAACAAGACCAGAGAGATCAAATTGAAAAACAAGTCATGGCTCAAGCTGAAGGAACTAGTCCAAATAAGCATGAAAAAGCAATCATCATTTATGAAGAACCTTACTCAATAGATCAACTGTTTGAAGAATCTAATCCATTTGAGAACATCCACTATTCCCCAATTCTAAAACATCATTTTCATACTCCTGACACACAAACAATGAAAACAAGCATTGTCCCTATGAACAAATTGTCTGAAAAAAATGGAGTTAATCAAACAATATGCTGAATCATTTCAAGAATCATCAAAGAATCACACTTCATCTTCATCTAAACCTCATTTCAGAACATATGAAAGAAAGAGAAAGAGCTCATACATTGCCTCTTTAATCAAAGGAAAACAGCCAGTAATTGAGCAGGAAAAACCAAAATCTCCTCCATTTAAGCTTCTAAAAGTTAAGTCTGAACCAGTTGAGTTAGATGTTCCATAACAATCATCAAAAGCAACTACAATAGAAGAGGGGGAGATAGATCAATCCTTTGCACAACAACAAGCTTCCATTATTATGTTAAGTGATTCTAATGAGGAAGAAGAAGAAAGAGATGAAGATGAGATCATGCAAAACATCCAAGAGCTTTTCACAGATGATCCTGAAACTTTGATGGGGATAGAATTAACAACACGAGGATTTCCTTATGAATCATTCATACATCTTAACCTGTCTGAGGTTAAAGACTTGCTCAAAGACTTTCAAGAGGTCATGCAAAATGAAAAAGAGCAAACATACAGGAGATATGAGGAAATTAAAGACAAACAAGAGCTTGAAAAGAATCTACCAAAGGATCCTTAAATAGAGAAGATAACCTACCCCCAGGTGAAAAGCTGGTTGAGTCATACAAGAATCCTATATAGGTCATATGCAGGGAGAACTGCATCTCAAATGAAAGAGATGGCCAAAGTGATATACAAGAACATGCTAACAAATGCTCTTAAGCCACAGGTCTTCAGACCTCACCCTGCATCTTCTCTGTCTACTTATCATCAAGCTCCTCCCGAGCTTCATCAAATATGCTGTGGCCTGAAGGTAATGCAGTTAGGGAGATGATCAGTTAGAAAACAAACTTTGTTAAGCTTTATGACAAAATCACTCTCACAGAAGAATCCAATGAAAGAAAAATAGTGGCTTGGAAATGTGACGAAATCTGGGATGCTGTGCTGTTCAAGAGAGTATCTGGACTTGTCCAGTACTTATCATACATATCTCAATTGGGATCATTAAGCTATGAAGACAGATTGGACTTGATGCAATTAAGAATGGTCAATCACACAAACAATTCCAGGGGAGCAGATTTCTATCATATAATCAGATCATATATGAATAGAAGATATCATGAGATGAAAGCAAAAGTAGGCAGAGAGGATAAACTACATATTGAAAAGCTTAGAAGAGAACAATAGTTGAAAAGAAAACAAAAGCAAGTAAGAGAAGAATCCTCTTCTCAAATTGATGCTGACATTCTTGAAAGGGTTGGTTACCCTTTAAGGCCATCAGACTTAAAGTTGATCATGAAGAAGATAGATGGCAATCAATACCAGCATCCAATAACCAGATGGTATTATGATGAGACCCACTTTGAAGTGGTGTTGGAGAGAAAGCTAGAAGGGAAAAAAGCAGCTGATATAAGGCTTTTTGATCCTGTAGAGATAAAGCTGCTTCATCCATCATATGTCTCATTCATGAAGACCAAGACATTCCCTGCCATTGAAGATGTATTATGTAAGGGAGAATGCTGTTATTTCATGCACATGCTAAGAATTTTGGGCATTGTGTATGTAAATGCTGCACTAAAACAAAGGCTGGAAACAAATCAGCAACCGCTAACACACATAGAAGGATTAACATGAATAAGAGTATCGGAGAACAACAATTTAGAGATTTTGAAGGGCAATCATGTTGTAACCACACTAGTTAGAAACATTGATGTGCAAAGTCTTGATAAATCAACATTGGAACAACTTGTTCATTTGAAGATAGATTTCAAGTATGATGATCAGAAGAGTGCAGTTGACTATTTTGTTGAACACATAGTCAACTACAGGAATGCTATAAAGATCACACCATTGACTGAACAAGTAAAAGAAGCTGTACTAGATCAAGCAACAAAAAGAGATGTTAAAGAGTCATTGAAGGCATCTGAAGAAATTCAGAAGAATGAAGAAGCCGGACCTTCTCATTCTTAAGAGGTTTCTAATATACAAACAAACAAAACAAATAATCTTGTCTAACCATACTGATATGATGATAATTAGTTGGATTCCCCGTGTATATTTTGTATAATAATTGCATTATTTATGTTCGTTTTTATCTCAGAATTCGTTTCTATTGATCAATTGTGGGTTTTGTAGGATCCCGAGCATAAAGATAGCATTTTGGAGCTTAAACGAGTCTTAACGAGATGCCGGGATCGAGCCGAGGAGTTTGGAATTAAAAGAATTAAAAAATCGGAGTTTTGCTTCTCTCGCGCTACGCGACAGATGGAGACAAACCGTCGCGCTACGCGAGGGTTTGTAAATTACCATTTTGCCCTTAATGAAATCGGGTATTTACCGGATTTGCCACCCGACTAATTTGTCGGGTTGTGGTGATTGTCGCGCTACGCGACAAAATGTGAAGGCCCGTCGCGCTACGCGACGGGTGCTAAAATCGGCAAAGTTGTTTAAAACTCAAACCAAAACCCTAATTCGAGAAGGAGGACATTATTGGACGATTGGGAGCGGCTGAGGACGATCATAGGCGATTTCCAGAAGCTTGGGAGCAAAGGATTGGAGATTTGGAGCTAGGAAGTGAAGATTCGAAGACTTAATCGTCCCGGTTTTTACGTTTCTCTTCTTAGTTTTCATTCCTTTGTAATCAATGACTTCTTCCATGACTTATACTTCTGTTCTGATCATGTTTAGAGGCTAAACTTCTGTAGCTTCCTAGGTTTTGATGATTATGCATGTTTAACTTAGTATTCTTTTGGTTTTTGGATTGTGCTTGTGTTTAAAGTTAATGATAATGATTTGGTTTGCATGATCAGTTGTGTACGTGTATTTAGATCTGTTCTTGTGATTGGTTTATTGCTTCACGTGTGTCTTGATGAATGTCTTTCATATAATGGATGCATGCTAGATCGTTTACCTAGGGTTTGCGGTTTCTAGATGATTTGGTAGACGTATTGAATCATTGAAGTGATCTATCTTGAATTGAACTAACTAAATATGCAACTAATCTTAATACTGTGAGGTTAATAGATTATCAGGTTGTCTTGTGTGATTGATTGCTAGGTTAGAGTCTTTGTGAGGAGTTCGGTCTAGTTTCCCTTTCATATCATAGTTTCCTGAGTCTGATTAGGCATTCCAGATCTATCCCCTTACCTTTAGGTATTGTGACACTCACGCCGTGAGGTAGAGTGTCTATCGGGTGTGTCGTTAGCTTAGTTGGAGAACCTGTGAGGGTAATCCACAAACCGGTGTTTTATCGGCTTATTAGGTCTATCTAGTTGCTTTCCTTGAAAGTGTCGAGGTTTCTCTAGGTCCCTTTTAAGTTAGTATCTTCAGATCCCGGTTACACAAGTCTTTCCAAAACCGTTAGGAGAAAAGCCAAAAACATGTATAGGATTCTTACCTAGGTAGTGATTTCTTCTCCTGATTTAAATCTAGTCAATTCCTTGTTTTCTGTCCAGTATTAGTTCTTTTAAAGTAATTTAAAACAAACCCCCCTCATTTACTTTCATTTAGTATTTTTAGTCGAGTCTTAGGTAAGTTCAGTTTACGTTTTCCATACAGAAGTCTTTGGGTTCGATAACTCGGACTTAATAGCTATTCTGCAGTCGACCGGTACACTGCCGGTTGTGTTGCTTAGGATCGAGTCTTAGTTTTATAAATTTAAAGCTTTTTAGTGTCTAGTTCAGTTTTATTTGAAGCCGGACCTTCTCATTCTTAAGAGGTTTCTAATATACAAACAAACAAAACAAATAATCTTGTCTAACCATACAAAACATACAAGTTATCATACAAAACAATCAAGTAACCATACAAAACATACAAGTTATCATTCAAAACATACAAGTAACCATACAATACTTACAAGTAATCATACAAAACAACAAGTTAACATACAAAACATACATGCAAACATACAATCAATCAAGTAATCTAAGAAACAAATAATCATGTAATCAAACATCATAAGTCAAACGCACAATCATTTCAAGATAATACATAACAAGCAATAAAATAGGCACATTAGTACCAACAAACAAAACAATAACAAGCATACTTAAAGAGATGGCATCATCATCCTTAGGGGAAGTGCATTAAGGAAACAATGCATATAAAGGATAATGCTTGCCATAAACAAACATAATGTGTTCTAACATTCAAACAATCATTAACTAACACATTAGTATTATTAACATTCATAACATACACTAATTAAGCTTAAATTTCTTTTTCAGGATTGTAGATAAGAAGAAGTTTTTGACAAATGTTGGCAGCGGATGAATAACTGCCCACAGAAGATGACTAAGAATATGCAGTGGATGAAGAACAAGTCCAAGTGTCTACAGAGGATGCACAACATACACAGCGGATGCATGTCCACAACTGATGAACTGTTCATAGCGGACGTTCGTCCACAGTGGTTGAACATTCCATAGCGGACAACATACAAAGCATCAATGTTCACAGCAGACAATATCAATGCATAGCCGACAGTTTGTTCAACATCCACAGCGGACATCTTAGCTTCCATAACGGACAGCTAATCATCCACAATGGATGACTTAGTCTTAGGATTTTACGGAATGTTTGTTTACATAAGGGTAGTTTACTAATTGTAAATAGCTTTTCGTATAGGCTATAAATAACATTCTACCCTAATCCTTTGTAAGCTTTTGAACAATCAACATACAAACATTTTTCCGCATTTATCAAGCACTTGCAATTCATACACACACAATGACACATGCTGATATCATAAGCATTAATCATGCATTTCCGCACCATGTTTGATGTTTGTTGAATTTGATATAACAAATTTGTTGTTATATTGTTTGAGAGAATAGAAAAGATCCTTGGGGAAATCAACATTATCAACAACTTCATTCTATTTAAAGTATTAGTTGATTGTTTAATATTTTGATTTCATCAGTGGGAAAGTGTCTGATGTATGCCATGGTAAAGGCCGAAAATCAAAACCCGCCAAGAACCTTACAACAACCTAAAAAATCCCCAAGTGGAAATGGCATAACATCACCATGGATTTCATTACCAAATTGCCAAGGACCTTTCGTGGACATGATGCTATATGGGTAATTGTAGATAGGCTTACCAAATCAGGCCACTTCTTACCAATTCGAGAGGACTACGATTTATCAAACTTAGCCCAACTATACATTGATGAAATAGTAACTTGGCATGGAGTGCCACTCTCGATTATCTTAGATCATGATAGTCGCTTCACGTCACAATTTTGGAGATCTCTCCAACAGGCTCTTGGAACCTGTCTTGATTTAAGCACCGCATATCACCCTCAAACCGACAGGCAAAGTAAGAGAAACATTCAGACTCTGGAAGACATGCTAAGAGCTTGTGTGATTGACTTTGGTGGAAGCTGGGATAACCAGCTTCCCCTAATGGAGTGTCTTTACAACAAAAATTACCACGCAAGCATAAAAGAAGCCCCGTATGAAGCCCTATACGGTAGGAAATGTCGATCACCATTGAGTTGGAATGAGGTTGGTGATAGCCAAGTGATGGGACCCGACATCATGATGGAAGCCACAGACAAAATAGTTAAGATTAAAGAGTGACTGAGAATGGCAAGAGATCGTCAAAAGAAGTATGCAGATAGAAGACGAAAACCCCTGGAGTTCCAAGTAGGTGATAAAGTAATGTTAAAAGTCACACCATGGAAAGGGGCCATGAGATTTAACAAGAAAGGCAAACTAAGCCCTATATTGGACCATTTGAAATACTGGCAAGAGTTTCCCCGATAGCATACCAGCTCAGGTTACCTAAAGAGCTGAGCTACATACATGACACCTTTTATGTGCCGAATCTGAAAAGTGCCCGGTAGACAAAGCCTTAGAGTTGCATTTGAAGAAAGCCAGAATCAATAACAAGCTAAACTTTGTTGAGAGGCCCATAGAGATTACCGATCGATTGGTCAAGAAGCTTAGGCGAAGCCATATACCCAAAGTAAAGGTAACATGGAACTCCAAGCGAGGACCAGAGTTCACTTGGAAGCGTGAAGATGAAATGAGAAGGGAATATCCGCACCTCTTCAAACCCACCCGTTCGGAAACCTAATTGAAGCTAAATTTTGGGACAAAATTTTTTAAACGGTGGGAGAATGTAACAACGGACCCCGAGGTCAACATTCTAAACATTGACCTTCTACAATTATTGCTACTATTATTAATATCATTAATGTTATAATTACTATTACTTTATTATTTCCATGAGTATTAATATATGTTCAATTTTCCTTAGATAATACTTTAAGTCTTGCCTTAGAAGAAAATAATTTAACATTCTGAAAATATAATTAAACATGTTAAAATGTTAGAACCAAGTTGAAAACAATTAATTATGTGTACACACACATAATTCACGAATTAATTACACACATACACATCTAGAACTTAAAAACGCTAAACTAGAAACTACCATCTAAAATACTACACTACACAACAAAAGTACACTACATAAATAAATTACAAAAAAATAATAAAAACGCACACACAAAACTCGGCCGCACCACCCTCACCCACCAATCCCCTCCTTTGTCTTCTTCCTACGCCATCTACATCCACACTCCACCTCCCCACACTCTCCCATACATGCAAAATCCACTTTCAAACACTCCGCACTATTCCTTCCCTCTCCCTCTCAGTCGAGAACCTGAAACCCACACATATTCACCTTATTTTTTAGCCAAAACAACAAGAACATAAGAGATTTAACCTCATTCAAGCTCCATAGAAGCAAGAAGGTGCCATTTGAAGGATCCTTGTGCACAGTTCTTGCAAGAACAAGGTAGTCACGCCTATGTTCAATAATCATCATCAATTCTAGACCTCCTAAGCTCTCAAACCCATGTTCCATTCAAAGGGTAAGCATTAACACACCCGAATCAAGTTGTTTCTTGTGTTTTACTTCAATAAACTACCAAAAACCTTTCTTTCATGTTTCTAGCAGAAGCTAACGGTTTAGAACTTGTTCTTAAGGAGCTCTTAACATCACACGCGGTATACATTATGATATGTTGGTAAATCGTTGGTTGGAGCACAAGTTAACACCTAGAAAACCCTCTTTTTACATGAAATAACATCATCTATGTACGTGTTTGAAAACCCAGTCAACCAAGTCCTTAAACCTGCTAAAAAACATCCTATGAACAGCATAAAAGCCTGATTTGAAATCTATAAAACGATTAAGTGATGTTTGGGTATGATCTAAAAGGTTTACACATGTGTAAATGGTCTAAATCACCTACTAAGAACAATATATATGTGTTTCATGCTAGATCTGAGAGTTTTGATATATTTTCAGTAGTTTTGGCAATATGAAATGTTCTAAGTTGGTGATAATAGCTGTAAATGTAAAAAGAGAGAACTAGGGAACAAAATGGACTTGTTTGGAATCCCGAAAAATGGTAAAATCTCTCAAAAATAGCAAAACAAAGAAAATTACCATATTAAAAATAATTCCAGGCTCTAATTTAAATAATGGGCATGATGGTCGGATTTGATGATATTTGGGTTAAACTCATGATTAAATGGAATTAATCGCTACAAACGGGACTTAACCGGGTAATTTTGGGGAAAATCTTAAAAATAATAAAAGAGACCTAAAATCCATTAAGAACAAAATATTTCAGTAATTTAGGGACGTTGAGTCAAGAAATAGGTAAAACCTGAATAAAAACGTATTCGGACGTTTGGTTCCGGTTCAAAGAAATAGAAAGAATGCAACTTTGGGGTAAAAATTATAAAATCTGAAACTTGAGGGACCAAAGTGTAAATTCTGCAAATATAACTAAATTTCAGTAAGTATATGATGAGAAACTTATATTAAACTTATTATTATGTAAACACATTTATAAGAATCGTAAGAACTTGTCATTCACATGTCAAAACCCTAACTTTCCTAAAAAGGAAACTTTTGACGCAAACTTCTAAGAATCAAAGCCACATGAACTTATAACCATAAAATACAATTAGTTACACTTCCAAATAGTCTAAGAACATATAGCTTACTACTTGTATCTTGATCATAGGGTGGGGGACTTGAATCATTTCTATGACTGAAGAACTATTGATTTACCTAAGGTGAGTTCTAGTGTTCCCTTTTTACTATTGATTTAGGATGATACATGCTTTGGTTGAACTAAAACTATTATTGTGCTATTGTCTGACACTTAATGTTATAGATAATGTTTGAACCTACTCTTAACTATATCACAATCATTAATTCTTGTATGAACCGCTTGTCCTATATGGGTAGATCTACTTGGAAAATCCCCCACACAGTGGCTTTCGGATAGGAAGGGTACCCTACTGAGATCCTGATGGATCGTTTATCTCATGTAATAGGTTTTTATAAGATACTATAGTGAACCATCAGCAGGTTTGGTGCACTGTTTGAGGCTCAATTTTCCTTAAGTTTAACCGGTTTAAACACAACTTTAGAAAAGGCTAACCGAGACTGAGTGCAGGGTTGATTATGACCCCACAATAGTGATGCTTTGATTTTAAAAATTAACTTATGGACTTTAAAGAGTCCTTTTGTTTTTAAACTTTAAGCATTTGAATTCACCAACTTTTTAGTTGACATAAAATCTTTTTTAGCATGTTTCAGGTAATCCCTAATGGAAGTGGCTTGTTTGGAGGAACGGATTTAGATGACCTAGAATTATGACTACCCATGGCATTACGTGAATTGAAATTTTTTGAGCAATTTGATTTGTGGTTGGTTAAACACTTTGGATTATGTAATGAATTTGTATCCTTGTATGATGGGCTAGACTGTCGTAGCCCGGCTTTGACATTAAAATGTAATGCCATGTGATTTCTCTATTTGTGTGCTCTTATGATGGTTTGTTTCCGCTGCCAAGTTTGTTATCAGTCTGTGAAGTCCACCCTCTTTGGGCCCGGGATATGACAAGAATAATTTAGTGTTCTAAAAATATAATCAAACATGTTAAAATTTTAGAACCTAATTGAAAGCAAATCAATTATTTGTGCACACACACATAATTCACTCGTTAAATACGTGCATACACACCTAATAATTAAAAACACCTAACTAGAAACTACCATAGAAAATACTACGCTATATAACAAAACTACACTATATATATTAATTTAAAACAAATAACAAAACACACCATAACCCTCCACGACCGCGCCACCCCTTACCACCAATACTCTCCTTTCTTGATATCCCACACAAACTACAATCACACTGTTGATGCACAATGTCCCTAGATCATTGTACTCAAATGTTTATGTCTTTCATTCTTAAATATGTGTAATACAAGGGTATTTTAGTAAAATGATATGTGTTTGAATGTCTATTTACCATTGAATGTGTATTGTTCTTATATCACTTAAAATACACGCTTGAATTTATATTATATATGGGTTTGTAGTACTTATTGTTGGTACACATGTCCCTAGGTCTAGTCTAGTGATCTTAAATGTAATAGACTTTCATCTTGTAACACATATGTAATGTTGAATCAATGTAATGAAAAACTCTTCAGTGAATGTTTGATTGATTGTTTAATGTTATATCTATTTACATTACTTATTGTTACACGCATATATGACAATGTTATATAGGTTTACAGTTGTTAGATAGAATTCTGAACCATTAAAGGTTCAAGAATGTGTTTAACTAAGTATCCTGATTCAATCGCAAGACTGGACCATGCGAATGGGCCAATCGCACGACTAAACCAGGTGATTGAGTCAATCGCACGGTTGAGTCATAAGACTGACTCAGTCGTACGAATGAACCAATCGTATGACTCAGTCGCACGACTGAGCCAGTCGCATGGCTCAGTCGTACGAATAAGAGATGTAACCTATAAATACCACTTAATTCGTGGAAAAACCTAACACTTTGAATATTACAAACCCTAGCAGTTCCTGTTCGTCCAGAGAGTCCCTTCCAACTTCATAGAACGTTTCTGATCAATTCTAATCAATTCTTAACGTATTCTTATCGTTAGTTTTGATCGGATTAGCGTTCTCCCTGATCGGATCGCCAATCAAATAGGATTCTGCACTATTTGATCTGGTTTCACGTAAGAATCAGTTAGTACTCCGTCGTACACAGTCAACGTCATTGAGATCATCATCATCAGCATCCTCAAAAGTTGGAGCATCCTTAACAATTTCGTCTGGATTTAGACGAAATATTTCAGCAAGCTGCTCATCAGTAAGGTCGTGAATTATTTCTCCTTCTTTAAGAGTATAACTCATTGACCTTCTGACAATCCCCTGCAGATCAAGAATCATTGTGAGTTGAGACTTCATCTGTTGGAGGGGAGCAACATCATGCTCATCTTGCTGAAATCCCTTATCTGTTTAACAACAACATGCAGTTTAGCCATCATTACTATAAACTCAAGTTAAATAAACATTAATCATTAAATATTTACATGAGTTTCATATACATCAAAAGAAGAATCAAGTACAAAAGTTTAAGAATAAAACATCTAATCATTACTTTTGTCTTGGATCTTAGCTTGGTCTTCTGCAGATGGGGAGGTCGGTAGGTCAGCAGCTGATGCTCCCTGGTCTTGTCTTCTTTTAGTCTGCTGCTCATGACCAGGGGCAGATGAAGATGCATCTCCTTCATTTTCATCACCGTCTTTATCATGAGAGTCTTCGTCACCCTCCTCATCATCATCTTCATCATCATCCTAATCATCATCATCCTCATCATCATCATCATCATCACCATCATCACCATCTCCTTCCTTTATCTTCAAAGGATCAGCTTGTGACCCCTTCAGCTTCAGTAGAATTTTCTTGTTAGCAGACTCCAACTCCTTAATCTTCTGCGTAGATAGGTCTTTGTGCTCCTGGAGTTGGGAGATCTGCTCAACTTGCTGAGAAATCTGCTCAGCTTGCTGAGAAATAAGCTGAGCTTGAGAAGCATTTTGCTCCTCAAGCTGAAGTAGTCTCGCTGCCTTCTTTCATCCGTAGCTAGCAGCTTCAGCACCATTCTATTCAGAGCTGCTAGCTGTTCCTCCACTCCAATAGGAGGGAGGGATGAACCTGTTGGGAAGAAGGATGGACACAATAAGGGTGTTTGACCCCATGTGGCTTATCAACTTGTCAGCGTCAGATGTGTATATGCTATACAAGTGGCCACTTTTTTTTGACACGCAGGATATAGTGCAAGCGTTACAGTTTCAGCATATCATACGTCTATGCTTTACACTCAATCTTCATGCTGGGGTTTCAACAGAAGAAAGAATGAAGAGGTTTAAAGAGTTCAAGAAGGAAGTCTAAGTTTAGATAGATCTAGGTCCAAGGGGGAGTTTCTTGGTACACATGTCCCTAGGTCTAGTCTAATGATCTTAAATGTAATAGACTTTCATCTTGTAACACATATGTAATGTTGAATCAATGTAATGAAAAACTCTTCAGTGAATGTTTGATTGATTGTTTAATGTTACATCTATTTACATTATTTATTGTTACACGCATATATGACAATGTTATATAGGTTTACAGTTGTTAGACAGAATTCTGAACCATTAAAGGTTCAAGAATGTGTTTAACTAAGTATCCTGATTCAATCGCATGACTGGACCATGCGAATGGGCCAATCGCACGACTAAACCAGGTGATTGAGTCAATCGCACGGTTGAGTCATAAGACTGACTTAGTCGTACGAATGAACCAATTATATGACTCAGTCGCACGACTGAGCCAGTCATTTGGCTCAGTCGTACGAATAAGAGCTGTAACCTATAAATACCACTTAATTCATGGAAAAACGTAACACTTCGAATATTACAAACCCTAGCAGTTCTTGTTCGTCCAGAGAGTCCCTTCCAACTTCATAGAACGTTTCTGATCAATTCTAATCAATTCTTAACGTATTCTTATCGTTAGTTTTGATCGGATTAACTTTCTTCCTGATTGGATCGCCAATCAAATAGGATTCCACACTATTTGATCTGGTTTCACGTAAGAATCAGTTAGTTCTCCGTCGTACACGGTCCTAACACTTATTCATAGTTTTGAGTTAATAATGATTCAGGAATGTGTTTGACTTAATCTTATGGTTATTCATGCTAATGGACCATGCTTATGGGCCAGTCGTACAACTGAACCAGGTGATTGGCTCAGTCGCACCACTGAGTCATGAGAGTGGCTCAGTCGCATGATTGAACCAATCGTATAGTTCAGTCGTGAGTATGAATGAATCGTATGGCTCAATCGCACGACTGAACCATGCTAATGGCTCGGTCGTATGACGGTACACCGCAACCTATAAATACCACATAATTCATGGAAATGTTGGGTTTATAACATGATTATCAAATCTAGTTTAACCATTTAAACTACAAAGACGCAACGGAAATGTTATCAAATCTGGTTTAACCATTTAACCAAATCTAGTTTAACCATTTAACCATTTAAACTATATTATCAAATCTAGTTTAACCATTTAACCACATAATTCATGGAAATGTTGGGTTTGTATACCCACAAGCTCTTGCAAATACCTAGCTTGTTAGGAAATGCAACAACCAAACCCTCTCCTTGTGCCTTCTTCAAAAATGAAAATCAACCACTAGAAATCCGAATTTTCAGTCCTCTAATCTTGAAATTTCAGCTTTAGAAAGGAAGAAGGGAGAGTTTTTTGCATGTGTGTGAGAGAGTGTGTGAATGGTGGAGTGCAACAATGAATTAAGTCTTGTAAAAACCAAGACAAAAGAATCCCAATGTGGGCATGCAATAGGGTGGCTGAAATATTTGAAATGGGTTCCCACTCATTTCAATTTTATAAAATCTTGCACTCTTTAATCCATTAGATTATAAAATTAAACCCCTTTTTAATTTTATAAATTTAACACACTATTATTTGTTATTATTTAAATAACTTAAATAATGATACAAATAATTTCTCATGAACAAAATTATCCATATAATTTGTTCTATTTCAAATGCAATAATTTAGAAAACCCATTTTCTAAATTGGTGTTAATATTTATTTGTTTGATCATATCAACAAATAAATATTTATTGGTATTTGCTTAGCTTGTTATTGGGTATGACCTGACTTGGATCATAACGTACTAACCACATCAATCTTGTATGTGTCTTGGGTATATAAGATCCAACAATCTCCCACTTGCACAAGATTCATAGAAGATTGATGCAAGCAGTAAATACCACCTAACAACGGTTTACTACCCTTAATACGTATGTCTAAGAGCCATTCAATAACATCATCCACTTCAAGTACCTTACTCGAAATGTTTTAGGTGAATCAATCATCTATCCTTGGTCACAGATGTCATGTTAAATCCCAGAGACATAGAATGATCATTCTCCATTGATTTAACTTTATCAGACCTTAGACATCTTACTCTCAACGAAATACATCTCTCTCAATTACCTCGTATTATACCTGAATTCAGCCTTATGTACTGCCATGTTTCAGAACAGCAAAGAACTAAGTCAAAGTATACCATTCGGTGAATATCAAGACCCAATATGTATCTTAGGTCAGAGGATACCAAATGATATTCACCTTTACTCAAAATTACATATGATCAATCAGGAAGATTCCATGTAGTAATATTTGAGATGCGGGCCAGTCCAATATTTGCATCCCATAAATATCTATGAACCTTGGTAGCAACCCTTAACTCTTTATTCATCCATATGAATATCTACCAATTCAAGTTCATAATAGTCTTACCCTCATACTTGTTCCCACAAGTATGAACGACTACGGACGTTTTGAGTAAATGATTTACTCATGGATTTTAAACATGCAAAATAGGAACATTAGTTCAAACATTATAACCAAATAATTTATTCAAGTAATGAAAGGTTCCAATATCCAAATACATAACTAAAGATCAAATCCAGTCATTAGAATATCAAAGTCCCATGGCACAAGTATGACCTTCATGCTTTGCCTTTTCAAGGAGCTTCGTGAGTGGGTCCATAATGTTTTGATCCATGTAAAATTTATGAATACATATCTTTCCCTTCTCAACTTCATCCCTTATGTAGTTGAATCTCTGCTCAATTTGCCTAGTCTTTTGATGTGCACGGGGTTCCTTGATTTGAGCAATCGCACTGTAGGACCGGTTGAAGGGTGGCACTTACAACACAACAACACAATGAGGAGAGTGTATTTAGAACACCTAACAAATGAAATGAGGAACTGGTTATGGTGATGCAAAGAACACAAGTAAACTTAGAACAAAAACAGAACAAGATAACAACATAAGTAGTTGGTTTTCAAGGATGCTGTATATTGCTTCTCAAGTTCAAAGTTACAAGTATTCAAGCATAAGCATACTCTCCTTCTAAGTTACAAGATTTGAGACACTATATACTACAACCTATAGACGGCCGTACTTTGAAGGCCAGCTGGATACATGAACTAGACAACAAAATCCATGTAGAGTCAAAAGGCAGATTTGCCTTTTGACTACTGACTATGACATTCCATAGCTCACATCCTAATATATTACAAAAAGGATAAAAGTACATAAAGTAGAAAGGTTTGACCCCAAGACCTCAATGTACAGTTTTCTTAAAGCATGGACCTTTTCACCATATCATGCAAGTTGGTGACCAACCAGAGTGGGCAGCGGTAAAGTGGTTCAGCTTTACAGAAAAAGTACATCAGATAAAAGCATGTATGATAAAAATCTTTGGAAGAATCTGTCTTGGTTCTTTGGCTTTGGAAGACTTTGTCTCTGAAGCTTTGGAATACTTCATTTCTGGCTTCGAAAGATATTGGTCTTGGCTTCGGAAGATTTTATACTTAGAATATTTCTAATGTGTAAAACTTCTGAAGCATTTCTACTTCATGTTTGTGCAGCATGCCGGAAGACTTAAAGTGTTTTGGCTGCATCAGACTTATAGGAATCCTTACAAACTCCCCCTAGGCTAATGCTACTAAAACACTTGAAGATATTCAGCTGTTCACAGATCTCAACATGATCATGACCATTCCTTTCTTCATTAGAGGGTCAGGATCACTCAGACTTGTGAAGTATCTTCTCATGTCAAAAAGATCATGCAGAGGTAAATTGGAGAGGTCTTCCCAAGAGTAGACATTTTCTTCACCTTGATCTCTGACTACATGCCACCTCTCTGGATTAGTTGAATAAGTCTAGGATAAGATGGGTCTTCCTGATGCAAGAGGAGCCATTTGAATTGAAGGTGATTGGGCTTCCTCTTCTTGCACTTCCTTAGGATGTTCTGATTCATCCTGAGGATCAGAGAAGGTTGATTTTGACTTCTTCTTCTTGTTTGAAGATGGTCTAGAAGCCATCCTCTTCTTCTTCTATGCAGTCTTTAACTAAGAAGACAGGCCTGCAGCACCTTGTTGATCAGCTGTGTCTTTCTCAGTTGGGTGTTCCTCCCTCACAGGTTCAGAAGGAGAGGGAGTTTGTCCCTGTTGTGGGTCAGATGATGAGGCTGGCCTTTGACCTTGCTGTGGGTCAATAGATGAAGAGGCTGGCCTTTGACCCTGCTGTGGATCAAAAGATAAAGCAGGAGGTTTAGTTTGTGTTGTCTCAGGTTGTTCAAACTTAACCTCTACTTCAGGTGGAGCTTGACTTGGAGGAGTGTGTAAGTCAACAAGCTCTCCACTCTTGATCTTCTGCTTGATTACCCTGATATGCTCATCCATAGTGGATAAAGACATAGGGCCAAGTCTCCTTCTGGAGAATCCGTACAGCTTCAAGAAGCTCATCATTCTTTATCTATCAGCAGACTTTTTCAAATTTTTCTGAATGAGAGCTCTTGACTTAGCACCTTCTTCCCTCATTTTCTTCTTTGTTGTCTTCTGCTCTTTGAGTACTTGAAGTTCAAGTTGTTTGAGATACTCAAACTCAATGTACTCAAAGGGCAAGGGAAGAAGTGCTTCTGCCTAGTAGAGGCCCGTGGCACTCAGGTAGTCTATCATCCTTTGTCTATCTGTTTCTTTATCTACCTGAGGTTCTTATGTAGCAGCCACAGCCTCTTGGATAGGGCTTTCTTGAACTAGTGAGAGAGTAGGAACATGCTTGTATAGCCTTTGTTGTCTTTTCTTTTCTTTGTTCTCAAGAAGAATTCTTGCATCTTCACCTTCCTTCCTCTCTCTTGACATTTCCATGTTAGCCAAATCATTCAATTCTTCTAAGGGGATAGAGATAATCTCATCTATGTCATAGTTCCTGGTCTGTAAGTAAGTAATCCTGATTGCCCTCAACTCATCATTTTGAGTGTTTGGTCTGGGGGCAGCCCTGATTGTAGCTTGCATGAAGCTTGAAGACCCAGTGGAACTTACTGCCCTTAGCTTCCTCTTTCTCTCTCTTTCATCCTCCTCAATCTCCTCAGGGGTTAGAACCCTTTTCCCTTTGTCACGCACAGACCTTTGTGACACAAGGTGGAGAGAGCTTTGGCCTTCATTGCTTGGTGTAGCATCCAAGCTCTGGCCAGAGAGAGACTGTGATACACCTTCACTAGTAGGTGTTTTACTAAGGGGTTGAGATGCTGACGTAGTTGTTGTTGTGATAGGTGTTTCAATCTCTATCAATTCATTAATGGATTGTAAGACAGGGCTCACACGCTCTATCACTGGGCCTTTAGTCAAGGTTTTCCCTTTGAAGCTAATCTCAGGGTCTGCCTCAACATCCAGTTGACCAATGACATTACCTGATTACCTTGGTCTATCTTCTTCAGCTTCTTGTCTTGATATACCCTCCCCAAAAGGACTCTGAAACAAGAAGTCTAGGAAGTTCACATCAATGTGAACTTGAGAAGGTTGCTGAGTAGGTACAATTACAAGAGAGGATGGTGATTCCTCAATGTCCATAGTCCTTGAGGAACTCCCAGGTTCTGTGATTGTAGTGACTTTCTCCCCCTTTTTGGTAGCATCACCCTCTTGAATAGGTGAGCTAGGAGTTAGGTCAACCACATCCTCAGGTTCTTGTGTTCCTGGTTGAGCTCTTCTTAAAGGTCTCCCAACTAGTTTTTCCTTAAGATAAGATATCTTAAGTTGCAGATCATTGACCCTATTGTTTAAGGTAGTCACTTGACATTCAAGATGACTAACCTTAGAGACTAAGTAGGTGCATGTTTTTGACAGTTGTTGCACCTTTAGTTTCAGATTCCCCTCATCTTCATCAGAAGAATCATGGGGGGATGAGAGAATTGGACCTAAGTCCTCACTCTCATCACCAGCTTGGTATTCTGGGCTGTAGAATTTCCTCTGCTCATTGACAGCCTCAGATGAAGTGTCAATGGGCTGAGTTACCATGGTTGAGGTCTTAATGATGTAATCACTTGCAGAAGTGAGAGCCTCTTCCATATGGATCCGCTGAAAAGGTTCAGAAGGACCCACCTTAGCAATGGGTGACTGATGTGGGGTAGACATAGGAAATTTAGAAGCACTCCTCTTTCTTTGAGTAGGAGATGAGTAGGGAGACTCATGGTGCTCACTAAAACCTAAGTCCTCGTCAGTGTAGAATTCAAGGTTAGGAATTTGGTTGTTTAAGTCCAAAGGCTGGGGATGGTAACTATCCCCTGAAGGTTGTTCACTTGAGTGTTGAGACTCAGAGTGAAGGCTTAAGGCAGTTGGGCTTATGAGCTCATCAGGCTGATCATGAGGAACATCAGCACTTATCTTTGAAGAGATGGGAGTGGTTTGCTCCTCAGGAGAAGTGGGAGCTCTAGTGTCCACTTCTTCCTGTATGGGTGAGTGTATTGGGGCCTGCACAGGCTCAATAACTTGAGCAGGGGTTCGTTTGGATTTTATTTGGTAAGTGTAGGTTATATGGGGTCTTTGTGAGGGTAAAGAGATGATAGGTGTGGGTTCAACACTAGCTTGTGTTGCTAGGTTGTGGCCTTGAGCCATGAGCTCTAACATTTTGGGGACAAGGGCTGTTTCTACCCTTGAGAAGCCTACAGTTGGCTTCTTCATGATTTTAAAGATGCCTGGTTTCATCTATCCTAGTTTAAGAATATTATTTGTTTCCCTTAACTGTGAGCCAAGTTCACAGTTGAGAATGTGTTGAACATATCTAGGAAACATATAGTATTCTAAGGAGTCCAAGTTAGCGAGCAAGTTTGTGCATACAAACTGAGAGTACCTGAACTTGACCCCTTGCACTATTCCATGAACTATGAAGGAGAGATCCTCAGAAATCTGGTCCCACCCACCATGCTTGTTTGACAAGCTGTGAATCACTACATGGAGTAGGTATTTCCACTAGGAGTAGTTAACAACTTCCTTTGGAAAAGACAGTTCACCTTCTTCATCATCCAGCTGAAGATGGGTGTTGATGATGGCTGGAGTGATGAAGACTGACCATCCTTGCACTGTGGCAGACAGAGCCTTCTCCCCATCCATGATAACTTCTTGACATGTCCTCCAAAAGTCAAGCAGATGATCCTCATAAAGAGTAGGATCAATGGTGAGGGAGGTGTAGTAGTGAGATTGAGTTAGAAAATGGCAAACCTCTAAGAAACTATCATCTTTCTCAGAGTGCAACGGAGCAACTTGGTTGTGTTGCTTGTGAAGCTACATGGAGAAATCAGGGTTGTTTCTGTTGTGAATGTTAGCCATTTTGAAAAGCTTAAGGGTGAAGAAAGGTGAAGAACAAATGCGATTTGAGAGAGATTAGGTCTAAGGTATGGGCGAATTTTGGAGCAGGTAGAGGAAAGAGGGGTAACCGTTGGGTATTTGTATGAATTGGATTTGAGACAAAGTTAACGAGAGGATAAACTTTGAAATCCGCGTGTCGGTCCCACCTCTGAAAAGTAGTTTTCTTTTGCCCAAAAAGTAGTTTTCTTGGAAGTCGAGAAATCATCAGAAGGTTATTTAGCTTTGGAAGTTTTGATTGAAAAGCTTCCAAAGGTTATTTAACTTCGGATGTTTTTGATAGAAAAACTTCCGAAGGCAAATTTTGCCTTGGAAGATATTTCAAAAATTTTGAAGAATTTTGCTTCGGAAGCAATTTATACCAATTTCATTCTGAGATGAATAAAAGCTTCCGAAGGCAACTTTAAATCTTTCGAAGGTTATTTAAATATTCCGAAAGGAAAAAAGAGTAAAATTCTAAAAAATCTAAGGAATATCTTAAAAAATTTTCTTCCAAAGAGAAACTGGGGCTTATTGAAGTGATAGAATAGACAAATTAGAACACACATAGTTTTAGAAATAATATGATTAAGTTTTAAGAAAAGATATTCAAAGTTAATCATCCCAATAGCTGATATAAGATATTTAAATCTCTGTTCATCAAAATCCTTTGTGAACAGATCAGCATATTGTTCATCTGTGTGAACTTTGACTAGTTTGATTAACCCCTTTTCAAAATTATCTCTAGTCAAATGATACCTGATGTTGATGTGCTTAGTTCATGAGTGCTGGACAGGATTCTCTGTGATTGAGATAGAACTGTTGTTATCTATGTGAATGGGAGTCTCTTTGAAGTTGAATCCATAGTCTAGCATTTGATTTTGAATCCAAAGCACTTGAGCACAGCAGCTTGCAGCAGCAATGTATTCAGCCTCAGCAGTTGATGCAGATACACAGGATTGTTTCTTGCATTGCCAAGAGACTATCCTTCCACCAAGAAATTGACATCCCCCTGATGTAGACTTTGCAGTCATATTGCATCCACCATAATCACTATCTGTATATGCATACAGATTCAAGTCAGAGCCTTTTGGATACCAAAGGCCAAGAGATGGAGCTCCTTTAAGATATCTTAAAATTCTTTTGACAGTGATTAGGTGTGACATCTTGGGGTTGGCCTGATATCTTGCACATATGCAAGTAGCAAACATAATATCTGGCCTACTAGCTGTAGGATACATAAGAGATCCAATCATAGCCCTGTAGAGATGTTCATCAACATACTCCCCCTCACGATCAGGTCCAAGGGAGTGGTTTCCAGCTATGGGTGTCTTAGCAACCTTACATTCAGTCATGTTGAATCTTTTAAGTATGTTTTGCACATACTTTGACTGATTTATGAAGATACCAGTGTCAACTTGCTTCACTTGAATACCTAGAAAGAAATTGAGTTCCCCCATGGCACTTATTTCAAATCTATCCTTCATCAGCTTCTCAAAGTCTTTGTAGAGCTTTGGATTAGTGGACCCAAAGATGATATCATCCACATACACTTGAACTAGCATTATGTCATTTCTTGTTCCTTTGATGAAGAGAGTTCCATCAATGGTACCCCTTTTGTAGCCATGCTGACAGAGATACTGAGATAGAGTCTCATACCTCTTTCTTGGTGCCTGATGTAGCCTATAGAGAGCTTTGTCAAGCTTGCAGACATAATCCGGATGATCAGGGTCTGCAAAACCAGGTGGTTGTCTGACATACACCTCTTCATCAATCACTCCATAAAGAAAAGCACACTTGACATCCAGTTGATAGACCTTGAAGTTCTTAGATGCAGCAAAAGCTAGGAATATCCTAACAGCTTCAAGTCTTGCTACAGGAGCAAAGACATCTGTGTAGTCAATCCTTCTTCTTGAGTATACCCTTGAACAAATAGTCTAGCCTTGTTTTTGATGACAAGTCCTCTATCATCCTTCTAATTCCTGAAAACCCATTTTGTACCTATGGTAGTCTTTCCTCGAGGAAGAGGACATAAGTTCCAAACCCTTTGCCTCTTGAATTAAAGCAACTCCTCTTGCATGGCTTCAACCCAACTTCCATCTTTTAGAGCTTCATCAATCTTCTTTGGCTCTATTTGGGATAAGAAATAAGAGTGAAGACAGATGTTGGCATTATGAGACTGTCCTCTTGTTCTTACACCTATACCAACATCTCCAATGATGTTCGTAGAAGGATAAGACTTGTGGATCCTTAGTTGAGGGATCACAGCAAGTTGTTTAGACAGATCTAAATTGGAGAAATTCTCATCTGGCAAGGAGGATTCACCCTCTACAGCAGCACACTTATCAAGATTAACTTGATCCAATGAGTGGGTGACATCATTGAGATTTTCTTCAATGGGATGGTTCTCAGCATCAAGAAATTCCTGATCACTGTCACCACCACCATGTTCTCCAACATGGTTCTCATACACCTCTTCATCAATCACTCCATAAAGAAAAGCACACTTGACATCCAGTTGATAGACCTTGAAGTTCTTAGATGCAGCAAAAGCTAGGAATATCCTAACAGCTTCAAGTCTTGCTACAGGAGCAAAGACATCTGTGTAGTCAATCCCTTCTTCTTGAGTATACCCTTGAACAACTAGTCTAGCCTTGTTTTTGATGACAAGTCCTCTATCATCCTTCTTATTCCTGAAAACCCATTTTGTACCTATGGCAGTCTTTCCTTGAGGAAGAGGACATAAGTTCCAAACCCTTTGCCTCTTGAATTAAAGCAACTCCTCTTGCATGGCTTCAACCCAACTTCCATCTTTTAGAGCTTCATCAATCTTCTTTTGCTCTATTTGGGATAAGAAACAAGAGTGAAGACAGATCTTGGCATTATGAGACTGTCCTCTTGTTCTTACACCTGTACCAACATCTCCAATGATGTTCGTAGAAGGATGAGACTTGTGGATCCTTAGTTGAGGGATCACAGCAAGTTGTTTAGACAGATCTAAATTGGAGAAATTCTGATCTGGCAAGGAGGATTCACCCTCTACAGCAGCACACTTATCAAGATTAACTTGATCCAATGAGTGGGTGACATCATTGAGATTTTCTTCAATGGGATGGTTCTCAGCATCAAGAAATTCCTGATCACTGTCACCACCACCATGTTCTCCAACATTTGAAGTTCCTACATTTGAGTTTTGGGCCTCAACAATGGAAGATGAAGGCAACTCAGATGTATTAATAGGATTTGTCATTGATGTGCTGGTAGAAGCTTCATTTGCA
Source organism: Flaveria linearis (assembly GCA_024085815.1). NCBI lineage: Eukaryota > Viridiplantae > Streptophyta > Magnoliopsida > Asterales > Asteraceae > Flaveria > Flaveria linearis. The sequence goes on along the minus strand of CM044007.1, from coordinate 33,330,646 downwards.
GGATTAGTTATCATAGGAGCTGGAGATATGTAGCTTGAAGATCTTCTCAGCTCAAATCTAGGATCAAAATCACCTGTAGGCAATATATCTGTGGATCCTGAAACATGGTCACAAGATTTGTTAAAACAGTTGGTAACTAAATCAAGATCAAATAGCCAATCCGGACCAGAACCTTTCATACTAGGAGTGTGTTTATTGAAGTCACATTGGCTGACTCCTCAACTACTCCAGTTCTGAGATTGTATACTCTATAAGCTTTAGCTTGAGAAGAGTATCCAATGAAGTATCCATCATCTGATTTCTCAGCAAACTTGGCAATATGATCTTTGGTATTCAAGATGGTGCAAGGACACCCAAATGACCTTAGAAAACCAATAAAAGGTTTCCTCTTATGCCAAAGTTCATAAGGAGTCTTACCATGTGTCTTAACTACTAAAACTCTGTTCTGCACATAGCAGGCAGTGTTGACTGCCTCTGCCCAGAAGGTGATGGGCAGTTTAGAGTCAGACAACATAGTTCTTGCAGCTTCAACTGGTGTCCTGTTTCTCCTCTCAGCAATTCCATTTTGCTGAGGAGTCCTGGGAGCACTATATTGTCTTGTAATACCCTTTTCATCATAAAATGTATCAAGTATTTGATTATTGAATTCAGTTCCTTGATCACATCTTATGGTTTTGACCTTGTGATCATATTGATTTTCAATCTTTAAGATGAAATTCTTTAGAATCTCAGGAGTCTTATCCTTAGTTTTAAGAAAGAAGACCCATGTGAATCTTGTAAAGTCATCTGTGATCACCAGATAGTAAGAGGTCCTTCCTAAACTCATTACACTGGTAGGGCCAAAGAGATCCATATGTAATAAGTGCATGGGTGTAGTGATGGAGTTTCTTTCCTTAGGCTTGTGAGATACCTTATGTTGCTTCCCTTTCAGGCATGCAACACAATGATCATCACTTGTAAACTCTCTTTTTGGTATTCTAGTTACCAAGTCATTCTTAATCAATTTATTCATGTTATTAAAGTTTACATGGCACATTCTTTTATGCCAAAGGAAGGACTCATCACTGTTTGCTTTAGATAGAAAGCATGAAACTTCTCCTGAGGGAGATGTTTCTTGCAAGTCCATCTAGTACATGTTCCCTTTCCTGGGGGCTCTGAGTAGGATGTGCTCATGAGGAATGACCACCCCAGGCTTGAGAACAATGCACTCATGCTCAGTAAACAACATGTTATGACTCGGATCACAGAATTGAGATACACTCAATAGATTGTATCCAAGCTCCTTGACAAAGTTTACCTTGTCAATGCTGAGCTTACCATTTGTGACCTTGCCCTTTCCAGTAATGTAACCACCTGCATCTCCTCCAAAAGCAACTGGTCCTCCATCAATTCTTTCAAACTTTTGGAGTAGTGACCTATTGCCTATCATGATCATGGAACAACCACTGTCAATGATCCTCACATTTTTGTTTGTCTGTAGCTGTTCCTGCACAAAGAGATAGCTAGTTACATTTGGAAACCCAAGCGTCATTGGTCTTGGGCTCATTTAAAATAGTTGAAGACAATGCAACAGTAATAGATCCTATAGTTGTGCTTTGCGGATCTTGTGCTGTTGTTGATGAAGAACCTTCAGTCATTTGGTCTTTCTTTGACTTCCACACCACCTTTGGAAGTTTGGACTTGACCTTCAATACTTCGGAAGCTTTTGAGGCTTTGGAAGTTTTGATGACTGAACCTTCAGAAGAACTTTCCTTTACTGCAGCAAGCTTTAGTACTTCGGAAGCATTCCTTTCTTCCGAGACCAAATTTTCTTCTGAAGGCAGTTTTCCACTTGCATTCTTCTTTATCTTGGAACTTCCAAAGGAAACAGATTTTACTTTCGAAGCTAAGTTCTTCTTGGAATTCTTGGAAGTCTCTTTGTTTATTATGTGAAGAGTACCTTTAGGATTATATGGACAATCCTTGGCCAAATGAGAAGTACTCTCACACATGACACACTTCAGCTTCTTCTTTCCAAGAGTCATCTTCATAGAAGAGAACTGACTTTGGTCACTTCCATTTTCCACCTTCACCTTTGCAGGAGCTGAGACAGTTCTTTTGGGTTGAGAACTGTTCTTGGAGTTAGATGGTCCAGGCTGTGCAGTAGTAACACACAACTGATCAGTCTTTTTCTTATTGCTGAGATGAGTTGCATATGAACTAGAGTTCATATCATCAGTATTAACCACTTCAAACCCTGCAGAGATAAAAACTTATTTCTGCTTAGAGTCAAAGGTGGCCTTGATCTCTTGAGCCTTCCTTGATTTTCTTTTGGCTTTTCTGATCAAGTTTGTTCTTCTTGACTTGGTCATCTCAACAGTTTTACTCTCCTCAGAGGAATGGTGACCCTTCTCAGAATGCTTTTCTTCACTCAAACCAAAGTCATTCTTCACCATCTCCTCTTCATCCTCTTTAGTCAAAGGATCTATGAGGGGAAGCTCATATTCACAAGTTCCACACCTAGGAGATCTTATAGATAAGATGGTGTATGGAGGAGCTATCTCACTAGATCCCAGACCCTGCTTGTTTTGATTATACACTTTTGCATGCAAGGATGAAGATATTATGTTCGTGAAGGTTTCTTCTTCAATAAAACAGTTTTCTGCCTTAGCTTTGCTGATCATAAGCTCGGCCTGACATTCAGTTAACTTAGCTATGAGATCTTTGATTTGAGTCCTGTAGTTTGTTAGCTCATGTTTAAGAATTGAAATTGTTTTCTCTAAATCTTCTATTTTCAGTCTATACTCATTTTCAGCTCTTTTAAAATCAGCTTTCAAGTTGTTTAAGGACTCAAGATCAGATCTCAGATCTAAGTTATATGACCTGTATCTATTAACTTTAGCAATGCATTCAGAAGGGAAAAGATTTTCCAATACCTTGGTTTCATTTTGATCTACCATAAAAGCTTGGTTTGGAGATGCATCCTCTATCTTAAAGCTCCAGTCAAAGCCTCCTTCTTCAACAGCAACTGCAGCTTACTGCTTTGGCTTCTCATTCTGGTGGGCTTTCTCAGTGTAGTTTGGTCTGGTCTGTGTTTGGCCACCATTTGTTCTTGGTGCCTTACACTCTCTTGCAAAGTGCCCCATGTGGTTATAGTTATAGCACTTTACTTTGCTTCTATCCAGCCCAAACTTTCCACTGGATGTATTGCTTGGAAACTTTCTCCCAGTCCTCTTGTAGAACTTCTTGGCTCTGTGAGTGAGAAGAGCCATCTGCTGAACTATCTCCATATACTCCAGATCATCTGGATGGATACAGTCCAAGTCTTTAAAAGTGAAAAGAAAGCTGCCAGAGGTTTCATTAGCTCAGACAAAGGCATGAGAAGAACTTGTCTCTTGGAAGGGACTTCCTTGAGTGTAGCATTCTCTTGGTGTCTCTGGGAAGGAGATGAAAGGCCCCTTTTGTGAGTTGTCAGGGTAGCATAGCAACTGATGTTGTGGTTCAATGCTTTCCCTTTCCTTCACATGAAGAGCTGAACTCAGTTGGTTATTGGAGTTACCAGAGGAATTTTGCATGTTCATCTCCATCTGGAATGCACTCAGGATACCATACAACTCTGTAAGAGTAAGAGTCTTAAGGTCCAAGGTTCTCTTGATCACAACACAATAATGTTTCCATAGTTTAGGAAGAGAAGACATGAACTTCCTTACTATGTCCCTGTTCTCAAGAGTTACTCCAATATCTACCAGAGTGTCCACTATCTTAACATACCTGAAGTATTATTGAGTCAGTGTCTCACCAGCCTTGAAAGTGAAGTTTTCAAACAACTGCTTTAAGAGATCTTTCTTGTTCTCTTTGGTTTCCTTGGATCCTTCATACATGAGCTTCAGTGCTTCCCATAAATCTTTAGCTGTCTTACACTTCTTGAAGCCTCTGTAGATGGAGTTTGGAAGAGCAGTTTGAAGACAAGTCATGGCCCTTTTATCAAGCTCTATTCTCTTCATGTCTTCTTCTGAGTAATCATCTACATCTTTTAGGATGATATGATTACCAGTGGCAGAAGTAGTGCTTGGTATGAAGGGACCATTAACAACTGAGTCCCACATCCTTGAATCTTGACACTTGATGAAGCCTTCAATTCTTGTGCACCATGTGTCAAAGTCTTCAGGAGTGATCAGTGGGGACTTGGTCATAGTACCAGTTTCCATATCAACTTTAGAAAGAGCACCTATTTAAGTTGTTAAGTATTTTGTGTGTGTGAGGGATCTTAAGATGGTGAGATCTTATATCAAGAGCCTGGAACGCTTTGATACCAAATGCAGGACCGGTTGAAGGGTGGCACTTACAACACAACAACACAATGAGGAGAGTGTATTTAGAACACTTAACAAATGAAATGAGGAACTGGTTATGGTGATGCAAAGAACACAAGTAAACTTAGAACAAAAACAAAACAAGATAACAACATAAGTAGTTGGTTTTCAAGGATGCTGTATATTGCTTCTCAAGTTCAAAGTTACAAGTATTCAAGCATAAGCATACTCTCCTTCTAAGTTACAAGACTTGAGACACTATATACTACAACCTACAGACGACCATACTTTGAAGGCTAGCTGGATACATGAACTAGATAACAAAATTCATGTAGAGTCAAAAGGCAGATTTGCCTTTTGACTAGTGACTATGACATGCCATAGCTCACATCCTAGTATATTACAAAAAGGATAAAAGTACATAAAGTAGAAAGGTTTGACCCCAAGACCTCAATGTACAGTTTTCCTAAAGCATGGACCTTTTCACCAACTCATGCAAGTTGGTGACCAACCAGAGTGGGTAGTGGTAAAGTGGTTCAGCTTTACACGAAAGTACATCAGATAAAAGCATGTATGATAAAAGTCTTCGGAAGAATCTGTCTTGCTTCTTTGGCTTTGGAAGACTTTGTCTCTGAAGCTTCGGAAGACTTCATTTCTGGCTTCGGAAGATATTGGTCTTGGCTTCGGAAGATTTTATACTTAGAATATTTCTGAAGTGTAAAACTTCCGAAGCATTTCTACTTCATGTTCTAAGCAGCATGCAGGAAGACTTAGAGTGTTTTGGCTGTATCAGACTTATAGGAATCCTTACAAACTTCCTCGAGGCTGATTCTACCAAAACACTTGAAGATATTCAGCTGTTCACAGTTCTTAACATGATCATGACCATTCCTTTCTTCATTAGAGGGTCAGGATCACTCAGACTTGTGAAGTATCTTCTCATGTCAAAGAGATCATGCAGAGGTAAATTGATGAGGTCTTCCCAAGAGTAGACATTTTCTTCATCTTGATCTCTGACTACATGCCACCTCTCTAGATTAGTTGAATAAGTCCAGGATAAGATGGGTCTTCCTGATGCAAGAGGAGCCATTTGAATTGAAGGTGATTGGGCTTCCTCTTCTTGCACTTCCTTATGATGTTCTGATTTATCCTGAGGATCAGAGGAGGTTGATTTTGACTTCTTCTTCTTCTTTGAAGATGGTCTAGAAGTCATCCTCTTCTTCCTCTATGCAGTCTTTGTAGGATTCGGTATGCCCAAGACACGTAGAATATTGATGCAGTTAGTACGTTATGAGATAAGTCGGGTTATACCTAATAACAAGCTTAGCAAACACCAACTAATGTTTAATTGATGATATGATCATGCAATTAAATATTTACACCAATTTAGAAAATGGGTTTTCTAAATAAGTTGCATATGAGAATGAACAACTTATTAGAATATTTTGTTTAATAATATTATTTGAAGTGTTATTTAAATAAGTTGGATAACACCAAATAATAATGAGAGTATACTAATACAATTAAATGGTTAATTGTATAACTAGTTACAAGACTAGTTTAATATGTGTGTGTGTTAGATAAAAAAGAGGGAAACCTCTTTTGAAAGAAAATTTCACCCCCCCTTGTTTTTCTATTGGTTGTTTTGTCTTGTAAAGAACACACATCAATACTAGTCTTGGATACTTCATTTCTAATTAATCTCATCACATGCAAACTTGCAAAAGCTCTCTCTTCTCTCTCAAAACTCACGGCAACAAGCAGCAGCATTTGAGGGTTTTAGGAGCCTTTTGGTGGTGATTCTTCCTAACAAGAAGGTGCTTTGCAAAGAGCTTGGGGTATACAAGCTTGAGGGGTCCTTTCCTTGGAGCCTTGGCCGAATTTAGAGCACCAATCTTCTCCCTTTCGGTCGACTATAAGCTGCTGAAAGGTAGTTTTTCACAGCTCAATGTAGCTCTGATTTTATGTACTTTTATATGTGTTCATAGCTTGCTTATTCACATATAAGATCCCTTTTGTTCTTGGGTTTGTTTACACTCTAAAACATCAAATAGAACTTAAAATTTTCAGCTTATAAACAATGTTATAAAGCTATTATTCCACTGCGTTTTTAGAAAGTTTAAATAGTTAAACTTTGTTTTGTGTTCGATCAAACCCAACAATGGCATCTAGAGCCGGTTATGCGGATAGCTAGCTTTCATTGTCCTTTAAAAATTCGTTTTATGGACCATGAAACCCCTTTTAGGGGTTGCTTGAAAGAATTGATCTGCCCAAGATACATATTAAATTGATGTGGCTAGCGTGATATGATCCAAGTCGGGTCATACCCAATAACAAGCCAAACAAACACCAATAAATATTTGTTCGTTGATGTGATCATACGAATAAATATTAGCACCAATTTAGAAACCGGGTTTTCTAAATCATTGCTTTTGTAAATGAACAAGATTATATAGATAATTTGTTCATGAGAAATTGTTTGTTTTATTATTTAAGTTGGTTAAATATAAAACAAATGTAAGTGTGTTATTTTATAAAATGGAAACCGGTTTCAATTTTATAAAAATAGATGGCAAAGAGTGACAATTTTATAAAACAAATTAAAGGAGGGAAACCCCTTTTTGAGACCAAATTTGGCCGCCCATGTGGGCATGGGGAACATACAAGTTTGGTCTTGGTCCTTGCATGCTTTCACTCCTCTCAACACTCTTCCACTAGATACACCTTTCTCTCACACACACAAGAGCAAACTCTCTCTAACATCTCTCAAAATCGGTTTTGAAAGATAAAACAAAGCTGAATTTTCAGCTTGGATCAAGTGTTCTTGGCTGAAAATGGTTTGTGCAAGAGGGTTGTTTTAAGTTGGTGTCACACAACCTAGCAAGTGGGTGTTTTGAAGAAGCTTGTGGGTATCATCTACTTGAGGATTGCTATTTGGAGTCTTGCATTCAAGAACATCATCCTTCTCATCTCAAAGAAAGTCTTGAAATGTAGTTTCCATCATCTTTCTATGGTTGTTTTGTAAGTTAGTTGTTCATGCAAGTAGATCCATCTTTAAAGGGTTTTTATCAACATAAAAATGGTTAATGTAAACTTTTAATAACATGTTAAAATCATTATCCGCTGCGTTTTATGTTTAATATGGTTAAACAACTTTGATAAACATGTTAAATCCCTTCAATGGCATCTAGAGCCGGTTGCATGGACACTAACTTCTTTAGATCGAAATTTTGAGTTTTATTTTGGGTTATTAGAAACCCTAGAACTCAAGATTTAGCTTGGTTTCTCTTGATTCAAGTTGGTTAATCTTATATGCATTGAGATGGCTTGAATCTTATGATTTTAAATTAGTTTAAAATTGAAAAATCCAATTTTTTTTAAAAAAATGCTGCTGTCGTACAGCAGTGAATATATAAAAAAATAAAAAAAATTTTTTGTTGGATTTTTTAATTAAATGAAACCATGCTTGAGTTGGATGATTTACATATTTGGATATGTTGTTTGGTTATGCATAACAAAGCCTAGACCTTGTGGATTGATTGATTGATTGTCATGATTTATTCATTTGGTTATGTAATAATCTAATTATATGTTGAAAGTCTTGTTTTGTAATTTATTTATTCATTTGGTTTGTAATAAATAGATTAGGAGTTTATCCTTTATTAGAAAATTGTATTAGGATACATATTTTGTAAGGATGCTCAAGATCAAGATTAGAAGAAAAGATGGACAAAGAGGATGCTTGAAGATGTGGATTCAAGTGGGAGTCCTTTTGTCATCCTTGTGTCATGTTCTTAACCCTTAGGACAAGACCTTTTGACACACTTGTTTGGCTAAAAAGTGTGCTCAATTTAGTACGCTTTGTTATGCATATATGATTGGATTGTTTATGCTTGGTTGATTGCTTATGTTGATGTTTGTTTTGAATATCTGGATGTGATTAACAAACAGTCAATTAAAACAAGCTATAACAAGAAATTGGTTCTCAAATCATTAAGCACAAATAGAATGGGTTTATAAAAGGGATTAATGATTTGCAAAATAAAATGGGTTTTATTTAAAAAGAACCAATAGGGTACCATATGGTTGAATGCATACAATCATATAGTACATAGAGTTTTCTAAACTAGAATTGTGAAAACGTAAATCCCATTTGAAAACAAGTTAAACACCATCCTTTTACACAACATTAGGTTACTTGCAAACTCGTAGTGGGATAAAGGTCACCTAACCACTTTGAGGGAACTTGTAACTTGAGGTGAGAATACCATGTTTGTGGGATAAAGGTCACCTAACCACTTATTTAGTAAACTCACACGTGTGTGTATGTAGGACGACTTGATTTGTGAAATATATTGAATGGATCACCTAAAATATGTTTTACCAAGGTGTTGATGGGATAAACATGCCGTTTCAAACATAAGATGTTCAAACGATCCCATACCATTAGAAGTTGCAATAGGTTGTAATTGTCATTCATGACTACCTTGTTAATTTAAATAATGGGATAAAGGTCACCTAACCAATATTTAAATATAACGTTGGATTCTAAAATTTTATTTATTAATCGTCTATGAGACATAAAAGGGTATTAATAAATGAAATATATTTATATCAACGAATACTAAAATGGAACTTTGTAAAATCTTGTAGATGGCCGGCAACAACAACGCTAATAACGATGTACCAAACCAAAACAACCAATCTCTAAGGGCGATCCTTCAAAGGGATCGTCTAACACCTAACAACTTCATGGATTGGTACCGCAACTTGAGAATCGTTCTCATGCAAGAAAAGCGTGCCTACATCCTTGATGATCCCATCCCCGATGAACCCAACGAGGAGGATGAAGAGGCCTGTAACGATTGGGTTAGATATGTGGAAGACTTCATCCAAGTCTCTTGCCTAATGTTAGCAAGTATGACACCCGACCTCCAAAAGGAGTATGAGCTCCATGGAGCTTATGACATGATCACCCAGTTGCGGGAAACGTTCCAGCAACAAGCTAGGGTGGAGCGCTTCAAAACGGTTCGAGCGCTTCATGCATGTCGGATGGAGGAATCCCAATCGGTTTCATCTTATGTTCTTAAGATCAAAAGCCACATCGACCGCCTTCAAAGGCTAAATTGTCCTGTCTCAAAGGAGTTGGCCACGGATTTGATCCTTAATGGCCTAACTAAAAGGTTTGAGGCGTTCGTCATGAATTACAACATGAACGGATGGGACAGGAGCATAAATGAACTTCATTCAATGCTCAAATCGGCCGAGGCGGGAATGGGTAAAAGGGTTTTACCCGTTCTCATCATCAATGAAGGTGGGAAAAGGAGAAGGTCTCAACCCCCTCCTAAGGCAATTGTTGCCAAAGGAAAGGGGCACGTTGGGGGAAAGGGGAAGATGGTTGTTAGGGCGGAACCTCCAAAGCCCAAGGAGAAGAAGCAAAAGGTTGCTGGAAACGACCCATGCTTCATGTGTGGAGAGATAGGGCATTGGATGAGAAATTGTCCAGTCTATCTCAAAGAGTTGAGAGAAAAGAGGGATGCGGGGCAAACCTCAGGTACAATTTACATGATTCATATTGATCTTAATGTTATATTTTCTAACATATGGGTATTGGATACCGGATGTGGAACTCATATTTGCAATTTGTTGCAGGGGTTCAAAAGAAGTAGGGACTTCAATAAAGGGGATGTTAGCCTCTTTATGGGCAATGGAGCCAAAGTCAAAGTTGAAGCTCGTGGGGAGTACATCCTAAAACTTCCAAGTGGTTTGGAAGTAACTTTGAAGAATGTTTTGTATGCTCCTAGTTTGACTAGGAACATTATTTCTGTATCCCAAGTAAGACATTATTCTTATGTATTATCCTTTATTGAAAATGATATTCATGTTTCTTTAAATGATATGTTCTATTTTAAAGCTATTCCCATTAATGGTATTTTGAATTGGTTCATGAAAATGCTTTAAATAGTTCATTGTACCAAACTAACACCAAGAAACTCAAGTTGGATTTGAATGATACCTATCTTTGGTATTGTCTTCTTGGTCATATAAACAAGAAACGTATACAAACACTTCAAAAGAATGGTCTTTTAAAAACAAATGAATGTGATTCATTTGATATATGTGAATCTTGTTTACAAGGAAAAATGACTAAGGCACCCTTTAGTGGAACTAACCAAAGGGCAAAAGATTTATTAGGAATCATACATTCGGATGTATGTTGTCCTTTTAAGCCAATGACTAGGAATGGTGAAAGATACTTCATTACCTTTACCGACGATTATAGTCTCTATGGGTACGTGTACTTATTATGGCACAAAGATGAAGCTTTTGAAACGTTCAAAACCTTCAAGAATGAAGTAGAAAATCAACTCAACAAGTCGATTAAAGTTCTCCGCACCGATAGAGGAGGTGAATACCTAAGTGATGCTTTTCAAGATCATCTTAAGAGTTGTGGGATTGTCTCACAACTCACTCCACCTGGAACACCACAACATAATGGTGTGTCTGAGAGGAGGAATCGAACCTTATTGGATATGGTCCGATCTATGATGGCTAGAAGCACATTGCCTCTATCATTTTGGGGTTTCGCTTTGCTCTCCGCGGCCCGTATTCTAAATATGGCCCCAACCAAAAAGGTGGAAAGGACACCTTTTGAGATATGGCATGGAAGAGTTCCATCGCTATCATACTTAAGGGTCTGGGGTTGTGAGGCTTAAATTAAGACTCCCACTCCAAACAAATTGGATGTTCGATCCACCATGTGTATTTGTGTTGGATATCCTAGAGATTCTATGGGATATTATTTCTATGATCCACTGGAACAAAAAGTATTTGTTACCAGAAAGGGTGAGTTCTTAGAAGCAAACTTTCTTATGGAAGAAACTAGCAGTAGAACAGTGGATCTTGAGGAAGATGAAGAACCACAACCCGATGCATGTTTGGTTGATACTAGCACTCAACATGAGAATGTTGAGGATGATCAAGCGGTTGACCGATACACACAAAATGTTCGTAGAAGTGGTAAAACTAGTAATCCACCTAAAAGATATGGATTTTTCATGGATGGATGCTATGTGGTAGATTCTGATGAACCAACCACATACCATGATGCAGTGTCCAATTTGGATTGTGACAAATGGCTTGAAGCCATGAACATTGAGATGCAATCCATGTATAACAATCAAGTTTGGGAACTTGTTGTACCACCTCTCAACTCCAAGGTAGTTGGAAGTAAGTGGGTTTTCAAGAAGAAAACTGACATGCATGGAAACTTGGATACTTATAAGGCTAGACTTGTAGAAAAGGGTTTCACTCAAACTCAAGGGGTTGATTATGATGAAACCTTCTCACTTGTTGCGATGCTAAAGTCCATAAGGATATTGTTTGCCATAGCTGCTCATTATGATTATGAGATTTGGCAAATGGATGTCAAAACCGCTTTCCTAAATGGATATCTTGAGGAAGATGTCTATATGGTTCAGCCTGAAGGTTTTGTCGATCCAAAACATCCTAATAAAGTATGCAAGTTAAGGAAATCAATCTATGGATTGAAACAAGCATCAAGAAGCTGGAATCACCGTTTTGATGAGGAGGTAAGGAAATTTGGCTTCATCAAAAACGCTAATGAGGCTTGTGTGTATAAGAAGGCTAGTGGGAGCACAATAACTTTCCTAGTATTATATGTCGATGACATTCTACTATTTAGGAATGACGTTCCAACAATGGAAGGTGTAAAAGCCTGGCTTGGAAGCTGCTTTTCCATTAAGGATCTTGGTGAAGCTGCCTATATTTTGGGAATAAAGATCCATACGGATAGATCAAGGCGGCTGATTGGTTTAAATCAAAGTGCATACATTGATAAAATCTTGAAAAGGTTCAAGATGGAAAACTCTAAGAAAGGTACTGTACCTATTCAGAGAGGGACGATATTGAGTACGACTCAATGTCCAAGCTCAAAGGAGGAGCAAAATAGAAGGAAGGCAATCCCATATGCATCTACTATAGGATCCATCGTGTATGCAATGATATGCACTAGACCGGACGTGTCATGTGCTTTAAGCATGATGAGTAGATACCAGCAAAATCCTGGTGATAGTCATTGGATAGCTGTCAAGAACATTCTAAAGTACCTAAGGAGGAGTAAGGACATGTTCTTGATCTACGAGTCTGGTGAAGAGGAACTCGTTGTAAAGGGTTACACGGATGCGAGTTTCCAAACTGATCGAGATGATTCACGATCTCAATCGGGGTACATCTTTATTCTGAATGGGGGAGCTATTTCTTGGAAAAGCTCAAAGCAAGAAGTCGTAGCGTTGTCCACTACAGAGTCAGAATACATCACCGCTTCATTGGCAGCACAAGAAGCTGCATGGTTGAAGAAATTCATAGCCGATCTAGGGGTAGTCCCTTCCATTCAGGATCCTCTGGAGATTCTTTGTGATAACGAGGGTGCGATTGCTCAAATCAAGGAACCCCGTGCACATCAAAAAACAAGGCACATTGAGCGGAGATTCAACTACATAAGGGATGAATTTGAAAAGGGAAAGATATGTATTCGCAAAGTTCACACTGATATAAACATTGCGGATCCACTCACAAAGCTCCTTGAAAAGGCAAAGCATGAAGGTCATGCTTGTGCCATGGGAATTCGATATTCTAGTAACTGGATTTGATTTTATATTTTGTATTTGGATATTGGAACTTATGTTATTTGACTTAATTATATGGTTATAACTTTCATTTGTTCTTCTATTTTAGCATGTTTTAAATCCATGAATAAGTAAGTTATTCTAAACGTCCGTAGTCGATCATACTTGTAGGAACAACTATGAATGTAAGACTATAATGAACTTGGATTGGTTGATATTCATAAGGTATGAATATAGAACAAGAGGTTGCTACCAAAGTTCATTGATATCTATGGGATATAGGTATAGGACTGACCCACTCTCAATTATTTCTGCATGGAATCTTTGTGTTTAGTCATAATAGATATTGAGTAAAGGCGTATCATTGCATCCTCAGACCTGAGATACATATTGGGTCTTGATATTCACCAAGTATTGTACTTTGACTTAGTACTTTACTGTTCTGAAAGATTGGCAGTACATAAGGCTAGGTTCAAGTATGATATAAGGTGATTGTGAGAGACGTATTTAGTCAAGATAGAATTTGTTCCTCTTATTCGTTGAGAGTTAGATGTCTAAGGCCTGTTAAAGTTAAATCATCAGAGAATGACAATTATGTGTCTCTGGGATTCAACATGACATCTGAAACAAAAGGATAGATGATTGATTCACCTAAAACATTTCAAGTAAGGTACTTGAAGAGGATGATGTTATTGAATGGCACTTAGTCATATACATTAGGGGTAGCAAACCATTGCTAGGCGTTATTTGCTGCTTGCATCAATCTTCAATGAATCTTGTGCAAGTGGGAGATTGAAAGAATTGATCTGCCCAAGATACATATTAAATTGATGTGGCTAGTGTGATATGATCCAAGTCGGGTCATACCCAATAACAAGCCAAACAAACACCAATAAATATTTGTTCGTTGATGTGATCATACGAATAAATATTAGCACCAATTTAGAAACCGGGTTTTCTAAATCATTGCCTTTGTAAATGAACAAGATTATATAGATAATTTGTTCATCAGAAATTGTTTGTTTTATTATTTAAGTTGGTTAAATATAAAACAAATGTAAGTGTATTATTTTATAAAATGGAAACCGGTTTCAATTTTATAAAAATAGATGATAAAGAGTGACAATTTTATAAAACAAATTAAAGGGGGGAAACCCCTTTTTGAGACCAAATTCGGCCGCCCATGTGGGCATGGGGAACATACAAGTTTGGTCTTGGTCCTTGCATGCTTTCACTCCTCTCAACACTCTTCCACTAGATACACCTTTCTCTCACACACACAAGAGGAAACTCTCTCTAACATCTCTCAAAATCGGTTTTGAGAGCTAAAACAAAGCTGAATTTTCCGCTTGGATCAAGTGTTCTTGGCTGAAAATCATTTGTGCAAGAGGGTTGTTTTATGTTGGTGTCACACAACCTAGCAAGTGGGTGTTTTGAGGAAGCTTGTGGGTATCATCTACTTGAGGATTGCTATTTGGAGTCTTGCATTCAAGAACATCATCCTTCTCATCTCAAAGAAAGTCTTGAGATGTAGTTTCCATCGTCTTTGTATGGTTGTTTTGTAAGTTAGTTGTTCATGCAAGTAGATCCATCTTTAAAGGGTATTTATCAACATAAAAATGGTTTATGTAAACTTCTAATAACTTGTTAAAATGATTAACCACTGCGTTTTATGTTTAATATGGTTAAACAACTTTGATAAACATGTTAAATCCTTTCACTGCTATGTTCTTGTATGTTGAATCCCCAAACTTTCAAGGTCATATCACACATGCTTGTGATTAAACCTTGAAAGATATGTATGATGATATGTATATTGTTTGGACAATGTTTAAAACCCGAATTTTCAGTTTATGTTGGCTGAAAATCATGGGTTTTAGTGGGGATTCTTTGTTATATTTGGATGATATGATGAATGTTTATATTGGTGCATAACCTAGCTTAGATCTTGTGTTGATTTGGTTTGGAATGGATGTTTGTTTTGGTTGTTTTCATTTGGGTTGTAATATTATTCTTTTGTGCTAGTTTTGGGATGTAATTTATTTATTCATTCATTTTTAATGTAATAGATAGATTAAGTGCATTTTTTTATTAGAAAATTTGTATTAGGATATAAATTTTGTAAATGAAGATGCACTAGATGGAAGCACAAGAGGAAGACACAAAGAGAAGGACTTGAAGCATATGGATGCAAGTTCAAGTGGGGGTCTATGAAGATCTCATATTTGTGTTGTATTCAACCCTTAGGAAAGAGCAAATGACAATACTTGTGATAGCAAACAAGTGTTTTCAACATAGTGGCTATAGTTATGCACATGTGGTTGTTTATGTTTATGCTTGTTTGAATGTTTGTTGTTTGATTGTATGGTTGATATTTGGACATGCACTACAAACTAATTAACAAACTTAACAAGCTGAAAATTGATGGTTCTTAATCATTAAAAGGTAATAAAAGGTTATTAAAATGATTTAATGATTTTAAAGATTAAAATAGGTTTTAATCAAAGGACCATAGGGTATCTTGTATTTGAAAGCATGCAAATACAAGTACATAGAGTTTTCTAAACTAGAATTATGAAACCTTTAAATATTCTAAAACAAGATCAACACCGTCCTTTTACACAACACTTAAGTCACTTGGGAACTCTTGGTGGGATAAAGGTCACCTAACCATTTTGAGGGAACTTATGACTTGAGGTGAGAATGCCATATTCGTGGGATAAAGGTCACCTAACCACTCATTTTGGCAAACTCACACGTGTGTGTAAGTAGGATGTCTTGATTTGCAAACCATGTTAAACGGATCACCTAAAATATGGTTTCCAAATGGTGTTGATGGGATTAACATGCCGACTTTACATATGATGTTTAAAGTCGATCCCATACCTCTAGAAGTTGCAAATGGTTGCAACCGTCAATCGTTGACCACCTTATTAATTTAAATCGTGGGATAAAGGTCACCTAACCACAATTTAAATGTAATTTTGGGTTCTAGATTTTAATATGAAAATGACCTTAAAAGGTATTAATTATTAAAAATAGCAATATCAAAAATACTAAAATAGATCTTTGTTAAATTTTGTAGATGGCCACCAATAATGATAATCATGATAACTCATCCACGTCCACCCAATATTTACGAGCGATACTCCAAAAGGAACGTCTAAATCATAACAATTTCATTGATTGGTATCGAAACTTGAGAATCGTTCTCAAGCAAGAGAGACAATCATATGTTTTAGACGACCCTATCCCCGATCAACCTACTGAGGACGATGAGGAGGCCTATAACGATTGGCTGAAGTACATTGAGGACTTCGTCCAAGTGTCGTGTCTCATGCTAGCGAGCATGACTCCAGATCTCCAAAAGGAGTATGAACATCACAGAGCTTATGACATGATAACCCAGTTGAAGGAAACGTTCCAACAGCAAGCAAGGGTTGAGCGCTTCGAAACGGTTCGAGCACTCCATGCATGTCGTATGGACGACAACCAATCCGTTTCATCTTATGTACTTAAGATGAAAAGCCACATTGACCGCCTCGAAAGGCTTAACTGTCTTGTCTTGAAGGAATTGGCCACGGATTTGATCCTTAATGGTCTTACCAAGAAGTTCGAGACATTCGTGTTGAACTACAACATGAATGCTTGGGACAAAAGCATTGGTGAGCTTCACTTAATGCTCAAAACGGCCAAGGTGGCCATGGGTAAAAGGGTTTTTCCTGTTCTCACCATCAATGAAGGTGGGAACAATAAAAGGTCTCATCCCGTACCCAAGGCAAAATTGCCAAGGGTAAGGGACCAGTTTGGGGAAAGGGGAAAGGGGTGGCAAGGGTGCCACCAAAACCACAAGAGAAGAAGCAAAAGGTTGATACTAATGACCCATGCTCAAGTGTGGAGAGATTGGACATTGGGCAAGGAATTGTCCTGTCCATCTCCAAGAGTTGAAAGCAAAGAGGGATGCCGAGCCCTCAGGTACAATATACATGATTCATATTGATCATAATGGTACATCTTCTAGCACATGGGTATTGGATATCGGATGTGGAACTCATATTTGCAATTTGTTGTAGGGGTTCACAAGAAGTAGGGACTTCAATCAAGGGGATGTTAGCCTCTTCATGGGCAATGGAACTAAAGTCATAGTTGAAGCCCGTGGGGACTACATCCTAAAACTTCCAAGTGGCTTGGATGTAATTTTGAAGAATGTTTATTATGCTCCTAGTTTGACTAGGAACATTATTTCTGTATCCCAATTAAGACATTTTGATTATGTATTATCTTTTGTTGAAAATGATATTCATGTTTCTTTAAATGATACGTTCTATTTTTAAGCAATTCCCATTAATGGTATTTATGAATTGGTTCATGAAAATACTTTAAATAGTTCATTGTACCAAACTAACACCAAGAAACTCAAGTTGGATTTGAGTGATACCTATCTTTGGCATTGTCGTCTTGGACATATAAACAAGAAACATATACAAACACTTCAAAAGAATGGTCTTTTAAAAACAAATGAATGTGATTCATTTGATGTATGTGAATCTGTTTACACGAAAAAATGACTAAGGCACCCTTTATTTGAACTAACGAAAGGGCAAAAGATTTATTAGGAATCATACATTCAGATGTATGTGGTCCTTTTAAGCCAATGACTAGGAATGGTGAAAGATACTTCATTACCTTTACTGATGATTATAGTCGCTATGGGTATGTGTACCTATTAAGGCACAAAGATGAAGCTTTTGAAACGTTCAAAACTTCAAGAATGAAGTAGAAAATCAACTCAACAAGTCGATTAAAGTTCTCCGCACCGATAGAGGAGGTGAATACCTAAGTGATGCTTTTCAAGATCATCTTAGGAGTTATGGGATTGTCTCACAACTCACTCCACCTAGAACACCCCAATATAATGGTATGTCTGAGAGGAGGAATCGAACCTTATTGGATATGGTCCGATCTATGATGGCTAGAAGCACATTGC
Organism: Flaveria linearis; assembly: GCA_024085815.1. Lineage (NCBI taxonomy): Eukaryota > Viridiplantae > Streptophyta > Magnoliopsida > Asterales > Asteraceae > Flaveria > Flaveria linearis. Next base: position 33,312,719 of record CM044007.1, on the reverse strand, counting down.
CTCTATCATTTTGGGGTTTCGCTTTGCTCTCCGCGGCCCGTATTCTAAATATGGACCCAACCAAAAAAGTTGGAAAGGGCACCCTTTGAAATATGGCATGGAAGAGTTCCATCCCTATCATACTTAAGGGTCTGGGGTTATGAGGCTTATGTTAAGACTCGCACCCCAAACAAATTGGAAGTTCTATCCACCAAGTGTATCTTTGTTGGATATCCTAGAGATTCTATGGGATATTATTTCTATGATCCACTGGAACAAAAAGTGTTTGTTGCCAAAAAGGGTGAGTTCTTAGAAGCAAAGTTCCTTATGGAAGAAACTAGAAGTAGAACAGTGGATCTTGAGGAGGATCAAGAACACTAACCTGATGCACGTTTGGTTGAAACTAGCACTCAACATGAGGATGTTGAGGATGATAAGCGGTTGATCAATACACACAAAACGTTCGCAGAAGTGGTAGAACTAGTAATCCACCTAAAAGATACGGATTTTTCATGGATGAATGCTATGTGGTAGATTCAGATGAACCAACCACATATCATAATGCAGTGTCCAATTCAGATTGTGACAAATGGCTTGAAGCCATAAACGTTGAGATGCAATCCATGTATGACAATCAAGTTTGGGAACTTGTTGTACCACCTCTTAATTCCAAGATAGTTGGAAGTAAGTGGGTTTTCAAGAAGACAACCGATATGCATGGAAACTTGGATACTTATAAGGCTAGACTTGTAGCAAAGGGTTTCACTCAAACTCAAGGGGTTGATTATGATGAAACCTTCTCACATGTTGCGATGCTAAAGTCTATAAGGATATTGTTTGCCATAGCTGCTCATTATGATTATGAGATTTGGTAAATGGATGTCAAAACTGCTTTCCTAAATGGATATCTTGAGGAAGATGTCTATATGGTTCAGCCTAAAGGTTTTGTCGATCCAAAACATCCTAATAAAGTATGCAAGTTAAAGAAATCAATCTATGGATTGAAACAAGCATCGAGAAGTTGGAATCACCGTTTTGATGAAGAAGTAATTAAATTTGGATTCATCAAGAACGCTGATGAAGCTTGTGTATATAAGAAAGCTAGTGGGAGCATCATCACTTTCCTAGTATTGTATGTTGATGACATACTACTATTTGGAAATGATATTCCAACCTTGGAAGGTGTGAAAACCTGGCTTGGAAGTTGTTTTTCCATCAAGGATCCTGGTGAAGCCGCCAATATTCTGGGAATAAAGATCTATAGGGATAGATCAAGGCGGTTGATTAGTTTGAATCAAAGTGCATACATTGATAAAATCTTGAAAAGGTTCAAGATGGAGAACTCTAAGAAAGGTACGGTACCTATTCAAAAAGGAACGATATTGAGTACAACTCAATGTCCAAGCTCAAAGGATGAGCAAAATAAAATGGAGGCAATCCCATACGCATCTGCTATTGGATCCATCATGTATGCAATGATATGCACTCGGCCGGACGTGTCATGCGCTTTAAGCATAACAAGCCGATACTAGCAAAACCCTGGAGACAGTCATTGGATAGCCGTTAAGAACATACTTAATTATCTAAGGAGGACTAAGGATTTGTTCCTACTCTATGGATCTGGTGATGAGGAACTTGTTGTAAAAGGTTACACGGACGTGAGTTTCCAAACCGATCGTGATGATTCACGATCACAATCTGGATACATTTTCATCCTGAATAGAGGAGCAGTCTCATGGAAGAGCTCTAAAAAGGATATGGTGGCTTTATCAACTACAGAATCTGAACACGTAGCCGTTTCATTGGCAGCTCAAGAAGCTGCATTGTTGAGGAAATTCATTGCTGATCTAGGGGTTGTCCCTTCCATTCAGGACCCCCTAGAGATCGATTGTGATAACGAGGGTGTGATTGCTCAAATCAAGGAACCTCGTGCTCATCAAAAGACTAGGCACATTGAGCGGAGATTCAACTACATACGTGATGAAGTTGAAAAAGGAAAGATATGTATTCGCAAAGTTCACACGGATCAAAATATTATGGATCCTCTCATTAATCTCCTAGAAAAGGCAAAGCATGAAGGTCATACTTGTGCCATGGGACTTCGATATTCTAGTGATTGGATTTGATCTATAATTTTGTATTTGGATATATGGAACTCTTTAATTATTTGAATAAAATAATTTGGTTATAATGTTTCAATTAATGTTCCAATTTTAGCATGTTTAATCCATGAGTAAATTGTTTACTCTAAATGTCCGTAGTCATTCATACTTGTGGGAACAAGTATGAGAGTAAGATTATTATGAACATGGATTGGTTGATATTCATAAGGATGAATATATAGTAATGGGTTACTACCAAGGTTCATAGATATTTGTGGGACACAAATATTGGACTAACCCGCATCTCAAATTTTACTACATGGAATCTTATTGATTGATCATAAGTAAATCTGAGTAAAGGCAAATATCATTTTGTATCCTCAGACCTGAGATACATATTGGGTTTTGATATTCACCAAGTGTCATGCTTTGATCTGGTTCCGCGCTATTCTGAAATAATGGACAGTACATGAGACTATGTTCAGGTATGACACAAGGTGATTATGAGAAACGTATGTAGTCAAGATGGGATTTGTTCCTCTTATTCGTTGAGAGTTAGATGTCTAAGGACTGAATAAGTTAAATCAACAAGAAATGATCACTCTGTGTTCTTGGATTTAACATGACATCTGTAACAAAAGGATAGATGATTAATTCACCTAGATCATTTCAAGTAGGATACTTGAATTTCAAGAGGGAAACCTCTTTTGAAAGAAAATTTCGGCCGCCCCCCATGTTTTTCTATTGGTTCTTTTGTCTTGTAAAGAACACACATCAATACTAGTCTTGGATACTTCATTTCTAATTAATCTCATCACATGCAAACTTGGAAAAGCTCTCTCTTCTCTCTCAACACTCACGGCAACAAGCAGCAGCATTTGAGGGGTTTAGGAGCCTTTTGGTGGTGATTCTTCCTAACCAGAAGGTGCTTTGCAAAGAGCTTGGGCTATACAAGCTTGAGGGGTCCTTTCCTTGGAGCCTTGGCTGAATTTAGAGCACCAATCTTCTCCCTTTCGGTCGACTATAAGCTGCTGAAAGGTAGTTTTTCACAGCTCATTGTAGCTGTGATTTGATGTACTTTTACATGTGTTCATAGCTTGCTTATTCACATATAAGATCCCCTTTGTTCTTGGATTTGTTTACACTTTAAAACATCAAATAGAACTCGAAATTTTCAGCTTATAAACAATGTTATAAAGCTATTATTCCGCTGTGTTTTCAGAAAGTTTGAATGGTTAAACTTTGTTTTGTGTTCTATCAAACCCAACAGTCTTTAACTGAGAAGACTGGCCTGCAACACCTTGTTGATCAGCTGTGTCTTTCTCAGTTAGGTGTTCCTCTCTCACAAGTTCAGAAGGAGAGGGAGTTTGACCCTGTTGTGGGTCAGATGATGAGGCTAGCCTTTGACCTTACTGTGGGTCAATAGATGAAGAGGCTGGCCTTTGACCCTGCTGTTGATCAGAAGATGAAGCAGGAGGTTTAGTTTGTGTTGTCTCAGGTTGTTCAAACTTAACCTCTACTTTAAGTGCTAATGAATTTCTAGATCAGCAATGAATTTCTTCAACCATGTAGCTTCTTGAGCTGCTAATGAAACGGAGATGTATTCTAACTCTATAGTTGATAATGCCACCATATCTTGTTTAGAGCTCTTCCAAGAGACTCCTCCTCCATTCAAGATGAAAATGTACCCCGATTATGATCGTGAATCATCCCGATCAGTTTGGAAACTTACATCCGTGTAACCTTTTACCACGAGTTCCTCTTCACTAGATCCATAGATTAGGAACATATCTTTAGTCCTCCTTAGGTACTTAAGTATGTTCTTAACAGCCATCCAATGACTATTTCCAGGATTTTGCTGGTATCAGCTTGTCATGCTCAAGGCGCATGACATGTCCGGCCTAGTGCATATCATTGCATACATGATGGATCCTATAGCAGACGCATACGGGATTCCCTTAATCTTATCTTGCTCAACCTTTGAGCTTGGACATTGAGTCGTACTCAATATTGTTCCTCTTTGAATAGGTACCGTACCTTTCTTAGAATTTTCCATCTTGAACCTTTTCAAGATCTTATCAATGTATGCACTTTGATTTAAACCTATCAAACGCCTTGATCTATCCTTATAGATCTTTATCCCTAATATATTGGCAGCTTCACCAAGATCCTTAATGGAATAACAACTTCCAATCCAGGTTTTGACACCCTCCAAGGTTGGAATGTCATTTCCAAATAGTAGGATGTTATCGACATACAGTACTAGGAAAGTCATGATGCTGCCACTAGCTTTCTTGTATACACATGCTTCATCAGCGTTTTTAATGAACCCAAATTTGATTTCCTCTTTATCAAAACGGTGATTCCAACTTCTTGATGCTTGCTTCAAACCATAGATTGATTTCTTTAACTTGCATACTTTGTTAGGATGTTATGGATTGACAAAACCTTCAGGATGAACCATATAGACATCTTCCTAAAGATATCAATTTATAAAAGTGGTTTTGACATCCATTTGCCAAATCTCATAATTATAATAAGCAGCTATGGCAAATAATATCCTAATAGACTTTAGCATTCCAACCGGCGAGAAGATCTCATCATAATCAACCCCTTGAGTTTGAGTGAAACCTTTTGCTACAAGTCAAGCTTTGTAAGTATCCAAGTTTCCCTGCATATCGGTTTTCTTCTTGAAAACCCACTTACTTCTAACCATCTTGGAGTTAAGAGGTGGTAAAACCAAGTCCCACACTTGATTGTCATACATGGATTGCATCTCAACGCTCATGGCTTCAACCTATTTGTCACAATCCAAATTGGAAATTGCATCACGGTATGTGGTTGGTTCATTGAAATCTACCACATAGCATTCATCTACGAAAAATCCATATCTTTCAGGTGGATTACTAGTTCTACCAGATCTGCGAACGTTTTGTGTGTATTGATCAACCATTTGATCATCCTCAACATCATCATGTTGAGTGCTAGTGTCAACCAAATGTGTACCGGGTTGTGGTTCTTGATCCTCCTCAAGATCCACAGTTCTACCGCTAGCCCCTTCCATAAGGAACTTAGCTTCTAAGAACTCAGCCTTCTTGGCAACAAACTCCTTTTGTTTCAATTGATCATAGAAATAATATCCCATAGAATCTCTAGGATATCCAATGAAGATACACTTAGTGGAACGACTTTCTAACTTGTTTGAGGTGGGAGTCTTAACATAAGCCTCACAACCCCACACCTTTAGATATGATAGAGATGGAACCCTTCCATGCCATATTTCAAAAGGTGTCTTTTCCGCTTTCTTGGTTGGGGCCATATTCAAAATACGGGCCGCAGAGAGCAAAGCGAAACCCTAAAATGATAGAGGTAATGAGCTTCTAGCCATCATAGATCGAACCATATCCAACAGAGTTCGATTTCTCCTCTCGGACACACCATTGTGTTATGGTGTTCCAGGTGGAGATAGTTGTGAGACAATCCTACAACTTCTAAGATGATCTCTAAAAGCATCACATAGATATTCACCTCCTCTATCGGTGTGGAGAATTTTTATCGATTTGTTTACTTCATTCTGGAAGGTTTTGAACATTTCAAAAGCTTCATCTTTGTGTTTTAACAAGTACACATACCCATATCGACTATAGTCGTCGGTAAAGGTAATGAAGTATCATTCATTGTACCTAGTCATTGGCTTAAAAGGACCACATACATCTGAATGTATGATACCTAATAATTCTTTTGCCCTTTCTGTTTTGCCACTAAAAGGTGCCTTAGTCATTTTGCCTTGTAAACAAGATTCGCATACATCAAATGAATCATATTCACTTGCTTTTAAAAGACCATTCTTTTGTAGTGTTTGTATGCGCTTCTTGTTTATATGACCAAGACGGCAATGCCAAAGATAGGTGTCACTCAAATCCAATTTTAGCTTCTTGGTGGTGGTTTGGTACAATGAGCTATCATATAATCTGTTTTTACGAACCAATTCATAAATACCATTAATAAGAATAGTTTTAAAATAAAAGATGTCATTTAAAGAAACATGAATTTCATTTTCAATAAATGTCAAAACATAACCATATTGTCTTAATTGGGCAACTGAAATAATGTTCCTAGTCAAACTAGCAGCATACAAAACATTGTTCAAAATTGCTTCCAAACCATTTAGAAGCCTCAAGATGTAGTCCCCACGGTCTTTAACTTGAACTTTTGCCCCATTCTCCATGTAGAGGCTTACATCCCCTTTCTTGAAGTCCTTACTTCTTTTGAACCCCTGCAACAAATTGCAAATATGTGTTCCACATCCGGTATCCAATACCCATGTGTTAGAAGATATTAAATTGAGATCAATATGAATCAAGAAAATTGTACCTGAGGTTTGCCCGGCATCTCTCTTAGTTTGCAACTCTTTGAGATGGACAGGAAAATTTCTTGCCCAATGTCCTATCTCCCCACACTTAAAGCATGGGTCATTCGAAGCAACCTTTTGCTTCTTCTCCGCTGGTTTTGGTTGTGGCGCTCTTAGCATTCCCTTTCCCTTTCCCCTAACGTACCCTTTACCCTTGGCAACACTTTCCTTGGGTGTGGGGTGAGGCTTCCTCTTGTTTACACCTTCATTGATGGTGAGAACGGGTAAAACCTTTTTACCCATGGCTTCCTCGGCTATTTTGAGCATAGAGTGAAGTTCACTTATGTTCTTGTCCCACCCGTTCATGTTATAATTCATAACAAAGTTGTCAAACCTTTTTGACAAAGAGTTGAGGATCAAATCTGTAGCCAACTCTTTCGAGACGGGACAATTCAGCCTTTCGAGGCGGTCAATGTGGCTCTTCATCTTAAGTACATAAGATGAGACCGATTGGGTGTCATCCATACGACATGCATGGAGTGCTCGAACTGTTTCGAAGCACTCTACCATTGCTTGTTACTGGAACGTTTCCTTCAACTGGGTAATCATGTCGTATGCTCCGTGATGTTCATACTCCTTTTAGAGATTCGGAGTCATACTTGCCAACATGAGGCAAGACACTTGGACCGAGTCCTCAGTGTATTTTAACCAATTCATAAAGGCCTCCACATCTTCCTCATTACGTTGATCGGGAATCTGATCGTCTAATATGTATGACCATTTCTCTTGCTTGAGAACAATTCTTAAGTTTCGAAACTAATCAATAAAATTGTTATGGTTTAGACGCTCCTTTTGGAGAATGGTACTTAGTGATAGTTAGTGAGCGAACGGGATATCATTATTTTCATTGTTGTTGGTGGCCATCTACAAAATTTAACAAAGTCCAATTTTAGTATTTTTGATATTGTCGTATTTTAATAATTAATATCCTTTTATGTGTTATACACAAATTTAATGTTTTAGAATCCAACATTACATTTAAATAGTGGTTAGGTGACCTTTATCCCATTATTTAAATTAATAAGGTAGTCAACGTTTTGACAATTGCAACCCTTTGTAACTTCTAGAGGTATGGGATCGACTTTAGACATCATATGTATAGTCGGCATATTAATCCCATCAACACCCTTTGTAAACCACATTGTAGGTGATCCATTTAATATGGTGCAAATCAAGTCACCCTACTTACACACACATGTGCGTTTACCAACATAAGTGGTTAGGTGATCTTTATCCCATAAATAAGGTATTCCAACCTTAAATCACAAGTTTCCTCAAAATGGTTAGGTGAACTATATCCTATTAAGAGTTTCCAAGTGACTCATGTGTTGTGCAAAAGGACGGTGTTAAACTTGTTTTCAAAAGAAATTTTAGTTTTTCATAATTCTAGTTTAGAAAACTCTATTTACCTTGCGTTTGCATGCTTTCAAACACATGGTGCCCTATGGTTCTCTTTTTAGCAAAACCCCTTTTATTAAAATCATTAATCCTTTTAATAACCTTTTATTAACCACTTAGTGATAAAGAACCCTCAATTTTAGCTTGTTATGTTTGTTAATAAGTTTGTTATGCATATCCAAATATCAAACAATCAACCATAAAACAAACAACCAAACAAGCACAACCATTACAATCATAAGTCCATAACAATAGCCACTAAGTTGACTACACTTGTTTGCCATCACAAGTGTTGTCATTAGGTCTTTCCTAAGGGTTAACAATGACACATCAAAAATGTGTCCATGTACTCCCACTTGAATCCACATCCAAATGCTTCAAGTGTCCATGTCTTTTGTGTCCTTCTTTGGGTCTTCAACTTGTGCATCTTCTTTTACAAAATCATATCCTAATACAATTTTTCTAGTAAAAGAAACGCACCTAATCTATTTATTACACAATCAATGAATAAATAAATTACAACCCAAAATACAAACACAAAAATATTACAACCCTTTTGTAAGGCCCCGTTCCCGGGCACCTCACAGTTGGTCATTTATCGCACATAAAGACATTTCAAACGTACATTTACTTTGTAGCGGAATTTAAAATTTTTTATTTATAACTAAAACATGTCATTTCATAACTGTACAACATTCGTTTTCTTCTCAAAATACAATGACATGTCAAAATATGGATGCCAGCCCCATCAACTGAGTAGTCGCCCTGTGCCATCCTCAGCAACATACCTGCCAACTGGAAACACATCAAAGTCACCGTTCCTGAGTGAGTTCTAGTTTTATAATAAAACGTACTTTACTGTCCATCAAAACCGTTCTTACATACATACGATCATACAACATACGTACACGTAGATAGTATTATTATTATATTCATCATTCATTCATTAACTTTCGTTCGTGTACCGTTCATCGTTAACGTTCATGTTCTTTCTTAACTCTTCCTTTTGTTTGTACGTTTCTTACTTTCATTCATACATTCGTTACATTCATCTGTACGTACGTTACGTTCATTCTTACTTTCATTTCATTTATTCGGACGTTCATTACTTTCATGCATCCTCTATCTTTTACTTCTTTGTAGATCCGGTCACACTTTACCCTCTTCAAGGCACACAGCCATGATTACTGAGGTCGAGTGACGAGGATCCCGTTTCATACGTCATCATTATGTTCCTTCCATTCATTACTTTCATTCATCAAGCATGAAAATCTCTAAGGGTCACCTCTCTTCTCTGCCCTCATGGTTCCAACCTATGAGCCGACAAAGCATACTATAACATACTCTTCTCTGCCCTCATGGTTCCAACCCATGAGCCGACAAAGCATACTATAACATACTGGTGCCCCTATGGCTCTCAGTCCATAGACCAACACCTGGTGCCCCTATGGCTCTCAGTCCATAGACCGACACCTGGTTGCCCCTATGGCTCTCTGTCCATAGACCGACAACCTTGTTGCCCCTATGGCTCTCTGTCCATAGACCGACAATCTTGTTGCCCCTATGGCTCTCTGTCCATAGACCGACAACACCTCTTCCGGGGTCACGTTAACCCCGCGAGTGGTCGTCACCACTCCTGCTGTAACAACTATCCCGTGACAGGTCACAAAGACACTGCCCCGTTGTTCTTAAGGCAACTATGGCTCACTGTCCATAATCTACCCTAAGGCTCGTAATAGGCCTAGTTACTAGAACCAGGCACCATTTCCAAGACTTCTTAACCGTCAAATCCATCTCGTGCCCCTTAGACCATGCAAGACTTTCTTTCATTCATTCATTCATTCATTAATACATGCATTCATTCATCATGTTCCTCTTTCATTCGTTCATTCATTAACGCATGCATTCATTCATCATGTTCCTCTTTCATTATCTTTCACTTTACATTCTTATTACATTCGTTTCATTCATTCATTCATTCACGTAAAGTCACTAAAAGATAAACACGCATCGACACAAGGAACATAAATATTTACAATTCATCAGTCATTACCATCATATAAGGCCACATCATACTTATCATGCATACGTCCTACATACACGTCTCTCCTCATTCACATCAGCCCTATTTGGGCGATTGAACATACTCCAGTCGTGTGGCCTTCATGCGACTGAACCTTGCGATTGGACAACTATGCAAATGGGCATACATTCGTACGAATGGACCTCCTATCGTGCGAATGAACACTATACGAATGGACTACTAGGCGACTAACCCTCAGTCATGCGACTGAACTACTATGCGAATGGACCTATGCGATTGAATCCCTCAATCGCATGGTCTGTCGTGCGACTGAGCCCTAGTCGTGCGTCTGAGCCGCAATCGTACGTTTGAACATCAGTCTTTCCTCAGTCGTGCGACTGGCCCTTCAGTCGGCTAGCCCTAACTGGGCAGCGCCTGGAGTTCATCACGAACAGCAGCCGCGACCTACGGCCTTCAAACTCCTCTAAACTCATTTCCAGCCCAAATTAGCCTTCCTAAACCTCAGGGATTTATACTAGGACATCATACAAGCATATGCAAGTCCTAAATCATACCTTAAACACATTACCCAAGATTTCACCCAAATGGGTCAAATATACACTTTTTCAAAAACGGGTTTAAATGTGTTCCAGCCCCTAAATCATTTGAAAACAAGTAAATGAGGGGTCCTAGAACTCATATTATCAAGGAGAAGATGAAGAGCTTCGATTTGACTAGCCACTTGACAAATCTTGAGCTCGAATCACCACCTTCTCTCTTTCTTTCTGTTCTTTCTCTGCTCTCTCTCCCTGCTCTTTCTTCCCGACTGAAAATGTGCAAGTGTGGGGGAAGAAGAGGGCTACCCCTCCTTTATAGCTACAGCTCAGTCGCCCGAGATCCAGGTGACTGGACCCTCAGTCGCATGAACACCATGCGACTGGACCTCCAGTCGCATGAGTTCCATGCGCTTGATCCTTCAATCGTCCGAGCATCATGCGATTAGGCCTCCAGTCGCATGAATTCCATGCGACTGAACCTCCAGTCGCATGACACTCCAAAAAGTCAAACTTCCGGGTGTTACACCTTTTAAGAACAAAACCAAACATGACAAAATCACAAGCAACCAAATCCAAATCACATTAGGTCAAGGCTATGTTATGCACCAAAATATGTATCAAATACAACATTCAAGAACAACCATGAACTCCCTTTTTAACGCTAAAGTTTCGGCCAACATAAACCAAAACTTTAGGGTTTTGTCCAAACAAAATAATCAACCAATTAATGTTAATCTTTCAAGGTTTATACTAAAGCATGTAAGATAAAAAGTCCATGACAAAACAGCCCCTAATGGGTTGAAAAAGTCAATGAAAACTAACTTTTCTTGGACTTTTGAAGCAAATATTCCATATAACTGGCTCTAGATGCCATTATTGGGTTTGTAACATGATTATCAAAGCTAGTTTAACCATTTAAACTACAAAAACATAGCGGATATAAGTTGTTAAAGTTATGTTTAATAATCTGAAAAATAAACCATTTTAACACAAAATAAACCCATGAACAAGGATCATATGTATGTGAAATGAAATGCTATCAAATACAAAAAAGAACAACCATAGAATGTTGTTGAAACTACCTTTCAATAACAAAAGGATGTTGTGTGGATGAGAAGAAGATGATGATGCTTCTTGAATGCCTAGCCTCCAAAAGAGAAGTCCTCAAGCTTGTATACCCACAAGCTCTTGCATATACCTAGCTTGTTAGGAAATGCAACACCCAAACCCTCTACATGTGACTTCTTCAAAAACAAAAATCAACCACTATAAATCCAAATTTCAGCCCTCTAATCTCGAAATTTTAGCTTTAGAAAGGAAGAAGGAGAGTTTTTTGCATGTGTGAGAGAAAGTGTGAATGGTGGAGTGCAAGAATGAATTAAGTCTTGTAAAAACCAAGACAAAAGAATCCCAATGTGGGCATGCAATGGGGCGGCCGAAATATTTGAAATGGGTTCCCACCGATTTCAATTTTATAAAATTTTGCACTCTTTAATCCGTTAGTTTATAAAATTAAACCCCTTTTTAATTTTATAACTTTAACACACTATTATTTATTATTATTTAACTAACTTAAATAATGATACAAATAATTTCTCATGAACAAAATTATCCATATAATTTGTTCTATTTCAAATGCAATAATTTAGAAAACCCATTTTCTAAATTGGTGTTAATATTTATTTGTTTGATCATATCAACAAATAAATATTTATTGGTATTTTCTTAGCTTGTTATTGGGTATGACCTGACTTGGATCATAACGTACTAACCACATCAATCTTGTATGTGTCTTGTGCATATAAGATCCAAAAGGAAAAACATAACACTACGAATTATTTTATACCGTAGCGGTCCAGAGAGTTCTATCACGTCTATCCAAGTTCACAGTTCATCCTGGATCGTTTTCTATTCATTCTTAATGTTGTTCTATTGTTAGATTGATGTGGGTTTACATTCTCACTGATTGGATCGCCAATCAAATAGGACTCCGCAGTATTTAATTAGGTTTCATGTTGAATCAGTTAGTACTCCCTACGTACACGGTCCTAACAAGTGGTATAAGAGCTTTGGCTCTTGATTCTTCTTGGATTCAATCGGTGATTTGGTTAAAGTTAACGTTTCTTTATTCAAAAATTCTTGTTTTTGATACAAAACGAGTTTTTGATGTGTGAATGATTCAAAAGTTTTGAACATTTTGACTAACAACAGTTTACGGTTTGTGCAAATTGGTTTGTCTAAACGTGTTCAAAATCTGGAATTTTTCAAATTTAGCAGTCTTAGTCGCACGATTGGCTCAATCGCACGACTGAATCCCAATCGCACAATTCAACCGCACGACTGGACTCAGTCGCATCCCTAATCGCACGATTAATCTAAATAGTACGATTGAACTGTTGGGTTTTGTTACATGTTTATCAAAGCAAGTTTAACCATTTAAACTTCAAAAACGTAGTGGATTATACAGGTTAAAAGGTGTTTTATAATCTGAAAGTTTGAACCATTTGTAACCAAAAACAAAACCCATAAACAAGGATCATTTATATATGTGAAACGGCATGCTATCTAAAACGAAAATGCAACCATAGGGTGTTCTTGAACTACCTTTCAAGAACAAGATGTTGTAGTAAGGATGAGATGAAGATGATGATGTTCTTGAACGTCCAGCCCTCAAGGAAGAAAGCCTGAAGCTTGTATACCCACAAGCCTTAGCAAACACCTAACTTGTTAGGTAGTTGGACACCAAATCTTTCTTTCTTCTTACTAATCTGAATTTCAGCCAAGAAGTTCTTCAATGTTCAGTCAAAATTTTGAAAATTTCAGCCAAGAAGATGAGAGAAAAGAAAGTCTTTTGCATGTAGGAGTGAGAGTGTGTGATGATGGAAGAGTGCAAGTTTAAGTCTTTCTTGTAAATGACCAAGACAAGGGGAATCCCCCTGTAGAGGGGGGCGGCCGAAACCCCATTTCAAAATGGGTTTCCCCCAATTTCTATTTTATATAATTTGCACTCTTTTAATCATAAATTTTATAAAATTAAAACCCCTTTTTAATTTTATAATATTAACACACTATTATTTGTTATTATTCAACTTACTTAAATAATGTTACAAATAATTTCTCATGAACAAATTATCCATATAATTTGTTCTATTACAAAAGCGAAGTTCTAGAAAACCTATTTTCTAAAATGGTGTCAATATTTATTTGTATGATCTCATCAACAAATAAATATTTATTTGTGTTTGTTTAGCTTGTTATTGGGTATGACCCGACTTGGATCATAACGTACTAACCACATCAATCTTGTATGTGTCTTGGGCATACAAGATCCAATAATCTCCCACTTGCATAAGATTCATAGAAGATTAATGCAAGCAGTAAATACCGCCTAACAACGGTTTACTACCCTTAATACGTATGACTAAGTGCCATTCAATAACATCATCCCCTTCAAGTACTTTACTCGAAATGTTTTAGGTGAATCAATCATCTATCCTTTTGTCATAAATGTCATCTTAAATCCCAGAGACATAGAGTGATCATTCTCTATTGATTTAACTTTATCAGGCCTTAGACATCTTACTCTCAACAAATAAGAGGGATAAATCCCATCTTGACTACATACGTCTCTCACAACTACCTTGAATTATACATGAACTTAGACTTATGTACTGCCATGTTTCAGAACAGCGAAGAAATAAGTCAAAGCATAATATTCGGTAAATATCAAGACCCAATATGCATCTCAGATCAGAGGATACCAAATGATATTCGTCTTTACTCAAAATTACTTATGATCAATCAGGAAGATTCCATGTAGTAATATTTGAGATGCAGGTCAGTCCAATATTTGTATCCCACTAATATCTAAGAACTTTGGCAGCAACCCTTTGCTCTATATTCATCCATATGTTTTGATCTGTGTGAACTTTGCGAATACATATCTTACCCTTTTCAACTTAATCCCTTATGTGGTTGAATCTCCGTTCAATGTGCCTAGTCTTTTGATGTGCACGGGGTTTCTTGATTTGAGCAATCGCACCCTTCGTTATCACAAGAATTTCTAGGGGTCCTGAATAAAAAGGACCACCCCTAGATTGGCAATGAATTTCTTAAACCATACAGCTTCCTGAGCTGCTAAGGAAGCGGCGATGTATTCTGATTCTGTAGTTGATAATGCCACCACATCTTGCTTAGAGCTCTTCCAAGAAATTGCTCCTCCATTCAAGATGAAAATGTACCCCGATTGTGATCGTGAGTTATCCCGATCAGTTTGTAAACTCGCATCCGTGTAACCCTTTTCTACGAGTTCCTCCTCACCAGATCCATAGATTAGGAACATATCTTTGGTCCTTCTTAGGTACTTAAGTATGTTCTTAACAACCTTCCAATGACTGTTTCTAGGATTTTGTTGGTATCGGCTTGTCATCCTCAAAGCGCATGACACGTCCGGTCTAGTGCATATCATTGCATACATGATGGATCCTATAAAAGACCATACGGGATTCCCTTCATTTTGTCTTCCTTATCCTTTGAGCTTGGACATTGAGTCTTACTCAATATCATTCCTCTTCCGATAGGTATCGTACCTTTCTTAGAGTTTTCCATCTTCAACCTTTTCAAGATCTTGTCAATGTATGCACTTTGATTTAAACCTATCAACCGCCTTGATCTATCTCTATAGATTTTTATTCCCAAAATATAGGAGGCTTCACCAAGATCCTTAATGGAAAAACAGCTTCCAAGCCAGGCTTTTACTCCCTCCAAGGTTGGAATGTCATTTCCAAATAGTAGAATGTCATCGACATATAATACTAGGAAGGTGATGATGCTCCCACCAGCTTTCTTATATACACATGCTTCATCAGCAGTTTTAATGAACCCAAATTTGATTATCTCTGAACCCAAATTTGATTATCTCTTTATCAAATGGTGATTCCAACTTCTTGATGCTTGCTTCAATCCATAGATTGATTTTTTCGACTTGCATACTTTATTAGGATGCTTTTGATTGACAAAACCTTCAGGCTGAACCATATAGACATCTTCCTCAAGATATCCATTCAGAAAAGCGGTTTTGACATCCATTTGCCAAATCTCATAATCATAATGAGCAGCTATTGCAAATAATATCCTAATAGACTTTAGCATTGCAACGGGTGAGAAGGTCTCATCATAATCAACCCCTTGAGTTTGAGTAAAACCTTTTGCTACAAGTCTAGCTTTATAAGTATCCAAGTTTCCATGGATATCGGTTTTCTTCTTGAAAACCCACTTACTTCCAACTATCTTGGAGTTAAGAGGTGGTTCGACCAAGTTCCATACTTGGTGGTCATACATGGATTGCATCTCAACGTTTATGGCTTCAAGCCATTTGTCACAATCCAAATTGTACATTGCATCATGATAAGTGGTTGGTACATCAGAATCTACCACATAGCATCCATCCATGAAAAATCCATATCTTTCAGGTGGATTACTAATTCTATCAGATCTGTGAATATTTTGTATGTATTGATCAACCATTTGATCATCCTCAACATCCTTATGTTGAGTGCTAGTGTCAACCAAACGTGTATCGGTTTGTGGTCCTCGATCGTCCTCAAGATCCATTGTTCTACTGCTAGTTCCTTCCATAAGGAATTTAGCTTCTAAGAATTCAGCCTTCTTGGCAACAAACTCCTTTTGTTCCAATGGATCATAGAAATAATATCCCATAGAATCTCTAGGATATCCAATGAAGATACACTTAGTGGAACGACTTTCTAACTTGTTTGAGGTGCGAGTCTTAGCATAAGCCTCACAACCCCATACCTTTAAATATGATAGTGATGGAACTCTTCCATGCCATATTTCAAAAGGTGTCGTTTCCACTTTCTTGGTTGGGGCCATATTCAAAATACAGGCCGTAGAGAACAAAGCAAAACCCTAAAATGATAGAGGCAATGAGCTTTTAGCCATCATAGATCGAACCGTATCCAATAGAGTTTGATTTCTCCTCTCGGACACACCATTGTGTTGTGGTGTTCTAGGTGAAGATAGTTGTGAGATGATACCACAACTTCTAAGATGATCCCAAAAAGCATCACTTAGGTATTCACCTCCTCTATCGGTGCGGAGAATTTTTATTTTCTTGTTGAATTGATTTTCTACTTCATTCTGGAAGATTTTGAACATTTCAAAAGCTTCATCTTTGTGTCTTAACAAGTACACATAACCATATCGACTATAGTCGTCGGTAAAGGTAATGAAGTATCTTTGATGGTACCTAGTCATTGGCTTAAAAGGACCACATACATTCGAATGTATGATGCCTAATAAATCTTTTGCCCTTACTAGTTTGCCACTAAAAGGTGCTTTAGTCATTTTTCCTTGTAAACAAGATTCACATACATCAAATGAATCATATTCACTTGCTTTTAAAAGACCATTCTTTTGAAGTGTTTGTATGCGTTTCTTGTTTATATGACCAAGACGGCAATGCCAAAGATAGGTATTACTCAAATCCAATTTGATTTTCTTGGTGTGGTTTGGTATAATGAGCTATCATATAATGTGTTTTCACGAACCAATTCATAAATACCATTAATAGGAATAGCTTTAAAATAAAATATGCCATTTAAAGAAACATGAATTTCATTTTCAATAAATGTTAAAACATAACCATATTGTCTTAATTGGGAAATTGTAATAATGTTCCTAGTCAAACTAGAAGCATACAAAACATTGTTCAAAATTGCTTCCAAACCATTTGGAAGCTTCAAGATGTAGTCCCCTTGGTCTTCAACTTGAACTTTCGCCCCATTCCCCATGTAGAGGGTAATATCTCCTTTCTTGAAGTCCTTACTTCTTTTGAACCCCTGCAATAAGTTGAAAATGTGAGTTCCACGTATGGTATCCAATACCCATGTGTTAGAGGATATTAAATTTAGATCAATATGAATCATGTAAATTGTACCTTAGGTTTTCCCGGCATCCTTCTTAGCTTGTAACTCTTTGAGATGGACTGGACAATTCCTTGCCCAATGTCCAATCTCCCCACACTTGAAGCATGGGTCATTTGAATCAACCTTTTGCTTCTTGTCCGTTTTTTTTGGTGGTGGCGCTCTTACCACTCCCTTCCCCTTCCCCTAACGTACCCTTTGCCCTTGGCAACATTTGCCTTGGGTGCGGGGTGAGGCCTCTTCTTGTTCCCACCTTCATTGATGGTGAGAACGGGTAAAACCTTTTTACCCATGGCCACCTCGGAAGTTTTGAGCATAGATTGAAGCTCACTTATGTTCTTGTCCCACCCGTTCATGTTATAATTCATGACAAAGTTGTCAAACCTCTTTGACAAAGAGTTAAGGATCAAATCCGTAGCCAACTCTTTCGAGACGGGACAATTCAGCCTTTCAAGGCGATCAATGTGGCTTTTCATTTTAAGTACATAAGATGAAACAGATTGGGGGTCATCCATACGACATGCATGGAGTGCTCGAACCGTTTCGAAGCACTCTACCCTTGCTTGTTGTTGGAACGTTTCCTTCAACTGGGTAATCATGTCGTATGCTCCATGATGTTCATACTCCTTTTGGAGATCCGGACTCATACTTGCCAACATAAGGCAAGACACTTGTACCGAGTCATGAGTGTATTTCACCCAATTCATAAAGGCCTCCTCATCCTCCTCATTAAGTTGATCGGGAATCGGATCGTCTAAAATATACGATCATTTCTCTTGCTTGAGAACGCTTCTTAAGTTTTTAAACCAATCTATAAAGTTATTATGGTTTAGACGCTCCTTTTGGAGAATGGTCCTTAGTGATATTGAGTGAGCGGACGGGATTTCATTATTTTCATTATTGTTGGTGGCCATCTACAAAATTTTAACAAAGTTCAATTTTAGTATTTTTTGATATCATTCATGTTTTAATAATTAAAACCCTTATAAGTGTCTTACACAATTTTAAAATCTAGAATCCAACGTTAGATTTAAATAGTGGTTAGGTGAACTTTATCCCAATATTTAAATTAACAATGTAGTCAACGTTTTGACAATTGCAACCCTTTGCAACTTCTAGGGTATGGGATCGACTTAAACATCATATGTGTGGTCGGACATTTATCCCATCAACACCTTTGCAAACCACATTGTAGGTGATCCATTAAACATGGTTTGTAAATCAAGTCACCCTACTTGCACACACATGTGAGTTTTCCAACATAAGTGGTTAGGTGACCTTTATCCCACAAATATGGTATCCCCACCTCAAATCACAAGTTCCCTCAAAATGGTTAGGTTATCTTTATCCCATTAAGAGTTTCCAAGTGACTCAAGTGTTGTGCAAAAGGACGGTGTTAAACTTGTTTATAAAAGAGATTTTTAAGTTTTTATAATACTAGTTTAGAAAACTCTATGTACCTTATATTTGCATGCTTTCAAATACAAGGTACCATATGGTTCACCTTTTAATAAAACCCCTTCTTATTAAAGTCATTAATCCTTTTAATAACATTTTATTAATCACTTAATGATAAAGAACCATCAATTTTTAGCTTGTTACATTTGTTAATAAGTTTGTTATGCATATCCAAATATCAAACAACAATCATAGAACAAACAACCAAACAAGCATAATCATACAAACATAAGTGCATAACCATAGCCACTAAGTTGACTGCACTCATTTGCCATCACAAGTGTTGTTATAAGGTCTTTCCTAAGGGTTAATGATGACACATCTTATGTGTCCATGAACTCCCACTTGAATCCACATCCAAAACTTCAAGTGTCCATGTCTTTTGTGTCCTTCTTTGGGTCTTCATCTTGTGCATCTTCTTTTACATAAATTATATCCTAATACAATTTTTCTAATAAAAGAAATGCACCTAATCTATTTATTACATAGCCAAATGAATAAATAAATTAAAACCCAAAATACAAACGCAAATGTTACAACCCTTTCAAGACAAAACAACATGACAAAATCATAATCAACCAAAACCAAAACATCATAAGCTCAAGGATATGTTATGCACCAAAAATATGTATCATATACAACATCCAAGAACAACGATGAACCCCTTATTTCAGCCCTAAATTTTCGGCCAACATGAACCAAAATTTAGGGTTTTGTCCAAACAATATAATCAGCCATTTGATGTTAATCTTTCAAGGTTTATACTAAAGCATGTAAGATTAAACCTTGAAACATAAGGGATTCATTCACCCATAACAAAACAGCCCCTAATAGGTTGAAAAAGTCCATGAAAACTAACTTTTCAAGAACTTTTGAAGCATGCATTCAACATAACCGGCTCTAGATGCCATTGTTGGGTTTTGTTACATCTTTATCAAAGCAAGTTTAACCATTTAAACTTCAAAAACGCAGCAGATTATAGAGGTTAAAAGGTGTTTTATAATCTGAAAGTTTGAACCATTTTTAATGAAAAACAAAACCCATAAATAAGGATCATTTATATATGTGAAATGGCATGATATCTAAAACAAAAATGCAACCCTAGGGTGTTCTTGAACTACCTTTCAAGAACAAGATGTTGTAGTAAGGATGAGACAAAGATGATGATGTTCTTGAATGTCCAGCCCTCAAGGAAGAAAGCCTCAAGCTTGTATACCCACAAGCCTTAGCAAACACCTAACTTGTTAGGTAGTTGGACACCAAATCTTTCTTTCTTCTTACAAATCCGTATTTCAGCCAAGAATTTCTTCAATGTTCAGTCAAAATGTTGAAAATTTCAGCCAAGAAGACGAGAGAAAAGAAAATCTTTTGCATGTGGGAGAGAGAGTGTGTGATGATGGAAGAGTGCAAGTTTAAGTCCTTCTTATAAATGACCAAGACCAGGGGAATCCCCATGTAGAGGGGGGCGGCCGAAAACCCATTTCAAAATGGGTTTCCCCCTATTTTATTTTATATAATTTGCACTCTTTTAATCATGTTTTATAAAATTAAAACCCCTTTTTAATTTTATAATATTAACACACTATTATTTGTTATTATTCAACTTACTTAAATAATGTTACAAATAATTTCTCAAGAACAAATTATCCATATAATTTGTTCTATTACAAAAGCAAAGTTCTAGAAAACCTATTTCCTAAACTGGTATCAATATTTATTTGTATGATCTCATCAACAAATAAATATTTATTGGTGTTTGTTTAGCTTGTTATTGGGTATGACCCGACTTGGATCATAATGTACTAACCACATCAATCTTGTATGTGTCTTGGGCATACAAGATCCAACATCAACCCATTCGCACTCTCCATTCGTACGGTTGAACTCGTCCGCATCCCTCAATCGCACGATTGAACTCAATCATCCGATTGAACTCAATCGGACTCTCCAATCATATGATTGAACGGTCCATTCGCACGATTGACTTAGTTGCATAAGGTTTTCAAGTTTGAGTATTTGACTTTGGGTATCCTCAAGTTTTGATAACATGGACGATCAGAACACCGTATTTACTGCAGGAAAGGACTCACGAATCCAAAACCTCTTACTGCAGGAGAATGAAATTGGAAATCACAACAAACCTCCAAAACTGTTGACTTTGGACGAATACCCACAATAGAAACAACGGTTTGAGATTTATCTTAATGGTGTAGACCCGAACTTGTGGATTGCTATTGCAACTGGTTATTCTACACCGGTTGGAGCAAATGGTGTTAAGCTAACCTTAAGTGGGATGAATGAAGTACAAAAGGTTGCACACAATGCTAAGAAGAAAGCATATGCTTTACTGACATAGTTGCAGGACCGGGTGAAGGGTTATGCACTTACAACACAACAACACAAAATGGAGAGTGTGCAACAACACTTAACAATTCAAATGGGAACTGGAGAAAATTAGTTTTGAGAACTAAGAAACACAAGTGTATATGTGACAGAAACAAGAACAAAACATAAGTATTTGGTTTTCAAGGTTGATGTATATTGCTCTCTAGTTCCTTACAAGTGGTTTACAAAGTTCTACCAATAAGTTACAAAGACCAGAAATACATATACTATAACCTACAGCCGGCCATACTTTGAAGGCCAGCTGGATACATGATCTAGACAACAAAATCAATGTAGAGTCAAAAGGCAGATTGCCTTTTGACTAGTGACTATGACATGCCATAGCTCACATCCTAATATATTACAAAAAGGATAAAGTACATAAAGTGGAAAGTTACAGACTCAAGACCTCAATGTACAGTTTACCAAAAGCATGGACCTTTTCACCAACTCTTGTAAGGTTGGTGCCTTATCAGAGTTGTAGTGGAAAGGGGGCCAGCTTTTAGGTAGAAGGTACATCAGATAAAGCATGTAGTTAAAAAGTCTTCAAAAGAAATCTGTCTTCAATAGTTGGCTTCGGAAGACTTTGTCTTTGAAGCTTCGGAAGACACCATCTTTTGGCTTCGGAAGATATTGGTCTTGGCTTCGGAAGATTTCGCACTTAGAGAAATTTCTAAGACAGTGTGGAAAGACAGTGTGAAAAAAGCATTCCACTTCAGTACACTTGTGCATGCATACAGGAGAGACTTTAGGTGTTTGGGTTACATCAACCTTACAAATAGCCTTACAAACTCCCCCTAGGATGATGCTACTAAAACACTTGAAGACTTTAGATGTTGACAGTCCTCATTATGATGATGACCATCCCTTTCTTAATAAGATGATTAGGATCACTCAGACTCTTATAGTATCCTCTCATGTCAAAGAGATCATGCAGAGGTAGATTGAACATATCCTTCTATGTGTAGATATGTTCAACACCTTGATCTCTTATAACATGTCATCTTTCTAGATTTGTAGTGTATGTCTAAGACAAGATGGGTCTTCCTGATGCTAGAGGAGCTGCTTGAATTGGGGTTGGTGGAGCATCCTCTTGTTGCACATCCTCAGGATGTTCTGACTCATCCTTAGGTCTGGGGTTGGATGTTTCTTTCTTCGTTTTCTTTGACTTTGGTTTGGAAACCATCCTTTTTCTCCTCTTTGAACTTTTTTAACTGAGAATACTAGCCTGCAACATCTGATTGATCTTATTTGTCTTTCTCCGTTGGGTCTTCCTCTCTCACAGGTTCAGATTGAGAGCGGACAGATCCCTATTGTGGATCAGAAGGGGAAGTTTGCTGTGGTTCAGCAGGAGATTCAGGTTGTGTTATGTTTCAACCTTAATCTCCACTTCCTGAGGGACCTGACTTGGTGGGGAGTGTAAGTCAACAAGTTCACCTCTTTGAATCTTCTGCTTGATTACCCTGATGTCCTTATCCATGGTGGACAGAGACATGGGACCAAGTCTTTTTCCTGAGAATCTGTACAGCTTCTTGAAGCTCATCATCTTCTGCCTATCAGCAGACTTCTTCAAGTTTTCATGGATGATGGCTCTTGACTTTACAACCTCTTCCCTTAACTTTCTTTTGGTGATCTTTCTTTCTTTGGCTATATCAAGTTCAAGTTGTTTGAGGTACTCAAACTCAATGTAGTCAAAGGGTAAGGGAAGAAGTGTATCAGGCTGATAGAGGCCTGTGGCACTCAGGTAGTTTATCGTGTTGATGCTATCCTTCTCTTTGTCTACCTGAGGTTCTTATGGTACGACATCCTGTTGTTCATGAGTTTCTTAAACTGGTGAGAGAGTAGGCGCATGCTTGTAGAGTCTCTTCTGTCTTCTTTCTACTTTGATTTTATGAATTAGCTTTGCATCCTCTTCCTCTTTTCTCTCTTTTGACAGTTCCATGTTAGCCAGTTCATTTAACTCATATAAGGGGAGAGGAATGATGTTATCAATATCATAGTTTCTGTTCTGCAAGTAGTTGATCATGACTGCCCTTAACTCATCATCCTGAGTATTTGGTCTGGGGGCAGCCCTGATAGCACATTTTATGATTCTTGCAGACCCAGTAGGGGAACTTTCTCCCCTTAGCTTACTTTTCCTCTCTCTCTCTCTTCCTCCTTAATCTCCCCAAAAGTCAATTTTCTTTTCCCTTTGTCACTCACAGACCTTTGTGACTCAGGGTGGAGAGAGCTTTGGCATTCATTTCTTGGTGTAGCTTCCAAGCTCTGGCCAGAGAGAGGTTGAGATGCACCTTCACCAGCAGGTGTCTCATCAAGGGACTAAACCTCTGCAGCAGTTGATGGTGAGACAAGGCTCGTAGGTTCTACCACTGGGCCTTCAGTTAAGGTTTCCCCTTTGAAGCTAATCTCAGGATCTGCCTCAACATCCAGTTGGCCGATGATATTGCGTGATTGCCTTAGTCTTCTTCTAAGGCTAAACTCTACAGTGTTCATGTCTTGAACTCTTTGAAGAATAAGAGTTCTTCTATCAGCATCATACCTCCACCTAAAAATGTGACTTGAAGTTGGTGGGGATGATATAGCTCTTGGAATGCCTTTCTCAAAGAGACTCCTAATGACTGAGTCTATACTGTCCACATCAATGTGAACTTGAGAAAGTTGCTGAGTATGCACAATCGCAAGTAAGGATGGTGAGTCCTCAATGTCCATACTCCCTGCAGAACTCCCAGGTCCTGTGACTATAATGACTTCCTCCCTCTTTTTGGTAGCATGACCCTCTTGCATAGGTGAGCTAGGAGTTAGGTCAATCACATTCACAGGTTCTTATGTTCCTAGTTGAGCTCCTCTTAAAGGTCTCCTAGCTAGTTTCTCCTTGAGATATCTCAAGTTGGTGATCATTGACCCTGTGTTGCAAGGTATTCACTTGAGATTCAAGATGACTAACCTTGAAGACTAGATAGGTGCATGTTTGTGATAGTTTTTGCACCTTTAGTCTCAGATTCCCCTCATCTTCATCATAAGTATCATTAGGGGATGTGAGAATTGGTCCAATGTCCTCTTCCTCATCACCAGCATAGTGTTCCAGGCTACTAGATTTCCTCGGCTCAGTGACAGCTTCAGTTGAAGTGTCAATGAGCTGAGTTGCCATAGTTGAGGTCTGAATGATGTAATCACTTACTGAAGTGAAAGCCTCTTCCATATGGATATCCTGAACAGGTTCGGAAGTATCCACCTTAGTGATAGGTGACTGATGTGGCCTAGACCTAGGTGACTCAGGAGCACTTATCTCTCTTTCAAGAGTGGTGTAGTAGGGAGACTCATGGTACTCACTGACACCTAAGTCTTCATCAGTATTGAAGTCAAGATTAGGAATGGGTTGGTTTAAGTCTAAACGCTAGGAATGGTAGCTGTCCCCTGAAGGTTGTTCACTTGAGTATTGAGACTCAGAGCGAAGGCTTAAGGCAACTGGGCTTGTGAGCTCACCAGGCTGAGCATGAGGAACTTCAGCACCGATCTTTGAAGTAATAGGAGTGGTTTGCTCTTCAGGGGAAGTGGGAGCTCCAGTATCCACTTCCTCCTGTATAGGTAAGTATTTGAGGGCCTGCATAGACTCAATAGCTTGTGCAGGGGTTCATTTGTGTTTTATTTTGTAGGTGAGGGTGATTTGTGGTTGTTTTGGTGGTTAAGATGTAGGAGGTGTGGGTTCAACACTAGCTTGTGTTGCTAGGTTGTCACCTTGAGAAATGAGCTCTAACATTTTTGGGACAAGGGCTGTTTCTACCCTTGAGAAGCCAACAGTTGGCTTCTTCAAAATTTTAAAGATGTCGGGCTTCATCTGTCCCAATTTAAGAACATTACCTGTTTCCCTCAACTGTGAGCCCAGTTCACAGTTAAGAATGTATTGAACATATCTAGGAAACATGTAATACTCTAAGGGGTCTAAGTTTGCAATCAGATTTGTATAAACAAATTGAGAATACCAGAACTTGACTCCCTAAACCATTCCATGCAATATGAAGGAGAGATCTTTAGGAATCTGATCCCTCCCTCCATGCTTGTCGGACAAGCTGTGGATAACCATATGAAGTAAGTATTTCCACTGAGGCTAGACCTTCCCTTTCCTGAAGGTTTTTATAGAGAAATCTCGCTCATAGCCCATCTACTCAAAGGAATGATTAACTGCTTCTTTTGGGAAGAACACCTCACCTTCTTCATCACCCAGCTGAAGATAAGTGTTAATGATGGTCGGAGTCATGAAGACTGTTCTCCCCTGCACTGTGGTAGACAGTGCCTTCTCCCTATCCATATGACCTCTTGGTAGGTCTTCAAAAATTCAAGCAGATGATCCTCATAGAGAGAAGGATCAATGGTAAGGGAGGTGAAGTAGTTTGACAAAGCCAAGAATTGGCACACCTCTGAGAAATGTGGATCTTTCTAAAAGTTTAATAGAGAAACCTGATTGTGTTGTCTGTGTAACTGTATAGAAAAATCTGGGTCATTTCTTCTGTTAAGGTTGGCCATTTTGAGAAAGCTTAAAGGTGAAGGAAAGATGAACGAGGGCGGTTTCAGAGAGAAATCTAGAATTTAGGTTTGGAGAGAAGATGAAGATGATAGAAAGAGGGGGAACCGACAAGGTTTATGCCTGAAAAGGATTTGAGACAAAGTTAATGAAAGAGGATAAACTTTGAAATCCGGATGGCGGTCCCACCTTTGAAAAAGTAGTTTGCTTTTTGGTCAAAAAGTGGTTTTCTTGGAAATCAAAAAGCTTCCAAAGGTAAATTGTCCTCGGAGGTTTTAATGAAAAAGCTTCCGAAGACAAAATGACTTCAGAAGAATTTTTGAAAGAGTTTTGAAAATTTTCATTTGGAAAAGAATTTAGAATTGGATGCTTTGTTCAAAAGAACAAAGCTTCCGAGAGTTAATTTCCTTCCGAAGAAAAATGGTCCTTGAAAACATATAAGTGCCTAAGAGAGTTTTAAGCTTCGGAAGATATTTCAGAAATTTCTTCTGAAGGCAAATTTTACTTAGACAATTATATGTCTTGAAGGTATATTTTCTTCCGAAGATAAAATCATATCTTCCGAAGGATCAAGATTTGTCAAAAATCTAAGAGAAACTCTTCAAAATGTTTTTATCCATAGAAAACATGAGTTTATGAAGGTGATAAACTAGACAAATTAGGACACACAGATAAAATGAATTAGTTTTAGGAGAAAGCTACTCAAAGTTAATCATCCTGATAGCTGATATAAGATACTTAAATCTCTGTTCATCAAAGGCTTTTGTAAATAGATCAGCATATTGTTATTTGTGTTAACTTTAACTAGTTTAGTTAATCCCTTTTCCAAGTTATGTCTAATTAAATGATACCTGATATTTATGTATTTTGTCCATGAGTGATGCACAGGATTCTCTGTGATAAAGATAGCACTATTGTTGTCTATATGAATGGGAGTTTCCTTGAAGTTTAAACCATAGTCAAGCATCTGATTCTAAATCCAAAGAAATTGAGCACAGCAGCTTGCAGTAGCAATGTATTAAGCTTTAGCAGTTGATGCAGAGACACAGGATTGTTTCTTGCATTGCCATGAGACAACCCTTCCACCAAGGAACTGACATCCCCCATATGTAGACTTTGCAGTCATATTGCAACACCATAATCACTATCTGTATATGCATACAAATTAAAGTCAGAATTCTTGGTATACTAAAGACCAAGTGTTGAGGCACCTTTGAGGTATCTTAGAATTCTCTTGACAGTGACGAGGTGAGACATCTTGGGGTTGGCTTGATATCTTGCATAAATACATGTGGCAAACATGATATCAGGCTTGCTAGCTGTAAGATACATAAGAGACCCAATCATGGCCCTATAGAAGTGTTCATCCACACACTCCCTCTCAAGATCAGGCCCAAGGGAGTGGTTTCTTGCTATGGGTTTCTTAGCAATCTTACAATCAGTCATGTTGAATCTTTTGAGTATGATCTGAACATACTTGTACTGACTTATGAAGATTCCATCTCCAACTTGCTTATTGAATTCCTAGAAAGAAATTGAGTTCCCCCATGGTACTCATTTCAAATATGTCCTTCATCAGCTTCTTACAGTCTTTATAGAGCCTTGGATTAGTTGAACCAAAAATGATGTCATCTACATATACTTGAACTAGCATTAAGTCATTTCCCTGTCCTTTGATGAAGAGAGTTCCATCTATAGTACCCCTTCTGTATCCATGCTTGCAGAGATACTGAGATAGAGTCTCATAACACTTTCTTAGTGCCTAATGTAGCCCATATAGAGCCTTATAAAGCTTGCAGACATAATCGAGATGATCAGGATCTACAAAACCAGGTGGTTGTTTGACATACACCTCTTCATCATCATTCCATACAGAAAAGCACACTTGACATCAAGTTGATAGACCATGAAGTTCTTGGATGCAGTAAATGCCAAGAATATCCTAACAGCTTCTAGTCTTGCTACAGGAGCAAAGACATCAGTGTAGTCAATTCCTTCTTCTTATGTGTGTCCTTGAACAACTAGTCTAGCTTTGTTTTTTATGACAATTCCTTTATCATCTTTCTTATTCCTAAATACCATTTGGTTCCTATAGTTGTCTTCCAATGAGGAAGAGGACATAGGTTCCAAACCTTTTGTCTTTTGAATTGAAGCAGCTCTTCTTGCATGGCTTCAACCCAACTTCCATACTTTAGAGCCTCATCAACTTTCTTGGGCTCTATCTGGGACAAGAAACAAGAGTAAAGACAAACTTTGCTTCATGGGTTTGTCCTCTTGTTCTTACCCAGTTTCAACATCTCCAATGATGTTTGTGGTAGGATGAGACTTGTGGATCCTTAGCCGAGGGATCACAGCAAGTTGCTGAGAGAGATGAAAATTAGAGAAATTTAGATCTGGCATTGATGCTTCTTCCACCACATCAACACACTTATCAAAAGAAACTTGATCCAAGAGTGTGTGACATCATTGATATGTTCATCTATGGAGTTGTTATCCGCATCAAGAAATTCTTGATCACTGTCACCACCACCATCATTTTCTTCTGCATTTGAAGTTTCTTTGTTTGTCTATTGAGCTTCTGAGCTAGAACTTGAAGGCATCTCAGATGTATCTGCTAAATTTGTCATTGTTGTGCTGATAGAAACTTCATTTGCTGAAGTAGTTACAACTGGAGCTGAAGATATGTAACTTGAAGGTCTTCATAGCTCAAATCATGGATCAGGATCACCTGGAGGTAAAATGTCTGTAGATCCAGAAATATTCTCACAAGATTTGTTAAAATCATTGGTAACTAAATCAAGATCAAATAGCCAATCCGAACCAGAACCTTTCACACTGGGAGTGTGCTCATTGAAAGTCACATTGGCTGCCTCCTCAACTACTTCTGTTCTGAGATTGTATACTCTATAAGCTTTAGCTTGAGAAGAGTATCCAATAAAGTGTCCATCATCTGGTTTCTCAGCAAACTTGGAAATTTGATCTTTGGTATTCAAGATGCTGCAGGGACATCCAAATGACCTGAGAAAACCAATGAAAGGTTTTCTCTTGTG
Source organism: Flaveria linearis (assembly GCA_024085815.1). Taxonomy (NCBI): domain Eukaryota; kingdom Viridiplantae; phylum Streptophyta; class Magnoliopsida; order Asterales; family Asteraceae; genus Flaveria; species Flaveria linearis. The sequence goes on along the minus strand of CM044007.1, from coordinate 33,283,893 downwards.
CCAAAGTTCATAAGGAGTCTTACCATGAGTCTTAACCACTAAAACTCTGTTTTGTACATAGCAGGCAGTGTTGATTGCCTCTGCCCAGAAGGTGATGGGCAGCTTAGAGTCAGACAACATGGTTCTTGCAGCTTCAATCAGTGTCCTGTTTCACCTCTCAGCAACACCATTTTGCTGAGGAGTCCTGGGAGCACTGTATTTCTTGTAATACCCTTTTCATCACAAAATATGTCAAGTATTTTGTTCTTAAATTCAGTTCCTTGATCACATCTTATGGTTTTGACCTTGTGATCACATTGATTCTCAATCTTTAAGATGAAATTCTTCAAAATCTCAGGGGTCTCATCTTTAGTTCTAAGACAGAAGACCCAAGTGAATCTTGTAACGTCATCTATGATCACTAGACAATAAGAGGTCCTTCCTAGACTCATTACACTGGTGGGGCCAAAGAGATCCATATGTAACAAGTGTAGGGGTGTAGTGATGGAGTTTCTTTCCTTAGGCTTGTGAGATACCTTATATTGTTTCCCTTTCAGGCATGCAACACAATGATCATCACTTGTAAACTCTTTCTTTGGCATTCCAGTTACCAAATCATTCTTAATCAGCTTATTCATGTTTTTAAAGTTTACAATGCACATTCTTTTATGCCAGAGAAAAGACTCATCACTATTCGCTTTAGATAGAAAGCATGAAACTTCTCCTGAGGGAGATGTTTTTTGCAAGTCCATCTTATACGTGTTCCCTCTCCTGTGGGCTCTGAGCAGGATATGCTCATGAGGTATAATCACCCTAGGCTTGAGAATAATGCACTCATGCTCAGTAAAGAGAATGTTATGCCTTTGATCACAAAATTGGGATACACTCAGAAGATTATACCCAAGCTCCTTGACAAAGTTTACCTTCTCAATGCTGAGCTTACCATTTGTGACCTTGCCCCTTCCAGAAATGTAACCTCCTTCATCTCCTCCAAAGGCAACTGGTCCTCCATCAATTCATTCAAAGTTCTGGAGTAGTGACCTATTGCCTGTCATGTGCCTAGAACAGCCACTATCAACGATCTAGATATTTTTGTATGTCTTGAGCTGTCCCTACACAAATAAAATGATTAGTTACATTTGGAAACTCAAGCCTTATTGGTCTTGGGCTCATCAAAAGAAGTAGAAGGTAATGAAACAGTAATAGATCCTATAGTTGTGCTTAGAGGATCTTTTGCTGTTGTTGATAGAAAAGAAATATAAACAATATGGACATGACAAGTTTTGAGGAAAGATGGGTTTAAAAGGATATTAATCCCAGCATGGAAATCAATTCATAAAAATGAGGTTTGTCAAAGGTTTTTATGAAAAGATCTGCTTTTTGATTTTTTGTATCAATGGGAATAATATTAATGAAACTCTTTTCCTGAGCATCACGGATTGCATGAATCCATGTCTCGATGTGCTTGGTTCGGGAATGATGAATAGGATTCTTAGCAATCCCGATGGCTATTTTATTGTCACAGAACAACAGGGTATGAAGAAAGTTGATCCCGTAATACATCATCTGGTGCTGAATCCATAACACTTGGGAACGGCAACTAGAGGCGGCAATGTATTCTGCTTCTCCTGTTGAGAGAGAGACAGTGGTCTGTTTCTTGCATTGCCATGAAATGAGACAATTGCCCAAGTATTGACAACCTCCGGTAACTGACTTTCTATTTAACCTGCAACCATTGGAATCACTATCTGAGTAAGCATGTACGTCAAAATTCCCACCATAAGGATACCAAAGTCCTAATCGAGAAGAGCCCTTTAGATAACGAAAAATTTATTTAACAGCCTTTTCATGGGACACTTTAGGAGCTGGCTGATATCGAGCACAATATCCTACAGCAAAGGTGATGTCAGGATGACTCGCTGTAAGATACATAAGGGAACCAATCATGGATCTGTAGAGATGAGGATCAATTGGTTTCCCATTCTCATCAGGGGTGAGGCATGTTTGAGCAGTGAAGGGAGTCATCTCAGAAGAGGCATCATCCATTTTAAATTTCTTCAACATTTCTTTAATATACTTTTCTTGATGAATGAGAATTTCCTCTGGCTTTTGTTCAACTTGCAACCCGAGGAAAAAGCACATCTCTCCCATCATGCTCATTTCAAACCGGCTATGCATAACCTCCTCAAACTCCCGAGATAATTTTGGATTGGTGGAGCCAAAGATAATGTTATCATAGTAGACTTGCATGATCAGCATCTCATCATGTACCTCCTTCTTGAATAACATCATGTCGATGGTGCCTCGAGAAAAACCATTGCTTAAGAGATATTGTGTTAATGTCTCATACCAGATTCGAGGTGCCTGATAAAGACCGTAACGAGACTTATCAAGCTTGTATATTTTGTCTGGAAAATCTGGATCCTCAAAACCTGGTGGTTGACACACATATATCTCTTCATCAATGTCGCCATAGAGAAATGCACATTTCACATCCATCTGATAGACTTTAAATTGCTTGTGAGCAGCATGCGCCAAGAATATTCTTATAGCTTCTAGACGGGTGACATGTTCAAAAACTTTGGTGTAGTCAATCCCTTCTTCTTGAGCAAAGCCTTGGACCACTAGTCTGGATTTGTTTCTTACCACGATGCCCCGGTTATCAGGTTTGTTCTTAAACACCCATTTCGTTCCAATGGGGCACTTGTTTGGTGGAAGATCGACCAGAGTCCACACCTTGAGTTTCCAAAACTGTTGCAATTCTAATTACATTGATTCAACCCAACAAGGATCCTGAATAGCTGCATGAACATTTTTAGGAACGATTTGTGATATAAAATAAGAAAATAGGCAGACATTAATCAAGCCAGATTGACTCCGCGTCCATACTCCATCAGTGATAGATCCTATTATGTTATCATGAGGATGATCTTTCAAGCTTTTGAAATCGGCAGTCATGGGTGGGATGTGAGTAGGTGGTTGGTTAAGATATTGTTGATGAGTGATTAATGGTGTAGAGGATGGTGAGGTAGAACTGGGAATTGAGGAAATAGGACAGGTTGGTTGTGAAGTGGTACATAAAGGTGATGAGGGTTGTGATGTTGACACAGGTGGGGGTGGAAGATCATATGATGATGAGGATGATGCAACATCAACTGATGTAGCATCATTTGCTGGTGAGTTTGGAGGGACAAGAGGTTCGAAAGGTAATGGAGTGGGAAGGATAATATTTGTTGTAACATTGGAGGTGGACGCATCATCGTCGAAAACTGGAAGATTAAATGATTTGAACACCGTATCTGAGTCGAAGAACCAAGCTGGTTTTGAAGGAACATCAGAGGAATTAGATTCCTACCAATCAACATAAAATGACTCTTGAACGATACGTGTTCACTTGTTATATACCCGATAAGCCTTTTGTGAAGAAGAGTAGCCTACAAAATTACATTCATCAGACACGGCGCCAAATTTTCTCTTTTGCGCTTGAGTGTTCAATAAAGTGCATGAGCAACCGAATGGTCGAAAGAAGTCAATCAAGGGCTTTCTCTTGTGAAATAGCGCATATGGAGTCTTCATCTTGTCCTTGACTATCAACACCCTGTTGAGAACATATGAAGCACATTTCACCGCTCCAGCCCAAAAGATGATGGGTAAAGAGAATTCTATTAGCATTGTACGTGCAGCTTCAATGAGGGTGCGACTCTTTCGTTTAGCCACACCATTCTGTTGATGGGTTCTCGCAGCACTTATTGTCTTAATATTCCTTTGGCAGAACAGAAAGAATCAAATATCTGATTCCTGAATTCAGCACCGTTATCACTTCGGATCGCCATAACCTTCCCCTTACTTATCGTTTCAATCGAAAGAATTAACTTTTGCAGCTCCTCGGCTGTCTCTCCTTTGTGAGCAAGAAATCTCACCCATGAGTATCTGGAATAATCATCTCTAATCACAAGGCAAAAGATTTCTTAGCAATTGATTTAACACTAATTGGGCCAAACAGATCAGTATGTAACAACTCGAGGGGATTTGAGATGCTATTTTCAATTTTAGGTTTGTGTGGTTTCTTATGTTGTTTTCCTTTTATGCATGTCATGCATTTCTCAACCACAGAAAAGTCTTTTAAAGGTAATCCCCTAAGAAGTTTGTTTTTAACTAATTTGTTTATAATTTTGAAATTAACGTGGCCTAATCTGCGATGCTATAGGAAAGACTCAGAGGTGGAAGCTTTAGACAGAAGACAGGTGACAGAAGATGATGAATCCTTTGAACTCTTGTCAAGAAGATATGTATCATGCTTCCTTGGAGCCCGCATGAGTACCATATTATCTAGAATATCAATCTCAGATTTCAAAAAGAGACATTCATTGGACTTGAATAAGACCGGAATGCTTTTATCACAAATCAGAGAGACGCATAACAGATTGAATGCAAGCTCAGGTACATAGTTGACTATCTCCAAGGTAAGTGAGCCATTGGAAACTTCGCCTTGACCTATCATTTTTCCTCCTTTCTTGTCTCCGGCGAAAGCCACATAACCACCATTGGTTATTCGATAGTTAGTCAATAAATCTTTAAGTCCCGTCATATGTCTGGAGCATCCACTATCAACATGCCATATACTATTTACAACTTTAGTGGATGACTCCTGCAAGAATACTAGAGAAAAAGTTAACCAAGTGAAACAGGAACCCAAATTTAAACAACTTTAGGTTTAGGAGAAAGAGATTTCTTACAAAAGAAATTCTTAAGTAATTGATCTAATCTTTTCCCAAAAGAATTTCTATTAACATGTCTATAATGAAGCTGAGGACAGTGCTTAACAACATGATCATCTTTTACCACATCGAAAACAGTGTGGTTTTAATCTAGGTCTATTATGTAATGAGGTAGGAATTTTATCAATGCATATTTCCTCATCACATGCAGATAATCTAGAATCATCATCACTGTATGTCTCATATATGTTAACAGGGCTGTCTTTTTATGTAAAAGAATGATTATGTACGGAAGAAGATGAGGTGTCATCTGAGATACATGTGATACTAGTACCACTCGTACTTGGCTTAGATGAACTTGTAATCCTATCATTAAACATAGAAATGTTAGAAGGGATAAATGATGGAATAGGGTGAGAAAAGAAATTTTCAAATGAGTTAATTTTAATTTCCTCATCACTTTTCATAGTAATATCAGACACAAGATCAACACAATCAAAAGATGTATCAACATCACAATCCACAGCATTTAAAGAGGAAACAGAAACATCACTAGAACATATAGAAGTAGAGTCTTTTACAGCATTACTAGAGACAAAAAACAGAGTTTAAACTAGAGTTATGATCTAAAACAGAATGCTGAGGTTTAGGTGTACTAAGGCTAGAACATCCAAGCCCGCAAGTCGATCTATAATTGTAGTCCTCATGAACATGCATAGGATTCACACCTTCTAAACCTGCAGACATACTATTAGTATCTATTTGGATCAAATCATAGGAAGGATAGGGAACAAGCATAGGTGAATAACAGTAAGTACTAGGAGGAGGATAAACCTTAGCATTTTCATTTCCCAAACCTGTTTTAATCCTAGCTCCCCGTTGAGATTTACATAAATCATCATGTTTCATTCCCGATATGGTCCATTTATCATGTTTTGACTAAAGCTTGGTTGTTTCAAACTCAGCAAGAGCAACCCTTTCAGTCAAATTATTAACCTCAACATTTCTTTCCAAAACAATTCTTTTTAAATGATCGTTTTCTTTTAAGGTCTCGTTTAATTAAACAAAGTATTTTGACTCATTTGTTTTAAGCTCCTCATTCATTTGTTTCAAATCTTTTTCATTATCGGTCAATAAACGATTAGCTTTATAAACCCCAAATTGTCTGATTTTGCAAGCAGATGAACACGTTTCTTGAATTACCTCATAGGGAAGTCCCATCACCACCTTCTCAGCTGCAAGAGCTTTCTCACATTGACACACCAGAGTACTCAACTTGTTTTCCTCAACAGTGGTAGCAACATCATCATTATCCTTTGCTAGCTTAGTGGTTTGAGTTTCTTGCTTCCTAAACTCCTTCTGATTTTCTTCTTTCAACTTCTCCTTCTCGTTCAACTCTTCAACCTCTTCAATTTCATCTTTAAATTCCATGAATGGATCAAAATCTTCCTCACAATTCACCTTCATCTCCTCTTTCACAATCTCAGCCATCAACGCTTGATTAACCTCTTCTCTTGTCTCTTCTACTTCTACGCTCCAATCAAAGTTAGAGATCAATGCGGTCTCTTTCTTGTGACTCGTCTCCTCTTTACCCGCACTTGCAACCAATCTTGGAATTCCTGAATTACTAGGATCAGTGACAATTGGCAGTGGACATTCATGTTTGAAGTGTCCCAATTGCTTGCAATTAAAGCATCTCAGCTTGGACTTATCGAAACCCAGTTTGGAGTTAGAACTTTGACCTCCCTACCAGTTCGCTCCATAAATCTTCGGGCTCTAAGCGTCAACATCACCAATTGCCATTGAATATCAGTCTCTTCGAGATCATCAGGATCCACCTGATACATATCCACCGTCATCATTCCTTTACCTTTCAAATCCCCAGCTACTAATGTTTCATAACTCTAAACAAGCATGCCAAAAAGAGCCATTGTCTCAGCTGGAACAGAGGTTTCAACAGTTGTTTTCAAGTTCCCTTGCTCTTTTCCTGTGTTACCATAACCTCCAGAATAATCACATGAGTTCACTCCTCCTTGACGAGATGCCTGCATTGGAGAGCTTGCAGCGGAAGATAGTAGTGCAACATTCTGAGAATAACCAGATGTAGGCATAATAGACTGATTAAATTTCCTCCTTTTCAGATCTAAGTCAAAGGACTTCAGCTTGTTAATTACGTCCATCAGCTTATAGTCAGCAAAATTTCTTTCTTGCTTCAACATTCTCACTTGTAAACTCCACTGAGGTGGAAGAGAATCTAAGAGCTTTTTCACTTGCTCATGATTACCCAACTGATCATCGTACTTCTTTGAAGTACACAAAACGAACAAAAATCGATTAATGATGTCAGTAAGGTCTTTATTTTTGGGTCCAATAAATGAATTGAACTCTTTTTGAGCTTGGGATTTCTTGTCTTTCTTGAGATCCTCATTTCCGTCATAGAACTCACACAAGGCATCATACAAAGATTTTGCATCTTTGTGTTCAGCAAATCGATTCTAAATATTGGGTGCAAGACATAGTGTTAAGGCTCCGAAAGCTTTCTAGTCTCGATCAATCAGCTTTTGATCCTTCTCGGTGATTGTGGAAGAGTCCGTGTTTAGAGATACTGTGCCTCCGACAGTAACCGTTGGCTTGTGCGGACAAGTGATGATTGAATCCCATTAATTGTGATCGGTGTAAAAGAAGAAGGCCTTGAGACATCTCTTCCAGTGTTCAAAATTCTCCCCGTTTATGAGTCTTGGAGGCCTATTGGGAGCAACACTCTCTAGATCAGTAAGAGTGAGAGAAGTCATCTTTGAAATGTTAATTTCGCTAAACAAAAAAGGTATTTTCGCAGAAAAAATGTAGTTTCGCTGAAGCTAATTTCGCCCGGCCAAGAATACTTTCGCTGACAATTTCAGCAGCAATTTCGCTAGCCAGAAGCAGTCAAATGCTTAGTTTCGCTGTGAGTTTCGCAGGAAACAAGCTTGAACTTTCGTTCAGGATACTTTCGGTAGCAATTTCGCTAGTAAAGACACACGGGCACAGATGAACTTTCGTTCAAAAATTCTAGTTTTGCCGAAAACAGCAAGAGTGAAAACAGTAGTTTCGCTGGAAGAAAGTATAGTTTCGCTGGAAGAATACTTAGTTTCGCTGGATGAACCAGAAAAATTCTTAAACCCCGAAAACAACCTAAAATCACCCAAATCTCAATGTATTTGAGATATGATGATTCACAAATCTTCCCAAATCAAAAACAAGTAGAATTCAATCAATTTCCATATCAAATACACTCTGATTTGATATAGAAACGAAGAAATAGTGGTAATGAACAAAAATAAACAAAAACCTCAAACAATCAAGAGCACTATGGCTCTGATACCATTTTGTTGGTCCATTTGATCAGTTTTTCAGTGCAGAAGATGGTTTGAATCGTTCAATACCATAAACAAACAACACACACAAAGATTTGAAGAACAAAGAAGACCAAAATGTATTCAAAGATGATTCAATAAGCAACAATACTAATGAAATAAGATAAGCTCAATATATTCAATAAGAACCAGCTTACAATAGACTCTTGCAACAGAAATATTCGATTAGGGTTTTGCAAGGATACCCAACAATGAACAAAATGAAATCTTTATATAGCATATGTAGTTTTGCCGATAGTTTCGCTAGAGGCGAAACTGTGCTGCCGAAACTGTGCTGCCGAAACTATAGTTTCACCTGGCCGAAACTGCAGTCTTGCCGGGAGAACTTACAGCTGACTGTGAGCGAAACTACAGTTTCGCTCACAGTTTCGCTGGACTACTAAAATAGATAAATAAACTAAACAACTTAAAAAAGTAATCTAACATAAATCCTATTACATAGAAATGTAAACAAATACTAATCTAAGGTGAGTCCAACCTATACTTGAACTTCATATTGAAACCACCATAATCACTATCTGTATATGCATACAGATTGAAGTCAGAATTCTTGGGATACCAAAGACCAAGTGTTGAGGCACCTTTGAGGTATCTTAGAATTCTCTTAACTGTGATGTGGTGAGGCATTTTGGGGTTGGCTTCATATCTTGCACAAATACATGTGGCAAACATGATATCAGGCCTCCTAGCTGTAAGATACATAAGGGACCCAATCATAGCCCTATAAAGGTGTTCATCCACACACTCCCCCTCAAGATCAGGCTCAAGGGAGTGATTTCTTGCTATGGGTGTCTTAGCAATCCTACAATTAGTCATGTTGAATCTTTTGAGTATGTCCTGAACATACTTTGACTGACTTATGAAGATTCCATCTTCAACCTGCTTCACTTGAATTCCCAGAAAGAAACTGAGTTCCCCCATGGCACTCATTTCAAATCTGTCCTTCATCAGCTTCTCAAAGTCTTTGTAGAGCCTTGGATTAGTTGACCCAAAAATGATGTCATCTACATACACGTGATCTAGCATTAAGTTATTTCCCTGTCCTTTGATGAAGAGAGTTCAATCCATAGTACCCCTTCTGTATCCATGCTTGCAGAGATACTGAGATAGAGTCTCATACAACTTTCTTGGTGCTTAGTATAGCCCATAAAGAGCCTTATCAAGCTTGCAAACATAATCAGGATAATCAGGATCTACAAAACAAGGTGGTTGTTTGACATACACCTCTTTATCAATCACCCTATACAGAAAAGCACACTTGACATCAAGTTGATAGACCTTGAAGTTTTTGGATACAGCAAATGCCAAGAATATCCTAACAGCTTCTAGTCTTGCTACAGGAGCAAAGACATCAGTGTAGTCAATTCCTTCTTATGTGTATCCTTGAACAACCAGTCTAGCTTTGCTTTTGATGACAATACCTCAATCATCTTTCTTACTCCTAAATACCCATTTCGTTCCTGTAGTTCTCTTCCCATGAGGAAGAGGACACAGGTTCCAAACCTTCTGTCTTTTGAAATGAAGCAGCTCCTCTTGCATGGCTTCAACCCAACTTCCATCCTTCAGAGCCTCATCAATTTTCTTAGGCTCTATCTGGGACAAGAAACAAGATTGAAGACAAACATTTTCTTCATGGGTTTTTCCTCTTGTTCTTACCCCAGTTCAACATCTCCAATGATGTTTGTGGTAGGATGAGACTTGTGGATCCTTAGCTGACGGATCACAGCAAGTTCTGAGGGATCACAGCAAGTTGCTAAGAGAGATCAAAATTAGAGAAATTTAGATCTGCCATTAATGCTTCTTCCACCACATCAACACACTTATTAAGAGAAACTTGATCCAATGAGTGTGTGACATCATTGATATGTTCATCTATGGAGTGGTTATCAGTATCAAGAAATTCTTGATCACTGTCACCACCACCATCATTTAGCAAAAGATCCTCAAAGCACAACTATAGGATCTATTACTATTTCATTACCTTCTACTTCTTTTGATGAGCCTAAGACCAATAAGGCTTGGGTTTCCAAATGTAACTAATCATTTTCTTTTTGCAGCAACAGCTCAAGACAAACAAAATATCTGGATCATTGATAGTGGCTATTCCAGGCACATGACAAGCAATAGGTCACCACTCCTAAACTTTGAAAGAATTGATGGAGGGCTAGTTGCTTTTGGAGGAGATGAAGGACGTTACATTTCTGGAAAGGGCAAGGTCACAAATGGTAAGCTCAATATTGAGAAGGCAAACTTTGTCAAGGCGCTTGGGTACAATCTCTGAGTGTATCTCAATTTTGTGATCAGAGTCATAACATGCTCTTTACTGAGCATGAGTGCATTGTTCTCAAGCCTGGGGTGATTATTCCTCATGAGCATAACCTGCTCTGAGCCCCCAGGAGAGGGAACATGTATAAGATGGACTTGCAAGAAACATCTCCCTCAAGAGAAGTTTCATGCTTTCTATCTAAAGTTAATAGTGATGAGTCTTTTCCCAGGCATAAAAGAATATGTCACGTAAACTTTAAAAACATGAATAAGCTGATTAAGAATGATTTGGTAACTAGAATGCCAAAGAAAGAGTTTACAAGTGATGATCATTATGTTGCATGCCTGAAAGGGAAGCAACATAAGGTATCTCACAAGCCTAAGGAAAGAAACTCCATCACTACACCCCTACACTTGTTACATATGGATCTCTTTGGCCCCACCAGTGTAATGAGTCTAGGAAGGACCTCTTACTTTCTGGTGATCACAGATGACTTTACAAGATTCACTTTGGTTTTCTTTCTTAGAAATAAGGATGACACCCCTGAGATTCTAAAGAATTTCATCTTAAAGATTGGGAATGAATGTGATCATAAGGTCAAAACCATAAGATGTGATCAAAGAACTAAATTTAAGAACCAAATCCTTGATACATTTTATGATGAAAAGGGTATTACAAGACAATAAAGTGCTCCCAGGACTCCTCAGTAAAATGGTTTTGCTAAGAGGAGAAACAAGACACTGATTGAAGCTGCAAGAACCATGTTGTCCTCTAAGCTGCCCATCACCTTCTGGGCAGAGGCCGTCAGCACTGCCTGCTGTGTGCAATATATAGTTTTAGTGGTTAAGGCTCATGGTAAGACTCATTATGAACTTTGGCATAAGAGGAAACCTTTCATTGGTTTTCTCAGGTCATTTGGATGTCCATGCAGCATCTTGAATACCAAATATCAAATTGCCAAGTTTGTTGAGAAATCAGATGATGGATACTTTATTGGACATTCTTCTCAAGCTAAAGCTTATAGAGTATACAATCTCAGAACTAGAGTAGTTGAGGAGTCAGCCAATGTGACTTTCAATGAGCACACTCCCAGTGTGAAAGGTTCTGGTCCGGATTAGCTATTTGATCTTAATTTAGTTACCAACCATTTTAACAAATCTTGTGAGAATGTTTTAGGATCTATAGATATTTTACCTCCAGGTGAATCTGATCCAAGATTTGAGCTAAGAAGACCTTAGAGTTACACATCTTCAGCTCCAGTTGCAACTACTTCAACAAATTAAGTTTCTATCAGCACAACAATGATAAATTCAGTTGATACATCTGAGATGCCTTCAATTTCTAGCTTAGAAGCTCAACAACCAAAGTAGCATCAGCCTAGGGGGATTTTGTATGGTTTATTTATAAGGCTGATTCAATCCAAACACCCAAAGTCACACCTACATGCATGCACAAATGTACTGAAGTGGAATGCTTTGGAAGTTTCACACACTACCTTAGAAATTACTCTAAGTGTGAAATCTTCCAAAGCCAAGACCAATATCTTCCGAAGCCAAAGATGAAGTCTTCCGAAGCTTCAAAGACAAAGTCTTCCAAAGCCAACTATTGAAGATAGATTTCTTCCGAAGAGGTTTTGATCACAAGCTTTATCTGATGCACCTTTTACATAAAGCAGGACCCCTTTCCGCTGCAACTTTGACCAGACACCAACTTTACATAAGTTGGTGAAAGGTCCATGCTTTTGGTAACTGTACATTGAGGTCTTGAGTCTGTAACTTTCCACTTTATGTACTTTATCCTTTTTGTAATACATTAGGATGTGAGCTATGGCATGCCATAGTCACTAGTCAAAAGGCAATCTGCCTTTTGACTCTACATTGATTTTGTTGTCTAGATCATGTATCCAGCTGGCCTTTTAAGTATGGCTGGCTATAGGTTGTAGTATAAGTATCTCTGGTCCTTTTATCTTATAAGGTAGAACTTTAAAAAACACTTGTAAGGAACTAGAGAGAAATATACATCAACCTTGAAAACCAATGACTTATGTTGTTCTTGTTCTATCTCATATACACTTATGTTTCTTAGTTCTCAAAAACTGATTTTTCTAGTTCCCCATTTGAATTGTTAAGTGTTGTTACACACTCTCCTCTTTGTGTTGCTGATGGAGAATTTTCAGTCACTTGCTATTTCTTTGACTTCCACACCACCTTTGGATGTTTAAACCTGACCTTTAATACTTCGGAAGCTTTTGAGACTTTGGAAGTTTTGTGACTGGACCTTCGAAATTTCCTGTTAACACTGCAGCAGACTTTAGTGCTTCGGAAGTATTCCTTTCTTCCGAGACCAACTTTTCTTCCGAAGGCAACTTTCCACTTGCCTTCTTCTTTACTTTGGAGCTTCTAAATGAAACAAATTTTCCTTCCGAAGCTGAGTTCTTCTTAAAGCTCTTGGAAGTCTCTTTCTTGGTTACATGAAGAGTACCTCTTGGATTGTATGGACAATCCTTAGCAAGATGAGAAGTACTCTCACACATAACACATTTCATCTTTTTCCTCCTAAGAGTTTGTTTCTGAGAACAAGGCTGACTTTGATCATTTCCCTTCTCCACCTTCATCTTTGCAGATGCTGAGACAGTCCTTTTGGGCTGTGGATTGTTCTTGGAGTTGGATAGTTTAGGCTGTGTAGCAGTGGTACATAAGTGATCAGCCTTCTTCTTGATGCTGAGATGATTTGAACATGAACTAGAACTCTTGGTAGAAGAGTTGAGGTTGATGTCTTCAGTCTTAACCATGTCAAACCCTGTAGAGATAAAGACTTGTTTCTGCTTAGAGTTAATAGTGGCCTTGATCTCTTGAGCCCTCTTAGCCTTTCTCTTGCTCTTTCTGATCAAGTTCTTCATCATAGACTTGGTCATCACAGACTTCCTGCTCTCCTCAGAAGGATAGTGACCCTTCTTAGAGTCCTCCTCTTCATTCTTCTTAGAGGAATTCTTCACTATCACTTCTTCATCCTCTTCACTCAAGGGGTCTATGAGAGGAAGCTCATCTTCACAAGTTCCACACCTAGGTGATCTTATAGACAAGATTGTGTATGGAGGAGCTATCTCACTAGATCCCAGTCCCTGCTTGTTTTGATAACAAACTTTTGCATGCAAGGATGAGTATATGATGTTCTTGGAGGTCTCTTCTTCAAGAACACATTTTTCTACCCTGGCTTTGCTGATCACAAGCTCAGCCTGGTATTCAGTTAACTTGGTTATCAGATCCTTGATCTGAGTCCTATAATTTGCATGCCCATGTTTTAGGACTGAAATGGTTTTCTCTAAGTCCTCTATCTTTAACTTATAATCATTTTTAGCCTTTCTAAAATCAGATTACAAGATGTTTAAGGACTCAAGATCAGATCTCATTTCTAAGTTATAGGACCTGTATCTGTTGACTTTAGCAATACATTCAGGAGTACAAATATGTTCCAATACCTTGGTTTCATCATGTTTAGCCATTAATGCTTGGTTTGGAGATGCATCTTCCACCTGAAAGCTCCAGTCAAAGCCTCCTTCTTCAACAGTAACTGCAGCTTGCTGCTTTGGCTTCTCATTATGGGTAGCTTTACCAGTGTAGTTTGGTCTGGATTGTCCTTGTCCAGCATTGGTTCTTGGTGCCTTGCATTCCCTAGCAAAGTGACCCATCAAATTATAGTTGAACACTTAACTTTGCTTTTATCCAACCTAAACTTTCCACTGGCTGTATTGCTAGGAAACTTCCTTCCTGACTGCTCGTAGAACCTCTTGGCTCTGTGAGTGAGAAGAGCCATTTGCTGGACTATCTCCATGTACTCCAGATCATCTGGATGGATACAGTCCAGGTATTCAAGGGTGAATAGAAAGCTATCACAACTTTCATTAGAAGGCACAAAGGCTTGAGAAAAACTTGTCTCTTGGAATAGGCTTCCATGAGTATAGTTCTCCCTTAGTTTCTCTAGGAAGGTGATTAAAGGACCCTTTTATGAGATGTTAGGGTAGCATATGAGATGATGTTAGGGTTCTATGCTATCCCTTTCAGTCACATGAAGGGCTGAACCCATTTGATTACTAGAGTTACCAGATGAATCTTGCATGTTTATCTCCATCTGGTATCCACTAAGAATGCCATACAACTCTATCAAAGTAAGAGTCTTAAGGTTCTCAGTCCTCTTGATTACAACATAATAATGTGTCCATTGCCTAGGAAGAGAGGACATAAACTTCCTTACAATATCCCTGTTCTCAAGAGTTACTCCAACATCCACTAGAGTATCCACAATCTCAACATACCTGAAGTATTGTTGAGTCATGGTCTCACCTGTTTTGAAGGTGAAATTTTCAAACTGCTGCTTTAGGAGATCCTTTTTGTTCTCCTTGGATTCAGTGGAACCCTCATATATTAGTTTTAATGCATCCCACAGCTACTTAGCTGTTTTGCATTTCTTGAAACCTCTGTATATAGAGTTTGGTAGAGCAGTCTGAAGGGCTGTCATGGCCTTTTGATCAATTTCTACTCTCTTTCTATCTTCATCTGAGTAGTCAGCCATAATCCTGGGGATCATACCACCTCCAGCAGCAGTTAAAGAGGTGTTGGGTATGTAACGTCTAGTGACAACAAATTCCCACATTCTTGAGTCTAGACACTTGATAAAGCCTTTCATTCTTTGGCACCAAGTGTCAAAGTCATCAAGAGTGATCAGTGGGCACTTTGTCATGGTTCCAGTTTCCATATCAGCTTTAGAGATAGCTGCCATTTGAAGGGTTAGGTATTTATGTGTGTGAGGGATCTTAAGATGGTGAGATCTTATATCAAGAGCCTGAAATGCTCTGATACCAATTGCTGGACCGTTGAAGGGTATGCACTTACAACACAACAACACAAAGAGGAGAGTGTGTAACAACACTTCACAATTCAAATAGGGAACTAGAAAAATCAGTTTTTGAGAACTAAGAAACACAAGTGTATATGAGACAGAACAAGAACAACACAAGTAATTGGTTTTCAAGGTTGATGTATATTGCTCTCTAGTTCCTTACAAGTGTTTTTCAAAGTTCTACCTTATAAGATACAAGGTCCAGAGATACTTATACTACAACCTACAGCCAGTCATACTTTGAAGGCTTGCTGGATACATGATCTAGATAATAAAATCAATGTAGAGTCAAAAGGCAGATTGCCTTTTGACTAGTGACTATGACATGCCATAGCTCACATCCTAATGTATTACAAAAAGGATAAAGTACATAAAGTGGAAAGTTACAGACTCAAGACTTCAATGTACAGTTACCAAAAGCATGGACCTTTCACCAACTTATATAAAGGTATCTTGTCAAAGTTGGAGTGGAAACAGGTCCAGCTTTATCTAAAAGGTACATCAGATAAAGCATGTAATCAAAAAGTCTTTAGAAGAAATCTGTCTTCAATAGTTGGCCTCAAAAGACTTTGTCTTTAAAGCTTTGGAAGACTTCATTTTTGGCTTTGGAAGATATTGGTCTTGGCTTCGGAAGATTTCACACTTAGAGTAATTTCTAAGGCAGTGTGTGAAATTCCGAAGCATTCCACTTCAGTACACTTGTGCATGCATGCAGGAGAGACTTTGGGTGTTTGGGTTGCATAAGCCTTACAAATAAACCTTACACTAATCATTTCTGTTTTTATGCAGGTTGTCCGCTACAGAACTATCACCAACACCTGGATTATTGATAGTGGGGCATCCAGGCACATGACTGCGTTTTGTCTCTCTTTTTCAATGTCAAGCAAATCAAGGGGGGACATGTATCTTTTGCTAGAAATAAAGGAGGCTACATAACAGCTGAAGGTGAAGTAGGAAATGGGAAGGTGAATTTTGATAAAGTAAATTACGTTCAACAACTGGAGACCAATTTACTTTCAGTTTCTCAAATCTACGATAAGGGATTTAAAGTGATGTTCGATGATAAGAAATGCTACATTTTGAATAAGGAATATGTTATCCATGAGAAGAAAATCTTAATGTCAGGTTCAAGATATAATGATCTATATGTCTTGGACATAGCAAGAGCTTCTACAACTGTGTCAGCTGCACAGTGTTTCTTGTCAAAAGCCACAGAGAAAGAGTCAATATCTTGACACAGGAGAATGGGACATATCAATCCATGGATGATGAATCACTTGGTTCAAAATCATCTGGTTGAAGGAGTTACAGTTAAAAATTTTTAGCTTCTAGATTTATGCATATCATGCAAGAAAGGGAAACAGACCATGAAATCTCAAAATTCAAAGAAAGTTCATTCAATTGAGATACCACTTGAACTCCTACACATGGACCTATTTGGACCTGTCGGTACTAAAAGCATAGCTAGGGACTGGTTCTGTTTTGTGGACACAGATGATTATTCAAGATTTTCATGGGTAATGTTTCTTCCATCAAAATTAGAGACATTTGAGTCATTCAAGGTATTAGTCACTACACTGGAGTCTCTGTATAAGTTGAAAGTGATGATGATTCATTCAGACAATGGCACAAAATTCAAGAATTAATGGATGGATGCTTTTTGCAGAGAGAAAGGGATTGTATATCAATTCTTTTCTTCTTATACTCCACAGATGAACGGGGTTGCTGAACGCAAAAATCAAAGCCTGATTGAAACTATGAGGACTATGTTGGCAGATTCAAAACTGCGTGTTCAATTATGGAATGAAGCAGTTGCGAATGCATGCTACACTATTAATCGAGTTTTGGTGGTCAAGCGTCATGGAAAAACCTGTTATAAGTTGCTTCAAAAACATAAACCGAATCTGGAGTATCTCAAACCGTTTGGAGCTCATTGCATGTTACTAAAGAAAACTCAAACTGGAAAGTTTAATGAAAAAGCAGATGAGGGCATCTTTCATGGATACAATATACCTGACAAACGGGTGTACCACAACTCGACAGGTCAAGTTGAAGTGTGGTGCAATGTAGATGTTCAACGATACACCACCCCCTTGCTAGGAAAGGTCCATTATCAATCTTTGATTATGATGGATTTTTCAAATCATTCAATTTTCCTCCTGAATATTCTGACTATGAGATAGCTGCTCAAATGATGTATGACATTCTGAACACTCCAAATCTGGACTCTAGCGCTACAACTATAATTAATGGTACTTCTGGGTCTTCAGGGGCAGATCTAGCAGTAAGTGATCATTCCTTAGACGATGACGAAGCTGTAAATGAAAATACAAGCAATGATGAGCACGTCAGCCCGGGTGAAAGTACAACAGTAGTTGAAAATGATTTGGCTGAATCCTCTGGGGCAAGTCAACAAACAGTCACAGATAATGAACCAGTGATCAAAAATTTCAAAAATGAAGTGATTGTTCCCACAACTCCTGTGACAAGGATTAGTATGAATCATCACCAAGAAAACATCATTGGGGATTTTCTCTCTAGGGTACAGACAAGAAAACAACTTTACACTGCTGACTACTCAGCTATGATGGAAAAGGGATATGTGCATGATGGGGCTTACAAATGTTTCATTCACAAGTTGAACCCAAGTATGTAGGTTATGCCTTGAAAGATGAGGCATGGGTTAATGTGATGCAAGAAGAACTTCTACAGTTTAAGATGCTAGGTGTTTGGACAGTAGTGGAAAGGCCAAAGGGTGCAAAGGTTACTGGAACGAAATAGGATCTTCACTATAATAAAGATGAACAAGGAGTCATTATAAGCAACAAAGCATAATTACTGGTTCAAGGATTCAGACAAGTTGAAGGTGTGGACTACAATGAAGTTTTTGCACCTGTGGCTAGGATGGAAGCTATCAGGATCTTCCTAGCTTATGCATCCTACATGAAGGTTTATCAATTGGATGTGAAAAGTGCATTTCTACAAGGTGATATCCGTGAGACTGTATACGTCAGTCAACCGGACGGATTTGAAGATCCTGATCATCGGGACAGGGTCCATAAACTAGATAAGGCTTTGTATGAACTACATCAAGCTCCTAGAGCCTGGTACGAGAAACTCTCCACACATCTACTGAACTATGGTTTTCATAGGGGAGTAATTGACTGCACGTTGTTCATAAAAAAAGGATGGTGATTTCCTGATGGTTCAGATATACGTGGACGACATAATCTTCGGTTCCAAAACGAAGATTTATGTAAAGAATTTGAAGCTGTGATCAAAGCTGAATTTGAAATAAGTTCCATGGGGGAAATGAAGTTCTTTCTAGGATTACAGTTGGATCAGACACCTACTGCATCTTTCTGCATCAGACTAAGAATGTTAGAGACATTCTAAGTCGGTTTGAGATGGAGAATGTCATTGTTGCCGGTACCCCTCTTGCCACGAACCATGATGTGGCACCTAATGAAAATGGGGATTTGGTTTATGCCACCATGTATCATGGAATGATTGGATCTCTAATGTATCTCACGGCTTCTTGTCCTGATATCATGTATGCCACGTGTCTTTGCTCTAGATATTAGTCAAAACCAGAAGTAAATCTTCTCATTTGGGTGAAGCGGATTTGTCATTATCTGAAGGGTACTCCAACACTCGGGTTGTGGTATCCTCATGATGATGACTTTGAACTTACTGTGTTTAGTGACTTAGACTATGGAGGCTGTAAGATGAACTACAAGTCAGCATTTACGGGTGTCAGTTCATTGGAATGCGGTTAGTCACATGGCAATGCAAGAAGCAGACTTCGGTTGCTCTGTCAGCATGTGAGGCTGAATATGTTGCTAATGCAAGCTGTTGTTCTCAAATCATTTGGATTCAATAGCAAATGTGGGACTATGGTTTGCAATTTACTAACACTCGTATTTTTGTTGATAATTCTGCTAGCATAGCTGTTACTAAAAATCTAGTACAACATCCCAAAACTAAACACATCAGAATAAAGTATTACTTCATACGTGACTGTTTTGAAAACTTTTAATCGATGTGATTAAAATTAACAAGGATTTTTAGCGCGTCGATCTCTATACAAAACCATTTGACAAACCAATATTTTATTATCTATTAGAGGTTAACGGCATCAAAAAGAAAGAAGATGTGATTTCGGAGGAATCGAGTTAGTAGTCTACCAAAGCGTCTTCAGTTTTAGAATTTTTTAATTTTATTTTTTATTTCGTTAATGTTACGTCTAATCTACTATTTTTTTTCTTTTCCTTTTTCTTTCTCGCATTTGAAAATTTCAAAATCATAAAAAGATTTTCTGTTTAAAATTTTAGGAGGAGAATTACAGAAAAAAATAAAAATAATAAATAAATAAAGGGGTAGGTAAGTTGATAGGCAAAGACAACAAATCTTAAAAACAATTCAATGCTATGGAAAATGATTGTACACAAGTATCGAGTTATTTAGGACACCAAAAAGAATTTCTTTTGTGTATTTTTCTGATAAATTTAAAATTACAGAATATTATAAATCTGACATGTCAAATCCTAACAAGTTGAAAAATGATAGTAAGCTAGTCTGTTATCGTGGTTACATGGAGAAATTAGATCTAGGGAGTTGCTAGTCCATTATATGATGTGTCGGTAGATTCAACATAATAGACTAGTAGACATCATTGGTGATTCACCTAAATTAAATCAATCAACAAGTTGTGGGTTCCTATTGTATCCCTGGTCTACACAGTCAATCAAGTTCCAATAAGGGGTGAGGAGCAAATGAAAGCCACAAATGTGTGCAAACGACCCAAAACAGAGCAATGAATATAACAAATGTCACAAAGCATCAAAATAAGAGCTAAACAAATTCAAGTTAATGACAAATGTCATTGTTGCGTTAAATATAAATTCGTACTGCTCTAATGAGAAAATAGGTCTTGCACCTCTCTGCTGTGCGATGGCACTGACCTGAGGCTTGGCATAACCTATATGTTCTATGTATTCATTGGTGTTTACGCTTCTCTGCTGTGCGATGGCACTGACCAGAGGCATTGTATCTCTTTGAAAGCTCTTAGAACAGTCTCTTCTTGACCACCAGAACACTCAAAAATCTCCCGAGGAAGATTGATTACCGTATACCAGTGGAATCAACAAATACTCGTTGATCTAATTCACCTAAAAATCACTGATGTATGTCAAAAATCTATGTGTGGATTTAAGGGGACAAACATACTGACAATCGTCGTGGCTGCATCTCGTGATGTTCAATATAAAAGTGTGCTACATAACTATTCCAGCATGATTTCCTATTAGTGTTTTTGATTCTTTGATGAAAGAGATTCTGTGAATTGTACATATAATGTTTTCTATCATTGATATATCTATAAAAAGTTCTAAATAATTGTGTTTTTGCCTGTATGATTCCATACGAATCTTTCTCGAAATAAAGTGAATGCCTTAAGTTGTTCTACTCATGGGGAGAAATCGTTTAAGTGATGTTAAAGTGGTTTCAACCCTCCTCAAACGAAAATTACAAAAATATGTCTTATTTCAGTTTTATTTCAAGTTTTTCTATTTCTATTTATGTGTGCAATGTGTCAGTGTTGGACTATGTGACAAGATTGAACTCTGTGGAAGTCATAAAATTGAACCAAATCTTAACAGCGAAAAGCTTGTTTCTGAAAGACAAAAAGGTTCATGTTTGAGGTGATCAACAGTTTTTGATAAAAAGATCATGTCTGAAGTGATCAACGGTTTTCAATAGAAAGGATCACGTCTGAGGTGATCGATAGATAAAAAGATCATGTCTGAGATGATCGGTAGGCTAGAAAGTTACATCCAATATAATTGTGTGCATCACTGAGATAAACTAAGTCTAATCCATGAGTATGGCCTAATCGTACAACCAATCGCACGACTGGACCATGCGTATGGACCTAATGCAAGATTGGACCATCAGTATGACCCAATCGCACGATTAGCAGCATCATTATGCTCAATTGCAATATTGGCAAGATCAGTATGATCCAATCGCACGATTGGTAAGGCGTCTAGGTCATTCATGTGATTGGACTTCAGTTGCACGACTGAAACATGCGTATGGGTCCAGTCGCACGATTGAAATCCTCGAGTGTATATAAAGAAGCTCAGTCGCTCGTGACCTATTCACTTATTTTTAAATCCTCTAAAATACCAGAAAACTAAGGAACCCTTTTTCGAATTTTCTTTTGTGATCTAGTACTATAACTTGTTCACTAACCGATCTACATTGGATTACAGGTATATTCAAGAAGAAATCACGATGAATTAGCATGCTAAATCGGTTATTCACCTAAAAGTTTGTGTAACTTATAAACACTGACAAATAACTCATAAAATTGAACACTAAATAAGCTTGAAAGTGAAATTAAACTAAAACTGGTGTTTTAATGAGTCTTGGCGCGTCAAATGGTGTAAATATCAAATTGGTTGTTTTCTAATCTGAACAAAATTCAAATCGTTGGACTCGCGCAGTACGTATACGACTGGACATCCGGATGAACTTCAATCGCACGATTGAACCATACGCATGTTATGATTGAACCATAAGCATGTTTCAATCACACGATTGAACCATACGCATGTTTCAATCGCCCGATTGAACCAATTGGTACTTCAGTCGTACGAATAGATCAATCTGATGTCAAAATGTGCGACTAAGCTCAGTCGTATGCTCAATCGTATGACTGAGTTCATTCGTATGTTCCAATCGTACGATTGAACTAGTAGCATGTGATCAGTTTCAAATTTAAGTATTTTTATGTGTTGAACTGATCTAATTTGTTGGTTGGGTGCTTGTGAATTGTGTTATAGTGAAATGGCTGAACGGTGGATGATGAACACCAAGCACAACATTTGTGCTTACTTGAACACGACGTCAAGGAACGCCGCTGCGTTTCTAGGAATTATCGAATTCCTAAACCGATCCAGGATATACAGAGCTATCTCTACTGCATGTACACCATGAGAATGCTGTGGTAAATCGCTTCATTGAGCCTTACCGAATCAGAAGCTCGATTTTTGGTGAGGCGATCGATATTGGTGAAGACGATATAAGAAGGGTGTTGGGCTTGGGAGAAGATGGGGATCATCCGACCAAACTACATCCCCTAGTTGTGCGGGGCTGCTTTCTGAGGATTAAGTATGCCGGCAACATTAATGCCGGAGTGCTTAACAAGAGCAACATGTGTCCGCCCTTCAAGTATTTAGCTCATGTGGTTCTCAAGTGCATTGCTTCATGATGTGGTGGGTTTGATGAGCTAAGTGATCAGATTCAGAATGCTTTTATGGCACTATTTCTAAACCATCCGTTCAGCTTCTCAAAGTTGTTCTTCAACTACATGAAGGAGAACATTTAGATGAAAGGGAAGGAAAGCTTTTGCATGTATCCTAGATTCCTTTAGATGGTGATCAACAAGAAGCTACCCAACCTGCCAAAGAACAAAGATGACAAGGTCGTATTAGAGGTGATGGATGACACTACACTAGGCAGGATGAAAGTGTACAGGGGAAAGCCACAGAAGCCCCCAGTTCGATGATTGTTTGGTCATCTGGCTAGAGCAGATTATGTTGCACCAACAGGAAGGAGATGGCGTCACGATGATAGTGATTCTGATGTAAAGAATGTGGTGATTCCAGATGATGATCAGAATGATGATGATGATGACCAGGATGAAGGTCAAGGAGATGGTGGTAAAGCCTCAAGTCACTCCCAATCGGCTGAAACATCCACTGCCAAACCACCTCCTCAGCAGGGAGGCTCATATGCTGTTGGAGGTTGTGGGCAGTCTTCTATCAACCTAGACTTCCTAACCATTGAGGACTTAGGGAACTTTGACTTAGGTGATGAATCAGAAGGCTTAGAGGAAGAGCCTCTTGTTAGACAGGTAGTAGGGAAGTGGGTTGCCACTGAACGAGGCAAAGAGTTTGTTGGTGTGCGTCAGACGAAATCTACAGGGGTGGATACTGAGGAAACTGATCCATCATACACACCTAAACAACCAATCTCAAAAGGAAAGGTACCTATGACTCCCTCTGGTTCGAGAAAGAAAAGGATGGCCAAGCCTTACCAGAAGAAGGGTAAGCGTCAGAGGTTGGTGTTGATGAGCTCTTCCATGCCCTCTCAAACCTTTCCAGCTACATCCAATGCTACTACCATAATATCACCTACTACCACCATCTTACCCATTACCATACCAATGTCCATACCAGCCTCACACAAAATAACCACAACCACAAGTCACCAAACCTTACCCATTCCCACACCTTTATACACAACCTCAACCACCAACCCATCCATCTCACAAGCTAGCACTTCAACCCACCAAGTTCCCATATTTTAGTGATCTCCCTTACCCATAGTTGGTCTGGAGGAACAGCTTGCTAGCCTTGACAAGTTGGTACTCAAGCTGTTAGCTGCCGACGACCTCCAATCCAACCAGATCAGCCAACGGATGTCAGAGAATGCAGCTCAAGGTCAACAGATTGCCCAACTCACTAAGAGAAATAAGGAAAATGAGCGTGTCTTGGTTAGGGCGCATGAGGCTTTTCAAACTCAGAATCAGCTAATGCTAGCATCCACTGAGAAGATTGATGAGTTGGAAAAGAAGAACAAGAAAATTATGTTAAGATTGAAAGGAAGGAAGGAGGAAACATTAAAGATCAAAGGAGATGGAGATGATGATGATAATGATGATGATGACTCAAGTGATGATGAGTCTGATGATGAGGAGGAGGAAGAGGACACAAATGAGACGGATGAGGAGAAGGAAAATGATGAAAATGATGATGAAGATCAACCAGAGGGTGAAGGAAAAGCTCCAGCATCTCAACAATCTGATAAGGAGTGACAAACCAAAAAGAACCAAGATCAGGGAGCTTCATCCTCAGCTCCTCAAGACAAGGATCATCAAGATAAGGATAAAAGTAATGATTAACATGTTTATGTAATTTGAACTTATATGTATTGAAATGTATTAAATTAATGAAAAGTAATGTCGAGTTATGTGAAATGCTATGATGTTTATTAGACTTTGCTATGTTGATCATTCTATCTAGCAGATAAATCTCACCAGGTCGATGAACACGATGTTGAACCTCTCCAGCAAATCAAGACACAATTTACTATGATTCTTGATTTGTAGGGGATTTTCAAGAGATCAGTGAGTTATGCACTAGAAGAGGGGGAGATCATTCATGACTTATCAGATGAACAGATTGCAGAGATGTTCAGGCTAAACCCCGATGAGATCGTCAGAGACGCACCAGAAGTGAATGTTATCAGTGATGAGGAATTGCATGGTGCAGATGAGGTGGAAATAGAGGATGTCACATCTGATTATTATCCACAGTATACTAATGATGATGAAGAAGTCTTACCTGATTTAGGTGAGAAGTTTGATCGTGAAACCTTCAACAAGGTAAATGAGAAGGTCAATGAGAAAGAATCGACAGCGAAGACAGCTCAAGCTGATGAAGCTGATGTTGAGCAGAGAAAAGCTAAGTAGGCTGCATGTCTGGCTGAGATGAGGAACTAATGTGAACCTCCAAAGTAGAATGCCTACACAAAGTTATATAAAGTTAGAAGGCATAAGAAGGTGTCAGGGAAAATAATGAGCTGGGCTTCTTTCGAGGACTAAAAAGTTTATGCTGTCAAAAGAGAGAAGGGGATCGAGTACTTTAGACATCCTTATGATCTGAAGACTCTACCGGGTTTTGAGCTGAACAGACTAGCATGTTTAAACCTACTATATGCAGACTCAAGACAGATTTTAGGATGGTTTGAAAGGGCCTTAAGGAAAGAGTATCACACTAAGTGGGTGAACTTCAAACCTCAACAACCAAGGCAGTTCATGAGAAAAACTGAAGTTGATCCCATTTCATGAAGACTAAAGGTAGTTCTGAAGTGGAGACCACCCAGGACCATGACAAAGATTCCATTGAGGAAAATGCCACAGGACTTCACGCCTCACTTCAAATGGTGGTATTATAACTAGAGGACAGGTGAAGCTGTTATTGTATTGAATCGGCAAGGAAAGATTGAGACGATCAGGTTGTTTAACCCGATGTGGCTTATAACCTTATCTGAGGACGATGTCTACACGTTATACAAGTGGCCACTATTCAATGATGCTCTGGACATAGTGCAAGCTCTACAATTCCAGCATGTCATCAGACTGTGCTTCGTGTTCGAAATCCATGCTGGTGTCATAAAGGAAGAAAAGCTCAAGAAGTTTGCTAAGTGTGTGAAGAATGTTAGACGATAGAGTGAACTAGGTCCAAGGGGGAGTTTGTTGATACACGATGTCCGTAGCTCATTGTACTTAAATGTTATGTCTTTCATTCTTACATATGTTTAATACAAGGGTATTTTGGTAAAATGATATGTGTTTGAATGTCTATTTACCACTGAATGTGTATTGATCGTATATTGTTTATAAATACATGCTTAAATGAATATTATATATGGGTTTGTAGTAGTTATTCATAGTTCTGAGTTAATAATGATTCAGGAATATGTTTGACTTAGTCTTATCGTTATTCTGGCTAATGGACCATGCTTATGGACCAATCGCACGACTGAACCAGGTGATTGGCTAAGTCGCACGACTGAGTCATGAGTCCGGCTCAGTCCCATGATTGAACCAATCGTATAGTTCAGTCATGAGTATGAATGAATCGTATGGCTCAGTCGCATGACTGAACCATGCTTATGGCTCAGTCGCATGACTGAACCATGCTAATGGCTGAGTCATACGTTTATACACTGCTAGCTATAAATACCACGTATTTCGTGGAAAACATAACATTTCAATTTATTTCATACCCTAGCCGTCCAGAGAGTTCTATCACGTCCATCCAAGTTCACAGTTTGTCCCAGATCATTTTCTATTCATTCTTAACGTTATTCTATCGTTATATTGATCTGGGTTTACGTTCTCACTGATTGAATCAGCAATCAAATAGGATTCGGCCCTATTTGACTAGGTTTCACGTTGAATCAGTTAGTACTCCGTACGTACACGGTCCTAACACACACTCCACCCTCCCCATTCTCCCATACATGCAAACACACAACCCAACATCTCTCTCTCCCTTCTCTTGGCCCTCCCATCCGAAAATACACACACACCATCACCATTTCAGCAAAAATTCGAAGAACACCAATATTTCAACATCATCCAAGCATAATACGAGAAAGAAAGTGACTTTTGGTGGATCCTTGTGCATGGTTTTTGCAAGAACAAGCTACTCCAGCCCTTGCTCGAGAATCACCATCTTATCTAGCCCTCCTAATCTCTAAAAAACACAGACCATCCAAAGTGTAAGCCTCAACACACCCGAATCAAGTTATTTCTAGTGTTTTACCTGTATAAAATACCAAAAATCTTACTTTCCTTGTTCTAGCAGAAACTTGAAGCTAAAACCTTGTTCTTGAGTGGTTCTTAACTTCACACAATGTATATCTTATGATAGGTTGGTGAATCTTTGGTTGGTGCATAAGATTTCACCTTGAAACCCATCTTTTTATGTGATTTAGCACCATCTATGCACTTGTTTAAAAACCCTCCTAACCAAGGCTTCAGACCTACTTCAAAACAGTTTATAAACACCATTACAACCTGATTTGAAAGTTACAAAACGATTGGGAGATGTTTAGGTATGATCTATGATGTTTACACATGTGTATATGGTGTAAATCACCATTTAAAAGCAACATATATGCACTTCATGTTATATCCTTGAGTTTTGACTTATTTTCAGTAACTTTGGTAATATTGAATGTTCTAAGTTGGTGATAATGGCTGAAAATGTAAAAAGAAATGACTAGTAGGCATAATGAGCTAGTTTGGAAACCCGAAAAGTGGTAAAAATCTCTCAAAAATAGTAAAACTTATAAAGTTACCAAATTAAAAGAATTAAAGGCTCTAAAATGAATATTATGGTCATTATGGTCGAATTTGTTGATTATTGGGTTAAAGTTATGAGTTAAAGGGAACTATTCGTTAAAAACAGGACAACAGGGTAATTTTTGGGTAAAATCTTAAAAATAGTAAAAGACACCTAAAAACCATAAAGATAATAATATTTCATTAATTTAGAAATATTGAGTCAAGAAATAGGTGAAAAAGTTTGATAAAAAAGTATTCGGATGCTCGGTTCCGGGTAAAAACGCGTTTTAACGGGTTAATCATAAAAATAAAGTTTTTAATCAAAAGAGCTCAAAAACACATTTTATATAGCTTATGAAGCTTATTATAAGTTCATAAGATATTTTTAAAGGTCAAAGGTTGAAATCTGAAGGATTTAAAACTAGCTGTTAAAATCTTCGGTTTTACCGTAACCGGTAACTAAAAACATAACTTTTAATTACCCCGAACTAAGTTCTGAAAAATTGGAATTTAACATGTTTAAAATGCAATAATAAACTCCTGGAAACTAATAAAGGGCCATAAATGTCAAGAAATAAAAGAAAGCAAACTACAGGGTAAAAACTGTAAATTTTGAAACTTGAGGGACTAAACTGTATATTCTGCCAATTCCTTAAAAATTCGACCCCTTTGACTAAAAATACATGATAAACTTAGTAGAACTATAAAAAACTGATTAAAGTCATTAAAACATGATGTTCATGTTAATAAACCCTAACTTTCCTAAAAATGAAACTTTCTGAACCAAATCTTAACACATTAAAGCTAGTTGAACTTTTAACCTTATAAAACACCTAGTTACACTCGACATGACCTTAGAGAATGTAGCTTAGTACTTGAATCGTGATGATACGGTGCTAGGATTGAATCATTTTCTGTACTCGAAGATCCGTTGCTGGAAACCTAAGGTGAGTTCTAGTGTTCCCTTTTACTACTGATTTAGGATGAAACATGCTTTCCTTGAACTGAAATTATTATTGTGCTATTGTATGATGCTTATATGTTGTGGATAATGTTTGAACCTACTCTTAACTATATCTAAATCATTCATTCTTATGTGAACCGCTTGTCCTATATGGGTAGATCTACTTGGGGAATCCCCCACAAACAGTGTCTTCCGTATAGGAAAGGTACCCCACTGAGATCGTAAGGGATCAATTGGGTCATGTAATAGGTTTTTATAGGATACTATGGTGAAGCATCCTGCAGGTATGGTGCACTGTTTGGGCCTCAGTTCTCCATATGGGTTAACCGGTATAAACACAACTTTAGAAGAGGCTAGCCGGGACTGATTGTAGGCTTGATAGTGACCCCACGACAGTGATACTTATGCTTTTAAAATCAACTTATGGATTCTAAAGAGTTCTTTTGATTTTAAACTTTAAGTACTTGAATTCACCAACTTTTTAGTTGATACAAATTCTTTTTGAGTTCAGGTTACCCCTAATGGTAGTTTGGATTCATTGGAGAACTGGATAGGATGACCTAGTACTGTGACTACCCATGGCATTACTTGACTTGGAAACCATTAAACAATTTGATTTGTTTTTAGTTGAACATTTGGATATTATGTAATGGATTTGTACTTTTGGTGTTGGGGTAGACTGTTATAGCCCGGATTTGATATTAAAAAGTAATGCCATGTGGTTTCTCTCCTTGCATGCTCTTATGATGGTTAGTTTCTGCTTCCATGTTTGTTATAAGTCTATGATGTCCCACCCTCCTTGGGCCCGGGGTGTGACAGATATTCAACCAACAAGGTAGCATATTGGTTTTATAATAAAAGATCGAAACAAATAATTGAGGCACTTAATATTGATTGGCAAGTTTAACAAAACAAATGTAGGCTCTGCACCTTCATGGGTATATGATTATGCTTCATTATTTGAAACATTTAATCAATTATTTGTTGTTTCTACAGCTACTCCACCTTTGACATCCTTAATTCAGGATATCTTTGTTGATGATATTGGATCTATTCCTTCTCAAGCAAAAGGAATATCCTAAAATACAACTTCTTCTTTATTTAGTTCAACGGCTTCATAGGTTTCTAAATCTGTCATGTCTTATTATGAGCCAATTGTTGAGCAAGCTCCATAAGTTTCTGATCAGAGTTCTTCTTCTACTCGAGTTGATGCAATTGATACCATTCGAGTTCCCTTTGATGATATATCTATTGATACTGATAATCATCAAGAGGAAGACATTATTTTCAACCGAATGGAGGCAACTCTGTTGAAGAACCGGTGGGACATATATCTAATCTAGACGAAGTTATTTTTGAAGATGCTATTCCTTAGTTGAAAATTCATAAAGACCATCCAACTCAAGCAATCATTGATAAATTATCACAGGGAGTTCAAACTTGAAACCAATCTGGTGGAATAAATACATGCTTGTATTCTTATCTCATTTCTATAGTGCCAAAAAACCTTGAGATGGCATTGAAAGAAAACTGTTGGGTAGAGGCTATACAGGATGAGCTAATGCAATTCAAGAAGCTAAATGCATAGCATACGTGTGAACTACTAGAGGGTAAGTTACCGATTGAAACAAAATGCATACTTAAGAACAAAACGGATGAAAAATACGTGATTGTTCGCAACAAGGCCAGACTTGTTCAAGGACTCTATCAGATTCAAGGACTTGATTATCAAGAAGTATATGTGTGACAACCGACCTCTAGGTCATAATTCTAACCCTTATTAACCTGCATCATTACCCATTCAATTAATATTAATGATAATATCATTGCCAATTTTTTATTAGCATTTTATTATTGTTGTTATTATATTACCATTTTTATTATTTCATGTGCCATTTTAAGATGATTTAGCTAGTTCAAGCTTTAGCTTAGGAAAACATAGTGTTCTGGGAAAATCAATTAAATCACCCTTGAAATGAAATCAAATCATTATTGAAACAATTAAAAATGTATGCATACACATAAATTTTCGGTTAATGCATGCATCAACATGCACAATGCGTATCCACTAACTAAATTATACCATCTAAAATACTGCACTGCACCACAAAATAACACTACATAATACCAATTTCCATTAAAAATTAAATCAAAAAACCCACACTACATGCCAAGCTCGGCCGCCCCCTCTCCACCAATCCTTTCCCCTCTACACCACTTCACCTCACCACTCCTCTAACCCACTCCTCATTCATGCAAAGAACTCCCACTCCTCTCACTCTCTCCCTCTCCCTCTCGGTTTCTACCAACTGAAAACACACACACATTTTGATTTCTCTCCATTTTCAGCCTTGTTTTTCGAAGAACAAAACCATACATCTATCGGCCAAGCTTCAAACAAGCAAGAAGGTGTCATTTTGTGAACTTTAGTTCTTGGTTCTTGCAAGTTCTAGACTCTCCAGCATTTTTTTCAGATTATCCAGATCATCTTGTCCCTCTAAACTCTCCAAATCAAGAACTACACTAAGTGTAAGCATCAACACACTTGAAACAAGTCATAACTTATGTTTTCTTTACTTTTCTCTTAAAAACCTTACCTTTCTTTGTTGTAGCAGAAACTTATTGCCATCATCTTGTTCTTGAGGAGCTTTTAACTTCACTAAAGGTACCTCACACGTTATCTTGGTCGTTCTAAAGGTGGAACCCGATTTCCACCATGAAAACTCTCTTTTTTTGGGTGTTTTGCACCGTCTAACTTGCACATCTTGTAACCCTTTGAAGCAAAGATTGTAACTTGCTAAAAAATAGTTTTCTAACCTTATAATAAACTTTTTTTTAAAGTTACAAAAGGTATATACCATGTTATGTTGGTAAACATGTGGTTAGAACACAAGTTACACCTTAGAAAACCCTCTTTTTACATAAAATAACCATTTATGCACTTGTTTAAAAACCCTCCCCACCAAGGATCATAACCTGCTCAAGAACGACTTCGGAAAACCTTAATAATCTGATTTTAAAGTTACATAAGGTTTTGGTGATGTTTAAACATGCATTATAATGTTTTACACTTGTGTAATGGGCAAAAATGGTGTAATCACCATGTTTCAACTTGTTCTTGGGCTATATGATAAAACCGTGACTTGGAACTATTATTTCAGTATGTTTTGGTCTTATTAGGTATATAAAGTGATGTTAATGACTGAAATTAATAAGAGTATGGACTTATAGGAATTTGAAGCTTATTTTGGGACCCGAAAGGTGGTAAAATGACTAAAAAATAAGAAAACTTAGGCTTTAACCATTTTAAAAAGAATTCCAGGTTCTAAAAGGGTTAACAAAGTGTTTTAGGTCAGATTTGTTGATTAAATAGTCAATGGACAATTTAAAAGTAATTTTTAACTAAAAACGGGTATTAACGAGGTGACCTTTTGAGAAAAATCTTAGAAATAATGGTCTGAAACCAAAAATTCATGGAAACCATGTTATTTTAGTGATTTAGGTGCTATAATACTTAAAGGTTTTTAAAAGTTTGTCAAACAAGTGTTAAACGGTTAATTCCGGGTAAAAACGCGTTTAAACGGGTTAAATCTAAAAACGAGTCTTTCAACTAAAAGAGGATTAAAATATGTTCTCAACAGATGGGAAACTTATCAAAAAGTCCTTAAAATGATATTTAAAGACATAAGACTCAAAATATAGTAAATTAACACGTAACCGTTAAAAACCTTCGGTTTTACCGTAACCAGTAACGTAAAAAGTAAAAATTCTAAACCCGAACCTAAATTCTGAAAAATTGGGAATTAATATATTTAAAATGATTTACTTAACTCCATAAATCTATTGTTTTTCCATAAAAGTCAACAAATGGAAAGAAGCAAACTTTAGGGTAGAAAATGTAAGCTTTGAAACTTGGAGGACTAAATTGTAAATTTTGCCAAACTCCTATAAACCGACCCCTTTGAACCAATAATCAATTGGTGAACTTAAACTAACTTGTATAAGTAATCCAACATTGCAAAACATGTATTTTTCCCAAAGAAAACCCGAACTTGCTATAAAAAGAAACTTTTTATACAAGACTTAGCAAACCAAAATCTAGTTGGACTTGTAAGCTCACGCCACACCTAGTGCACCTTCCATAACCTTAGAATCAGTGGCTTATCACTTAAATCTTGATGATAGGGTGCTATACTTGAGACTTTCCCGGTACACGAAGAATCCTTTGCTTGAATCTTAAGGTGAGTTCTAGCGATCCCCGTTTTTACTACTGTTTTTGGGATGAAGCATGCTCTGTTTAAACTAAACTATTTATGTGCTATATTATGATGCTATATGTTGTGGAATTGTTGTTACCTACTGATACTTGTATCAAAGTCATTAATTCTTTTGTGAACCGCTTGTTTTATATGGTTAGATCTACTTGGTGAATCCCCCCCACACAATGCCTTCCGTGATGAACAGAAGGGTACCACACTGACATCTTGCCGGGTCATTTGTGGCATGTAACAGGTTTTATAAAATACTATGGTGGACCGTCTGGCAGGTATGGTACACTGGTTTGAGGCTCAGTTCTTCCTTCGGGATTAACCGGTATTACTTAACTTTTGAAGAGGCAAGCCAGGACTGAGTGTAGGGTTGATTGTGATCCCCCATAACAAGGAAACTATGATTATTTTGAACTAAATGTGAATTCTATTGAGTCCTTTAAGCACTTGAATTCACCAACTTTTTAGTTGACAAAATTTTCTTTTGAGCATGTTTCAGGTAATCCGTGATGGGAGTCTAGCTGTTGTAGAGGACTTTGACCTAGCTCCATGACCCATGGCATTGGCTTGTTTCGTTTTAAAACCTTTTGAAAAATTTACTCTTGATATTGATGGAAACAATTGTACTGATGTATGGGGGCTAGACCTACTTCTAGCTTGGTTTTTCTTTAAACATTAATGCCATGTGATGTTCTCTCCTTTTGTGCTCTTATGATAGTTTGTTTCTGCTGCCATATGTTGTTCCTAGTCTGTGATGTCCCACCACACCGGGGCCCAGGGTGCGACAGATTGGTATCAGAGCCAATGGTTGTAGAGAAGTTGGGAATACCATAGTAGACCCTAGGCTACAACCCAGATGCCTTAGGACTGTCCTTGTGGGAAAGTGTTAGGATGATCAGGTTGGGTAAATTGATGATTACACTTGATCAACGTAATCATGAATTTACTAGACGCATAATTTCCAGCATGGACCTTTAGGTAATGATTGGACCTTCTCTGTTTGAAACTTATGATTTCTGAAATTTCTTTGAAGTGGTCTAAAGGTTTTCCTAAGATAAACGACCTTGCCTATTATTAGTTGAAGAAACTACTGATTTCTGATACTATTGCTTATTGATACCTATGGTTATGGATACTATTGGAATATCTGATACTATTGCCATCACTACTACTATAAGTTCTATTATTATTACAATGAAGAGCTATGTGAAACCAAATTACTCATGGTATTTGTTACAGGACACCAGGATTATAGCTGACAAAGGAAAGGCACCGGCATACCCAACTGAAGGTACTGTACCAACTAGGAGACTTAGGAAGGTGACGCCACGAATGGAGTATGAGGAATACCTGAGGAGATGCGGACATCCGGGCTGGATATCCGTTACATCTGACGACACTGAGCAGTCAGAAGACTCTTCCTCGACACTTCGAGGAGCCGCACGCGCTCCCACTCACCACATGTCACAGCTCCTACCCACTTACCTATCCCACCTATCAGGGATAGGGGTGCACGTGTTATCACCCGCCCATGCAAGAATGCGAGGCCAGGTCCCTCAGTCTCCTTTAGGATGCCACCTCCTCCTGTACCACCTGTTAGGACTCCGATACCTGCACCTCCACCATTTGA
Organism: Flaveria linearis; assembly: GCA_024085815.1. NCBI lineage: Eukaryota > Viridiplantae > Streptophyta > Magnoliopsida > Asterales > Asteraceae > Flaveria > Flaveria linearis. The sequence continues at coordinate 33,249,833 of CM044007.1, read as the reverse complement.
CCCACTCCGACACCACCCACATGACGAGCACTGGATACCACCTAAGCACAGCATGTATGACGGCCCTAGTGTGCTAGCTAGTGATAGATACTCCCAGTCCAGCCGCCGGGCAACAGATGTAGGACCCTCCGATGCTACACTGGATGAGATTTTGAAGACCATCCATCATCATAATCTAACACTCCAGCACGCCTCTCGGACCTCTCAGTCTGCCCAGTTTCAGGCCATGATGGCTTTGCATGGGGTCCAGCGGTTGGAGCAAGAGCAGATGAAGAAGAACTCAGGATGGATAGGGTGGCTGAAAATGAAGTGGATGTGAGAACATGGAGAGGAAGTGGGATTTATCTGTCTTTTAGACAGTCGAAGGAAACTATTTCTATTATTATTTGATACTGTTATTATTATTATGGGGGTGATGGCACCTTCCAACTTGTAAGAGTATAACTCTGATTCAACTATGTTTGCTGATTCTATTGATCTAGACTATCTATGAAACTATTTCCATGAATGTTAAATTTTGCTGAGCTATTTGTATTGAACTGCTATGTGTCATGTTATGTGTTGGGAATTTTGGCTTGTGTCCACTTTGGATGAATTGTCTTAAATTAATTTGTGAAACATTGTTAGAGATGTTAGTGGTGTGTATATTACACTCTTTTCCTTCTTGGACACGATACATTAGGGTAAATGATGCTTGGGCTACTCGAAACTAGTTATGAGATGCTAAATGAAATTATCTGTGATGCTATCAGAATGCCGACTAGGAGAGGAACTCGGTCTGGAAGACGAGGAGCTACTAGAGGCTGCGTGAGGAGGCTAGACAAAGCGGAAACCAACCTACTCCACCAGGAACTCCTCACGGGGAGAATGCTAATCAAGAGAATGATGTGAGAATTTCCAACCTCATAGCACAACAGAGTGCTAAAGCCATTCTGACCATCATCGCCCAGATCAATACGAACCGAAGTAACTCTGGTGGTAATGATGAATTCGGGAACGATGAGGGCAAAAACGAGGAAGTTGAAGTGCTGAAGAATAGATGCTCCTACAAAACCTTCATGGCATGCAAGCCCAAGGATTTCTATGGCACCGAGGGTGCGATAGATACGTACCGGTGGATCGATGAAATGGAAGCTGTTCTAGACATCAGTAAGTGTAAGATAGACCACATGGTGAGGTTCACATCCCAATCACTCAAGGGATCGGCTCTAGAATGGTGGAAGACGGTTACACAGCCCCGGGGAAGAAACGCTATTAAACGATTGAGTTGGACCGAATTCAGGGAACTGGTAACCAACAAATACCGCCCCATTAATCAACTCGAGAAGCCGGAATCAGAATTTATGGGCCTGGAAGTGAAAGGTCCTAATTACACTAAGTACATCAACCGCTCCTAAGCCCTGTCTCGACTGGTGCCACACCTGGTGACACCGGAATCTAAAGGCGTAACACGTTTCATCTGGGGGTTACATCCCAGAGTTAGGGTTATGGGCCGATCATCCAGACCTACGACTCTACAAGTTACGGTAGATCTCACTAGCAGTTTAACTGATGATCTGGTTAGGGTTGGATGGATAGAGCATGGAAGAACTGAAGAAAAGAAGAGAAAGTTGGTTGATGTTAAGAAGATGATGGGTAGCAGTAGTGGTTCAAGCAAGAGTTCAGGTGAAGGTATTAGACGTGATGATCAAGGAAGAAGGGCACGGAAGCTGTATGTAGGCACAAGCCCTTTCTGTAACAAGTGCAAACTGCACCATCAAGGAGAGTGTAACCCAATACCCTGTTTTAGGTGCAAGCTAACCGGTCACTTAATTAAGGACTGTACGTATGCGTCTAGTAAAAAACGCTATGAGTTTGGAGATCCAGGGCACATGTGGAATAAGTGTCCTAAGCTGGGGAGAGATAAGGATGCCAGACCTGACAAGCCTAAGGGAAGAGCATACGTGATATATCCAGCTAGCACTCGTATGGAACCCGTTGTGGTAAATGGTACGTTCCTTATAAACAACCATCCTGCTACCATTCTATTTGATACTAGAGCAACTGCATGTTTTGTCTCTAGTACTTTTTGGCCTTTGATTGACATGAGTGTATGCATCCTGGCTGATACGTTTACCGTAGAATTAGCTGACGGTAACGTCTTAAAAACTAATGAAGTCATCAAAGATTGCTTAATGAATCTAAAAGGAAGTACATTTAAGATAAACCCAATGCCTATTAAACTAGGGGGATTTGATGTGGTTGTTGGTATGGATTGGCTAGCTAGGCATAGAGTCGAAATTATGTGTGATGAAAGTCTACTTAAGATACCTTTGAGCGACGGGAAATTCCTAGTTGTTCATGTATTTTCTTCGCTTCTTTGCTAATTGGAGGACAGATCCGGGTTGGTTGGTCCGGAAAGTCATGGGAGAGGCAGGCTAAGTGAAATAATATGGCGAAAGAAGTAACACGCTAGATCCTATGATATCTCATTTAAAAGCCACCAAGAGTTTTATGAAAGGATTCCTAGCTTTAACAGTCTATGTGATAAAGGCTAAAGAGGAGAAGAAGATTGGGGATATTCCAGTGGCTTTTGAATATCTGGAAGTATTTCCCAAAGACCTACCAGGACTCCTTTCAAATCGACAGGTTGAGTTCCAGATAGATCTACTACCTGGTGCTGCACCAGTAGCCAAGGCACCGTACCGACTCGCCCCTCCTGAGATGAAGGAACTAATGCTACAAATCCAAGAGTTACTTGAAAAGGGATTTATACGGCCAAGTGTCTCTCCATAGGGTGCCCTGGTACTATTCGTGAAGAAGAAGGATGGAACCCTAGTATGTGCATTGATTACAAGGAGCTAAACAAACTGACAATAAAGAACTGATACCCTCTTCTGAGAATAGATGACCTATTCGATCAACTGCAGGAGCAAGCTATTTTTCCAAAATAGATTTAAGATCAGGGTACCATCAGCTGAAGATAAGAGAAGAAGACATACCCAAGACAGCCTTTAGAACTTGATATGGACATTATGAGTATCTGGTCATGCCCTTTGGGCTGACTAACGCACCAGCGGCGTTTATGGATCTCATGAACCATGTATGCCGCCCATATCTTGAAAAGTTTGTAATTGTGTTTATTAACGACATCCTGATCTACTCCCGTAGTAAGGAAGAGCATGAGAAGCACCTCAGCCTGATTCTAAAGTTACTCAAGAATGAGAAATTATATGCCAAGTTCTTCAAATGTGAATTTTGGATGCAAGAGATCTAATTTCTAATGCATGTGGTAAATGAGAATGGGATTGAAGTTGACCCTTCTAAGATTGAGGTGTCACACCCCGGGCCCAGAGAGGCAGGACGTAACGATTAGCAACCAACAACCAAAATGCAGCGGAAACTAAATGGTTTAATAAAGTACAGCTTGCAAAGTTTTACATCAGAATATTGGCTTAGTTTAAATTTACAAGGTGCCTAAATCCACAGTCTATAGATGTCATGGTCAATCTCTTGGTATATGTTTCTTGATGCTTCGGTAACTATGGCTTTTAGGCTCGGCTTTTGTCTTCAACACCTACCCACAATTCTTGCTTCGGATTTAGGTAACTTCTATAACTCAACTATTCTCCCTAGCTGTACCTGAAGACATGCTCAAAAAGATTTTTGTGTCAACACAAAGTTGGTGAGTTCAAGTGGTTTTAGTTTCAGAAAAATAAAAGGGACTCATAGAGCCCACAAGTTAATGTTTTTATATCTATTAAAGCTGTTATGGGTCACAATCAATCCTGCACTCAGTCCCGGCTTGCCTCTTCTAAAGTTAAGTTGTACCGGTTAACCCCGCAGGGAGAATCTGAGCCCCATAGCGGTAGGCCATTCCTGCAGGATGGCCCACATTTGTTTCTCATAAAACTTGTCACATGCCACAACAACCCTTTCGGATCTTCAGTGGGGGTTCCTCCCTGTAGCGGGAGCCACTGTGTGTGGGGGATTCCCCAAATAGATCTATCCATTTAATCAAGCGGTTCACCAAAGAAATAATGATTGTGATTTATGTATCAGCAGGTATTAACAAAATCCACAACATAAATTGCATCATATAACATCAAAATAATTGTTTCAGTTAAAAGAGCATGCTTCATCCCAAAACAGTAAGTAAAAAGGGATCACAAGAACTCACCTTGTATCCTTATATAAATTCAGAGCTCGATAAAGAAAAGTGAGGATCACTAACAAAGCAATCCTAATTAGAACATATAAGATGCACGTTTAGAATTAGCACTATGCTATTACATGCGTGCGGTTGAGCTCTTTAGTTGACTTTATGTTGGTGTTTAGTATCCTGGTTGTATCTTAGCTTTTGTACAAGTATTTGTTGTCATGTTCTAATTTGTGCATATTAGATTAATCAATGTTCTTATCCGAGTAATGATTCTCAGTACAATAATTGTAACAATAATTTGTTGATTTGGAGATTTAAATCTTTTTAGATGATTTTAGTATTAACTTTAACGTTAATATTAATAATTTTAACCATAGTAATGAAATAATAAGTAACAGTCGTTAGTATATAATAGCTATATTTGTGTTAATAAGTATCTCTAAAAGTTATGATGGTGACAATGTATTATTATTTGTACCACTTTTGATAAGGTTAGTAGTAACAATGAAATTTATACGATTATATCAATAAACAAACGCTACTATTACTAATATTGTCATCAACATTATAAGTAATAGATGTCATCCATGGTGAACTAGTTGGTAATAACGCTTGATTAACCATTCATTAGGAATAGTATATTATTACTAAGATAACGTTAGTGATGCTAGTGTTTATGTAACACATGATGATAACGATTGTGTAGTAGTATTATTATGATACTAGTATTATTTATTTCAATTACTAGTAATACTAATCGCGAGTGAAATTCTTTAATTGTATTAGTCTTAGTTCACAACTTGAAGCGTCTTCGTCATTATTTTAGATAAGATGATCAATAACAAATAAAACATTTGATAGAATACGTATATGAGTATTAACAATAATATTAGCACAATGTAACAATATTGGTGTTCACGATAGTGACACTTGTTTGTATTAGTAACCTTATTATGTCACATTTAGCTCGTGATTATATGTTTAACTAGTGTTTTGTATAACATATGAGACTATATATATATCTATATATATGTATGTGTTGATGTTGTTAATTCGATTCTAGATCTTTATTAACATTATCATTATTATTATTATTATACAACATTTTTGATAAGTTTTATAATCACATGATTCTAATTTAAGGCGAGCTCAATCGATTCGTTGATACGTTAAATAAGCGAGCGTGCACGTATACCTTCCCGATTATTCACGCTATTAGTCTTGTGTTGTCCCTTGTCCAACCACTTCCAACTCCAAACTCCTAACAGCTACTATCGCAACCAATAACCATCACCGCGACAGATATCCACATCCAAAACCCGCATGCATCCATGTAATCAGCCAATACCACAACCATATTCAAACAACCATTATCACTACCACCGTCGTCTTACCACTACCATCACAGGCAGCACCATCAAGCACAACCAACAACAACCATCGCCACAATCACAGCCAATAAACAACAACAGTCAACAATGATAATCAACCAAGGATACCAACATACAATCGATAATCAACCAAGAAAAAATACCACATCAGATTCATCACTGTTGTTTTACTACTATCACCAAACTCCAACCACATGCAGCCATCACCGACTCTGGTTCGTTATCCTTCGACCCGACAGCCACCACCAGTGCTGCCGACAGCCACAACCACCATCAACGCGACCACCATCGACCACCAACACCACATCGCGACCAACATCGACCACAGTCACCGTCCGACAACCTATATCACCATAGCTGCTGCTCTACCACCATCCACAACCACCATCGGGACACCACCATCCACAACCACCATCGGGACACCACCATCGGGACACCACCAACACACGACAGCCATAATCAACGACAACCATCAACACTCGACCAAAGCTGTCATCCACAACCACCATACCCATAGCCGCAACCACCTTCACCTCGACCAACAACAACGCATCCACGTCGCCCCTTTCGGGATGGAGATACTCCTACTAGCTAGTATACTTCCACAATCGCAACCTCCTTCGACTCGAGAGTCGTGAACCATCACCACTACCAACTTCGAACGGACCTGTGACCGTCTCTTTCGCCTTCGATTCCCGTGGCTTTGTTGCGTTTTAGGAGAAATCAGGGTCGTTCTTGAGTTCAGGGTGTCGAGGGGGAGCAGGGGCTGTCGTTCACTCGCCGGCACTCGCCGGAATCGACCACCGGTGGCCGGTGGTTTGGCCGGATCGAAGAAAACAGGGGGGGAGAAAGGGGGAGGTCGCGGCGCCTCTATCTCTCTTCTCTGATTTTTGTTTTAAAAACCCTAAAATGAAAGAATGGTTGCTTATATAGTAGGTTTAAATGAGTTCGTTAACAGTTCGGTTCGTAACGTGTTCGATCAAGTTTTTTACGCGACTTTATAATTTTGCTACCCGTTGGATTCGATTGTACGAATCGTTATAAGTATTATGGGATTATGAATTTTATTGCATTAAAACATACCGAACAGTTAAGCGATACCGCGAAATCGACACGTTATCGGTTTTACGCGTTTTCCTCGAACGAGAGCTTTTATTATTATTTTGATATCTAAATTCATGCAATTACGTATTAAAATGATATTTTGAGCATTATCTTCCCAGGTTAGTCACGTTAAAGCCTTATCTGATGAATTCTCGGGTTTGACCTGATCGTAACCCGGTTCACGTCACGGAATGTGTTTCGGAAGGCATTTATTCCGGACAACGTATCACTCACCAAGTTTAATATGTTGTGATAATAAACAATGATTTAGATTGGATGACGAGCCATTTTAAGGATTTCTGATGGAATTCAGACGTAGTACGCGGTAAATTGCCGGATTTTACCCGGTACGGGTTCTGAATCTGTTTTCAGTTTGGATCTTTTCCATAGTTGTTTCAAATCACATAAGAATTAATTGTTTCATGGTTTCTCATTCAATTAGTTCGTAAACATGCATTTGGGCGTTAAATGGGCCTTGTTTGTATGTTCGGGCCCTTATTGGGCTTATTGTGCCCAAAAGGCTAGTTTCGTTTTGCAAGATTTCTTTGGTAAGCCCAAATCAATCCGGACCTTTATTGGGTCCTGTAATACATTAAGCTTTCTAATTGGGCTAGATTTCAGAGGTGTTACATTCTCCTCTCCTTTAAGAAATTTCGTCCTCGAAATTTTAGTATCGCTAACATTGTTTCCGAGTGTAATAATCGCTAACATTGTTTCCGAGTGTAATACACTCATAATATGAGTCTTAAGAATTTAGAGCTATTTAGCCGAGCATTCCAGGATGAAGGTTGTCGATTATGTATCAAATAATTGCGTTTGTTTAGATTCAAGTAAGTATCCCGATGTTTGAACATGCTTGTCAAGCTAGCGAGTTTTTTCACGTATAGATATTTGGATTCAGTACTTGATTAATTGATATTTGTACAGATTTTGACAAGAAAAGGTGTTCCAATGTGGTTCATTACACCGTCCTGCTATATAAATCTTGCAAGGAGACGAACACTAAACTTTTGGCGGTATTACCGTTCTCACGGAGAATCTTATGAAAGATTGTGAAGAATCAGCTACTGGTGTGTATGACTTCAATTTGTCGTAATAGTCAAGTCAGCTATATGTCACTAGTAACTCCTTAGAATCATGAGGTAATAGGTCATAAGATGTCATGGATTGAAGACTTCAGATCAAGGAGGATTTGGTTTCCTCAAGAGTACAAATTAATATCTAGAATTAGCGCACTTGTTCTAGCCAAGTCAAAACTAGAAAGTTTTCACGACTGATAAGAATGGAGAAGATAGGTCACTCATAAGGCTAGGAGATTGCCTTGTACCATCGTTTCACTTATATTCTAGGCTGATGCATTTAAGGTGTAAGTAGTATCTTGCAACTGATTAAGCATGTTAACAATTCTGAGAAGGGGGTATTGTTTCTTCTAGATAACTTTATTCAACTCTTGATAGTCTATCCATATTAAGAGCATTCCCTTCTTCTCCCCACATAATGTATCGGGGTGGGTTCTTCAAGGTGACAACCTATGCCTTATGATCCGTTTATCTAACAGCTCTCGGATTCACCTTCCCTTCACGAGCTCCTTAATATAAGTTTCAAGTCCAGCACCTCCATACATATATTACTTCAATTCTCCGACTCAATTTCCTTAACAGCGACCTCAAATGTTGTCTTAGGCTACAGAATTGCTGCAATCGTTTCCACTAGTTCCTTCATAGTGTTTCCCAATTAAGGATAACCTTCTACATGACCTCTTCCTCGGTCCATATTCTACAAGGTAATTGTGCCCTGTAGAGGGTCTATTCATGAAGCAGGTAACTCTGTTTAGATTCCAATACTTTATAATCATATCGATTGTCCCAACAAGATATGAGAGTAAGACTTTTTGCTCGAATTGCCGATGTTATCGAGCGTTCTAGGGTAAGGTATTAGAGGATCACTTTAGGAGAGGTTTAAAGATTTTAAGAGGAATAACACCAACGCTTACGATCGGGGATGATTATGCAGACTCTTTTTTTGTCTACAATATGTTGCATGTCTATCACTTCGTTGTTGTTGGATCTCAAGTGATTTAACACATGGGATTTCTTGTAGCTGATCTTCTATGCTTCTTAATACATCTTTTGGAGCAATACCATCCGTTAAGTTTGATCATGAGTTCTTCCCATGAATTCTTCATTATTATCGACCGTATCGATTTGAACAAGTTTAGGACTTCATCAAGGTGCTTGCTAGCACAAGAAGGTTAACTACCACTCTAACAACTTATCGTATAGTTTGAGATCGTATTCTACTTCAGATCTTCGCGCTCGAATCACGAACTTATCACTCAAATAGTAGAGATCTCCGAGTAGAGATGACTTACAAGGTTTTAAAGTTTTCCGCATCGGCTATCACGCGTTTCCAAGGATGAGGGTTATGCTATAGGGCTTAAGGTGGGTATCACTACTCGTTAAGAGAATAAATCGAGAACAGAGGGTGGGTGGAAAAATCAGAGATCCAAAGAAGTTGTAAGTTCAGGTTTTTGTCTTGAATCTCGAAGGTTAGCTTTTCTCGGCAATTTACCCTGGCACTTGGATCTTTACCTCCGGAGAATATGGATTTTAGAAGAAGGTTTCATTTCCTATATATTCTGGCGTTCAGAACTTTATCAACAGCACGGTCAGTTAAGAACAGGGTCAAAATAGTTCAACCTATGTTTTGTGTGAAGATTGTCATTAGGTGACTAACGGTTGAAGATGATGAAAGATTTCACGAGCGTAGTTTTGAGAAAGGTGATTATCGATCACAATCTGAGCTGATATTAAGAATATTCCTTTGAGTTAGGTGGTTCCATTGCAATGAATAGGTAGAGAGAAGTCATATTCCTCAAAGGGTTTGAGGAAATGATCAGAGTAATTCAAGAATCCAGAAGATCCTATGAAGTGTGGACTATTAAGAAAGAAAGAGTGACATGTCTTCTGTCATGGATCACCAGAGGTGCTTCTCGACAATCCATTACTCAAATCCATTCTCGGTTGTGGAGTTTATGTTAGAGAGTCCTTTACAATACCGACAAAGTTGAAATGAATTCTGTAATAGGTAGGAAGGAATCCTTGGGCATCACAAAAAGAATGAACAATTTTGCTAAAGTACCCACGTAACTTAGGTGAAGTACCGTACTCTTAGCGCGAGGTTGGTTGAGCTTGAGAAGGAACGTTTGATGATCTTTTGAGTCAGATAATTGCATCCTTGTAACCCAATAGGGTAGCAGAATAGAAGAAAAGAGAAGATGAAGAAAACGAATAGTTACTACAATGTCGCCCTTGGTAGCTCTTCAAGTGTGAAATGGTTTTCGCCCAGCATGAAAGTTTTGAACACGAAATCATTGAATATATTCCAAATATTTGTGTTTAAATCTTGTATTTATTGGTTCTTTAAGTGTTATACATAGGTATTAGTTTGCATGACAGGGCCCACCAGAATTCAAGTGTACCTGTAAATTCACCATTACGTGTGCACCCGTAATCGTCAATTTACCTTACACTGTCATTCTAGTCATTCCCATCACAAGTTCGAAGTTCTGTGTAATTAGATCTTGAGTTAACGTTCTCATTTGGTCATCATGTGCAATTAAGCACACTTAGATTCAAATTATGCCAACATTCTTGTTAACCCAAAAAAATTGTCTCTAAGTTAGTTTCAACAAATCGAGCAATGAATGAGCATTTAGGTACATGCTATCCTAGGGAGCAGAGCAAACGAAAAGGCATCATGGTTACTATCTTACCACTAAATTCCAACATGTATCATCCTACAAATAAGGCATATAAGCAAGTATCATCACTCCAACAAGCATCATTATAACAGTTGTCTCATGTAACGACACAAGTCGTATCAAGTGTATAGCTATCAGCATTTGTTTCATATAGTGACAAAAGTCAACTGTGCAATCAGATAAGTGTCTCTCCAGGATTTAAGTCCTGATATATGTGCACAGCGTTGGTTTCTAACATTCCTAGTACTTAATGCTCCAGTTGTCTCATGTAACGACACAAGTCGTATCAAGTGTATAGCTATCAGCATTTGTTTCATATAGTGACAAAAGTCAACTGTGCAATTAGATAAGTGTCTCTCCAGGATTTAAGTCCTGATATATGTGCACAGCGTTGGTTTCTAACATTCCTAGTACTTAATGCTCCAGCTGTCTCATGTAACGACACAAGTCGTATCAAGTGTATAACTAACAGCATTGTTTCATATAGTGACAAAAGTCAACTATGCAATCAAACAAGTGTCTCTCCAAAAGGTTCCATACCTTTCCTGATTTACTCGGGTGCACCTATCATCGGTAATACCCTAATGTATCAAGGTTTCGTATAGGGTAGGAATTCTTAATGGGATATGGATATAATCTTTAAGGTATACATGTTAAAGATGGGAGTTCTTATGGGAACCTATTCTTGCTGCAAACTTTGGATCACTGGATCATGGAAACAACCTACTAGGCTGGTCCTATTTATGGTTACCACTTAGGTATTGCAAAGCAAACCCATATTTCTACACCCTTGGTTCAGCAAAGCTCAGCAGAGTCATCTTACTAAGGTGGTTCTATGAGGTGCATAGGGTTGTGGTTGCAGTCTCGCAAAGCAGACCTACTTGTACAACCTTTGGCTCTGATACCAATCTATCACACCCCGGGCCCAGAGAGGCGGGACGTAACGATTAGCAATCAACAACCAAAATGAAGCGGAAACTAAATGGTTTAATAAAGTACAACTTGCAATGTTTTACATCAGAATATTGGCTTAGTTTAAATTTACAAGGTGCCTAAATCCACAGTCTATAGATGTCATGGTCAATCTCTTGGTATATGTTTCTTGATGCTTCGGTAACTAAGGCTTTTAGGTTCGACTTTTGTCTTCAACACCTAACCACAATTCTTGCTTCGGATTTAGGTAACTTCTATAGCTCAACTATTCTCCCTAGCTGTACCTGAAGACATGCTCAAAAAGATTTTTGTGTAAACATAAAGTTGGTGAGTTCAAGTGGTTTTAGTTTTAGAAAAATAAAAGGGACTCATAGAGCCCACAAGTTAAAGTTTTTGTATCTATTAAAGCTGTTGTGGGTCATAATCAACCCTGCACTTAGTCCAGGCTTGCCTCTTTTAAAGTTACGTTGTACCGTTTAACCCCGCAGGGAGAATCTGAGCCCCATAGCGGTAGGCCATTCCTGCAGGATGGCCCATATTTGTTTCTCATAAAACTTGTCACATGCCACAACGACCCCTTCAGATCTTCAGTGGGGGTTCCTCCCTGTAGCGGGAGCCACTGTGTGTGGGGGATTCCCCAAATAGATCTATCCATATAATCAAGCGGTTCACCAAAGAATTAATGATTGTGATTTATGTATCAGCAGGTATTAACAAAATCCACAACAAAAATTGCATCATATAACATCAAAATAATTGTTTCTGTTAAAAGAGCATGCTTCATCCCAAAACAGTAAGTAAAAAGGGATCACAAGAACTCACCTTGTATCCTTATATAAATTCAGAGCTCGATAAAGAAAAGTGATGATCACCAACAAAGCAATCCTAATTAGAACATATAAGATGCACGTTTAGAATTAGCACTATGCTATTACATGCGTGCGGTTGAGCTCTTTAGTTTACTTTATGTTGGTGTTTAGTATCCTGGTTGTATCTTAGCTTTTGTACAAGTATTTGTTGTCATGTGCTAATTTGTGCATATTAGATTAATCAATGTTCTTATCCGAGTAATGATTCTCAGTACAATAATTGTAACAATAATTTGTTGATTTGGAGATTTAAATCTTTATAGATAATTTTAGTATTAACTTTAACGTTAATATTAATAATTTTAACCATAGTAATGAAATAATAAGTAACAGTCCTTAGAATATAATAGCTATATTTGTGTTAATAAGTATCTGTAAAAGTTATGATGGTGACAATGTATTATTATTTGTACCACTTTTGATAAGGTTAGTAGTAACAATGAAATTTATACGATTATATCAATAAACAAACGCTACTATTACTAATATTGTCATCAACATTATAAGTAATAGATGTCATCCATGGTGAACTAGTTGGTAATAACGCTTGATTAACCATTCATTAGGAATAGTATATTATTACTAAGATAACGTTAGTGATGCTAGTGTTTATGTAACACATGATGATAATGATTGTGTAGTAGTATTATTATGATACTAGTATTATTTATTTCAATTACTAGTAATACTAATCGCGAGTGAAATTCTTTAATTGTATTAGTCTTAGTTCACAACTTGAAGCGTCTTCGTCTTTATTTTAGATAAGATGATCAATAACAAATAAAACATTTGATAGAATACGTATATGAGTATTAACAATAATATTAGCATAATGTAACAATATTGGTGTTCACGATAGTGACACTTGTTTGTATTAGTAACCTTATTATGTCACATTTAGCTCGTGATTATATGTTTAACTAGTGTTTTGTATAACATATGAGAGTATATATATATCTATATATATGTGTGTGTTGATGTTGTTAATTCGATTCTAGATCTTTATTAACATTATCATTATTATTATTATTATACAACATTTTTGATAAGTTTTATAATCACATGATTCTAATTTAAGGCGAGCTCAATCGATTCGTAGATACGTTAAATAAGCGAGCGTGCACGTATACCTTCCCGATTATTCACGCTATTAGTCTAGTGTTGTCCCTTGTCCAACCACTTCCAACTCCAAACTCCTAACAGCTACTATCGCAGCCAATAACCATCACGGCGACAGATATCCACATCCAAAACCCGCATGCATCCATGTAATCAGCCAATACCACAACCATCTTCAAACAACCATTATCACTACCACCGTCGTCTTACCACTACCATCACAGGCAGCACCATCAAGCACAACCAACAACAACCATCGCCACAATCACAGCCAATAAACAACAACAGTCAACAATGATAATCAACCAAGGATACCAACATACAATCAATAATCAACCAAGCAAAAATACCACATCAGATTCATCGCTGTTGTTTTACTACTATCACCAAACTCCAACCACATGCAGCCATCACCGACTCTTGTTCGTTATCCTTCGACCCGACAGCCACCACCAGTGCTGCCGACAGCCACAACCACCATCAACGCGACCACCATCGACCACCAACACCACATCGCGACCAACATCGACCACAGTCGCCGTCCGACAACCTATATCACCATAGCTGCTGCTCTACCACCATCCACAACCACCATCGGGACACCACCATCCACAACCACCATCGGGACACCACCATCGGGACACCACCAACACACGACAGCCACAATCAACGACAGCCATCAACACTCGACCAAAGCTGTCATCCACAACCACCATACCCACAGCCGCAACCACCTTCACCTCGACCAACAACAACGCATCCACGTCGCCCCTTTCGGGATGGAGATACTCCCACTAGCTAGTATACTTCCACAATCGCAACCTCCTTCGACTCGACCGTCGTGAACCATCACCACTACCAACTTCGAACGGACCTGTGACCGTCTCTTTCACCTTCGATTCCCGTGGCTTTGTTGCGTTTTAGGAGAAATCAGGGTCGTTCTTGAGTTCAGGGTGTCGAGGGGGAGCAGGGGCTGTCATTCACTCGCCGGCACTCGCCGGAATCGACCACCGGTGGCCGGTGGTTTGGCCGGATCGAAGAAAACAGGGGGAGAAAGGGGGGAGGTCGCGGCGCCTCTTTCTCTCTTCTCTGATTTTTGTTTTAAAAACCCTAAAATGGAAGAATGGTTGCTTATATAGTAGGTTTAAATGATTGGTTCGTTAACAGTTCGGTTCGTAACGTGTTCGATCAAGTTTTTCGCGCGAGTTTATAATTTTGCTACCCATTGGATTCTATTATACGAATCGTTATAAGTATTCTGGGATTATGAATTTTATTGCATTAAAACATACCAAACAGTTAAACGATACCGCGAAATCGACACGTTATCGGTTTTACGCGTTTTCCTCGAACGAGCGCTTTTATTATTATTTTGATATCTAAATGCATGCAATTACGTATTAAAATGATATTTTGAGTGTTATTTTCCCAGGTTAGTCACGTTAAAGCCTTATCTGACGAATTCTCGGGTTTGACCTAATCGTAACCCGGTTCACGTCACAGAATGTGTCTCGGAACGCATTTATTCCGGACAACGTATCACTCACCAAGTTTAATATGTTGTGATAATAAACAATGATTTAGATTGGATGACGAGCCATTTTAAGGATTTCTGATGGAATTCAGACGTAGTACGCGGTAAATTGCCGGATTTTACCCGGTACGGGTTCTGAATCTATTTTCAGTTTGGATCTTTTCCATAGTTATTTCAAATCACATAAGAATTCATTGTTTCATGGTTTCTCATTCAATTAGTTCGTAAACATGCATTTGGGCGTTAAATGGGCCTTGTTTGTATGTTCGGGCCCTTATTGGGCTTATTGAGCCCAAAAGGCTAGTTTCGTTTTGCAAGAATTCTTTGGTAAGCCCAAATCAATCCGGACCTTTATTGGGTCCTGTAATACATTAAGCTTTCTAATTGGGCTATATTTCAGAGGTGTTACATGAGGCTATTAATTATTGGAAAATTCCAGAAACCCCCACCGAAATAAGGCAATTCCTTGGACTGGTCGGATACTACAGAGGGTTTATCAAGGACCTCTCGTGCATTGTGCAACCGTTGACTGCTCTGACTAAGAAGAATACAACCTTTGTATGCGAATGAGAGCAGAATGAAGCGTTTGAAACACTCAAGGAGAAACTGTGTAATGCACCTATCCTCACCCTCCCAGGAGGAGTCAAAGATTTCATAGTCTATTATGACGCCTCGCGGCAAGGACTAGGTTGTGTACTAATGCAGCGCAACAAGGTAATTGCTTATGCATCAAGACTACTGAACGATCATGAGAAGAACTACACAATGCACGATCTAGAATTGGGTGCCGTGGTATTTGCTCTCAAAATATGGAGGCACTATCTCTATGGCACGAAATGCATTATCTAAACTGACCATAGAAGTTTGCAACATATTCTGGATCAGAAGATGCTAAATATGTGCTAGGGAAGATGGGTTGAGCTATTGAATGATTACGAATGTGAAATCCGCTACCATCCCGGCAAGGCCAATGTAGTGGCAGATGTCTTGAGCAGTAAAGAAAGAGAAAAACCTCTTCGCGTCTGTGCCTTAAGGATGAGTGTGTACACCAAACTTATCGCAAGGCTGAGAGAAGCTCAAGGTGCAACATTAAAGGAAGATAAATTAGCAGAGGAAGTGTTACAGAAATGGAGAAGCGATTAGAGATGAGTAACGATGGTATATATAAATATGAAGGGAGAATGTGGGTATCAAAGTACAGGGGAATTAGAGAGGTATCCTCGATGAAGCCCACAAATCTAAGTACTCGATTCACCCCGGAAGCGACAAAATGTACCAGGATCTAAAGGCAGTTTTCTGGTGGCCTAGAATCAAGAAATCAATCGCTATTTATGTTCGAAAGTGTCTAACCTATGCCACAGTAAAAGCTGAATATCAAAAACCATCAGGAACGTTACAACAGCTTGAGATTCCAGAATAGAAATGGGATAATGTCACGATGGATTTTGTTACAAAGTTACCTAGAACGTTTAGAGGTCATGGTGCTATTTGGGTAATAGTGGATAGGCTAACTAAATCAGATCACTTCTTGCCGATTCGAGAAGACTACGACCTGACGAAGCTGGCCCAACTGTACATCGATGAAATAGTGACCAGGCATGGTGTGCCTTTGTCAATCATCTCTGATCATGATAGCCGCTTCACTTCTCGTTTCTGGAAATCACTCCAGCAGGCTCTAGGTACCCGTCTGGATTTAAGCACTGCATACCACCCACAAACTGATGGTCAATGTGAAAGAACCATTCAAACCTTGGAAGATATGCTAAGAGCTTGCGTGATTGACTATAGTGGGAACTGGGACAATCATCTTCCTTTGGTGGAGTTCTCCTGTAATAACAATTACCACGCAAGTATAAGGGCAGCTCCGTATGAGGCCCTTTATGGTAGGAAATGCCGATCACCATTGAGTTGGAATGAGATCGGTGATAGCCAAGTAATTGGACTCGACATCGTGTTGGAGACCACCAACAAGATATTCAAAATCAAGGAGCGTTTAAGAGCGGCCAGAGACCGTCAGAACAAATACGCTGACAAAAGACGAAAACCATTGGAATTTCAAGTGGGTGACAGAGTAATGCTTAAAGTAGCACCATTGAAAGGAACTGTGAGGTTTGGAAAGAGAGGGAAGTTAAGCCCGAGATACATTGGACCATTCGAAATACTGGCAAGAATTGGCCCCGTGGCATATAAATTAAAGCTGCCTCAGAAGTTAAGTTACATACATGACACCTTCCATGTGTCAAACTTGAAGAAGTGCATGGTAGACAAGACCATGGAGCTACCGTTGAAAGAAGCGAGGATTAATAACAGGCTGAACATCGTGGAAGAACCTATAGAAATCATTGACCGGTTGGTCAAGAAACTCAGACGAAGCTGCATACCGAAGGTCAAGGTAAGATGGAATTCCAGGCGAGAGCCTGAGTTCACTTGGGAGAGAGAAGACGAGATCAGAAAGAGTTATCCGCACCTCTTCAAACCCACCCGTTCTGAATCTAATCGAAGCTGAAATTTTGGGACGAAATTTCCTAAACGGTGGGAGAATGTGACAACCGAACTCTAGGTCATAATTCTAACCCTTATCAACCTACATCATTACCCATTCAATTAATATTAATGATAATATCAGTGCCAATATTTTTATTAGCATTTTATTATTATTATTATTATTATATTACCATTTTTATTATTTCAAGTACCACTTTGTGATGATTTAGCTAGTGCAAACTTTAGTTTAGGTAAACTTAGTGTTCCAAGAAAATCAATTAAGTCAGCCTTGCAATGAAATCAAATCATTATTGAAACAATTAAAAATGTATGCATACACATAAATTTTCGGTTAATGCATGCATGAACATGCACAATACATATCCACTAACTAAATTATACCATCTAAAATACTACACTACACCGTAAAATAACACTACATAATACCAATTTCCATTAAAAATTAAATCAAAACACCCACACTACATGCCAAGCTTGGCCGCCCCCCTCTCCACCAATCCTTTCCCCTCTACACCACTTCACCTCACCACTCCTCTCACCCACTCCTTATTCATGCAAAGAACTACCACTCCTCTCACTCTCTCCCTCTCCCTCTCAGTTTCTCACAGATGAAAACACGCACACATTTTGATTTTTCTCCATTTCCAGCCTTGTTTTTCAAAGAACAACACCATACATCTATCAGCCAAGCTTCAAACAAGCAAGAAGGTGTCATTTTCTGAACTTTAGTGCTTGGTTCTTGCAAGTTCGAGACTCTCCAGCCTTTGTTCAAAATTCTCCAGCTCATCTTGTCTCTCTAAACTCTCCAAATAGAGAACTACACTAAGTGTAAGCAACAACACACCCGAAACAAGTCATAACTTGTGTTTTCTTCACTTTTCTATTAAAAACCATACCTTTCTTTGTTGTAGCAGAAACTTGTTTCCATCATCTTGTTCTTAAGGAGCTTTTAACTTCACTAAAGGTACCTCACATGTTATGTTGATCATTCTAAAGGTGGAACCCGATTTCAACCATGAAAACCCTCTTTTTTTGGGTGTTTTGCACTATCTAACTTGCGTATCTTGTAACCCTTTGAATCAAAGATTGTAACCTGCTCAAAAATAGTTTTCTAATGTTCTAATAACCTGTTTTTAAAGTTACAAAAGGTGCATACCATGTTATGTTGGTAAACATGTGGTTACAACACAAGTTACACCTTAGAAAACCCTCTTTTTACATAAAATAACCCCATTTATGCACTTGTTTGAAAACCCTCCCAACCAAGGATCATAACCTGCTAAAGAACGAATTTGCAACACATTACTAATCTGATTTTGAAGTTATATAAGGGTTTGGTGATGTTTAAACATGCGTTATAACGTTTTACACTTGTGTAATGGGCAAAAATGGTGTAATCACCATGTTTCAACTTGTTCTTGGGCTATATGATAAAACCATGCATTATTGTAAAAAAAAGATGAGATTATGGAAGCTAAGAAATGCTATAACTTATTTCTGGGGCGTCAACTTTCATTTTTGCTTAGTCAACTTGGCCACAGAGACCGTTTTTCAACTCGGACGAAGGCTGATGGCTCCATACGGTATCATAAGCCCAATAGGAGTAGTCTAGGACAAGGGACAATTACCACTTTCTTTCAACCCTTGGACAACTATCCTTGGCAAGCATGCTACTGGCCCGCCTACTGAACTCCTACTGTCTTGCTACCAAGCATTCTCTCTTTACTCGCCTAAGGGTGCACTAAGAAAGATTGCTACAACGACAAAAGGAAAGAAAATATACACCCATAAATCACCCAGAGTTGGATTATACTTTGGACTTGATCAAACTCTGGCTATCCTGGAAGGCAACCCTTTCCAAAAACATCAGAATTTTTTCCTTTCCTTTGGGAAAGGAAAAGAGCGCTTTTGTCCCGTGTCCGAAAAAGAGTGTTTCTACCCCTTGTCCTAGACTACTTCTATTGGGCTTATGATACCGTATGGAACCATCAATTTTCTTCCGGCTACCTGCATGCGCTACAATCCTACTGCAATAATAACTCGTTATTTTAGCTTGGAAGGACAATAGACTGGGTGGGTCCGAGTAGGAAAAAATGAACTAAGAATTAGGGCATAGAATAATGGATCCATTCATTGAACAACGCAATTTTTGTTTTTCTTCTAGGCGAATATGATATTGGGATTTTTCCCGAAACGTGATTGGTTTCTAAGATCACTTCCAGCTCTGGGCCTTTTATTAGTTAGCCCTGGTAAAGTCCCCAGGCGATGTGTTCTTTTGAAACGAGGACCTCTGAGAAATATGAGCCTTTCATTGACATGATGAAAAGCAGATACAAAAGGAATTCAAGTACAAATTGCAGGACGTATCGAGGGAGAAGAAATTGCGCGTGTTGAATGGTGACTCGAAACTATTATTTCAGTAGGTTTTGGTGTTCTTAGGTATATAAAGTGATCTTAATGACTTAAATTAATAAGAGTATGGACTTATAGGAATTTTTAGCTTATTTTGGGACCCGAAAGGTGGTAAACTGACTAAAAAATATGAAAACTTAGGCTTTAACCATTTTAAAAAGAATTCTAGGTTCTAAAAGGGTTAACAAAATGTTTTAGCTCGGATTTGTTGATTAAATGGTCAAAGGACAATTTAAAAGGAATTTTTAACTAAAAACGGGTATTAACCGGGTGACGATTTTGAGGAAAATCTTAGAAATAATGGTATGAAACCAAAAATCCATGGAAACCATGTTATTTCGGTGAGTTAGGTGCTATAAGACATAAAGGTTTTGAATAGTTTGTCAAACAAGTGTTAAACGGTCAATTCCTGGTAAAAACGCGTTTAAACAGGTTAAACCTAAAAACGAGTCTTTCAACTAAAAGAGGCTTAAAATATATTCTCAACAGATCAGAAACTCCTCAAAAAGTCCTTAAATGTTATTTAAAGGCATAAGACTCAAAATATAGTAAATTAACACCTAACCGTTAAAAACCTTCGGTTTTACCGTGACCGGTAACGTAAAAAGTAAAAATTCTAAACCCGAACCTAAATTCTGAAAAATTGGGAATTAACATATTTAAAATGATTTAATCAACTCCAAAAATCTATTATTTGGCCATAAAAGTCAACAAATGGAAAGAAGCAAACTTTAGGGTAGAAAATCTAAACTTTAAAACTTGGAGGACTAAGTTATAAATTTTGCCAAATTCCTATAAACCGACCCCTTTGAACCAATAATCATTTGGTGAACTTAAACTAACTTGTAAAAATAATCAAACATAGAAAAACATGTATTTTTCCCAAAGAAAACCTGAACTTACTATAAAAGGAAACTTTTTATACAAACCTTAGCAAACCAAAATCTAGTTGGACATGTAACCTCATGCCACACCTAGTGCACCTTCCATAACCTTAGAATCAGTGGCTTATCACTTAAATCTTGATGATAGGGTGCTAGACTTGGACTTTCCTGGTACACGAAGAATCCTTTGCTTGAATCTTAAGGTGAGTTCTAGTGATCCCCCTTTTTACTACTGTTTTTCGGATGAAGCATGCTCTGTTTAAACTAAATTATTTCTGTGCTGTATTATGACGCTATATGTTGTGGAATTGTTGTTACCTGCTGATACTTGTATCACTATCATTAATTCTTATATGAACTGCTTGTTTTGTATGGGTAGATCTGCATGGGGAATCCCCCACACACAGTGCCTTCCGTGATTAACGGAAGGGTACCACACTGAGATCCTGCGGGGTCGTTTGTGGCATGTAACATGTTTTATAAGATACTATGGTGGACCATCCTGTAGGTATGGTACACTTGTTTGAGGCTCAGTTCTTCCTTCGGGATTAACCGGTATTACTTAACTTTTGAAGAGGCCAGCTGGGACTGAGTGCAAGGTTGATTGTGACCCCCCACAGCAATGAACTATGATTCTTTTAAATTAAACATGGATACTATTGAATCCTTTTGTTTTTAAACTTCAAGCACTTGAATTCACCAACTTTTTAGTTGACACAAATTTTCTTTTGAGCATGTTTCAGGTAATCCGTGATGGGAGTCTAGCTGTTGTAGAGGACTTTGACCTAGCTCCATGACCCATGGCATTGGCTTGTTTTGTTTTAAAACCTTTTGAACAATTTACATTCGATATTGATGGAAACATTTGTACTGATGTATTATGTATTTGTATTGGGGGCTAGACCTACTTCTAGCCCGGTTTTTCTTTAAACATTAATACCATATGATGTTCTCTCCATTTGTGCTCTTATGATGGTTTGTTTCCGCTGCCATATGTTTTTGCTAGTCTATGACATCCCACCCTACCTAGGCCCGAGGTGTGACAATATGCTCCTGTTGCAAGACTAGAAGCTATATGAGTCTTTCTGTCTTATGCTTCATAAAAGAACTTCACGATTTATGAAATGGATGTCAAAAGTACATTTTATATGCCGAATTGGAAGAAGAAAACTACGTCTATCAGCCAGTAGGTTTTGAAGATCCAGATCATCCTAAATATGTTTACAAGTTAGAAAAAGCACTTTATGGCTTACATCAAGTACCACGTGCTTAGTATGCTACTCTAACTGAACATTTGCTTGCAAATGGTTATATAAGAGGTGCTATTGATCAAACTTTATTCTTAAGGAAGACTGGTGATGATCTAATTCTATTCAAGTTTATGTTAATGATATTATCTTTAGATCTACCAATGATGATTTGTGCATGGAATTTAAAGCAGTGATGAAGAAGAAATTTGAGATGCATTCTCTTGGAGAAATGTCGTTTTTCTTAGATATTCAAGGTAAACAATATGATAAGGGTATACTGATACATCAAGAAATGTATGTTCATAGTATCCTAGAAAAATACAAGTTTCAAGACTCTAAGATAGCTCCAACTCCTACGTCTTCTCGTCCTACTTTGACTCCATATCTCATGGGCGAAGACGTTGATCAACACATGTATAGATCAATGATCGGATCTTTGATGTATCATACTGCAAGTAGACCAGACATCATGTTACCTGTTTGTTAGTGTGCACGTTATCAGAGTAATCCAATGGAATCTCACATGAGAGTTGTCAAGCGGATTTTTAAATATCTCAAGGGTCAGCCAACATTTAGCCTTTGGTATCCTAAAAATTCTGATTTCAATTTATTTGCTTACACTGATAGTGATTATGCAGGTTGTAACTTGGACAGGAAATCAACTATTGGTGGATGTCAATTTCTTGGCAATAGGTTGATTTCATGCAGTGCAAGAATAAGCATTCGGTATCCACATCCGCTACAGAAGCTGATATGTGGCTGCCTCAAGTTGTTATCCACAGATTCTGGATTCAACAACAACTACTTGATTATGACTTTAACATCTTTGACATAAATTTTTTTGTGATAATACTATAGTTTTGAACATTGTGAAGAATCCGATTCAACACTCAAAAACAAAACATATCGACATCCAAATGCATTTTATCTATGATTATTTTGAACGATAGCT
This sequence comes from Flaveria linearis, assembly GCA_024085815.1. Taxonomy (NCBI): domain Eukaryota; kingdom Viridiplantae; phylum Streptophyta; class Magnoliopsida; order Asterales; family Asteraceae; genus Flaveria; species Flaveria linearis. The sequence goes on along the minus strand of CM044007.1, from coordinate 33,226,976 downwards.
TATCCATTTGGAATGTGTGTCCTCAGATGACAACATAGCTGATTTGTTTACTAAGGCGTTTGATCATTCCGGATTTGACGTTCTAGTGCAATCTTTGGGAATGATTAACTTTGGTTAACTCTTATTCTTACACCCTTTACAAAATATTTTTCTTTGTTTTTATTTAAAATTGTTATTTTCTTTATAGATAACAACAATTTTAGGGGGAGAAAATTTGAAATCTACTTCAAAAAAGATTTTATTCTTAGGGGGAGTAAATCGTCTGAAGAAAAGCACAAAAAGATTTTGTTATTACAAAGTTTGAGAAAATTAAGTTTTCAAAATGTTTATTGGAAATGATAGTATATTTCTTGATTTTGAATAGTTACATTCTAAGCCATACAAGAAATTGACTGGGATTATGTTTGATATGTTAATAGGCTGGACATTCAAGATTAAAAAGCTCTATGTTTTGTGATGCACTAAAAGTAGCTATCTATGACTGAAGTGGTTAACTCATCAAGATTTTATGAATACACTAATTCCATGCTAAACCAAACTAAGAGTTAGAGTCTAGTCATACTCAAACCAGTTACATTCTGCCTCAGTTTATCTTAGATATATATATATATATATATATATATATATATATATATATATATATATATATATAGATTTTATATATGTCATAATCAAAAGATAAAACTATATACCAAAACAAAACAAAATACAAAAGAGAAAAACTAACAAAAGGAGCAAAAAGAAGCCAAAAGGCCATTTCGGAATAAAAGATGCCAATGAGGACAATAATAAAATATACGTCACAGAAATACATACTATATGATAATATTTTCTTTTTGAGAACATGCTATAACACAGGATGCAAAATCAAAAGATGGGACATGTAAGTCTGACTTGGCATGTAAGTCCTAAACGTCTTGTGAGCGCAAAACAAAAGTCCAACTATTTGTTAATAAGTCCTACAACTTGTTAATATTCTATGTTTAGAAACATTTCTCATGCTAGTTATGCTCAAAATAGATTTTATCTAAGACAATCATTGACTCTTAGAAAGCTGATCAAAAATGAAAGGTTTAAGTCAAATTAGGGTGAGTTGAAATCTCGAAAGTGTTTTGAAGCTGGATAAGGAGTTTACAGGATTTCTAATTGTGGGATCCACTGAGTTCATATAACTTAACCAAAACATGATAAATATCACAGCTTATATGTCTAACTAAAACTTGAAGTCTAAGTTTAACGTCGATATAATATATTGACAATCAATATAACCAGTCTTATTTATAATAATGCTTGATGATGTTAATGATCAATTTCTAAGAAATATGATCCTATACTTGAAAATTTATAAAAAATTAAAGTTATTTGAATAGTTATTGTGTCAAATTGATTTTTGTTAAAAGTGTATTTTGTTTACTTGTTTTTTGTTTTAGTTTTACAAAATTCAAAACTAAAAGGTGTTTGAATAATTGTAAACACTTAGTTAAATATAATCATTTTCATAGCATGTCAAAACGCTCAATAAGATGATTAAAAATGAAAATTTAAAAAAATTAAAATTTTCAAAGAAAATAGAACTTTTCACGCGAAAAGTTTAATTCATGCGAAAAGATCAACATGCGAGAACTCTGACTTCTGGCGCGAGAAGTCAGAGTACTATATAATGCACAGTTGTGCGAAAACCTAAGTATTCGCACAAAAACCCTCTGATATTTCACTCTGCAAATTCTAAGTGTAGAACCTTTGTTGAACGTTATAGCATTGTTCATTGTAGTCGCCTATTGATTACTAATCACTTATTAATGTAGATTGATGTTGGTAACTTTGATTTGTGTGTGTTTCATTCTTGACCGAAAGTTTAAAGGACTAAAATTAAATAAATTAAACATAATGAACCTTAATAATGACTTAAACGACACTTAATGAACATGTTTTATTGGTTAAAACACTCTGAAATTAATAGATTGAAAATTGAAATAATCCGACTTTTGACATGCGAAAACTTCTTTGACGCATGAACAGACGCAAAAACTTTCAAAACTGATCAGATATTTCCGCGTGGAACTCACACGAAAAGTTGACCAATGGTCAAATTCAAATTCAAGCGATAACATTACTTGTCACGTGAAAAGTTGACATTGAAAACTTGTTGTTTTCACGCGAGAACTTAGAGTTTTCGCACGAGAAGTCCAAATTTTCAAAAAAATTGCAAAGTGTTGGAATTTTTTTTTAGTCTGAAGAATTTTTGATTATCTTGTGTACTGATCAAGGTTGTTTAATGTTTCAGATGGCAAGGCCTATGGTTTTCATTAAAAACCATAACGCTATAGCATATGTTGGTGATGTCTCTAAAGACAAAGCTTTATTCAGATCATTGATCGAGGGTCTTAAGACATCCTAAATACAACTAGCCATTTCAACTAACACAACTATTTATACTGATGTCATTGATGAGTTTTGATTACTTCTGCAAATGAGATAGACAAAGACTGAGAACTTTGCATATCTGCCACTATTAAGGGTAGGAGAGTGGTTATTACAGCTGAGGTGATAAATAATGTTCTACTATTAGAAGATTAGCCTCAAGCTCTAATAAAGATTGATGATGATGTTGTCAAGGATTGCTTAGTCCGAATGGGTTATAGCCACTGCAGGACCGGGTGAAGGGTTATACAATTACAACATAACAACACAGAGAGGAGAGTATGCAACAACACTTAACAATTCAAATGGGGAACTGGGGAAAATCATTTTTGAGAATTAAGAAACACAAGTCTATATGAGATAAAACAAGAACAACACAATTAGATGGTTTTCAAGGTTGATGTATATTGCTCTCTAGTTCCGTACAAGTGGTTTAAAAAGTTCTACAAATAAGTTACAAGGACCAAAATACTTATACTACAACCTACAGCCAGCCATACTTTGACGGTCAGCTGGATACATGATCTAGATAACAAAATCAATGAAGAGTCAAAAGGTAGATTGCCTTTTGACTAGTGACTATGACATGCCATAGCTCATATCCTAATATATTACAAAAAGGATAAAGTACATAAAATGGAAAGTTACAGACTCAACACCTCAATGTACAGCTTACCAAAAGCATGGACCTTTTCACCAACTCATGTAAAGTTGGTGTCTTATCAGAGTTACAATGAAAAAGGGTCCAGCTTTTAGGTAAAAGGTACATCAGATAAAGCATGTAATTAAAAAGTCTTGGAAGAAATCTGTCTTCAATAGTTGGCTTCGGAAGACTTTGTTTTCTAAGCTTCGGAAGACTTCATCTTTTGGCTTCAGAAAATATTGGTCTTGGCTTCGAAAGATTTCACACTTAGAGTAATTTCTAAGACAGTGTGTGAAACTTTCGAATCATTCCACTTTAGTACACTTGTGCATGCATGCAGGAGAGACTTTGGGTGTTTGGGTTGCATCAGCATTACAAATAACCTTACAGCCACATATACCCATATTTAGAGAAGAAGCACTTACCTCCACTTTGGAAGTACTTGTTCAATGTGGTGATCCATTGCCTTAGCAATCTTAACGCTAGCATGGATAGTCTCAGTGTTATTTTTTGATCCTTGCTGGTATCACTTGTTGATGATCTTCCGTACACATATCCAAGGTGATTATTTCTAAGATGCAAAAGAACTTCAAGGACACAGTGGAGAAGAAGTTTATTATGTACCCCATGTTTATACAGATGATAGTAAATGCTGCTCATCCTGAGTTAGTTATGTCTGATTCATCTACCTATGTAGTAATGATGATGAAGAAAGACATTTTCACTTATCTAATGGGAGCTCATGGAATGCTTGGGATGGATCCTACTTTGCTAAGATTGGAAGGTTTATTGAGGGTTTCCAAGCTGAGGGACATCCACAAAAGACAGAGACTGCTCAAACTGAAGAAGCTAACACAGCTGGTCCATCTACTAGTACTGCACAAGAAGCACCTAGGAGTTCTCAGGGTGCTGAACGAGCTGATATGAATGAGGTGAACATCTGGTTCACTGAGAGTGGAAGTGAAAAGGATAGTGATCAGACCGGGAACGTGCCATACGAACTACAAGAACGTCCCAGAGTGCGAGAAACTCCTACCAAACGCACTACTGAGGATCATGATTATGATTTTGTTCCCAATGATATACCAACGACCTAGGGAAGGAGGAAGAGAATGACTAGGAGAGCCGGTGATAGTCCACGTGGGATGGGTAGAGGACGTGGAGTGTTGAGGAAATGTCAGAACCTGATGACCCCTTTGATGACTATGGATGTTCCTATGCCTGATATTCCAGTCACAGTCAGTGAGGTTGCTACACCTGTTATTGTTATAGAATCAACAACTGTAACATCATATTCTATGGCCACTACTAATGATGTGTTGAGGACACCTCCGAGGGAGCAAACTCATGATGATCAATTTGGTGATGCTGATTTTCTACATACTACTCAGATCCATGACCGTAACCAACAACTACTTCATTTTCACCCACTCGGGTTACATTAGAGTAGAGAGTCAGCAAGTTAGAGAAGTAGATGTTAGAGAAAACTAAGATGATTGATACTTTGTGTCAGAGTATGGCTGCTAAAGATGAAAAGATAAAGAGTTTAGAGCATTAGCAACAATTTATGTTTAGCTATGTTCAAATCTTGGAGCTAAACCTAAGAGATCTAACTTCACATATGTATTCTTCGTTTCCTCAGTATCATACCCGAAAAGCTGGAGAATCAAGCAGATAGCAAAATGCTAGATTTGTGCCTGCTGATGATATTATCCCTGATGCAGAGCATGTTGTTGATCCTATTCATATAGAAAGGAAAACAGACACTGCTAATGCTGATCAAGAGCTATTATCTGATATTCCCATTCAGGCTACTGAGGATGAGCCTATATAGTTCACTCGAGAGACGTTTGTGGAGCCGGAGCATGTTATGCCAAATCCTAATCCAGTTGGTAATGATGATAACTTGGATCATATAGACTTTGCATTCAATGATGAGGAGGATGAGGATAATAATGATGAGAATGATGATGGTGATGATGGTGATGAGGGAGATGGTGATAAAGGAGATGATTATAAAAAGGATGATGATGATGATGACGAAGGAGGTTATATGGGTGCTACTACTGGTACTTCTTGATCATCGGGCACTGTCAATGTCTCCGGACCAACTCCCAATGATACAGTTGATTACGCACCTTTGGATCCTACCACTGAAGCTGCATATGAGAAGGAGTTTTATTCTTTCTAGCAATGGTTGATTGCTGAGGAAGAAGACGAAGATCTGACTTCGTATGATGATTTGTAGGAGACTACTATAGACTACACAGCCATATTCAAAAATAGTCTTAGAGACTTATTTTCTGATATCTTGGTCGGAGAGGGAGAAATTGTTAGGGAGTCGAGTGCTGGAGATACGACTAACAAGACAGCAGATCAAACTGGTCAAAGCACTGTACGTCAGGTCGGTAATATTACTGTAGAGGTTCCGCTACGCCAGCTTACATACACACGCTGAGACATTCCAAATCTTTCACAACGTACGGAAACACAGAACCTATTATTAGTTGGGCGTATGATGCTGAGAAGAAGATGTATGTGGTTAAGAGATGAGCCAGGGCGATTGAGTATTATTAGGATGAACACGACTTTCATACACTCAGAGCATCAAATTTATATGCTATGGGTCGTGTTCCATTTATTAACCCCTGTAATTATAGAAAGGGGAATTGGATCAGAAACCTAATTTGGAGACACAGTAAGACCAACTCCAAGGACTTTAAGACAACCAAATCCAAAGTTATTGAAGATGAGACCCGGATTGATCCTAACACGAATAACCCTTTAGAGATAAGGGTTTATAAGCATCCGAGGTATGTGCAAAAGCTCCTTATACATGCTCCGGTACTAGTTAACAGCTCGTCGAAGCTTATGTGGTGTAGTTGTGAGAAGGATACAGGACAGCGTTGATACACTACATTGACAAAGATTGCCGTGTCATTGACCTTGTGGATCTGCTTAAATTTGGAAGGGATGATTTGATGCGGCTGTAGGCATGTCTGATTGCAGCTGATGAATCAGTTCACTTTTTGGTGGAACAGTTCGGTTGGTTGATTACGAAGTACCCGGAGAACAAGATGTACACATATAGGAGCAGTTACAAGGTTGCAGACATGGACTTCTAAAAGCATTGATTTACCGAGCCTAGGGGGAGATTGTAGGGGTTGAACCTAGTCTCGAAAAATCAAATAAAGATGAAGATCAAGATCAAGTCCATGCGAGAACCTAAAGCTACAACGTGAAAACTTCCTTCTCGTACGACAACATTTAGTCGCGCGAGAACTAGTTGATTCGCGCGAGTACTTATTATTAGTATAAATAGAAGTTTATTTTTATAATGAAGGAAAGCTTTTATCATTTCCTGATTCTCATATCATATTATAAACACTTTAAAATCAGAGAGCAATATACTTTGAATTATTTACATTCATGTTCATGTTTGTTTGATCCCTCTTCTTCTTACCGTGAGCGATTATATTCCACTTTCTCCTCACGAGATCGATTGTGTACTGATGTTGATCTTTACAAATCCTTAAGTACTATGGTTTCTCTAGTAAACAAGTACGACTAATGAGTATGTGGACTCTTGATCTGGATGTAAGTGGAATCAATCAAAAGGTTGCAGCTGGGGAACTCTCAAAGCTTGAACCAGCCAGGGAGCAATGGGAAAGGCTACATGCCAAAACTAAAAAAGTCACTCAAAATCCTTCCTATCTATCAACTAAGTCTTTAGTATCTCCTGACTCTGAATCAACAACCTCTGATGACAGTCACCTTATTCCTATAATTCTTGCAAAGAAGAAAATAGTAGCAAAGAAAGTTATAAAGGCAAGCATTATTGATCTAGAAGTAAAGGAAAAGATGCTCAAAGAAATAAAGGTGTTGATAGCTAGGAATTTTGCTCTAATAAAGAAATTTTTTGTGAAGAGGGCTAATGGAGAAATCATTTACTATGATCATGAAAATGAGGTACTTGATTTGCCCCTTGACATTCTTGAGCAAATTGCTGAGTACTTTAGCATTTTTGGATGTAAAAATGATGAAATCAAAGTTGCAGGACCAATTAAGGGATAGTCACACAATAGTTTTCACAAGGAGGAGAGACTTAGAATACTTAACCGATCAAACAGGGAACCAGGTTTGTGTATATGATACTAAGAACATAAGTAAACAATAAGACAGAACAAAAGAACAAGAACAAGATAAGTATGGTTTTCAAGAATGTTGTACATTGCTCTCAAGTTATATTACAAGTGTTAGAAAAGCATAAGATAAAATACAAGCACCTACGATACTTTATACTACATCCTACAGCCAACTATACTTTGAAAGTCAGCTGGAAACACTAATATTACCAATAAGATCAATGTACAATCAAAAGGAAGATTGTCTTTTGACTTGTGGCTATGACATGCCATAACTCATATCCTAATCTATTACAAAAAGGTTGAAATGTAGAAAGTAGAAAGTTACAGACTCCAACCCATAATCTACAGTTTACAAAAGCATGGACCTTTTCACCAACTTGTAGAAGTTGGTGAGTCTTTAGAGTGGCAATGAAAAGTTGGTCAGCTTTATGAAAAAGTTGATCAGAGAAAGCATGTCTTCTCTGTCTTCGAAAGAAATCAGTCTTCAGTCTTTGTCTTAAGAAGACTTTGTCCTTGAAGCTTTAGAAGACTTCATCTTTGGCTTCGGAAGATTTGGTCTTTGCCTTCTAAAGATTTTACACTTCGAATATTTTCCACAAGGAGTGTAAAACTTCTGAAGTAACTTCTACTATGTACATCATGCAGGCATGCCGGAAGCTCTTTGATTGCTTTGGTTTCATCAGCCTTTCAACTATAACCTTACAAAAGTGCTACTGCACAAAGTATTATTCTTAGTCAAAGCTGATGATGGTGACAAGATTCATGAAACTCCACTAATAGTACATGATCCCAAAGTGGAGTGGGAATATGATCAGTAGAAGAATACCTACTTCATTATAAGATTAGCTGCTGGAAGTGTAGATTATTCAAGGAACCAACTAGTGTGATTCAACCGGTTTGAGATAGCTGACTTGACCAAGATAAGACTAAGGAATTCGAGCAATGATTCTTAGGCTAGGGAAGTGGAAAAAGTAATGACGAGGATCTATAACTCTTATATAGAAATATCAAGGCAAGTTTCATAACAAAGAAAAAAAAACCAGAGCCTAAAGCTGCTGAGACCATTCCATCTGTCGAACCCAGCCACCAGCCATAATAATTTCCTCCTACTTCTCCACTTGCTCAAACCACTAAGCATGCTTCTCCACAAGTACAACAAGCTCCTGAAATTATTGGTGATTCAGCAGATGAAGTGATCATCATAGATGTGGCTAAAAGGATGAGACAGATTGAAACATCCTAAGAAGAAGAAGAAGAACCCGAAGAAGATGATGAAAAAGGACTTAAACAATGAAGATATAATAATCATAAAATGGGGTTATGTTTTGAAAGATGAGAACTTATTCATAGAAAGAATGAACATGTTAGTCCCAAACAACACTTGAATCAATGAGATTTGTGAAAATTGTTGGATCAAACACAAAATATAGATGAACAAATGATGAACACATCAAGAACACAATGAAATCCCTTGTTTGATCTTTGATGATTTGAATTTGATAATACAAAGTGGAAACCCTTAAATCAAGTGGCTCCTTCAAACTCCAAACCCTAATTACAACTTATCTATTTATAGTGAATATAATATTCACTAATGACACATTAAGCCCCTAGACTTAAACTAATTAGGGAAAATACAAATAAAACATAAAAATGACTAAAACAATATTAAATATATTTTATTGACACAAAATATATTTATTAACAATAAAAGTCCTAGTCAAATATATCTTCAACGTCTCGTCTCGGTTCTTCATCTCAAACGCGTCTGTTTGACTTTTCCGATGACTTTGACCGTGATGTTGACTTTTGCTGACCTTGACTGTATTGATAATATAGACTATCCTTTTCAGACCCAACAATACTCCCCCTTAGTCTATCATTATCAATGTCTTGTGTCATCTTCGATTCTGATAAGTCAACCATCTAATGATCTTCAATCTCCCCCTATATTGATGATCTATTGCTGAAGATCTTTCACATGCTCCCCCTTTTTGTATGCTCCCTCTCTTCAAATGATTAGGAACAACTTTTCAATCTCTCAATTCTTGAGTGCTTCAGAAGATGTAATAGGAGGCTCCTAGCTTGGTATCTTCTGCAAGCTTGAGGAACAGGTTCTTTGGTCTGGTTCATTGCTCAGGATATGATCGGCCATCATTTGTAGCAAAATCTGCACCACAAACACAAGCGCATTCTACACATTTCTCGTTAGATCATTTCAACATACAAATAAACCCATGTTTATTTGTAAATGTAAACAAGCGAAACTATGTTCGCTTGTGTGTGTAATTTCCCGTGAAATACATAAAAAATATAATATTGTTTTCAATCGCATAATATGGAAAACTTGAAAATTAATTTGAAATGAAAAATCTTTTTGGATTTTATTTTATTTTATTATATTTTATTTATTTTTTTGTATTATTATTATTATTATTATTATTATTATTATTAATTTCTTTATTTATTATTTTAATTACTCAGAACGGAATCAATCATGAGATCACATCCTCAAGATATACTTTAGCACAAAGATGAATTTAGTCATCGACAAGTTAGTGAGATCACACTGATGCAGATTCTCATCACAATTTGAAGTGTTTGATATCCAAAATAGTTCAAAAATAATTGTCGGTATGTTTGTCCAATTTAAACCCATGCCTTATTATTTTCAGCGAGTGACCTGCAACTGATTTTATCATGTTTTAGGTTCAATTTTGAGAAGCTCAGGTAACTTGGTTCCCACAAACATCCGACAAAGAACTTATCCCGTCATCAAGGTTTATTGAGTGTAATCATTGATTTTGCTTGAGTAGTTCGAATTGACACAGATGCATGCATATGATATCTCCAGGTCTATACTCACGTATAATAGAGGAGATGTACATCTTATTCCAGAAGATGAGAGCTTCAGGTCAATGCTTCCGCATAGCAGAGAAGATCATCTTAGCGTGTTGATGAGCGCTTCAGGTCAATGCTTTCGCATAGCAGATAAGATCATCACTCCAGGTCAATGCTCACGCATAGCAGAGGAGATAAACACGTATTTTATTATATATAAAATACAATTTGGGCTAAGGGATGTTAGACCTAACACTGACAAGAATAGACTCAAGACATAAATTAGCCACTCTCAAGGAAATTTTGACGTGACTCATAACTTTCTGCAGACCGAGATGTCATGGAAATAATCCTTGTCACTAAGTTCTAAAGATTTAGTTAGGCTACAGATCATTGTTTACTTTGTTTTTGGGCTGAGCCTACCAAGCATATCATATAATGATACTGTCTTTTTCAGATTTTAGAATTTTAAGTGATACAGACATCTACATTAGTTACAATCATTTCTCACAAAGTACAAGTCATACAAATAAGCATACCAAGAAGACATACTATCATTTCTCAAACATCCCAAATCAAGTTCTTAGTTTCCATTTCATTTTTCATTTCATGGTTTTTTATTATACTCTCCCCCTAAATTTTATTTTATTTTATTTTTTTAATATTTTTTAATAAACTAAACTAAAATAGAAATTTACCAAAGAAAGTCTTCCAAATTATACTAGTAAAAAGTTAGGAAATTAAGTACCAAGAAAAATGCAGTGATTGTGAAATGAGATGTTAAAATGCATATAAGGATCCAAAATGTGAATAAGATACCAAAACCATAACCAGCTTGTTCTGCCTCAAAATTTGAATGAGGAACATTCTCTGTCAGTAAACCGGATTAGTAACAGTCCTCCTGAACTGTTACTGCACTCATTAATAGATTAGTTAAAAAGGGGGACCCAGGCCATCATAGTCCTGGGTGTTCCTTTTGCATCAGTGTATGTAACCTATTTAAACACACACTCTTTTAAAAAATCATTTATCTCTTTACCCTTTTTCTTTTGTTTTACTTTCCAAACTTGTTTTCCTTCAATTACTTTTGATTTGAAATAATTGAATATGGAAATTGTAAGGTTATTAGTATGGCTGATGCAACCCAAACACTCAAAGTCTTTCCAGCATACACACACATGCATACTGAAGTGGAATGCTTCGGAAGTTTCACATTGCCGTAGAAATTATTCTAAGTTTAAAATCTTCCGAAGCCAACACCAATATCTTCCGAAGCCAAAAGATGAAGTCTTCCGAAGCTTCAGGGACAAAGTCTTCCGAAGCCAACCATTGAAGATAGATTTCTACCGAAGACTTTTATATTACATGCTTTATCCGATGTACTTTTTACCTAAAGCTAAACCACTTTCCGCTGCCACTCTGATAACTCACCAACCTTTCATGAGTTGGTGAAAAGGTCCATGCTTTTGGTAAACTGTACATTGAGGTCTTGAGTCTATAACTTTCCACTTTATATACTTTATCCTTTTTGTAATATATTAGGATGTGAGCTATGGCATGCCATAGTCACTAGTCAAAAGGCAATCTGCCTTTTGACTCTACATGGATTTTATTGTCTAGTTCATGTATCCAGTTGGCCTTCAAAGTATAGTCGGCTGTAGGTTGTAGTATAAGTATTTTCTGGTTCTTGTAACTTAGTAGGGTTTTTTAGTAGAACTTTGTAAACCATTTTGTAAGGAACTAGAAGATCAATATACTTTAACCTTGAAAACCAACTGCTTGTGTGTTGTTATAGTTTCTGTCTCATTTACGTTTTGTGTTTCTTATTTCTCTAAACTCATTCTTACCAGCTCCCCATTTGAATTGTTAAGTGTTGTCATACACTCTCTTTTTGTGTTGTTGTGTTGTACAAGTGCATAAGCCCTTCACCCGGTCCTTCAATTGGTATCAGAGCTTCTCAGGCTCTTGATGTAAGATCTCACCATCTTAAGATCCCTCATACACACAAAATACTTAACCCTTCAAATGGCAGCTGTCTCTAAAGCTGATATGGAAACTGGAACCATGACAATGTTCCCACTAATCACTCTTGATGACTTTGACACTTGGTGCCGAAGAATGGAAGGTTTCATCAAGTGTCAAGACTCAAGAATTTAGGAATTTTTTGTCTTTGGACCTTACATAACAAAAACTCCTTCAGCTGCTGCTGGAGGTGGTATGATCCCCAAGGCTGTGGCTGACTACTCAGAAGAAGACAAAAAGGGAGTAGAAATTGATCAAAAAGCCATGACAGCCCTTCAGACTACTTTTCCAAACTCTGTATATAGAGGTTTCAAGAAATGCAAAACAGCTAAGCAGCTATGGGATGCATTGAAACTAATGTATGAGGGTTCTACTAAGGCCAAGGAGAACAAGAAGGATCTCCTGAAGCAGCAGTTTGAAAATTTCACCTTCAAAACAGGTGAGACCATGACTCAACAATACTTCAGGTATGTTAAGATTGTGGATAACCTAGTGGATGTTGGAGTAACTCTTGAGAGCACGGACATTGTAAGGAAGTTTATGTCCTCTCTTCCTAGGCAATGGACACATTATTGTGTTGTAATCAAGAGAACTGAGAACCTTAAGACTCCCACTCTGACAGAGTTTTATGGCATTCTTAGTGGATACCAGATGGAGATGAACATGCAAGGTTCATCTGGTAACTCCAGCAATCAAATGGGTTTAGCCCTTCATGTGACTGAAAGGGATAACATAGAACCCCAGCATCATCTCATATGCTACCCTGACATCTCACAAAAGGGTCTTTTCATCACCTTCCTGAAGACACTAAGGGAGAACTATACTCAAGGAAGCCCATTCTAAGAGACAAGTTCTTCTCAAGCCTTTGTGTCCTCTGATGAAAGTTGTGGCAGCTTCATATTCACCTGTGAAGACCTGGACTGTATCCATCCAGATGATCTGGAGTACATGGAGATAGTCCATCAAATGCCTCTTCTCACTCACAGAGCCAAGAGATTCTATAAGAGGACAGGAAGGAAGTTTCCCAGCAATACAACCAGTGGAAAGTTTGGACTGGACAAAAGCAAAGTTAAGTGTTACAACTGTAACTTGATGGGTCACATTGCTAGGGAGTGCAAGGCACCAAGAACTAATGGTTGACAAGCACAATCCAGACCAAACTACACTGATAAAGCTACCCAGAATGAGAAGCCAAAGCAGCAAGTTATTGTTGCTGTTGAAGAAGGAGGCTTTGACTGGAGCTCTCAGGTGGAAGATGCATCTCCAAACCAAGCATTAACGGCTGACCATGATGAAACTAAGGTATTAGAACATCTTTGCACTCCTGAATGTATTGCTAAAGTCAACAGATATAGGTCCTCTAACATAGAGATGAGATCTGATCTTGAGTCCTTGAACATCCTAAAATCTGATTTTAGAAAGACTAAAAATGATTATAAGTTAAAGATAGAGGACTTAGAGAAAACAATTTTAGTTTTAAAACATGAGCATACAAATTACAGGACTCAGATCAAGGATCTCATAACTAAGTTAACTGAATGCTAGGATGAGCTTGTGATCAGCAAAGCCAGGGTAGAAAAATGTGTTCTTAAAGAAGAGACCTTCAAGAACATCATATCCTCATCCTTGCATACAAAAGTTCGTTATCAAAACAGGCAGGGAATGGAATCTAGTGAGATAGCTCCTCCATACATAATCTTATCTGTAAGATCACCTAGGTGTGGAACTTATGAAGATGAGCTTCCTCACATAGACCCCTTAAGTGAAGAGGATGAAGAAGTGGTAGTGAAGAATTCCTCTGAGAAGAATGAAGAGGAAGATTCTAAGAGGGGTCACTATCCTTCTGAGGAGTGCAGGAAGCCTGAGATGACTAAGTCTATGAGGAAGAACTTGATTAGAAAAAGCAAGAGAAAGGCCAGGAGGGCTCAAGAGATCAAGGCCACTCTCAACACTAAGCAGAAACAAGTCTTTATTTCTACAGGATTTGATATGGTCAAGACTGAAGACATAAACCTCAACTCTTCTACCAAGAGTTCTGGTTCATGTTCAAATCATCTCAGCATCAAAAAGAAGGCCGAACCATTGTGTACCACTGCTACACAGCCTGAACCATCCAACTCCAAGAACAGTCCAAAACCCAAAGGGACTGTCTCAGCATCTGCAAAGATGAAAGTGGAGAAGGGAAGTGATCAAAGTCAGCCTTGTTTTCTGAAGAAAACTCTTGGGAGGAAAAAGATAAGTTGTGTCATGTCTGAAAGTACTTCTAATCTTGTTATGGATTGTCCATACAATCCAAAGAGTACTCTTCATGTGAGCAAGAAGGAGACTCCCGAGAGATCTAAGAAAACTCAACTTTGGAAGGAAAATTTGTCCCCTTTGGAGGCTCCAAAGGAAGAAGAAGGCAAGTGGAAAATTGCCTTCGGAAGAAAATTTGGTCTCGGAAGAAAGAAATACTTCCGAAGCACTGAAGTCTGCTGCAGTGTTAGCAGAGTCTTCCGAAGGTTCAGTCATCAAAACTTCCGAAGTATTGATGGTCAGGTCCAAATCTCCAAAGGTGGTGTGGAAATCAAGGAAAGACCAAGTGACTGAAAGTTTTCCATCAATAATAGCAAGAGATCCTCAGAGCACAACTATAGGATCTATTACTATTTCATTACCTTCTACTTCCTTTGATGAGCCTAATACCAATAAGCCTTGGGTTTCCAAATGTAACTAATCATTTTCTTTGTGCAGGAACAGCTCAAGACAAACAAAAATGTCTGGATCATTGATAGTGGCTGTTCCAGGCACATGACAGGCAATAGGTCACTACTCTAGAACTTTGAAAGGATTGATGGATGACCATTGTTTTTGGAGGAGATGAAGGAGGTTATATTTCTGGAAGGGGCAAGGTCACAAATGGTAAACTCAGCATTGAGAAGGTAAACTTTGTCAAGGAGTTTGGGTACAATCTTCTGAGTGTATCCCAATTTTGTGATCAGAGTCATAACATGCTCTTTACTGAGCATGAGTGCATTGTTCTCAAGCCCGGGGTGATTATTTCTTATGAGCATATTCTGCTTAGAGCCCCCAGGAAAGGGAACATGTATAAGATGAATTTGCAAGAAACATCTCCCTCAGGAGAAGTTTCATGCTTTCTATCTAAAGCCAATAGTGATAAGTCTTTTCTTTGGCATAAAAGAATGTGCCATGTAAACTTTAAGAAGATGAATAAGCTAATTAAGAATGATTTGGTAACTGGAATGCCAAGGAAAGAGTTTACAAGTGATGACCACTGTGTTGCATGCCTTAAAGGGAAGCAACATAAAGTATCTCACAAGCCTAAGGAAAGAAACTCCATCACTACACCCCTACACTTGTTACATATGGATCTCTTTGGCCCCACCAGTGTAATGAGTCTAGGAAGGACCTCTTACTGTCTGGTGATCACAGATGACTTTACAGATTCACTTGGGTCTTCTTTCTTAGAACTAAGGATGAGACCCCCATGACTCTAAAGAATTTCATCTTAAGAATTGAGAATCAATGTGATCACAAGGTAAAAACAATAAGATATGATCAAGGAACTAAATTTAATAACCAAATCCTTGATACATTTTGTGATGAAAAGGGTATTACAAGACAATACAGTGCTTCCAGGACTCCTCAGCAAAATGGTGTTGCTGAGAGGAGAAACAGGACACTGATTGAAGCTGCTAGAACCATGTTGTCTGTCTCTAAACTACCCATCACCTTCTGGGCAGAGGCAGTCAACACTGCCTGTTTTGTGCATAACAGAGTTTTAATGGTTAAGACTCATGGTAAGACTCCTTATGGACTTTGGCATAAGAGAAAACCTTTCATTGGTTTTCTCAGGTCATTTGGATGTCCATGCAGCATCTTGAATACCAAAGATCAATTTGCCAAGTTTGCTGAGAAATCAGATGATGGACACTTCATTGGATACTCTTCTCAAGCTAAAGCTTATAGAGTATAAAATCTCAGAACTAGAGTAGTTGAGGAGTCAGCCAATGTGACTTTCAATGAGCACATTCCCAGTGTGAAAGGTTCTGGTCTAGATTGGCTATTTGACCTTTACTTAGTAACCAACTGTTTTAACAAATCTTGTGAGAGTGTTTCAAGGTCTACAGACATTTTACCTCCAGCCGATCCTGATCCAAGATTTGAGCTAAGAAGACCTTCAAGTTACACATCATCAGCTCCAGTTGTAACTACTTCAGCAAATGAAGTTTCTATTAGCAAAACAATGACAACTTCAGCTGATCCATCTGAGATACCTTCAAGTTCCAGCTCAGAGTCTCAACAGACTAATAAAGAAACTTCAAATGCAGAAGAAGATGATGGTGGTGGTGATAGTGATCAAGTTTCTCTTGATAAGGGTGTTGAAGTGGTGGAGGAAGCATCTATGCTAGATCTAAATTTCTCTAATTTATATCTGTCTCAGCAACTTGCTGTGATCCCTCAGCTAAGGATCCACAAGTCCCATCCTACCACAAACATCATTGGAAATGTTGATACTGGGGTAAGAACAAGAGGACAAACCCATAAAGCAAATGTTTGTCTTCACTCTTCTTTCTTGTCCCAGATAGAGCCCAAGAAAGTTGATGAGGCTCTGAAGGATGGAAGTTGGATTAAAGCCATGCAAAAGGAGCTACTTCAATTCAAGAGACAGAAGGTTTGGAACCTATGTCCTCTTCCTCATGGGAAGACTACCATAGGAACCAAATGGGTATTTTGGAATAAGAAAGATGATAAAGGTATTGTCATCAAGAACAAAGCTAGACTAGTTGTTCAAGGATACACATAAGAAGAAGGAATTGACTACACTGATGTCTTTGCTCCTGTAGCAAGACTAGAAGCTGTTAGGATATTCTTGGCCTTTGCTGCATCCAAGAACTTCAAGGTCTATCAACTTGATGTCAAGTGTGCTTTTCTGTATGGGGTTATTGATGAAGAGGTGTATGTAAAACAACCACCTGGTTTTGCAGATCCTGATCACCCTGATTATGTCTGCAAGCTTGATAAGGCTTTCTATGGGCTACACCAAGCACCAAGAAAGTGGTATGAGACTCTATCTCAGTATCTCTGCAAGCATGGATACAGAAGAGGTACTATAGATGGAACTTTCTTCATCAAAGGATAGGGAAATGACTTACTGCTAGTTCAAGTGTATGTAGATGATATCATCTTTGGTTCAACTAATCCAAAGCTCAGCAAAGACTTTGAGAAGATGATGAAAGACAGATTTGAAATGAGTGCCATAGGGGAACTCAATTTCTCTCTGGGCATTCAAGTGAAGCAAGTTGAAGATGGAATCTTCATAAGTCAGTCAAAGTAGGTCCATGACATACTCAAAAGATTCAACATGGCTGATTTTAAGATTGATAAGACACCCATAGCAAGAAACCATTCCCTTGGGCCTGATCTTGAGGGGGAGTATGTGGATGAACACCTTTATAGGGCTATGATTGGCTCTCTTATGTATCTTGCAGCTAGGAGGCCTGATATCATGTTTGCCACATGCATTTGTGCAAGATATCAAGCCAACCCCAAGATGTCTCACCTCATCACTATCAAGAGAATTCTAAGATACCTCAAAGGTGCCTCAACATTGGGTCTTTGGTATCCCAAAAATTCTGACTTCAATCTGTATGCATATATAGATAGTGATTATGGTGGTTGCCATATGACTGCAAAGTCTACATCTGGGGGATGTCAGTTCCTTGGTGGAAGGGTTGTCTCGTGGCAATGCAAGAAACAATCCTGTGTCTCTACATCAACTGCTGAAACTGAATACATTGCTGCTACAAGATGCTATGCTCAAGTGCTTTGGATTCAGAATCAGATGCTTGACTGTGGTTTCAACTTCAAGGAGACTCCCATTCACATAGACAACAACAGTGCTATCTCTATCACAGAGAATCATGTGCAGCACTCAAGGACAAAACATATAAACATCAGGTATCATTTAATTAGAGATAACTTTGAAAAAGGATTAATTAAACTAGTTAAGGTTAACACAAATGAACAATATGTTGATCTGTTCACAAAAGCCTTTGATTAACAGAGATTTAAATATCTTATATCAGCTATTGGGATGATTAAACTTGAGTAACTTTTTCTTAAAACTAATTCATTTTATTTCTTAAAATCTATGTGTCCTAAGTTGTCTAGTCTATCACTTTCATAAGCTCATCTCGTTGAAGAGTTTTTCTTAGATTTTTGACAAATTTTGATCTTTCGGAAGATATGATTTTATCTTCGAAAGAAAATATACCTTCAAGACGAATAACTGTCTAAGTAAAATTTACATTCGAAAGAAATTTCTGAAATATCTTCCGAAGCTTAAAAACTCTCTTAGGCACTTATATGTTTTTAAGGACCATTTATCTTCCGAAGGATATTAACTCCCGTAAGCTTTGTTTTATGGAACAAAGCATCCTAGTTTAAATTCTCTTCCGAAGCAAATTTGTCAAAACTCTTTGAGAAATTCTTCCAAAGTCATTTTGGCTTCGGAAGCTTTTTCATTAAAACTTCCGAAGACAATTTACCTTAGGAAGATTTTTGAATTCCAAGTAAACAACTTTTTGAGCAAAAAGCAAACTACTTTTTTAGAGGTGGGACCGCCTTCCGGATTTCAAAGTTTATCCTCTTTCATTAACTATGTCTCAAATCTTTTTCACATATAAACCCTGTCGGTTCCCCCTCTTTTTATCATCTTCATCTTCTCTCCAAACCTAATTTCTAAGATTCCTCTCTGAAACCGCCTTCGATCATCCTTCCTTCACATCTAAACTTACTCAAAATGGCCAACCTTGACAGACAAAATGACCCAGATTTTTCTATGTAGTTACATAGGCAACACAATCAGGTTGCACTGTTAAACTATAAGAAAGATCCCTATTTCTCAGAGGTATGCCAATTCTTGGCTTTGTCTAACTACTTCACCTCCCTTACCATTGATCCTTCTCTCTATAAGGATCATTTGCTTGAATTCTGAAAGACCTTCCAAGTGGTCATTTTGGATGCGGAGAAGGCACTGTCTGCCATAGTGCAGGGGAGAACAGTCTTCATCACTCCAGCCATCATCAACACTCATCTTCAGCTGGATGATGAAGAATGTGAGGTGTTCTTCGCAAAGGAAGCTCTCAATCATTCCTTTGAGCAGATGGGTTATGAAGGATCTTTCACTATAAAGACCTTCAGGAAAGGGAAGGTCTCATCTAAGTGGAAGTACTTACTTCATGTGGTCATCCATAGCTTGTCTAACAAGCATGGAGGATGGGACCAGATTCCTGAAGATCTCTGCTTCATAGTACATGGAATGGTTCAGGGGGTCAAGTTCAGGTATTCTCAATTTTTCTATACAAATTTAATAGCAAACTTAGACTCCTTAGAGTTTTACATGTTTTCTAGATATGTTTAATACATTCTCAACTGTGAACTGGGCTCACAGTTGAGGGAAACAGGTAATATTCTTAAATTGGGATAGATGAAGCCCAGCATCTTTAAAATCTTGAAGAAGCCAACTATTGGCTTCTCAGGGGTAGAAACAACCCTCGTCCCAAAAATGTTAGAGCTCATTGCTCAAGGTGACAACCTAGCAACACAAGCTAGTGTTGAACCCACACCTTCTACATCCCAACCACCAAAACAGCCGCAAATCACCCTCACCTACCGAAGAAAACAGAAACGAACCCTTGCACAAGCTATTGAGTCTGTGCAGGCCCCCATATACTCACCTACATAGGAGGAAGTGGACACCGGAGCTCCCACTTCCCCTGAGAAGCGAACCACTCCCATCACTTCAAGAATTAGTGCTGAGGTTCCTGATGCTCAGCCTGATGAACTCACAAGCCCAACATCCTTAAGCCTTCACTCTGAGTCTCAACACTCAACTGAA
This sequence comes from Flaveria linearis, assembly GCA_024085815.1. Taxonomy (NCBI): domain Eukaryota; kingdom Viridiplantae; phylum Streptophyta; class Magnoliopsida; order Asterales; family Asteraceae; genus Flaveria; species Flaveria linearis. Next base: position 33,206,998 of record CM044007.1, on the reverse strand, counting down.
CAACCTTCAGGGGACAGCTACCATCCCCAACCTTTAGCTTTAAACCAACCAATTCCCAACCTTGACTTTTATACTGTTGAGGACTTAGATGTCAGTGAGTACCATGAGTCTTCCTACTACACCACTCCTTAAAGGGAGATGAGTGCTCCTGAGTCATCTAGGTCTAGCTCATATTAGTCACCCATCACTGAGGTGGATACTTCTGAACATGTTCAGGATATCCATATGGAAGAGGCTCTCACTTTAGCAAGTGATTACATCATTCAGACCTCAACCATAGCAACTCAGCCCACTGACACTTCAACTGAAGTTGTCACTGAGCAGAGGAAATCCAGCAGCCAAGAACACCATGCTGGTGATGAGGAAGAGGACCTTGGTCCCATCTCTCATCCCCCAGTGATTCTTCTGATGAAGATGAGGGGAATCCGAGACTAAAGGTGCAAAAACTGTCAAAAACATGCACCTATTTAGTCTCCAAGGTTAGTCATTACAATCACAGAACCTGGGAGTTCCTCAAGGAGTATGGACATTGAGGACTCACCATCCTCACTTGCAGTTGTGCATACTCAGTAACTTTCTCAAGTCCACATTGATGTGGATAGCATAGACTCAGTCATTAGGAGTCTATTTGAGAAAGGCATCCCAAGAGCAGTATCATCTTCACCAACTCTAACTCACATTTTTGGGTGCAGGTATGATACTGCTAGAAGAACTCTTATTCTTCAAAGAGTTCAAGAAAGGAACACCACAGAGTTCAGCTTTAGAGGAAGACAAATGCAATCATGCAATACCATCGGTCTACTAGATATTGAGGTGGACCCTGAGATTAGCTTCAAAGGGAAAACCTTAACTGAAGGCCCAGTGATAGAACCTAAGAGCCCTGTCTCACCACCAACTACTACAGATGTTCAAACCCTTGATGAGACACCTGCTGGTGAAGGTGCATCTCAACTTCTCTCTGGCCAGAGCTTGGAAGCTACACCAAGCTATGAAGGCTAGGAACTATGATATTGATAATATCATTTCTCTCCCCTTATATGAGTTGAATGAACTGGCTGACATGGAACTATCAAAAGAGAGAAAGGAAGAAGAGGATGCAAAGCTTCTTCTGAAAATCAAAGAAGAAAGAAGAAGGAAGAGGCTCTATAAGCATATCCCTACTCTCTCACCAGTTCATGAAATTAAGCAACAAGAGGATGTAGTACCCAAAAACCTCAGGTAGACAAAGAAAAAGATAGGATCATTATGATCAACAATCTGAGTGCCACAGGCCTCTATCAAGCTGATACACTTCTTCCCTTACCCTTAGACTACATTGAGTTTGAGTACCTCAAACAACTTGAACTTGATGTAGCCAAAGAAAGAAAGATCACCAAAAGGAAGTTAAGGGAAGAAGCTGTAAAATCAAGAGCCATCATCCATAATAATTTGTAAAAGTCTGCTGACAGGCAGAAGATGATGAGCTTCTTGAAGGTGTATAGATTCTCCGGAAGGGGACTTGGTCCCATGTCTCTATCCATCATGGATGAGCACATCAGGGTGATCAAGCAGAAGATCAAAAGAGGTGAACTTGTTTACTTACACTCCCCACCAAGTCAGGTCCCTCAGGAAGTGGAGGTTAAGGTTGAAACACCTAAGACAACACAACCTGAACCTCCTGCTGAACCTCAGCAAACTTCCACTTCTGATCCACAGCAGGGATCTATCCCTTCTCAATCTGAACCTGTGAGAAAGGAAGACCCAACTGAGAAAGACAAAGAAGATCAATCAGGTGCTGCAGGCTAGTCTTCTTAGTTAAAGAGTTCAAAGAGGAGGAAAAGGATGGTTTCCAAACCAAAGTCAAAGAAGAAGAAGAAGGAAACATCCACCTTCAAACCTCAGGATGAGTCAGAACATCCTGAGGATGTGCAACAAGAGGATGCCCCACCAACTCTAATTCAAGTAGCTCCTCTGGCATTAGGAAGACCATCATATCTTGGACATACACCACAAATTCAGAAAGATGGCATGTCATAAGAGATTAAGGTATTGAACATGTCTACACGTGGCAGGATTTGTTCAATCAACCTCAGCATGATCTCTTTGACATGAGAAGATATTATGAGAGTCTGAGTGATCCTGACCATCTCATGAAGAAAGGGATGGTCATCATCATAATGAGGACTGTCAATATCTAAAGTCTTAAAGTGTTTTGGTAGCATCAGCCTAAGGGGAGTTTGTAAGGTTATTAGTAAGTCTAATGCAACCCAAACACTCAAAGTCTTTCCTGCATGCATGCACATGTACACTGAAGTGGAATGCTTCGGAAGTTTCACACTGCCTTAGAAATTATTCTAAGTGTGAAATCTTCCGAAGCCAAGACCAATATCTTCCGAAGCCAAAAGAGGAAGTCTTCCGAATCTTCAAGGACAAAGTCTACCGAAGCCAACCATTGAAGACAGATTTCTTCCGAAGACTTTTATATTACATGCTTTATTTGATGTCCCTAAAGCTGAACCACTTTCCGCTACCACTCTAATAATTCACCAACCTTTCATGAGTTGGTGAAAAGGTCCATGCTTTTGGTAAACTGTACATTGAGGTCTTGAGTCTGTAACTTTCCACTTTATGTACTTTATCTTTTTTGTAATATATTAGGATGTGAGCTATGGCATGTCATAGTCACTAGTCAAAAGACAATCTGCCTTTTGACTCTACATGGATTTTGTTATCTAGTTTATGTATCCATCTGGCTTCAAAGTATGGCCGGTTGTAGGTTATAGTATAAGTATTTTCTGGTTCTTGTAACTTAGTAGGGTTTTTAAGTAGAACATTGTAAACCATTTTGTAAGGAACTAGAAGATCAATATACTTCAACCTTGAAAACCAACTGCTTGTGTGTTGTTCTAGTTTCTGTCTCATTTACATTTTATGTTTCTTAGTTCTCTAAACTCATTCTTACCAGTTCCCCATTTGAATTGTTAAGTGTTGTCATACACTCTCCTCTTTGTGTTGTTGTGTTGTATAAGTGCATAAGCCCTTCACCCGGTCCTGCAGAAATCATTTTATTTTTAAAACCCGAAGGAAGAGATTTTGATTTTGAAACTTGGATCTTTTTCATCTTTGAATCATGTGAAACTGGCTTCACATGAGAAGGTTTGGATAAAATGTTCATCATCCAACCATTCAAAGATGTGTGCTCTTTACCTCTTGAAACAGAGAAGCAACTCGTGTTGTCTTTATCGTATGGAACTTTCCTTTGAACCTGAGGGCACTTCTTTAGCACATGACCTTCTTTTCCACATCTAAAGCAAGCCTTGAAAGGCTTTTGGTTCTTTGTAGTCCTGTGGAAAGCCAGAGAGGGTGGAACCTACTTGGAGGTTGTTGCAGCCTGTCGATAACCTTGAAGCTTCTTCTTTCGGATATCAGAAGATTGAACCTTTAGATGCTTTGTCGATGTGGATTTCAAACTGAGCTGTGATTTGATATGTGAGGTTCTAGGAGATGAGATCTTAACATTCTTCTGACAACCTTTATGTGTGACTAGTGACTTGGCAGACTTGGAGGCAGATTTATGACGAGCTTGATGGATAGGAGATAAAGATGAAGATGGTAAGTGCTTGTACTGAGTTTTGGAGGAACTGCTGCTTTGTTTAGCAGTTGGAGATGACATCCGTATAGGTCTTGATTCAACCATTTGAAGCATTTGAGACTTGACAACCTCAGGTGACTTATTGATCTCTGATTCATCATCTGAGCTTGTCCAGTCTTATATACACAAGTCTGCTTCCAATGGATCTTGATTGATACTACTTGTTGAGTTTTGATTGCCTGATGATTCGATAGTTGTTCCTTCTTTGACAAACCTGACCGGAACAAACGAAGGGATGTAACCTGTTTTGAATTTGTTAAAGAAGTTAAGGGAAGGAACTGATACTGGTTTTGGAGCATATCATTTTGCACATCAGATCCTTGCTTGATGAGTCCCAAACCTGCAGGAGAATCATATTCATCTCTAACCTCTTTGTGATTAAGACAGCTTAAACCTGGATGTAAACTGTTAGTATCTACACCTTCAATCAAATCATTAGATAGGTGAGGTTGAGGCATAGGAGAGTAACAATGAGTGCTAGGAGGAGGATAAACGTATGAAGTTTCACCACATACCATACCCGTTTTGATTCTTGCTCCCCTTTGCTTACAGAATAGTTCTCCCTGTTTCATCCCTGATATCATCCATTTATCAAGTTTAGTTTTAAGCTTGCTAGTCTCAAATTCTGCTAATGTGACTCGTTCACTCAAAACATTAATCTCGGCATTCTTTTCTAAAAGATTTATTTTTAAAAGATCAGTTTCTTTTAAAGCTTCTCTCAGTTTAATAAAATATTTGGACTCATTGATTTTAAGTTTTTTGTTTATTCGTTTTATTTCTTTTTCATTTTCTAACAATAATCTGTTAGCTTTATAAAACCAGAATAAACAAACTTTACAGAGAGGAGAACACATGTCCTCTACAACGTCATAAGGGAGTCCCATAACTATCTTTTCCGCAGCTAGGGCTTTTTCACATTGACAAACGGGAGTGTTATTTTTGTATTCTTCCTCCTCAGTAGCTCTCTTCTTAGCTTCACCTTCCTCTTGTTTTCCTTCATCCTGAACTATACATCGCCTTGCACAATCACCAACATCACCAATACTCTCACCTTGAGTATCACACCTGAATTCTTTGAAAGGATCAAAATCCTCAATAGAATCCTCAGCATTGTTTACCACCACAATCATCAATGCATGGTTGACTTCTTCTTTAGTTTCTTTGATCTCAACACTTGAAGATACACCACCATACATTAATTGAATGTACTCTTTACTTTTCATATCCAAATCAAATGACCTCAACTTGTTGATAACTTCCATGAGTTTGTAGTCAGCGAAATTTCTTTCCTACTTTAACAATCTAACTTGTGGACTCCACTGTGGAGGAAGAGAGTCCAGAAGTTTTGTGACTTGCTCGTGGTTTCTCAGCTGGTCATCATACTTTTTAAGGTTGCTTGCCACCATCAGAAATTGATCAACACGTCATACATCTTTTCATCTCTCATGGCTACAAAAGAATCAAATCGACTTTGTGCCATTGTGGTGTTGTCTGTTTTAAGATCATCTAAAAACAACATTTTCATTTAAAATATTAAATTCACTTTAACTCCCAAAACTAAAAATATTTTTTAAAAATTGTTGAATAATATGCTCCCCCTAGAATTTCTAAGCAACTGGGGTCAAGCTGTCAGGTGAGCTTGTTTTTTAAGGTTATTTTCACTAAGAATCTGTAAATTCGTTGATAATTTCACTGAAAATCCAACAAATTAGCTGCTAATTTCACTGGTAAATTCGTTGTTAATTTCGCTGGTAAATTAGCTCAGCAACTAAGCAGCAGTTTCGCTAGAACAGTGCTTGAAAACTCTAGTTTCACTCGTAATTTCGCTGAAACTAGTAGAACCTTCGTTCTGATGAAATTTCTGCAGCACTTTCGCTTGTTTGAATAATAATGTGATCGGAACTTTTGTTCAAAGTGTGTAGTTTTGCTAGAAATCGATGGCAAACTTCCATAAATCCCACAAGTTATAGTTTCACTGGACTGTGCTAGTTTCGCTGGAAGAAACACACAGTTTCGCTGGAGGAAGAAAAATGAAGTTTCGCTGGATGAAGGCCTAGTTTCGCTGGAAATGCAGTAGTTTCGCCCGACGAATCTGAACTACTTTTTCAGCCCGAAATCAATTCAAACTCATCCAAATCTCAATGGATTTGAGATCTGATGACTTCTATAGCTTCCCACACCAAAATAGAACGATCCTCAATCAATTTCCATATCTAAAACAAGTATATCAGGTCAACAATGAATGAAATAGTGATTTTGAACCCAAAACATACGAAACTCTAAAAATTCTTGTTGAATCTTCAATAGCAGCAACAAATATTCACAAATGATTCAATGTGGATCTCAGATAGGCTCTGATACCAAATTGTTAGTCCCAAACAACACTTGAATCAATGAGATTTGTGAAAATTGTTGGATCAAACACAAAATATAGATGAACAAATGATGAACACCTCAAGAACACAATGAAATCCCTTGTTTGATCTTTGATTATTTGAATCTGATAATACAAAGTGGAAACCCTCAAATCAAGTGGCTCATTAAAACTCCAAACCCTAATTACAACTTATCTATTTATAGTGAATATAATATTCACTAATGACGCATTAAGCCCCTAGACTTAAACTAATTAGGGAAAATACAAATAAAACATAAAAATGACTAAAACAATATTAAATATATTTTGTTGACAAAAAATATATTTATTAATAATAAAACTCCTAATCGAATATATCTTCAACGTCTCGTCTCGGTTCTTCATCTCAAACGCGTCTGCTTGACTTTTCCGATGACTTTGACCGTGACGTTGACTTTTGTTGGCCTTGACTGTGTTGATAATATAGACTATCCTTTTCACACCCAACAGAACATGTCCAAATCTTTCTTTCTATCTGAGCTGGAGGTTCTAAAACTCAGCCTTGAAGACGTAAAGAGGATTCATAAGATAGCTTCAGAATATGAAGGCATGCTAGAAAAGTACAAGTCTATGCTTGCCATCCTGAAGATAAAGTTTGGAAATAAGGCTGAGCAAAGGGAAGCTGAAGAAGCTCTACATGTGACTCCGTTAAGCATTCATGACCCAATCACCCAGTGAAGTTACAATTCCTCAACCAACCCCTTCAATCAGACCGATGCTGGTGCTGGCACACTAGAAGCAAAGGAGTATGATCTCTTCAGACTCTCTCAGCATAGTATAAAGGATTTGGTAAATACACCTCTGGAAAACCCCTCATGAGATAGAATAGGATACGTGTATGAACTTTTGCTGATCAGAATGCTTAACGGATGAAGAAATAGTTTTGGTAGCATCATCCTAAGGGGAATTTGTTGAGCTATGGAGGATGAAAATACCAAAAACTCAGGATTTCAGCACTGGCTGCTAATTACCAAATTAAGCCAAGTGTTGAATCCAATTCCAATAAGCATCGGCTGAATCCACTGCCAATCAGCATATGCTGAGCAACTGCCGATCAACAGTCTACTGAAGATCTGTTGATTGAGTGCAGCTAATCAGCAGAGAACCCCATCATCTTCCGATCAATTTCTACTCAAAACGAGAATGTCTGTGATGACGGCTATTGTGTTTTACCTTTCGGTGACAACATAAAACTGAAGCCGCCAAATCTAATACACATATTATTTTTTGTTGTAGATTCTAAACATAGAATAGTTTATTCTTATTGTTAGATTTCATAGTATATAAGTCCTCACACTTGTATGGTAGAGGCAAGCTATGAAGCCACTTGATTGTATCTACCGATGGTATCATTTGTATTCAAAAGATTAATAAGTGAATACTTTGAAAGAATTTAATGCGTAGTTTATCTTTCCTCAAAGTATTTATGTTGTGATAGTAATGTATGGTCCCGTTCCCGGGACGCTTACAGTTGGTCATTCATCGCACGTAAGATTTAAAACATTATACATTTCATAAAACATTGCAGCGGAAATTTGGTTAACAAAAGCCATTCATTATTATTAATAATTATTGTTGTTAAGCAATACAACGTTGTTAAGTTACAAAAGCATCATTTAATTGTATTACAAAATGACAATAATAATATGCGTGAATGGATGCATGTCTTGCCCTGTCGAGTAGCCTCCCTGTGTGCCATCCTCAGCAATCATTACCTGCCAACTGAAAATACATAAAAATGAGCATTGCTGAGTGAGTTCTAGTTTTAAAGTTTTAAAATAATTTATACAGTTCATATATGAAAATAGTCTATATACTTTCTTTACTTTCGTACTCGAGCATTCATCGTACATACAACAAGGTATAACGTTATTCATTATTCATCATCGCACGTATTCATTTGTTTCATACTTTATCATTATCTTTCAGTGTTTCTAGATCCTGTGAAAACTTTACCCGCATTGTGGCCTGCAACCACCATTCCGGGCACAAAGCCACTTCATTTCTTGGCATAAACCCATATCATATCCTGGCACAAAGCCACATCATTTTTGGGGTAAAGTGACAAGGATCCTGTTTTGTACTATGGATCAGTCACCAAGACTGACCCCCTGTGTGTGAACCCTCATGGGTTAGCCAAAATCGCACGTGATAATACACGTAGTTGAGCAAACAACACTCAATGAGTTGTGATCCTCCTTTCATTCTGCTTGCAAGCCTTTTCTTTCATTCGTTCTTCATGTTCCACTTTCATTGTCATTAATCTTATCTCTTTCTTTAATGATAATACTTTACCTTTATGATTATAAACATATCACGTAAAGTCACACATCAATATATATAAGGAACATAAGAACATATCATAACTATGCATAAAATAAGCACATTTAAGCCTTGCACTATGCAGGCACATGAGCCCTGCTTAGGCACATCAACACTATTTGGGCGCATGAACTCTATACTTGATTAATTTTCAGCCTAACACTTGGGCGCATAAACTGTTCAGGAGCATGGGCATACACTTAGGCTCCTGAGTAACAAGTTGGGTGCATGCGCACTATTGCGGCACCTGACCCCAACACTTAGGCGTCTGGGCAATCTGTCTGGGTGCATGAACTACTGTTAAGGCGCATGACCTATACTTAATCATTCTAAGGCATCGAATTGGCGCATGAGGTACTATTTGGGCGTATCAACCTTACTTAGACTTTCTAAGTAAATTTTCCAGGCGTCGGAGCCCTGTTTGGGCGCATGACCATCTATCTAACATATTTCTAAGTTATTTTCAGCCCAAAACATGATCCTAACATGTTCTTGGCATAATTTTACCATTCTAAGCATCAACATACACACATTTATCGTAAAACACAATCATTCATACACTAGTACCTACGGGTAGCATACAAAAACATTTTAAAAACATTTTACATGCATTTTCAGCCCCAAAGAAGTTTAAGAACAAATAAAACCAGGGTCTACAAATGCACCTTTTGTAGCAAACAAGCAAAACTACTCCAATCTTGCTTGCATACGAGTTCAAATGCCTAGAACAAGCCAAAACAAGCAACTAAACACATAGGACACATAAAAATCGGTTTCAAGGTCGAAAACCCCGTAAAACCGAACCAAAAACTCATAAAAACACTTACCAAACGTAAATTCAGCTTCTTATTCTCTTTCAACTGATAGAACTTTAGTTTCTTTCTTCTTCTTCTTTTTCAGTTGACAAAAAGCAGATTAAGGAGGCTGATATGGGCGGCCATGCTTAAAGTAATGATAAATTATTTGAGTTTGTACTTATTTACACTAAGCCCCCTTCCACTTTGGCCTCTTTTCATTCCTTTCAAGGTACTTTATTTTCTTTTTCTTATTTCTTTTCTTTTCTTTTATCCTGAAAAAAATTTCAGGCGTTACAAGTAAGTAGTTAGCTTAGATTGCGCATTTATTACGTACTGATCAAAGAAGACGTTCTTGTCACTTTAGACCAACCCAATCTAATAAGCCCCTTATCATCTATTTGTGATGGAAGATATAATCCAATAAAATTGATTTCATACTTATGATACTTTTTAAACAAAGATCTTGTTAGTTGTAGGAACCATGCCTCGAACAAGAGAGCCAAATTCTAGGGGGAAAGGCAAAGTTGTTGCCTCCTCATCGGAACCCTCTTGAAAGCGAGCAAGGCGGGGCACTAGAAACATAATTGAAGAAGATTCTAATAGAGACATGGATGAAATAACAAGAAACATTTCAAGGAGTGATGAGATTGAGTATGATTTAGACGGAAATCCTGTCTGGATAGAACACAAGAAATCCATGTCCAAATTTCCACCAAAATACAAGCACAACTTTATATGGACAAGATTTAAAGGAAATATGACCTCACCACTCTTATGGTATGTGGGAGACCTATGGAATAACCTAAATTTCTCATGCTTAGCGTGGTTGAATATTTGGGTTGGGGGAGTATCAAAATTTGTAAAGATAGAGCGCCTACATGTCTATGTAAATCAAATAATGGAACAAATGTCTACCTTAGTGAGGAAGGACGGGACAAACCCACCACACACTACCCTATTAACTGTAAAGGTAGGTGGAAGACAATGGTTATGTGTTTTCAGACAATCTCAAAAATGGCTAAGTTTGACAATAATATTTGCATGAGAGCTCAATTCTTGAAACCTCCACCGGGGATTTTTTGAGGAAGGTACTAAATGATATCTTTACCTATAACTTCATTAGACTCTGACAAAATGAACCAAAGAAAATGAAAATCTTACCTAAGACACTAACAGTGATATTGAGCAAGAATGTAATTCCCAGGATTTTTGGTATAAGGAAGGTGAGATGTTATGATCTAAGAGTCCTTCATGCACTACTCATCGTAGCACATGCTTTTCTACCAACAATTGGTTATAATGAACGTTTGGGAAAGTCAATAGAGTAGGGCCCGGCTGATAGTTACATATTGCCGGTTGATCACATTGGTGTTACGGAAGCAGAAGACTGTGTCTAATGATGCCTTGGCCATACCCAGAAAGCTTCGACATGCACACCATGCACCAAAGCTGGATGGAATCCCTCTTTGGTCCACCATTGACCCGTCCTCCATTTGGATGAGATTAGAACACTCTGCGATCACTTGATTAGGTCTATGTGTTTCTCCACTCTAGCTGTTTTCATGTTTTGTAAGGCCCTGATCCCTGGACGCTTATAGTTGGTCATTCATAGCATAAAACATTTAAAACATAACATTTTCATCGGAATTTAAACTTTTCATTCAATATTAAAATTGTGTCAAATCATCACATCATTTGTTTACATCCCAACATGACACAATAACATCCTTAAACACGTGGATGCCAGACTCTAATCATTCCCAGTAGTTTATGCATCCTTGCCTGCAACTCCTTAGCATCAACAATCACCTGCCAACTATTATGCATACAAAAAGTCAGTGACGCTTAATCTCCACTCTAGTTTTATAATAAAATACTACGTTCATTTGAAACATTTTCTTTACATTCATACGTGATCATACATCATACATTGCAGGACCGGGTGAAGGGTTATGCACTTTACAACACAACAACACAAAGAGGAGAGTGTGAAACAACACTTAACAATTCAAATGGGGAACTGGTAAACTCAGTAGTGAGAACTAAGAAACACAAGTGAAAATGAGACAGAAACTAGAACAACACACAAGTAGTTGGTTTTCAAGGTTGATGTATATTTATCTCTAGTTCCTTACAGATGGTTTACAAAGTTCTTCATATAAGTTACAAGGACCAGAAATACTTATACTACGACCTACAGCCGACCATACTTTAAAGGCCAGCTGGATACATGATCTAGACAACAAAATCCATATAGAGTCAAAAGGCAGATTGCCTTTTGACTAGTGACTATGACATGTCATAGCTCACATCCTAATATATTACAAAAAGGATAAAGTACATAAAGTGGAAAGTTACAGACTCAAGACCTCAATGTACAGTTTACCAAAAGCATGGACCTTTTCACCAACTCATGTAAAGTTGGTGACTTATCAGAGTGGTAGCAAAACGTGGTTCAGCTTTAGGTAAAAAGTACATCAGATAAAGCATGTAATATAAAAGTCTTTAGAAGAAATTTGTCTTCAATAGTTGGCTTCGAAAGACGTTGTCCTTGAAGCTTCGGAAGACTTCATCTTTTGGCTTCGGAAGATATTGGTCTTGGCTTTGGAAGATTTCACACTTAGAATAATTTCTAAGGCAGTGTGAAACTTCCGAAGCATTCCACTTCAGTACACTTGTGCATGCATGCAGGAGAGACTTTGGGTGTTTGGGTTGCATCAGCCTTACTAATAACCTTACAAACTACCCCTAGGCTGATGCTACCAAAACACTTGAAGACTTTAGATATTGACAGTCCTCATTTTGATGATGACCATTCCTTTCTTCATGAGATGATCAGGATCACTCAGACTCTCATAGTATCTTCTCATGTCAAAGAGATCATGTAGAGGTAGATTCAACATATCCTGCCATGTGTAGACATGCTCAACACCTTGATCTCTTATGACATGCCATCTTTCTAGATTTGTAGTGTATGTCCAGGATAAGATGGGTCTTCCTGATGCTAGAGGAGCTACTTGTATTGGAGTTGGTGGAGCATCCTCTTGTTGCACATCCTCAGGATGTTCTGACTCATCTTGATGTTTGGAGTTGGATGTTTCCTTCTTTTTCTACTTTGACTTTGGTTTGGAAACCATCCTTTTCCTCCTCTTTGAACTCTTTAACTGAGAAGACTAGCCTGCAGCACCTGATTGATCTTCTTTGTCTTTCTCAATTGGGCCTTCCTCTCCTATAGGTTCAGATTGAGAGGGGACAGATCCCTACTGTGGATCTGAAGTGGAAGCGTGCTAAGGTTCAGTAGGAGATTCAGGTTGTGTTGTATTAAGTGTTTTAACCTTAATCTCCACTTCCTGAGGGACCTGACTTGGTAGGGAGTGTAAGTCAACAAGTTCACCTCTTTGTATCTTCTGCTTGATTACCCTGATATGCTCATCCATGGTGGACAGAGACATGGGACCAAGTCTCCTTCCGGAGAATCCATACAGCTTCAAGAAGCTCATCATCTTCTGTTTGTCAGCAGACTTCTTCAAGTTTTTATGAATGATGGCTCTTGACTCTACAGCTTCTTCCCTTAACTTCCTTTTGGTGATCTTTCTTTCTTTGGCTACAACAAGTTCAAGTTATTTGAGATACTCAAACTCAATGTAGTCAAAGGGTTAGGGAAGAAGTGTATCAGGTTGATAGAGGCCTGTGGCACTTAGGTAGTTGATCATATTGATCCTATCCTTCTCTTTATCTACCTAAGGTTCTTGTGGTACCACATCCTCTTGTTCATAAGTTTCTTGAACTGGTGAGAGAGCAGATATATGCTTGTAGAGTCTTTTTTGCCTTATTTCTTCTTTGATTTTCAGAAGTAGCTCTGCATCTTCTTCCTCTTTTCTCTCCTTTGATAGTTCCATGTCAGCCAGTTCATTTAACTCATCTAAGGGGAGAGATAAGACATTGTCAATATCCTAGTTTCTGGTATGCAAGTAGTTGATCCTGACTGCCCTTAACTCATCATCCTGAGTATTTGGTCTGGGGGCAGCCCTGATAGCACTTTCCATGAGTCTTATAGACCCAGTAGAGGAACTTACTCCCCTTAGCTTCCTTTTCCTCTCTCTCTCTCCTCCTCAATCTCATTAGAAGTTAGTTTTCTTTTCCCTTTGTCACCCACAGACCTTTATGACTTAGGGTGGAGAGAGCTTTGGCCTTCATTGCTTGGTGTAGCTTCCAAGCTCTGGCCAGAGAGAGGTTGAGATGCACCTTCATCAGTAGGTGTCTCATCAAGGGTTTGAACCTATGCAGCAGTTGTTAGTAAGACAGGGCTCTCAGAGAGAAAATCTGGGTTGGCCATCAAGTAGGTGTCTCATCAAGGGTCTCATCAAGGGTTTGAACCTCTGCAGCAGTCGTTGCCTGTGTAACTGCATAGAAAAATCTGGGTCATTTCGTCTGTCAATGTTGGCCATTTGAGAAAGCTTGAAGGTGAAGGAAGGATGAACGAAGGCGGTTTCAGAGAGAAATCTGGATTTTAGGTTTGGAGAGAAGATGAAGATGATAAAAAAAGGGGGGAACGGATAGGGTTTATATGTGAAAAAGATTTAAGACAAAGTTAATGAAAGAGTATAAACTTTGAAATCTGGAAGGTGGTCCCACCTCTAAAAAAGTAGTTGTTTAGCTCAAAAAGTGCTTTTCTTGGAAATCGAAAATCTTCTGAAGGTAAATTGTCTTTGGAAGTTTTAATGAAAAAGCTTCCGAAGCCAAAATGACTTCGGAAGAATTTCTCAAAGAGTTTTGACAAATTTTCTTTGGAAGAGAATTTTAAAGTTGGTGCTTCGTTTAATAAAGCAAAGCTTCCTAGAGTTAATTGTCTTCGGAAGAAAAATAGTCCTTGAAAACATATAAGTTCCTAAGAGAGTGTTAAGCTTCGGAAGATATTTCAGAAATTTCTTCCGAAGGCAAATTTTACTTAGACAGTTAGTTGTCTTGAAGGTATATATTTCTTCCAAAGATAAAATTATATCTTCTGAAGGATCAAGATTTGTAAAAAATCTAAGAAAAACACTTCAAAAAGTTTTTATCCATAGAAAACATGAGCTTATGAAGGTGATGAATTAGACAACTTAGGACACACAGATTTTAAGAAATAAAATAAATTAGTTTTAAGAAAAAGCTACTCAAAGTTAATCATCCCAATAGCTGATATAAGATACTTAAATCTCTGTTCATCAAAGGCTTTTGTGAACAGATCATCATATTGTTCATTTGTATTAACTTTAACTAGTTTAATTAGTCCCTTTGCACAGTTATCTATAATTAAATGATACCTAATATTTATGTGTTTTGTCCTTGAGTGCTGCACAGGATTCTCTGTGATAGAGATAGCACTGTTGTTGTCTATGTGAATGGGAGTCTCCTTGAAGTTTAAACTATAGTCAAGCATCTGATTCTAAATCCAAAGCACTTGAGCATAGCAGCTTGAAGCAGCAATGTATTTAGCTTCACCAGTTGATGTAGAGACACATGATTGTTTCTTGCATTGCCATGAGACAACCCTTCCACCAAGGAACTGACATCCCCCAGATGTAGACTTTGTAGTCATATTGCAACCACCATAATCACTATCTGTATATGCACACAGATTGAAGTCAGAATTCTTGTGATACTAAAGACCAAGTGTTGAGGCACCTTTGAGGTATCTTAGAATTCTCTTGATAGTGATGAGGTGAGACATCTTGGGGTTAGCTTGATATCTTGCACAAATACATGTGGCAAACATGATATCAGGACTGCTAGCTGTAAGATACATGAGAGACCCAATCATAGCCCTATAGAGATGTTCATCCACACACTCCCCCTCAAGATCAGGCCCAAGGGAGTGGTTTCTTGCTATGGGTGTCTTAACAATCTTACAGTCAGTCGTATTGAATCTTTTAAGTATGTCTTGAACATACTTTGACTGACTTATGAAGATTCCATCTTGAACTTGCTTCACTTGAATTCCCAAAAAGAAATTGAGTTCCCCCATGGCACACATTTCAAATCCGTCTTTCATAAGCTTCTCAAAGCCTTTGGAGAGCCTTGGATTAGTTGAACCAAAAATGATCTCATCTACATACATTTGAACTAGCAGTAAGTCATTTCCCTATCATTTGATGAAGAGAGCTCCATCTATAGTACCCTTCTGTATCCATGCTTGCAGAGATACTGAGATAGAGTCTCATACCACTCTTGGTGCTTGGTGTAGCCCATAAATAGCCTTATCAAGCTTGCAGACATAATCAAGATGATTAGGATCTACAAAACCAGGTGGTTGTTTGACATACACCTCTGACAGGATCTCAGCCTCTCGTGTTGATCAATTAGATTATGTTTGCAGCGGATTTAGCACATTAATTAGCAATTAAAGCAAGAACATAAAATATATTGCAATTAAAGCATAAACATAGAGAGAGAAGAGTTCTGCGAAGCAATAAATGTTCTAATGGTCGCACGTTTCGGCAATTAAAACTGTATGGCTTGCCATCCTTATATAGGCGGCAAAAGCATGGTGGTGATGTCCTTTTCTGACATCACTGAATATTCAAATTACAGCTGTCAAAACATAAAACTACTGAAGATGTCAACAACTGACATCTTCTTACAAAAGTTCCTAAGTGCTGACAAAAGTAAACTACTGAAATCCTACAACGACTGAAGAACAAACTCTTCAGTCGTTTATAACTACTGATACTATAACAACTGAAGAACATGCTCTTCAGTTGTTGTACAACTGCTGAAACAAAATAAACTACTGAAAAAGAAAAACCACTACAACAACTGAAGAAGACTTCTTCAGTTGTTGTGACAAACTCTGAGTCTTCAGTACTTGGTCTTCAGACTTGGCTTCAGATGATATAACAACTGATGACTTCAGTAGATATCATCAGTTGTTGTCTTCAGTCTTTGTCTTTAGACTTTGTGCTTCAGTAGAAGGTCTTCAGTTCTTTAGTTCTTCAGCTTTTGATTCTTCAGTACTTGTCTTCAGTACTTGAAGTCTTCAGTACTTGTAAGATCAGTACTTCAGACTTCAGTACTTGGTCTTCAGTACTTTGGAGTCTTCAGCTGATATTCTTCAGTTCTTTGATCTTCATACTTTGTTCTTCAGACTTTGTCATAACAGCAGAAGGCTGGAGCTAAGATGCTCTCGAGTTTGACATTCAAGCAAGAGAACACAATAGCTGATGAGAGTCTTCAGATGTTCTCGAGTCTGACATTCAAGCAAGAGAACATTGTAACTGATGGGAGTCTTCAGCAGTTGTAGCAGTGGCATGTGGGACTTAGAGGTTTTCCTGATCTTGGCTCATTGGTTCTTTTGGTCCAACAAACTCCCCCTGAACCAATGCAGCCAAAACCTCTAATTATTGGATGTCCCACTTATTGATGGCATAAAGATTGGTCTATTTCCTTCTAGATCAGATTAGAAGTTGACCCAGATAAGCACTGGCCAGAGAGGTAGTCTCAAGTGTTTGTTTGGCTAAGTATGGATGGGAGCTCTGTCTTGGGGAATTGAACACAGAGCTGTTGCCCCATCCATGAGATCTACCTCCCTCGTACAACCCGGTAGGATTCTCTACAGTAAGCCTGAAGAAAGATCATTTGTTCTTCTTTGGACAGGTCTTCAGGCTCACCTTCGAATAACCCCTCCCGACCGTACAGCTCTGAGAGGTACTTGACCTGTCTTCCATTTTTGAGCTCAAGTGTTGTGATTTGCCTATATGCAAACTCATCAGGGTGTTTACCCTCTAACAACAAAGTGAGCTCATTCCTACGGAAATTCTCAAGCTTCTTATAGACCAGACCCTTCCTAACCACCCTATTATCTAGCATTGAAAAGGGTGATTGGCCGGCTCTATAAGCTTTCTCGAATTCATCCACTATTCCCAGGGTGTTATTACAATAGCCACAGAGATCTCTTCATCTACGATTCTCTTTAGCTGGCTTTTGTATCTCACAGGCATGTCCTTCTTGACTATCCTGTGAGCCACCCTTGGGTCAGGCCAAGTTCTCACCCTCTCCCTTTCATATTGAAAGGTTTGTTTGAGGGTGAATAACCTCAGAGCTTCTCTCTGCGTGTTTATTATAAAGGTGGTAGCAGTATAACATTTGTCAATGCTTTTCAGCATTTCCTCATCATGTCTTTTCTGCTGCTCCTCCACTTCTAACTTAACCTTCACAGTGTCCTGCTGTGAGGTGGGATTGATGGTTTGTGGTTTGGCTTTGGGTAGAGGTATAACTGCTGAGAGTGGCAGGCTATCCTCCTCATCATCCTCTTCTTCATCTTGCAGCCTCAGCACCCTTCTCTTCTTCTTCAAGGGTGGATCATTGGCTGCAGGTTTTGGTGGTAAAGGAGTTGGTTTTGTGGGTTGTGGTTGGGTTGTTGGTGTGGGAGTGTTGGCAGGCACTGCTAGCAGCCTAGAGATAAGGGCTGGTTTGGTTAGCTTGACTAGCAGTGTCCTGTTCCCAGCACCGGCTTCAGATAAGGCCTCTGCGACCAGTCCCTTTGTAAAATCACCAGCCGAACAAATCTTGGTGGTTATTGGCAAGAGTTTGTCCCTGGTCCATGCCTTAACATCAAGGACTGGTCTGCCCAGGTACTTCGAAGTGAACCTACTCATAGCCTCAAGTTTTTGTCTTTCCTCTTGGCTATGAGTAGTCCATCGGTACTCAATCTCTCTCCTCTCCATATTCCTGATCTCTTGATCTAGCAAGGCAGTGTCCTTGTCAAAGCCTTGCCTGAACAGCTGTTCAATGACTTTGTTCATTGAACGGTTATGTTCAGCATCAGCCTCCTTGACAAGGGCTGCTAGATCAGGATCAGCCACCTTCTTTCCCTCTCCCTTATTCTTATCAGTGATACTGAAATCCTTTTGGATTTCAGCCACTTCTATATGCTCTACCTCCCTCACTTTCCTCTTCCCTTCTCCCTCACCCTACTACTCTCCTCAGCCAACTCCCTCTCTACCACCACCTCTTTTTCTGCCTCTTTCTCCTCCTCTCCCCTCTTCCTCTTGTCTTGCACTGATGTCTCCCCCTTTTTGGTTGCATTGGTTGGGGTTTGACTATCAGCAAGAGCCTTAGATATGGCAACCTCCACCATGGGTTGTATATATGTGGGAAGCCTCTCATCAAGGGTTTGAATAACTATATCTTTAAGGATTGGTGTGATGAGAGGCAGGGATTTCTGGAGGATAGCATCCAGCTGCTCAGGGGGGTTCTGACCCTGAGAGCTGGTGCCAGAAGCAGGGGATTGTGGCTGAGTTTGTGGGAGTGGCTCAGTGTCTGTGAGACCTTCGGGTGAAGGTGCCATCTGTGGGGTAGTGGTGGCAGATGGACTTCTATCCTGAGTCATTTGAGCAAGCAGCTCTTTGAGTCTGCTTATCTCATCCTCAAGGATAGTGTTTTGAGCTACTACATCGTAGAAGAAGCTCAGGTCATCATCAGCATGAGCTGAATCACCTGACCTCCTGACATTGTCAGGATGAACATGTCCTGAGTGTGGCTCAGTAATGACATGTGCCCCTTGTTCATGGTACTGGGGACTTCTGGCCTCAAGATTGGATCCATCATCGGCCATTGCCTCTGGTGAGGTCTTAGTGATGTTACCATCTTCACCCTGCTCAGATGTTGATGCATGGGAAGTGGCAGCCTCACCAGATTGTTCTATCTCCCTAGCCACACTGGGAGATTGAACTGATTCTCTGTGCTGTGGGCTCCTATCAGCACTTGTGCCCACCCCCTCTTCGGTTGGAGTCTCCCCAGGTGTAATAGGTTTCTGGGGAGAGGGTGGAGTGCTCAGATCGGTCAGCACTTTGGCTATTACCAATGTTGGGCTTAGTGGGGCGGTCTCCTCAGTATGTGGGCTAGAAGCAGTATGCACATGGGGAGGACTGTGCTCTTCAATGGCAGTCTCCTCAAGTGAGAGAGACCCCAGTAATGTGGTTGCCCCAAAATTGATTGCATCAGGCTCCTGTTGAGAGGAAGCCTGTGCGGTTGTGGTGGGTGGAGTCGTGGTACCTGCTGGGAGAATCGAACCAGCAGGCACATCCTGCCTTTGTGTGGCAGGGGCATCCTCAGGGGACTCATCTCCCTGAGTAGCCTTTGTGGGCTTCTTTTTGGCTTTTGGCTTGGTGGGGACTTTGGATTTGGAGGTGGAGGCTGTGGGTTCCAGCTGCGTGGGTTTTCGCAGCCGGCCAGCCTGTTTGAGTGTGGGGTCAGTGTTGTGCCTGGAGTATACCTCAGCTTGAACAACCATGGCAGGGACCCCAGTGCCAACTAGTCCCTCAGCCTGAAGCTGGTATTCGATCATGGCCATTATGAACCGTGGATACAAGTTCCAACGGTTAGAAAAAGGTTTTGTGGCCATGTCCTTGAGTTCCAAAAATAAAAGATCAGTAAAATTTAAAGGTTGTTTCTCAAGGATAGAATACAATACCTGCTGCCACCTTATGGACATCTGGTCCCACGAAGAGGTCTTGGGAGCCAGACAGACATTCACCATATGGAAGATCAAGCGTTGAGGGTCAGGGAAATGTTTCTTCAACAAGGTGGAGGCGGAGAGGTTACCCTGATAGTCATGGGATGTGAATGAAAGATCCAGGGTACCTTTGGGGTAGGAAGTTGGGTGAGTGGCATCCTCCAGCTCTAAGGTTTGTCGTATGGTGGCTGGAGTGATAACCACGGGTTTTCCATTGACGGAGGACCGGAGGGAGACCTCGGCATTCTGCTCTCCGGTTTGGATAGTCACATTTGTCCAAAACTCCGTCAAGGAGTCGGTGTATAGAGTGGGGTTCAAGAGAAAAGCCGTTTTGTATGGTGAGCCATGCATAAGATCAACGGCTTGGTGAAATTTGGGCCATAATGGCGATTTTGTAAGGTGGGCGACACAGTTGTGTCGAGGTTTCAGTTGCATGTTCGCCATTAATGGTGTATGGGAATTTCAGAGGTTTGTAAGGATTAGGTCAAGTGAGGAGTAAATGCTCTGAAGGTGGGGTATTTATAGGGTAGGGCAAAGGTTGAAAGAAAACTACTGAAGGTTTTGGTGTTAGTGATCAGTTGTTGTAACAGCTGATGACGTGGTTTTAACCTTCAGTGGTTGTAACATCTGAGGACTTGGTGTTAGCCTTCAGTAGTTGAAACTACTGAGACCTTGGTTTTGTCCTTCAGATGTTGTGAACGTCTGAAGAGTTACTGTCAGTTGTCAGTAGTTATAAACTACTGATGACCTAGTATTCTTCTTCAGACGTTGGAACAACTGAAGACTTGGTGTTAGCCTTCAGTAGTTGTAAACTACTGAGATCAGTAGTTGTGAACTACTGAAGACATGGTATTGCTTCAGTTGTAAACAACTGAGGACTTGGTGTTAGCCTTCAGTAGTTGTGAACTACTGATGTCAGTAGTTGTGAACTACTGAAGACATGGTTTTGTCCTTCAGTTGTTTGTGTATGAAACATCAGCTGTTGTTATCAGCTGATGAGAAATTACTCATCAGCTGTTTCCGTCAAATCAGTTGTTTCATACTAGCCTCCACACTTACTCATCAGCTCTTTGGCTGACTTTCAGATGTTTCATCGACCCTTCAGCTCTTGTGAATATTTATGCCTTCAGCTCTTGTGATCAGATGTCAACAAGTGCTGATGAAATATTCTTCAGAGCTGGTGAACAAATTTTGTCTTCAGTATTTGTGTAAGATTACACATCAGTACTTGTGAGCAAAATTTGTTCTTCAGTACTTATTTATTGAAAATCATACATCAGTAGTTGTAATCCACTTCACTACATCAGTTGTTTTTCAATAAATAATGTACATCAGTACTTTGAGTCAGTTTAGTCTTCAGTAGTTGTGAAAGAGCTGAAGACTAAATTACTCATCAGTACTTATATTTGACCTTTGCTTTTCAGTAGTTGTGAACTAAGAGTACCAGCATAGGTCAAATCATTCAAGCTGCAGCATACCAAGCCTTAGTACCAAATTTTGGAATGTGGCACTATCTAAAGGCTTAGTAAAAATGTCTGCAAGCTCATCAGCACTAGGCACAAACTTAGGATCAATCAGACCTTTCTCATAGCAATCCCTGATAAAATGATGTCTGATCTCAATATGCTTGGTCCTAGAGTGCTGGACTGGATTCTTAACAATACAAAGAGCTGAAGCACTATCCATTAATAATGGAGTCTTAGTCTCAGTAATGCCATAATCCAGAAGTTGGTTCTGAAGCCAGAGTATTTGAGAGGTACAGCTTGCAGCAGCAATATACTCAGCTTCAGCAGTGGATGTAGCAATTGATGTTTGTTTCTTACTCTGCCAAGAAACTAAACAATTGCCTAGGAATTGGCAACCACCAGAAGTGGATTTTCTGGTGACTTTGCATCCTGCATAGTCACTATCAGAGAAAGCAACTAATTTGCAAGAATGCCCAGCTGAATACCAAAGTCCTAGTGATTGGGTACCTTGCAGATATCTAAAGATCCTTTTGACTGCAATCAAATGAGATTCTTTAGGTGCAGCCTGAAATCTAGCACAAGCACATGTTGAAAACATGATGTCTGGTCTAGAAGCTGTAAGGTACATCAAGGACCCAATCATACATCTGTAAAGGGTTTCATCAACCGCTTTACCTTTCTGATCAACATCTAGTTGTGTGATGCTGCTCATGGGAGTAGAACAGGGCTTACAGGTTTGTAAATCAAACTTATTCAACAAGTCTTTGGTATATTTGGACTGATGGATGAAGATTCCATCATCCTGTTGTTTAATTTGCAAACCTAGAAAGAACTGTAATTCTCCCATAGCACTCATTTCAAATCTTAGCTTCATAAGCTTTGTAAAATCATCACACAACTTTGGATCAGAGGATGTAAAGATGATATCATCAACATAAATCTGAACAAGGAGCTTATGTTGTCCCACAGTCTTGATGAATAAGGTTTTGTCAATGGTGCCCCTAGTGAATGTATTCTCAAGAAGAAAGGTTGAAAGTGTCTCATACCAGGCTCTAGGTGCTTGCTTCAGCCCATAAAGAGCCTTATCAAGCTTGTACACCCAATCAGGATGTTTATTGTCCTCAAAGCCTGGTGGTTGACACACATAAACCTCTTCTTTGATTTTTCCATATAGGAAGGCACTTTTGACATCCATTTGATAAACCTTAAGACTGTGAAAGGCAGCATAAGCTAAGAACAGTCTAATTGCTTCTAGTCTGGCCACAGGTGCAAAGGTCTCATCATAATCGATTCCTTCCTCCTGTGCAAACCCTTGAACAACCAGTCTGGCCTTGTTCTTGACAATTTGGCCCTTCTCATCTGTTTTGTTCCTGAATACCAACTTGGTGCCTATAGCACACTTACCTTTGGGTAATGGAACAAGCTCCCACACTTGCTGTTTCTTGAATTGAAGTAGCTCAAGCTGCATAGCTTCCACCCATCCATTGTCTCTTAAAGCAATATGATAGTTCTTTGGTTCTTGCTGACTGATGAAGAGAGCATAGAAGTAGAAGTTGGACAATTGATTCCTGGTTGAAACTCCAGCATGGATATCACCAATGATTTGTGAAGTGGGGTGATTCTTGAGCTCTTGATAAACTATAATATCTGTGCAAGTGTTTGTAGACCCATCAGCAGCAACAGATGGTGATGGAGATTCCTGAAACCATGTAGAGGATGGCAGCTCAAACGAAGTAGAGCAAGTAGAAATCTCATCAGCATTTGTAGTGGATGGAGCTGCTGAGGCTACAGGAGCATCAAGTTCAGTGAACTTAGGCAGGTTGTCACTAAACCTGAAGAGGTGAGTACTGACTTCATCATCTTCAGTACCACCAGGTGGAGATCTGTTGACAGGCTCAACAGATGGAGGTTGATAAGGAACATATTGCAGTATGTCCAGATCAAACAGCTCCACAGGGTTTTGTGGAATCTTGTCCTTTGGAGATTCATTGAACTTAACATGCAAACTTTCTTCAACCCCCTTGGTTCTACAGTTGAAGACTCTGTATGCTTTGCAAGTTGATGAATAACCAACAAAGTACCCTGCATCCACCTTACTAGCAAACTTATGGAGTGGGTTGCTAGTGTTGAGAATGAAACAAGGACACCCAAAGGCTCTAAAGAATGAAATAAGAGGGGCCAAATGATGAAGAACTTCATAGGGAGTCTTCATCAACCTCTTATTTACTAAGGCTCTATTCTGTACATAGCAAGCTGTATTGACAGCTTCAGCCCAAAAGGTCAGTGGCAGCCCTGAGTCAGCCAACATTGACCTTGCTGCTTCAATGAGGGTCCTGTTCTTTCTCTCCACCACTCCATTCTGCTCAGGAGTTCTAGGAATGCTAAACTGCCTTCTAATTCCCTTGGACGGGTAGAAGTCATCAAGTGTGTGGTTTCTAAATTCTGTTCCATTGTCACTCCTCACACACTTGACCTGTAGGGAATACTGCTTTTCTACTTGTAACACAAAGTTCATTATTGTCTTTGCTGCTTCATCCTTGGAGTGCAAGAAGAAAGTCCATACAAACCTGGAGTAATCATCCACAATTACCAGGCAGTATTTCTTCTTTGCCATGCTCATCACTCTCACAGGACCAAAGAGATCCATGTGAAGAAGTTGTAAGCAGGCAGTGGACTTTGGTTCTTCTATTGAAGGGAATGAAACTTTGTGTTGTTTACCTTTCAAGCAAGCAGTGCAGTCATCTTCACACTTGAACTCCTTCAGAGGCAATCCTCTTACTAAACCATGGCTTATAAGCTGATTCATGTTCTTGAAATTAACATGACCCAGCCTTCTATGCCATAGTGTAGACTCTTGAGGAGATGCCTTGGAGAATAGGCAAGGATGGCCTTTTAGATCCATCTTTTTGGAGAGATCTAAGGCATACACTTTTCCTGTCCTGTTGGCCTTCAGGAGAGTGTGTTCATCCAATGCCTTGTCAATAAAACTCAGAACTTTGGATGATAGAATCCTACAGTTCTGGCTTGTGAAAAGGGCAACATGGCCTTTGTCACACATTTGACTGACACTCAAGAGGTTGTACTTGAGATTCTCCACATGGTTAACATCATCAAACCTTATTTCCCCGTTGGAAACAAAGCCTTTTCCGACGATGTAACCCTTTGCATCATTGCCAAAAGAAACAAATCCCTTCTTTCCTTGAGAGTAGTCATTAAGAAGGGAGCTGCTTCCAGTCATATGCATGGATCCTCCACTGTCTACATACCAGATGCTTCTATGGCATGTTGAAGAACCCTGCAAACACAACCATGTGTTAGTTAGTCTTGGAGACCCAAACCTGCTTGGCTTTGGGTCTGTTCTCAGCTACAGGTGTAGCACTAACAGGTGTGTTAAGAGTGACAGCTTGAGGTGAAGAAGATGGTACAGAAGAGGAACCCTTTGGCTTGGACTTCCTTTTCTGTGGTTTCAACATAGGAGCATCTAAGTGGTTGACTCTTCCCACTAGTTGCTGAACCATCATCACCAACTGTGTCTGATTTTGTGATAAAGCCTTCAGCTCTTCAGACACATTGGAGTTTACTGATGATGAGTTTCTATGTTGTACCATCTTTTTCTGAGCAACCTCAGCTGTTGCCTGAGTAATCCCTACCTTCTTGGATTTAACTTTGGGCCTAGGGATTTCAGGCTTGGA
Source organism: Flaveria linearis (assembly GCA_024085815.1). Classification (NCBI taxonomy): domain Eukaryota; kingdom Viridiplantae; phylum Streptophyta; class Magnoliopsida; order Asterales; family Asteraceae; genus Flaveria; species Flaveria linearis. The sequence goes on along the minus strand of CM044007.1, from coordinate 33,182,179 downwards.
TGTTGCCAGTAAAACTTGGTTTCAAACTCATTCTTCATTTTATTGATGCTCTCAGTAATTTTCTCCTTCTGTTTGAGTTTGGAACCCCTTTTGTACCAGCATTCATCAGTAAGATGATTGAACAAGCCACATATCTCACATGGCTTTTTCTTCATCTTATGCTGATCATCAGCTGAAGAGGATTTAACTGCTGAAGACTTGTTCTTCAGCTGTTTGTCATCAGTACTAGCAGTTTTCTTCCTAGTGCCTGCTTTCCTGGTATCCTCTTTAGCTGTCTTCAAACCTTTCCTACTGTTAGTTTTCTTCTCTTTAGTGCTAACAGTATTTGAGGTTTGAACTTCAGATGTTGTCACTTGCTCTCCAGTACCTTCAGTACTTCTAGTGACAACTCCTGAGTTGATCAACCTTTTGGTCATGTGATAGTCTATCTCTGATGATGCTGATTCAGAGGATAGTAAGTCACATGATGAGAAGGATTGGTTATTGCTCTCCCCATCAGATTCAACTTCTGCTCTTGAAATGAAGTCTGTGGGAGGAGCAGTGTGATTATAACCAATGCCAAACTTCACATTGGAAGCTGTTTGCTTGCTAAGAAGCATTTCAAAACCCTTGCATGATTGCACCCATCGATCACACTCAACTTGGGTGGTTGCAAGAGTTTCCTTGAGGTCCTTGTACTTCTCTAGAAGTACATCTTCCCTAGCTTTACTATCTTTGATTTGGTAGTTGAGCTTGTAAATCTCATCATTTTTATCTTTTAGAACAACCTCAAAATCAGCTTTTCTTTTGGAAATAGTGTGCTCAAGCTCAAGATTTTTATCTATTAAAGCTACATTTGCTTCTCTAATAGAAGCAAATGCTGCTATGCATGACTCTGAACAAAGCTTGGCTTTTGCCTCAGTGGATACCTGAGATGAGGCATTGGATGATGACCCTTCAGCAGAGTCAAGGGCCATCAGAGCAAGATTTCAAAAGGTTGATCACCACCATGTTGACCAGCATCTTGGAGTAGTTGTTCCTGACCAGATAGCTCTTCTGGTAGACTACTCCAGTCAACAGCAGTTGGGGTGAAAAAGCTTTGTTGTTGAGGTTGTGTGTGGTAATGAGATTAGGAAGAATGAGGCTCTGGAAGAGCATGAGGTGGTTGAGCCGGGGGTGCTTGAGTCTGACCAGGCTGAGGCATGTAGTAACAGGGGTAAGGATAAGGCATATGACCCTGTGGCACAAAATAAGCAGGTGGTGCTTGTGCTTGAGATGGATGGAGAGAACTGTAGGAAGGTTGCCCTTTGTGCTGTGAGCTATTGCTGGGAAAAGTCACAAAGGGTGCAGATGAGTTAGATCCAGATGATCTACACTCTCTTGCAAAGTGTCCAAGCCTTTGGCACTTGTGACACCTCAACTTGCTCTTGTCAAAACCAACTTTGGTTTTGCCAGAGAGTCCTGGGAATTTCCTACCAGTTCTTTTGTAGAACTTCTGAGAGCGGATATTTACATTGCCATTTGGTTCAAAATATCCATCTCTTCCAGATCATCATCTGGAATGCCCTTCAAATCCTCCATCAGAAAACACAAATTGTCACCACCACCTCCTGAACCACTAACACCAACGAAAGCTTGTTCTGAGTTGGTAGAGAAATCGATATGCTCATCATAAGAACTTTCTGATGAAGCATATTCTGACTCATGACTTATCAAGGCAGCATTACCTTGGACAAAGTCATCAGCGAGCTTGCCAGAAGAGGACAGCTTCCTCTTTTGCTCTACTTCTCTCTCAAAGTGAGTAGCTTCCCATGAAGTTGGGTGAGAGATAGAGTGTCCAGGTCAGCACTGGAGCGTAGGACAATGGTATATGTGTCCCATCTCTCAGGAAGTGACCTGAGGAACCTGTTGTTCATCTGGCTGTTGGTGTACTCTTGTTTGACCATCTTCAGCTCAGAGATCAAACAAGAGAACCGCTCAAACTGCTGGGTCAGAGTCTCACCCTTTCTATATGAGAAAGTCTCATATTGTTGGGCGAGGATTTCCCTATTGTTTGCTAGGACCGAATCAGTTCCTCCAAATTGTTCCTTTAGAGCAACCCATAGGTCATGAGCAGACTCATGATGCAAGAGCCCTGAATATATCTCGTTTGGAATGGCCATGGCTAAAATTCCATGGGCTCTAGCATCAATTTCAAATAGCTTTAGATCTTCATCCGAATACTGTTCAGGTTTCTTTGCAACCTGTTCATTAGATTCCGGGACGCTCACCATAGGCTTGTATGGCCCATGCACCACTGACTTCCAACAACCAGCACTGTTGACAGCCAAGTGGTGTAGCATACGTCTTTGCCATATGTTATACTCGTTCCTAACCAGCATCGGAGGCTTGGTTGCGGAACCAGTATTGTGAGGATCATTGGTTGGTGTTGTCATCTCAGGGTTTGGTCAAAAACAAGTTTAAACACGACAATCGTAACTCAAAACCACCAAAAGACCTCAAGATTTTGGCCGGAAACAGCAGAAACTCACTCTCTATGGCTAACTTCTTGCAAATTGCTAATTCGATCAAACTGAGAGATCAAAAGAGCAGTTTCAAATGATCAATGGTAAGATCGATCAATGATTAACCTGCTCTGATACCATTTGACAGTATCTCAGCCTCTCGTGTTGATCAATTAGATTATGTTTGCAGCGGATTTAGCACATTAATTAGCAATTAAAGCAAGAACATAAAAGATATTGCAATTAAAGCATAAACATAGAGAGAGAAGAGTTCTGCGAAGCAATAAATGTTCTAATGGTCGCACGTTTCGGCAATTAAAACTGTATGGCTTGCCATCCTTATATAGGCGGCAAAAGCATGGTGGTGATGTCCTTTTCTGACATCACTGAATATTCAAATTACAGCTATCAAAACATAAAACTACTGAAGATGTCAACAACTGACATCTTCTTACAAAAGTTCCTAAGTGCTGACAAAAGTAAACTACTGAAATCCTACAACGACTGAAGAACAAACTCTTCAGTCGTTTATAACTACTGATACTATAACAACTGAAGAACATGCTCTTCAGTTGTTGTACAACTACTGAAACAAAAAACTACTAAAAAAGAAAAACCACCACAACAACTGAAGAAGACTTCTTCAGTTGTTGTGACAAACTCTGAGTCTTCAGTACTTGGTCTTCAGACTTGGCTTCAGATGATATAACAACTGATGACTTCAGTAGATATCATCAGTTGTTGTCTTCAGTCTTTGTCTTCAGACTTTGTGCTTCAGTAGAAGGTCTTCAGTTCTTTAGTTCTTCAGCTTTTGATTCTTCAGTACTTGTCTTCAGTACTTGAAGTCTTCAGTACTTGTAAGATCAGTACTTCAGACTTCAGTACTTGGTCCTCAGTACTTTGGAGTCTTCAGCTGATATTCTTCAGTTCTTTGATCTTCATACTTTGTTCTTCAGACTTTGTCATAACAGCAGAAGGCTGGAGCTAAGATGCTCTCAAGTTTGACATTCAAGCAAGAGAACACAATAGCTGATGAGAGTCTTCAGATGTTCTCGAGTCTGACATTCAAGCAAGAGAACATTGTAACTGATGGGAGTCTTCAGCAGTTGTAGCAGTGGCATGTGGGACTTAGAGGTTTTCCTGATCTTGGCTCATTGGTTCTTTTGGTCCAACAACCTCTTCATCAATCACCCCATACAGAAAAGCACATTTGACATCAAGTAGATAGACCTTCAAGTTCTTGGATGCAGCAAATGCCAAGAATATCCTAACAGCTTCTAGTCTTGCTACAGGAACAAAGACATCAGTGTAGTCAATTCCTTCTTCTTGTGTGTATCCTTGAACAACTAGTCTAGCTTTGTTTTTTATGACAATGCCTCTATCATCTTTCTTATTCCGAAATACCCATTTGGTTCCTATAGTTGTCTTCCCATATGGAAGAGGGCTTAGGTTCCAAACCTTTTGTCTATTGAATTGAAGCAGCTCCTCTTGCATGGCATCAATCCAACTTCCATCCTTTAGAGCCTCATCAACTTTCTTAGGCTCTATCTGGGACAAGAAACAAGAGTGAAGACAAACATTAGCTTCATGGGTTTGTCCTCTTGTTCTTACCCTCGTGTCAACATCTCCAATGATGTTTGTAGTAGGATGAGACTTGTGGTTCCTTAGCTGAGGGATCACAGCAAGTTGCTGAGACAGATCTAAATTAGAGAAATTAAAATCTGGCATAGATGCTTCTTCCACCACTTCAACACACTTATCAAGAGAAACTTGATCCAATATGTGTGTAACATCATTGATATGTTCATCTATGGAGTGGTTATCAGCATCAAGAAATTCTTGATCACTGTCACGACCACCATCACTTTCTTCTGCATTTGAAACTTCGTTGTTTGTCTGTTGAGCTATTGAGCTGGAACTTGAAGGCATCTCAGATGTATTAGCTGAATTTGTCATTGTTTCGCTGATAGAAAATTCATTTGCTGAAGTAGTTACAACTGGAGCTGAAGGTGTGTAACTTGAAGGTCTTCTTAGCTCAAATCATGGGTCAGGATCACCTGAAGGTAAAATATCTGTAGATCCTAAAACATTCTCACAAGATTTGTTAAAACGGTTGGTAACTAAATCAAGATCAAATAGCCAATCTGAACCAGAACCTTTCACACTGGGAATGTGCTCATTGAAAGTCACATTGGCTGACTCCTCAACTACTCTAGTTCTGAGATTGTATACTCTATAAGCTTTAGCTTGAGAAGAGTATCCAATAAAGTGTCCATCATCTGAGTTCTCGGCAAACTTGGCAATTTCATCTTTGGTATTCAAGATGCTGCATGGACATCCAAATGACCTAAGAAAACCAATGAAAGGTTTTCTCTTGTGCCAAAGTTCAAAACGAGTCTTACCATGAGTCTTAACCACTAAAACTTTGTTTTGCACATAGCAGGCAGTGTTGACTGCCTCTGCCTAGAAGGTGATGGGCAGTTTAGAGTCAGACAACATGGTTCTTGCAGCTTCAATCAGTGTCCTGTTTCTCCTCTCAGCAACACCATTTTCTGAGGAGTCCTGAGACCACTATATTGTCCTGTAATACCCTTTTCATCACAAAATGTATCAAGGATTTGGTTCTTGAATTCAGTTCCGTGATCACATCTTATGGTTTTCACCTTGTGATCATATTAATTCTCAATCCTTAAGATGAAATTCTTCAGAATCTCAGGCATCTCATCCTTAGTTCTAAGAAAGAAGACCTAAGTGAATCTTGTAAAGTCATTTGTGATCACCAGATAGTAAGAGGTCCTTCCTAAACTCATTACACTGGTGGGGCTAGAGATCCAAATGTAAAAAGTGTAGGGGTGTAGTGATGGAGTTTCTTTCCTTAGGCTTGTGAGATACCATATGTTGCTTCCCTTTCAGGCATGCAACACAATGGTCATCACTTGTAAACTCTTTCTTTGGTATTCTAGTTACCAAATCATTCTTAATCAGCTTATTCATGTTTTTAAAGTTCACATAGCACATTCTTTTATGCCAGAGAAAAGACTCATCACTATTGGCTTTAGATAGAAAGCATGAAACTTCTCCTGAGGGAGATGTTTCTTGCAAGTCCATCTTGTACATGTTTCTCTCCTGGGGGCTCTGAGTAGGATATGCTCATGAGGAATAATCATCCCAGGCTTGAGAACAATGCATTCATGCTCGGTAAAGAGCATGTTATGACTATGATCATAAAATTAAGATACACTCAGAAGATTGTACCCAAGCGCCATGACAAGTTTACCTTCTCAACGCTGATCTTGCCATTTATGACCTTGCCCTTTCCAGAAATGTAACCTCCTGCAACTCCTCCAAAAGCAACTGGTCCTCCATCAATCCTTTCAAGGTTTTGAAGTAGTGACCTATTGCCTATCATATTGCCTGTCATGTGCATGGAACAGCCACTATCAATGATCCAAACATTTTTGTTTGTCTTGAGTTGTTCCTGCATAAAGAAAATGATTAGTTACATTTGGAAACCCAAGCCTTATTAGTCTTGGGCTCATTAAAGGAAGTAGAAGGTAATGAAACAGTAATAGATCCTATAGTTGTGCTTTGAGGATCTCTTGATGTTGTTGATGGATAATTTCCAGTCACTTGGTCTTTCCTTGACTTCCACACCACCTTTGGAAGTTTGAAGCTGACCCTTAATACTTCGAAGCTTTTGAGACGTTGGAAGTTTTGATGACCGGACCTTCGGAAGATCTTGCTAACACTGCAGCAGACTTCAGTGCTTCGAAAGTATTCCTTTCTTTCAAGACCAAATTTTCTTCCGAAAGGCAATTTTTCACTTGCCTTCTTCTTTCCTTTGGAGCTTCTGAAGGAAACAGATTTTCCTTCCGAAGCTGAATTCTTCTTAGATCTCTTAGGAATCTCTTTCTTGGTCACATGAAGAGCAATCTTTGGATTGTATGGACAATCCTTAGCAAGATGAGAAGTACTCTCACACATAACACATTTCATCTTTTTCTTCCTAAGAGTTTTCTTCTGAGAACAAGGCGGGCTTTGATCACATCCCTTCTCCACCTTCATCTTTGTAGATGCTGAGACAGTCCCTTTGGGCTGAGGACTATTCTTGGAGTTGGATGGTTCAGGCTGTGTAGCAGTGGTACATAACGGATCAGCCTTCTTCTTGATGCTGAGATGATTTGAACATGAACAAGAACTCTTGGTAGAAGAGTTGAGGTTGATGTCTCCAGTCTTAACCATGTCAAACCCTGCAGAAATAAAGACTTGTTTTGGCTTAGAGTTGAAAGTGGCATCGATCTCTTGAGCTCTCCTAGCCTTTCTCTTGCTCTTTCTCATCAAGTTCTTCCTCATAGACTTGGTCAACCCAGGCTTCCTTTTCTCCTCATTCTCAGAGGAATTCTTCACTACCATTTCTTCATCCTCTTCACTCAAGGGGTCTATGTGAGGAAGCTCATCTTCACAAGTTCCACACCTATTTGATCTTACAGATAAGATTCTATGTGGAGAAGCTATCTCACTAGATCCCAGTCCTTGCTTATTTTGATAACAAACTTTTGCATGAAAGGATGAGGATATGATGTTCTTGAAGGTCTCTTCTTCAAGAACACATTTTTCTGCCCTGGCTTTGCTGATCACAAGCTCAACCTGGCATTCAGTTAACTTACTTATGAGATCCTTGATCTGAGTCCTATAATTTGTATGCTCATGTTTTAGTACTGAAATGGTTTTCTCTAAGTCCTCTATCTTCAACTTATAATCATTTTCAGTTTTTCTAAAATCAGATTTCAAGATGTTTAAGGACTTAAGATCATACCTCATTTCTAAGTTATAGGACCTATATCTGTTGACTTTAGCAATACATTCAGGAGTACAAAGATGTTCCAATACCTTGATTTCATCATGGTTAGCCATTAATGCTTGGTTTGGAGATGCATCTTCCACCTGAAAGCTCCAGTCAAAGCCTCCTTCTTCAACAGCAACTGTAGCTTGCTACTTTGGCTTCTCATTCTGGGTAGATTTATTAGTGTAGTTTGGTCTGGATTGTGCTTGCCCACCTGTGGCACTTAGGTAGTTGATCATATTGATCCAATCCTTCTCTTTATCTACCTGAGGTTCTTGTGGTACCACATCCTCTTGTTCATAAGTTTCTTGAACTGGTAAGAGAGTAGATATATGCTTGTAGAGTCTCTTCTGTCTTCTTCCTTCTTTGATTTTCAGAAGTAGCTCTGCATCTTCTTCCTCTTTTCTCTCCTTTGACAGGTCCATATCAGCCAGTTCATTTAACTCATCTAAGGGGAGAGAAATGACATTGTTAATATCATAGTTCCTGGTATGCAAGTAGTTGATCCTAACTGCCCTTAACTCATCATCCTGAGTATTTAGTATGGGGGCAGCCCTTATAGCACTTTCCATGAGTCTTACAGACCTAATAGAGGAACTTTCTCCCCTTATCTTCCTTTTCTCTCTCTCTCCTCCTCCTCAATCTCCTCAGAAGTTAGTTTTCTTTTCCCTTTGTCACTCATAGACCATTGTGGCTCAGGGTGGAGAGAGCTTTGGCCTTTATTGCTTGGTGTAGCTTCCAAGCTGTGGCCAGAGAGAGGTTGAGATGGACCTTCACCAGTAGGTGTCTCATCAAGGGTTTGAACCTCTACAGTAGTTGTTAGTAAGACAGGGCTCTCAGGTTCTACAACTGGGCCTTCAGTCCAGGTTTCCCCTTTGAAGCTAATCTTAGGGTCTGCCTCAACATCCAGTTGACCGATGGTATTGCCTGATTGCCTTAGTCTTCCTCTAAGGCTAAACTCTGTAGTGTTCCTACCTTAAACTCTTTGATGAATAAGAGTTCTTCTATTAGTATCATACCTCCACCAAAAATGTGACTTAAAGTTGGTGGGGATGATACAGCTCTTGGAATGCCTTTCTCAAATAGACTCCTAATGACTGAGTCTATACTATCTACATCAATATGAACTTGAGAAAGTTGTTGAGTATTCACCATTGCAAGTGAGAATGGTGAGTCCTCAATGTCTATACTCCCTGAGTAACTCCCAGGTTCTGTGACTGTAATGACTTCCTCCCCCTTTTTGGTAGCATCACCCTCTTTCATAGGTGAGCTAGGAGTTAGGTCAATTACATCCACAGGTTCTTATGTTCCTGGTTGAGCTCCTCTTAAAGGTCTCCCAGCTAGTTTTTCCTTAAGATGAGATATCTCAAGTTGCTGATCATTGACTCTATGTTGCAAGGTAGTCACTTGAGATTCAAGGTGACTAACCTTGGAGACTAGATAGGTGCATGTTTTAGATAGTTTTTTGTACCTTTAGTCTTAGATTCCCCTCATCATCATCAGAAAAATCACTGGGGGATGAGAGAATTGGACCAAGGTCCTCTTCCTCATCACCAACATAGCGTTCTTGGCTGCTGGATTTCCTCTACCCAGTGACAGCTTCAGTTGCCGTGTTAATGAGCTGAGTTGCCATAGTTGAGATCTGAAAGATGTAATCACCTGCTGAAGTGAGAGCCTCTTCCATATGGATAAACAGGTTCAGAAGTATCCACCTCGGTGATAGGTGACTGATGTGGGCTAGACCTAGGTGACTTAGGAGCACTCATCTCCCTTTGAGGAGTGGTGTAGGAGGGAGACTCACGGTACTCACTGATACCAAAGTCTTCATCCGTATAGAAGTCAAGGTTGGGAATGGGTAGGTTCAAGTCTAAAGGCTGGGGATCGTAGCTGTCCCCTGAAGGTTGTTCACTTAAGTGTTGAGACTCAGAGTGAAGGCTTAAGGCTGTTGGGCTTGTGAGCTCATCAGGCCGAGCATGAGGAACCTCAGCACTGATCTTTGAAGTAATGGGAGAGATTTGCTCCTCAGGGGAAGTAGGAGCTCCATTGTCCACTTCCTCCTGTATAGGTGAGTATATGAGGGCCTGCACAGACTCAATAGCTTGTGCAGGGGTTCGTTTGTCTTTCCTTTGGTAGGTGAGGGTGATTTGTGGTTGTTTTGGTGGTTGAGATGTAGAAGGTGTGGGTATAACACTAGCTTGTGTTGCTAGGTTGTCACCTTGAGCAATTTGCTCTAACATTTTTAGGACAAGGGCTGTTTCTACCCCTGAGAAGCCAATAGTTGGCTTCTTCAAAATTTTAAAGATATCGGGCTTATCTGTCCCAGTTTAAGAATATTACCTGTTTCCCTCAACTGTGAGCCCGATTCACAGTTGAGAATGTATTAAACATATTTAGGAAACATGTAATACTCTAAGGAGTCCAAGTTTACAATCAAATTTGTATAAAAAAATTGAGAATGCCTAAATTTGACTCCCTGAACTATTCCATGTACTATGAAGGAGAGATCTTCAGGAATCTGGTCCCACCCTCTATGCTTGTTGGACAAGCTGTGGATAACCACATGAAGTAGGTACTTCCACTTAAGTGATATATTCCCTTTCCTGAAGGTCTTTACAGAGAACTCTCCTTCATAGCCCATCTGCTCAATAGAATGATTTACAACTTCTTTTAGGAAGAACACCTCACCTTCTTCATCACCCAGCTGAAGATGAGTGTTGATGATGGCCGGAGTGATGAAGACTGTTCTCCCCTGCACTGTGGCAGACAGTGCCTTCTCCCCATCCATAATGACCTGTTGGCAGGTCTTCCAAAACTGAAGCAAGTGATCATGATAGTGAGGAGGATCAATGGTAAGGGAGGTGAAGTAGTTAGACAAAGCCAAGAATTGGCACACCTTTGAGAAATGTGGATCTTTCTCAGAGTTTAACAGTGCAACCTGATTGTGTTGCCTGTGTAACTGCATAGAAAAATCTGGCTCATTTCGTCTGTCAAGGTTGGCCATTTTGAAAAAGCTTGAAGGTGAAGGAAGGATGAAGGAAGGCAGCTTTAGAGAGAAATCTGGATTTTAGGTTTGGAGAGAAGATGAAGATGATAAAAAGGGGGGAACTGACAGGGTTTATGTGTGAAAAGGATTTGAGACAAAGTTAATGAAAGAGTATAAACTTTGAAATCCGGAAGGTGGTCCCACCTCTAAAAAAGTAGTTTGTTTTTTTTCTCAAAAAGTGGTTTTCTTGGAAATCAAAAATCTTCTGAAGGTAAATTGTCTTTGGAAGTTTTAATGAAAAAGCTTCCGAAGCCAAAATGACTTCGGAAGAATTTCTCAAAGAGTTTTGCCAAATTTTCTTTGGAAGAGAATTTTAAAGTTGGATGCTTTGTTTAATAAAACAAAGCTTCTGAGATTTAATTGCCTTCGGAAGAAAAATGGTCCTTGAAAACATATAAGTTCCTAAGAGAGTGTTAAGCTTCGGAAGATATTCAAAAATTTCTTCCGAAGGCAAATTTTACTTAGACAGTTAGTTGTCTTGAAGGTATATTTTTCTTCCAAAGATAAAATTATATCTTCTGAAGGATCAAGATTTGTAAAAAAATCTAAGAAAAACTCTTCAAAAAGTTTTTATCCATAGAAAACATGAGCTTATAAAGGTGATGAATTAGACAACTTAGCACACACAGATTTTAAGAAATAAAATAAATTAGTTTTAAGAAAAAGCTACTCAAAGTTAATCATCCCAATAGCTGATATAAGATACTTAAATCTCTGTTCATCAAAGGCTTTTGTGAACAGATGATCATATTGTTCATCTGTATTAACTTTTACTAGTTTAATTAGTCCCTTTTCAAAGTTATCTCTAATTAAATGATACCTGATATTTATGTGTTTTGTCCTTGAGTGCAGCACACGATTCTCTATGATAGAGATAGCACTGTTGTTGTCTATGTGAATGGGAGTCTCCTGGAAGTTTAAATCATAGTCAAGCATCTGATTCTGAATCCAAAGCACTTGAGCACAGCAGCTTGCAGCAATAATGTATTTAGCATCAGCAGTTGATGTAGAGACACATGATTGTTTCTTGCATTGCCATGAGACAACCCTTCCACCAAGGAACTGACATCCCCCAGATGTAGACTTTGCAGTCATATTGCAACCACCATAATCACTTTGTGTATATGCACACAAATTGAAGTCAGAATTCTTGGGATACAAAAGACCAAGTGTTGAGGCACCTTTGAGGTATCCTAGAATTCTCTTGATAGTGATGAGGTGAGACATCTTGGGGTTGGCTTGATATCTTGCACAAATACATGTGGCAAACACTATATCAGGACTGCTAGCTGTAAGATACATGAGAGACCCAATCATAGCCCTATAGAGGTGTTCATCAACATACTCCCCCTCAAGATCAGGCCCAAGGGAGTGGTTTCTTGCTATGGGTGTCTTAGCAATCTTACAGTCAGTCATGTTGAATCTTTTAAGTATGTCTTGAACATACTTTGATTGACTTATGAAGATTCCATCTTAAACTTGCTTCACTTGTATTCCCAGAAAGAAATTGAGTTCCCCTATGGCACTCATTTCAAATCTGTCTTTCATAAGCTTCTCAAAGTCTTTGGAGAGCCTTGGATTAGTTGAACCAAAAATGATGTCATCTACATACACTTGAACTAGCAGTAAGTCATTTCCCTGTCCTTTAATGAAGAGAGCTCCATCTATAGTACCCCTTCTGTATCCATTCTTGTAGAGATACTGAGATAGAGTCTCATACCACTCTTGGTGCTTGGTGTAGCCCATAAAGAGCCTTATCAAGCTTGCAGACGTAATCAGGATGATCAGGATCTGCAAAACTAGGTGGTTGTTTGACATACACCTCTTCATCAATCACCCCATACAGAACCGCACATTTGACATCAAGTTGATAGACCTTGAAGTTCTTGGATCCAGCAAATGGCAAGAATATCCTAACAGCTTCTAGTCTTGCTACAGGAGCAAAGACATCAGCGTAGTCAATTCCTTCTTCTTGTGTATATCCTTGAACAACTAGTCTAGCTTTGTTTTTTATGACAATGCCTCTATCATCTTTCTTATTCCTAAATACCCATTTGGTTCAAATAGTTGTCTTCCCATATGGAAGAGGGTATAGGTTCCAAACCTTCTGTCTATTGAATTGAAGCATCTCCTCTTACATGGCTTCAATCTAACTTCCATCCTTCAGAGCCTCATCAACTTTCTTAGGCTCTATCTGGGACAAGAAACTAGAGTGAAGACAAACATTTGCTTCATGGGTTTGTCCTCTTGTTCTTACCCTCATGTCAACATCTCCAATAATGTTTGTAGTGGGATGAGACTTGTGGTTCCCTAGCTGAGGGATCACAGCAAGTTGCTGAGACAGATCTAAATTAGAGAAATTTAGATCTGGCATAGATGCTTCTTCCACCACTTCAACACACTGATCAAGAGAAACTTGATCCAATGTGTGTGTGACATCATTGATATGTTCATCTATGGAGTGGTTATCAGCATCAAGAAATTCTTGATCACTGTCACCACCACCATCACTTTCTTCTGCATTTGAAACTTCTTTGTTTGTCTGTTGAGCCTGTGAGCTGGAACTTGATGGCATCTTAGATGTATCAGCTGAATTTGTCTTTGTTTTGCTGATAGAAACTTCATTTGCTGAAGTAGTTACAACTAGAGCTGAAGATGTGTAACTTGAAGGTCTTCTTAGCTCAAATCTTGGGTCAGGATCACCTGGGGGTAAAATATCTGTAGATCCTGAAACATTCTCACAAGATTTGTTAAAATAGTTGGTAACTAAATCATGATCAAATAGCCAATCCGGACCAGAACCTTTCATACTAGGAGTGTGATTATTGAAAGTCACATTGGCTGACTCCTCAACTACTCTAGTTCTAATATTGTATACTCTATAAGCTTTAGCTTGAGAACAGTATCCAGTAAAGTGTCCATCATCTGAGTTCTCAGCAAACTTGGCAATTTGATCTTTGGTATTCAAGATGCTGCATGGACATCGAAATGACCTGAGAAAACCAATGAAAGGTTTTCTCTTGTGCCAAAGTTCAAAAGGAGTCTTACCGTGAGTCTTAACCACTAAAACTCTGTTTTGCACATAGCAGGAAGTGTTGACTGCCTCTGCCCAGAAGGTGATGGGCAGTTTAGAGTCAGGCAACGTGGTTCTTGCAGCTTCAATCAGTGTCCTGTTTCTCCTCTCAGCAACACCATTTTGCTGAGGAGTCCTGGGACCACTGTATTGTCTTGTAATACCCTTTTCATCATAAAATGCATCAAGGATTTGGTTCTTGAATTCAGTTTCTTGATCACATCTTATGGTTTTGACCTTGTGATCACATTGATTCTTAATCCTTAAGATGAAATTCTTCAGAATCTCAGGGGTCTCATCCTTAGTTCAAAGAAAGAAGACCTAAGTGAATCTTGTAAAGTCATCTATGATCACCAGACAGTAAGAGGTCCTTCCTAAACTCATTACACTGGTGGGGCCAAAGAGATCCATATGTAATAAGTGTAGGGGTGTAGTGATGGAGTTTCTTTACTTAGGCTTGTGAGATACCATATGTTGCTTCCCTTTCAGGCATGCAACACAATGGTCATCATTTGTAAACTCTTTCTTTGGAATTCCAGTTATCAAATCATTCTTAATCAGCTTATTCATGTTTGTAAAGTTTACATGGCACATTCTTTTATGCCAGAGAAAAGACTCATCACTATTGGCTTTAGATAGAAAGCATGAAACTTCTCCCGAGGGAGATGTTTCTTGCAAGTCCATCTTGTACATGTTCCATCTCCTGGGGGCTCTGAGTAGGATATGCTCGTGAGGAATAATCATCCCGAGCTTGAGAACAATGCACTCATGCTCAGTAAAGAGCATGTTATGACTATAATCATAAAATTGAGATACACTCAGAAGATTGTACCCAAGCTCCTTGACAAAGTTTACCTTCTCAATGCTGAGCTTAACATTTATGACCTTGCCCCTTCCAGAAATGTAACCTCCTTCAACTCCTCCAAAAGCAACTGGTCCTCCGTCAATCCTTTCAAGGTTTTAAAGTAATGACCTATTGCCTGTCATGTGCCTGGAACAGCTACTATCAACGATCCAGATATTTTTGTTTGTCTTGAGTTGTTCCTGCACAAAGAAAATGATTAGTTACATTTGGAAACCCAAGCCTTATTGGTCTTGGGCTCATCAAAGGAAGTAGAAGGTAATGAAACAGTAATAGATCCTATAGTTGTGGTTTGAGGATCTCTTGATGTTGTTGATGGATAATTTTCAGTCACTTGGTCTTTCCTTGACTTCCACACCACCTTTGGAAGTTTGGAGCTAACCCTCAATACTTTGGAAGCTTTTGAGACGTCAGAAGTTTTGATGGCCGGACGTTCGGAAGATCCTGCTAACACTGCAGCAGACTTCAGTGCTTCGGAAGTATTTCTTTCTTTCGAGACCAAATTTTCTTCCGAAGGCAATTTTTCACTTGCCTTCTTCTTTCCTTTGGAGCTTCCAAAGGAAACAAATTTTACTTCCGAAGTAGAATTCTTCTTAGATCTCTTAGGAATCTCTTTCTTGGTCATATGAAGAGTACTCTTTGGATTGTATGGACAATCCTTAGAAAGATGATAAGTACTCTCACACATAACACATTTCATCTTTTTCATCCCAAGAGTTTTCTTCTGAGAACAAGGCGGACTTTGTTCACATCCCATCTCCACCTTCATCTTTGCAGATGCTGAGACAGTCCCTTTAGGCTGAGGACTATTCTTGGAGTTGGATGGTTCAGGCTGTGTAGTAGTGGTACATAACGGATCAGCCTTCTTCTTGATGCTGAGATGATTTGAACATGAACAAGAACTCTTGGTAGAAGAGTTGAGGTTGATGTCTTCAGTCTTAACCATGTTAAACCCTACAGAAATAAAGACTTGTTTCTGCTTAGAGTTGATAGTGGCATTGATCTTTTGAGCTCTCCTAGCCTTTCTCTTGCTCTTTCTGATCAAGTTTTTTCTCATAGACTTGGTCATCCCAGGCTTCCTGTTCTCCTCAGAAGGATAGTGACCCTTATTAGAATCCTCCTCTTCATTATTCTCAGAGGAATTCTTCACTACCACTTCTTCATCCTCTTCACTTAAGGGGTCTATGTTAGGAAGCTCATCTTCACAAGTTCCACACCTAGGTGATCTTACAGACAAGATTGTGTGTGGAGGAGCTATCTCACTAGATCCCAGTCCTTGCTTATTTTGATAACAAACTTTCGCATGCAAGGATAAGGATATGATGTTCTTGAATGTCTCTTCTTCAAGAACACATTTTTCTGCCCTGGCTTTGCTGATCACAAGCTCAACCTGGCATTCAGTTAACTTAGTTATGAGATCCTTGATCTGAGTCCTATAATTTGTATGCTCATATTTTAGTACTGAAATGGTTTTCTCTAAGTCCTCTATCTTTAACTTATAATCATTTTTAGTTTTTCTAAAATCAGATTTCAAGATGTTTAAGGGGTCAAGATCATACCTCATTTCTAAGTTATAGGACCTGTATCTGTTGACTTTAACAATACATTCAGGAGTACAAAGATGTTCCAATACCTTGGTTTCATCATGGTCAGCCATTAATGCTTGGTTTGGAGATGCATCTTCCACCTGAAAGCTCCAGTCAAAGCCTCCTTCTTCAACAGCAACTGCAGCTTGCTGCTTTGGCTTCTCATTCTGGGTAGCTTTATTAGCGTAGTTTGGTCTGGATTGTGCTTGCCCACTATTTGTTCTTGGTGCCTTGCACTCGCTAGCGAAGTGACCCATAAAGTTACAGTTGTAACACTTAACTTTGCTTTTATCCAGCCCAAACTTTCCACTAGTTGTATTACTGGGAAACTTCCTTCCTATCCTCTTATAGAACCTCTTGGCTCTGTGAGTGAGAAGAGCCATTTGCTGGACTATCTCCATATACTCTAGCTCATCTAGTTGGATACAGTCCAGGTCTTCAAGGGTGAATAGGAAGCTGCCACAACTTTCATCAGAAGACACAAAGGCTTGAAAAGAACTTGTCTCTTAGAATAGGCTTCCTTGAGTATTGTTCTCCCTTGGTGTCTCTGGGAAGGTGATGAAAGGACCCTTTTATGAGATGTCAGGGTAGCATATGAGATGATGTTGGGGTTCTATGCTATCCCTTTCAGTCACATGAAGGGCTGAACCTATTTGATTGCTGGAGTTACCAGATGAAGCTTGCATGTTCATCTCCATCTGGTATCCACTGATAATGCCATACAACTCTATCAGAGTGAGAGTCTTAAGGTTCTCAGTTTTCTTGATTACAACACAATAATGTGTCCATTTCCTAGGAAGAGAGGACATAAACTTCCTTACAATGTCCCTGTTTAAAAGGATCTCAGATCTAGTTTGATCAATTAGGTTATGATTTGCAGCAGAATAGTGTTTGAATTAGACACAATTTAAGCAAGAACAAGATGAATATTCAATCAAACAGTAACAGTTATAGAGAGAGAAAGTTTTCTGTAAAAGAGAATGTTCTCATTCATTCATATGCTTTGGCAATTACAAATTAGGTCAACTTTCCTTTTATAGAGGAAAGGTGACGTCATCAGATGTCACCTGATAGTGACATCTAACTGATTACACAAACAATTGAAAATAATTGAAACTACTGAAGATGTCCACAACAGCTGAGGACATCTTCTTACAATAAAAGCTTAAGTACCAGCTAATTCTACAACTGCTAAAACTACAACATCTGAAGTGTAAGCTCTTCAGACGTTTTACATTTACTAAACTACTGATTACAATCTACTGAAAATATAAAGACAACTACTAAAAGTAAACCATCACAACTACTGAAGAGTACTTCTTCAGCTGTTGTGACAATCTCTGAATACTTGGTCTTCAGACTTTATCGTCAAACTCTGTCTTCAGACTTTGTCTTCAACTTTTGTCTTCAGACTTTATCTTCAAACTTTGTCTTCAGACTTTGTCTTCAGACTTTATCTTCAAACTTTGTCTTCAGACTTTGTCTTCAAACTTTGTCTTCAGCTGATGTAGTCTTCTTCAGTTGTTATGATGTCTGTGGAACTTAAAGGTTTTTCTGATCTGGCTCATTGGTTCTTTTGGTCCAACACTGTTCTCAAGACTTACTCCAACATCCACTAGAGTATCCACAATCTCAACATACCTGAATTATTATTGAGTCGTGGTCTCACCTGTTTTGAAGGTGAAATATTCAAACTGCTGCTTCAGGAGATCCTTCTTGTTCTCCTTGGCTTTAGTGGAACCCTCATACATTAGTTTCAATGTATCCCACAACTGCTTAGCTGTTTTGCATTTCTTGAAACCTCTGTATACAGATTTTTGAAGAGCAGTCTGAAGGGTTGTCATGACTTTTTGATCAATTTCTACTCTCTTTCTATCTTCTTCTGAGTAGTCAGCCACATCCTTGGGGATCATACCACCTCCAGTAGCAACTGAAGGAGTACTTGGTATGTAAGGTCCAGAGATAAAAAATTCCCTTACTCTTGAGTCTTGACACTTGATGAAGCCTTCCATTCTTTGGCACCAAGTGTCACACCCCGACCGATGGCGGAATCATCGGAGCGGACGAGGGAATGATTGATTGTTCATAACACATGATTGTCTAATAGTGGAAATAATATTAAAATCAGATTACAGGATAACATGTATTTAACAGATACAAATACAACAGTTAAAGTCACAAATAATAATTGTCTTTTGTTTTGACTAAGTCCAGGTCTTATATGATCAAGTAGAAGTCCACTAGCTTGCTTAACCTGAAATCATGTGAGAAAATAAAGTCAGCTAACGAATTAGCTGGTGAGTAATCATAGTTTTGAGTATACATATAGATTGATTGATTGATTGAGAATAATCCAATTCACAAGGTAACGTTAAGACTTATATTGCAATAGTAAAGCATATAGATAAACTGACACAATAACAACCCCTTGACTTGACACTTGGAAATAATAGACTCCACACATACACCATAGTTTAACTCCTGCCTCTGGCACAATCACCACTCGACTATTCATATGGGGTGGGTTATCCAAACCAGTAGATCTACATTGATACCAGGATTGATTGATTGAATTAGGGTTTTATTGTCGTCCAGTTTAGCATAGTATGTTCACGTAATTGCAAGTAATAACATAACCTGTCTTGAATTGAATTTAGAATGAAACAACATTAAAATATCATGATTGAATATATCGTATCACATGATTTCCCCCAAATAGGAAATGATAATAAAAGGGGATATGAATACTCACTTGATTGATGATATTAGAACCTGGAAGTGATGGATTAAACACCAACGATTTCCTTACGATTAACCTAAGGAACGGTGTCTCGAATTAGAATAATAATGATTTGAGAATGTGGGAATGTATTAGGATTTCCGTTTGGTTTTGAATGGTAGTTTAAATTAAATAATTTATTTAGTTGAAATGTTTCGAAATAAATAAAATGAATTTATTGAAAATGATTATGTTTAGAATCTTAATAAAAATATATGGATCAATACACGTAACTGTTTTGATTTATTGTTAAAGTGTGGAAAACAAATAATTAATTTTATATAATTAATTATATGATAATTAATTAAAATATTTAATTATTTATATAACTAAAAGAAATGAAATTGTTACTTGAAATGATTTAAATATAACACTTTTTATATTTAATCATAATTAAAACAATAAAAAGGGCGTACCTGGTGCTGCAAAGAGCTCCCACGTTTTCGCAGGGTCCAGGGAGGGTCCGTCCCATTTAAGGGAAGATGTACGCGGTCTTTCCCCCACATTTTGTGGGGAGGCCGTTTCCACGGATCGAACCTGAGACCTTCAAAACAATAATTAAAACAATAATAACGATTATTTGAAATAATTAAAAGTAATATAGTGTCAAATAATAATCTAATAAATTAAATTATTATTAGAAGTTCACTTTTGTTTAAATAATTTTGTATTATTTGTAATTTTATTTATTTAAAACATTTATTAAAATAGGTAAAAGGTTAAAAATAAATTTCAGTAATTAATTAAAGTGTTCTAAAAATTTTTAATGTTTGTAAAAATATTTTTATAATTTTTACAATTTTTTTTATAATTTTTGGAGGCTTAAAAGGCCCCAAAAAAAATGGTTGAGGTGGCCCGGGGTCGAACCCGGGACCTCATGGATTGCAATGGGTGCAGGGACCAGTGAACCAAGGTCACAACCGCGAGAGGAATCAGAATGTAATTGTTTTAAACACAATCTCCACCAACCCGCATTCCCCATATGAGCCCTAGATCGAATCCCAGCCCAATTGATCATGAAATCGATTCTTATAATATCTACAATCATAGGGCTTTTGACCCTCGTATGAAACCGAGTGAGTGTGTGTATAGA
Source organism: Flaveria linearis (assembly GCA_024085815.1). Taxonomy (NCBI): domain Eukaryota; kingdom Viridiplantae; phylum Streptophyta; class Magnoliopsida; order Asterales; family Asteraceae; genus Flaveria; species Flaveria linearis. Next base: position 33,162,417 of record CM044007.1, on the reverse strand, counting down.
ATTACCCGTATGGTGTTTGAATTGAAGATGATCCAACGAAGAACAGGTCGCGGCTTTGCCCGAACCAGTTCAAGTGGAAAACGTTGATGGAATTCGAATTAACTTTGTAGAAAGCTTCTAATGATGAAGGTGATGCAAAGCCCTTTATCAATTCCGATTAAAATCGATTGAATGTTGGTTAAAAATTGAGTTGCAGGTCCGTGGTCGAAGAGGGTGTTCGGGAATGGTGTTTGAGCTTGTTTAAGCGAAATTGATAATGGGAGTTGATTAGAAACCGACTTATGGTAGTTCATATTCGTTTAATTTGATTAAAATAAGGTGTTAGTGCGATCTGTGGACTGACAAAGGTCCGACAACGCGTGGCTCGGGTTCTACACCGCATGCGTTCGAATTTGGAATTATTTATATGGCACGAGTTCGAATCTCCCACATGAATGTGTCGGGAGTGTCTGTTTTGGTCAGAAATCACGTGATCTTGGCTTTTGAAGCTCGCCGGAGGGTCGGCCGGAGGGGTTGCCGGCGGTGAGGGTGTTCGACGGGAGGGAATGAGTTTTAAAAGAAAATTACACTTTTGGTCCCTGTGGTTTTGAGTGTTATCATTTCATGTTTAAACTTTCCTTTAAAGTTTTGAAAATTAGCAAGTGACCCCTGGACCTTATTATTGTTATTATTATTAAAGTTATTATTATTATTATTATTATTATTATTATTATTATTATTATTATTATTATTATTATTTATATTATTACTACCACTAGTATCATTATTATCATTATTATTATTATTATTATGATTATTATATTTTTCGAAATCAACATCGAACAAAATCAGCTTTATTATTAAAAAAAATACGGAATGTTACAGTCTCCCCTGCTTTAGAAAATTTCGTCCCGAAATTTTAATCACGAGGAGGCTGAAACGAAGAGATGAGGATACTTGGATTTCATTTGGTCCTCGCGTTCCCAGGTGAACTCTGGTCCGCGTTTAGACTCCCAACGAACTTTGACAATTGGTATTCGGCTGCGTTTGAGTTGTTTGACTTCTCGATCCATAATTTCCACAGGCTTCTCAATAAAGTGCATAGATTCATCAATCTGGACTTCTTCGAGTGGGATGTGGAGATTTTCATCGGCAAGACATTTCTTGAGATTTGAAACATGAAACGTCGGGTGTATATTGCTGAGTTCTTGGGGTAGTTCAAGCTTGTAGGCCACTTTCCCAATTCGCTCGAGCACTTTGAATGGACCCACGTAACGAGGTGCTAGCTTCCCTTTCTTTCCAAAGCGAATCACTCCCTTCCAAGGTGATACCTTAAGAAGTACGAGATCACCAACATTGTATTCCATGGGCTTACGTCTTTTATCAGCATAATGCTTTTGACGATTCCTAGCAGCCACCAAGTTATCACGGATCTTATGAATTTTGTCTGTTGTTTCTTGTATCAATTCCGGACCAGTAATCTGTGATTCACCAACTTCAGACCAGCAGATGGGAGATCGACACTTTCGGCCATACAAGGCCTCAAATGGTGCCATCTGGATGCTGGTATGGTAACTGTTATTGTAAGAGAATTCGATCAACGGAAGATGAGAATCCCACGATCCACTGAAATCAATGACACAAGCCCGGAGCATATCCTCGAGGGTTTGTATCGTTCTTTCAGTCTGACCGTCGGTTTGCGGGTGATAGGCTGTGCTAAGATTTAGTTGAGTCCCAAGGGCTGATTGAAGACTTTTCCAGAAATGAGAGATGAAACGACCATCGCGATCAGAGATAATATCTAAAGGTACACAATGCCGACTGACTATTTCATTGATGTAGATGCGAGCCAATTTCTCGACTCGATAATCTTCCCGAATTGGAATGAAATGAGCCGACTTAGTCAATCGATCAATGATAACCCAGATACTATCGTGACCACTAACGGTACGAGGCAGCTTGGTGATGAAATCCATGGATATGCTTTCCCATTTCCATAATGGGACCTCGGGTTGTACGAGTAATCCAGAGGGACGTTGATGCTCGGCTTTGACTTTGGAACATGTGAGGCATTTAGATACATACAAGGCTATATCCTTCTTCATGCCGGGCCACCAATATTGGTTCCGAAGATTCATGAACATCTTATCTGCTCCCGGATGAATAGAATAACGAGCCTTATGAGCTTCATCCATGATGGTTGTTTGAAGATTATCGTGATTCGGAATTCAAAGTCGATTTAGAAAGTACAGTAGTCCGTCCGACTTGATTTCCAATTGGAGTTCAGCACCGCATGACATTTCCTCATACATGTTGCCCTCGGTGACTGATTCATGTTGAGCTTCGAGTATACGGGTCAAGAGGTCGGTTTGAATGGTAACACTTTGAAGCATAACTTGACCCTTACGACTTAATGCATCGGCTACGACATTAGCTTTACCGGGGTGGTAACGAATCTCACAGTCATAGTCATTGAGTAGTTCGACCCATCGTCGTTGCCTCATGTTAAGCTCCTTCTGGTTGAAGATGTACTGGAGACTCTTATGATCGGTGAATACAACACATTTAGTGCCATAGAGATAGTGTCTCCAGATTTTGAGTGCGAATACGACAGCACCCAATTCAAGATCGTGCGTCGTATAATTTCTCTCATGAATCTTCAATTGTCTTGAGGCATAAGCTATAACTTTGCCTCGCTGCATGAGAACGCACCCTAGACCTTGTTTTGAAGCGTCATAATAGACAACAAAGTCGTCGTTTCCATCAGGAAGTGTTAGAATCGGCGCCTCACACAACTTTTGCTTGAGGGTTTGAAATGCTTTTTCTTGATCAGGCCCCCAAGAAAAAGGCTTATCCTTGTGGGTCAAAGCAGTGAGTGGCACAGCCATCTTAGAGAAGTTAGGAATAAAACGTCGATAATATCCGGCTAGTCCAAGAAATGAACGAACCTCTGTAGGAGTCTTAGGTTCTCCCCATTTCTTTACTGCCTCGATCTTTGCGGGATCAACGTGAATTCCTTTGCTGTTTACTATGTGACCAAGAAATTGAACCTCATTAAACCAGAATTCACACTTTGAGAATTTGGCGTAGAGTTTCTCTTTCCTCAGAAGTTCGAGTATTAGACGAAGGTGGTTCTCGTGATCGGATTTGGATTTGGAGTATATCAAGATATCGTCGATGAATACGATCACGAATTTGTCTAGGTATGGTCGGCACACGCGATTCATTAAATCCATGAATACTGCCGGTGCGTTGGTTAACCCGAATGGCATCACTGTAAACTCGTAATGGCCATATCTCGTTCGGAAAGCGGTTTTTGGAATATCATCATCGTGCACACGGAGTTGGTGATAACTAGAACGAAGATCGATCTTTGAGAAATGAGTGGCTCCTTGAAGCTGATCAAACAGGTCGTCGATTCTGGGTAATGGGTAACGGTTCTTGATTGTGAGTTTGTTGAGTTCTCGATAGTCGATACACATACGAAAAGAACCATCCTTTTTCTTCATGAATAAGACTGGAGCTCCCCATGGTGATGAGCTCGGGCGAATGAATCCTTTGTCTGATAGTTCTTGCAATTGGCTAGCAAGTTCTTGCATTTCGGAAGGCGCGAGACGATAAGGTGATTTTGCCACGGGAGTCGCACCAGGCACAAGGTCGATCCTGAATTCCACTTGACGAACGGCGGGAAGACCGGTTAAGTCTTCGGGAAAGACTTCGGGAAATTCTCGAATAACCGGAATGTCTTCAATCTTGCTAAGGTTCTTATCCGTTTTCACGATATGGGCTAAGAAAGCCACGTAATGCTTGCGGAGGTACTTTTGAGCTTTGGTGCAAGACATGAGTTTAAGTCCTTTGGAAGACTTTTCCCGTAAATATTTAACACCTTTTCGGGCGTAAGAGGGATTCGGATGACTTTCTCGAAACAAACAACTTCAGCATGGTTCTTAGATAACCAATCCATGCCGATAATGACATCGAAATTTCCAAGTTGCATCGGTGTAAGGTCGATAGAAAAATCATGTTCGCTAAGACTAAGGGTACAGTTTGGAATAATTGAATCGATTATGATAGGTTTCCCGTCGGCTATTTCTACCGTAAACGGTTTCTCCAACTTAGTTCTCGCACTAGCAAGCAAAGGTTCAAATTCCAAGGATACAAAACTTTTGTCGGCGCCGGTATCAAACAAGACTGAAGCATAATGATTATTGATTAGAAACATACCGTTCACCACATCATTATTGGTTTGAGCTTGATGAGCATTGATGTTGAATGCTCGACCTTGAGCAGCAGGGACAGTCTTGAGAAGCTTCGGACATTGGTTGCGGAAGTGATTAGGATCCCCGCATTGGTAGCAAGCTCTTGCTTGCATGGTTGTCGGGATATGCTGAACAGTCTGTGTGGTAACTGGAACCCTTGCTGTATTCTTGCACAAGTTGAATGTATGCCCAAAACGACCACAGTTTGTGCATTGACGACACTGAACGTTAGCGGGATGGTGATACTTGCAGTGGTTACACTGCGGAAAGGGTCCAGCGTATGGCTTTTTCATCGGTGGTTGGTTATTTACTGCTGGTTGACGAGTTGGAGGGACTTGATTAATTGGCACAGCAGGGGTAATCACAGCAAAGTTTTGAGAATTGGCCTTCCTCTTCTTGTTCCTGGAAGGCTCGGGTTGGTCGGTTTTGACGGTTTCGTTAGGAAGTTTGTCGGTACTCTTCTTCGATCCTTTCCTGGTTAGGGAACCAGATTTCACATGATTATCTGTTAACTGTGCAGCCAGTCTGATAGCATCTTCTAGTGTGGAAGGATTCCTTCCTAGCACCGTATCCTGAATCTGCATAGGTAGTCCACTAATGTATTTCTCGATGGCACAAGAGGTAGGGGTAGCAAGATGCGGTACTAAAAGGCTCAGTTCGTGGAATCGGTTAGTGTATGCTAGGTTCTCGCCACTGTCTTGGGTTAACTCCCAGAATTCAGCTTCCAGTTTTCGGACTTCGTTTCTTGGACAGAACTCTTTAGTCATAAGCTCCTTAACTTCAGCCCATGTTAATGCTAGAGCAGCATCAGTTCCACGGGTTCGTTTCTCTCCGTTCCACCAAGTGAGTGCGCGTTTCTGGAGAACACTTATGGCATACCGGACTTTTAGATTTTCAGGGCATTCGCTGTTTAGGAAGGTGTTCTCGATGCTTTCGAACCACTGTAGTAATCCGGTAGCTCCTTCAGTTCCACTGAACTTAGTGGGGTTGCAAGAACTAAAATGTTTGTAGGTACAAGTTTGGGGAGGGTTTGGTGCAGTTGGGTTTTGATCAGTATTGTTGCCTTGGTTCAAATGGGTAAGCAGGGTTGGGATAACAGCAGCAACTTCACGTGCTACAATAGCAGCAATCTTGCGGCCAGGGTTTCTAGATCGTGAACGGATTTGACGAGAAGCCATTCTGTATAATATGGAAAGAAGAAACCTCTATGAGAAACGGGTAATTGGTTTTTAAAACTTTTCAAAATAATAAAATCGTTAATGAGATTGTTTAGAATAACAATGAGAGGTTAGGAGTGTAAACGTTCGGTTCGCAAACCAAAGCGAATACGTTGACTTATCAAAGTATTTGTGTCCACCACAACCTTAACGAGGACATGCGTACCTATAAGCGAATACTCATCTTGAGGGTTCCCAGGTAAGGTAATCAAGTTATATGAATACCTTGCCTAGACAGAACACCTTAAGATACAGGTATCCCACTCTTCCAGCATTGCATGTTCTCGGTCATGTGACACGGACTTTGACGAGATTTGAAAACCATAAATAACAATCGAGTTTTGGAGTTTGAAATCACTTGAATTAGGCACACAATGCCTTAGAATATGAGTTAAGATTTGTGTGTATATTGATAGATTCAAAGTATAGGGAGAATCACATAAGGTATATAATCACATAATCAAGTACAAACATGTAAAGCACATATAATCCTATCTATGCATATAACATGAGAGGACTCATGTGTAAAGGTACCTAGTTATAGTCTAGGTCATTCCATTTCTAATAACCTAATTCCCTATAACCATGGCTCTGATACCAATCTGTCACACCCCGACCGACGGCGGAATCATCGGAGCGGACGAGGGAATGATTGATTGTTCATAACACATGATTGTCTAATAGTGGAAATAATATTAAAATCAGATTACAGGATAACATGTATTTAACAGATACAAATACAACAGTTAAAGTCACAAATAATAATTGTCTTTTGTTTTGACTAAGTCCAGGTCTTATATGATCAAGTAGAAGTCCACTAGCTTGCTTAACCTGAAATCATGTGAGAAAATAAAGTCAGCTAACGAATTAGCTGGTGAGTAATCATAGTTTTGAGTATACATATAGATTGATTGATTGATTGAGAATAATCCAATTCACAAGGTAACGTTAAGACTTATATTGCAATAGTAAAGCATATAGATAAACTGACACAATAACAACCCCTTGACTTGACACTTGGAAATAATAGACTCCACACATACACCATAGTTTAACTCCTGCCTCTGGCACAATCACCACTCGACTATTCATATGGGGTGGGTTATCCAAACCAGTAGATCTACATTGATACCAGGATTGATTGATTGAATTAGGGTTTTATTGTCGTCCAGTTTAGCATAGTATGTTCACGTAATTGCAAGTAATAACATAACCTGTCTTGAATTGAATTTAGAATGAAACAACATTAAAATATCATGATTGAATATATCGTATCACATGATTTCCCCCAAATAGGAAATGATAATAAAAGGGGATATGAATACTCACTTGATTGATGATATTAGAACCTGGAAGTGATGGATTAAACACCAACGATTTCCTTACGATTAACCTAAGGAACGGTGTCTCGAATTAGAATAATAATGATTTGAGAATGTGGGAATGTATTAGGATTTTCATTTGGTTTTGAATGGTAGTTTAAATTAAATAATTTATTTAGTTGAAATGTTTCGAAATAAATAAAATGAATTTATTGAAAATGATTATGTTTAGAATCTTAATAAAAATATATGGATCAATACACGTAACTGTTTTGATTTATTGTTAAAGTGTGGAAAACAAATAAATAATTTTATATAATTAATTATATGATAATTAATTAAAATATTTAATTATTTATATAAATAAAAGAAATGAAATTGTTACTTGAAATGATTTAAATATAACACTTTTTATATTTAATCATAATTAAAACAATAAAAAGGGCGTACCTGGTGCTGCAAAGAGCTCCCGCGTTTTCGCAGGGTCCAGGGAGGGTCCGTCCCATTTAAGGGAAGATGTACGCGGTCTTTCCCCCACATTTTGTGGGGAGGCCGTTTCCACGGATCGAACCTGAGACCTTCAAAACAATAATTAAAACAATAATAACGATTATTTGAAATAATTAAAAGTAATATAGTGTCAAATAATAATCTAATAAATTAAATTATTATTAGAAGTTCACTTTTGTTTAAATAATTTTGTATTATTTGTAATTTTATTTATTTAAAATATTTATTAAAATAGGTAAAAGGTTAAAAATAAATTTCAGTAATTAATTAAAGTGTTCTAAAAATTTTTAATGTTTGTAAAAATATTTTTATAATTTTTACAATTTTTTTTATAATTTTTGGAGGCTTAAAAGGCCCCAAAAAAAATGGTTGAGGTGGCCCGGGGTCGAACCCGGGACCTCATGGATTGCAATGGGTGCAGGGACCAGTGAACCAAGGTCACAACCACGAGCGGAATCAGAATGTAATTGTTTTAAACACAATCTCCACCAACCCGCATTCCCCATATGAGCCCTAGATCGAATCCCAGCCCAATTGATCATGAAATCGATTCTGATAATATCTACAATCATAGGGCTTTTGACCCTCGTATGAAACCGAGTGAGTGTGTGTATAGAATTACCCGTATGGTGTTTAAATTGAAGATGATCCAACGAAGAACAGGTCGCGGCTTTGCCCGAACCAGTTCAAGTGGAAAACATTGATGGAATTCGAATTAACTTTGTAGAAAGCTTCTAATGATGATGGTGATGCAAAGCCCTTTATCAATTCCGATTAAAATCGATTGAATTTTGGTTAAAAATTGAGTTGCAGGTCCGTGGTCGAAGAGGGTGTTCGGGAGTGGTGTTTGAGCTTGTTTAAGCGAAATTGATAATGGGAGTTGATTAGAAACCGACTTATGGTAGTTCATATTCGTTTAATTTGATTAAAATAAGGTGTTAGTGCGATCTGTGGACTGACAAAGGTCTGACAACGCGTGGCTCGGGTTCTACACCGCATGCGTTCGAATTTGGAATTATTTATATGGCTCAAGTTCGAATCTCCCACATGAATGTGTCGGGAGTGTCTGTTTTGGTCAGAAATCGCGTGATCTTGGCTTTTGAAGCTCGCAGGAGGGTCGGCCGGAGGGGTTGCCGGCGGTGAGGGTGTTCGACGGAAGGGAATGAGTTTTAAAAGAAAATTAAACTTTTGGTCCCTGTGGTTTTGAGTGTTATCATTTCATGTTTAAACTTTCCTTTAAAGTTTTGAAAATTACCAAGTGACCCCTGGACCTTATTATTGTTATTATTATTAAAGTTATTATTATTATTATTATTACTATTATTATTATTATTATTATTATTATTATTATTTATATTATTACTACCACTAGTATCATTATTATCATTATTATTATTATTATTATGATTATTATATTTTTCGGAATCAACATCGAACAAAATCAGCTTTATTATTAAAAAAAATACGGAATGTTACACCAAGTGTCAAAGTCATCAAGAGTGATCACTGGGGACTTTGTCATGCTTCCACTTTCCTTATCAGCTTTAGAGATAGCTGTCATTTGAAGGGTTGAGTATTTTGTGTGTGTGAGGGATCTTAAGATGGTGAGATCTTGTATCAAGAGCCTGAGAAGCTCTGATACCAATTGCAGGACCGGGTGAAGGGTTATACACTTTACAACACAACAACACAAAGAGGAGAGTGTGAAACAACACTTAACAATTCAAATAGGGAACTGGGAAACTCAGTAGTGAGAACTAAGTAACACAAGTGTAAATGGGGACTAGAACAACACACAAGTAGTTGGTTTTCAAGGTTGATGTATATTGATCTCTAGTTCCTTACAAATGGTTTACAAAGTTCTTCATATAAGTTATAAGGACCAGAAATACTTATACTATGACCTACAGCCGGCCATACTTTGAAGGCCTACTGGATACATGATCTAGATAACAAAATCCATGTAGAGTCAAAAGGCAGATTGCCTTTTGACTAGTGACTATGACATGCTGTAAGGCCCCGATCCCGGGCACCTTACGGTTGGTCATCATCACACGTAAAACATACATTTGATGTAAACATAATGAAATAACGCAGCGGAATTTATAAAATATACATTCTCATTTCATCATAAAAGCTTTTACATCATTGTCCTGGTTACAAAATACAAGCTTTTCCTTACATTGCCTAGCTATACTATGATGGCTGCTGATGCGTAAGAAAACGAGGATAATCTCGTTTATTCGAATCCTCAGCAATCATAGGGTCATACAGCGACCTCTACCGAAAGAAAATAATAAAAAGAAAATATATTCTTCAACGTTAAGAAGATATTAAATTCAAGAATATATTTTTCTTCATAAAGAAGATTTCTTAAATAATCCTGTTTATCAGGATTATCAAGAAATCTTGCACTTGCATGCAACATGATGTGTTGCGCGCATTACGGGCCCACAACACATGATGTGGCAGCATAATCAAAAAGTGAATGCCATCCCAAAAGAGCTGAGTAGTCGCCTCGTGCCATCCTCAGCAACACTACCTGCCAACTGGAAACACATAAAAAGTCAGCGTTGCTGAGTGAGTTCTAGTTTTATAATAAAACATACTTTTACTCATTAAAAGTATCCTTTCATACATGCGTTTACCTATCATACGTACACAGAGATAATATTCATTATTATCTTCATCATTCGTTATACATCGTTATCTTTAACTTCTCGTATGGATTCTGTCAGGCTTTACCCACTTCATAGCACTTGGCTATGATTACTGTGGTCAAATGACAAGAATCCCGTTCATACTTACTTGCACATTGAAAGGTGAATTGTACCAATACCTTATGCTATACCCCGATCGTCATTAGCTACCGGGCCGAAGTCAACATATGAACAACAAACGTATGCCACGGTACTAGAGGTAAGCGGTAGAGGTACCATGACCATGGTCGATCACAGAGAAGGACCAATCGCGTTATTCAATGCTGCAAGACATAATTCGTTCGTTCATTAATGCATGTATTCATCATCATTCTTCTTTTCGTTCATTCGTTAATACATGCATTCATCATCGTGTTCCTCTTTCATTATCTTTCACTTTACGTTACATAATACTTCATTCATTCATTCTCATTATTCGTAAAGTTTCGGAAAGATAAACATACACAATTATAAGGAACACACATCCATCATACACTCATCATCATACATAGCATCATACATCATACGTTCATCATCATACATAGCATCATACATACGTAATCATACATAGCATCATCATTCACATCAGCCCTTCAGGGGCGACTGAACCTATCTCAGTCGCATGTCCTCCATGCGACTGGACCGTGCGATTGGGCTGTCATGCGAATGGGCATACAATCGTGCGACTGGATTTCCTTCCGTACGAATAGACACTACCCGACTGGGCTATATGCGACTAACTCTTAACCGTACGATTGAACTACCCTGCGATTGGACCTATGCGACCGAATCCCCCAATCGCATAGTCCATCATGCGACTGAGGTTCAATCGTGCGTCTGAGCCTCAATCGGGCGATTGGACATCAACTATTCCTCAGTCGGCCGAATGGCCCTTCAGTCGCATAACCCTAACTGGGCAGCGACTGGAGTTCTTCATACACTGCAGTCGCGAACTCCCGTCCCCACAGTCACCATAAACCCATTTTCAGCCTAATTCGACCCTCCCAAGCCTCAGGGATTCCTACTAGGACCTCATACAAGCATATTCTAGTCCTAATTCATACCATAAACACATTACTCAAGATTTTACCCAAATGGGTCAAACTTTCACTATTTCAAAAATAGGGTTTATATGTGATTCCAACCCCAAAATCGTTAGAAAACATGTAAATGAGGGGTCCTAGAACTCACATTAACAGGTAGGAGTTGATGAGCTTCGATTTGGCTAGCTTCTCGACAAATCCGGAGCTCGGTCAGCACTTTCCCTCTTTCTTTTTCTTCTCTCGGTCGCTCACTGCTCTTCCCGACTGAAAATGACAAGTGTTGGGAAGAGTATGAGAGCTGCTCCCCTTTTATAGGTACTTCCCAGTCGCGTCTGCTCCAGGGGCGACTGGACCTTCAGTCACATGAACACCATGCGATTGGACCCCCAGTCACATGTGTTCCATGCGGCTCGTCTTTCATTCGGGCGGTTGAACTCCAATCGTGCGGTTGAGCTTCAATCGGCCGAATAGCATGCGGTTGAACCTCCAGTCGCATAAATCCTAGGCGACTAAGGCTCAGTCGCACAACCTATCAAAAGGTCAAACCTTCGGGTGTTACAAGTCCATCCCCTTATTTTAGGTTTCGTCCCCGAAACCTGCTATTCTTCGAACAATCGTGGGTAATGCTGCCTCATTTCTTCTTCAGTTTCCCACGTTGACTCGGATCCCTTCCTGTGCCGCCACTGTACACGCACAAGGGGAACCACTTTATTCCTTAACCTCTTCTCTTTGCGATCGATGATCGCCACTGGTTGTTCTACATAGTTGAGCCGTCCGTCTACCTCGATGTCCCCCAGTGGCATGACCAAGTCCTCATCCGCCAAACATTTCCTCAGATGAGACACGTGGAAAGTCGGGTGGATTCCACTTAATTCATCTGGTAGATCCAACTTATAGGCCACCTCTCCTACTCGAGCAACGATTCGAAAAGGGCCTATATACCGCGGACTCAACTTACCCCGCTTCCGGAATCGGATAATCCCCTTCCAAGGTGAGACCTTCAACATAACCCGGTCTCCCACCTGGAACTCAATCGGCCTGCGTCGTTTGTCGGCATACGATTTCTGTCGGTCTTTGGCCTCTTTCATATAAGCTTTAATTCTTTCGAGCTTTTCAGTCGTAGCCTCGACCACCTCGACGCTTCCCAATTCTTTCTGACCAATTTCACCCCAACAGACGGGTGTCCTGCATCGCCTACCGTATAGCATCTCATAGGGTGGCATGCCAATACTGGCATGATAACTGTTGTTGTATGAGAATTCGGCTAACGGCAGGTGGTCATCCCAACTTCCATCGAAATCAATAACACATGCTCGGAGCATGTCCTCCAAGGTCTGAATGGTCCGTTCCGACTGACCATCGGTTTGTGGATGATAAGCCATGCTAATATGTAACCTCGTCCCCATAGCATAATGGAATTTCTTCCAAAATTTAGATGTAAACCGGGTGTCGCGATCAGACACAATCGACACCGGTACACCGTGACGAGTCACAATCTCTTTGATGAAAAGATCGGCCAACTTCTCGGACGAATATGTCTCGCGCATCGGTAAGAAGTGGGCACTCTTCGTCAATCGATCCACAATCACCCAGATCGTATCATACCCTTTCGGGGTACGTGGCAGCTTTGTGATAAAATCCATGGTGATGTGCTCCCACTTCCATTCCGGTATGTCCAACGGTTGAATCTTTCCGTACGGCTTCTGGTGCTCTGCCTTTACTTGCAAACACGTGAGGCATTTACTCACATACTCCACCACATCACGTTTCATACCCGGCCACCAGTAATCTTTCTTCATATCTTGGTACATTTTGGTAGCACCGGGATGAATGGAGTATCGAGACTTATGAGCTTCATCCAAAATCTTCATTCGCAGATCCCCAAGACGAGGAATCCACATACGCCCAAACCGAGTTCTAACACCCGTTGCGTTCTCACCCAACTCCGCGACCAGACCTCTCATGCGTTCAGAGTTAAGATGTTCGTCTTTCAAAGCCTCATCTTGGAACTCTTTGACCTATTTCATTACGTCGGAGGTCATGATTAGCTGGTACGCCTTCACCCGAATTGGCTCGGACCTCTCCTTTCGGCTAAGGGCATCCGCCACCACGTTGGCTTTGCCCGGATGGTAATGGATCTCACAATCATAGTCCTTTATAAGCTCCAACCATCGCCGTTTCCTCATATTCAGATCTTTTTACTCGAAGAAGTACTTCAAGCTTTTGTGGTCCGTGAAGATGGTGCACTTCGTCCCGTACAAATAGTGCCGCCAAATCTTCAACGCGAAAACCACAGCTGCTAGCTCCAAGTCATGAGTAGGGTAATTAACCTCATGAACTTTCAGCTGTCGGGATGCACAGGCTATCACCTTTCCTCTCTGCATTAATACACACCCCAACCCCGAGTAGGAGGCATCAGAATAAACCACCAAATCTTCACTCCCCTCGGGTAACGCCAATACTGGAGCTTGGGTCAATCTCGTCTTCAGTTCTTCAAACGCCTTCTCTTGAGCTTGACCCCATACAAATTTCACATCCTTCCGGGTCAACTTTGTCAGTGGAGAAGCAATTTTGGAAAAGTCTTGGATGAACCTTCGGTAGTAACCTGCCAAACCCAAGAAACTACGGATCTCGGACGGCGTCTTCGGAGACTTCCATTGCATCACTGCTTCCACTTTCGCCGGATCAACCATAATCCCGTCCGGATTTACCACGTGACCCAAGAATTGAACTTCACGCAACCAGAATGCGCACTTGGAGAATTTAGCATACAACTTCTCCCTTCTCAACGTCTCCAGAACTTCGCGAATGTGACCGGCATGCTCAGTCTCGCTCTTCGAATAAATCAAAATGTCATCAATGAATACAATCACCGATTTATCCAACATCGGTCGGCACACCCTATTCATCAGGTCCATAAAAGCAGCTGGCGCATTGGTCAACCCAAATGACATGACGAGGAACTCATAGTGACCGTAGCGCGTACGAAAAGCTGTTTTAGGGATATCCTGCTCCTTCACCTTCAGTTGATGGTAGCCGGATCGAAGATCTATTCGTGAAAACCAACTAGCACCCTGAAGTTGATCAAACAAGTCGTCGATCCTCGGCAAGGGGTATCTGTTCTTTACTGTCAGCTTATTCAACTCGCGGTAGTCGATGCACATCTTCATACTACCGTCCTTCTTCTTTACAAACAGGACCGGAGCACCCCAAGGTGAGATACTCGGTCTAATAAACCCCTTATCCAGCAGTTCTTGTAATTGCTCCATCAACTCTTTCATCTCTGTCGGGGCCAATCGATACGGTGCTTTGGCAACAGGTTGGGCGCCTGGTATCAGATCTATCTGAAACTCGATCTCTCTGTCAGGTGGCAATCCCGATAAGTCTTCCGGGAACACGTCTGGGAATTCACACACAACCGGAACATCAGATAGTTGTGGTGTTGGCTTTTCTACGTCCTTTACATAACATAAAAGGCGTTACATCCACGCCTCATACATTTCCCCGCCACTGCCATCGAGATCACCTTCAGAATCGTAGTAACCCGATCTCCGTAAACTGTCACTGAACTACCGTCGGACGCTGTCAAAGTGATCATCTTCTTGCGACACACAATGTTCGCCTCATAATCCGCCAACCAATCCATCCCAAGCACCAAATCGAAACCACCCAACGTCATCGCAAATGGTTTAACTGGGAATTTGTGACCCTCCAGTTCTACATCGCAACCCTCAATTACCTCGGAAATCCTGGTGCTTTTTCCTATAGCAGTCTCTACATCAAACGGCACATCCATATGCCTACTACTAACGGGCAATTTGGCACAAAAAGCAGCAGAAATAAAACTCCTACTGGGACCCGAATCAAATAATACAGAGGCTACAGTTTGGTTCACCAGAAACGTACCGAACACTACATCGGGGTCCGTCCTAGCCTCTTCCTGCGTCATTGTGAAAGCCCTGGCGCTTGCTCTCGGACCTTCACTTCCCGTCTTCTTTACCCCTGAAGCCTCAGCCCTCGGCTTCTTACAGTCCCTACTCATATGACCACTTTCCCCACAGTTGAAACACTTGCCCATCCGGCAATCCTTTGATATGTGCCCTGTCTTCCCAAACTTAAAGCAGAGGTTGGATCCCCATTTGCACTCCCCTGAGTGCTCCTTTCCACACTTACCACACTTCCTCACCCCAGCTCCAGACACAACCACACGGTGGTCATCCACCCTCGCCTTCTTGTTGCTCGTCGAAGTATCACCCCGACCAAATCTCTTCCCCTGCCAATTCTTCTCCCCACTTCCCTTCTTGCTACCCTCAGCCTTTACCAACGCAGCCCGTTCATCGAATAACCTTCCCGCCAAATCCACTGCCGACCTAAAAGTGCTTGGTCGGGCAGAAATCAAGTGCCAACGAATTTAGCTGGCAGCCCCTGAATATACCGGTTAATCTTTCGAGACACCGGCGTCACCTGCTCTGGCACCAACAGCGCCAACTCGTTAAACTTGGTGGTGTATTGTTGGTGGGTCATCGTCCCCGCCTCCAACTGCAGGAACTCTCTCTCAACTCTATCCATTTCCCGACGAGGACTGAATTCCTCAATCACCAGCCTTTTCAACTCAGCCCACTTCATCTTCCCTATAGCCCTGCTACCCTCGGCTTGAACTATATTGTTCCACCAGCACAAAGCCGACCCTGTGAAAGAGTGGGTAGCAAACTTCACCTTCTTGTCCTCCTGGCAATCACTAATATCGAGGACAGCCTCCATTTCCATTACCCATTGGTGAGCATCAGTAGCAGTACCAGAACCATCAAAAGTCGGGGCTTGCACCTCATGTATGCCCCGTAGTTACAACCCCGGGCTGTCTCCCGTAACTGCTCTTCTTCCTCTTCCTCTTCATCATCGGATAATATTGTTTCTGCTTCTGTCTGTTGCTGTCTACCTGAGGACCGATTCCTCCCTCGTCTCTCATCTTCACGTACTGCCTTTATCACTTCGGTCACTACAGACGGTAAGATCGTCTGCATGACCTGATGTACTTCCTCAACCACTACCTCTTTTACCGAGGCTCTCAAATTCGCGCTTTCGTCTGCCTCCTCCTGATGAGGAGTCTCGTTTTCCTCATGAACTACTTTCTCTGTCCTATGCCTCCCTCGCGTGTTACATGGTTCAGCACCACGTCCACCGCCACGGGAAGCTTTAGATGATCTACCACCGACCATCTTCATTCACACTGAAAGATTCAAACACCAACACGGTCATTCAAGGAAATAGCTCAGTTTATGTTAAGTATAGTAAGTCCCTAATTACAGTGGCCAGTTGTGATTAGCCACTTACTCTACTCTTCACACCCCGAGCATTACCTGTCCTGACTACATTAGTATCTAAGTCTAAAAGTACACATAAACACATAACATGCGGACGTAACACTGGTTAACTTTCAAGAAAATACCTGATGGCACGCAACTACTCAGATGGCATTCCCTTCCTTTCTGTCCCATTCTCAGTTTAAGTTTAGGTTTATTTTGAAAATTCACCCATTTTACTTAAACTTTTGCTCTGAAACCAACTTGTAAGGCCCCGATCCCGGGCACCTTACGGTTGGTCATCATCACACGTAAAACATACATTTGATGTAAACATAATGAAATAACGCAGCGGAATTTATAAATATACATTCTCATTTCATCATAAAAGCTTTTACATCATTGTCTTGGTTACAAAATACAAGCTTTTCCTTACATTGCCTAGCTATACTATGATGGCTGCTGATGCGTAAGAAAACGAGGATAATCTCGTTTATTCGAATCCTCAGCAATCATAGGGTCATACAGCGACCTCTACCGAAAGAAAATAATAAAAGAAAATATATTCTTCTTCGTTAAGAAGATATTAAATTCAAGAATATATTTTTCTTCATAAAGAAAATTTCTTAAATAATCCTGTTTATCAGGATTATCAAGAAATCTTGCACTTGCATGCAACATGATGTGTTGCGCGCATTACGGGCCCACAACACATGATGTGGCAGCATAATCAAAAAGTGAATGCCATCCCAAAAGAGCTGAGTAGTCGCCTCGTGCCATCCTCAGCAACACTACCTGCCAACTGGAAACACATAAAAAGTCAGCGTTGCTGAGTGAGTTCTAGTTTTATAATAAAACATACTTTTACTCATTAAAAGTATCCTTTCATACATGCGTTTACCTCTCATACGTACACAGAGATAATATTCATTATTATCTTCATCATTCGTTATACATCGTTATCTTTAACTTCTCGTATGGATTCTGTCAGGCTTTACCCACTTCATAGCACTTGGCTATGATTACTGTGGTCGAATGACAAGAATCCCGTTCATACTTACTTGCACATTGAAAGGTGAATTGTACCAATACCTTATGCTATACCCCGATCGTCATTAGCTACCGGGCCGAAGTCAACATATGAACAACAAACGTATGCCACGGTACTAGAGGTAAGCGGTAGAGGTACCATGACCATGGTCGATCACAGAGAAGGACCAATCGCGTTATTCAATGCTGCAAGACATAATTCGTTCGTTCATTAATGCATGTATTCATCATCATTCTTCTTTTCGTTCATTCGTTAGTACATGCATTCATCATCGTGTTCCTCTTTCATTATCTTTCACTTTACGTTACATAATACTTCATTCATTCATTCTCATTATTCGTAAAGTTTCGGAAAGATAAACATACACAATTATAAGGAACACACATCCATCATACACTCATCATCATACATAGCATCATACATCATACGTTCATCATCATACATAGCATCATACATACGTAATCATACATAGCATCATCATTCACATCAGCCCTTCAGGGGCGACTGAACCTATCTCAGTCGCATGTCCTCCATGCGACTGGACCGTGCGATTGGGCTGTCATGCGAATGGGCATACAATCGTGCAACTGGATTTCCTTCCGTACGAATAGACACTACCCGACTGGGCTATATGCGACTAACTCTTAACCGTACAATTGAACTACCCTGCGATTGGACCTATGCGACCGAATCCCCCAATCGCATAGTCCATCATGCGACTGAGGTTCAATCGTGCGTCTGAGCCTCAATCGGGCGATTGGACATCAACTATTCCTCAGTCGGCCGAATGGCCCTTCAGTCGCATAACCCTAACTGGGCAGCGACTGGAGTTCTTCATACACTGCAGTTGCGAACTCCCGTCCCCATAGTCACCATAAACCCATTTTCAGCCCAATTCGACCCTCCCAAGCCTCAGGGATTCCCACTAGGACCTCGTACAAGCATATTCTAGTCCTAATTCATACCATAAACACATTACTCAAGATTTTACCCAAATGGGTCAAACTTTCACTATTTCAAAAATAGGGTTTATATGTGATTCCAGCCCTAAAATCGTTAGAAAACATGTAAATGAGGGGTCCTAGAACTCACATTAACAGGTAGGAGTTGATGAGCTTCGATTTGGCTAGCTTCTCAAAAAATCCGGAGCTCGGTCAGCACTTTCCCTCTTTCTTTCTCTTCTCTCGGTCGCTCACTGCTCTTCCCGACTGAAAATGACAAGTGTTGGGAAGAGTATGAGAGCTGCTCCCCTTTTATAGGTACTTCCCAGTCGCGTCTGCTCCAGGGGCGACTGGACCTTCAGTCGCATGAACACCATGCGATTGGACCCCAGTCGCATGTGTTCCATGCGGCTCGTCTTTCATTCGGGCGGTTGAACTCCAATCGTGCGGTTGAGCTTCAATCGGCCGAATAGCATGCGGTTGAACCTCCAGTCGCATAAATCCTAGGCGACTAAGGCTCAGTCGCACAACCTATCAAAAGGTCAAACCTTCGGGTGTTACACATGCCACAGCTCACATCCTAATATATTACAAAATGATAAAGTACATAAAGTGGAAAGTTACAGACTCAAGACCTCAATGTACAGTTTACCAAAAGAATGGACCTTTTCACCACTCATATAAAGTTGGTGACATATCAGAGTGGTAGCGGAAAGTGGTTCAGCTTTAGGTAAAAAGTACCTCATATAAAGCATGTAATATAAAATTCTTCGAAAGAAATCTGTCTTCAATAGTTGGCTTCGGAAGACTTTGTCCTTGAAGCTTCGGAAGACTTCATCTTTTGGCTTTGGAAGATATTGGTCTTGGCTTCGGAAGATTTCACACTTAGAATAATTTCTAAGGTAGTGTGAAACTTCCGAAGCATTTCACTTCAGTACACTTGTGCTTGCATGCAGGAGAGACTTTGGGTGTTTGGGTTGCATCAGCCTTACTAATAACCTTACATACATACAACTAGATAATACTCATTATTATCTTTCATCACCGTTCGTTTCGTACTTATTCGCATATTTCGTACATTCATCTTTATCTTTAACTTATATCTAGATCATGTCATATGCTATACCCCCGCGTCATGCTCGAAAGCTGACACTGGGCCAAAGTCTATAAATAGACCCCAAACATTGTGCATGAAACTGACTCCAGTACCGGGCTAAGCGACAAGGATCCCGGTTGATACTTATGGTCAATCTCAATGACTAGACCCCTGTATTCATAGGCTAGCTAGGCCTCATATAGTTGAGCTAATAACACACAGTTGTAAACATCCTTCCATTTTGCTTGCACAACTTTCCTTCATTCATTAGGTTTCACTTTTTATTATTTACATAATACTTATTCTTAATTAGTATATATCACACCAAATAAGAAACATCGTGAAACTTACAAGAATTTTTATTTTG
This sequence comes from Flaveria linearis, assembly GCA_024085815.1. NCBI lineage: Eukaryota > Viridiplantae > Streptophyta > Magnoliopsida > Asterales > Asteraceae > Flaveria > Flaveria linearis. The sequence continues at coordinate 33,142,633 of CM044007.1, read as the reverse complement.
AAGCATTTATATAGCCTAATTTGTTATAGAAAATTCGATCTTCCCATTAAAACCTCTTGAGATCTTTGTTATAGAAAAACGTATATTTAGTATGCATAACAGCCCCAAAATAGAGAAAAACTTGTAAATAAGGGAATCTAGATCACCTAGTCTCAGCATGTAACTTCACGCTTAGGTTATCTAAGCTATAATCACGGTACACGGTCTGCATATAAGTTAACAAACAAATATGTCATTTTCTACACAGCTTCGCACGTAATTTCACACATAATTTCGCACGCAGTTTCGCACGTAATTTCATATGTAGTTTCGCGGCCAGTTTGCTGATAGTTTCGCTGCCAGTTTCGCATGGCAGTTTCGTTACGAGTTTCGCATGGCAGTTTTGCCCAACTTGCATTGGAATTCCATGGCTGCGAAATTACTTGCGATGAACTAACAGGTTCGTAGTTTCGCAGTTTCGTAGGAAGAATCCACAGTTTCGCAGGAAAAAATCCACAGTTTTGCAGGAATAACTTACAGTTTCGCAGAACATATAAAAATGACGTTTCAGCCCGTTTTTAACCTAAAACTTCAACTTTTTACTTGCAAATCCTTATTTTTTAATCCAGGAAACTATATTTAATCTTTTTACATAATTTCATGCATAAAAACGTGACTTTTGTAGGATTTTTTGCCACTTTTCAAAACCGCAAAACCCTAGAATCCGAATCTGCTATAAAGTGGCGTTTGGATGATGATTATTACCTGGATTTGTTGCTCTTTTCTTGTTTTTTGATGCCCAAACACTTAGAACTTCAATCCTTAAACCAACAAACTTCAAATCTTGATTTCTCTCTACTTTCTCTCTTTACTTACTCGCCCTACTTACTCGCTCTAGAAAGTTGGGGATTTGGTTGCAAATGAGGATGAATGGCTGATTAGTGTTTATATATACCAGGTGTTCAAGGGACCTTAAATTCGTCTAACATGTAACCCATAAGGTTAATTTGGTCCATAATCCATTTTCCTCTTATTTATATTAAATAATCCTCAAATAAGCCCATTATTATTAATTGGCTTGTTTCAACTTTTTCGCAGGCGTTACATGTTTAAGCATTTATTTTTTCTTTTTTTGTGTGTTTATATGTGATATGGGAGTGAAATAATAACAATGTCTGTGGGAAGTTGGGTGAGTCTGTAGGTATGTGTAATGGTAGGACCCAAATGATGATCTCCTATGATGATTCTGTAAATGTGGTTATGATGTTAAAAATGCCCTTATTTCCACACCATTATCAAGGATTGAAACAAATATTATATGGATAAAATTACAGAATTTGAGCAAAAAAAAATTAATTTTTGCAATGTTTTCAAGTAAATTTTAGGGTGTTTATTAAACCGGAATTTTCAATGTAAATCACTAGCTTGTTGCTTATCAAAAGATTAGTGTAGATCCTAGGTCATGGTCATGTTCTTTAAGTTGCGGGATAAAGTATTTCTAGCGAGTCATTTTTTTAAATGTTAAGTATGCTGGTTAGGGTTAATGAGCTTTTAGAATAATAAACTCATGTGCATATCGGTAGCCTAAATTTCTAACTGATGAGATCTTGAGCCTATTACTTAAAAACACAATCATATAATTATTCATTTGTCGAGAGTAGGCCATATATTACACTTGTTTTAGAACTTGCATTGTTTGATACATGCCAAGACCATAAGTCAAATGTTTGCTTATAAATAACAAAGGCAATCTAGGAAACCATTTTACTTGTTATCTTTGTCCACTATTATCTACCCTAACCGTTAGGAGTCATTTCGAGCCTTAAACCATTCTTTTGTTAAACCTTATCCATAAAGACAAAGTTATTAGTTAATAACCGACCGTGAAACCACTCAAAGTGAAGAAGCATCCAAAGTCAAGCTTATATTAAAATAATAATAAGGAAATATATATAGTAAAAATATAAAAATAAAAAAGGGTGGGAAAAAAGCAGTTGTTTAAAACGGATCAAAGTGAACTAGTTCTTTTAGTCATATTAATAAGGAGTGTTTAATAGTCTGGTTCGTCTTTCTATTTGTGTTAGCCACTCTAAAATACAAAATTTCTTACATTTACCTAATCCTAAGAAAAACCCGTAAGTCCTTTAGTTATGTGCAAGGTCTATGTAAGTTGGTGGAGGTGTGATGGCTATACACGCCTATGCTAACAAGGTGATAATTAGGTTATTCAGTGATTACACTAGTATATATTTTACTAGTCCAAATTTAAATGAAGATGAGTGAATTATTGTGAGGGTTTGTGCATGAGAATTGTTGGACCAAAAGAACCAATGAGCGAGATCAGAAAAAGCTTTAAGTCCCACAGACATCACAACAACTGCTGAAGACTTCATCAGCTGATGATGACAACAACTGAAGACTTCATCAGCTAAAGTACAAAGACTGAAGACATCAGCTGAAGTACAACAACTGAAGACATCAGCTGATGTACAAAGACTGAAGACATCAGCTGAAGAACAAAGACTGAAGACATCAACTGAAGACATCAGCTGTCAGCTGAAGACATCAGCTGATGACAACAGCTGAAGTTCAAGTCTGAAGTTCAAGTACTGAAGACTTCAGAGGTTGTCACAACATCTGAGGAAGTATTCTTCAGTTGTTGTGATGGTTTTCTTTTTAGTAGTTTCCTTTCAGTTATTTTCTTTCAGTTTTCCTTTCAGTAGTTTCTTATCAGTAGTTTTCTTTTATGTTTCAGTACTTTGTAAAACGTCTGAATAGCATGTTCTTCAGACGTTGTAGTTTCAGTAGTTTCTTTTCAGTAGTTGTAGTAGTTTACACTTGTCTTTTGTAAGAAGATGTAGTTCTTAGACATCTTCAGTAGTTTAGTCTACTTTCAGTAGTTTGTTGTAATAATGGTTAGATGTCACTGTCAAGTGACATCAGCTGACGTCATCTTTCCTATAAAGGAAAGATGACCTAATTGTAACTCGCCGAAGCGTGTGTTGAATGAATATATACCTTTTGGCAGAAATTCTCTCCCTCTATAACCATACTGTTTCATTGATACATCTTGTGTGTTCTTACTGTAATTTGTTCTAATTCGTATGCTATTCCGCTGCAAATGCAATCTAATTGATCAAACTAGATTCTTAGATCCTTTCAAATGGTATCAGAGCTGGTTAATCATTGATCGATTTAACATTTGATCATTAAAACTGCTCTTTAGACATCTACGTTTGATCGAATTAGCAAATTTGCAAGAATCGGTTATAGAGATTTAGTTTCTGCTGCTTCTAGTAATTCAATTTGAGGTTCTACGTAGTTTTGATCTAGATTTACTGAAATTACTTTGAATTTGCTTGAATTTGTTCAATGGCGACACCAACAAATGATCCTCACAATACTGGCTCCTCAACAAAGCCTCCGATGCTTATTAGGAGTGAGTATAACATATGACAACGACGTATGCTCCATCACCTGTCTATCAACATCGCTAGTTGTTGGAAATCTGTGGTGCATGGACCATACAAGCCTATGGTGAGTACTCTGAAAACAAATGACAGGGTTTTGAAGAAACCTGATTAGTATTCGGATGAAGATCTAAAATGTTCGAAATTGATGCTAAAGCCCATGGAATTCTGGCCATGGCACTGCCTAATGAAATCTATTCAGGGCTTATGCATCATGAAACTGCTCATGACCTCTGGGTTGCTCTGAAGGAACAATTTGGAGGAACTGATAAGGTCTTAGCAAACATTAGGGAAATCCTCACCCAACAATATGAGACATTCTCTCATAGGAAGGGTGAGACTCTAACTCAACAGTTTGAGCGATTCTCATGTTTGATTTCTGAGCTGAAAATGGTAAACAAGAGTATTCAAACAGCCAGATGAACAACAGATTCCTAGATCCCTGCCTGAGAGATGGGACACATACACTATTGTCCTACGCTCTAGTGCAAATCTGAGTACTCTATCTCTCACCCAACTTCATGGGAAACTGCTGACATTTGAAAGAGAGATAGAATAGAAAAGGAAGTTGTCCTTATCTGGAAAGCTCACTGATGACTTTGTATCAGGCAATACTGCACTGATAGGTCAGGAGTCAGAGTATGTTGCATCAGAAAGTGCCTATGATGAGCATATTGATTTCTCTACTAATGTAGAACATGCTTTTGTTGGTATGGATGGTAGTACATGTTGTAGCAGTGATAACTGGTGCTTTTTGATGGAAGATTTGAAGGGCATTCCAGATGATGATCTGGAAGAGATGGATATTTTGAGCCAAATAGCAATGATCAATATCAGATCTCAAAAGTTCTATAAAAGAACTGGTAGGAAATTCCGTGGTCTCTCAATGCAAAACCAAAGTTGGTTTTGACAAAGCAAGTTGAGGTGTCACAAGTGCCATAGGCTTGGAACTTTTCTAGAGAGTGTAGATCATCTGGATCTAACTCATCTGCACCCTTTGTGCCCTTCCCAAGCAATAGCTCACAAAACAAAGGGCAACATTCCACTAGTTGTGGTCATCCACCACAAGCTCAGTCATCACCTGCATATTTTGTCCCTCAAGGTCATATGCCATATCCTTACCCTGCTATTACATGTCTCAGCCAAACCAAGTTTAAGCACCCATTGCTCAACAACCACATGCCCTTCCAGAGCCTCAACCATCACAATCTCATCAACAATCTCAACCTCAACAACACAGCTTTTTCACCCCAGGAGTTGTTGACGGGAGCATTTACTAGATGATATGTCTGGTCATGAACAACTGTTTCCTGGTGCTGGTCAACATGGTGGTGACAATCCCTTTGGAAACCTTGCTCTCATGGCCCTGGAGTCTGCTGATGGTTCATCTTCAATGCTTCGTCACAGGTCTTCAGAGGCCAAAGCCAAGTTATGTTCTGATCATGCAGCCATATTTGCATCTATTAGAGAAGTAAATATAGCTTTAATTAATAAAATCTTGAGCTAGAGCAAGCACTTTCCTGAAGTAAAGCTGAGTTTGAGTCTGTTTTGCATGATAAAAATGATGAGATTTATAAATTAAAATGCCAAATCACAGATGATAAGGCTAGGAAAGGTACTTCTAGAGAAGTATAAGGACCTCAAAGAAACACTTGGAACTACCCAAGTAGAGTGTGAACGCTGGGTAACCTCTTACAAGGGTTTTGAAATGCTTCTCAGCAAGCAATCAGCTTCAAATGTGAAGTTTGGAATTGGTTATAATCACACTGCTCCTCCTACAGATTTTACTCTCAAGGTAGAAGTAGAATTTGAAGGAGAAAGCAATAACCAATCCACCTCATCATGTGATTCATCTTCAGATAAAGCACCAGAGTCAGAGGATGAAGTCAGCATTAATTCCTCACAAAACCAATCAGCTAATGCTGAAATAGCTGATGGTTCAAATGCTGACAGTCACATGATCTCAGAGTTGATCACTTCAGGTGTTGTCTCACAAGGTACTGAAAGTACTGAAGCACAAGTTACAACACCTGAAGAACAAACCCAAACTACTGCAAGTACTGAAGAGAAAACTGCAAGTAAAAGGGTTTGAAAACTGCAAGTAGAAGCTTTTGAAAACTACTGAAGAAGATATGACGAAAGCAAGTACTTAAAGGAAGACAACTGCAAGTACTGATAGGAAATGACTGAAGAACAACTCTTCAGTAGTTTCATCTTCTTTAGTAGATGATTAACTAAAGATGAAGAAGAAGCCGTGTGAAATATGTGGCTTATTCAATCATCTTACTGATGATTGCTGGTATAGAAAGGGTTCCAAACTCAATTAAAATCAGAACATTAAAAAGAAGATTAATAAAATGAAAGATGAGTTTGAAACCAAGTTTGTACCAGCAACATCTCAACCTGAAAACCCAAAGTCCTTAAAGAAATCCAAAAAGAATGAAGGGGTTCATCAGGCAACAGCTGAGGTTGCTCAAAGAAAGATGGTGCAACATAGGAACCCATCACAGCCAAGAGCTGATGTGTCTGATGAGCTTAAAGCTTTAGTAAAAAATCAGACACAACTTATCATGATGGTTCAACATCTATTGGGAGAGTCAACCAATTAGATGATCCTGTGCTGAAACCACAGAAAAGGAAATCCAAGCCAAAGGAATCCTTTTCTACACCATCTCCACCACCTCAGACTGTGAATCCTAACAAACAAGTTAGTATCAAATCTGTTGATGAGAATAGACCCAAAACCAAAAGGTTTGGGTCTCAAAAACTAACTAATTTGTTGTGATGAATGCAGGGTTCTTCAGTATGCCAAAGAAGCATCTGGTATGTAGACAGTGGAGGATCCATGCATATGACAGGGAGCAGCTCTCTTCTTAATGACTACTCTCAAGGAAAGAAGGGGTTTGTCTCTTTTGGCAATGATGTAAAAGGTTATCATCGGCAAAGGCTTTGTTTCCAATGGTGAAATAAGGTTTGATGATGTTAACCATGTAGAGAATCTCAAGTAAACCTCTTGAGTGTCAGTCAAATGTGTGATAAAGGCCATGTTTCACTTTTCACCAGCCAGAACTGCAGGATTCTGTCATCCAAAGTTCTGAGTTTGATTGATAAGTTTTGGATGAACATACTCTCCTGAAGGCCAACAGGACAGGAAGAGTATATGCCTTAGATCTTTCAAAGAAATTGATCTAAAAGGCCATCCTTGCCTATTCTCCAAGGCTTCTCCTCAGGAATCTGAACTATGGCATAGAAGGCTTGGTCATGTGAATCTCAAAAACATGAACCAGCTGATTCACCATGATTTAGTAAGAGGGTTGCCTATGAAGGAGTTCAAATATGACAACTGCACTGCCTGCTTAAAGGGAAGCAACACAAAGTATCATTCCCTCCAATAGAAGAGCCAAAGTCCACTGCCTGCTTGCAATTATTGCATATGGATCTTTTTGGTCCTGTCAGAGTGATGAGCATGGCAAAGAAGAAATACTGTCTGGTAGTTATGGATGATTACTCCAGATTTGTATGGACTTTCTTCTTGCACTCCAAAGATGAAGCTGCACAAGCTATTATGAACTTTGTGTTGTATGTTGAGAAACTATATTCCCTTCCAGTCAAGTGTGTGAGGAGAGACAATGGCACAAAATTTAGAAATCACACACTTGATGAATTCTACTTGTCAAAGGGAATCAAGCGGCAGTTCAGCATTCCAAAATCCTGAGCAAAATAGAGTAGTGGAGAGAAAGAACAGGACACTGGTTGAAGCTGCCAGGTCATGTTGGCTGATTCAGGCTTTCCATTGACATTTTAGGCTGAAGCTATCAACACAGCTTGCTATGTGTAGAATAGAGTATTAGTAAATCAGAGGTTGATAAAGACTCCTTATGAAGTGCTACATCATTTGGTCCCTTTGATTTCATTCTTTAGAGCATTTGGGTGTCCCTGTTACATTCTCAACACAAAGAATCCACTCCAGAAGTTTCAATCAAAGGTGGATGCAGGGTATTTTGTTGGCTATTCATCTACTTGCAAGTCATACAGAGTTTTCAACTGCAAAACAAAGATGGTTGAAGAGACTTTGCATGTGAAGTTTAATGAATCTCCAAATGACAAGATTCCACAAAACCCTGTGGAGTTATTTGATTTGGACAACCTGTAATATGTTCCTTATCAGTCTCCAGCTGTTGTTCCTGTCATAGTTCTCCACCTGGTGGTACTGATGATGATGTAGTCAGTACTCACTTTTTAAGGTTTAGTGACAACTGCCTGAGTCAACTAAACCTGATGCTCCTGTAGCTTCAGCAGCTCCATCCACTACAAATGCTGATGAGATTTCTGAATCCTCTACTTCATTTGAGTTGCCATCACCAACATGGTTTCAAGAATCTTCATTAACATCTGTTGCTGCTGAAAGTCCTACAAACACTTGCACATACCTCATTGTTTATCAAGAGCTGAAGGATCATCCAATGTCTCAAATCATTGGTGATATCAATGCTGGAGTCTCAACCAGAAGTCATTGTCCAATTTCTGCTTCTATGCTCTCTTCATCAGTCAGCAAGAGCCAAAGACTATCATGTTGCATTAAGAGACAATGGATGGGGTTGAAGCAATGTAGCTTGAGCTTCTTCAGTTCAAAAAGCAGCAAGTGTGGGAGCTTGTTCCTTTACCCCAAGGTAAGTGTGCAATAGGCACTAAATGGGTGTTTTGGAATAAAAATAGATGAAAAGGGTCAAATTGTTAAGAACAAGGCCAGACTGGTTGTATAGGGGTTTGCACAAGAAAGGTATTGATTATGATGAAACCTCTGCCCCTGTAGCCAGATTGGAGGCAATTAGATTGTTCTTAGCTTATGCTGCTTTTCATAATTTTAAAGTTTTTCAAATGGATGTCAAAAGTGCATTTTTATATGGTAAAATAAAAGAAGAGGTTTATGCGTGTCAACCATCAGGTTTTGAGGATAATAAACATCCAGATTGGGTGTATAAGCTTGATAAGGCTCTATATGGGTTGAAACAAGCTCCTAGAGCCTGGTATGAAACATTGTCTAACTTTTTTCTTCAAAATAATTTCACTAGAGGGTCCATAGATAAAACTTTATTCATTAAGAAAGTAGGGCAGCATAAGCTAGTTGTTCAAAGTTATGTTGATGATATTATTTTCGCATCCTCTGATCCACAGTTGTGTGATGAATTTACAAAGCTAATACAAAAGAAGTTTGAAATGAGTGCCATTGGAGAATTACAGTCCTTTCTGGGTTTGCAAATCAAACAAAGGACTGATGGAATCTTCATTCATCAGTCCAAATATACAAAAGTTCTTTTGAATAAGTTTGATTTACAAAACTTTAAGCCCTGTTCTACTCCCATGAGCAGCACCACACACTGGATGTTGATCAGAAAGGTAAAGCGGTTGATGAAACCCTTTACAGATGTATGATTGGGTCTTTGATGTACCTTATTGCTTCTAGACCAAACATTATGTTTGCAACATGTGTCTGTGCTAGATTTCAGGCTGCACCTAAAGAATCCCATTTGATTGCAGTCAAAAGGATCTTTAGATACTTGCAAGGTACTCAATCTCTAGGACTTTGGTATTCTACTGGGCATTCTTGTAAATTAGTTGCTTTCTCAGATAGTGACAATGCAGGGTGCAAAAGTCACCAGAAAATCAACTTCTGGTGGATGCCAATTTCTAGGCAATTGTTTAGTTTCTTGGCAGAGTAAGAAACAAACTTCAATTGCTACATCAACTGCTGAAGCAGAGTACATTGCTGCTGCAAGTTGTACATCCCAGGTACTCTGGCTTCAGAATCAGTTGTTGGATTATGGCATTACAGAGACTAAGACACCATTACTCATGGATAGTGCTTCAGCTCTTTGTATTGTTAAGAATCCAGTCCAGCATTCTAGGACCAAACATATTGAGATCAGACATCATTTTATTGGGGATTGTTATGAAAAAGGTCTAATTGATACAAAGTTTGTTCCTAGTACTGATGAGCTTGCATATATTTACTAAGCCTTTAGACAGTGCAACTTTTCAAATCTTGTACTGAGGCTTGGTATGCTGCAGCTGGAATAATTGACTAATACTGATTCTCTCAGGTCACAAGTGCTGATGACATTAGTATACTAAAGTCAGAAATAAGTACTGATGAGTTTTTTGTCTTCAATATTTTTCATATCTACTGACGTGTTATAACTACTGAAGGCTAAAATACTTCGAAGTACTGAAGTCCATTATTTGTTGAAAAGAACTGATGAAGTTACAACTACTGATATGGTTATAACTACTGATGTCTATTTCTAACAAATAGTACTGAAGAACAAATTTGTCCACAAGTACTGATGTGTAATCCTACACATAAGTACTGAAGACAAAATTTGTTCACAAGCTCTGAAGAATAATTTATTTCATCAGACCTTCTAAACATATGTTCACAAGAACTGAAGAATAAATATTCACAAGAGCTGATGACAAACGAAACCTCTGAAAAATCAGACAAAGTCTGATGAGTAAGTGTTGAGGTCAAAATGAAACAACTGAATTGACGACAACAGCTGATGAGTAACTTTACTCTTCAGCTGATTCAAACAACTGATGTTTCATTTCAAAACAACTGAAGTACAAAACCATGTCTTCAGTAGTTTACAACTACTGCTGACTAACACCAGTCCTCAGTTGTTTACAACATCTGAAGGACAAAACCATGTCTTCAGTAGTTTCAACTACTGATGACTAACACCAAGTCCTCAGACGTTTATAACAACTGAAGCCAAAACCATGTCTTCAGTAGTTTATAACTACTGATGACTAATACCAAGTCTTCAGTTGTTTACAACCTCTGAAGGTTAAAACCATGTCACCAGTCGTTTAAAACAACTGATGACTAACACCAAAACCTTCAGTCGTTTTCTTTCAGCCGTTTCATACCCATATCCTATAAATACCTAACCCTAACTTTAGAGTTTTTCATTCTCTCACAAACCTAACGTTCAAAACTCTGAAACCTCTCTTCTCACATTAATGGCGACCATGCAGCTCAAACCAAGACACAACTGTGTTGCCTACCTTACCAAATAACCCTTCTGGACCAAGTTTGATACTGCCATTGATCTAATGGTCCATTCTCCATACAAAACGGCCTTTTTTCTTAATCCTACCATCTACGCCGAATCCCTAAACCAGTTCTGGACGAACGTCACCCTTACCACTGGGGAGAATGACACCGAGGTCTCTCTCCAGTCGTTCGTCAACAACCAAAAGGTGGTCATCACTTCTGCAATCATTCGCCAAACCCTAGATTTGAATGATACCACCTTCATCACTGAGTATCCAAAGGGCACAATCGATCTATCTTTGCCCACCATGGATACCAGGGTGACCTTAGTGCTTCTACCATCCTCAAAAAGCATTTCCATGATGCTGAACGATTGATCTTTCACATGGTCAATGTCTGTCTTGCCCTTAAAACTTCTTCATGGGATCAAATGTCATCTAGGTAGCAACAGGTATTGTATTCCATCCTAAAGCAACAAAGTTTAAATTTTTCTAAAATAATATTTTTAGAACTTAAAGATATGGTTGTGAAATGTTTGGCTAACCGATTGATATTATATCCACGGTTCATCATGGCCATCATAGAAAACCAGCTTCAAGCTGAGGGACTTGTTGGCCTTAGAGTCCCTGCTCTGGCAGTATTGCCTGAGGTATACTCCAGGCACAACTCAGACCAACATCTAAAACAGGCTGCCAAGCTGCTAAAACCCAAGCAGCGGGAACCCACAGCCTCCACCTCCAAATCCAAAGTCCCCACCAAACCCAAACCAAAAAGCCCAAAAAGGCTACTCAAGGAGATGAGTCCCCTGAGGATGCCCCTGCACAACAAAGGCAGGAAGTAGCTACTGGTTTTAACCCCCAGTAGTTACAAGGACTCTACCAGCCTCAACCGCTCAGGCATCCTCTCAACAGGAGCATGAAGCAACCATTTCCAGGGCAGCCATATCTCTGGAACCTATCTCACTTGAGAATGTTACCATTGAAGAGCACTACTCTCCCCAGGTGCACACAGATTCACCCCAATCTCCCATTGCAACCGCCCCTCAAAGTACAACTATTATTATAGCAAAAGTGCTGACTCAGCTCAACACTCCACCCTCTCCCCAGGAACCTATACCAACTGGGCAAACCCCAACCAATGAGAGGGAGGAACCAAGTGTTGCTGAGAACCCCCAGCACAGGGATTACAATGTTCAATCTACCAGTGTGGAAGAGGAGATCAGAACATCTGGTGAGGCTGCCACTTCTCCTGCTTCAGCACATGAACAGATAAAAGTGGTAAAATCTCTAAGTCCTCACTAGAGGCAACTACTGATGAAGGATTTAATCCTGAGGCAGGAAGTCCCCAGTACCAAGACAAAGGGGCACATGTGATTACTGAGCCACACTCAGCACACGTACATCCTGATCTAGTCACGAGGTCCGGTGATTCAGCTACAACTGATGATGACCTGGGCTTCTTTTATGATGTTCTAGCCTAGAACACCATTCTTGAGGATGAGGTGAGTAGACACAAAGAGCTACTTGCCAAAATGACTCAAGAATCAAGTCCATCTGCCACCATTCACCCACAGATGGCACTTCCTCTGAAGGTCTCATAAACACAGAGCCACTCCCAAAAACTCAGCCACCAGCCCCTGCTTCTAGCACTATTTCTCAGGGACAGAACCCCCCTAAGCAAATGGTTGCTATCTTTCAAAATTTCCTACCTCTCATCACACCATCATCACTGACATAGTGAATAAAACCCTTGATAAGAGGCTTGCCTCAAACTTACAAACCCTGGTGGATGATGCTGTGACTAAAAGGCTTTCTGACAATCAAACCCCTGCAACCAATGCAACCAAAATATGGGAGACTCAGTCAGTGAAAGCAACCAAGAGGAAGAGAATGGAGGAGGAGAAAGAGAAAGAGAAAGAAGAGAGAAGAAGGTAGAAACTAAGATGGAGATGGTAGTAGAGATTGAGAAAGAGAAGGAGAGTGAGAAGGAAAAAGAAAAGGTGACTGAAAGTGAAAAAGACTTTCATGTCACATATAAAAAGAAGAAGGATGGAGAAGAGGAGAAGGAAAAAGAGCTAGCAGTCCTTGTCAAGGAAGCTGATGCCCAACACAGCAGGTCAATGGATAAAATCATTGATCAGCTGTTTAGGCAAGGATTTGACACTGCTGAGCTAGATACTGAGATAAGGAAGTTGGAAGTACAGGAGATTGAAAGCCGATGGTCTGGTCATAATGAACAAGAAACGGAGAGATTAGAAGCTATGGCCAGATTCATTTCGAACTATCTGGGGAGATCAGTCCTGGAAATCAAATCATGGTCCAGGGACAACATCTTGGAAATAACCACCAAGATCTGTTCGTCTGAGGTATTCACCAAGGGGCTGATCATAGAAGCCCTAAGTGAAGCTGGTGCTGGGAACAAGACTGAACTAGCCAACACACCAAAGCCTCACTTATATCCAAATTGCTAGAACAGCCTGCCCAATTTCCCATACCAAAACAATCCATATCACAACCCTCAAAACCAACTCCCTTACCCACAAAACCAATAGCCGATGATGCACCCCAGAAGAGGAAGAGAAGGGTGTTAAGGCTTGAAGAAGAAGATGATGATGATGATGAAGATGAGGACAGGCTACCAATTTCAGCTGTCATTCCATTGCCAAAGGCCAAAAGTCACCCTCCAACAATTACTCCTGAGATCCAAAGGCAAATTGTTAAGTGAACCTAGAAGAAGAAGAGCCTCACAAACAGCATGATGAGGAATTATTAAGAAGGGTTGATAAAGCCTATGCTGCCACTTCATCAATCATAAATATGAAGAAACATGCTCAGAGATTATACACTCTCAGACAAACATTCAATATCAAAAGAGAGAGTGAGGATTTGGCCTGATCCCAGGGTGTCTCATAGGATTCATAAGAAAGATAATCCACAGAGATACAATGGCCAAGTTAGGAAGATCGTAGATGAAGTGGTCATACTGGCCATTGTAGTATCACCCTGGGAGATCCTTGATGACTTCAAGAAAGCCTACAAAGCTAATCAGCCCCCACAAAAGATGCTGGAGAATAAAGTGGTCAAAAGGGGTTGGTGTATAAGAGGCTTGAGGAAGTTAGGAAGAATAAGCTCCAGTTGTTTCTAGAGGGTAATCACCCTGATGAATTTGCATACAGAGCTATAACAACTGTGGAGCTCAAGAATGGAAAGCAGGTCAAATACCACTCTGAGTATTATGGGCCTGGGTCACTTTTTGAGGGAGAAGCAGAAGAGCTCACCATGGAGGAACAAGTAATTTCCTTGAGGCCTACACAAGAGAGTCTTACAGACTCATTGTTGGGAAGTATGTTTCATTGATGGGGTAACAGCTCTGTGTCCAATTCCCTAAGACAGAGTTCCCATCCATCCTTTGATAATCATACTTTTTGAAACCTCTTCCCAGGCCTGTGCTGATTTGGGTCATTTCTGAGCTGATCCAGAAGAAAAAGACCAATCTTTCTGCCAAACAAGTGGGACATCAAATAAGCTTAAAGGTTTTGGCTGCTTGGTTCAGGGGGAGTTTGTTGGACCAAAAGACCAATGAGCCAGATCAAAAAACCTTTAAGTCCCACAGACATCACAACAACTGCTGAAGACTTCATCAGCTGATGATGACAACAACTGAAGACTTCATCAGCTGATGATGACAACAACTGAAGACTTCATCAGCTGAAGTACAAAGACTGAAGACATCAGCAGAAGTATAACAACTGAAGACATCAGCTGATGTACAAAGACTGAAGACATCAGCTGAAGAACAAAGACTGAAGACAACAACTGAAGACATCAGCTGAAGACATCAGCTGATGACAACAGCTGAAGTTCAAGTTTGAAGTTCAAGTACTGAAGACTTCAAAGGTTGTCACAACAGCTGAGGAAGTATTCTTCAGTTGTTGTGATGGTTTCTTTTTCAGTAGTTTCCTTTCAGTTGTTTCCTTTCAGTAGTTTCTTATCAGTAGTTTTCTTTTATGTTTCAGTACTTTGTAAAACGTCTGAAGAGCATGTTATTCAGACATTGTAGTTTCAGTAGTTTCTTTTCAGTAGATGTAGTAGTTTACACTTGTCTTTTGTAAGAAGATGTCAACTGCTAGACATCTTCAGTAGTTTAATCTACTTTCAGTAGTTTGTTGTAATAACGGTTAGATGTCACTGTCAAGTGACATCAGCTGACGTCATTTTTCCTATAAAAGGAAACATGACCTGATTGTAACTCGCCGAATCGTGTGTTGAATGAATATATACCTTTTGGCAGAAATTCTCTCTCTCTCTATAACCATACTGTTTCATTGATACATCTTGTTTGTTCTTGGTATAATTTGTTCTAATTCGTACGCTATTCCGCTGCAAATCCAATCTAATTGATCAAACTAGATGCTTAGATCCTTTCAAGAATAAAATTCAAAAGCACGTTAGGCCTAGTTGGATGATTTTTCTGTTTTGCTTGAATATAATTCACTTGCTAGAATGTAAATCTATTTAACGATGTCACTCTTATGAATAAGGGTATGACCTTGTACCTTAACTGACCTTTAATAAGTAGTTAGTGATGTGTATTTGGAATGACATGCTTATAAACTACTATTGAGCTTTGCTTGAGGACAAACAAAAGGTAAATGCGGGGATTATGATCGGGTGGTAAAATTCAATGTTTAAAGGCTTTTATTTTGTGCTTTATATGTAATTTTATGAGAAAAGAGTTAGTTTTCGGATATTATTATGTTTGTAGGTTAGACATGAAGTATACGAATAAGTTGGAAGAAACGGGATCAAAATTGGAGCTCGGGAGGCGAAGAAATGTAAAAGAGAAGTTGCAAGACAGTGGTAACTTAAAACAGACATAACTTGAGCTAGGAAAAGAGTAAGGGCTCACGACCTATCAACGAAAAGATCTCAAAAAGTTACACATGAAAATCAAGTTTGTGTAAGGGTTGGCGCCACCGATGCCACTGTTGGATCCAACAATGGCGAGCGCCGCTTTTTAAATGGTTTTGACCTAATTTGAAATATATCAAAAAAGGATTAAGCCTAGAACGAAAAACACCTCTCTAGACTACAATCAAGGATGAAAAAGCGATGATCTTTCACCATTCCAAAGCTTTCCAACATCAAGTTTATCCTAGTTCAAATTATCAATGGCAATTGTGTTGAAGAACCAATGATGATGCAAGAATAAATCAATTGTGATTCACTTCGGGCGACAAGTTTGCGAAAGTTTTTGTTTTTCTTGGTTTGTGACCGAGTTTTGAGATTGGATATTGAACATTTTAAGTTCTGATGGATTCAATTCATGATTTGATTATTTAAGCGATTGGATTATGTTTAAGCCTAATTTTATTTTTCATAATTTTGGTTTCCTTTAATCATTATGTAATTGATTATTAGAATTAGTGTTACAAAATTCAACTTGGAGATTTTGTGAACAGAGTCCTTTAAGCTTTAATCCATAAGTTTTTCTTAAACCTTATCATGTCTAGGTCACCATTAATGCCTTTTAAATAGGTTAAACTAAAGAAAATAACTTCGTCAAACCGGAATCCCGAAGTGGATTGTTTTTTCCCCAAAATTGTTAAAAACTTAAACTTTTATTTTGTTAATTTGATTATTTCTCAAATCAATCAATCAAGCAATTTACTTTTTAATGTTTAATGTTTAATGTTGTTAGGTTAATCACTACTAGCACTTACTGTGATTCCCTATGGATTCGACACTCTTCTTACCGTTTACTATGAATGGTGATTAGGCACCCTTTAATTAATATTTTTGACCGACCACACGACCTCGATCAAGAATCGTTCATCAAGGTTTGATCAGGTGAGTGACAATAAAGGAAAACACCCAATAAGATATAAGAACTATTCATCTACCTTTGAATTGTACAAGTTATATAACCGATATTTAATTTTTTTATTTTATTATTACATTCTTTTTTATTATTAATGTGATTGTTTTGCGATCACACTTGGGCAGTAGCAAATGTTGCGACCATTATGCTACTAGATCTTATCAGGTCGGTAATTATGCAATACTTTTGCCACTAAATCTTGACCGGTCACTAATTTTGCGACAATTTTGTTTTCAGTCATTAACTTTGCGACCATTCTGATTCGGTCGCGGATTTTGCAATCGTCATTTTTTGTCGCAAATTTTGCGACGGAAAATTTTGATACCGTTATTTTCCGTCGTGAATTTTGCGACCTTTATTTTCGTTCGTAAAGTTTTCGTTGCAATTGCTAAATTTTCTAGTTGTGTGTGAACATGGTAGAAAACTGACTTGTGGATTTTATAGATTTTGTTTTATCACGCTTATGTGTTTTGATTCCGAAAGTGAGGTTTGGATCATGTATATCACATATGTTAATTAGATGATTAAAAAGTTCAAAAGTTGGATATTTTATGTAAATTAACGAGTAAATGAGATCTAAAATAAGAAGTTCTAATTCGGTTTGATCTCATGAATGGTTTAAGTAAGCATAACGAGGTAACCGACAAGTTAGACACATTCTGGTCCAGGCCCGACGGGTTGTCTGGTCGTGTAAACATAGGCTTTTACCCGGTTCGTCGTAATTTTACTTTACAATTCATCATCAAGTTGTTATTATATGTTTTCGATGGTAAGTAATTAAGCAGGTGTTAAAACCTATGAGTTTCTCTACATTATATCCTTTTCGATCATTACCTTCTATCAATCAAGTTTATTGCTTCGAGTAATCTGTTAAACCTAGCTAATATTTGTTCGATTATATGAATATCTGTTACACCTAATATTCGTTCACTTATAGATATGTTCATAGCAATCAAGTAATTTCTGGCTTCATGTGATCCTGTTTTAGGCACCAACCCATGCACAAACATACACTAGGTATCATTTGTATCTGAGATAAAGCACCAAAGGTCCAAAACCACTAAAAAGAGAAAATGCGAATATATCATAAAAACAACCGCAGATGACTATACAATAACTTATATTTTTCCTTTTATACATGAAATACATTGTTATACATAAATCCAACAAATAGAAAAGCTGAACAAATCGGCACAGTTAATAATACAAAAGAGGAATAAAAAAAAAAAACCACACATTTGCAAAAGAAGATAAGTTGGGGATGGATCAGTGTTTTTGTGTGGTTTTATGATACTTGTCTTTAATCCACTGAAAACCGACAGAAGTTCCCCGTTTAAGCTTCTTAGCGCCGGTGGCAGCCACCTCTTTAGTCTTCCCAAAGCCATCACCGATCTTCTTCCCGTACTTTCCGCCTGTTTTCTTATTGTAGTCTGCAGCCGGCATCGGATCCGAATTCTGATCCCACTGATCGGCCCACGACGTGCCGTACGAATCCATTCCTGACATGATTATCGATTAACCGATCAACCAACCAACCAACCAACCAACCAACCAACCAACCAACCAACCAACCAACCAACCAACCGCTGTTAACGTCTAATTTCTCCGGCGAATGATATAATGCTTCCGACCAGTTAGGATATGATATTATGTTATGATAGATAATAAAGAGGTTTGGTTAATTGGTCAGACGGAGCGGGCGATGAATCTATTTATAAGGAATGATGATGCTAGCTTATGAAAAAGAAAAACTGACGATCCAAGAAACTTCCAAATGGTTTAGGCCACGCTATCTGAGGAAATGACTATACCACCCTTTCCTTTCCTTTCCGTGTGCTTTTACTTTTAATTTTTATTATTAAGGGATTGATGGCGTCATTGATGATGAGTACAAGTGTACAACTTTCCTCTCATCGTCTGCGTCGGCTATTTCTAGAAGCTTCATCCACATCTCAACGACTTTCTTGGAATCACTATATACCTTGTCAACTACGGTGTGCCACAATTAATTAACTTCTTAATATGATTTCTTATTTTTATATTCTATAGAGCAATTCAAGCTATGTTAACTGAAAATAATATATACGAAGAAAACAAGTAAAGGTTAAACATGTTAACGATGATGAACATGGTATGGAAAGGACCATCGAATTACAAAGTGAAACGTCTACCTTTGACATTAATTACATATCATATTATATTATTTTTCTTGCTCGAAGTTATAAGTAACGGTAGAGATTGTCTTTTGAACATTATGAATACAGTTATTGAACATTTACTATCAGGATGATAATGTAAATATGGGAATTAGATGTTAAATCTGTTTATATCAAATTTTGTGTTGATTCGATCGCGACATTGCAACAATATTTGCCAACAAAAAATGCTTATTTAATTAAGGTATAATGGTATTTCGATGCATGATAAAATTTATCAAAATAGAATAGTATTCTTTTCATAGAAATATCACTAAACTAAATTTATATGATAGAAATTTATTGTTTTGTGATGTATTACAATTGATAATAACAAGTTGTCGATATTGGACAAAGAAAATTCATTAATTGTAGAGCAATATTTCAACACTGAAGATCATATCATTTTCTTATTATTATCTTTAAAACTTTAACGTTATTAACAGTGAACGTTTAAATTATGTTTTTGTTCCATAAATGATATTTTGATGTTGAAAAATCGTGAACATATAGAAGATATTTTCATAATTATAACAATTATACGTACGATTACATTTTCGAAAATAAATATCACACATCATACACAAATCTAACCATTTAGGATTTTACAACAACTGCTTGCACATATTTCTTTTACTAAACCAATAATGTAATAAATGAAACAACCGGTCAATAACGACACTAAAGATAATTCTATACAAAAACCTAATCTTAAAATACTAATGCACAAAACACACATGGAACGTACGAGCTAGACCGATCAATCATCAATGTTTTTGAGCCGATTTACTGTACTTTTCTTTGATCCAATTGAACCCAATGCTTGTTCCTTGTTTAACCTTCTTCATTCCAGTAACAGCCACTGATTTTGTCTTGCCAAAGCCATCTCCAACCTTGTTCTTGACTGTGCTAGTCTTCTTGTTTTTTGGATAAACGTATTCGGATTTCGTGTCCCACTGATCAGCCCACGAGTTATAACTGTTGTCCAATGCCATTTCTACTTAGATTGCTTAATTTGGCTTCTGATCGTTGAGTGAAAGATATGTAATTAAGAGCTCAATGAAGATTATAGTATTATGTATGTAGGCAATTGCAAATTTATAGTTAATGCGGGTATCTTGGCATTTCAACTTAAGGATGCGCACGCAGACTATGAAGGAAGCGTCTAGAAGAATGACGTGTTTTCAAAGTCGAGAACTTTATACTTTGAACGATATATTATTAATATAATATATATAATATATTATGTATGAACCCTCGTGGGTGCTCGTGGGTTAAGGTAAAGTGAAGAATATATATAGGTTTAACAATAGGAAAGTTATGAATTCAAGATTTACTTTAACTAAAATGTTAAGAATTGAGTCAAATGGTTTTCTTATCAATAGGTTTTTTACTGAGATGTTTGGGGTGCGGTCCCGTCTGAGAAATGAATAGGTGGGCTAAAAATAACACTTATTTTTTAAATCGGCAACATACATTTGCCATTAAAAAAAAAGAAAAACTAAACCTTAGATTGTCACCGAACATACTTTGAAGATAATTAATTGTTGAATTACAGACAATAACATGATAAACTTACGGGTTCAAAGGTAAATGGCATAGGATAGGTAAAATAGACCAATCAAGGACCTTCAATAAACCGCCAACATAAACGATCTAGTGGTATGAAGATCACCGCACAAATATAATAAAAGTTCGACTTTACTCGATGTTAAGAAAATCCCTTATTGCCCAAAATAATGGAAATGTAATACAATTTGTGTCAAGAAGGCTACTATATATAATAATTGAGTTTTTCATAAATAGTAAGTGCAATACAATCCAACGTGATCAATTGGTTAGTAACAATATTTTGAAGTTGCGTATGGTCTTATAGCATATTGACATCAATGATTGGCTCTTATATAACAAGTTTGGTGTTATAGCATATTGATATTGATGATTAGACGAAACAATAGTAAAATATTATTGTTCGAAGAAAAAACGATATCTTAAAAGTTACCACATTATTAGTTATAGCTGTTCAAATAATATTTGTCAAAGAAACACCACTGCCAAATTTAGTTGTAATAAGTTCTGACGGCTAAAGGAAACATATTAAATGTTATGTTATGTTGCTAAGTAATATACGTGATTGTGACCTTATATTCATATAATTAAATTATACTGTAATGGATAAGATTAATTTCTCAAGAT
Organism: Flaveria linearis; assembly: GCA_024085815.1. Taxonomy (NCBI): domain Eukaryota; kingdom Viridiplantae; phylum Streptophyta; class Magnoliopsida; order Asterales; family Asteraceae; genus Flaveria; species Flaveria linearis. The sequence goes on along the minus strand of CM044007.1, from coordinate 33,121,856 downwards.
TTTTGTAGTTAAAAATATCAAAGTTTTACAATGTAATGACACACGACTTTTGAATTTTTATTTTTTATTGTATTCACATGCATCTGGATACGTTGCGTGGTATGAAGTACGATTTTTAATGACCCATAGAAAAAAGGCAACCAAGAAAATTTCTACTTCAAATTAAATGTCTATCTAATTAAATAGTAATAGTATAGGGGTTAAATAAGAGATGATGGGTGTTCGTTGACCATAAGGGAAGTTCAACAAGTCGAGGCCGAAAGCGAAATATAAATCCATGTCGTTTTATCCACACTTAACGGTAGCAAATTAGAATACCTAGTTAGAAAATTATCATAACCACTTAATAAATCACTAATCATAATACATCAAGTCTTAACCGTGTTTAGATAGGATTTAACGTAGTTAACCGTAACAACTTTATTCTAGTTATTATAACTAGCGGACTAGCCACACAATTCGCCGCAGTTTGATTTTAAACGGATACGAGAACGTCTAAATGATATTTTTTAGGTTATCTTATTATGGTGAATTTAATTATATAGACACTCAGATTTTTATAGATATATCGACAAATGTTTTAATAATTTGTTACCATACCATCATGATACTATATATTACTGAATATATGGCATTTGATCATGTTGTGGATGTCAATTAAGACGTTTCAAATGTGGAGGCGGGGTATAAAATCAGGCTTGAGGGGAAGTGTATGCATTTACTCCCCGAAACATCTCAATTTTCACAAAATTAAAACCAACTCTAAAGCACTTTAGGCACAAAAACACCTTTGTATGCCAACATATTAGAGGTCATTAAGCCTCAAGGTGAAAATGTGATTGAAGTTTTCACTAATGATCTTAGACTTTCCACTTCACAGCCTAAATCTTTCAATATATAAAAAGGAAACGAATCGTTGCATCTTCTATTTAGATTGTACAGACTTTCAAATCACCACACTCAAAAAGCCAAAGCTGGATACTTGGGTCAAACTAAGTCAAAAGTGAAGGCCACTCCAAAATCAGGCTCAAAGAAAAAGATTTATTTTCCTTTTCTTGAGCGGATCCAAACCTAACCTATCAACGCTTAATTATATTCACAATACTCTTTTGAGAATATTCAAAGTGTTGATACACTATGTTCCTGTACTTCAATGTAAAAGTCTTTCATTTCTTACACATATGTAATGCAAATGCTTAATGAAATATGATATGCGTTTTGATATTTATTTGTCTTTGTTAATATCATATTCTTATTGTGATTGGTATTATTCATATGTATGAATATTGTTAGATCTCGGAAAAATAGGTCTATATCAATTTGTATAGGTTTAGAACTTTAATAAATTATTGTAATAAATGATTGTAACTGATTATCAGTATATATATATATATATATATATATATATATATATATATATATATATATATATATATATGCATTGAGTATATAGGTTAACCCACATATATATCTGTTGCTTTTTGTGTATGATGACAGGAAAAAACAATACACTTGGAGAATTCCTGTAATGGGCTAAGTGTAAGAAACATCTACGGATAAACAATTTTGTTAATCCGTTGATATAATTCTTACAAGACTTCCATTAAGGAACATTAGTATTCACATGATCTCAAGATAAAGTGAAGAACTCCTGCGGAAGTACAAGTTTCTTACGGAAGAACAATAGTTCCTGCGTAAGACAAGTTTCCTACGAAAGAACAAGAGTTCCTGCGGAAGACAAGCTCCTACAGAAGACAAGCTCCTACGGAAGACGAAGACACTTGTATGAATTTAACAAATTCAACCAAGTCAACAAGTCAACACGTCAACAAGACAGCTGTGCGAATCCCAAGAGATCCGATCTTTCCTTAACTGACTCAAAGTACCAATAAATATGAGTCCTAGGTTTCACATCAAAGGTGACACAATAAGCAATATTACGGCTACCGCATATCACATCACCATTCAACCCTAGCTGCCATCACATCAACAACATCAATACGTTCAAGAATCTTTATTCATAGCAGTCATAATTATTCTTTTGTAATCATTAGTGAATATTAATGAATACATTTGAATTAATTATTGTGTGCGTATTTACTTTGTTTTCATAATTGTGTTCATCATAACGACATTCAATAATTGATATTCATTATCAATTAAAAACAATTAAACAACAGTTAATGATTTTTCCGCATTCAATAATTTGTCGTCGTTTTAATACTGATAATTCCTGAATTGCGATCCTTGGATTCACAGGTGGTATCAGAGTCAAGTGCTCACTGATTTAGATCAATTGATCTATCGGTATTAAACTTGTTTAATTGTCCTTTTAAACAATTAATTCAGTGACTTATCCTTTTAAACAATTGTCCTTTTGTAGTATATTAGGATATGAGCTATGGTATGTCATAGTCACTAGTCAAAAGGTAATCTGCCTTTTGACTTTACATTGATCTTGTTGTCCAGATTAGTGTTTCCTGGTTGCCTTCAAAGTATGTGTAAGGCCCCGTTCCCGGGCACCTCACAGTTGGTCATTTATTGCACGTCAACACACATATTTTACATTTACTAGGCAAAATAAAGCAGCGGAATTTATAAAGTACATTCTCATTTCATCATAAAAGCTTTTACAATTCATTACATCGTTGATTCGAATACAAAATACATGCTTTCTTTACATTACATAACTTTACTAGGATTGTTGCGGAAGCATGTAAAATAAGGATTTCTTAAGTAATCCCGTTTATCTGAATCCTCAACAAATCCAAAATGGTCATATACAGTGACCTCTAGTATAAAAATATTAAAACTATATTAAAGAAGATTCCTTAAGTAATCCCGGTTATCGGGATCCTCAAGGAACACTTGCATGCGACATAAAATGTGGCAGCATTATCAAAAGGAGAATGCCATCCCAAGAGAGCTGAGTAACCGCCTCGTGCCATCCCCAGCAACACTACCTGCCAACTGGAAACACATAAAAAGTCAGCGTTGCTGAGTGAGTTCTAGTTTTATAATAAACATACCTTGCTTTCATTATAACCCATTCTTTTCTTTCACGTGATCATACATCATACGCACACATAGATAATATATTTATTATCCCTTTCATTTAATCATTCTTTCGTTATACATCATTATCTTCCAGTTCTTATTTAGATCCTGTCAGGCTTTACCCACTTCATGGCACGCAGCCATGATTACTGTTATCGAATGACAAGGATCCCGTTACGTTTATTCGTTATCCATTTTGTTCATGAACATACATCATACACATGTACTGATAATAATCATTATTATCTTCATCACATGTTCATTCATTCATTTGTTCGTTACAACTTTATCATTCCCTTCTCATCTAGATCCTGTCAGGCTTCACCCACTTCATGGCACGCAGCCATGATTACTGTGGTCGAATGACAAGGATCCCGTTTCATCTTTCCTTGCACATTGGATATCTTTTGTACCACTACCGTATGCTATACCTCAATCAGTCTTAGCTACCGGGCCGAAGTCATTAAATGAACAGCAAAGCGTATGCCACGGTACTAGAGGTAAGCGGTAGAGGCACCATACATATGGTCAATCACCGAGAAGGACCTGTTCACCTTATCCAATGCTTGCAAGACTTCGTTCGTTCGTTCATTAATGCATGTATTCATCATCATATTTCTCATTAATTTATTCATTCGTTAATACATGCATTCATCGTCATGTTCCTATTTCATTATCTTTCACTTTACGTTACATAATACTTCGTTCATTCGTTAGCGTAGTACGTAAAGTCATGGAATGATTTACATATGTTATCATAAGGAACACACACATATCAATCATACCACATCAGTCAAGGCGTCATACATCCGTACCATTCATACATCATCATATAAGGCGTCATACACACATACCGTTCATACATCATCATGCCTTATACATAAGCCTGCAACATCATCATCATGGCCAACATAACCCCAAAGGCCTCAACGGTTCTATAAGGGCGACTGAGCAAGCTTCAGTCGCAGGGTCTCTATGCGACTGAACGTTAGCGATTGGACTACTGTGTGACTAGTTCCTCAATCATACGATTGACCCTGTGCGACTGAGCACATAAACGACTGGACCCTTAGTCGTAAGGTTAGTCGTGCGACTGAACCTACAGTCGTACGAATGAGTCCCAGTCATGCGTAAGAACCTTAGTCGTCCGAATGAACTTCAGTCGTCCCTCAGTCGTACGATTGACCCTCCAGTCGCCTAGCCCTAATGTGCAACGACTGGAGTTCATCTCGAACTGCGGCCGCGACATACGGCTCTAAAACCCTTCTAAACTAATCTCAAACCTGAATTAACCCTCCCAAAACTTAAGGAATCATACTAGGACATCATACAAACTTATACAAGTCCAAATTCGTACTTTAAACACACTAATCATGATTACACCCAAATGGGTCAAACATACACTTTACAAAAATCGGGTTTTACATGTGATCCAGCCTCAAAATCATTTGAAAACATGTAAATGAGGGTCCTAGAACTCACGTAAGCAAGTAGAAGGTGAAGAGCTTCGTTTGGAGTAGCTGCTCAACAAGTTTCACACCCGAATCAAGCCTTTCTCTCTGTTGCCTCTTCTGTCGCTCTTTTTCCCTCTCTGCTCTTCCTCCCGACTGAAGTGTGCAAGTGTGGGGAGGGAGATGGCTGCCCCCTCCTTTATAGTTGCAGCTCAGTCGCCCCCAAAGTCCAGCCGACTGGGTCTCCAGTCGCCTAAACACCATGCGACTGGACCTCCAGTCGCAGGAGCTCCATGCGGTTGAACCTTCAATCGTCCGAGCATCATGCGATTGGTCCCCCAGTCGCATGACACTCCAAAAAGTCAAACTTCCGGGTGTTACAAGTCCACCCCCCTTATTTAGGTTTTGTCCCCGAAACCTGTTATTCCTCAAACAATCATGGGTAATGCTGCCTCATTTCTTCTTTGGTTTCCCACGTTGACTCGGATCCCTTCCTGTGCTGCCATTGTACACGCACAAGAGGAACCACTTTATTTCTCAACCTTTTCACTTTTCGATCAATGATCGCCACTGGTTGCTCCACATAATTGAGTCGTTCGTCTACTTCAATATCCTCCAGTGGGACGATCATGTCTTCATCTGCTATACATTTCCTCAGATGAGGTACGTGGAAGTTGGGTGAATTCCACTTAACTCATCTGGCAATTCCAACCTATAGGTCACCTCTCCTACACGGGCAATAATTCGGAAAGGGCCTATATACCGTGGGCTTAGTTTGCTCCGCTTTCGGAACGGAATAATTCCTTTCCAAGGTGAGACCTTCAACATAACCCGGTCACCCACCTGGAACTCAATCGGTCGGCGTTGTTTATCGGCATACGACTTCTGTTTGTCTTTGGCTGCCTTCATATTGGCCTTGATCCTTTCAAGCTTTTCAGTCGTAGCCTCTATCACCTTGATGCTTCCCAATTCCTTTTTATCAATATCACCCCTACATACGGGTGTCCTGCATCTCCTACCGTATAGCATTTCATAAGGTGGCATGCCAATACTGGCATGATAGCTATTGTTGTACGAGAATTCAGCTAACGGCAGGTGGTCGTCCCAGCTTCCCCCAAAATCAATCACACATGCTCGGAGCATGTCCTCTAATGTCTGAATGGTCCTTTCCGACTGACCATCAGTTTGTGGATGATAAGTCGTACTAATATGTAATCTCGTCCCCATGGCAGCGTGGAATTTCTTCCAGAATTTGGATGTAAACCGGGTGTCGCGATCGGACACAATTGACACCGGTACACCATGACGAGTCACAATCTCTTTGATGAAAAGATCAGCCAACCTCTCGGATGAGTATGTCTCACGTATCGGTAGGAAGTGAGCACTCTTCGTCAAGCGGTCCACTATCACTCATATGGCATCATACCCTTTCGGGGTAAGCGGCAGCTTCATAATGAAATCCATGGTGATGTGCTCCCACTTCCATTCCGGTATATCCAAAGGTTGAATCTTTCCATACGGCTTTTGGTGCTCTGCCTTTACTTGCAAACAAGTGAGGCATTTACTCACGTACTCCACCACATCACGCTTCATTCCCGGCCACCAATAATCTTTCTTCATGTCTTGGTACATCTTGGTAGCACCGGGATGAATGGAGTATCGAGTCTTGTGGGCTTCGTCCATAATCTTCCCTCGTAGATCCCCAAGACGAGGAATCCACATCCGCCCAAAACGGGTTCTAACACCAAATGTGTTTTCACCCAACTCCGTGACCAGACCTCTCATTCTTTCTGAGTTAAGATGATCTTCCTTCAGTGCCTCATCTTGAAACTCTTTGACTTGCTTCATCACATCCGAGGTCATAATCAGCTGGTAAGCTTTCACCCGAATTGGGTCGGGCCTCTCCTTTCGGCTAAGGGCATCCGCCACCGCGTTGGCTTTGCCCGGATGGTTATGGATCTCATAATTATAATCTTTTATCAGCTCCAACCATCGCCTCTGCCTCATATTTAAATCTTTTTGCTCGAAGAAGTACTTCAAGCTCTTGTGGTCGGTGAAAATGGTGCACTTCATTCCGTAGAGATAGTGCCTCCAAATCTTTAATGCAAAGACCACAGCTGCTAGCTCCAAGTCATGAGTAGGATAATTAATCTCATGAACTTTCAGCTGTCGGGATGCATAGGCTATAACCTTTCCTCTTTGTATTAACACGCACCCCAAACCCGAGTAGGAAGCATCAGAATAAACCACCAAGTCTTCACTTCCATCGGGTAATGCCAATACAGGAGCTTGGGTCAACCTCGCCTTTAATTCTTCAAACGCTTTTTCTTGAGCTTGACCCCACACAAACTTTACATCTTTCGGGTCAACTTGGTCAGTGGAGAAACAATCTTGGAGAAGTCTTGAATAAATCTTCTGTAATAGCCCGCCAAACCCAAGAAACTGCGGATCTCGGATGGCGTCTTTGGAGACTTCCATTGCATTACCGCTTCCACCTTTGCCGGATTGACCATAATACCCTCCGGATTCACCATGTGACCCAAGAACTGAACTTTGCGCAACCAGAAAGCGCATTTGGAGAATTTAGCATACAACTTCTCCCTCCTCAACATCTCCAGAACCTCTCGAATGTGTCCGGCATGCTCGGTCTCGCTCTTCGAATAGATCAAGATATCATCGATGAACACAATCACTGACTTATCCAACATCGGCCGGCACACCCGGTTCATCAGGTCCATAAAAGCAGCCGGCGCATTGGTCAACCCAAAAGACATGACAAGAAACTCGTAGTGACCGTAGCGCGTACGAAAGGCTGTTTTAGGGATATCCTGTTCCTTCACTTTTAGCTGATGGTAGCCCGATCGAAGATCTATTCGTGAAAACCAACTGGCGCCTTGAAGCTGATCAAATAAATCATCGATTCTCGGCAAGGGGTATCTGTTCTTCACCGTCAACTTATTCAGCTCACGGTAGTCGATGCACATCCTCATACTACCATCTTTCTTCTTTACGAACAGGACCGGAGCACCCCAAGGTAGGATACTCGGTCTTGTGAACCCCTTCTCTAGCAGTTCTTGCAACTGCTCCATCAACTCTTTCATTTCCGTCGGAGCCAATCGATACGGTGCCTTGGCGACAGGTTGAGCACCCGGTATCAGATCAATCTGGAACTCGATCTCTTGGTCAGGTGGTAATCCCGATAAGTCTTCCGGGAACACGTCTGGAAAATCACACACAACCAGAACATCGGATAGTTGTGGTGTTGGCGTTTCCACATCTTTCATATAACATAAGTAGGCGCTGCACCCACGCCTCATACACTTTCCCGCCACAGCCATTGAGATCACTTTCGGAATCGTAGTAACCCGATCACCATAAACCGTTACTGAACTACAGTCGGGCGCTGTCAAGTGAATCATCTTCTTGCGACACACAATGTTCGCCTCAAAGTCCGCCAACCAATCCATCCCAAGCACTAATCGAAACCACCTAAAGTCATCACAAAAGGTCTAACCAGAATTTTGCGGCCCTCTAATTCCACATCACAACCCTCTATCACCTCGGAAATCCTGGTAGACTTTCCTATCGCGGTTTCTACATCAAACGGTACGTCGACACGTCTACTTCTAACAGGCAGTTTGACACAGAAAACAGCAGAAATAAAACTCCTACTGGCACCTAAATCAAATAATACAGAGGCTAAAGTTTGGTTCACCAAGAACGCACCAGACACAACATCAAGGTCCGTTCTAGCCTCCTCTTGTGTCATCGTGAACGCCCTAGCGCTTGCCCTTGGCCCTTCACTACCCGTCTTCTTCGCCCCTGAAACCTCAGCCCTCGGCTTCTTACAGTCTCTGCTCATATGACCACTTTCCCCACAGTTAAAACATTTGCCTGTCCGACAATCTTTGGCCATATGCCCTGTCTTCCCACACTTGAAACAGATGTTTGATCCCCACTTGCACTCCCCCGAGTGCTCTCTACCACATTTGTCATACTTCCTCAACCCTGCTCCCGACATGACTATACGGCGGTCCTCCACCCGTGCATTCTTGTTACTCGTCGAAGTATCACCTCGACCAAACCTCTTCCCCTTCCAGTTTCTCTCACCACCGTCCTTCCTACTGCCCTCAGTCTTTGCCGCCCCAGCCCGTTCATCATACAGTCTTCCCGCCAAATCCATTGCCGACCTAAAGGTGCTTGGTCGAGCAGAAATTAGGTGCCAACAGATTTCAGCTGGCAGCCCCTGAATGTACCGGTTAATCTTTCGCGACACTGGCGTCACCAAGTCCGGCACCATTCTCGCCATCTCGTTAAACTTAGTGGTGTACTGTTGGTGGGTCATCGTCCCCGCCTCCAACTGCAGGAACTCTCTCTCCACTTTATACATTTCCCGGCGAGGACTGAACTCCTCGATCACCATCCATTTCAGCTCGGCCCAATTCATTCTTCCGATGGCCCTGCTACCCTCGGCTTGGACTATATTGTCCCACCAGCATAAAGCCGAACCCGTGAACGAGTGGGTAGCAAACTTAACCTTTTTGTCCTCCTGGCACTCACTAATATCAACGACAACCTCCATTTCTCTCACACATTGGTGAGCAGCAGCAGCGGTACCCGTACCGTCAAAAGTAGGGGCTTGCACCTCATAAAAGCCCTGTAGTTACAACCCTGTGTTGCCTCCCGTACAGGCTCCTCCTCCTCTTCCTCTTTATCATCAGAAAGAACCGTTTCTGGCTCTTGTCGCTGCGGTCTCCCCGAGGACCGGTTCCTCCCTCGTCTTTCATCTTCGCGTACGACCTTTATCACTTCGGTCACTACAGATGGTAAATCGTCTGCATGACCTGATGCACTTCTTCAACCACTGCCTCTTTTACTGAGGCCCTTAGATCAGCGCTTTCGTCTACCCCCTCCTGATGAGTGGTGTCAGGTTCTTCATGAACCTCCTTCTCCACTCTCGGTCTTCCTCTTGTGGCCCGCGGTTCAACACCACGTCCACCACCACCTCCTCCTCGTGAAACTTTAGATGATCTACCACCGACCATCTTCTATCATACTGAAAGATTCAAACACCAACACGGTCATTCAAGGAAATAGCTCAGTTTATGTCAAGTATAGTAAGTCTCTAATTACAGTGGCCAGTTGTGATTAGCCACTAACTCTACTCTTCGTACCCCGAGCATTACCTGTCCTGACTACATTAGTATCTAAGTCTAACAGTACACATAAACCACATTACATGCGCACGTAATACCATTTAACTTTAAGAAAATACCTAATGGCACGCAGCTACTCAGTTTGGCATTCTTCCCCTTTTCGTCCCATTTTCAGTTTAAGTTAAGGTTTATTTTGAAAATTTACCTGTTTCAGTTAAACTTTGGCTCTGATACCAACTTGTAAGGCCCTGTTCCCGGGCACCTCACAGTTGGTCATTCGTTGCACGTCAAACACATATTTTACATTTACTAGGCAAAATAAAGCAGCAGAATTTATAAAAGTACATTCTCATTTCATCATAAAAGCTTTTACAATTCATTACATCGTTGATTCGAATACAAAATACATGCTTTCTTTACATTACATAACTTTACTAGGATTGTTGCGGAAGCATGTAAAAACGAGGATTTCTTAAGTAATCCTGTTTATCTGAATCCTCAACAAATCCAAAATGGTCATATACAATGACCTCTAGTACAAAAATATTAAAACTATATTTAAAGAAGATTCCTTAAGTAATCCCGGTTACCGGGATCCTCAAGGAACACATGCATGCGACATAAAATGTGGCAACATTATCAAAGGAGAATGCCATCCTAAAAGAGCTGAGTAGCCGCCTCGTGCCATCCCCAGCAACACTACCTGCCAACTGGAAACACATAAAAAGTCAGCGTTGCTGAGTGAGTTCTAGTTTTATAATAAACCTACCTTGCTTTCATTATAACCCATTCTTTTCTTTCACGTGATCATAAATCATACGTACACATAGATAATATATTTATTATCCCTTTTCATTAATCATTCTTTCATTATACATCATTATCTTCCAGTTCTTATTTAGATCCTGTCAGGCTTTACCCACTTCATGGCACGCAGCCATGATTACTGTGGTCGAATGACAAGGATCCCGTTACATTTATTCGTTATCCATTTCATTCATGAACATACATCATACACATGTACTGATAATAATCACGTTCGTTCATTCTTTCGTTCGTTACATCTTTATCATCATCATCCTGTCAGGCTTTCACCCACTTCATCATGATTACTGTGGTCGAATGACAAGGATCCCCTTTCATCTTTCCTTGCACATTCGTATCTTTTGTACCACTACCGTATGCTATACCTCAATCAGTCTTAGCTACCGGGCCGAAGTCATTAAATGAACAGCAAAGCGTATGCCACGGTACTAGAGGTACGCGGTAGAGCACCATACATATGGTCAATCACCGAGAAGACCTGTTCACCTTATCCAATGCTTGCAAGACTTCGTTCGTTCGTTCATTAATGCATGTATTCATCATCATATTTCTCATTAATTTATTCATTCGTTAATACATGCATTCATCGTCATGTTCCTATTTCATTATCTTTCACTTTACGTTACATAACATCGTTCATTCGTTATCGTAGTACGTAAAGTCATGGAATGATTTACATATGTTATCATAAGGAACACACACATATCAATCATACCACATCAGTCAAGGCGTCGTACATCTGTACCATTCATACATCATCAGATAAGGCATCATACACATAACCGTTCATACATCATCATGCCTTATACATAAGCCTGTAACATCATCATCATGGCCAACAAAACCCCCAAAGGCCTCAACGTTCTATAAGGGCGACTGAGCAAGCTTCAGTCGCAGTCTCTATGCGGCTGAACGTTAGCGATTGGACTACTGTGCCACTAGTTCCTCAATCATATGATTGACCCTGTGCAACTGACACATAAACGACTGGATCCTTAGTCGTAGGGTTAGTCGTGCGACTGAACCTACTGCCGTACGAATGAGTCCCAGTCGTGCGTATGAACCTTAGTCGTCCGAATGAACTTCAGTCGTCCCTCAGTCGTATGATTGACCCTCCATCGCCTAGCCCTTATTGTGCAGCGACTGGAGTTTCATCTCGAACTGCGGCCCGCGACATACGCCTCTAAAACCCTTCTAAACTCATCTCAAACCCGAATTAACCCTCCCAAACCTTAACAAATCATACTAGGGACATCATACAAACTTATACAAGTCCAAATTCGTACTTTAAACACACTAAACATGATTACACCCCAAATGGTCAAACATACCCTTTACAAAAATCAGGTTTTACATGTGATCCAGCCCCAAAATCGTTTGAAAACATGTAAATGAGGGGTCCTAGAACTCACGTAAGCAAGTAGAAGGTGAAGAGCTTCGTTTGGACTAGCTGCTCGACAAGTTTCACGCCCGAATCAAGCCTTTCCTCTGTTGCCTCTTCTGTCGCTCTTTTCTCCCTCTCTGCTCTTCCTCCCGACTGAAGTGTGCAAGTGTGGGAGGGGAGATGGCTGCCCCCTCCTTTATAGCTATAGCACAGTCGCCCCCAAAGTCCAGCCGACTGGGTCTCCAGTCGCCTAAACACCATGCGACTGGACCTCCAGTCGCAGGAGCTCCATGCGGTTTGAACCTTCAATCGTTCGAGCATCATGCTATTGGTCCCCCAGTCGCATGGGTTCCATGCGACTGAGACTCAGTCGCATGACACTCCAAAAAGTCAAACTTCTGGGTGTTACTGTATGGATGGCTATAGGATTTAGTATAAAGTATCCAGGTTCTTGTATTTCTTGAATGCTTTGTAACACTTGTAATACAACATGAGAGCAATATACAACATTCTTGAAAACCATACTTATCTTGTTCTTTTTCTTTTTTTTTTTTTTTTTTTATGTCTCATTACTTACTTGTGTTTTTAATATCTTCTATATAAATCTAGTTCCCTATTTAATCTGTTAAGTATTCTAACACTTTTCTTATTGTGAGACTGATTATATTGACCACCCTTAACCGTCCAGCAATTGGTATTAGAGCATTTTAGGCTCTTGATTGTAAGATCTCACCATCTTAAATCTTTTCATTTCAAAAATCACTTAACATCTCAAATGGCAGCTCTTTCAAAGGCTGATATGGAAACCGATACTATGACAAAGTCTCCACTGATCACTCCTGATGACTTTGATACTTGGTTAAAAAGAATGAAAGGTTTCATCAAGTCTCAAGACAGCAGGATGTTAGGATTTATTGTCTCTGGACCTCATGTACCATGCACCTCTTCAGCTGCTACTGGAGGTGGCATGATACCAAACGAAGTGGCTGACTACTAGAAGAAGATAGATGTGGATCAGAAAGCTATGACCGCGCCCTCCAAACTGCTCTTCCAAACTCCATCTACAGACGTTTCAAGAAGTACAAGGCTACTAAGCAACTATCGGATGCACTGAACGCATATATGAGGGGTCCACTAAAGCAAAAGAAAACAAGAATGACATCTTCAAGTAGCAGTTTAAGATTTCACCTTCAAGACAATGAAACCATGACTCAACATACGTCAGGTATGTTAAGATTATGGATACTCTAGTGGATGTTTGGAGTAACTCTTAAGAATACGCAATGCAAGGAAGTTCATGTCCTCTCTTCCTAGACAATGGACATATTAATGTGGGTCATCAAGAGAGTGAGAACCTTAAGACCCTCTTGTTCTCATCCTAAAAGGTCACTATTCTCTTGAAGAGAGAAGAGAACCAGGGATGACAAAGTCTAGGAGGAAGAACTTGATTAGAGTAGCCAAAAGAAGATCAAAGAAGGCTGAAGAGATCAAGGCCACCTTCAACTCCAAGGAGAAACACTGTTTATCTCTAAAGGGTTTGAAGTAGTGAACACTGAGGACTCAACTATGAACTCAAGTACAAGGATTTCTAGTTCATGTCCAACTCATCCCTGTGAAGGAAAGAAGGCTGATCAACTGTGTACCACTACTACACAGTCTGAACCATCAACGTCCAAGAGCAAGCCTCACCCTAGGAAGCTTGCTACAACATATAAGAAGATGAAGATGGAGATGGAAACTGATCAAGCTCAGCTTTCTATTCATAATAAGTCTCTCAGAAGGAAGCTAGTTAATTACATCATCTGTTGTAGTACTTCTCATCTTGCCAAGGATCGTATCTACAATCCCAAAGTATTATCCATATGACCAAGAAGAAGACTTCTGAGAAAAAAAAGAAGAAGAAGAATAAGAAAGCTTCGAAAGGAAAATCTCTTCCTTTTGGAATCTTTAAAATGGAAATGAAGACAAGTGAAAACTTGCCTTCAGAAGAAAAATTGGTCTCGAAAGAAAGGAATGCTTTCGAAGCACTGAAGCTTGCTGCAGTGAAAGCAAGATCTTTCGAATGAATAGTCTCTAAACTTAAACTTCCAAAGTATTAAAGGTAAAGTCTAATCTACCAAAGGGTGTGGAAGATAAAGGAAGACCAAGTGACTGGAAGTTCTTCATCAACAACAGCAAATGATCCTCAAAGTCCAAACATAGGATCAACATTGTTGCATTGTCTTCAGTCTATTTTGACAAATCCAAGACCAATGAAGCTTGGGTTTTAAAATGTAACTAACCTTCTCCTTTTTATGCAGGAATAACTAAAGACTAAGAAGAATGTATGGATCATAGATAGTGGTTATTCCAGACACATGACAGGAGATGCCTCTTTGCTTTAAAACTTTGAGAAAATTAATATACATCCAATTGCTTTTGGAGGAAATACAAAAGGTTACATTAGAGGAAGGGGCAGGGTCACAAATGGTAAGCTCAGCATTATAAAGGTAAACTTTGTTAAGGAGATTAGGTACAATTTACTGAGTGTATCCCAATCTTACGATTAGAGACATAACATGCTCTTCACTTAGCACAAGTGCATAGTTCTCAAGCCCAGGGTGGTCATTCCTCAAGGGCATATCTTACTCAGAGCCCCCAGGAAGGGAACATGTACAAGATGGATTTACAAGAACGTCTCCCTCAAGAGAAGTGCAGGATCGATTATGGGTCACTCAACAGATGGTTTTTCTCTCAAACTCACCTAGAATCAATACTCAGCAAAAGTCTTATAAAGAGTTGATCACAATATAACAAGTAACTGTAAGTAAATGAACACAGGATGTAAATTTTCAAGGTACTTTTATATATTGCTTCTCAACTCAAAGGATTACAAGACTCTTGGACTCAAATCGCTTATCTAAAGAGTTACAAGGAGAAGATATATATAATACTACCTACAGCCGGATATACTTTGATACCAGCTGGACACCTCTAACCTTACATCTATACTACAAGACTCTAGGTGAGGTCTTTCAGACATTTTGCCTGAGAGTTAGTAGTCAGGACATGTCCCTGACTTACCTTTTGTCACCAACTAAAGTTGGTAACATGTACTATCATAAAAAGGTGAACAGTAGAATAAAGTATGGTCAACAATATGGCTCTTTAGGAAGATGCCATGTTGTATCAGAGGTCTACAGCGGACTGTCAGGGACCATACTTTTATCTGCTGGTCATAGCAATGTCTTCCAAAGGATAAAATGCTTCGGAAGAATAACTTCTTCCGAAGCCACTTATACTTCGGAAGACTACTTCTTCCGAGGCTGGAGTCTTCCTTGTCTTCGGAAGCAGACTTTGCCTTCAGCTCTTTCATCAGATTTTGTCTTCGGAAGCTCAGACTTTGTCTTCAGCTCTTTCATCAGACTTTGTCTTCGGAAGCTCAGACTTTGCCTTCAGCTCTTTCATCAGACTTTGTCTTCGGAAGATAGTCTTCAGCTGTTGGCTTCAGTTGTTGCCTTCAGTTGATATCTTCAGCTGTTGTTCTTCAGACTCTCGGAAGATCTCATGCTTAGCTTCGGAAGCCCTTGAATGTAGCACCAAAAATGACTATGAAGTGGTTTTGTTGCACCAGCCTCATCATGATCCAACAAACTCCCCCTAGCTGATGCTACCAAAACTTCACTTCCCTCTTCTTCTCAAAGCTCTCAGCACCATTGACAGTAAATGTTTATCAGTGTCTTCATTCTTTCCTGATGTGGTGCTGAGAATCTTGTACAAATCCTTGGTAGACAAAACCTCTACTCTGTCACCGTGGATTATATGTACCCTTTTTTGTGGCCCTCTGAAAAGAGTTAGTTGATGGGAACTATAGTCATATTCCCATCTAACTATTGGTTCCAATTCAGAACCTTCCACCATCTGTAGAAAGGCTGTGCCTTTGGTGGTTGGTCTTTCCTTGTCTTCCACTCTTTTCAACTTCAACTCTTCTTCAATCTTGGCTCTTCTACTTAGTTCAGCCAAGTGGAGACCGCTGATATGATTTCTGATGTGTGCAGCAGTCTCAGAGTTGGAGGGATTGGAGAATGGCTTCTCTGCAAGCTCAGCAAGGTCAAATCTGCTAAGATGCAACGAGAAGTGGCATTAAGCCTGTTGGTTTCACCATTCTCCCTTTCCACAACAAAGTTGTGAGAAGGTTCATCGAACCTTCACTGGATTATAGCATTCCTAGGTCCAGGAGATTGACTAGAATCCTGTCCTCTTTCCTTGTATCCAGTAGAGTCACCAGTCTCCTTCTTAGTCTCTTCTCCTCAGCATTGAGGGTATCGGAGTTGAGACCAAGAAGTCTTGCAGCCTGGCCCAAGGTGTCTCTAGGCAACTGAAGAAATTGACCTAGGGTGAGGGAGCTTGAAGAGTTATCAACATAGGTGATGTTGATAAGGTCTCCCTCACAGGAGATACTGCTCAAAGTGGTGTAGTTGATGAGCCTTGTCTTGAACTCCTTTATTTCCTCAAGGAGAGATGTTGATGAGGTTGAGGGATGGTCTTGGTTTTTGTTGGGCAAGCTTAGGTTTAGTGGTTTTGGGTTGTGTTTTGGGTTTTAGGATGGTTAGTTTGGGTGGTTGAGGTGATGTGGTAGGTTTAGGTTTAGTTGTGTGTTCAGGGTGAAGGTTTCATCAGTGGGTTCGGTTTTGATGGGAAATTGGATTGGTTCTTCTGGTGTGGGTGTGTGGTTTAGTGGTTGGCTGTGGTTGAGTGGCTGGGGTGAAGACCATTCCCTGTACCCTCCTGTACATCTCCTTCCTTTTCCCCAAACAGATGTCAGCTTTAATTTCACTGACTATCCGCTGGAGTGTCCTTTCGGACATAGGTCCCACCTGCCTACCAGAGAAGCCATGAGCCCGTAGATAGTCTTTCTCCAGGCTTTGTCATTGGACTTCTTGGTGGCAGTGACCCCCTTCTCTTCCTCCCCGCCTGCTGCTCCTCTCCTTCATCTTCTCCTAGCAGCTTTCTTCCTTTCCTTCTCCATTTGATCCTGCTCTTTGTTGTGGAGCAGCAGGATCATGTCATCATCATCTGGAGACAGTTCAAGCTCATTGAAGCCTCTTGAGAGTAGGATTTGATCCTATCCTCTCTCAGCTTCAGAGCTGCTTCTCTTCGCTCTTCTTCTTCCCTCTCCAAGGCCAACCTGGCTTCTTCTTCTTACCTTAGCCAGGTTGACCTCTCCAAATACACCAACTCCTCTAGTGGTAGCAGGAGTACTTCCTCATTGGCAGCTCCTAGGCTGATGAGCTGGTCAATGAGTGATGTTCTTCTCTTGGTGTTGATCTCTTCCTGATTGACTGCAGCTGCCTTAGAACTAGCAGCTAGCAGTTTCTCAGTAGGAAACCTACCTTTCTTCTTGAGCTTCTCAATCCTCTCCTCCTCCTGAAGCTATTCCGCAGTCAATTCCTTTTGCCTTTGTCTTTGACAGAGCTTGACTGTGGTGGTTCTTGATAGAGGGTTTAGATTGAGAGAGAAGTTCAGCTGGTGTTTGGGTTGGAGGAATATCAGAAATGTCCTCCCAGCTCACCTCAGATGCTATTTCAGCAATAACATCTGTGATGGTCAGTTCCTCGGACATCTAGAGTAAGCCTTCCGCAGCTTCTATTTCGGCCTCGGAAGACTTTTCTTATTCTTCCGAGGCTTCAATGTCAGCTTCGGAAGCTTCAGCCTGAGCTTTGGAAGATGAGACTGCTACAAGTTCTGTCCCATCTGTTTTAGTTGCTGGGCCATCAGTCCCCATTTCCCCTTCGAAGTTAATCTTAGGTTCCATGTGGACCTTAGGTTGACCACTTCGTCCACAGTGGTAGAAGGTGCAGTCAGTTTTTGAAGCTCCTCAGCCCCAAAATATATGAGTGTGGTGTCAGGGCTGGGTTGCTCTAAGGAGGATCTCAATACAAACTTTGTGAAAAGTCTATAGAGATCATGAAGCATCTTTGAGTCAATCTCTAGGAATGATTGAGATGACTTAGGTAGTGTGATGAGTGTGAAGAAAAGGATTGGGTCTGTGGTTCCTCAAGTGTTTGTCTCTGAACTTTCTCCCCCTTTTTGGTAGCATCATCTTGAGAGCTAGATGAGCTAGAGGAAGAAGTCATTGAGAACTGAACAGGTACATGCCTAACAGACCTCTCCATCTGTTTCTCAGCTAGTTTAGCCTTGAGGTTGTTAATCTCAAGTTGCTGAGTGGCAGTCCTTGCTTCTAAGATTCTCACCTGTGATTCCAGGTTGGAGACCTTAGAAAGCAAGTACTGAAGTGTTAGTTGCATACTTCCCTCATCTTCATGAGAAGAATCACGGGGAGATAAGATAACATACCTAGTATGCTCAGTCTCACCACCAGATGTGGCTTCTTGGCACCCTGGATACCTTTGCTCAAAGTCATCTCTTTCAGAGATGTCAATGGGCAAAGTTGTCGTGGACTCAGTCCTAATGATGTTACCACTATCCTTAGAGCTCAATGAGAGACTCTGAGTAGTGGCAGCTGAGCCTATATGAGTCCCCTCCACATCAGTGGGACTCACCTCAGTAATTGGCTGCTGATAGGGGCTAGAGATAAGGGATCTCTCTTGGCTTTGTTGATCTGTGAGAGGGTGTTATAGATCAACTTCATGGCCATGGAGAGATGTAATATCTTCATCAGTATGGAGTAAAAGGTCAGTGAAAGATAGGGAAGTTAAACCTACTGACCCGGGACTTAGATCAATGTCTACAGCCATTGGGCCTATGGTGGGGCTGTCCCTAGAAGGTTGCACAGGGGAGTGTAAAGACTCACCCTGTGGGCTTAAGGCTTGAGGTTCGGGCTCTTGGTTTGAGACTGAGGAGGCTCAAAACCCACATTAAGGTCAAATGTGAAGGATGGTGTGACCTCGGACTGAGTGGGAGCCCATGATTCCACTCTAGCCCTTTTGGTTTGAACTGTGGGAGCTTGTTCAATCAGAGTAGATTGAACAAGGGTTCGTTTGGGGCGTCTCTGGTAAGTGATTCTGATGGGTAAAGAAGGTTTTGTTGGCATTGTGGTGGAGGTTGCTGGTGTGGGTTCATCACCTGTAGGATAACAGTGATGTCACCAGGAGCTTTGCGCTCAGTCATCTCTGGAGGTAATGGAGTGTACCGTCCAGTGAAGTTGATGGAAACCTTCTTCAATGTTTGAAGATGGTAGGTCTTACTTGTGGAACAGTAAGAGCAGCTGCACAGACAAGCGTGCTCGATTCCAGCTCACAGTTGATTATGTGTTGAATAAATCTGGGATACATGAAGAATGTATCCCTGCTCAGATTGCCGATAAGGTTGGTCAACACAAATCGTGAGTAGTTGAAGCGTAGACCTTTCACCAACCCATGAACTAGGCATCCTAGTTCATATGGGATTTGATCCCAACCCCCTGATTTATTGGAGAGGCAGTGCAGGATAATGTGCAGCAGGAACTTCCAATGGTAAGAGAAGATAAACTTGTAGATGGTAGACCTGCTCACATCCCTCCATATCCCATGAGGATATAGGTGCCTTCCAAGTGTTCTTTGGGGAACTCAGTAGGAGCCTCATCATCGTGAAGCTCGAGATGCTCCCTGATGAGTTGTTCTGTGATGACCAACTCCTGGCCACAAATGCGGGTTCTCAGTACTCGAACCCCATTCAGAACTGCAGTTTGACCGTTACTCCAGAATTCGGACATATGGTTGGAGTATACGGTGGGGTTAACTGTTAGTGCAGTGAGGTATGTGGATTCGGTAAGAAAGGTGATGATTTGGGTGAAGTCGGCATCTCTTGACGAATCAAGTAATGCGACTTGGTTGTGCTGAGGGTTTAGCGCCATTGAAGAGAAGGTAAGCTTGAATCTGGGTGAAATCGTAGGTTTGACAGAGAAGGGAATAGTTAGGGTAGTAAATTGGTAAAAGAAGATGAAATTGATCAGTCAAGATTATTTAAAGGGGATGAATTGTGGTAGTGGCAGTAATAGGGTAACTGTTTGGGATTACTGTGGGTGGTATGGTGGTTTACGGCGGAGAAATGATAGTGGCGGCAAAGGTTAATTCTAAATAATCTGACCATCATGAACAGAATCTTTACTTTTTACAGAGTGGGCCCAAAAGGATATCCGTTACAGAGTAAAACCTTTACTTCCGAATGTAAAACATTTCCGAAGGTAATTTGTCTTCCGAAGGCAATTTCTCTTCCGAAGCAAGGCATTGCTTCCGAAGGTAAAATTGTCTTTCCGAATGGAGAGTTATATAAGCTTCGGAAGTAGATCTGATGTAAAATCAATCGCTTCTTCCGAGACCAAAAACTCTTCCGAGAAAAAATTTCCATTGAGGAATTTTGGCTTCGGAAGAATATCTTCCGAGAGTTAATTCCTCTTCGGAAGGAATTTACACTTAGAATAATTTAAAGATCTTTTGTAACAGGGCTTAAATTGTATTGACACAAGACATTACACATTTAAAAAGCTTTTCAAAAGAGGTAGTTAATCAATATTATTTATCATCCCAATAGCTGATATGAGATACTTAAATCTTTGTTCGTCAAATGCCTTTGTGAACAAATCAGCATATTGTTCATTTGAGTCAACTTTGATTAACTTGATCAAATTCTTCTCATGAATATCTCTAATGAAATGATACCTGATATCAATGTGCTTTGTCTTGGAGTGCTTCACCGGATTCTCAGTAATGGAGATAGCACTATTGTTGTCAATATGGATAGGAGTAGTCATGAAGTTGAATCCATAGTCTAACATCTGATTTTGAATCCATAGCAGTTGAGCACAGCAGCTAGCAGCAGCAATGTATTCAGCTTCAGCAGTTGATGTAGAGACACAGGATTGTTTCTTGCATTGCCATGAGATAATCCTTCCACCAAGAAATTGACATCCTCCTGATGTTGATTTCTTGTCAATGTTGCAGCCACCATAGTCACTGTCAGAGTATCCATAGAGATGAAATCACTATTTCTTGGATACCAGAGTCCTAGTTTAGGTGCTCCTTTGAGGTATCTGAGGATTCTCTTAACAGCAGCTAGGTGAGACACCTTGGGAGCAGCCTGATATCTTGCACAAATGCATGTGGCAAACATGATATCTGGTCTACTAGCAGTGAGATACATCAGAGAACCAATGATTGCTCTATACTGATGATCAGTATCCTCCCCTTCAAGGTCAGGGCAAAGATTATGGTTTCTGGGTATAGGTGTCTTAGCTGGTTTACAGTCCTTCATTTCAAATCTATCTAAGATGTCTGAGACATACTTAGATTGACTTATGAAGAACCCTTCCTTCATCTGTTTCACCTAAATTCCAAGGAAAAAGTCCATTTTCCCATGGAACTCATTTTGAATTTCTGCTTCATAATGCTCTCAAAGTCCTTGCACATTTGGTTATTTGAAAACCAAATATGCTGTCATCAACATAGACTTGAACGAGCAATGTCTTCTCCACTCTTTCTGATGAAAAAAGTCTTGTCAATGGTACCTCTGGTGTAGCCATTCTTCAGGAGAAACTGAGACAAGGTCTCATACCACAGCCTAGGTGCTTGGTGCAGCCCATATAGAGCTTTATCCAGTTTGCACACATAGTTGGGGTGCTGTGGGTCTTCAAATCCTGGAGGTTGACATACATAGATTTCCCTATCTATATCCCTATATAGAAAAGCACACTTGACATCAAGTTGGTAGACTGTGAAGTTCTTGGATGCAGCATAAGCAAGGAAGATCCTAACTGCCTCAAGTCTTGCAACAGGTGCAAAGACATCAGTATAATCAATTCCTTCCTCCTGGGTGTACCCTTGAACAACTAGTCTTGCCTTGTTCTTGATAATCAAGCCTCTATCATCTTTCTTGTTCCTGAACACCCATTTAGTGCCTATGGGTACTTGACCAGATGGTAGTGGGCATAGATTCCAGACCTTTTGTCTTTGAATTGAAGCAGCTCCTCCTGCATCGATTCAACCCAACTACTATCCTTTAAGGCATCTTCCACCTTCCTTGGTTCCATCTGAGACAAGAAGCATGAGTACAAGCAGACATTCCCATGATGAGTTTGCCCTCTTGTTCTCACACCCTCAGAGACATTCCCTATGGTGTTCTCAGTTGGATGTGTGTTGTGAATCCTAAGGCGAGGAATCACTTCCAGT
Organism: Flaveria linearis; assembly: GCA_024085815.1. Taxonomy (NCBI): domain Eukaryota; kingdom Viridiplantae; phylum Streptophyta; class Magnoliopsida; order Asterales; family Asteraceae; genus Flaveria; species Flaveria linearis. Next base: position 33,099,838 of record CM044007.1, on the reverse strand, counting down.
TGCAGAGATAAGTCCAGGTTGGACATGTTCTGATCAGGAACTGGATCACTCTGTCCAACTGTTGTTTCAAAGTCATTCAATGAGGACTGATTGAATGATTGAGAAACATCATCAATGGTTGGTTGTGAAGTAGTATTAACAGTTGCCTGTTCCTTCAGAATGCTACTTCTCTCAACCTGGTGTTGTAATGGATCACCTGAAGAGCTTTGAGGTTGATCAAGTGATTCACTTGTTGAAGCTTCATTATTCCTGGAGATAGTTACACTATCAGATCTGTGAATGGTTGAAGCTTGTTGCCTTTCAGCTCTTGGAGAATTTGGAAGAGGTCTGGGAAGCTCAAATAGTTGATCTGCATCAGCATCAACATCACCTTGAGCACCTGTTCCAGCTGAAACATTCTCACAAGATTATTTAGAATAGTTTGGAAACAATTCTAAATCAAAGATATACTCAGGTCCATTCCCCCTAACACAAGGAGTGTGCTCATTAACAACTATATTGGATGACTCTTCAAATTGTTGATTCTTGATGTTGTATACTCTATAAGCTTTGGAGCTAGAAGTGTATCCAACAAAGATAGCATCATCCGACTTCTTAGCAAATTTTGCTAAGTTGTCCTTTGTGTTAAGTATGGTACACCTGCAGCCAAAGGACCTTAGAAAGCCAATGAACGGTGGCCTCTTGTTCCATAACTCATAAGGAGTTTTTCCATGGGGCTTAACTACAAGAACCCTGTTCTGCACATAGCATGCAGTGCTGACAGCCTCTGCCCAGAATGTTAGAGGCAACTTTGAATCAGCTAACATGGTCCGAGCAGCCTCAATAAGTGTCCTATTCCTCCTCTCAGCAACACCATTTTGTTGAGGAGTTCTGGGAGCACTGTATTGTCTGGCAATCCCTTTTGAGTCACGGAATGAGTCAAGAACAAAGTTCTTAAACTCGATCCCTTGATCACTTCTAATGATCTTAACCTTGTGATCAATTTGAATTTCTATTTTAAGAATAAAAGATTTTAACGTTTCAGCAGTTTCATCTTTACTTCTTAAAAAGAATACCCATGTAAATCTTGTAAAATCATCAACAATCACAAGGCAGTATCATTTCCTTCCAATGCTCATTATACTTATAGGACCAAAGAGATCCATGTGCAATAAGTTTAATGGAGTAGTGATAGAGTTAACATATTTGGATTTATGAGATGATCTGTGTTGTTTCCCTTTCAGGCATGCAACACATTTGCAGAAAAATTCCTTTTTAGGCAAACCATGTACCAAGGCAAACCATGTACCAAGTTATTTTTATCCAATTTATTCATTGTTTTAAAATTCACATGACACATGCGTTTATGCCATAGTGTTGACTCATCACTATCAGCTTTGGAAAGAAAGCATGATACTTCACTCATAGGAGAAGCATTGTTCATATCCAGCTTGTACATATCCCCTTTCCTGAGAGATCTAAGAAGCACTAGTTCCGGAGAAATTGTCATCCCTGGTTTGAGGATAATGCACTCATGTTCTGTGAAAAGCATCTGATGCTTCTGGTCATAGAATTGAGAAACACTTAACAGATTGTGTTCAAGCTGTTTGACAAAGTGAACTTTGTCAATGTTTATTCTGCCATTGGATATACTTCCTCTGCCAGAAATATATCCTCCGCCTCACCTCCAAATTGGACAGGCCCTCCATCATAGTTCTGGAATTGTTGAAGGAGAGATCTGTTCCCTGTCATGTGCCTGGAGCATCCACTATCTACAATCCAGACATTGTTGTTCTTGTCAAATGGATGTCCCTGCACATAAGATGAGATGGTTAGTTTTGTTTGGAAGCCCAAGCCTTGCAGGTCTTGGGCTCTTCCAAAGAGAGTGACATAATTGAACCGAAAGATATGCATTGGGGTTCAATAGAGGTCGTTGAAGAAAGGGTTTGGGCTGCAGCATCTTCCTTGATCTTCCAATCCATCCCTTGGTTGATCTTTGAGGATGAGCTTATTGAAGCTTTTGCAGCATGGCCTTCTTTCGAAGCTTCTTTCTTTTCGGAAGAAGCCTTCACCACCTTTTCTTCCGAAGTAGTCTTCTTCTGAGATGGTTTCAAGGGAGCCTTCTTGTTCTTCCGAACCTTAGAAGGTTTGGCTTCCGAAGCCGTTTTCCCTTTGGAAGGAGTACATCCTTCCGAAAGCAACTTGGCTTCCAAGATCAATTTTCCCTTTTTCATCATTTGGACCGTTTGAAGTGGTCCAACTGAGAAACCTTCTCTGACTCCTTCTCTTCTAACATTATTTGCATAATGTGTGCTTGCTGGATTGTAGTAACAATCTTTAGCCATGTGATTGTGCAGACCACACATTATGCATGCAATGTTAGCCTTCTGGGAACTAGTAGGTTGCTATTTCTTGGATTTCTTCTCTTCATCAGCAACTTTCCCTTTCAACCTCTGATCCTTTGATAGGACAGGAGTGCTGGTATTACACTCCTTTCCTGAATCAGAAGTACCTACCATTTGAAATCCGGCAGAAATGAAGACACCCTTTTGCTTTGGGTCAATCTTAAGCTTGGACTCTGCAACCTTCTTGGCAGTCCTTCTAGCAGCTTTAGCTCTGCTTCTTCTTGCCTTGGCGGTTAGGATTTGGTCTTCACAGGTGGAGATGAGTGTATCCTCCAGTTTCTCCCCTGTGGTGGCCACTATTGTTGCCTCATCCTCTAGTTCCAATGGAGAAGGTCAGCAGTTGGAACCTCTTGCTCTTCAGTACCACATCTAGGTAGTCTAACAGACTCATAAGAGTGTGGTGGAGCTATTTCATTAGTTCCCAACCCTTCTTTGTTTTGATAAAACATTTTGGAATGAGAGGATGATGCAAGAATAGTTTGGAAGCTTTGCTCAGCAATAGCTTGCTTCCTGACCTGAGCCTCAGCAGTGACTAACTGGGCTTGAACTTCAGATAGTTTGGATATCAGATCTTTGATTTGAGTCTTATAGTTGGTCTTTTCATGTTTTAAAAGAGACATAATTTTCTCTAACTCTTCAATTTTCTTTTGATAGTCAGATTCAACTCTCTTAAAATTAGATTCTAACACATTTAAAGACTCAACCTCAGATCTGATTTCCAAAATGTAATCCTTATAAAGTTTAACTTTAGCAATACAGGCAGCAGTAAAAAGATGTTCATATACCTGATCATCATCTGTTCCGGCCATGAGTGCTTGAGCGGGAGTCACATCCTGAACCATGAAGCTCCAGTCAACTTCTTGAGCCACAGCAGCTGTTTCAGTTGACTTCTGTACATGCTTTGAAGCAGTGGGATGTGTGGAGGCCTGTGGGGTTCCCGGGTTGTTCTTGGGAGCCTTGCATTCCCTAGCAAAGTGACCAAGTTGGTTGCAGTTGTAACACTTTGCTTTGCTCTTATCAAACCCAAATCTGCTGTTGACTGGGTTTTGAGGGAATTGCCTTCTAGTTCTCTTGAAGAACTTCTTCGCTCTGTAAGTTAAAAGAGCCATCTGCTAGACAATGTCCATATACTCCACATCATCTGGACTGAAGCACTCAAGATCATCAAAGTAGTATTGAAAATCACCAGAGTGTCCACTTCCAGAGACAAAGGCACAACTATCCTGAAAGGAGTTGTGTTGAACCTTTTGAGACTTTGGAGTCTCAGGTAGAGTAATGTAGGGTCCACTGTGTGAGTTGTGAGGGTAACACAGCAACTAATGTTATGGTTCTATGATTTCCCTTTCAACCACATGAAGGGCTGAACTCAGTTGGTTATTAGAGTGACCAGAGGAGTTCTTCCATACAACTCTGTGAGAGTAAGAGTCTTAAGGTCCGAAGTTCTCTTGATTACAACACAATAGTGTGTCCATAGTTTAGGAAGGGAAGACATGAACTTCCTAACTATGTCTCTATTCTTAAGAGCTACTCCAATATCCACCAGAGTATCTACTATCTCAACATACCTGAAGTATTATTGAGTCAAGGTCTCACCAGCCTTGAAAGTAAAGTTCTCAAACTGCTGCTTCAAGAGATCCTTCTTGTTCTATTGGGTTTCCTTGGATCCTTCATACATCAGCTTCAATGCTTCCCATAAATCTTTAGCAGTCTTGCACTTTTTGAAGCCTCTGTAGACGGAGTTGGGGAGAGCAGTTTGGAGAGAAGTCATAGCCCTTTGATCTAGCTCTATTCTCTTCCTATCTTCTTCTGAGTAATCATCAACATCTTTTGGAATGATGCGATTACCAGTGGCAGAAGTAGTGCTTGGTATGAAAGGACCATTGACAATGGAGTCCCACATCCTTGAATCTTGACACTTGATGAAGCCTTCCATTCTGATACACCATGTGTCAAAGTCTTCAGGGGTGATCATTGGGGACTTGGTCATGGTGCCAGTTTCCATATCAGCCTTAGAGAGAGCGGCCATTTGAGTGACTGGGTTGTAGTGAGGAGTGAAAAACAGGTTGATTTGGATGGTAAGATCTCACAATCAAGAGCCTGTAGCTCTGATACCAATTGCAGGATCGATTATGGGTCACTCAAAAGATAGTTTTTCTCTCAAACTCACCTAGAATCAATACTCAGCAAAAGTCTTATAAAGAGTTGATCATAATATAACAAGTAACTGTAAGTAAATGAACACATGATGTAAATTTTCAAGGTACTTTTATATATTGCTTCTCAACTCAAAGGATTACAAGACTCTTGGACTCAAATCACTTATCTAAAGAGTTACAAGGAGAAGATATATATAATACTACCTACAGCCGAATATACTTTGATACCAGCTGGACACTTCTATCCTTACATCTATACTTCAAGACTCTAGGTGAGGACTTTCAGACATTTTGCCTGAGAGTTGGTAGTCAGGACATGTCCCTGACTTACCTTTTATCACCAACTAAAGTTGGTAACATGTACTATCATAAAAAGGTGAACAGTATAATAAAGTATGGTCCACAATATGGCTCTTTAGGAAGATGCCATGTTGTATCAGAGGTCTGCAGCGGACTGTCAGGGACCATACTTTTATCTGCTGGTCATAGCAATGTCTTCCGAAGGATAAAATGCTTCGGAAGAATAACTTCTTCCGAAGCCACTTATACTTCGGAAGACTGCTTCTTCCGAGGCTTGGAGTCTTCTTTGTCTTCGGAAGCAGACTTTGCCTTCAGCTCTTTCATCAGACTTTGTCTTCGGAAGCTCAGAATTTGTCTTCAGCTCTTTCATCAGACTTTGTCTTCGGAAGCTCAGACTTTGTCTTCAGCTCTTTCATCAGACTTTGTCTTCGAAAGATAGTCTTCAGCTGTTGGCTTCAGTTGTTGCCTTCAGTTGATATCTTCAGCTGTTGTTCTTCAGACTCTGGAAGATCTCATGCTTAGCTTCGGAAGCCCTTGAATGTAGCACCAAAAATGACTATGAAGTGGTTTTGGTTGCACCAGCCTCATCATGATCCAACAAGAAGTTTCTTGCTTTCTATCTAAACAAAATAGTGATGAGTCCTTCCTTTGGCATAAAAGAATGTGCCATGTAAACTTTAAGAACATCAGTAAATTGATTAAGAATGATTTGGTAACTGGAATACCAAAGAAAGAGTTTACAAGTGATGATCACTGTAACACCCCAACCCAATTAGGGTTGACGTGTCACTATCATATTAATCAAAACATACGACATGATTTTATAATTGAAACGTTAGGATTACATCATCAAAACATCATTTGAGAGCCCTAGGGTAAAGTATTCGTTACATATTATTTAATCAGTCAAAACTAGATAACTAGCGTATGCTACCAAAACGGCTATCTCTCATTGTTCAAAAATCCTAGAGCTTAATTTATCTCTCTTCACACCCTGCCCGGAGTAACCTGTGAACCTGTGGAAACAAATATTTACGGAATAAGCCGAATGCCCAGTACGGATAAAGGCACAAGAAATACTAATGATAACTTCAATAACATCGAGAGATAAAGTAACATAAGATGATACGATGCAAAGTAAGACAAGTCAATAAAGTAAATCGTATCATATGGATGGACCCATTGAGCGGAATAACTAATATCAGAACAGGCATGCACATAGAGCTGCAGACTCTATGTACCGAATGTGAAATGGAATGTGGGAATAGACAACAACCATCCACCATAATCATATGCATATTTCCTAGGACTACTCCATACGCCTCCTCAACATAATCTGGCCAATGTACCTCGCAAGTACTAAAGGAGACGCCGTGATCTCTGCTCACCGTCACGGTTAGTGCCACGTCATCAATGCCGTAATGACACGCTTGTGGTCACCCCCACAAGTAGGAACATACTCGGGGTAACAGAATACAACAAACTAAAATAGTACTACAATGATATATCTCACATATGTTTTCTTTAAGCGTCAGACAAATCTGTAATCGTGTCTTAACATAGGAACATGCGATAATGAGTTCAATTCAATAAATCTTAATCACATGTAAAATAATACTAAATTCAAACGGTCATGAAAAAAATAATAGTAATGAATCATGATATCAATAGATGTGCGAACACTTGAAACGGATAGGAATATCAAAGACGTTCTGGAATTTCAACGGACAGTGAAAGTCAAAGGGTTTCGTTAGTCAAATCGAATACCATAACAGTAAATGGTGGGGTAAGAATCCGTACCTTGATTAGTGAATCACAATGATGATAGACTTGATTCTTAAAGGGGGTTGCAATAACCTACAAGTAATTCATATATTTTTATTCAATGAGATTTTATGTTTTCTAACTTTGGATGTTGTATGTCCTCTTGTACATTAATAATAATTTTTTAACTTTGTGAACCTTTCAAAATTGATTACTATACCTGACTGTTCTAAAGTTAATTAGTATGCATGATTGTTACAAAGGTTTAGATGTTAGATAATTTAATTGCGAACCATATTTTAATACTTTGTAGTTTTGTGTAGTAATAGAAGTATAAATTATTTATTATTAAATATGATTAGTAACGTAACTCTTTATATATAAACTACGCTTAATATAATAATGGTTCATGTTCTTTTTCTAAACTTATTATCTTGTAAACTTATGTATCAATGATGTTACACAAAATATTCTTGAAAACTTAATCAAATATATCTTGTCTATGTTTTAAGAAATTATTCAATCAAGCCATGCAAATTCATTTATATAATGAATTTGGCTTTATTCAATATACATATGTGTACTTACTGTTTGTATATGGTATCTATGTTGTTTATTTTAATATCTTAAATATCATAATAAGGGTATTAAGTCAAAGTGCAAAGAAAACAAAGAATTAACCAATTAATGTTCCACTTTATGAGAATATATATATGTACACTATTTTGATTGTAATAAAATGTGTATGTGTGTATGGTTTAAGTTATAGGCAACAGAAAAATGAAAGATGATAAATTTTGCTATTTGTAATAAATCCTTTTAATCATTGTTTATACTTCTATTTTCTGTTGTATACTACCGTTTAATTGCTTTTATTTAACTAGCTACTCATCTTTTTCATTTAATTAACTATTTGTTATCAGAAACTAGGAATGATTCACTCGACCATTTAGATAAAACAGAGTATCAATGAACGTAATAAACGTACAAACACGATATGGGTCGTCTTGGTTACCTCGTGGGTAGCAGTGAACGATCTGAAAACTGTGACTCGCCCAAGATCTATTACACTCGCCGGAGAACCTTCGCAGCAACCACTAGGTGTTCTTCAGTCTGATGAATGGTCAGAAGAAGTGGCACAAGAGGAGATGAATGAAACAGGGTTTCCTTTCTTTTTCTTTTTTTTTCTTTTGCTGTTAGTAATCAGAAGAGGGATAGTCGGAGATGATAGTGGGTGACTGGAATTTCCGTCGGCAAGAAACAAGAGTTGTCGAGGGTGTTGTGGAGGGGAATCACGAGCAAACCAGTTGTTTATTTTCCAAATTTATTGTCTCTCAAGGTAAATAGTGAACAATCAGAGAGTGATCAATTCATGTTTCTGTATTGGGGAAAGTTGCAGCAACTTTTCATAATGGAGGATGAAAGGAGAATTAGATAAACAATAGAGAAACCTGGTCAACGAGCTTATCCAATCAAATACGTTTGATTATTATTATTATTATTATTATTATTATTATTATTATTATTATTATTATTTAATGATTTATCCAAAGTATATATAATGTTCTTTTAAAATTTCTTTATTTGTATGTATATTATTCATCGTTTGATTTATATGTGCATGCATATTATATTTTAACATATAATATAGTTATTTTATGATCAGAGTAATAACTTTTATAATTATTACTTATTTATTTGATTATTATTATTATTATTTTATAAATAAATACACAAATACATCTATTTACTAAGTTTTATGGTTATTTTATTAAGTTTTATTTGGCTTGAAACATTGAGTTTTACGGTTATTTCAACTATTACCCCCTAAAAAGAATTTCGTCCTCGAAATTTAAAGGTCAAGAATGGTTGATATAATCACAAAGGTATCGAAATAAAACGTTTCATGACATGAGTACATGGTTCACAGTTACATGATACATGAAAGCCTAATTTTCAAAAAGACTAGGATACAATGCACGAATAGATTCCTCAGTTTCCCAAGTAGCTTCTCGCTCAGAGTGATTTTTCCATAAGGCTTTGATGAAGGGAACAACTTTTCTTCTCCTGGTTCTTTCTTGTCGATCCAATATAGCTTCCGGTTCTTCCTCATAGGATAAGTCTTCTTGGATCGTATGTAACGGGTAACTGATTACATGGACCGGATGATAATTATATCCTCTTAGCAAGGATACATGAAAAACGTTATGAACGTGAGAGAGCTGAGGCGGCAATGCTAGGTGATAAGAAACTTCTCCAACTCTCCCGAGAATCTCAAGTGGACCGATGAAACGAGGACTAAGCTTTCCTTTGATCCCAAATCTGCGCACGCCTCGACAAGGTGAGACTTTCAAAAACACGTGATCTCCAACTTTGAATTCTAACGACCGGCGATGTTGATCTGCATAACTCTTTTGTCTACTTTGTGCTTCCTTTAATTTCTCTCGTGCGACGATAACCTTTTCATTTGTAATTTGGACTAACTCGGATCCCTCAATGAGCTTTTACCCAACCTCTTCCCAACATATTGGTGCTCTACACTTTCGACCATACGAGAGTTCAAAAGGAGCCATGCCTACACTAGCTTGCCAACTATTGTTGTAGGCAAACTCGACAAGGCATAAATACTCATCCCAGTTTCCTGTCCACTCGAGTGAGCATGCACGAAGCATATCTTCAAGAGTCTGAATCATACGTTCTGATTGCCCGTCTGTTTGTGGATGAAAAGAGGTACTAAACTTCAATTGTGTACCCCAAGCTGCTTGAAAACCTTTCCAAAATCGAGATGTGAAACACGGATCTCTGTCTGAAACGATCAAGGAGGGAGTGCCATGGAGTCGAATAATCTCTTGAAGAAACACCTCTGATAACTTACTAACGGAAAATCCTTGCTGAATTGGTAGAAAATGAGCTGACTTGGATAATCTATCAACAACGACCCATATAGCATCATTCTTCTTAAATGTCTTGGGCAGGCCTGTAACAAAATCCATTGATATTTCATCCCATTTCCACACAGGAATATCCAATGGTTGCAAGAGTCCGTTGGCTTGTTGGTGCTCAATCTTCACTTGCTGGCACGTGAGGCATCGAGTTACATATCTTGCAACATCTTCCTTCATTCCATTCCACCAAAAGTTTTGACGCAGATCACGATACATCTTGGTTGATCCTGGGTGGATAGAAAAAGACGAGCTATGTGCCTCGGCTAGTAATGAATCATGAAGGGTGGAATCATCAGGTACACATAATCTCTTCCCACAGCAAATTACTCCATGCTCATCCACACGAAACTCGGACTCCTTTCCTAGCTCAATGTTCTCCGTTATCGCCCATAACTCTCCACCATGTTGTTGTGCTTCTTTAATTCATGAGATGAGGTTAGGCTCGATTTTCATTCTAGCTAGTTAGCCATCAGATTTACCACCTTGAATACCAATGCCCATCTTATCAAGTTCTAAAATAACATGCACATGAATTTGAAGGCAAGATACCGCTCCAAAATTCTTTTAACTCAAAGCATCAGCCACCACATTTGCTTTCCCCGGATGTTACTGAATATTAGCATCATAATCTTTCAAAAGTTCCAACCATCTTCTTTGTCTCATATTTAGTTCCTTTTATGTAAATATATACTTGAGGCTTTTATGATCGGTAAAGATATCACAAGTCTCGCCATATACATAATGTCGCCAAATCTTCAATGCAAAGACTACTGCTGCCAACTCCAAATCATGTGTCGGATAATTAACTTCATAATGATTCAATTGACGAGAAGCATAGGCGATGACTTTCCCGTGTTGCATTAACACACAACCTAGCCCTTTCTTCGAGGCATCACTATAAATCTGAAATCCGCCTGAACCAGATGGAAGAGTGAGTATCAGGGCAGATACAAGTCTTTTCTTTAGTTCTTCAAAAATCTTTTCTCGCTCTTCATTCCAAGAATACTTCACCCCTTTTCTCAATAGTTGTGTGAGGGGTAAGGCAATAACAGAAAAACCTTCAACGAATCTTCGATAATAGCCTGCCAAACCCAAGAAACTTCGGACCTCTGTGGCTGAGGTAGGTCTAGGCCACTTAGTAATGGCCTCGATCTTAACTGGATCCATTTTAATTCCTTCCGCTGATACAATGTGACCCAAAAATGCTACTTGACTGAGCCAAAATTCACATTATGAAAATTTGGCATACAACTTCTTTTGCCTTAATGTCTCAAGCACTTTACGCAGGTGTTGCTTGTGTTCTTTCCTGCTTCTAGAATATACTATAATATCATCAATAAAAACAATCACAAATTTATCCAAGAATTCATGAAATACTCGGTTCATCAAATCCATGAATCCCGCGGGTGCATTAGTCAGGCCAAAAGGCATGACCAAGAACTCATAATGACCGTAACGAGTGCGAAAGGCTGACTTAGGCACATCCGTCTCTCTAATCTTCAACTGATGATAACCAGACCTTAAGCCTATTTTTGAGAAGAATTTGGCACCCTGAAGCTGGTCAAAAAGATCATCGATGCGGGGTAGAAGATAACAGTTTCGAATGGTAATCTTATTTAGCTCTCTGTAGTCAATACACAACCGCATGCTACCATCCTTCTTCTTTACAAATAAGATCAGTGCGCCCCAAGGTGAGACACTTGGCCTAATAAATCCAAGCTCCAATAGCACCTGTAGCTATTCTTTCAATTCTTTCAGTTCTAATGGTGCCATATGATACGGTGCCTTAGAGATAGGCTCGGCGCTAGGAATTAAATCGATGGAGAACTCTATTTCACGGTTGGGTGGAGTCCCGGTAATTCGTCCGGAAATACATCAGGATACTCACGAACAATAGGATGGTTATCGATGCTATCTTCACTAATCGAGGTATCCAAGATAGATGCTAAGAATCCAACACAGCCATGCGATATCAACTTTTGAGCTTTGAGTGCTGAAATAATCTTAAGAGATTTATGAGGTTGAATTCCCTGATAGAGGAATTCAGGATGTTGAAGATCACCGAAGATAACTCGCCGAGAATAACAATCAATAGTAATATGATGTCGCGTCAACCAATCCATTCCAAGAATAATATCAAAGTCACCCATTTTCATGGGCAAAAGATCCGCATTACGCACGATCGAGTCAACACGAATAGGACAATCTTTATATATATGAGTGATAATTAGCGAGTTTCCCATAGGAGTTGAAACTAATAGAGTATGATCTAACGGCGAGGGATCAATCATAAGATATCTAGTAAACAAATGAGAAACGATTGAATGTGCTGCCCCTGTATCAAATAGCACATAAATATAATGTTCACCAATTCGAAGGGTTCCAGATACAGTACCTGGTGTACTAGCAGCCTCACTAGCAGTAAGTGCAAGAACTCTTCCCCCAGTGTTAGCTTGTACATTGGACCCACTAGTGTTCCTCTTGTTCTCTTGTTTCGGACAATCTCTGATCACATGCGCCACTTGACCACACCGGAAACAATTTCCCATAGCTCGATGACAAATGCCTCGATGACGTTTCCCACAAGTGTTACATGGTGGAATCAAAGTCTAGTTTGGGTTTCCATGTTGATTTAGTGGTTGTGCCCTAATAGCACCTTCAAACGGTTAAATCTGGTTATGTGTTTTAGGCTGCCATGGTCGGGTCTGATTTCTGGTGTTATGACTTGCTTGAACTCTACGATCCTTTGAATGATTAGCAGTATTGGATGTCTGGCTTATGGGCTAAATTCGGTGTCAATCCCTATCCCTCTTCTTGTTGTCTCCTGCCCGAGATAAGAATTTTTTTTGTCAAATTCAAATGTCTTGATTGCATCAGCCACCTCCGTAAGGTCCTTAAACGTCATATACATGATCGACTTTCGGATTCGATCACACACTGCCTATTTACACTTTTTTGCTTGAACTGCAGTAGACCCGGCTGCTTCCCCCACAATATTATCCAACCTTGCAAATCGGGTAATGAACTCTGACCCTGGTTCATCATTCCCCTGCCGGATAACGGCATATTCTCTTATGTAGGCTTCTCTATCAGCTATAGAGAAAAACTTATCATAAAAGATAGTACAGAATTCAGGCCATGATAGAGTAGCTGCATAGGCTTTCCCTCCTCTGATTTTCATAAGTCCTTCCCACCAAGTTTGTGCATCATCATCCAATTTGTACGTGGCTAATCTGACCTTATACTCATCCACAACACCTAACACTTCAAAGATCTTCTCAACATGGGCTATCCAGTTTCTCACATCGATGGGAGTAGTTGCATGACTGAATGACCTTGGCTTTTGCTTTTGGAACCTCTCGATCCATACGTGAATGCCCTGAGTAGAGTTATCTATGTTGTTCTCATCAATTGGGCTCTCCCGATTAGAGTTATCACGACCTTTAGAACGAGTTTGGTGAAGAACTGCCTCCACAGTTTAGGCAACAAGATTAGGTAACAATCCGGCAAAAACTTGGTTGATAACAAAGACCATGTTCTGATCAACAGGAGTCTCATTTGAAGCAGTGTCAGCATGTAATCGGTTTGCCCAACGGGCGTTCCTACAGGGTTGACGACGTGGAGGCATCTAACAGAATGGACATCAAGATTAGCGTATAGATATAATAGAGAATACATAATAGAATTAGATGGAACCCTAACCCAAATGTCTACCCAATCCTCACATGTCTTAATAATGAATGTTTAAATTTCTACAGGAAAGAGCCTTTGCTCTGATACCATAACTGTAACACCCCAACCCAATTAGGGTTGACGTGTCACTATCATAGTAATCAAAACATAAGACATGATTTTATAATTGAAACGTTAGGATTACATCATGAAAACATCGTTTGAGAGCCCTAGGGTAAAGTATTCGTTACATATTATTTAATCAGCCAAAACTAGATAACTAGCATATGCTACAAAAATGGCTATCTCTCATTGTTCAAAAATCCTAGAGCTTAATTTATCTCTCTTCACACCCCGCCCGGAGTAACCTGTGAACCTATGGAAACAAATATTTATGGAATGAGTCGAATGCCCAGTACGGATAAAGGCACAAGAAATACTAATGATAACTGCAATAACATCGAGAGATAAAGTAACATAAAATGATACGATGCATAGTAAGACAAGTCAATAAAGTAAATCGTATCATATGGATGTACCCATTGAGCCGAATAACTAATATCAGAACAGACATGCACATGGAGCTGCAGACTCTATGTACCGAACGTGAAATGGAGTATGGGCATACACAACAACCATCCACCATAATCATATGCATATTTCCTAGGACCAGTCCATACGCCTCCTCAACATAATCTGGCCAATGTACCTCGCAAGTATTAAAGGAGACGCCGTGATCTCTGCTCACCGTCACGGTTAGTGCCACGTAATCGATGCCGCAATGACATGCTTGTGGTCACCCCCACAAGTAGGAACATACTCGGGAAACAGAATACAACAAAGTAAAATAGTACTACAATGATATATCTCACACATGTTTTCTTTAAGCGTAAGACAAATCCGTAATCATCTCTTAACATAGAAACATGCGATAATGAGTTCAATTCAATAAATCTTAATCACATGTAAAATAATACTAAATTCAAACAGTCATGAAAAAAATAATAGTTGTTAGGTCCCTTAAAAGATTAACATTTAGTCTTTTATTGTTTAGTGTCTATTTTTGTATTTTATACTAGTATAGGGACTAGTTGTGTAAATTTAGTTCCTTAGGTCCTAGTATAAATAGCTTAGACGTAGTGTAGATAGGAAGTTTTTGCATATGTTTTATGAGAACTGCTTTCTATCACTTGTAATCGTCTTTGCAATCAATGGAATATGAATTTTGTTGATTTGTCTTGATTTGATTACACTTGATTGTATTTTGCTTTGAATTGTTCATCTAATTGATACAGATTGCTCTAATTGATCCTATCAATTGGTATCAGAGCTTTCGGTTGCGTGTTTTTGAGGTTCTGTCGAAGATAGAAACTTCAAAAATCCACTGAAATCTGTAATCAGTTGACAATTCAAGTGAAATATTGTGAATCGAAGCTGTGTTTCATCATCAGAAACATGTTTTGAATCACAATTTGCAGTTTATCTCATAAAAATCAAGTGAATTAGTGGAAAAACAGTACGAATATGTGTTCTTGAGTGTTCGACCTAAAATCTCTGAAATTCATAGAAAGTTGTTGATAATCACTGAAATTGAGGTTATAGGATTGATTATCGGCATAATCTTGAACTAATTGCGAAATTTCAGCTCAATTCATCAACAATTGAAGGATTTTGAGATTTCTGAGTTCGTTACATTCATAAGAATCTGATGAATGTGCCGTATTAGGGATGAAAAACTCTGAAAATTGACTAAGTGATTGGTCGTTTGAGAACTGTTGGACTTTTCTCAACTGTTTCAGTCGTATCACCCTAGCCGTATAACCACTGTTGGTTAGTCACATCACTACTGTTAGTAGTTTTACCTTAGCCGTATAACGACTGTTGGTCATTTCAGCTTAGCCGTATAACGACTGTTGGTCGTTTCAGCTTTGGTCGTATAACTACTGTTGGTAGTTTCATCATTGTGTTGGGAACTTTTTCTAAGGCAATCCCTTGGACTCATCACTGTTGGACTTATCACCACTGTTGAACTTTTTCACTGTTGGACGTATTACAACTGTTGGAAGTTTCACTGCTGGTCGTATCATCACTGTTGGACGTTTGACCACTGTTTCGGACTTTTCAGCCTTAACCCTTAGAAATTTTTCATAAAATTTCAAAAACCCAAAAATATTTTTTTTCTTTTCTTTTCTTAATTCAAAAGATTAGAAAAACAACAAAAATATAAAAAAAATGGCTAAATCAGAGGATTCTGAGAATAGAGTTCCAAAACTTAAAAACAGAGCTGATTTTAAAAATTGGTCTCTTAGGCTGAAACATCATTTGAATTCCATAGACACTGATCTGTGGAAATCAATTGAAAAAGGTCCATACATTCCTGTGACTACTGATTGTAAGGCCCCGATCCCGGGAACCCTACAGTCGGTCTTTCATTGCATGTATTTTACATAGAACAACGCATATGTTATATGATCATAACTTTGCAGTTGAGCAGTTACAGCGGAAACATTAAATCGAAACTTTTACTATGAATACTTTTGCCATTTAATACAACGTAGTTCATTTACAAAACGTCAGTTGTTGCATTACATTACAAAAGCGCTATTACAAGCTTTCTTTATATTGCCTATCTATACTATGATTGCTGCCGATACATAAACTGGGAATAATCTCGTTTATTCGAATCCCCAGCAATCATAGGGTCATACAGCGACCTCTAGCAGAAGATATTAAATTCAAACATATATTTTTCTTCATAAAGAAGATTTCTTAAATAATCCTGTTTATCAGGATTATCCAGAAATCTTGCACTTGCATGCAACATGATGTGCTGCGCGCATTACGGGCCCACAACACATGATGTGGCAGCATAATCAAAAAGTGAATGCCATCCCAAAAGAGCTGAGTAGCCGCCTCGTGCCATCCTCAGCAACACTACCTGCGAACTGGAAACACATAAAAAGTCAGCGTTGCTGAGTGAGTTCTAGTTTTATAAGTAGTATATAAAAATACCCTTTTTCTGTATTATACTATACTGTACTGTATATGCGAGCACGCATCAACTGTGTGAACAAATGATGTTCGTTCTCTGTGCTATATGCCTTGTCTGTAACTTTATCTTTATGTTTCACTTTCTATGTGGACCAGTGGGCGATACCCCAACTATGTGCGCGAGGGGAGAATGGATGTCGGGCCATCTATATGCTTCGAAGAGCCAACTGTGTTTCCCCCGAAAGGGCTATGTGTATTCCCCGAAGGGTTCAACGTTCCCCCGAAAGGGCTATGTGTATCCCCCGAAGGGTTCAACGGTTCCCCCGAAAGGGCTATGCGTACTATGTACAAGGCCGACCCGAACATCCGGGGCACGTCCAAAGGTCCTGCCAATCTCAATTGATTGACCCTGTGTGCGTCAGTGGGTAGCTAGCCCGCCACACAGTTGAGCTAACGACACATAGTCGTGTAACTCCTATATGCTTGCAAGACTTGTTACTTTCATTACTGTTCCTTTCTCTTTCTTTATTACTCTTTCTCTGTGCTTTACATAATACTTTCATTTCATATATTAAAGATATCATGTATACTATGGGGGATAAGCATGCATCAAATCGAGACACATTAATATTTACAATTCATCAGTGTTCACCATCTATCATGGCAACATCATAACTAGCATACATACATTACACATACACTTCTTTATCCAATCACATCAGCCCTATTCGGGCGACTGAACATACCCTAGTCGCATGGTTTCCATGCTACTGAGTCATGCGATTGGACTTCTATGCGACTGAATCCTCAGTCGGGCGTCTGTATTACTATGCGAATGGGTCTATGCGACTGAATCCTCAGTCGGGCGTCTGTATTACTATGCGAATGGGTCTATGCGACTGAATCCTCAGTCGGGCGTCTGTATTACTATGCGAATGGGTCTATGCGACTGAATCCTCAGTCGGGCGTCTGTATTACTATGCGAATGGGTCTATGCGACTGAATCTACTCTGCGATTGGGCTTATGCGACCGAAATCCTCGATCGCATAGCCTACCGTGCGACTGAGACTCAATCGTGCGATTGGACCTCAATCGGGCGATTGGACAACAACTGACACTCATTCGGCCGAATGGCCCTTCAGTCGCATAACCCTAACTGGGCAGCGACTGGAGTTCTTCAAGAACAGTAGTCGTGAACCTAAGTGCTCAGACCCACCTTAAACCCGTCTTTAACCCAAATTGACCCTCCCAAAGCTTAGGGATTCATACTAGGACATCATACAAGCATGTGCAAGTCCTATATCACACTATAATCACATTATCTAAGATTTCATCAAATGGGTCAACTATACACTTTTACAAAACTAGGGTTATTATGTGATCCAGCCCCAAAATCAGTTAAAAAAAACATGTAAATGAGGGGTCCTAGAACTCACATTATAGGTAGAAGTAGGTGAACTTCGACTTTGGCTATCTTCTCGACGGATTCGGAGCTCGGGCAGCACTTTCCCTCTCTTCTCTGCTGTTCTCGGTCGCTCACTGTCTCTTCCCGATTGAAAATGGGAGGAGAATGGAGTTGCTCCTCTTTTATACCCTCCTCTCAGTCGCGTCTGGTCCAGGGGCGACTGGACCTTCAGTCGTATCAACACCATGCGATTGGACCCCCAATCGCACGTGTTCCATCCGGCTCATACTTCATTCGGGCGGTTGAGCCCCAATCGTGCGGTTGAGCTCCAATCGGCCGAATAGCCATGCGGTTGGACTTCAGTCGCATAAATCACAGGCGACTGAAGCTCAGTCGCATCACATGCTGAGAAGTCAAACTTTCGGGTGTTACAAGTCCACCCCCCTTATTTTAGGTTTCGTCCCCGAAACCTGTCATTCTTCAAACAATCGTGGGTAATGCTGCCTCATTTCTTCTTCAGTTTCCCACGTCGACTCGGATCCCTTCCTGTGCCGCCACTGTACACGCACAAGGGGAACCACTTTATTTCTCAATCTCTTTTCTTTGCGATCTATGATCGCCACTGGTTGCTCTACATAATTGAGCTTTTCGTCTACCTCGATATCACCCAGTGGAACGACCATGTCTTCGTCTGCCAAACATTTCCTCAGATGAGACACGTGGAAAGTCGGGTGGATTCCACTTAGTTCCTCTGGCAGATCTAACCTATAGGCCACCTCCCCTACTCGAGCAACAATTCGGAAAGGGCCTATATATCGCGGGCTCAACTTTCCCCGCTTCCGGAATCGAATGATCCCTTTCCAAGGTGAGACCTTCAACATCACCCGGTCTCCCACTTGGAACTCAATTGGTCTGCGTCGTTGGTCGGCATACGACTTCTGTCGGTCTTTGGCTGCCTTCATATACGCTTTAATTCTTTCGAGCTTTTCAGTCGTAGCCTCTACCACTTCGACGCTTCCCAATTCTTTCTGACCAATTTCACCCCAACAGACGGGGGTCCTGCATCTTCTACCGTATAACATCTCGTAGGGCGGCATGCCAATACTAGCGTGATAACTATTGTTGTACGAGAACTCAGCTAACGGTAGATGGTCATCCCAACTTCCCCCGAAGTCGATAACACACGCTTGGAGCATGTCCTCTAGAGTCTGAATGGTCCTTTCCGACTGACCATCAGTTTGAGGATGATAAGCCGTGCTGATATGCAGCCTCGTCCCCATAGCATCGTGGAATTTCTTCCAGAATTTGGATGTAAACCGGGTGTCGCGGTCAGATACAATCGACACCGGTACACCATGACGAGTCACAATTTCTTTGATAAAAAGATCAGCCAACCTTTCGGACGAATATGTTTCACGCATCGGTAAGAAGTGGGCACTCTTCGTCAATCGATCCACAATCACCCAGATAGTATCATACCCCTTTGGGGTACGTGGCAGCTTTGTGATAAAATCCATGGTGATGTGCTCCCACTTCCATTTCGGTATGTCCAACGGCTGAATCTTTCCATACGGCTTCTGGTGCTCCGCCTTTACTTGCAAACACGTGAGGCATTTACTCACATACTCCACCACGTCGCGTTTCATACCCGGCCACCAATAGTCTTTCTTCATGTCTTGGTACATCTTGGTGGCGCCGGGATGAATGGAGTACCGAGACTTGTGAGCTTCATCCATAATCTTCATTCGCAGATCCCCAAGACGAGGAATCCACATACGCCCAAACCGGGTTCTAACACCCGTCGTGTTCTCTACTAGGTCCGCTACCAGACCTCTCATTCGTTCAGAGTTAAGATGTTCATCTTTCAGGCCTCATCTTGGAATTCTCTGACCTGTTTCATCACGTCGGAGGTCATGATCAGTTGGTACGCTTTCACCCGAATCGGCTCGGGCCTCTCTTTTCGGCTAAGGGCATCAGCCACCACGTTAGCTTTGCCCGGGTGGTAATGGATTTCACAATCATAGTCTTTTATTAGCTCCAACCACGTCTCTGCCTCATATTCAGATCCTTTTGCTTGAAGAAGTACTTCAAGATTTTGTGGTCTGTGAAGAGGGTGCACTTCGTCCCGTACAAATAGTGCCGCCAAATCTTCAACGCGAAAACCACAGCTGCTAGCTCCAGGTCATGAGTAGGATAATTAACCTCATGAACTTTCAGCTGTCGGGATGCATAGGCTATCACCTTTCCCCTCTGCATTAATACACATCCCAACCCGAGTAGGAGGCATCAGAATAAACTACTAAGTCTTCACTCCCATCGGGCAGTGCCAATACTGGAGCTTGGGTCAATCTTGTCTTCAGTTCTTCGAATGCCTTCTCTTGAGCTTGACCCCATTCAAATTTCACATCTTTCCGGGTCACATTGGTCAGTGGAGAAGCAATTTTGGAAAAGTCTTGGATGAACCTTCGGTAGTAACCTGCCAACCCCAAGAAACCACGGATCTCAGATGGCGTTTTTGGAGACTTCCATTGCATTACTGCTTCCACCTTTGCCGGATCGACCAGAATCCCATCAGGATTTACCACGTGACCCAAAAACTGAACCTCCCGCAACCAAAATGCGCACTTGGAGAATTTCGCATACAACTTCTCCCTTCTCAGCGTCTCCAGGACTTCGCGAATGTGACCGGCATGCTCAGTCTCGTTCTTTGAATAAATCAAGATGTCATCAATGAATACAATCACTGACTTATCCAACATCGGCCGGCACACCCTATTCATCAGGTCCATAAAAGCAGCTGGCGCGTTGGTCAAACCAAAGGACATAACGAGGAACTCATAATGACCGTAGCGCGTACGAAAAGCTGTTTTAGGGATATCCTGCTCCTTCACCTTCAGTTGATGGTAGCCTGATCGAAGATCTATATGTGAAAACCAACTAGCACCCTGAAGTTGATCAAACAAGTCATCGATCCTCGGCAAGGGGTATCTGTTCTTTACTGTCAGCTTATTCAGCTCGCGGTAGTCGATGCACATCCTCATACTACCGTCCTTCTTCTTTACAAACAGGACCGGAGCACCCCAAGGTGAGATACTCGGTCTAATAAACCCTTATCCAGTAGCTCTTGTAACTGCTCCATCAACTCCTTCATCTCTGTCGGGGCCAATCGGTATGGTGCTTTAGCAACTGGTTGGGCACCTGGTATCAAATCGATCTGAAACTCGATCTCCCTGTCAGGTGGCAATCCCGATAAGTCTTCCGGGAACACGTCTGGGAACTCACACACAACCGGAACATCAGACAGTTGTGGTGTTGGCTTCTCTATATCTTTTACATAACATAAGAAGGCGTTACATCCTCGCCTCATACATTTCCCCGCCACTGCCATTGAGATCACCTTCGGAATCGTAGTAACCCGATCCCCGTAAACTGTCACTGGACTACCGTCGGGCGCTGTCAAACTGATCATCTTCTTGCGACACACAATGTTCGCCTCGAAATCTGCCAACCAATCCATTCCAAGCACCAAATTGAAACCGCCTAACGTCATCGCAAATGGCCTAACTGGGAATTTGTGACCCTCCAGTTCTACGTCGCAACCCTCAATTACCTCGGAAATCCTGGTGGTTTTACCTATAGCAGTCTCTACATCAAACGGCACATCCACACGCCTACTACTAACAGGCAATTTGGCACGAAAAGCAACAGAAATAAAACTCCTACTAGCACCCGAATCAAATAACACAGAGGCTAAAGTTTGGTTCACCAGAAACGTACCGGACACTACATCAGGGTCCGTCCTTGCCTCTTCCTGCGTCATTGTGAATGCCCTGGCGCTTGCTTTCGGACCTTCACTTCCCGTCTTCTTCATCCCTGAAGCCTCAGCCCTAGGCTTCCTACAGTCTCTAGCAATGTGACCGGGCTGACCACACCTGAAACATACATTCAGCCCCCATCTGCACTCACCACCGTGCTCTCTCCCGCATTTACCACACTTCTTTCCTCCTGAACCCGACATGACCACCCGGCGGTCATCCACCTTCGTCTTCTTATTACTCGTTGAGGCACCCCCTCGACCAAACCTCTTTCCCTGCCACTTCCTTTCCTCACTTCCTTTCTTACTGCCCTCAGCCTTTACCAACGCAGCCCGTTCATCGTACAGCCTACCGGCTAAATCCACCGCCGACCTGAAAGTACTGGGTCGGGCGGAAATCAAATGCCAACGAATTTCAGCTGGCAACCCCTGAATGTACCGGTTAATCTTGCGAGACACCGGCGTCACTTGCTCTGGCACCAACCGTGCCATGTCGTTGAACTTGGCCGTGTATTGTTGGTGGGTCATCGTTCCCGCTTCCAACTGCAGGAACTCTCTCTCAACTCTGTCCATTTCTCGACGAGGACTAAACTCCTCGATCACCATTCTCTTCAACTCAGACCACTTCAATTTCCCAATGGCCCTGCTACCCTCGGCCTGGACAATATTGTCCCACCAGCACAATGCCGTCCCGTAAACGAGTGGGTAGCAAACTTTACCTTCTTATCCTCCTGGCAGTCACTAATGTCAAGGACCGCCTCCATCTCTCTCACCCATTGGTGAGCATCAGCAGCCGTACCCGAACCATCAAAAGTCGGAGGCTTGCACCTCATAAATTTCCCGTAGTCACAACCCCGGGCTGTCCCCTAACCTGTTCTTCCTCCTCTTCCTCTTCGTCATCGGACAATACCGTTTCTGCCTCTGTCTGTTGCTGTCTACCAGAGGACTGTCTCCTCCCTCGTCTATCCTCCTCTCGTACTGCCTTTATCGCTTCGGTCATTACAGTCGGTAAGATCGTCTGCATAACCTGGTGTACTTCCTCAATCACTGCCTCTTTTACCGAGGCTCTCAACTTGGCGCTTTCGTCCGTCTCTTCCTGGTGAGGAACCTCGTTCTCCTCACGAACTACTTTCTCTTTCCTAAGTCTTCCTCGCGTGATACGCGGCTCATCACCACGTTCACCATCACGGGAAGCATCAGATGATCTATCACCGACCATCTTCTATCACACTGAAAGATTAAAACACCAACACGGTCATTCAAGGAAATAGCTCAGTTTATGTTAAGTACAGTAAGTCCCTAATTACAGTGGCCAGTTGTGATTAGCCACTTACTCTACTCTTCGTACCCCGAGCATCACCTATCCTGACTACATTAGTATCTCAGTCTAACAGTACACATCATTCACATAACAAGCGCACATAATAGCCAGTTAATTCTTAAGAAAATACCTGATGGCACGCAGCTACTCAGATGGCATTCTCTTTCTCCCTGTCCCATTCTCAGTTTAAGTTTAGGTTTATTATGAAAATTTACCCATTTTGCTTAAACTTTTGCTCTGATACCAACTTGTAAGGCCCCGATCCCGGGAACCCTACAGTCGGTCTTTCATTGCATGTATTTTACATAGAACAACGCATATGTTATATGATCATAACTTTGCAGTTGAGCAGTTACAGCAGAAACATTAAATCGAAACTTTTACTATGAATACTTTTGCCATTTAATACAACGTAGTTCATTTACAAAACGTCAGTTGTTGCATTACATTACAAAAGCGCTATTACAAGCTTTCTTTATATTGCCTATCTATACTATGATTGCTGCCGATACATAAACTGGGAATAATCTCGTTTATTCGAATCCCAGCAATCATAGGGTCATACAGCGACCTCTAGCAGAAGATATTAAATTCAAACATATATTTTTCTTCATAAAGAAGATTTCTTAAATAATCCTGTTTATCAGGATTATCCAGAAATCTTGCACTTGCATGCAACATGATGTGCTGCGCGCATTACGGGCCCACAACACATGATGTGGCAGCATAATCAAAAAGTGAATGCCATCCCAAAAGAGCTGAGTAGCCGCCTCGTGCCATCCTCAGCAACACTACCTGCGAACTGGAAACACATAAAAGTCAGCGTTGCTGAGTGAGTTCTAGTTTTATAAGTAGTATATAAAAATACCCTTTTTCTGTATTATACTATACTGTACTGTATATGCGAGCACGCATCAACTGTGTGAACAAATGATGTTCGTTCTCTGTGCTATATGCCTTGTCTGTAACTTTATCTTTATGTTTCACTTTCTATGTGGACCAGTGGGCGATACCCCAACTATGTGCGCGAGGGGAGAATGGATGTCGGGCCATCTATATGCTTCGAAGAGCCAACTGTGTTTCCCCCGAAAGGGCTATGTGTATTCCCCCGAAGGGTTCAACGGTTCCCCCGAAAGGGCTATGTGTATCCCCCGAAGGGTTCAACGGTTCCCCCGAAAGGGCTATGCGTACTATGTACAAGGCCGACCCGAACATCCGGGGCACGTCCAAAGGTCCTGCCAATCTCAATTGATTGACCCTGTGTGCGTCAGTGGGTAGCTAGCCCGCCACACAGTTGAGCTAACGACACATAGTCGTGTAACTCCTATATGCTTGCAAGACTTGTTACTTTCATTACTGTTCCTTTCTCTTTCTTTATTACTCTTTCTCTGTGCTTTACATAATACTTTCATTTCATATATTAAAGATATCATGTATACTATGGGGGATAAGCATGCATCAAATCGAGACACATTAATATTTACAATTCATCAGTGTTCACCATCTATCATGGCAACATCATAACTAGCATACATACATTACACATACACTTCTTTATCCAATCACATCAGCCCTATTCGGGCGACTGAACATACCCTAGTCGCATGGTTTCCATGCTACTGAGTCATGCGATTGGACTTCTATGCGACTGAATCCTCAGTCGGGCGTCTGTATTACTATGCGAATGGGTCTATGCGACTGAATCCTCAGTCGGGCGTCTGTATTACTATGCGAATGGGTCTATGCGACTGAATCCTCAGTCGGGCGTCTGTATTACTATGCGAATGGGTCTATGCGACTGAATCCTCAGTCGGGCGTCTGTATTACTATGCGAATGGGTCTATGCGACTGAATCTACTCTGCGATTGGGCTTATGCGACCGAAATCCTCGATCGCATAGCCTACCGTGCGACTGAGACTCAATCGTGCGATTGGACCTCAATCGGGCGATTGGACAACAACTGACACTCATTCGGCCGAATGGCCCTTCAGTCGCATAACCCTAACTGGGCAGCGACTGGAGTTCTTCAAGAACAGTAGTCGTGAACCTAAGTGCTCAGACCCACCTTAAACCCGTCTTTAACCCAAATTGACCCTCCCAAAGCTTAGGGATTCATACTAGGACATCATACAAGCATGTGCAAGTCCTATATCACACTATAATCACATTATCTAAGATTTCATCAAATGGGTCAACTATACACTTTTACAAAACTAGGGTTATTATGTGATCCAGCCCCAAAATCAGTTAAAAAAACATGTAAATGAGGGGTCCTAGAACTCACATTACAGGTAGAAGTAGGTGAACTTCGACTTTGGCTATCTTCTCGACGGATTCGGAGCTCGGGCAGCACTTTCCCTCTCTTCTCTGCTGTTCTCGGTCGCTCACTGTCTCTTCCCGATTGAAAATGGGAGGAGAATGGAGTTGCTCCTCTTTTATACCCTCCTCTCAGTCGCGTCTGGTCCAGGGGCGACTGGACCTTCAGTCGTATCAACACCATGCGATTGGACCCCCAATCGCACGTGTTCCATCCGGCTCATACTTCATTCGGGCGGTTGAGCCCCAATCGTGCGGTTGAGCTCCAATCGGCCGAATAGCCATGCGGTTGGACTTCAGTCGCATAAATCACAGGCGACTGAAGCTCAGTCGCATCACATGCTGAGAAGTCAAACTTTCGGGTGTTACACTGATGGTCCAGACAGAGGATTTGTGTATTCTAAAGATTCACAAGAGCCTTATCCAGAAGATAATCTTCATGGTGATGATCTAAAGAAAGTAAAGAATGACATCAAAGCATATTCTCTCATGTGTAAAGGACTACCACTGGAAGTTCTTTCAAGGCTTGAAAACTATCAGTCTGGATATACAATGTATAAAGCCTTGAAGATTATATGTGAAGGAGGGAAAGAGATTCAAGATCTGAAAAAGCAGAAACTGAAAAGGCAATTGGAACTTTTTGAGCATATCTCAGGAGAAACAATAAACCAAATGATGAACAGGTTTGTGCAATTAACTACAGAGATGTCTACTTTGGGAATCAAGAATGATCTTGAGGACTTAAACAATAGACTTCTGAATGCACTACCATCTTCTTGGAAACAAACTGTCACTCTGTTGAATCATACTGAGAAGTTTCCAATGGATCTTGATCTGCTCATTGCTAAAATTGAATCTGTAGAAATTGATGAGAGCTCAAGAAATAATGATAGACATGCATCTACAACTCAGTATAAGTATGTTGCTTCACCAGCAAATACTGTTGAGAATGCATTCTTGGCCAAAGATCAATCTACTCCTGAAGATGAAGGTGATCTATTTGTGGGAGCAGGATTCTTCACAAGTACACCTGCTTACTCCACTCAACCACAACCACAATCTTCACCTAAAGCTCAAATGCCAAAACCTTCAACTGAGATGCCATCCTCCTCAAACTCTCCCAATCCAAGCAAAGTGAAAGATGTGATCAACATTCTTTTACAAGATGAAGAGTCAAAAACTGCTTTCACTGCATTCATGGCAAGCTTTCAAGCTTATCAAGGCAGTCATCTGACTCAAATGGAGCTAGTTCTACAGGATTTGTTTGAAATGGATCCAGATGATGTAGAAGAAATGGATCTTAATTGGCAGATGGTCATGATAGCTTACAGAACTCAAAAGCATGCTTACACTAATAGAAATTACAAACCCAGTGCAAACAAAACTGTTGGGTTTGATAAATCAAAATCAAGATGCTTTAACTGTAACAGTTATGGTCATTTTTCAAGAGAATGCAAAGCTCCAAGAAACCAAGGAGGAAACACTCAACGCAGCTCAAATGGTCAAAAGTATCAGCAACAGGCAAACAAGATTTTTCAGAAGCCATACCAAAGTCTACCAATGCCAGAATCAAAAGAAGAGAAGAACAGTGAGGAAACTAAGAAGGCACTGGTTGTAAACATCAAAGATGGTTATGACTGGAGTGCATATGCAGAGCAGTTTACTGCTGATCTCACTGCTAATCTGGCACTAGTTGCTGAAGTTGATGATGAAGACTGGTCAGAATTTAAAGATCCTAAATATGATGAATCAGATCAAGAAGAAGAGTATGATTGGAGTGACAAATCAGACCCAAAAGATACCACTGAAGAAGTTGCTCTTATGGCTCAATCAGAACAGCCAAAGGTTGTTAATTCTTCTGATACTGAATCTTCACACTCATATCCTGAAATACCAGTAGAAGTGAGAGAGAAAATGTGCACAAAAGCATGTTTTGAGCTAGTTGAACACTACAGAACATATTCATTTAAAATTTGTGACAAGCTCAAACAAGAAGAATCAAAACACAACAAGCTAAAATCAGATCACAAAATTGCTGATGAAAAGATCATGTCTCTTCAAGCATCATGGAACAAAACCATTAAAGAACTTGAACTTGTCAAACAACAACTTGAAGAGATGAACAAAACACTTGAAAAAGAAAAATTGGCACATGCAGCAACTCAAATAGACTTAGCTAAAGTTAAAAGCTCAAAGAAAATTGTTGAGCAACTGGTGAATGGAAGGAATGACAAAGACAAAACAGGACTAGGATTCACACACGAACCATGCCTGAATCTATCTCAAAAACATTACCTGATAATTTCAATACTCATGATCATTCACCAGAAAACAAAGCTAAACTGAAGGAATTTCAAGATCAAAAGAACTTTAAAAGAAAAATGTTGAAGTTTATGAAGAAACTGACTTAAACAAGATCAAAATGGTCATCCAATCAAAGTTAAATCTTATGAACCTCAACAAAAACAAAAGAAGCTGTTCGTACCAAAAAGTGAAAATGTTATTGAACACACTGAGCTAAAGAGTGAAAATTCTGATGTCAATAACATACTAAAAGAAAAATATGAAGAGGTTAAATCAGATAACAATAATTCTGATGATTCTAGTTCTAATGAACTAACTGAAGTAAAAGAATGTCAAAAGGAATCTTCTCAAGATTCAACCAAACTTCAAAGCAAGAAAACTTCATCAAGATTGAGAAATCAAAGACGAAGAAAAGCTGTAAAAGCAAAGAAAACTGAATCAACAAATCAGTCACAGAAAAATACTCAAATTAAACCTGTGAAATTTGTGTCTGCTGGAACTTTTGACTTGAACACAAACACAAAAATAACAAATACATCTAAGATCAAATCTAACTCTGATCTGAGAACAAGTTCAGATCATAAGTCTTCCGCTGTGTATAAAAGATTTGAATCAAAGGAGTCAAAGAATTTTGTTCAAGTTCAAAAGAAAAATCCCAAAGATCAAAAGACAAACTTTACTCAAATTAAACAACAAATTAAACTGCCTAACCCAAAATTCAAACAAGAATCAAATGTTGCTTCAACATCAAGGGTTAATAAAATGTTGTTTAAACATTCTGAAAAGTATTGTGATATCTGTGACATGTACAATCATGACATTTCTGAATGTTACTTTAACAAGTATTGTTATATATGTGATATGACAAATCACACCACAGCTGATTGTTATTTTAACAAATACTGTGCATTGTGTGATGAAAGAAATCACAATACCAATGATTGTTACTTCAGGAAGAACTCTACAAGGAAGGAATTCAATAATCAAGGTTTTATAAATCCACAATTTATAAGAAATCAGAATATTGGATTTAAATTTTCACAACAACAATCTTCCTTGGGTTTGAGATCTTTCAGAAGAAACAATTCAGAATTTGTCAAATCACAGCAATATCATCAAGAAAAGTTTATTCCTCGATCTGTGAGAATAAACCAAGGAACATTCTCAAATGATTCATACAAGAGTTCAAGATTTCTTAATAATGCTTTGAAATTAAAATCTCAAAGAGATAATCAGTTGGTTTCTCAAAAAGGATTTGAACATGATAAAATTCAAAAGAAACCAGATGTCAACAAACTTCATTTTAAACAATTTACAATTGTTGACAAGTTTGGCAAGCCCAAGACCATCTCGGCTTGGGTTACTAACTTACCTTAAATCTTTGTGAATGCAGGTACGCCGCGGAGACCAATCAACTCATGGTATGTTGACAGTGGGTGTAGCCGGCATATGACAGGCAATCAAGCCTTATTGCAAGACTTTAAGTTAAAGGACGGTACTCATGTTGCTTTTGGAGGAGATGCAGGTGGAAAGATAACAGGAGAGGGAACAGTGTCCAATGGGATTATCAGTTTTGATAAAGTCAACTTCTGTTCACAGTTGAACTTTAATCTTCTAAGTGTATCCCAGATTTGTGACAAATCTTACTCTGTTCTTTTTGATGAATCTCACTGTTATGTCTTGAAACCAGGTTTTCAGATTAGCAATGACTGGGTGATAGTTAAAGCTGCTAGAGACAGAGATGTATACAAATTGGATATGTCTCAAGTGGATCCTGCAACTGAAACTACTTGCCTGATTGCTAAAGCTTCAAATGTTGAAAGCCAGCTTTGGCATAGACGTCTTGGTCATTCCAACTTCAAAAACATGAACAAGCTTGTAGCAGGAAATCATGTTATTGGACTTCCTTCCAAGAAGTTTTCAACAACTGATCATTGCTCAGCATGTTTGAAGGGAAAACAACATAGAGCGTCTTATAAGTCCAAACTAATAAACTCAAACACCAAACCACTCCAGATGTTACATATGGACCTTTTTGGACCAACTATGTTAGGAGTATTGGTAGAAAATCTTATTGTTTAGTCATCATAGATGATTATACAAGATTTTCATGGGTTTTCTTTCTTCAAGCTAAATCTAAAACTGCAGATCTTCTAAAAGAATTTATTAACAAAGTTGAAAATCAACTTGATCAAAAAGTAAAAATAATAAGAAGTGATAATGGAACTGAATTAAAAATGCTAACATTGATTTGTTTTGTGCAGAAAAAGGGATAGTTCATCAGTTCAGTGCTCCCAGAACTCCACAACAAAATGGAGTTGCTGAAAGGAAGAACAGAACTTTGATTGAAGCTGCCCGTTCTATGTTAGCAGATGCTAAACTTCCAATCACTTTCTGGGACGAAGCAATATCCACAGCATGTTTATTCAGAACAGAATCTTGCTTGTTAAAGATAAAAAGAAAAACTCCATATGAGTTGATGTTTGACAGGAAACCCAAACATAAATTTTTTAAAATCATTTGGTTGTCCCGTTATGATTCTTAATTCAAGTGATCATTTAGGAAAATTTGAAGAAAAAGCTGATAATGGATTTTTCGTTGGATATTCATCTGTTTCAAAAGCCTATCGAGTGTATAACTCTAGGACAAACACTATTAATGAAACATTCAACGTTAAATTTTTGGAAAATTCTTTTCCATCAGTTTCAAATGGTCCTGCATGGTTATTTGATTTGGATTCTTTGTCAAACTCATTTCAGTCTAACTTGTTTAATCAATCTGATGATTTTTCAGGTAAGAAGAACTCAAGAGGAGATCTGGATCTTTCAGTGATGATTCAGATTCTGATGATTCAGATGATGCTCGTCCAGATTATCCATTTTTTTCATTTGTCAAGGATTCAACAATCCATTTCCATGACAAATTCTCCAGCTTCAGATCATTCTGTTTCAGCTGCTCAAGAAGCACACAACCTATTCCTAATGATGGTACAGAAATTGGACATCCTGAGTCTGGCACATCTTCTATCTCTGGAGATGCAATTGATCAAAGCTGCTCAAGAAGCAACACATTACCTATTTCTCAATGATGGTACTCAGAAAATGGACATCCTGAGTCTGGCACATCTTCTATCTCTGGAGATGCAATTGATCAAAGTAACTTTGATTACTTTCTCAATTCACCGACTCAAGTACCAAATTTCACACCACATTCTTCTACCTTATTGCAACAGCTCTCCAATCTGAACCAAACAAATCTTGATGTTACTGTTCAAGGAAATGAGATTCCGATATCTCGTATCCACCGGAACCATCCAACATCACAGATTATTGGTCCTCTGAATGAAAGAACTACTAGGAGTAAATCTGAACATGCAAATGTTTGTTTATACTCTTGTTTCCTTTCTCAGACTGTTCCTAAAAATGTCACCGAGCATTACAGGACAATGGTTGGATTGAAGCTATGCAGGAGGAACTTCTACAATTTGAAACAAGAAGTGTGGAAGTTGGTGGAATTACCTGAAGGAGAAAATGCCATAGGCACCAAATGGTTGTTCAGAAATAAAACTGATGATCGTGGCATTGTAATCAGAAACAAAGCAAGACTTGTTGCACAAGGATACACACAGGAAGAAGGAATTGACTATGATGAAGTATTTGCTCCAGTTGCAAGACTCGAATCTATTCGTGTTTTCCTGGCTTATGCATCATTCATGAAATTCAAGGTGTATCAAATGGACGTAAAAGGTGCATTTCTGTATGGTCCAATCACTGATGATGTGTATGTTAAGCAACCTCCGGGCTTTGAGGATGCAGAATTTCCACATCGTGTGTATAAGCTTAGCAAAGCTTTATATGGACTACATCAAGCTCCTAGAATTGGTATGAGACATTATCTCAACACTTGATCCAACATGGATATACAAGAGGGAAAATCGATCCAACTTTATTCATAAAGAAGGATAATGATGATCTCTTATGTGTGCAAGTGTATGTAGATGATATCATATTTGGTTCTACCAGTCCAACTTTGTGCAAAGAATTTGAAGAAATCATGAAATCTCGGTTTCAAATGAGTTCTATGGGAGAAATCAATTTCTTTCTTGGATTACAAGTTCAACAATCTACAGATGGTATTTTTATCAATCAGGAGAAATTTGTTGATAAACTCTTGAAGAAATTTAAACTGCATGATTGTCAATCCATAAGAACTCCAGCTGACGTAAACACCAAGATTGAACCTGATCCTAAAGGAAAATCAGTAGACCAAACATTATACAGATCTATGATTGGTTCTTTGATGTATCTTACTGCATCAAGACCAGACATAATGTATGCTGTTTGTGTCTGTGCAAGGTATCAATCAGACCCGAAAGAATCTCACTTAATTGCTGTCAAAAGAATATTCAGGTATCTCAAAGGTAAACCAGCCTTAGGGCTTTGGTATCCTTATGAAGGTAATTTGAGTTACATGGATATACAGATAGTGATTATGGTGGATGTTGTCAAGATAGAAAATCTACTACGGGTGGGTGTCAGTTCTTGGACCCAGATTAGTTTTATGGCAATGTAAGAAACAAAAAATGTTTCTGTCTCAACTGCAGAAGCTGAGTACATAGCTGCATCCGCAGGATGTTCTCAAATCCTTTGGTTACAAAACCAACTGCTAGATTATGGGTTCAATTTCTTAAAAAACCCATTTACATTGATAACACTGCTGCTATGTTCATTACAGCTAATCCAGTTCAACACTCAAAAACAAAACATATCGAAATTCGATATCATTTTCTAAGAGATAATTCTGAAAAAGGTTAATCATTTTGATTCAAATAGCAACTGAAAACAGTTGGCAGACCTATTTACTAAAGCTTTTCTACCAGGAAGGTTTGAGTACTTAGTGGAGTCAATTGGCCTATTAACCATGTGTAAACCTGGTTACAAATTTGAATCTTTTCATGATCAAAAACTTTCCTAAATCTAAAAATTTTCATAAGGATAACTTTTCATAGTTATTTGCCTGATTGTTTGTGTGTGTGTGCTTTCTTTTATAGAAAAACAAATACAAAAGTAGAAAACCCCAAAATCAAATAGAAAAATATAAATCAAAAATCCAAAAAAATAGAGTGCTTTCATTTTTCATTCTTTATTTTAGGAATGAATCTGTTTTGCCTTCTGTGAGAAATGATAGTACATTAGTAAGATCAGTTACATACTTCACTCGCTAATAAAGTCTGACATGATCAGGAATTGTTGTGTAGACACTATCATGCTAGTATACTGAACAAGTAAATTCTTGTGATTTCCCACATCCCTATGCTTGTTTGTGTATTCATCTAAGCACATTTGAGTGTAGTAGATTATCAGATTGACTGCTTGTTAAGCTACTCCTGCTCACACCTAATGGTAATGGTGAATCTGTTACAAGACCTGTTAATCATCATCATGAGATTGTTAAGTCATTAAGACCTGGATATCATTTGATTGCCAATGTCTCTGTTATGCATGATCATTCTCTGATAACATGACTCTGATTATGCATATTTGTTAGGTAATAAGTTGAGTACATGTCTTGATGATGGTTGATCCTCTCTTGGTTGAAAAAGTAAAGTTGACACCTGGATTTGATCATTGTCTATGACTATCCACACAATTTTTTATTTTAATGTCTGATCTTATCTAATATGATCTCACTGCAATAAAGATTCTAGTGTAAATATTAGATTTTTATTCTGCTTTAATTTGATTTTATGCATGTTTTCTTGTGTGCAGGCAATATAACAAAGTTAAGTATGATATTCTTATGATCAATTAATAAACTACTAAGTTTGTGAAACTTAAAAGTTTAGGGGAGTAATAATCCAGTAAGAATATTCTCAGAAAATCAAAATGAAAATGATCATGATTGAATTGAACGGATGATGCTTTAATTTCAAAGTATGTGTGTGTTTATCAAATGATAAAATGATCTCATAATTGTTAGAAAGGAAAAGCTTCTTTGAAAAGTTTAAATCAAGACAGATGTTGAAATATTTGGTTGTTCATATTGAAACTAAGATGAAGGGTCAAACTTATAAATAGTTAAAATTTGAGGTTTAAAAATGAAAATTTGAAACTTTAAGGGTCAAAAAAAATGAAAATTTGAAACTTTGAGGGTCAAAAGTGTAAATTTGAAACTTTGAGGGTCAAAAGTGTAAATTTGAAACTTTGAGGGTCAAAATGTAAAAATATGCAATATTGTTTGAATATTAGTATGAAATATTACTAATGTGTTTAAACAGTGTGCAGGTGGAAGACTTGAAAAATTACAAGTGAATGTGGACATTTCAGATTTATTATACGACTAATAGTGCTAATGCTACTGAAAAATTGCTTATGCTACTGAAACAGTACTCATGCTACTGGAACAGTTCTTATGCGACCAACAGTGCTTATGCGACTAACAGTTCTCATAAGTCTGAAACAGTTCTCATACGGCTAGACTAGTGTCTAACAGTGCTAATACGACTGTTGTACAGTGCTCATATGTCTAGATACTTGGTGAGATTTTTGACCTAATGAGTCTGAATGATCCTAAAACGACCAACAGTACTCATGAGTCTAAAATTTTTATACTTAGTATAAATAGAACACTTGTGATATTCATTTCATTCTAAATTCAAAAACCCTCACAAAACCCTCTGAACTCTCGAACTTTAGACTTCTTAGAACAAAAAACCCTTATTCATCGATTGTATTTACCTCGAACAAAAATTTCCGATTGATTGATAGTATTCGTGTGATTGTGAATGTAAGTAAATGAATCATTTTCAACTGATTTCATTTGAAATGAAACATTTTGATGGTCGTACGATCCCTGTGGGTCGTATGAACCCTAACACTTGAAAAATCACAGAGTTCTTCAAATCGAGAGAAAAATGAGAAAATTGATGACTGATTCGTGTTCATTTGATGATTTCGATCATTATATTAGGTTAATCTTGTGATAATCTGATGTTTGATTGAATTTTTGGTTCAGGATCTTCGATGAACAGTCTCGGGGATGTTGATCTGATTGAAGAA
The DNA here is from genome assembly GCA_024085815.1 of Flaveria linearis. Taxonomy (NCBI): domain Eukaryota; kingdom Viridiplantae; phylum Streptophyta; class Magnoliopsida; order Asterales; family Asteraceae; genus Flaveria; species Flaveria linearis. The sequence continues at coordinate 33,065,406 of CM044007.1, read as the reverse complement.
GATGAACAGTTTCAAAATTTTCAAAATAAATAAAACAAAATTCAAAATAAAATCAACATTGATACAAATCATCATCTCAGGAATTTAAGAGTTTAATAAAGTGATATAAGATTTCATAAACAGAAGTGTTAAAATGCTAATCAAAAACAATCTTGAAAATTCATCATTTTTCAAATTAAGTGTTTACACTTAAAATTAAAATTCAAGTTGTTTTCAAAATTCAAATTAAATTTAACACATCAGTTTATAAGTTCTTAAATCATCATTATTTTAAACTCACAATTAATCATTTGCTTCAAAATACACATTGTCTAACATCTTGTTCTTAAATTTTGCAGATGGCAGAACTGAAATTTGTACCTAAGCATAATATGTTGCATTTTTGAATGATGAAGTTCAAGATGCTTTCTCGTATGAAGAAATGATCAGATTTCTGCTAAGAACCAAATATGTTTATGCCATGTGCTACCAAACAGTAATCTATGACAGGCTTATCAGACAGTTTTGGAATACAGCTCAAGTTGAAGTTGAAGATGGAAGAAAATTTGTAAGGGGCTTTATAACCAGAGATAGAATGATAGAAGTATCCGAAGATTCTATCAGAAATGCTCTGAGATTGGGAGAAATGATCCAGAAGATAGATGTGAATTTTCTTTTGAAGAATGCAGAGAAAGTTTATGGCTATGGGTCATCCTGATCAGTTTCCTAAGAAACAATTCTTTAGAGCAAGAGTATATAATCACTGGAAGCTTCTGTGTTACATCTTCCAACACTGTTTGTCCAAGAGGAGTGCTGGTTGGAACTCATTTCTGTGGACATAGCTTCACCAATTGAGGTCCCTTAAAAGATTAACATTTAGTCTTTTATTGTTTAGTGTCTATTTTTGTATTTTATACTAGTATAGGGACTAGTTGTGTAAATTTAGTTCCTTAGGTCCTAGTATAAATAGCTTAGACGTAGTGTAGATAGTAAGTTTTGCATATGTTTTATGAGAACTGCTTTCTATCACTTGTAATCGTCTTTGCAATCAATGGAATATGAATTTTGTTGATTTGTCTTGATTTGATTACACTTGATTGTATTTTGCTTTGAATTGTTCATCTAATTGATACAGATTGCTCTAATTGATCCTATCAATAGTAATGAATCATGATATCAATAGATGTGCGAACACTTGAAATGGATAGGAATATCAAAGACGTTCTGGAATTTCAACGGACAGTGAAAGTCAAAGGGTTTCGTTAGTCAAATCGAATACCATAACAGTAAAAGGTGGGGTAAGAATTCTTACCTTGATTAGTGAATCACAATGATGATAGACTTGATTCTTAAAGGGGGTTGCAATAGCCTACAAGTAATTCATATATTTTATTCAGTGAGAATTTATGTTTTCTAACTTTGGATGTTGTATGTCCACTTGTACATTAATAATAATTTTTTAACTTTGTGAACCTTTCAAAAAATTGACTATACCTGACTGTTCTAAAATTAATTAGTATGCATGATTGTTACAAAGGATTAGATGTTAGATGAATTTAATACGAACCATATTTTAATACTTTGTAGTTTGTGTAGTAATAAAAGTATAAATTATTTATTATTAAATATGATTAGTAACGTAACTCTTTATATATAAACTACGCTTAATATAATAATGGTTCATGTTCTTTTTCTAAACTTATTGTCTTGTAAACTTATGTATCAATGATGTTACACAAAATATTCTTGAAAACTTAATCCAATATATCTTGTCTATGTTTTAAGAAATTATTCAATCAAGTCATAATGAATTTGGCTTTATTCAATATACATATGTGTAGTTACTGTTTGTATATGGTATCTATGTTGTTTATTTTAATATCCTAAATATCATAATAAGGGTATTAAGTCAAAGTGCAAAGAAACAAAGAATTAACCAATTAATATTCCTCTTTATGAGAATATATATATATGTGTACACTATTTCGATTGCAATTAATATCATAATTGCTTTTATTTAACTAGCTACTCATCTTCTTCATTTAATTAACTATTTGTTATCAGAAACTAGAAATGATTCACTCGACCATTTAGAAAAAACAGAGTATCAATGAACGTAATAAACGTACAAACACGATATGGGTCGTCTTGGTTACCTCGTAGGTAGCAGTGACCGATCTGAAAACTGTGACTCGCCCAAGATCTATTACACTCGCCGGAGAATCTTCGCAGCAACCACTAGGTGTTCTTCAGTCTGATGAATGGTCAGAAGAAGTGGCACAAGAGGAGATGAACGAAACAGGGTTTTCTTTCTTTTTCTTTTTTTTCTTTTGCTGTTAGTAATCAGAAGAGGGCTAGTCGGAGATGATAGTGGGTGACTGGAATTTCCGTCGGCAAGAAACAAGAGAAGTCGAGGGTGTTGTGGAGGGGAATCACGAGCAAACCACTTGTTTATTTTCCCAATTTATTGTCTCTCAAGGTAAATAGTGAACAATCAAAGAGTGATCAATTCATGTTTCTGTATTGGGGAAAGTTGCAGCAACTTTCCATAAAGGAGGAAGAAAGAAGAATTAGATAAACAATAGAGAAACCTGGTCAACGAGCTTATCCAATCAAATACATTTGATTATTATTATTATTATTATTATTATTATTATTATTATTATTATTATTATTATTATATTATTATATTTAACGATTTATCCAATCAACGAGCTTATATAATTGGAGATGTTGACAAAGGGGTGAGAACAAGAGGACAAACCCATGACAAAAATGTTTGTCTATACACTTGCTTCTTGTCCTAGATAGAGCCAAAGAAAGTTGATGAGGCTTTAAAGGATGGAAGTTGGGTTGAAGCAATGCAAGAGGAGTTGCTTCAATTCAAAAGACAAAAGATTTGGAACCTGTGTCCTCTTCCTTAAGGGAAGACTGCCATAGGAACCAAGTGGGTTTTAGAACCAAGAAGGATGATAGGGGACTTGTCATCAAGAATAAAGCCAGAGTAGTTGTCACACCCCAACCTTGACGGCGGAATCGTCGAGGTGTGAGGGATAAGATTGTTCACAGCCACATAACACTATGTTTAAATATAAATATTCAAATTAATAGTTTCAAAAGAAATTACAAACATAAGTCTCAAATAGGCAATAAGTTCAAACTTAAATCAAACATAGCATAACATTTTTATTTATTTAACTAGGTCCACGTCCTAGTTTTATTACAAGCTTCAAAAGACCACTCTAAACTCGGGGGTTACCTGAAACATGATAAAAATAAAAGGTCAACTAAAAATAGTTGGTGAGTTTCCAAGTTTTCATACATAATATGAAAAGATTACAAGTAGCAATTCATGTCATAAGTTATAAGCTAGTAAGGTTATAGAACACATATCTTTACAATCAAACCTTGGCTTGATTACAAGTATATAAGATTGGCTAAGTGTATTTGGTTCCCTAGTGCACAAGCATACGGCTCCTAGGAGTCGGCAGTTCATCGACTTTAGCACCAAATAGGCTTGTCAGGCCCAAAGATCTAAGATGCCGCCAGGCTAGCAATAGTTAATGATTGTAACAAACCATGTATCTCATATAATCACTTACATCACACAAATAACCATGACAAAATATAAAGATGAATTGCAAGTGCTTTACAAGTCTCAAACATTTATAAGTGTATGATGTATAAGTATCATGTTTCACCCCAAAATAGTGTGAAATAAAGTAAAAAGAGGCAAGGAAAAACTCACATGGCGAATAATTATATTATGATGATTAATAAGGTCAATATACGTCGTTCCAAGATAATCCTTCACAAGGTACCTAAATATGTATAGATTACAACATTTAAGTTTAATTAATAAATAACTTATCGTTTTAAAGAGAATTAGGGTTTTGTATTTAAATTGTAACAAACACATAAGTTTTAGAAAAAAATATATGTATTACTTAAATATTAAATTTTAAAGAAACAACAAGAAGAAAAATTTATTTGTAATAATTGATAACGTCTAAATAAACTTTTGTAATTATTTGAAATACTCATGATTAATAAATTAAATGATGATTTTTGCTATAATAATAGTTTAGTAGTTTAAACTATTATTTAAGGTTTATTTTTACCAATTAATCTAATTATAACTTTTGAAAACAATTAATTTATCAAAATTTTTTTAAGAATAAATTTATAATAAATAATTTGGTAGCTTTAAAAATATACTAAGTTTATAAAACATTTTTTTTATAATTTTTAGAATTTTTTGTATATTTTTTAAGGCTGAAAAAGCTTTTTAAAAAAATAATGGGGTGGCCGGGTTTCGAACCCGGGGCCTTTAACTTAACAAGTGAAGCGTGAACCAGTGAACCAGGCATCCAGCCGTGGTGTTCATTGGTTTCCAATTCTTAAAAACAATACTCAACAGCCCTTCTTCAACCCGATGAACCCTAATTCGTTAGGATCCAAATCGAGCAACCAAACACAGATGTTAATGGAATTAACCATGGGGCTTTTGTTCCCCATGTAAACCGAACCTAAAGAATGTTAAATCACCTATTAATTCAATGGAATTCGTCGGTTTCAAGTTCGAATGTGGTCGCGGCAGAGGAGGATTTGGTTCAGGGAGAAATCGACAATGGTAATCAAATTAATCTTGTATGAAGCTTCGTATGGTGACGAGGAATGAAAGCCCTCAATCAATTTCGATTAAGGATGATTGAAATGTTGGTTTCGTCAAGTTGCAGGTCGATGGCAGAGAGGGAGATCGATGATGATATTTAGATGTGTTTCGAGTGAATTTGAACACAATGGAAGCTTATAAACGTCAAATGATCGTGGGTGCGTGATCAATTCGATTATTTTAAAGGTTCAGTGCCTGATTTGGTGATGGTTGGCCGCGATGTGGGGTTCGAACGCGGGAAGAAGGGGATGATGTGGGTGGTGGGGTTGGTTTTGAGAACTTACAATAATGGTCCCTGTGGTTTACACTTTTGACATTTTATGTAATATCTTTCATTTATAGTTTTTAAAATTACAAAAACAACCCTTCAAAACTTAGTTAATTTTTAAGTTTTAACATTATTAAGTTTAAATAGTTTTTATAAATTGTTATAATTATTAATATTATTATTATTATTATTACTATTAATTGTATTATTATTATAATTACTATTATTATTATTACTATTATTATTATTACTATTATTATTTTTATTATTATTGTTGTTGTTCTTAATATTTTTTGTTTATTAGAATTATCATGGCTATTGTTATCATGGTGGTTATTTATTTATTAAGAACTAATTAACACCAAGAATACAGGACGTTACAGTCTCCCCCACTTAAGGGAATTTCGTCCCGAAATTAAGAATAAAACTATAAAAATAGAAACGGGTATTTATTCTTCATGTGCTCCTCATGTTCTCAAGTAAATTCAGCGCCACGCTTATTTTCCCAACGAACCTTGACGATTGGGGTAGTGGTGGTTCGAGTCTTCTTCATAATGCGATCCATTATTTCAATGGGTTTCTCGACAAAGTGTAATGACTCGTCGATCTGGATCATCCAACGGAACATGCAGACTTTCGTCAGCCAGACACTTCCTCAAATTCGAGACATGGAATACAGGATGAACTCCGCTAAGGTCGGAAGGTAATTCCAGTTTGTAAGCCACTTTCCCAATCCTTTTCAGAGTTTTGAAAGGTCCTACAAATCTTGGAGTCAGTTTACCCTTCTTTCCAAAGCGAACTACACCCTTTCACGGTGAAACCTTAAGAAGAACCATCTCCCCAACTTGGAATTCTAGTGGCTTACGTTGCTTATCAGCATAGCTCTTTTGTCGACTTCTTGCCACTACAAGGTTCTTTCGGATGATAGAAACTTTATCGGTCATTTCTTGTATGAGTTCAGGACCAGTGATGAAGTTTTCACCAATGTCGGTCCAGCAGATCGGTGAACGACATTTTCGACCATAAAGTGCTTCGAATGGTGCCATCTTGATACTCGAGTGATAACTATTGTTATACGAAAACTCCGCAAGCGGTAGATGCGTATCCCAATCACCACCAAAGTCAAGGACACATAGGCGTAGCAAATCCTCCAGGGTTTGGATCGTCCGCTCGGTTTGACCATCAGGTTGAGGATGGTAAGTTGTGCTTAGATCTAGTTGTGTACCCAAGAGTTCTTGCATAGACATCCAAAAATGCGATGTGAAATGGGCATCTCGGTCGGATATGATGTGAAGAGGCACCCCATGACGACTTACAATTTCATCCACGTATATCCGGGCCAACCTTGATGTCTTGTAAGTGTCACGTGTGGGTATAAATGTGCCGATTTGGTCAATCGGTCTACGATCACCCATATGCTATCATGTCCTCGAGAGGTTCGGGGTAGTTTAGTTATGAAGTCCATGGATATGTGTTCCCACTTCCACATAGGAATCTCGGGTTGTTCAAGTAACCCACTTGGACTTTGATGTTTGGCTTTAACCTTCGTACACGTGAGGCACTTAGCTACATAAGTCGCTATGTCTTTCTTCATTCCAGGCCACCAATATTGACCACGCAGGTCCATGTACATCTTATCGGAGCCAGGATGAATAGAATAACGAGTTTGATGAGCTTCGTTCATGACTAGGGTACGAAGATTATCACGATTTGGAACCCAAATTCGATTTGCGAAATACATCAACCCATTAGGTTTCGTCTCCAGTTGAGTTAGAAGGTTATACTCCAGTTCATCCTTCATTCTTCCTTCTTGTTGAATCATTTGTTGAGCCTCCAAGATACTAGACTCAATGTCATTATCTGTTCTCAAGTTTGTAGTAATATAGTAGCCTTATTGACATCTAGTCGAATTTCAGTATCTTATCCTCTCAAAGTATCAAACCATTGTCTTCGATCGTGAATTTCTTGGAACAAGGTCATCTTGTTATGGACTTTACGACTTAGTGCATCAGCTATGACATTTGCCTTCCAGGGTGGTAACGAATGTCACAGTCCTAATCATTAATCAACTCAACCCAATGACGTTGTCTCATATTGAGATCTTTTTGATTAAAAACGTGTTGAAGGCTTTCGTGATCGGTGTGGACTATACATTTCGTACCATAAAGGTAATGTCTCCAAGTCTTCAAGGCAAAAACAACAGCACCAAGCTCGAGATCGTGTGTTGTGTAATTCACCTCGTGAACCTTCAATTGTCTTGATGCGTAAGCTATGACCTTTCCTCGTTGCATAAGAACGCAACCAAGGCCTTGTTTTGAAGCATCACAATACACGGTGAAATCATCGTTTCCATCGGGCAGGGTCAAGATAGGAGCATTGCACAGTTTGTGCTTTAACGTTTCAAAAGCTTCCTCTTGCTCGGGCCCCCACTTGAATGGTTTATTCTTTGTGTTAAGGAAGTGAGCGGCTTCGTAATTCTTGAAAAGTTGGCGATGAATCGTCGGTAACAACCAGCAAGACCAAGGAAAGAACGAATCTCGGTCGGAGTCGTGGGAACACACCAATTCTTCACTGCTTCCACCTTTGCAGGGTCAACGTGAATTCCTTGGCTATTCACCACATGTCCTAGAAATTGAACTTCCTCGAGCCAGAAATCACACTTCGAGAACTTCGTGTACAATTGCTCGTTCTTCAACAACTCAAGAACTTGTCGCAAATGCAGTTCATGCTCGGCGTTTGTTTTGGAGTAGATAAGTATGTCATCAATGAAGACGATCACAAACTTATCTAGATAAGGCTTGCATACTCGATTCATGAGATCCATGAAAACAACAGGAGCATTAGTTAAGCCAAAAGGCATCACCGTAAACTCATAGTGTCCATAACGAGTACGGAACGTGGTCTTTGGGATGTCATCATCATGGACTCCTAATTGATGATATCCAGAACGTAGATCAATCTTCAAGAATATAGCAGCTCCTTGAAGTTGATCAAACAGATAGTCGATACGAGGAAGAGGATACCGTTTCTTGATGGTCAACTTGTTGAGCTCCCGGTAATCGATACACATACGAAATGTCCCATCTTTCTTCTTCACAAATAAGACAGGTGCACCCCAAGGTGAAGAACTAGGCGAATGAAACCCTTATCGGTCAACTCTTGCAGTTGACTAGCTAGTTCTTGCATTTCAGACGGTGCTAGACGATAAGGCGATTTAGCCACAGGGTTTGCACCAGGGATTAAGTCGATCTTGAACTCAACTTCTCGCACGGGAGGTAAACCACTAAGGTCATCGGGAAATACTTCAGGAAAGTCTCGTACGATAGGGACATCCTTAAGTTCTTTCCCTTTGACTTTTGTGTTGACCACGTAAGCTAAGAAGGCCATATACTTTTTGCTTAAGCACTTTTGGGCTTGAGTGCAAGACATGAGTTTAAGTCCTTTGGAAGATTTTTCACCGAACACTTTCAAAGTATCCCCAGAGGGTAACGGTATACGAATGCACTTCTTGAAACAAACGATTTCGGCATGGTTCTTAGATAACCAATCCATGCCAATAATGACGTCGAAAATCCCGAGCTTCATAGGAATGAGGTCGATAAGAAACTTATGGTCGTCGAGAAACAATAGACAATCGCGGATGACCACGTCGACGATGATCGGTTTCCTATCAGCAACTTCAACGGTGAGAGGTCTTTCCAGATTCGTACGAGATTTAGCAAGTGTCGGATCGTATTCTAAGGAAACGAAACTCCTATCGGCACCCGAATCGAATAATACATAAGGATAGGTGTCATTAATAAGAAACATACCTGTGCAGGTTTTATAGGCTCTTAATGACATAAGCAACGAATCTAAGGGAAATTCTAAGTGATAGGGTTGAAATTTACGTACCGTTCACCACATCGTTGTTCGCTTGAGCTTGGTTCGCGGTGATGTTGAAGGCACGTCCACGAGCTTGTGGAACATTGCCCACAAGACGAGGGCACTGGGGTCGGAAGTGACCTGGTTCCCTAAAGTTGTAGCAACCACGATTTGTGACCCCAGCGCCATTGTTAGGTGCACGGTGGCAAGTTGCCACCCAATGACCATATTTACCGCATAAAGTGCAGATACGACACGGTTGATTCCCAGATGATGATACCTACACGTGTTACACATGGGTAGAGGACCAGCATAGGGCCCTAGCCCTAGGTACTTGAGCCACAGGTGCAGCAACAGGTACAAGTTGTCTTTGGGGTTGTTTGGGTGCAGTCACAGCATAGTTGCGTGTCGGTGTGAACTTGCGCTACTTGTTGTTGTTGTTGTTGTGAGACGGTTCAACTTTAGTTTCCCTAACAACCTCAGTAGCCGTCTTTTCCACCCTTTTTGCACCTTTCACAGACATGGTGCCCGCTCGTATATGGTTCTCAGTGAGTTGAGCGGTGATAGTGATGGCTTCCTCCAAGGTTGTGGGTCGGCTACCCACCACAGCATCTTGGATTTGGGGTGGTACACCCTTTATGAACTTTTCAATGTTGCGGGGGACAGTGTCGACCATATGGGGCAGTAGTAAAGTAAACTCATGATGCCTAGTTGAGTAGGCCAAATGATCACCACCATCTTTCTTCAAGTTCCAGAATTCTTCTTCCAACTTTTGCAATTCACTTCTCGGGCAGAACTTCATGATGGCGATGTTCTTGAACTCATCCAAGAGAGTGCCAAAATAGCATCAGCTCCTTGGTTTCTCTTCTTGCTATTCCACCAGGTAAGTGCCCTTTGTTGAAGCATACTAGTGGCATAACGGACTTTGAGTGCCTCGGGACACTCACAATTGACAAAAGTGTTCTCCATGCTTCCGAACCACTCAAGAAGACCACTGGCTCCTTTCTTTGCCACTAAAACTAGTGGGCTTGCAAGAGCTAAATGCTTGAAAGTGCAAGTTTGGTTGTTACTATTCTCTCCATGATCACCGCTATTGTTCCCATTGGTGTTGTTGTTGCTCGCGACATTGGCGATCATAGTGCTGCTGAGTTCAGCCATCATATTCGGGATGACCGTAGCCATTTGCCGGGTAATCATGGCGGCAAGCTTACGGTCGGATCTTCTTCGGTTTCCGAGATGGCGAGACATACTGGAAAATACGAATTAGATTAGGAATGGGTAAAAGGACAATAAGGATAGACAGTTAAAGTAAGAATCATAAATTATACGGAATGTTTCCAGTCGGTAACGTAGCACCATTTGAAAACGTTGACACGTCAAGGTAAATTGACCTATTTACCTTAGAAACTAGTGTGACCATAGTTTATCACTCATCCCAGAAATCCCCAGGTAAGCGTAACTGGTCCCGTAGGATTTATACGAAACGATTACCTTAGCCCGAAGGCTTTTTGCCAGGAAATCCAGAATACAGGTGTTTATGTGTCATACAGTATTTCTTAGGTTCATGAAATCAAAACCTTGATGAGATTTATATAGATTAGACATAACGTCTAAGATCCAAGTCATAAGTATAAGTATACGATTCCACGTGTCGTTAAGGATAAGATTAAGAGGTTTCATGTTCGGGGAGAGTCAAGGAGTCAAATATAAGTTTTGGGAGACATGTAGCAATGTTTAGGCAATCCTATGCTAAGGCATCAAATTGCACATAAGGAGACATAGCATTATGTAGCATGCAAACCATATACTTTAAAAGATAAAAATATAATTCTATAAGGTTCATGCATATGCTATAGTCTAGGTCACCATTTCTAATAACCTAATTCCCTATAGTTATGGGCTCTGATACCAATCTGTCACACCCAAACCTTGACGGCGGAATCGTCGAGATGTGAGGGATAAGATTGTTCACAGCCACATAACGCTATGTTTAAATATAAATACTCAAATTAATAGTTTCAAAAGAAATTACAAACATAAGTCTCAAATACGCAATAAGTTCAAACTTAAATCAAACATACATAACATTTTATTTATTTAACTAGGTCCACGTCCTAGTTTTATTGCAAGCTTCAAAAGATCACTCTAAACTCGGGGGTTACCTGAAACATGATAAAAATAAAAGGTCAACTAAAAATAGTTGGTGAGTTTCCAAGTTTTCATACATAATATGAAAAGATTACAAGTAGCAATTCATGTCATAGGTTATAAGCTAGTAAGATTATAGAACACATATCTTTATAATCAAACCTAGACTTGAATACAAGTATATAAGATTGGCTAAGTGTATTTGGTTCCCTAGTGCACAAGCATACGGCTCCTAGGAGTTGGCAGTTCATCGACTTTAGCACCAAATAGGCTTGTCAGGCCCAAAGATCTAAGACGTCGCCAGGCTAGCAATAGTTAATGATTGTAACAAACTATGTATCTCATATAATCACTTACATCACACAAATAACCATGACAAAATATAAAGATGAATTGCAAGTGCTTTACAAGTCTCAAACGTTTATAAGTGTATGATGTATAAGTATCATGTTTCACCCCAAAATGGTGTGAAATAAAATAAAAAGGGGCAAGGAAAAACTCACTTGGCAAATAATAATATTATGATGATTAATAAGGTCAATATACGTCGTTCCAAGGTACTCCTTCACAAGATACCTAAATATGTATAGATTTACAACATTTAAGTTTAATTAATCAATAACTTATCATTTTAAAGAGAATTAGGGTTTTATATTTAAATTGTAACAAACACATAAGTTTTAGAAAAAAATATATGTATTACTTAAATATTAAATTTTAAAGAAACAACAAGAAGAAAAATTTATTTGTAATAATTGATAACGTCTAAATAAACATTTGTAATTATTTGAAATACTCATGATTAATAAATTAAATGATGATTTTTGCTATAATAATAGTTTAGTAGTTTAAACTATTATTTAAGGTTTATTTTTGCCAATTAATCTAATTATAACTTTGAAAATAATTAATTTATCAAAATTTTTTAAGAATAAATTTATAATAAACAATTTGGTAGCTTTAAAAATATACTAAGTTTATAAAACATTTTTTTATAATTTTTAGAATTTTTCTTATATTTTTTAAGGCTGAAAAAGCTTTTTAATAAAATAATGGGGTGGCCGGATTTCGAACCCGGGACCTTTAACTTAACAAGTGAAGCGTGAAACAGTGAACCAGGCATCCAGCCGTGGTGTTCATTGGTTTCCAATTCTTAAAAACAATACTCAACAGCCCTTCTTCAACCCGATGAACCCTAATTCGTTAGGATCCAAATCGAGCAACCAAACACAGATGTTCATGGAATTAACCATGGGGCTTTTGCTCCCCATGTAAAACCGAACCTAAAGAATGTTAAATCACCTATTAATTCAATGGAATTCGTCGATTTCATGTTCGAATGTGGTCGCGGCAGAGGAGGATTTGGTTCAGGGAGAAATCAACAATGGTAATCAAATTAATCTTGTATGAAGCTTCGTATGGTGACGAGGAATGAAAGCCCTCAATCAATTTCGATTAAGGATGCTCGAAATGTTGGTTTCGTCAAGTTGCAGGTCGATGGTAGAGAGGGAGATCGATGATGATATTTAGATGTGTTTCGAGTGAATTTGAACACAATGGAAGCTTATAAACGTCCAAATAATCGTGGGTGCGTGATCAATTCGATTATTTTAGAGGTTCAGTGTTTGATTTAGTGGATGGTTGGCCGCGATGTGGGGTTCGAGCGTGGGAAGAAGGGGACGATGTGGGTGGTGGGGTTGGTTTTGAGAACTTACAATAATGGTCCCTGTGGTTTACACTTTTGACACTTTATGTAATATCTTTCATTTATAGTTTTTAAAATTACAAAAACAACCCTCCAAAACATAGTTAATTTTTAAGTTTTAACATTATTAAGTTTAAATAGTTTTGATAAATTGTTATAATTATTAATATTATTATTATTATTATTATTATTACTATTAATTGTATTATTATTATAATTACTATTATTATTATTACTATTTTTATTTTTATTATTATTGTTGTTCTTATTATTATTTTTTGTTTATTAGAATTATCATGGCTATTGTTATCATGGTGGTCATTTATTTATTAAGAACTAATTAACACCAAGAATACAGAACGTTACAGTAGTTGTTCAACGATACACACAAGAAGAGGGAATTGACTATGTGAATCCAAGGATCGTTCAGTGTATTATCAGCTTAGTTATTAAGAAAAAAATGATCGCGGAACTATCAAGGTTTTGTTGCTTAATTAATTGAATACATATGAATAAACAACTAAATATATAATATGCCGAACAGATTCAATACTCAAATTAATAAAGAACAATCGATGAATGATTACAACGATCAATGAATGATTGACTTTGCTATTGCTAAGGTTCTAATACTATATTGAGGCGTATGTATTGCTGTGAAGACGATTGTGGCTGCTAGGGTTGATAGCAATTGAGTTTTTTTATTTGTGTACTTAAGCCTTGTATTTATAGGCTTAGGGTTTACTAATTTGAAAACTATAACTTCCTTATCGGGATAAGGTTGTTATTCAGAGAATATTATTACACGGCATTCTCTGACTAAAGTATAAGTCATCCGTAGATGTTGACTTTTACTTTAGAGTTGTGTTTTGTTGACGATGTACTTTGGTTAAATACATCAAGTTAATCTTCCGCAGGGACGTGGTCATCCGCAGAAGTTATTGTTCTTCTGTAGGAAGTTAGTTCTTCCATACCAGATTTCTTCTTCCGCAGGAATACTTGTCTTTCGTAGGTGTTTCACTTGTTCATCCGCAGCAAGTCATTCTTCCTTGGTGAATTACATGAACTTGAAGGGTGATCTTGTAATGCTTCTGCAAGAGTTCCACGGAGTCCCTTGATTTGTTTCAGAAGATCTATGGAAGAACATAATGTTCATTCGTAGATGTTTCCAACACTTGGTCAGTTCCTTGAAATTGGCCAATTCTCATGATTTCCCTGCAACGTACATATAAATCAACACATAACATATGGGTTAACCTATACACACATATTGTATACATAATGATAAGAAAGTTACAAGAGTGATTACACTTATGAATTCAAGAAACTAAACCTATACAGAATTCTAGACCTAACAATACCCCCCCTTAGGTTTAGCTTATTCTAATCACTACCTTAGGCTTTGTAGCTCATTCACTCTTGACACCATCTTTTTATTGAAGTATGTTACAACATTCTTTGGATCTTCATACTTGTACTTGATCTCCATTCTACTCATCTTGTTTAATCTATCATACTTTATTCCCAAAATATCTTCTTTCATGGTAAGGGTTGCAACAACACTGTTATGGTTCACCACTTCCAATTCATCTTCTTCAGATATCCTTAGCTCTATAATAGACAGGAATTCAGATCCCATGAGCTGGCCTAATTTGAATTTTATTCTTTTAATTGTAGAGGCATTCAGCTTGTCTATCACTTGAATCATATGCACACATAGACATAGGTCATTTTATGCCTGTTGATTGCTGAGCTTTGGGAAGAACTTGTCATATAAGTAAACTGGGTAACTGGGGTGCAAGAGCTTGATTTCCAGTAGATCAAATATCTTGATGCTCGAGGTTGCCTTCCCATTTGCAGTTCTTTTAAGCACAAGTTCTTATGATTTTTCCATATATCCCCTCTTTGTAGGTGGAATGCTTTTCTTTACATGCCCAACCTGGATTAAAAATTCATCTTCTATAGGGTGTGAGGAGTTGGTTTGTGGCCTTCTTTACCTTTCTTTTCTTTTTATGTGCTCCTCATCTTCCCTTTATGCTTCTCTGAGTATATCATCCTTGAACCTTGATAGCAACTTACCAACCATATTTATGAACTCTCTTCCCCTTGGATGAATTGGATAGTTGATGATTGGTAGGTTCTGAAGTTGAGTGATGTCGGCATCTAGGAGTGATATGACTAGTTCAATCAGAGGAAAGTATTGTATCATCCCAGATGCCCTTTTGATGATTACACTATCCCAGTCAGTATTATATTTCCAGGCAATGACCTGTAAGTCTTCAATTGAGTTGGGAGTAATGATGTGATCAAAGAGTTGAAATAACGTTGACTTATGTTCAGTCACTTCTCTCACGGTTATGCCTAGAGGCCATACCTTGCTTGGAAGCACCTCTCTAGGTTTCTAGATCAGCTTTTCCTTTTCTTTATGCATGTCTTTGCTTTTAACTATGGTAGGCTCAGCCAGAGTTGTTATGTGTGTTAGCCTTAAATCCTTGGCTCTGAATCTCACTCCAGTCTGTAGCTCTATCTTCATTACATACTCTATTATCTGTCTCAGCGCTTTCACATCTTTGTCTCTCAATTTATAAAATTTGTGGTTATGATTTTGTAACCAATAAATTAGATTGTTCCTGTTGAGCTACTTGGTGTCACAGTGACCCAATTCTTTCTTAAGTTGTTCTTAAGCTTGAAACTTGATCAAGTTGTCATAGTTGTAGTCTAGGATCATGAAGCTGGCCACAGTGAAATCCTTTATTATTTGTTTGAGCTCATCTGTGTTCATCCTTTCCACCACGTCAAATAGAAACCCTTTGTTGATAAGGTCCATGAACATGTTAGACTTGGGCCTTTCTTCAAGGATATATTTATCAGTGGGCATTTGAGTGGCCTTGGGAGTTTCTTCATTTATTAGCTCCTCCCATTCAGCATTACTATTATCTTCTTCTTCAATTTGCTTTGATATCAGTGGGTTGACTAAAGGGGTATGCTTAGGTGATACCAATTTGATTTTCTTAGGTGATTCTTGCACCTCTATTACCTCCTTATTAGTTTTTACCAAATACCTCCTCTTTATATTATAGCAGATAAGAGGGGCCTATTTTTGTAATTCCACAGCCCTAGATGAGGATTGGTCATCATACAATACAAGTTGAGAAGATTGTGCAGCTTCAAGCTTATTAATCCTTTTTCTCAATCTCTTAATCTCCTCATCTTTAATAGTTACAAGTTCAGCTTGCCTAGAGATGGTGATTTGTGCATTGTTCATCTCTAGTACAACCTGTTCTTTCTCTAATTTCTCTTTGTTCACCTCTTTCTTTAACTGTTTTACCACCTCTTGGTAGGCATCTATCACTTCTCGATCAGTTTAAGCTTTATCTTTCAACCTTCTGATATATCCTTCTTATAGAGTTAGGAGGGCATCTTTTTCTTTCATTTCCTCCTCCATCTTCCTCAATCTCTCCTTTCTTTTATTAGGCTTGATGGTTAGTTTGTTGTATTTTACAACAAGAAAGCTCTAACTGACATCAAACTCTACATCATTAAGATCATTTACTTGTAAGCAATGATGTCCACAAAGTGAGGTTCATCTTCCTTCTCAAGCTTATCATGATCTATAACTTGGTCTACCTTCTGTTCTTTCTCATTATCTCCCTCTAGATACACTTCTTCAATTGCCTCACCCTGCCCAACAAGCTTATCATGATCTACAACTTGGTCCACCTTCAGCGGGAGTGTCATTCCCAGAAGCTGGGTTGGCTTCACTCACAGGTGGTTTTTGGCTATGAGGTTGTTCTTGGTGAGCTGATAGTAGTATGGGAGAGAGATTTACTGGTTGAGTGGAGTTGGTTGAAGTGTTTGATTGGGTATTGGATGTTTGGGATTGATTGGGAGAGATATGTTGTGTTTATGGGAATGGTTGTTATTCAGATGGTGAAGCTTGTTGGGCAGGTGGTGATGGTGGTTGGTTAGCCACAGGAGATTGAGATGGTGAATGTGAACCTTGCTCAGTTTAAGCAGGAGATCGTTCTGCTTGTTCTTCCTCTTCTAGAAAACACCAACTCTTGTGGTATTTTAGCATTGACATCCACCCTGTGAGGGAACATCTCCATTTCGTCCCCTTCATATCTTTTACTGATTTTGTTCAACATAGATCGGCCCAAGTTGCTTGAACAAACACATCACCTTCCCTCCCTATCTAAGGTAGGGAGGCATTAATAATCAACTGGGGAAATCTTGGGAACATATACATCTTGTCAGCCTTTTGCAGTTCGACTTGGTCACATAGGCATCCAAGAATGTACTTAGAGTAATTGTACCTTCTTCCTTCAAATATTCCAATGATCCCATAGGAGATGTGCCTAGAGAATCTATCCAGGCTAGACTTCATGTTTGACATGCATTTTAGGTAAGTGTGGCACGGGAATCTGTAGGGCTTGCACAATCTCCCTTTCTCGATTTCCCCATTCCTATAGTCTCCGTCGTATCCCATGATATCAAACACATTTTAAATGTATTCATGGTCGAATATATCAGGGTGACCTGCTTCTTGTTCACCCAGCTCTAACACTCTTCTTATGATCTGTTCATCAACTGTAAGCACTTCATGTCTTATCAATGCGTAGATAACTCATTCACCATTTTCTTCTGCCACTCTTGTAGTATTCCAGAAATCTATCATATGAGATTGATGTATTACTGGATCAGAAGATAACGCGTAGTATATCCTAGAACGCCTCAGGTATTTGATGATCTCTGTACATCCTTCAATAACAAGGTCATCCGGATTTAGGAATGCACATACATTATGCTCCTTGGAAAATCTGTTTGCCAACTACAATACATAATAACATCAGTAAATAATGATTTAAGAATTTAGGCATGAATCAGAAATTTTAGGTTTTACAGAAGTTCAAGAGTTTCTACGACATTTCAGCAGTAATCTACGATATTAAGTTGATAATCAGTGATTTACCTTGCTGAGTATGTTCATATGATGCACTGAAGTTTAAGAATCTGATTGATTTAGTGTTTTTGAGTAGAAATTTGAAGATCGGCAGAAGGGGGTTTAGTAAGGTTGACAAACGGTTTTATAAGCTTTTTTAGAAACATAATTAATAACCTTTTAATATTGTGCAACCCTCAACCCTTATTACCCTCCCGTGATAGTTTTGTTTCAACAAATATATTATATCTTCCGTAGTAATTAAAGCTTCCACAGAAGATTAACTCTTCCGCAGGAAGTTACGTCTTTCGTAGGAAATCGTCTTGCCAAGGGAGATAGATCTTTTGAAGGAAATCTACTCTTTAGTAGGACAATCTTCTGAAAGAAAATAAATCTTCCAAAGAGGATCTATGGATGACTTGTCATTGATTCCTGAAGTATTATGGAAGTATAATTTGTATTTCAATATGTTATCAATCAACATAAATGAATTATACTTTGTTGAAACCATTCACATCCATAGGCTACCAATCTACAGATGTTCAAGTTTTGACTTGTTTAATCTTTTACACTATAGCATCTGCTGAGCATCAGCTGCATGGCATCCTTTTTTATGTATAAATCTAATGTGTTATTAGATCATATTTTGCTATAGGACCATTGTTGACTTGTTCCAAAGACAATTATGCCAAAGGCAATTATGCCAAGATCTTTTCAAGTCAGTTATCCAAAAGTTAATGTAGTTGTTCAAGATTCAATTTCGTTTAATGTGTTTTTGTTTAACTCATTTTTCATGCTGGCTATTACTGATCCCCCTAAATTTGTGCTTAATAATGAAGTGTTTAGCATAAATTTAAGTTAATAGAGCATGAAAAGCAATGATCGCACCAGAATATGTTAAATAAGAAGAATTACAAAACTTAGACATCTGTATAAGCTTTGAAAATGGGATCATACTATAACACGAAGTTACCTCCTGGTGATGTTAGATTGAAAGTGAAGTAGACAATGATCTAGTACTGATTGCAAGTATATTGATCAACTTTAATTCAAACAAGAACATATATTCAACTAGGCATGCTAATTCTCATGTTTTGATCTTGAATAGAGATAAACTGATATGGACCCCACATTCAAGCCATATTAGAGGTTGTCCTCCTTTAATGAGTCATCTTATCACTTTTTCACACTTAAACTATATTCTTTGATGTATATGTTCTATCTTAAGATTTATGTGAAATCTTATTAATGCAAATTGTTGTATAAGCTCTTAAAATTAATATACAGGTGATCACTATGGATTCTTTTAGAGCTTGATATATGATCATCCTCAGGTCACCAGGTCTTTACTCATGTAAAACAGAGGTGCCTTTAACCCAGGTCTTTGTTCACACAAAACAGAGGGATGATGATGATCATAATCATGCCACCAAGTGTTTATATTCATAAACAAGGTGTTCATTATCTCAGGTCTTTGCTTATGCAAAATAAAGGGAAAATGAATTGCAAAGATAGAAATTATAAGTAGTCAGTACATAGTGTGTTTGGGTGAGTAAATTGATCACCTTAAAATAAGACTCACTTGCTTGCTCCTTAAAGTGGAGAATCCCACAATCAGTCATCTATACATTAAGTTTGGCATGCTTTTGTCTATGTTCTACTCAAGCTGAACCTACTTACATATCAATGCACATCTTATATGTCTTTATGTAAGATTAAAGTTAGGAAAGTAAGCTAAGTTATAGTATGCTATCATATCCCATTATACAAAAGCTATAAACAAAAACACAAATTGACAGAACATTCATTTTGTATGTTTAAAAATTTATGTATGTTCTTGGCTTGTTCATGGTGGATTGATCATGCTATTCTTAATAATGAGGGGATAGTTAATCTAAGTTGATCATGCCTAATGATTCAATTAAGAAATTAAATCTTACTGAACCATAGGCTTTAGTTAATAAATCAGCAAGCTGATTGTGGGTATCCACTTTGATCAACTTGATTAACCTGATCAACCCTTTTTCTGAGCAATCTCTTAGAAAATGATATATGATCTCTATATGATTTGTTTTACTATGTTGTACTGGATTAGCAATGATAAACATAGCTGCTGAGTTATCTATATGAATTGGTATATAAAGAAAATTGTAACCATAATCAAGTAATTAGTTTTGCAACCATAAGACTTGAGAGCAACCAGGTGAAGCAGCTATGTACTCAGCTTAGCTATGGATACTGAGGCATTGGTTTGTTTCTTGCACTGCCAAGAAACAAGCCTAGGTCCTAGAAATTTACATCCACCGATGGTGGATTTTCTATTATTGTTGCACCCTCCAAAGTCACTGTCTGAATAGGAGTATAGATTGAATTCTCCTTCTTTGGGATACCAAAGGCCAAGAGCTGGTTTCTCTTTAAGATATCTGAATATGTACTTTACAGCATTCATATGTGATTCCTTTGGACCTGCTTGGTACCTAGAACAAACACAAACAACAAACATAATGTTAGGTCTGCTTGTAGTTAAGTACATTAATAATCCTATCATTGATCTATAAAGCTTTGATCTACAGACTTCCCTTGAGGGTCAGGTATGATTTTATCGATGGTTGATGCTGGTGTTTTGCATGAAGATACATCAGTAAGAGAGTATTTCTTTAGAGTTTGACAAATATACTTCTCTTGATTGATAATAATACCATCTGGTTTCTGATGAACTTTCAATCCAACAAAGAATGTTAGCTCTCCTATAGAACTCGTCTAAAATTCAGATTTCATTAATGATTTAAACTCTTCACACAATCTATTATTTGTTTAGCCAAAAATAATGTCATCCATATATATTTGCACCACCAAGAGATCTTGATGTTCATGTTTGAGAAATAGTGTCTAATCTATTGTTCCTCTATTGTAACCATGCTTCAGTAGGAAGGATGAGAGTGTCTCATACCACTTCCTTGGTGACTGATGAAGACCATATAAGGCTTTGTCAAGCTTATACACTCTGTGAGGATAGTACGGATCTTCAAAGCCTAGAGGTTAAGCCACATAGACATCTTCATCAATCTTACCATATAAGAAAGCACATTTCACATCCATTTGGTAGACTGTGAATTTCTTGTAAGAAGCGTAGGCCAGAAATACTCTAATAGCTTCAATCCTTGCAGCAGGAGCAAATACCTCATCATAGTCTATTCCTTCCTCTTGAGTATACCCTTATGTTATTAGCCTTGCTTTGTTTATTATAATGATTCCTCTGTCATCTAGTTTATTTTTGAAAAGCCATCTGGTACCAATTGGGTATTGGCCTTCGGGCAAGTCAACTAGATTCCAGACTTTCTACTTCCTGAA
Organism: Flaveria linearis; assembly: GCA_024085815.1. Classification (NCBI taxonomy): domain Eukaryota; kingdom Viridiplantae; phylum Streptophyta; class Magnoliopsida; order Asterales; family Asteraceae; genus Flaveria; species Flaveria linearis. The sequence continues at coordinate 33,044,474 of CM044007.1, read as the reverse complement.
TTGTTAAAGCTCCTCTTGCATAGCTTCAATCCAACTATTGTCTTTAAGTGCAACTGATATGTTAGGTGGAACCACTTGAGATAGAAAACAGGAGAAGAGAAAAATGTTGGCTGCTCCCCCTTGATTTTTGGTGGTTCTTTGATGAAGATCACAAATTATGCTATTAATTGGATGATTCTTATGAACTCTGGTGTTTGGAGTAGATGCAACTAGAATGGAAGATTCCAAGTTGGTCATATGTGTAGATGGAGATTGATCCCGCTGAGATGGAGAATTAATAAAGTAGTCCAAGTCTCCTTCAGTATGATCTGATGTTAGATTAGTTCCATTTTCCTGATGTGGTGCTTCCGAGGGGAAGTATGAACTTCCGTAGGTGTTACAGTGACATCTCCAAAAGTCGGTTCTAGATCTACTGATGTTGTTAATGGACTTGGTGGTTGTTTTAATGGAGTTGGAACTTTAATTGAAGGAACTTTAGCATCTCCGGATGTAGATGGAGTATCTAAGGATGCATTGAGTACATCTCCAGATGCAGTGTTAACTTCTACGAAAGCAGAGTTAACATCTGCTAATCTTCATTCACTTCTTGAGGGGCTGAAGTTGCATGTCCATCAGATAGTTCAGTGCTTAATTGAGAAGAAAGGCCATGATCTGCAACACTTGAAGTATGAGTAGGAAGTCTTGGTGGATCCGCAGATAGTGGCACTTCATTTATTGTGGGAGGAACATAAGGATAACAAGTATTCGTAGTACCTGCAATATTCAAATAACCAGATTTAGAAGAATTCGTGAATGCATCTATGTCAAACAATCATGATGAGCCGATTACAGATTTTGTAAATGATGTTTCATCAAAGGAGACATTAAGAGTTTCTTCCATAATGTGTTGGTGTGGAATGTAAACTCTCTATGATTTAAATGTTGATGAGTAACCAACAAAGAATCCATTATAGGATTTTCTAAAAACTTCCCTAAGTGTTCCTTGGTGTTTAACTCAGACACATGACACCTAAAAGCTCTAAGATAGCCTATAAAAGGTTTCCTTTTAAACAAAAGCTCATAAGGTGTTTTGTTATGTTCTTTAACAATTAATGTTCTTTTTTGAATAGTGCTGACTGTATTCACTGATTCAACCCAAAAGGTAATAGGTAGATGTGAACCAGCCAGTATTGTTCTAGCTGCTTCAATAAGAGTTCTATTTCTTCTCTCAGCAACTCCATTTTGTTGTGGAGTTCTTGGGGCACTGAACTGTCTTGCTATGCCTTTGTTCCTTTAAAAGGTATCTAGAACTCTGTTAATAAATTCAGTTCCATTATCATTTCTAAAGATTTTGACCTTTAAATCAAGTTGATTTTCAACTCCATTAATATTTCTGATAGTTCACTCTTATGTGTTAAGAAGAAGACCCATGTGAATCTAGTGAAATCATCAACAACCACTAAACTTGCCTCTTTCCAATGCTCATCATATTGGTTGGACCAAACAGATCCATATGAAGCAATTTAAGTGGTGTAGTGTTTGTGTTTATGGTTTTGGATTTGTGTGAGACCTTATGTTGTTTTCTTTTGTAACATGAAGAACAATGAGTAGAACATTGAAATTATTTCTTATGAAGACCAATGACTAAGTCATTTCTTGCCAATCTATTCATGTTCTTCATATTAGAATGAACCAACCTTCTTTGCCATAGTTGAGATTCATCTTCTGATGATTAGAAGATTAGGCATGTTTCATTTGATGTTAAAGAGGTGTTGTTCATGTCCAACACATATGTGTTTCCTTTTCTTGGTGCTTTAAGAAGAATGAAATCATCTAGGATTTGAAAACCATATTTAAGAATGTAACAATGAGTTTTATCAAACAAAGTGGTATTGTTTTGATCACAAATTTGAGAGACATTGAGTAAGTTAAATTGAAAATTTTAACAGAAATTCACTTTCATAAATTTGAGTATCCCATTTGTTACAATACATTAACATACAATTTTACCTCCCTTCTTATCCCCACCAAATGCTGTATAAGAAGTATTGTTGTGTTTGAAATCATGGAGACGAGAACAGTGTCCTGTCATATGCCTGAAACATCAACATACCACTTGTTGTCAGCCCTCCATATATGTTCCTACACATAAAATGAAATCAATTAGAATGGGGAACCCAAGCATTAATGTGTTTGGGCTGACCAGGTATGTCTACAATTGTCACTCCTTTACGAATCATTCTTGATGATTCAGGTTTGACTTTAGATTTAACTGATTCATTTTGTTTTGTTGGTGATGGTGATGATGATTCTGATGAAGATGGACATGAGACATTTTCCACTGTCTCAGTCCCTTCTTCTTGCACCTTTCCTTTATTTGTTTTGACATTGGCTGTTGAGGATGATTCTTTGTTGAAGAAGGTTTCAACATCCTTTAACCGTCACCTTAGTACTTCAATACCCTTGTTGAACTTTTCAAAGAAGATCTCATCAGCAGTTGTTGATTTATCATTCAATTCCACCTTTTTGTGTGGTGTCCTGCTTTGAGACTTCTGTTTTTCTTTCTTCTTTGGTTGGACCTCAGATTCAGCGGATGGAGTCTTCACCTTCTCAACCTTTTGTTGTTGTTGATCATCAGCAGCTGCTGTCTTCTTTGACTTTTCAGCCTTATTCTTTGGCTGTTTCTTTGGTGCCTTTGACTCCTTGATGCTCTCATCTGATTGTGAATCTGCTTCATTTGTCTCAGACTGCTTCTTTTTAGAAATTTTTGCTTTGTTCTTTCTATTGAAATAGTATTCTTGAGTTGAATGATTATTCTTGTTGCATATAGCACAATACTTGTTGAAGTAGCAATCAGATGTCATATGGTTGTTCATGTTACAGAAGCAAAATTTTTGGGACAAATTTCCTAAACGAAGCTAAAATTTTGGGCGAGAAGATGAGATGAGAAAGAGTTATTCGCACCTCTTCAAACACACCCTTTCTAAATCTAACTGAAGCTAAAATTTTAGGACGATATTTCCTAAACGGTGGGAGAATGTGACAACCGACCTTTAGGTCATAACTCTAACCTTTATCAACCTGCATCATTACCCATTCAATTAATATTAATGTTAATACCATTGCCAATATTTTTATTAGCATTTTTATTATTGTTGTTATTATTACCATTTTTGTTATTTCATATGGCATTTTGTGATGATTTAGCTAGTGCAAGCCTTAACTTAGTGTTCCGGGAAAGTCAATTAGTCACCCTAGCATAATTTAATTTTAATTGACATAATTAAAATGTGTATGAACACAATTCTTGGATTAATGCATGCATGATCATGCACAATACTTAACAACTAACTAAATTTTACCATCTAATATACTACAATACACTACAAGATAACACTAAATAATATAATTCACCATTTAAATTTAAAACGAAAATCACCCCACCACAAGCCAAGCTCGGCCGCCCCCTCTCATCACTCTCTACACCAATCCACCTTCTTCTACACCACCACCACTACTACATACTCTCAATCCATGCAAGACTCACTCATCTTCAAACACACACTCCTCTCATTCTCTCCCTCTCCCTCTCAGTTTCTTTCACCGGAAAATACACACATAACCGCAAATTCTCTCTAATTCCAGCCACAAAACTCAAAGAACAACAACAAACCTCCATCGGCCAAGCATAAACAAGCAAGAAAGTGGCATTTTGAGAACTTTTGTTGCACGGTTCCATTGTGTTTGATATCTCCATCCTTTTTCGAGATTCTCCAGCTCATCTTTTCTCTCTAAACACTCTAAATTTTGAACCACTCAAAGTGTAAGCAACATCATACCAGAATGAGGCTATATCTTGTGTTTTCTTCATTTTTCTCTCAAAAATCTTACCATTCTTTGATCTAACAGAAACTTGCTGCTACAACCTTGTTCTTGAGAAGCTTTTAACATTCTTGAAGGTATCTCAGTCGATATATTTGTCATTATATGGGTGTAACCCGATTTAGACCATGAAAACCCTCTTTTTGGGTGTTATTGCACCATCTAACTTGCACATCTTGTAACCCTCCAAAGCAAAGATTGTAACCTGCTTAAAAATACTTTTCTAACCTTCTAACAACCTATTTTTAAAGTTACATAAGGTTTTGTTAATGTTTAAACATGAGTTATAATGTTTTACACTTGTGTAATAGGTGAAAATGGTGTAATCACTATGTTTCAACTTGATCTTGGGCTATATGATAAAACCGTGAGTTGGAACTATTATTTCAGTAAGTTTTGGTGTTGTTAGGTGTATAAAGTGATGTTAATGGCTGAAAATAATAAAGGTATGGACTTGTAGGTATTTTGAGCTTATTTTGGGACCCGAAAGGTGGTGAAATGACTAATAGGTTTTAACTATTTTAAAAATAATTCCAGCCTCTAAAGGGTTAGCAAGGTGTTTTAGGTCGGATGTCAAAGGACAATTTAAAAGGAATTTTTAGTTAGAAAACAGGTCATAACCGGGTGAATTTTGGAAGATAATCTTAAAAATAAAGGAACAAACCTAAAACCTATGAAAACTATGTTATTTAAGTAATTTGAGACCTCTAAGACTTGAAAATGGTGAAAAATTGGTTAAACACGCTTATGAACGGTCGGTTCCGGGTAAAAACGCGTTTAAACGGGTTAAACCTAAAAACGAGTATTTAAACTAAAAGAGGCTTAAAATACATTCTCAAAAGATTTTAGACTTATAAAAAAGTCCTTAAATGATATTTAAAGGCATAAGACTCAAAATATAGTAAATTAACACTTAACCGTTAAAAACCTTCGGTTTTACCGTAACCGGTAACGTAAAAAGTAAAAATTCTAAACCCGAACCTAAATTCTGAAAATTTGGTTGTTAACATATTTAAAATGAGTAACTTAACTCCAAAAATCTATTATTTGGCCATAAAATTCAATAAATGGAATGAAGCAAACTTTAGGGTAGAAAATGTAAATTTTGAAACTTGGAGGACTAAACTGTAAATTTTGCCAAATTCCTATAAGCCAATACCTTGAACTAATAATCATTTGGTGAACTTAAACTAACTTGTATAAATGATCCAACATAGTAAAACATGTATTTTTCCTTAAGAAACCCAAACTTACTATAAAAGTAAACCTTTTATACAAGCCTTAGCAAATCAAAATCTAGTTGGACATTTAACCTCATGGCACACCTAGTGCACCTTCCATAACCTTAGAATCAGTGGCTTATCACTTAAATCTTGATGATAGGGTGCAAGACTTGAAGCTTTTCCCGGTACACGAAGAATCCTTTGCTTGAATCTTAAGGTGAGTTCTTGTGACCCCCTTTTTACTACTATTTTAGGATAAAGCAGGCTCTGTTTAAACTAAACTATTTCTATGCTATATTATGATGCTATATGTTGTGGTAATGTTTATACCTGCTGATACTTGCATCACATTCATTATTTCTTATGTGAACCGCTTGTTTCATATCGGTAGATCTACTTGGGGAATCCCCCATACACAGTGCCTTCCGTGAAGAATAGGAAGGGTACCACACTGAGATCCTACGGGGTCATTTGTGGCATGTAGCAGGTTTTATAAGATACTGTGGGGGACCGTCCGGTAGGTACAGTACACTGGTTTGAGGCTTAGTTCTTCCTTCAGGATTAACCGGTATCACTTAACTTTTGAAAAGGCTAGCCGGGACTGAGTGCAGGGTTGATTATGATCCCCCACAACAATGAAACTCTGATTCTTTTAAATTAAATATGGATTCTATTGAATCCTTTTGTTTTTAAACTTTAAGCACTTAAACTCACCAACTTTTTAGTTGACACAAATTTTCTTTTGAGCATATTTCAGGTAATCCGCGATGGGAGTCTAGCTGTTGTAGAAGACCTTGACCTAGCTCCATGACCCATGGCATTGGCATGTTATGTTTTAAAACATTTTGAACAATTTACATTTGTTATTGTTGGAAACTATTTGTACTGATGAATTATGTACTTGTGTTGGGGGCTAGACCTACTTCTAGCCTGGTTTTTCTTTAAACATTAATGCCATGTGATGTTCTCTCCTTTTATGCTCTTATGATGGTTTGCTTCCACTGCCATATGTTGTTGCTCTTCTGTGAAGTCCCACCCTACTTGGGCCCGGGGTGTGATAGATTGGTATCAAAGCCAAAGGTTGTAAAGATGTCGAGAATGCCATAGTCAACTCTAGGCTACAACCCTGATACCTTAGGACCGTCCTTGTAGGAAAGTGTTGGATGTTCGGGTTAGGTAAATCGATGATTACACTTGATCAATGTAATCATGAATTTACCAGACGCGTAAATTCAAGCATGGACCTTTAGGTAATGATTGGACCTTCTTTGTTTGAAACTTATGATTTTTGAAATTTCTTTTAAAATGGTCTAAAGGTTTTCCTAAGATAAACTACCTTACCTGTTATTATTTGATGAAACTACTGATTTCTGATACTATTGCTCATTGATACCTCTTGTTATGAATACTATTGGAATATCTGATACTATTGCCATCAATACTACTATAAGTACTATTATTATTACAATCTTGAGCTATGAGAAACGAAATCACTCATGATATTTCTTGCAGGACACTAGGACTATGGCTGACAAAGGAAAGGCACCGGCATACCCAACTGACGGTACTACACCAACTGGGAACCTTAGGAAGAAGACGCCACGAACGGAGTACGAGGAATACATAAGGAGATGTTGACATCCAGGATGGATATCTGTTACATCCGATGACACTTAGCAGTCAGAAGACTCTTCCTCAACGTCCCCCTCCATGAGCCGGACGCGCTCCCACTCACCACATGTCGTAGCTCCTACCCACTCACCTATCCCACCTATTGGGGATAGGGGTGCACAGCTAGGCCAGGACCCTCAGTCTCCTTTGGGATGCCACCTCCTCCTCCACCACCTGTTAGGACACCGATACCTGCACCTCCGCCATTTGACCCACTCCGACATGACTGGGTGTGAGAATGATGCTCTCTTTGTTGTGAAACAACAAGGAATGAATATGATGATTGAGCCAGTGATTATATTGTGGAATCATACAATCACAAAACATTGAATGCAAGAAATACTCATAAATGTACTTTTGTATTGATTAAAATGAATGGTTACAATAAATGCTAGGGTTTGAGCACTATACAGTAACAGAACACCTTGTGGACAAAAGACTGAATATTCTGATTGTCTAATATTAGCCAAAAGTCACCTCATATACGAGGTTTTCTATTCTATTTATAGGCTGACAAGAAGCCTTTACGAAAGACTAAATTACCCCTATACATAGTTTAGTCTAAGTACAAAAGGTCTTCATCAGCATTTGTTGTTGTTCATCCTCATTAACTAATACGGAAGTGTTGATCTTCATTAGTATTGGTTTTTCTTCTATCGCATTAGTGTTTGGTCATCAGCATTGACAAATACGGATGAACAAACACTTGGCACATTTGTTTTTTAGCATCCGCATTAGTTAATGCAGATGTGTAATTCCTTTGTCAGCATTTGTTTGGCTGTCCGCATTTGTTAATGTGAAAGAACAAACACTTGTCAGCATTTGTTCTTTGGTCATCCACATATACAAATGCAAATAGCCGACACTTGGTCTTCTTTTGTTGATGCAAATTCTTCATGCGCATTGGTTCTTGGACTTAGGAAGATTTCAGCAGAGCAACCTAGATCCACTACTTGAATTGGCATGTATGATACTTTCAGGGTCCAACAATACTCCCCCTAAGGATTATACAGCCTAGGAACTTTAAGGTTTTGGTGGATGAGGTTGTGAGGATTCTGCTGGGTCTTGATCAGCAGGAGGAGATGAAGCAGGAGCTGGGTTTGTGTATGAAGGATCCAGGATGGCTTTGATCATGTTAGAGAATTGTCCTGCATCAGTCAACTTTTCTCTGCTCAATACATGGATTTTCATTTGGCTCATAGTGTGAATGGCTTCAATGGGTAGCTTTTTCCAAGAGATAGGTTCCAAGAAGGACACAGTTGACAGCCCATCTCTATGAATCAACAGAGATCCATCCACATCTACTTCCATCTTCACAATATTCCTAAATTGAAAAGGAGTCTTCTTCTTCCTCCTCTGCTCTCTCTTGTGTAACATTCTGTCATAGATCATCTTTAGGAGTTTGATACATTTGAGAAAGAATTGCATATTAGCTTCTCTAAGCTTGTTACTGATATCTCTAAAGTGCCTTGTGTAAATGTAGTGGATATAGGATTCATCAAGCAACCTTACGTCATATCCACTAAATAATATGATTTCAGCCCCTTCTTTTCCTCCCCTTTTTCTTTTAATCACCAACTCATATGTCTTTTCATCATAATAGACATTTGAGATTGGTATGGAGGAATGAGTTCCAGCTACCATCTTTCTCTTTAATGATTCAGTAGGCTTCACCTTGAGTTCAGGGAACACCACTTCTTAAGCTGGTTTTGTCTTTTTCTTCTCATGGGGGTTAACAAAGGATCTATCTTTCCTCATACAGATAGCCTTGAGAGATTCGAAGTTGTCTGTTCTTTTAAACATCCTCAGAATATCTTCAAACTCATAACCCCTGAACATAGCCTTATGATTGATCAGTCTTAGATTTGCTAGTTCTTTTAGATCATGGATCTCCAGGGAGTTCACCAGAGCAGAGTACTCTATGAAGAATTGGACTAACCCTGAGATCCTTTTGACCATAAACATGTTCCAGACACTATCATACTTCCAGGTAATTATCTTCAAACCAGTCTTGGCCTAGGGAGTAGACATACCTCGGATCATCTCTGCAGTGGTGAGCCCTTCATGAAGCTCTATCTATGATGGTTCAGCAAACCACTCAGGATATCTATGCAAAATATGTGCCAAAGAGTCATGAACTCTATGGGTGAGCTGCATGTCTTGTGCTGAAACTCTGGATCTAGGCTTTTGTCTGGTTATTTCTTCTTCTATTTTCTTCAGCCTTTCTTTCTTCTTATTGATCATCCTGAGGATAGCAGCCCTTAGAGAATTAGTCTTCATATTTCCTAGTTTTCTCTTAGTGAAACCTTGATCAGACAGATAGTCCTTCATTTCCCTATCAGTCATACTGTAGGGATTAGGATACAGTGGTTGAGAAGATGAATTCTGCTAGGCTTTTGAAAAGGATTTTAACACAGGAGCCTTGGGTGAATGAGTCTTTTCATACTCAGTCGCATATGTAGGGTCCAGCAGTTTGTTTAGCTTTTCTTCTTCTGCTATCATCCCCTCATAAGTCAACCTGAATACCTCATTAGGATCATATCTGTGATCAATAAAAAATATGGCTTTGACCATCAGATCATCTGATTTGGTCTTCTCTACCATCTCATGTACTGATGGCTTCTCCTGTTCAGGGCTTTCCCTAGATATTGGTTCATTAACCACATAGCCACCCTCTATCTCTCCTTCTTCCAGATCAATAATTTTAGCCTTCTTTTTCAATTGAGCTTCAGCCTTTTCATGTTCTTCTAAGAATTCAGCAATGGCTGCAAGGCTACGGGGATCATTTTTTTGCTTTTTCTTGACTGGTTCTTCTTCTTCGATTGGTCTTTTTCCCTTGGCCTTTTCAGCTAAGTATTTCCTCTTTCTGGAGTATGTTTGCACTCGTGGATCAAAAGAGTTTTCAGCTTTTTCAGCTTCTTTGGGCAGTTTCTCAGTTCTGCCTTTTCTGATTTATCAACTGCACCAGCTGCTGATTCTTCTTTTCGTTGTTGTTCTTCATATAATTTTTTAATTAGCTCCTTTTGTTCATCAGATAGGGATACAGTAGGCACAATTTGTAGACTCAATTCCTTCTCAATTGGGACAGGAGATTGAGGAATGACTACAATTGGTTCAGTACCTTCCCTCTGTTTGACTATAAATCCCAAAAGTCATCGTCTATAATGAATTCTTCTGCAGTAAAGAAGCCGAGAGTTGTAATCATATCACTGAATTCTGACTCTTCAGTGTGACTTTCTTCTTGTTTTGTTGTATACACCACCATTTCCAAGCCGGATTCATCATGTTTAGTTCCACTGGTTTCAGCTTCCTTTTCAGACTCAGTGAACTTCATCTTTTTAGCATGTGGGGAGTCATCATCACTCTCCCTTGATGAATCTTCATCACTATCATCTCTATCACTTTCTCTTTTTCTTTTCTCTTTCTGTTATCACCCTGATCATCTTGTTCTTTTTCTGCTTCCTGTTTGATCCTGACTACTGCTTCTTGTTTGATCCTGACTAATAGCTAAATCAGCTACTCTCTTGTTTAGAGATGTTATCTGATTTTGCAAGTTAATGATTGTAACAGCTTGCTCTTCTATCAGCCCTTCCTGTTCTTCCATAGCAATTGTTTGAATGGTCAGAGTGTCTAAATGACCACTTACTTCATCCGTGGAATGCTGAAGAGCTTCCTTTAGTTTCTCTATCTCCACTTCTTTTTCTTTCTTCTCAACCTCATACTTCCTTTTTATCTCTTTTAACTCTTTTTCTTTTTCATCCATCTCTAGAAGCCTGTCTTGAATGATACTAGATCTTCTTTTTAGGAGACTTTCCATCTTGGCTACTTTCTTCAGAAGCTCAGAGATCATTTCATCTTTCTCATTAGGTTTATTGATCTCTGATTCAGCAAAACTCTCAGAGGGAGCTACTTCTGAAGTCACTTGCCTCACAGGCATTTGCATCTGATCTTCCACCTCATCAGATGATGCTTTGGATTCCTCCGAGAGCTGGCAGAACCACCAAACTCAGCATACTCAGCAGTAGAGGGTGATGATGGGATGGGAGATATAGGTGAGTGATTAATTGGTGAAATATGGGGTGAGTGAATGGGTGATGTATGGGGAGAGATGATTGGTTGTGATTGTGTAAATGGGATTGGTGATCTTTGAGGTGATGGAGTTGGTGTACACATAAATGGTGAGGCTATATCTGCTGCATGAACCGAAGGTCCAGTGTGAAGATCACCACTTACATCAACTTGTGGTGACAGTGACCTCTGTCCTTCTTCAGCCATGCCAGCGTGCTCATCAACATTTTGTTGACTGGGAGCAGATTGCTCTTCTTCTAGACCAGACTCATTCACAGGAGCCTCTTGTTCTTGTTCCTCTACATACTTATTTTGGTTGATTTATTGAAGCATCCATGGTAGTAGAGGAAAGAATGTCCCACTGTAAAAATTCCTTGGATCTCTCTTCTTCAAGTAATTGTAGGACTTAGCATTGTAGTGAGGAATATCCCTCACTGGTCCTATAGGCACTATGTCAGGAAATGCTTCATTGATAAAGCATTGATGAAATCTTGGATACATCAGAAACATGTGTCTTCTACCCTCTTGGATGTTAGATACCAAACCATTGAAAAGATAGGCTGACATGTTGAATGGTTGGTTTGTGCACAGAACACATATGGCAGATGATGTAGTGACAGGGATGTCATTCCAACCAGTCTTCCTTTTAGACAAGCAGTGTTGGAAGATATGAATTAGGAACCTCCATTGCAAGTCCACCAACCCTTTAACAATCTGCTTTCCCTCATATCCTCCTTCATAGCCAATGTTGGCAAAGAATGTCATAATCTCATCATCATCCAACTCTAATGGAGTGTCAGCATCATCACCAAACTGTAGACACTATCTCACAGTTTGCTCAGTGATGACTAGAGTGTGATCTTCAGTGATTCTTCCTGACAGAGTCCTTACACCATCTATGTCTGTTACTCCAACAGTTCCTAGAAAGATCTTATGAAGTTCTCATAGATAATTAGTCTGACAATAATAGCATGTGCCACTCTAGTAGTCAAGATGAATCTGATCATGTCTCTAAAACCTTCTGCCTCAGATTCTACACAAGATGCATATGAGTTAGATATGGATCATAATTTATCAATTATATTGGTGAAATCAAGTTGATTATTTTAGTTTTGACTTTTGAATGGTCAAAATTAAGCAATCAAAGGTACTGTTTCATAGAAATTTGACCTAATCTTGATTTTGCAATGTATGACCAGTTTTATTATGTTTTATCTATTATTTTGATGTTTGTTTTCTGATTAAAATTCATTTTTACTTTCCAACATAAGTTCTAAAGTCACTTTTTCAGTTTCTATCCCCTGTTCGTCCAAAGGTTACTTAGAGTTTTAAAGATCACTTGTTTGTATTGATTTTCAAGATCACTTGTGTCATTGAACTCGGAAATATCTATCAATCTTTAGTTTGTGGTTGTTCTGAGATTATTTAAGTTCTAGGGTTCAAAATTTTGTAATGTATTCATCGAATGCATCTGAGAATCACCTTGTTTTCGATACTATAATGGTATAGAATCGAAATATAGGCACTATAAAGTTTGATGAACATTGAAATCTAAATGATGGTGATGAATTTGATGATGGATGAAGAACAGTAGGTATGGTGTTTTCGCTCATCGCACTATAGAGTCTCTCGTGAAAATTATTAAATGAACTACAACGATCTGTTAAATAGTTCTTTTAATGTTCTTTTTAAATTTTACAAGTGTTAACAAAACAAATGCAGTCGACAACTGTAGTAAATGCAAAAGATTAAAAACAAATGAGGTCGACTACTATAGTAAATGCGAAAGATTAAAACAATCAGCATTTGTTTACTGTAGCAAATGCGGAAGAGTAAAGTCTATCAGCATTTGTGTACTGTAGCAAATGCGGAAGGTTTAAGTTCAGACACTTTAACACTGTAGCATACGGATGGTTTAAGTTTGCATACATTTTTGCACTGTCGCAAATGCGAATGTTTTAACTTTGTCAGTATTTGTACATTGTAGTTAATGTTGAAGAAAATTTGTATTCCTATATTTACTTCAACAAATGCGGATGAACAACTGAGTTGTCCGTATTTCTTGAACTTCATACATAATGACAGAAGAGTATAAGCACACTTCTACTTTATGATGATACAAATATACAACCCAATTTAAGTATTCAATCTTAGCCATTTTTGAGAAATGCGGCTGAGGAAAACAAATGTGGATGAACAAAATGTGTGTCCGCATTAGTTGTCATACTTAAAAAATTTGTTGATATTTGTGGTGAGACTAATACGGTAGAGTTAACTTATCCACATTACTTTCACTTGTGTTTTTCATGACTCAAAACTATTACCTGCATTGGTTATTTGCTTGGGTTACCTTCACCCGCATTAACCAATGCTCTTACCTACATTAAGTTTTGAACTTGTCAACACTTAATGTTTTTAATATGGATAGTTTTGGTTGTTTTTGCTTTGATGCTTGATCTTCATGAAGCTGTGTCTTTTGCTTTTAGTTGTTATGAAGATGTGTCTTTTGCTTGTTTCTTATGATGTTTTGACTGTTTCTTGAGTTGTCAATTCTTGCTTGGATTGACTTGTACATCAGAGGTGATACAAGTTTCCCAGTATTGACTGATCTTGGACTTTTGTGCTTCAAGATGTTTGCAAAAACTGATATACTATGATATAACTTCTGCACCAAAACAGTCAGATTTTCTGATTTTTTGAAACTATTTTTGATTTTTGTATTTTAAGAAAGGAAACATCTGTACATTGGTGATCAAAGTTTTAAATACCCCCCTAAAGTTTATATCTATATGAGATAGAAACTTTAAAGAGTTGAAAATTTCGAAGAGAAAATCTTTTTGTGATTTTTTCTTTCTTATCTAGTCAAGAAGTTGAGATATACTTTTCTTTGGGATCATGTCAATCTTACCTTTCACAAGTGCAAGCAATTGTTAGTAAAACAGACATGTGTATGAACATATTGATTGAAGGTATGTTTATCCTCTTAAACTCATACTCGGTTAATATTTTGATGCAAATGATCTTATCATGTTTTAAGTTGATTGGGTATTCAACATGTACCTCACACTCAAAAGCATGGCAAGATTAACCATCTGCATGCAATGTATGGTAGAACTTTTAACATCTTACTTGACCAGGTTACTTAAAATATGAAATCTCATTTTGCTTGATCCTCATTGGCATTCTTTTATTTCAATCCTTTTATCAGTTTGATCCACATTGGGATTCTTTTAACTTCACTTTGGAAGGTGATCTTTAGGATTCTTTTGTTTCATTCACTTGGAATGTATTTTATTCTTTTGTTTCATCCAAGTTGGATGTGTTCCTCATTAGGAATCTTGATGGATCATGACATTAGCACTATGTGCTTGTTTCTCTAGGTCTTTGCTTAGCAAAACAGAAGAGGAACTGAAGTTAGTAAAAGAGATTCATATGATATCCTTACCTGGTGTGTTTAGGTTGCTACACACACATTTGGATAAGCCAATACTTACACACACTATGAGATGAAAGCTTCACAGTTGAATATAAGCTTTAGTTCATCACTGCATGTGTCTTCTTTTCCAAGTTGAGCCTTCCCACATATTAGATAAGTCATGTCAGTCATTTAAGATTTATAAGTAAGCACAATGAATGATATATCTGTTGGGTTTGTTAGACCATTATCAAAGATGTTTAACCATTTAAACATGGAAACGCAGCGGATTAAAGCCTTAATATTATGTTTATAATCTGAAAAATCAAGGTTCATAACTTTGTTTCAACAAACCCAAGAACATAGGATCGTTTATATGTGAATGGACTAGCTATCAAGATGAAACAAACAACCAAAACAACACAATGGAACTACCTTCCAAAAGCTGTCAAAATCGTGGATTTGGATGAAGATGATGAAGTTCTTGAATAGCCAAAACACCAAGATAGATGTCCTCAAGCTTGCATACCCACAAGTGTGATGCAAACACCTCTTGTTGCTAGGATTCACCACCAAAATCACAAGAAACAAGCTGCAGAAATCGAATTTCCAGCCTTGTTTTTCTTCTTAGATGAGAGGAAAAATTGAGTCTTGCATGTATGAGAGAGATAGTTCAAGTGTGTAATGAGAACTAATCAATGTGTTTGTTGTTCCAAAGAAACAAATGACCAAGAATACCCTCTAGGGGTGGCCGAAACTTCTTTTAAAATGGATCTCCCACCCATTTTAAAACACCTAATTATTTTTTACTAGTTCTCTAATAAGTTGTATAATTAACCTTTTAATTATAAAACTTATACACACTTTTATTATTTGATGTTATTTAACCTATTTAAATAACAATACAAATAATATCCATGAACAAAATATCTTTATAAGTTGTTCCATCTCACATATAATTTATTTAGAAAACCCATTTTCTAAATTGGTGTAATGATTTAATTGCATGATCATATCATCAATTAAATACATATTGGTGTTTGCTAAACTTGTCATTGGGTATGACCCGACTTGGATCATGACGTACTAACCACATCAATATTCTATGTGTCATGGGCATAAAGAATACAACAATCTCCTACACGCACAAGATTAATAGAAGATTGATGCAAGCAGTAAATACCGCCTAACAACGGTTTACTACCCTTAATACGCATGACTTAGAAGCCATTCAATAACATCATCCCCTTCAAGTATCCAACTTGAAATGATTTAGGTGAATCAATCATTTATCCTTTTGTTACAGATGTCATGTTAAATCCAAGGACACAGAATGATCATTCCTTGTTGATTTAACTTAATCAGGCCTTAGACATCTTGCTCTTAACGAATAAGAGGGACAAATTCCATCTTGACTACATACGTTTCTCACAATCACCTTATGTCATACCTAAACATAGCCTTATGTACTGACCATTATTTCAGAGCAGTGAAGAACTAGCTCAAGGTATAACACTTAATGAATATCAAAACCCAATATGTATCTCAGGTCGGAGAATACCAAATGATATTCGCCTTTACTCAAATTTACTTATGATCAATCAATAAGATTCCATGTAGTAAGATTTGAGATGCAGGTCAGTCCAATATTCGTATCCCACGAATATCTATGAACCTTGGTAGCAACCAATTGCTCTGTATTCATGCCTTATGAATATCCACCAATCCAAGTTCATAATAGTCTTAAGTTCATATTTGTTCCCACAAATATGACCGACTACGAACATTTAGAATAATAAACATATTCATGGATGTAAACATGCTAAAAGGAACATAACTCAAAATATCGTAAATATATAGATGAGTTAAATATTACAATTGTTCCATATTTTCAATATTAATAATAAACAGATCAATTCCAATCACTAGAATATCGAAGTCCTAAGGCACAAGTATGACTTTCATGCTTTGCCCTTTCAAGGAGCTTCGTGAGTGGATCCGCAATGTTTTGATCAGTGTGAACTTTGCGAATACATATCTTTCCATTTTCAACTTCACCCCTTATGTAGTTGAATCTCCGCTCAATGTGCCTAGTCTTTTGATTTGCACGGGGTTCCTTGATTTGAGCAATCGCACCCTTATTATCACAAAAGATTTCTAGGGGGTCTTGAATGGTAGAGACCACCCCTAGATCGGCGATAAATTTCTTTATCCATGCAGCTTCCAAATTTGCCAATGAGGCGGCTATGTATTCAGATACTGTAGTGGACAATGCTACCATGTCTTGTTTTGAACTCTTCCAAGACAAAGCTCCTCCATTCATAATGAAGACATACCCCGATTCTGATCGAGAATCATCTCGATCAGTTGGAAACTCGCATCCATGTAACCCTTTACAACGAGTTCCGCTTCATCAGTTCCTTATATTAGAAACATATCCTTAGGCCTCCTAAGGTATTTCAATATACTTTTAACAGCCATCCAATGGCTATTACCTGGATTCTGCTGATATCTGCTTGTTATGCTTAAAGCGCATGACACGTCCGGTCTAGTGCATATCATCACATACATGATGGATCCTATAGCAGATGCATATGAGATGTCCTTCATACGATCTAGCTCATCCTTTGAGCTTACACATTGAGATGCACTCAATATTTTCCCTCTTTGAAAAGGTACCATACCTTTCTTAGAGTTTTCCATCTTGAACTTTTCAAGATTTTATCAATGTATGCACTTTGGCTTAAACCTATTAACCGCCTCGATCTATCCCTATAGATCTTTATTCCCAAAATATAGGCGGCTTCACCGAGATCTTTTATGGAAAAACAATTTCCAAGACAGGTTTTAACACCTTCTATGGTTGGAATATCATTTCCAAATAGTAGTATGTCATCAACATACAATACTAAGAATGTAATTACACTCCCACTAGCCTTTTTATACACACAAGCCTCGTCAGCGTTCTTGATGAAAACAAATTTCTTGATCTCTTCATCAAAACGTTGATTCCAACTTCTCGATGCTTCTTTCAACCCATAGATTGATCTCTTTAACTTGCATACTTTAATAGGATGCTTTGGATCGACAAAACCTTCAGGCTGAACCCTATGGACAGTCTCTTCGAGATGTCCATTAAGAAAAGTGGTTTTGATATCCTTTTGCCAAATCTCATAATCATAATGAGAAGCAATGGCAAACAATATCCTAATAGAATTCATCATAATCAACCCCTTGAATTTGAGTGAAACCTTTTGCTACAAGTCTTGCTTTGTAAGTATCCAAGTTTCCATGCATATCTATTTTCTTCTTGAAAACCGACTTGCATCCAACCGGTTTGGAGTTAAGCGGAGGGTCAACCAATTCCCAAACTTGGTTGTCATACATGGATTTCATCTCTACGTTCATGGCTTCCAGTCATTTGTCACAATCCAAATTGGACATTGCATCATGGTATGTAGTTGGCTCATCAAAGTCAACCACGTAGCATCCATCCAAGAAAAATCCATATCTTTCAGGTGGAATGCTAACTCTACCAGATCTGCGAACGTTTTGTGTGTATAGATGAACCTCTTGATCATCATCAACAACCTCCTGTTGATTGCTAGTGTCAACCAAACATGTATCGGCTTGTGGATCTTGATCCTCATCAAATTCCATTGTTGTATACGTCATTCCTTCCATAAGGAACTTGGTTTCCAAGAACTCTGCCTTTCAAGCAATAAATACCTTTTGCTCTGTTGGATCAAAGAAGTAGTATCCTATACAGTCTTTAGGATATCCAACAAATATACACTTAGGGGATCGACTTTCCAATTTGGTTTGGGTGTTAAGCTTAACATGAGCTTCACAGTCCCATACTTTTAAATAAGATAGCGATGGAACTCTTCCATGCCATTTCTTTCAAAAAGTGTCGAATCCACTTTCTTAGTCGGGGCCATATTCAAAATACGAGCCGCGGAGAGTAGTGCGAAACCCCAAAATGATAGACGTTGTGAGCTTATAGCCATCATAGATCGAACCATATCCAATAGGGTTCGGTTTCTCCTTTCAAACACACCATTATGTTGTGGTGTTCTGGGAGGAGTAAGTTGTGAGACAATCCCACAACTTCTTAGATGATCCTGAAAAGCTTCACTGAGGTATTCACCTCCTCTGTCTGAACGGAGAACTTTGATAGTTCTATTGAGTTGATTTTCTACTTTATTCTTGAAGATTTTGAACATTTCAAAAGCTTCATGTTTATGTGTCATCAAGTACACATAACCATAGTGACTGTAATCGTCGGTAAAGGTAATGAAGTATCTTTCACCATTCCTTGTCATCGTCTTAAAAGGACCACATACATCCGAATGTATGATTCCTAATAAGTCTTTTGCCCTCTCATTAGTACCACTAAAGGGCGACTTGGTCATCTTACCTTGTAAACAAGATTCACACTTATCAAATGAACAATTTTCATTTGTTTTCAAAAGACCATTCTTTTGAAGTGTTTGAATCCGATTCTTGTTTATGTGACCAAGACGACAATGCTAAAGATAAGAATCACTTAAACCCATTTTAAGTTTCTTGGTGCTTGATTGGTATAATGTGTTATTATAGGATGAATCATCATGAACCAATCCATAAATACCATTAAAAGGCATAGCCTTGAAATAAAATACATCATCCATATAAACATAAATACCATCATCTACAACTTTTAAATCATAACCCTATTGTTTTAAAATGGAAACTGAAATTATGTTCCTAGTCAAACTAGGAGCATACAAAATGTTTTTAAGAACAACTTCCAAACCATTTAAAAGTTTCAAAACATAGTCTCCTTGGGCTTCGACATCAACTTTTGCTCTGTTGCCCATGTAGAGACTTGTGTCTCCCTTCTTAAAGAGCTTATTTCTTTTGAACTCCTACAACAGATTGCAAATGTGAGTTCCACATCCGGTATCCAATACCCACGTGTTTGAAGAAATAACATTTAAGTCAATATGGATCATGAAAGTTGTATCTAAGGTCTGCCCAGCATCCCTCTTGTTTCTCAACTCTTTGAGATAGGTTGGCCAATTCCTTTTCCAATGTCCTATCTCACCACACTCAAAGCATGGATCGTTTTCCATTACCTTAGGCTTCATAAGCTTAGGTTTTGGAGGTTCCGCTTTAACCTTCCTTTTCCCTTTGCCTTTGATGTGCCCCTTTCCTTTGGCAATATTTGGCTTAGGATCGGGGAATGGCCCCTTTCCTATTGCCTCCCTCATTGATTAAGAGAACAGGTAAAACCTTTCTACCCATCCCCGCCTTAACTGTTTTGAGCATTGCATGAAGCTCACCAATGCTCTTGTCCCATTCATTCATATTGTGTTTCATTATGAACATCTCAAACCTTTTAGTTAGGTCATTAAGGATCAAATACGTGGCCAACTCCTTTGAGACAGGACAGTTAAGCCTCTCAAGGCGATCAATGTGGCTTTCATCTTAAGTACATAAGATGATATCGATTGGGTTTCTTCCATGCGACACGCATGAGCGCTCTACCCTAGCTTGTTGAAGGAACATTTCCTTCAATTGGGTAATGCTGCCATATGCCCCATGACGCTCCAAGTCCTTTTGGAGTTCTGGAATCATAGTTCCCAACATAAGGCAGGATACCTGCATGGAATCCTCAGTATACTGAAGCCAATCGTTATAGGCCTCAACGTCCTCGGGGTCGGGTTAGTCAGGAATAGGATCGTCAAGGACATAGGCCTTTTTCTCTTACTTGAGAACAATTCTCAAGTTCTGAAACCAGTCCATAAAGTTGTTATCGTTCAGACGATCCCTCTCTAAAATAGTTCTCAGTGATAGGGTATGGACGGTCGGGGTGATAACATTGTTGTTTGCAGCCATTCTACAAAATTTACAAAGTTCTTATTAGTATTTCTGAAAAATTACATTTTAATCATTAATACCCTTTTATGTCTCATAGACAATTAATAATTAAAATCTAGAATCCAACGTTATATTCAAATAATGGTTAGGTGACCTTTATCCCATTATTTAAATTAACAAGGTAGTCAACATTTGACAATTGCAATCTTTTGTAACTTCTAGCCTTTATGGCATCAGTTAAACATCTTAAGTTTGGTTGGCATGTTTAATCCCATCAACACCATTGTACTCCATGCTTCGGTGACCCTATGCACATGGTTTCCAATTCAAGTCGTCCTACTTACACACACGTGTGAGTTTACACATACAAGTGGTTAGGTGACCTTTATCCCACAAATACGTTAAGCCCACCTCAAAACACAAGTTCCCTAAAAGTGCTTAGGTGACCTTTATCCCACAAATAGTTCTCAAGTTATTCGAGTGTCGTGTAAAAGGATGGTGTTAAACTTGTTTCCAATGGGATTTTAGTTTTTCTAGTTTTGAAAACTCTATGTACCTTGTATTTGCATGCTTTCAAAAACATGGTACCCTATGGTTCTCCCGTTTAATAAAAACCCATTTATTAAAATTATTAATCCTTTTAATAACCTTTTATTAACCACTTAATGATTAGGAACCATAAATTTTGAGCTTGTTATGTTTGCTAATGAGTTTGGTATGCATATCCAAATATCAAACAATAATCATACAACAAACAAGCAAACAAGCATAATCATACAAACATATGTGCATAACCATAGCCACTAAGTTGACTACACTTGTTTGCCATCACAAGTGTTGTCATAAGGTCTTTCCTAAGGGTTAGTTACAACACAAAAGTTAGGATCTCTAAAAACCCTCACTTGAACTTGCATCCAAATGCTTCAAGCCCTTCTCTTTGTGTCTTCCCTTTGTGCTTCCAACTTGTGCATCTTCTTTTACAAAATTATATCCTAATACAATTTTTTCTAATAAAAGAAAATACACTTAATCTATCTATTACATCACCATTGAATGAAAAAATAAATTACAACCATTAACAAGCACAAAAGAATAATATTACAACCCATGGAAAGAAATCAACCAAAACAAACATTCATCCAAAACCAAATCAACAAAAGGTCAAGGCTAGGTTATGCACCAACATGAAACAACATGTACAACATTCAAGAACAAAAATAAATCCCCTTTTAACCCTAAATTTTCAGCCAACACAAACCCTAAATCTAGGGTTTTTGTCCAAACATAATAATCAACCATTTGACATCTTTCTTTCAAGGTTTAATCACAAGCATGTAAGATATAACCTTGAAATATTGGGGATTCATTATATCATCACAAAACAGCCCTAATTTGGTTGTTAAAACCCTATAAAACCAATTTTACAAGAATAATTGAAACTAGTCATCCACATATCCGGCTCTAGATGCCAATGTTGGGTTTGTTAGACCATTATGAAAGATGTTTAACCATTTAAACATGAAAACGCAGCGGATTAAAGCCTTAATATTATGTTTATAATCTCAAAAATCAAGGTTCAAAACTTTGTTTCAACAAACCCAAGAACATAGGATAGTTTATATGTGAATGGACTAGCTATCAAGATGAAACAAACAACCAAAACAACACAATGGAACTACCTTCCAAAAGCTGTCAAAATCGTGGATTTGGATGAAGATGATGAAGTTCTTGAATAGCCAAAACACCAAGATAGATGTCCTCAAGCTTGCATACCCATAAGTGTGATGCAAACACCTCTTGTTGCTAGGATTCACCACCAAAATCGCAAGAAACAAGCTGCAGAAATCGAATTTCCAGCCTTGTTTTTCTTCTTGGATGAGAGGAAAAATTGAGTCTTGCATGTATGAGAGAGAGAGAGTTCAAGTGTGTAATGAGAACTAATCAATGTGTTTGTTGTTCCAAAGAAACAAATGACCAAGAATACCCTCTAGGGGTGGCCGAAACTTCTTTTAAAATGGGTTTCCCACCCATTTTAAAACACCTAATTATTTTTAACTAGTTCTCTAATAAGTTGTATAATTAACCTTTTAATTATAAAACTTATACACACTTTTATTATTTGATGTTATTTAACCTATGTAAATAACATTTCAAATAATATCCATGAACAAAATATCTTTATAAGTTGTTCCATCTCACATACAATTTATTTAGAAAACCCATTTTCTAAATTGGTGTAATGATTTAATTGCATGATCATATCATCAATTAAATACATATTGGTGTTTGCTAAACTTGTTATTGGGTATGACCCGACATGGATCATGACGTACTAACCACATCAATATTCTATGTGTCTTGGGCATAAAGAATTCAACAATATCAACTGTAATTATATCATTTCCCAATTGTATAAACCATATACTTCTTCTTTTAATTTCTTTTTGTATTTTTGAAATATTTGAATGTTTTGTTGATTTTGATTTTTAATCAAGGTTAATCATGCCAATCGATTGAACTAGGAATTCAAATCTGGTTGGATCAAATGCCTTAGTGAATAAATCAGCTAATTGATTATCAGTGTGAACCTGTATCAATTTGATTAACCCTTTTTCAGCACAATCTCTCAAAAAATGATATCTAATTTCAATGTGTTTAGTTTTTGAGTGTTGAACTGGATTATTTGTTATGAACATAGCTACTGTATTGTCAATGTGAATTGGAGTGTGCAAGAAGTTAAAACCATAATCAAGCATTTGGTTTTGAATCTATAGAACTTGAGAACAACATGCTGATGTTGCTATATACTCAGCTTCTGCTATTGAAACAGATACATTTGTCTGCTTCTTGCACTGCCAGGAGACCAGTCTGGGACAAAGGAATTGACAACTGCCAGAAGTGGATTTTCTGTTGAAATTGCATCCCTCATAATCACTATCAGTGTATGCATAGAGATTGAAGTCTCCTTCATTTGGATACCATAATCCAAGAGCAGGCTTGCCCTTAAGGTATGTAAATATCCTCTTGACTGCATTCACATGGGATTCCTTAGGATCTGCTTGATATCTGGCACACACACAAACACCAAACATAATGTCAGGCCTACTGACTGTTAGATACATAAGTGAACCTATCATAGAATGATAGTGAGTCTGATCCACTGATTTGCCTTCAAGATTTGGACCAATCTTCACTTTAGTGTCAATAGGAGTTCGAATGGACTGATAATCAACAAACTTAAACTTCTTCAACATTGTTTCCATATATTTTGATTGATTAATGAAGATTCCATCTGTTGTCTGTCGGACTTGCACTCCTAGAAAGAATGTGAGTTCCCCCATAGCACTCATTTGAAATTTTGAATGCACGAGGTCTTCAAAGTCTTTGCAGAGTAACTTGTTTGTCGAGCTAAAGATGATGTCATCCAAATATATCTGAACCAGCAACATGTCTTTTCCTTTTCTCTTTCTAAAGAGAGTCTGATCAATCTTCCCTCTTTCATAACCGTTTTCAAGAAGAGAGGATGATAGAGTCTCGTACCATTTCCTTGGAGCATGATGAAGACCATACAAGGCTTTGTCAAGCTTGTATACCATGTGTGGAAAATCTGAGTCTTCAAATCTAGGAGGTTGACTCATATAGACTTCTTCAGCAATCTTTCCGTATAGAAAAGCACATTTCACATCCTTTTGATAAATAGTGAATTTCATAAATGTTGAATATGCTAGAAAGAGTCTTATTGCTTCTAGTCTGGCTATAGGAGCAAACACTTTATCATAATCAATTCCTTCTTCTTTCGTATACCCCTGAGCCACTAGTCTTGGTTTATTTCTAATGACGATTCCCCTATCATCAGTTTTGTTCCTGTATAGCCACCTGGTATCGATAGGGTATTGTCTTTCGGGAAGATCTACCAGTTGCCATACTTTTTGTTTCTTGAATTGTAGCAACTCTTCCTGTATTGCCTCAATCCAACTATTTTCTTGAAGAGCCTCTTTGATATTTTTAGGTACTCTTTGACAAAGAAAGCAAGAGAACAAACAGATGTTTCTATGCTTGATTTGCTTCTTGTCACCCGTTCATTAAGTTCACCAATGATGTTGTCTACTGTACGATTCTTGTGTATTCTGGTGGTTGGAATTGAGTCACCAACAATGGTTACATCAAGATTAGAGACACTCAGATCATCTTGGCGAGAGGCAACTTCATCTTGTACTGTAGGGGAGTTGTGAAAATAATCAAAGACTGTTTTAGTTCTTGCTTCAGCATCAGCAGCACTTTGATTACTTCCATCATTTGAAGTCCTGTCAGTTTCAACTAGAGGTGTAACATGATCTTGAGTTCTGACTTTAGTGGATGGTTCTTCTGAAGGAGATGGTAGTATGCTTGGACCTCATTAGTTGAAACACTTTTATTTTGAAATGATTGTCTGACAGGATTAGCTTGCACTGGGACATCTTCATTAAATTGCTCAGTAGAAGTTGGAGGAATCATTAGAACTATCATTCCTTCTTTCTACTAATGATGAAGATTCAGCTGATTGTAGGTTTCCTGCATTGGACAAGTGAAATTGATCAAAAGATTTTGTAAAGGAGTCAATATCAAACAACCAGTCAGGACCATTTGTAGATTTGGGAAAAGAATGTTCCTTAAATTGAACATTTGTTGATTCATCAATTATGTTTAATCTAGGATTAAACACTCTATAAGTCTATGAGACAGAAGAATAATCTACAAAGAATCCTTCATCAGACATTGATGAAAACTTTCCAAATGGTCTCGGGTGTTTACTATTGAGACAGGACAACCAAATGACTTAAAAAATACAATAAATGGTTTTCTTTGAAAGATAAGTTCATAAGGAGTCTTGTTGCTTTCTTTTACAATCAAAGTTCTATTTTGTACAAAGCACGATATGTTAACTGCTTCTGCCCAAAAGGTAATTGGTAGTTTAGCATCGGCTAGCATGGTTTGTACTGCTTCAATTAGTGTTCTATTTCACCTTTCGGCTACCCCAGTTTGTTGAGGAGTTCTAGTTGCACTAAATTGATGAGCGATGCATTTCGTTGTACAAAATGAACTTATGTCCTCATTCTTAAATTTTGTCCCATTATCACTTCTAACTGTTTTAACTTTATGATAAAGTTGGTTTTCAATTTTTGTGATAAAATCTTTTATTAGTTGGGATGCTTTGTTTTTATGAAGTAAGATGAAGACCCATGTAAATCAGGAAAAGTCATCTATGATGACCAAACAATACTTTTTATTTCCAATACTCATAACATGAGTTGGTCCAAAAAGATACATATGAAGTAGCTTCAATGGAGAATTGTTTGTGTTCACTAGCTTTGGCTTGTAGGAAGACTTATGTTGTTTTCCTTTGAGACACGCTGAACAATGATCAATAAAGTGAAATTCTTTTTGGGGTAAACCAATGACATGATTTCCCTTGACCAATCTGTTCATGTTTTTGAAATTTGTGTGTCCCAAACGTCTATGCGAAAGCTGTGACTCATCAAAAGATGCTTTTGATAGAAGACATGTTTCTTCTTTTGGTAAAGTAGAATTGAGGTTTAAGACATAGGTGTTATTCTTCCTCGGGGGCTTTAAGACAACCCATTCTTCAGGAATTTGGAATCCTGGTTTCAGAATGTAGCAATGAGTGTTAGTGAAGTGAGTTGAATATTTCTTTTCACAGATCTGAGACACGCTGAACAGATTGAAATTTAGTTGTTCACAGTAGTTCACTCTATCAAATCTCAACATCCCATTTGTCACAGATCCTTCTCCTGTAATTCTACCACCTAGTGAATCTCCACCAAATGCCACAGTAGTTCCTTTAATATGCTTAAACTCATGAAGGAGGGAACGATCTCCAGTCATGTGTCGGGAGCACCCACTATCCACGTACCATAAACTATTGGACCTGTATGAATGACCCTGCAAGCACAAAGAGAACTAATTAGAGTGTGGAACCTAAGCCATGATGGTCTTGTGTTTCCCGTTCCTATCCTGATAGTAACCTTTTTGTACTTTCATCTAAACTGTGACTTGGGGGATGTTATTAATTTCTGTTTATGTCTTGGTTGGTTCATCACATCCACATCAACTAAAGAGTCAGAAGAGTATTCAAACCTTTGATCCCTATTCCTCTTCAAAAATTGAACTTGTTTTTTATTATCAAACTTTGTTTTTGAATTATGAAAATCATGAGATTGTCTGAAGTTGTGTTTTATATTTCTTTGAACTCTATTTAACTCTTTCAGATTACTCAAATCATCATCAGAACTGGAAGTCTTGAACAGTTTATGGTGAAAATGACTGTTGATTTTGGGTTTTACAGATGTGATTGGTGAAATGGGCTTGTTTTGAGGAATTCTCAGTCCTTTTTGTTTGAAGAAACAATCAGATGTGTTATGGTTGGTCATATCACAAACAAAACAATACTTGTTAAAATAACAATTTTTGGTGGAATGATTGTTCATGTCATAGATTGAGCAATTGATTGAAATAGCACTTATCTGTTCTGTGAATTGACATTTCACACACGTCACAATACGAGTGTTTGTTTCTAGACACTGATCCTGGTGTTGGTGCCTTAGTATCTTTATCAGTTTTGGACTGAGCCTTAATCTTTGATTTTGGTGTGGAATCATGATCAACCCTTTTAGTAGTTTGTTTCACAACACTACTAGTTTTGATTTTCTTGGACTGATTTTGCTTTCTTAAACTTTTCCTATCCTCTTTTTCTTGTTGATTTACATGATCTTTATTAAAAATATCAAAACCAACTCCTTGCCTTGGTTTTGATGATTAAGGATCTGATTTGATCTTTGTTTTTGAAACCAGTGAGATTTTGCTTTTGATCTTTGGTGAAACGTTATCTGATTTGATTGAATTCTTTAGAGATTTGATCTCATAATCAGATCTGCTTTCAGCAGATGGTATCACAGAATCATTAGTTATCTACTTTTCTTTGGAAATTGCAGGAACAAATTTCACAAAAGGCACTATGGATTTGACAGGACTTGTTGGTTTAATGACATTCACTGTTTTGTCTGAGTACTCTTTGATTTTGATAGGATGACCTAACTTAATTTTCTCCTCATTTGTTTCAATGTAAACACTTGGTATATTTTGAGGATTAGTGATTTGAGTTACTATTGACATAGGTTCAATAGTTTTAGGTTCAATTTTATCAAACAGAGTGACAGACTCAGGCATGACAGTGTAATTGTCATTATAGGGTGGGGGACATGAATTGTATCCAATTCCATTCATATCATTGTGCTCCTTCTGTGAATCAAGCATCTCTTGTAGCTTAGCTGAAGACAGTTGAAACTTTTCAAGTTTCACTTCATTAACTGATTGCTCAGCTTTGGATTGGGCTAGCTTTTTAGTTAGTTTTTCATTTTCAGCTGCAAGAGTGTACTTTTCTCCATGCAGTTTTTCTATATCGGAGATGAGAGATTTGATTTTTATTTCAAAGCATTTGATTTCTCTTTTATACATCTCAGATTTTACTTTTTTTTCTTTGATTTTAGCTGCCAATTTGTGATTGTGCTCACGGTAACCCTGTAGTTTAGCAATACATTTATCACTACAAAGATTAGATTTTACCTCAGAAGGCATTGGAGTAGGGCATCGTTGATGTGAGCCATGAGAGCATGATTTTAAAATTAAGGCTTCACTTCCTCAGCATATAAGCTCCAGTCACATACTCCATTTTGTCTTATCACAAGAGCATTTGAAGTAGATTGGTTGGTTCCATGAGCTTGATTTGTTAGTTGTGGTTGACTCTGGTATGGATGTTAATGTTGTTGTTAGAGATGATATTGCTGCTATTGATGATTGTTTGACTGATAGCTTGAGTTTGGTTGTGAGGTTGATTGGCCCTGAGAATTCCTTTGGAAGCTATTGTTGTTTCTTCTAGGAGCATTACATTCTCTTGAAAAATGGCCAGTCATACCACAATTGAAGCATTTGACCTTAGATTTGTCATATCCAAGTTTTGTATTTTCATTCAAACTAAGCTTTCTCCCTTTTCTGAAGAACTTCTTGGCTCTCATTGCTATCATAGCCATTTACCACTGCAGATCCATTTCTTCCACATCATCTGGATCTATTTCTTCCAAGTCTTCTTGGATCAGGTAGGCAGAAGTGAGTCTTCCTCCTAAGTAGGCTTCAAAGCTTGCAATAAAGGCATTGTAAGTATCGTTTTGCTCTTCTGACCTTTGGTCTTCAGACAGACCTGTGGGAGTGGCAGTGAACCTTGTTGGTTGAGATGATATTGATGGCTTGTTTGTTGATGGAGCAGCAATAAAAAACCAGTTGTCTTCACTTGATCTCTTGAGGAGAGAAAATCATCATCTCCGGTAATGAAGGCATTTTCCACTAAGTAAGTGTCTGATGGAAATTTATATGCTTCTACAACTCCAGGTCCACCAAGGTTGTTGCTCCTTTCATCAAGTTCAAGAGCTTCAATTTTGGATATCATTATATCCAAGGTGGTACTCTCTAGATCAAGAGTGTTTTTCAGCATGGTAACATTTTGTTTCCAGCTTTCAGGAAGGCTGTGAAGTATCTTTTTGTTTAACTCTTTGACTTTATTTGTAACCCCCATAATCTCTATATCATTCACCAGTTGCACAAGTCTATGTAATTGTTTTGAGATTGACTCCCCCTTGGAGTGATGAAAGGTTTCATATTGATTAACAAGTTTATCCTTGTTAATTTCAGCTACTTCACTGCTGCCTTCACATATAATCAGCAGTGCATCCCACACAGCTTTAGCAGTTCCATGCTTCTCAAGCCTTTTTAGCATATCCATTTTCAATGCTTGAGTTAGAATGGAATAAGCTTTCAGGTTAATTTTTATCTTTTTGTAGTCATCATCATCAAGAGTGAGATCCTCTATGGGTATTCTTGAGGTGTTGTACAAAACAGCTTGGTCAGCAGAAAGTGTCACTGGAATGTGAGGCCCTTTACATATGCAAATCCAATAGTCCAGATCTACACCTGTAATGTAATTCATGAACCTAATCTTCCATTGCTTAAACTCAGACTTGTGTTTAAGCATAGGAGGTTTAGGAGTATGACCAAGTTTAGAGAAAGTATGTGAATCCATTTTAATAAGCTGTTTTTAACTTGTTTAAACGTAGATTAGATTGATTCTTAAGTCCACCTAGTCCAAAATCCAAAACAGGCTTATATAACCAGATCTGCTGAGTGTAGAGTAGAGATTTGTTAGAAGTTCTTTTGTTAAGTTTCTGAGTATGTTTCAGGTATGATTTTATGTTAAAGCAACTGTTCACAGATTTTTTTTGAGGTTGATTATGGATGAATAGTGACTATTGAAGTATTTCAGTAGATATTCAACTTGTATACTGAATAGAGGTAGTTGAACACTCTACTAGCAACTCAATCACCAAATCAATCGAGTTCATCTTAGATCTATGCAGATCTAAAGAAGAACCGAGAGCCAAAGCTCTGATACCAATTGACTGGGTGTGAGAATGATGTTCTCTGTTGTTGTGAAACAACAAGGACCGAATATGATGATTGAGTCAGTGATTATATTGCGGAATCATACAATCATAGAACGTTGAATGCAAGAAATACTCATAAATACACTTTTATATTGATTAAAATGAACGGTTATAATAAATGCTAGGGTTTGAGCACTATACAGTAACAGAACACCTTGTGGACAAAAGACTGAATATTCTGATTGTCTAACGTTAGTCAAATGTCACCTCACATACGAGGTTTTCTATTCTATTTATAGGCTGACAAGAAGCCTTTACAAAAGACTAAATTACCCCTATACATAATCTAGTCTAAGAACAAATGTTCTTCATCAGCATTTGTTGTTGTTCATCCGCATTAACTAATGCGGATGTGTTGATCTTCATCAGCATTGGTTTTTCTTCTATCGCATTAGTGTTTGGTCATCAGCATTGACAAATGCGGATGAACAAACACTTGGCGCATTTGTTATTGAGCATCCGCATTAGTTAATGCGGATGTGTAATTCCTTTGTCAGCATTTGTTCGGTTGTCCACATTTATTCATGCGGAAGAACAAACACTTGTCAGCATTTGTTCTTTGGTCGTCCGCATATACAATTGCGGATAGCCGACACTTGGTCTTCTTATATTGATGCAGATTCTTCATCTGTATTGGTTCTTGGACTTAGGGAGATTTTTAGCTGAGCAACCATCATCTAGTACGTGAATTGGCATGTATGATCCTTTCAGGGTCCAACACGACACCACCCACATGACGAGCACTGGATACCACCTAGACGCACCATGTATGACGGCCCTAGTGTGCTAGCTGGTGACCGGTACTCCCAGTCTAGCTGCCGGGCAAGCGACGTAGGTCCCTTCGATGCTGCACTGGATGAGATTTTTAAGACCGCCCATCATCACGAGCTGACACTTCAGCACGACACTCGGGCCTCTCAGTTTGCCTAGTTTCAGGCCATGATGGCTTCGCATGGGGTCCAGCGGTTGGAGCAATAGTAGAGGAAGAAGAACTCAGGATGGCTAGGATTGATGAAGAAGAAGTGGAGAGGAAGTGGGATTATCTGTCTTTTAAACAGTTAAAGGAAACTATTTCTATTATTATCATATACTATTATTATTATTATGGGGGTGATGGCACCTTCCAACTTGTAAGAGTATAACTCTGATTCAACTATGCTTGATGTTACTATTGACCCAATCTATATATGAAACTATTTCCATGAATGCTAAATTTTGCTGAGCTATTTGTATTGAAATGCTATGTGTTATGTTATGTGTTGGGAATTTTGGCCTGTGCCCATTTTGGATGAATTGTCATAAAATAATGTTGTGAAACATTGTTAGAGATATTAGTGGTGTGTATATTACACTCCCTCCTTATAGGACGTGATAAATTAGGGTAAATGATGCTTGGGCTACTCGAAACCAATTATGAGATGCTAAATGAATTTATCTATGATGCTATCAGAATGCCGACTAGGAGAGGAACCCGGTTTGGAAGACGAGGAGCTACTAGAGGCCGCCGTGATGAGGCCAGACAAATAGGAAACCAAACTACTCCACCAGGAACTCCTCGTGAGGAGAATGCTAATCAAGGGAATGATGAGAGAAATGCCAACCTCGTAGCACAATAGATTGTTAACGCCATTCCGACCATCATCGCCCAGATTAATGCGGACCGAAGTAACCCCAGTGGTAATGATGGATTCGGGAATGATGAGGGCAACAACGAGGAAGCTGAAGCACTGAAGAATGGATGCTCCTACAAAACCTTCATGGCATGCAAGCCCAAGGATTTCTATGGCATGCAAGCCCAAGGAATTCTATGGCACTGAGGGTGAGATAGAGACTTACCGGTGGATCGATGAAATAGAAGTTGTCCTGGACATCAGTGAGTGTAAGATGGACCACATGGTAAGGTTCGTATCCCAATCACTCAAGGGATCGGCTCTAGAATGGTGGAAGACGCTTACTCAGCCCCGGGGAAGAAACGCTGCTAACCGAATGAGTTGGACCGAATTCAGGGAACTGATAACCAACAATTACTGCCCCATCAATCAACTCGAGAAGCTGGAGATGGAATTTCTGAGCCTGGAAATGAAAGGTCCCGATTACACTGAGTACATCAACCGCTTCTTAGCCCTGTCTCGACTGGTGCCACACCTGGTGTCACTAGAATCTAAGGGCGTAGCATGCTTCATATAGGGGTTACATCCCAGAGTTAGGGGTATGGTCCGATCTTCCAGACCTACGACTCTACAGGCGGCGGTGGATCTCACTAGCAGCTTAACTGATGACCTGGTTAGGGCTGGATGGACAGAGAAGGGAAGAAATGAAGAAAAGAAGATAAAGTGGGTTGATGTCAAGAAGATGATGGGTAGTAGCAGTGGTTCAAGCAGGAGGTCAGGTGAATGTATTAGACGTGATGATCAGGGAAGAAGGGCATGGAAGCTATATGCAGGCACAAGCCCCTTCTATAACATGTGCAAACTGCACCATCAGGGGGAGTGTATCCCAATGCCTTGTTTTAGGTGCAAGCGAACCGGTCACTTAATTAAGGACTATACGTATGCGCCAGGTAAACAATGCTATGAGTGTGAAGATCCAGGGCACATGAGGAATAAGTGTCCTAAGCTGGGAAGAGATAAGGATGCCAGACCCAACAAGCCTAAGGGACGAGTATTTGTGATGGAACCAGCCGATGCTTGCAAATAACCTGATGTGGTCAATGGTACGTTCCTTATAAATAACCATCCTGCTACTGTTCTATTTGATACTGGAGCAACTGTTAGTTTGTCTCTAGTACTTTTTGGCCTTTGATTGACTTGAGTGCATGCATCCTGACTACCGTAGAATTAGCGGATGGTAACATCTTAGAAACTAATGAAGTCATCAAAGATTGCTTAATGAATCTAGAAGGAAGTACATTTAAGATAAACCTGATGCCTATTAAACTAGGAGGATTCGATGTGGTTGTTGGTATGGATTGGTTGGCTAGGCATGTAACACCCGGATATTTTTATAGACGAGAAAGAAAGAATAAACACGAATAAAAAAAGAGAAAAATGTCATTTAACCCAACTAGAGGGGTTAAAGGTGCCAAAGTCACAAAATTATCAAAAGTTGGTACAAAAGTGAGCATGGACACCCACTCTAGCCTACACACTTCATTCTCCTTCAGTTTTAAAGAGGGAAACAACAAAGAATTAGAGTTTTAGAGAGAGGAAGAAGAAGAATTTGAAGTTTAAGGTAAGATTTTGTGTTTTAAGTTGTTTTTGGTAGACTTAGCCTCGGTTATATGCTTATGTGTGTTATTGTATGTTCGGGTTGTGTGTTTTTGATGGGTTTTAGGTGTTGAACTTATAGCAAACGGGTTTTGAAGGAAGTCATACCCAAGAGGCTGCTAAGGTGAGGTCTAGAACCCCCTTTTTAACATGTTTAAACGATTTTGGGGCTGGAAAATACATTTATGCATGTTTTCATAAAAATAGGTTTGTAACCGTATGTGTATGTGAAAATGTATATGTGGGAGGGTGTAAATTGGGATGTATACGTGAATATATTTGTATGATGATGCTTAGAATGTTACCACTAAGCTTCGATTATGATATAGGATGAATTGGGACTGATATATGTTGATTTGGTGAAAATAAGTTGCTCATGCGCCTAAACAGTGGCCCGTGCGCCCAACGGTCTAATTTACTAAGTGTTCCCAACCCCCCAGAAACCCCAAACATCCAAACAGTATGTCACACGCTGGGCCCAGGTAGGGTGGGACGTCACAGACTAGCAACAACATATGGCAGCGGAAACAAA
Source organism: Flaveria linearis (assembly GCA_024085815.1). Classification (NCBI taxonomy): domain Eukaryota; kingdom Viridiplantae; phylum Streptophyta; class Magnoliopsida; order Asterales; family Asteraceae; genus Flaveria; species Flaveria linearis. Next base: position 33,011,025 of record CM044007.1, on the reverse strand, counting down.
CCATTACAAGAGCTCAAAGGAGAGAATATCACATAGCATTTAAAGTTTCAAAAGATACCGGGGCTAGAAACAGATCTAGCCCCAAAATGAGTTATACAACCAACATAGAGACAAATTGTATTATTTAACAGAAATTTTAAATTGTTCAAATTGTTCATTAAGTTAAATAAGCCAATGCCACGGTCATGGGGATAAGTCTAGGTCTTCAACAACAGCTAGAGTCTCTTCATGGATTACCTGAAACATGCTCAAAAACAAATTATGTCAACTAAAAAGTTGGTGAATTCAAGTACTTAAAGTTTAAAAACAAATGGACATAACAAAATCCTTATTTGATAAAAAGGAAAGAATCATAGTTTCGACATCGTGGGAGTATCATAATCAACCCTGCACTCAGTCTTGGTTAGCCTCTTCTAAAGTTGTGTTTTACCGGTTATTCCTGAAGGAAGAACTGAGCCCCAAACCAGTGCACCATACCTGCCTGAATGGTTCACCATAGTTTCTTAAAAAAACCTGTCTCATGCCACAAACGATCCCTCAGGATCTCAGTGGGGTACCCTTCCTACGCGGAAGCCACTGTGTGTGGGGGATTCCCCAAATAGATCTATCCATATAAAATAAGTGGTTCATGAAAGAATTAATGATCATGATATAAGTATCAGCAGGTAACCATAAATCCCACATACAATCACCAAGTAAAGCATAATTATAGTTCATAAATAACAGAGCATGTTTCATCCCAAAGCAGTAGTAAAAAGGGGGATCACTAGAACTCACCTTAGGTGTTAAGCAAAAATAACTCTTCGTGTGCCGGGAATGTCTCAAGCGTAGCACCCTAGCATCAATATTATGTGTTAAGCTACTGCTCTAAACTCAATCAAGGTGTGTAAATTGTGTCAAAGATTTAGTTGTCGGATTCGGCTTTGATTCGATTAGGGTTTGTATAAAAAAGTTTCCTTTTATGGAAAGTCATGGTTTCTTATGTAATTTAGGATTTTACACCATTAAGATAATGATATAGGCTAAATAATATTGTTTAAGTGATTATTATCCTCATATGAGTCGGTTATGAAATTTGGTAAAATTTTACAATTCAGTCCCTCGTGTTTCGAAATTAACAGTTTCTACCCTCAAGTTTGGTTTCTTGTACTCAATGACTTTTATGACAAAAAATATGGTTCTTGAAGTTAAATTAAATTATTATTAAGTAATTGTACACAAATTTTCATAATATAGGTCCGGTCTAATACCTATGTGTTTAACGTTCCCGGTCACGGTAAAATAGAAGGGTTTTAACGGTTAAGTATGAACTTTCATGTTTTTGAGTCTTAGACCAATAGATAAAATTTTAAATACATTTTTATAAGTTTCAAGTCCTTTTATTACAAATTTTTTTCCTCTAATAGTTGAAAGCCTCGTTTTTATGTTTAACTCGTTAAAACACGCTTTTAACCGAATTTGAACGTTTAAAAGCTCGTTCGACTAATTTTTCGACTCTATAAGTTCTTTTCCCATTTAAACTACTGAAATAACATGGTCTTTATAAATTTTAGCTTTCACCCATATATCTTGGATTTTTCTAAAAAACGTCACCCGGTTAACACCCGTTTTTAGTTAAAAATACCGTTTAACCTATCTTTTGACCACTTAATCAATCCATTTATTCCAGAAAATTTTATTATCCATTTTTGAGCCTATAATTCTCTTTAAAAAGTTTATAGTCCTAGCTCTCTTATTTTTAAGTCGTTTTACCATCTTTCGGGTCCCGAAAGTGACTAAAGTGCGTCTAATCTTAACATGTCCGTAATTTCCAGAGATTAACCATTTACCACAAACTTAATATCCATCAAAACATTCTGACATCATGTCCCAAACTCATGGTAGCGTCATCCAACACAACAATAAACTATAGCCATAGTGATTATGCCATAACCGACCATTACACATGTGTAAATCACTATAACTTGAGTCTAAACATTACCAAAACCTTATTTAACTTTATAATGAGATTATTAAGGTGTTTAAAAGTTGTACTTGTTCAGGTTATGATCCTTGGTTGAGAGGGTTTTCAAACAAGTGCTTCAATAGTGTTATTTCATGTAAAAAGAAGGTTTTCTAAGGTGTAGCTCATGCTATAACCACATGTTCATGGTATATACCATTTGTGACTTTCAAAACAGGTTATTAGGGGTCTTATAAACCATTAACAATATGTTTACACGTTTTTCCTTGAAGGGTTACAAGATACACATGTTAGATGGTGCAAAACACCCAAAAAGAGGGTTTTCATGGTGGAAATCGGTTTCCACCTCAAGAATGACCAATATAATGTGTGAGATACCTTTTGTGAAGTTAAAATCTCCTAAAGAACAAGATGATGGTGTTGGGTTTCTTCTACAACAAAGAGAGAATGTGTTTTAAAAGAAAAGTGAAGAAAACACAAGATATAGCTTGTTTCGGGTGAGATGAACCTTGCTCTTTCTGTGGTTCACGATTTGGAGAGTGTAGAGAGACAAAATGATCTGGAAATATTCAAACAAGAGCTGGAGAAGTCGAACAAAATGAAGATGTGTATCAAAAGCTCACAAGATAGCACCTTCTTGCTTGTTTGAAGCATGGATGATGCTAGTTTGTTGTTGCTCTTCAAAAATATGGCTGAAATGGAGAGTGTTTGCGGTTGTGGGTGTGTTTGCTGGTGAAAGAATCCAAGAGGGAGAGAGAGAGAAGTTTGAAAGTGGTCTTGCATGCAAATGGAGTGTGGAGGAGTGTGGGAGTGGTTTTTGGAGTTCAAGGAGGAAGGAGAGTGGGTGAAGGGGGGGGCAAGTTTGGAGTTTTATGGGGTGTTTTTGTTTTAATTTTAAAAGAAAATTAATATTATATAATGTTAATTTGTTATGTAGTGTAGTATTTTAGATGGTAAAAGTTTTTAGTTAGTTGATGTGTCTTGTGCATGATTATGCATGCATTAGCCGAAAATTAATGTGTGCATGCACACATTTTTAATTGTTTTAATAATAAATTGATTTCATTGTAAGGGTGACTAATTGACTTTCCTGGGACACGAAGTTCTAAAAGGTAAAACTTAAATTAACTAAAAGTCACTAAAATCACATAAAATCATAAAATGGAACTAATAGCAAATGATGATTCTAAATTCACTAATAGAGTTAGATTGTTTCTATTATTAGTACTCATAAGATGGGTTATGATGCAAGTAGATTAGGGTTAGAATAACGACCTTGAGGCCGGTTGTGACATTCTCCCACTGTTTAGGAAATTTCATCCTAAAATTTTAGCTTCGATTAGATTCCAAACGGGTGGGTTTGAAAAGGTGTGGGTAACTCTTTTTTATCTCATCCTCTCACTCCCTGGTGAACTCAGGTCCTTATTTCGAATTCCATCTGACCTTGACCTTGGGTATGCGGCTCCACCTGAGTTGCTTGACCAAGTGGTCCGTGGCTCTATGGGCTCTTGCATGAAGTTCAACTTGTTATTGATTCTTGCTTCTTTCAATGGTAGCTCCAGGGTTTTGTCCACCATGCACTTCTTCAAGTTTGACACATGGAAGGTGTCGTGTATATAACTCAACTTCTAAGGCAGTTTCAATTTATACGCCACAGGGTCAATTCTTGCAAGTATTTCGAATGGCCTAGTGTATCTCAGGCTTAGCTTTCCTTTCTTTCCGAACCTCACGGTTCCCTTCCATGGTGCTATCTTCAACATTACCCTGTCACCCACTTGAAACTCTAAAGGTTTTCATCTTCTGTCGGCGTATTTCTTCTGACGGTCTCTTGCTGCCCGTAGACGCTCCTTGATTTTGAAAATCTTGTCGGTTGTCTCCAACATGATGTTGGGTCCCATTACTTGGCTATCACCAATCTCATTCCAACTCAAGGGTGATCGACATTTCCTACCTTAGAGAGCCTCATACGGAGCTGCCTTGATACTTGCGTGGTAACTGTTATTATAGGATAACTCCACCAAAGGAAGATGGTTGTCCCAGTTCCCACCAAAGTCAATCACGCAAGCTCTCAGCATATCCTCTAAAGTTTGAATGGTCCTTTCACTCTGACCGTCAGTTTGTGGGTGGTAAGTAGTGCTTAAATCCAGACGGGTTTTTAAGGCCTGCTGGAGTGATTTCCAGAAACACAAAGTGAAACGGCTATCACGGTTGGAGATTATTGATAGTGGCACACCGTGCCTGGTCACTATTTCATTGATGTACAGCTGAGCCAGTTTCGTTAGGTCGTAGTCTTCTTGAATCGGCAAGAAGTGAGCTGATTTAGTTAGCCTATCCACTATTACCCAAATAGCATCATGACCTCTAAACGTTCTGGGTAACTTTGTAACAAAATCTATCGTGACATTATCCCATTTCCATTCTGGGATTTCGGGCTGTTGCAACGTCCCTGATGGTTTTTGGTTTTCGGCTTTTACCATTGCACAGGTTAGACACTTTCTAACATAAACAACGATTGTTTTCTTGATTCCAGGCCACCAGAAAAGTGCCTTTAGGTCCTGGTACATTTTGTCACTTCCAGGGTGAACCTAGTACCTAGATTTTTGTGCTTCATCGAGGATTATCTCTCTAATTCCCCTGTACTTCGGCACCCACGTTCTCCCCTCATATTTATATGTGCCATCATCATTCCTCTCTAACCGCTTCTCCATTCCTATTAAAGCTTCCCCTGCTAAATTTTCTTCCTTTAATGCTTCACTTTGAGCTTCTTTCAGCCTTGCAATAAGGTCGGTGTACACACTTATCCTTAAGGCTCGTACACGAAGAGGCTTTTCTCTCTCCTTTCTGCTCAAAGCATCTACCACAACATTGGCCTTACCAGGATGATAATGGATTTCACATTCGTAATCGTTTAGCAGCTCGACCCATCTTCTCTGACGCATGTCCAGCATCTTTTGGTCCAAGATGTGTTGTAAACTTCGGTGGTCAGTGTAGATGATGCACTTCGTTCCATAGAGGTAGTGCCTCCACATTTTGAGAGCAAACACTACGGTACCCAATACCAGATCGTGCGTAGTATAGTTCTTCTCATGATCATTCAGTAGCCTTGATGCATAGGAAATGACCTTGTTGCGTTGCATTAGTACACACCCCAGCCCCTGACGTGAGGCGTCACAATAGACTACGAAATTTTTGACTCCTTCTGGGAGGGCAAGGACAGGTGCACTACACAACTTTTCCTTAAGCTTTTCGAATGCTTCATTTTGCTCTTGTTCCCACACAAAGGTTTTGTTCTTCTTATTCAGTGCGGTCAAGGGTTGCACCATGCGCGAGAAGTCCTTTATAAACCGTCGGTAGTATCCGGCCAATCCTAGGAATTGCCTTATCTCAGTGGGAGTTTCAAGAATTTTCCAATTCTTTATGGCCTCAATCTTGGAAGGGTCGACTTGAATCCCATTCTCATTTACCATATGCCCTAAGAATTGAATCTCTCGCATCCAGAATTCATATTTCAAAATTTTGGCATATAGTTGCTCATTCTTGAGTAGCTCAAGAATTAGCCTGGGATGCTTTTCGTGCTCTCCCTTACAACCGGAGTAGATCAGGATGTCGTCGATGAACACAATCACAAACTTGTCGAGATAAGGGCGGCATACGCGGTTCATGATGTCCGTGAACGCTGCTTGTGCATTAGTCAGTCCAAAGGGCATGACTAAATACTCATAGTGTCCATACCTAGTTCGGAAGGCTGTTTTGGGTATGTCATCTTCTCTTATCTTTAGTTGGTGGTAACCTGACCTCAAATCTATTTTGGAGAAATCACATGCTCCTTGCAGTTGATCAAATAGGTCGTCTATTCTCGAAAGTGGGTAACGGTTCTTTATGGTCAGCTTGTTCAGTTATATGTAATCAATGCACATTCGTAGGGTCGTGTCTTTCTTTTTCACAAACAGTACCAGGGCACCCCATAGAGAGACACTTGGACGTATGAATCCCTTGTCAAGTAGTTCTTGAATTTGCATCATCAGTTCCTTTATTTCAGGAGAGGCTAGTCGGTACGGTACTTTGGCTACTGGTGTAGCACCAGGTAGCAAATCTATTTCGAACTCAACTTGTCGATTTGGGGGAAGTCCTGGTAAGTCTTTCGGGAAAAGTTCTGGGTATTCAGAAACCAATGGGATATCTACAATCTTCTTCTCCTCTTGGGTTTTCATCACGTAGGCTATGAAAGCTGGGCATCCCTTTATTAAGCTCTTGGTAGCTTTTAAGTTGGATATCATGGGGTATAAAGTGTTACTCCTTTCCCCTTGTACCACCAACACTTCCTTGTCGCTCAATGGTATCTTGAGTAAGCACTCATCACATACGATTTCAACTCTATGCTTAGCTAGCCAGTCCATACCAACAACCACATCGAATCCTCCTAACTTAATAGGCATCAGATTTATTCTAAATGTATTTCCTTTTAGATTCAATGAGCAATCTTTGATGACTTTATTAGTTTCTAAAATGTTACCGTCAGCTAATTCTACGGTAAACGTATCGGTTAGGGTACACGCATCTAAGTCAATCAAAGATCTAAAAGCACTAGAAACAAAACTAGCAGTCGCTCCAGTATCGAACAAAACAGTAGCAGGATGGTTGTTTTTAAGGAACATACCGTTAACCACATTAGGTTCCTTACGAGCTCCACCTGGATCCATCATGAATGCTCTTCCCTTAGGCTTGTTAGGCTTGGCATCCTTGTCTCTACCCAGCTTAGGACACTTATTCCTTTTGTGCCCTGAATCCCCATATTCATAGCATTGTTTTCCTAGTGCGTAAGTGCAGTCCTTGATTAAATGACCTGTCCTCTTGCATCTGAAACAGGGCATCGGGTTACATTCCCCTTGGTGGTGTAGTTTGCACTTGTTGCAAAATGGGCTTGTCCCCGAGTACAGTCTCCGGGTCTTGCTTCCCTGATCCTCACGCCTCTCACCTTCAAAACTCTTTCTACCTGACCCGCTACTACTTCCAACCGTTCTCTTTACTTCAAACCAATTCCTTTTCTTACCAACAGACTTCCTCTTCTCATCAGCCCTAGTTTGCTCAGTCCATCCAGCCCTAACTAAGTCGTCGGTCAGGCAACTGGTAAAGTTGACTGCAGCTTGTAGGGTAGCAGGTCGGGAAGATCGAACCATGCCCCTAACCCTAGGATGTAATCCCCAAACGAACCGGGCAACACCTTTGGATTCTGGCATCACTAAGTGTTGTACCAGTTGGGACAATGACAGGAATCGGTTGGTGTATTTGGTGTAGTTAGGGCCTTCCATCTCCTGACTCAGGAATTCGGCCTCCAGTTTCTCTAGCTGATTGATCGGGCAGTACTTGTTGGTGATTAGTTCCCTGAACTCAGACCAGTTCATTCTTCCAATAGCATTCTGGCCTCGGGGCTGAATGATGGTTTTCCACCATTCCAATGCTGGTCCCTTCATAGATTGGGATGCAAATTTGACCATATGCTCCAGCTTGCATTCGCTGATATCCAACACAACTTCGATCTTATCCAGCCACCTATAGGTTTTGATTGCACCCTTGATGCCATAGAAGTCCTTTGGCTTGCAAGCCATGAACGTTTTATAGGAGCATCCGTTTCTTATAGCCTCGGCTTCCTCATGGCTGCCTTCCTCATTGATGGGTCCATTAGTCCCGGTGGTGTTTCCCCCATCGGCGTTTATTTGTGCAATTATTGTTGGGATAGCGTTAGCAATTTGCTGCGCCACCAGGTTGGCAATCCTTTCATCGTTCACTTGGTTGGAGTTCCCTCCAAGTGGTGTTTCTGGTGGAGTAGGTGGTTGGTTCCCACCTCGGGTAGCACCTCGTCTTCCGAATCGAGTTCCTCTCCTAGTTGGCATTCTGATAGTATCACAGATAAATGCGTTTAGCATCTTATAATTTGTTTCGAATAATTAATGCATCAATACCCTATTATACCCTGCATTAGGAGGACGATGTATGGTGTATGTATATATATATATATACAGCTCACAAGGTGATTCCTACAAGATTCTATCTTAACAGTTTAGACAATCGATCAGAAAGGGGTGCGGCCTAAATTCAAAGCATAACATAACACATGTCAATTTAATATAAATAGCCCAACAGTTTAGCGTCCATATAAAAAGTTTCATAATTAAACCGAATTAGTAGTATCAGCATGCAAGTTGAATCAGAGTCATGTTCTTACAAGTTGGAAGGTGCCATCACTCCCATAATAATAATAATAATAATAATAATAATAGTATCGAATAATGATAGAAATAGTTTCCTTCAAACAGTCTCGTGGCCCACTACCACGCATTCAAATACCAGCTACATCACCCTTACCATTTCTTCTTCAACCATCCGAACCAGCCTGAGCTCTTCTTCCTTTCATCCTGCTCCAAGTGTTGCACTCCATGTTACGCCATCATCTCCTGGAACTGAGCGGACTGTGAAGTTCTAGTGGCGTGTTGGAGGGTAAACTCATGACGCTGGATGGTCTTCAGGATCTCACTCAAACTAGGGTCACACGGACCGAAGTCACTAGCCCGACGACGAGACTGAGAGTACTGATCTCCAGCTAGTATGCTGGGGCCGTCATACATACTATGCCTAGGTGGCATCCAGTACTCATTATGAGGCAGGCGTCTAGGTGGGGTAAGTATAGAAGGTGCTGGTGTTGGGGCCCTTGCATATGGAGGTGGGGGAGGAGGCATCCGAAAGGAAACGGAGAGTCCTGGTCTAACACTCTTCCTAGGTCGAGTGACAACTCGGGCACCCCTATTCCCAATAGGTGGGATAGGCGGTGGTTAGGAGCTGCAACATGTGGTGAGTTGGAGCGTGTTCGGCTCCTAGCCAGTGATGTCGGGGATGAGTCTTCAGATGTCTCAAAGTCGTCAGGGGTCGCGGATAGCCAGCTAGGGTGTCCGCTCCATAGATATGCCGCATACTCCGTCTGTGGCTTCACCCTCCTAAGGGTCCCAACGGGAGACGTCTCATCAACAGGGCGTGCAGGTGCTTTACCTCTGTCATCCATAGTCTAGTGTTATGCAAGGAATAGCATGAGTAATTTGGTTTCTTATAGCTCATGATTGTAATAATAATAGTACTTTTAGTAGTAGTGATGGAAATAGTATCAGATATTTCGATAGTATCCAAAACCAGAGGTATCAATAAGCAATAACATCAGATATGATAAGCTTCTTCAAATAAAAAACGGCAAGGTAGTTTATCTTAAGAAAACTTTTAGACTACTCAAGGAAATTTTTAGAAATCATGAGTTTCCAACAGAGAAGGTCAAATTATTACCAAAAGGTCCATGTTGGAATTTACGCGTCTGGTAAATTCATGATTACGATGATCAAGTGTAATCGTTAATTTACCCAACCCGATCATCCCATCACTTTCCTATAAGAACAGTCCTAAGTAATCAGGGTTGTAGCCGAGGGTTTACTATGGTATTCCTGACTTATCTACAACCTTTAGCTCTGATACCAATCTGTCACACCCCAGGCCTAGGTAGGGTGGGATGTCACAGAGTAGCAACAACATATGGTAGAGGAAACAAACCATTACAAGAGCTCAAAGGAGAGAATATCACATGGCATTTAAAGTTTTCAAAAGATATCGGGGCTAGAAATAGGTCTACCCCCAAATGAGTTATACAACCAACATAGAGACAAATTGTATTGCTTAACAAAAATTTTAAATTGTTCAAATTGTTCATTAAGTATAATAAGCCAATGCCATGGTCATGAGGATAAGTCTAGGTCTTCATTAACAGCTAGACTCTCTCCATGGATTACCTGAAACATGCTCAAAAAGAAATTATGTCAACTAAAAAGTTGGTGAATTCAAGTGCTTAAAGTTTAAAAACAAATGGACTTAACAAAATCCTCATTTGATAAAAAGGAAAGAATCATAGTTTCAACATCGTGGGAGTATCATAATCAACCCTACACTCAGTCCTAGTTAGCTTTTTCTAATGTTGTGTTTTACCGGTTATTCCCGAAGGAAGAACTGAGCCCCAAACCAGTGCACCATACCTGCCCAGATGGTTCAGCATAGTTTCTTAACAAAACCTGTCACATGCCACAAATGATCCCTCAGGATCTCAGTGGGGTACCCTTCCTACACGGAAGCCATTGTGTGTGGGGGATTCCCCAAATAGATCTATCCATATAAAACAAGCGGTTCACGAAAGAATTAGTGACCATGATATAAGTATCAGCAGGTAACCATAAATCCCACATACAATCACCAACTAAATCACAATTATAGTTCATAAATAACAGAGCATTTGTCATCCCAAAGCTGTAGTAAAAAGGGGATTCACTGGAACTCACCTTAGGTGTTAAGCAAAAATAACTCTTCGTGTGCCGGGAATGTCTCAAGCCTAGCACCCCAGCATCAATATTATGTGGTAAACTACTGCTCTAAACTCAATCAAGGTGTATAAAGTGTGTCAAAGATTTAGTTGTCGGATTCAGCTTTGATTCGATTAGGGTTTGTATAAAAAGTTTCCTTTTATGGAAAGTCATGGTTTCTAATGTAATTTAGGATTTTACACCATTAAGTTAATGATAAAGGCTAAATAATATTGTTCAATTGATTATTATCCTCATACGAGTCGGTTATGAAATTTGGTAAAATTTTACAATTCAGTCCCTCAAGTTTCAAAATTGACAGTTTCTACCCTCAAGTTTGGTTTCTTGTACTAAATGACTTTTATTACAAAAAATCAGGTTCTTGAAGTTAAATTAACTTATTACTAAGTAATTGTACACAAATATTTAGAATATAGGTCCGGTTTAATACCTATGTGTTTAACGTTCCCGGTCACGGTAAAACCGAAGGGTTTTAACGGTTATGTATGAACTTTCAGGTTTTTGAGTCTTAGACAAGTATATAACATTTTAAGGACATTTTTATAAGTTTCAAGTCCTTTGATTATGAAATTTTTGCCTCTAATAGTTGAAAGCCTCATTTTTATGATTAACTCGTTAAAACGCATTTTTAACCGAATTTGACCGTTCAAAAGCTCGTTTGACCAATTTTTCGACTCTATAAGTTCTTTTCCCACTTAACCTAATGAAATAACCTGTTTTTTATAAATTTTAGCTCTACAGCCATATTTCTTGGATTTTTCTCAAAACGTCACCCGGTTAACACCCGTTTTTAGTTAAAAATACCGTTTAACCTATCTTTTGACCACTTAATCAATCCATTTATTCCAGAAAATTTTATTATCCATTTTTGAGCCTATAATTATCTTTAAAAAGTTTATAGTCCATGCTCTCTTATTTTTAAGTCGTTTTACCATCTTTCGGGTCCCGAAAGTGACTAAAGTGGGTCTAATCTTAACATGTCTTTAATTTCCCGAGATTAACCATTTACCACACACTTAATATTCATCAAAAATTTATGAAATCATGTCCCAAACTCATGGTCACGTCATCCAACACAACAATAAACTGTAGACATAGTGATTATGCCATAACCGACCATTACACATGTGTAAATCACTATAACTTGAGTCTAAACATTACCAAAACCTTATTTAACTTTAAAATCATATTATTAAGGTGTTTCAAAGTTATTCTTGTGCAGTTTATGATCCTTGGTTGAGAGGGTTTTCAAACAAGTGCTTCAATAGTGTTATTTCATGTAAAAAGAAGGTTTTCTAAGGTGTAACTCATGCTATAACCACATGTTCATGGTATATACCCTTTGTGACTTTCAAAACAGGTTATTAGGGGTCTTATAAACCATTAACAAGCAGGTTACACGTTTTTCTTCGAAGGGTTACAAGATACACAAGTTAGATGGTGCAAAACACCTAAAAATAGGGTTTTCATGGTGGAAATCGGTTTCCACCTCAAGAATGACCAATATAACGTGTGAGATACCTATTGTGAAGTTAAATTATCCTCAAGAACAAGATGACGGTGTCAGGTTTCTGCTACAACAAAGAGAGGAGTGAAGAAAACACAAGATATAGCTTGTTTCGGGTGAGATGAACCTTACTCTTTATTTGGTTCATGATTTGGAGAGTGTAGAGAGACAAAATGATATGGAAATATTCGACAAAGGGCTGTAGAAGTCAAACAAAATGAAGATGTGTATCAAAAGCTCACAAGATCGCACCTTCTTGCTTGTTTGAAGCTTGGATGATGCTAGTTTGTTGTTGCTCTTCGAAAATAGGGCTGAAATGGAGAGTGTTTGCGGTTGTGGGTGTGTTTGCTAGTGAAAGAATCCGAGAGGGAGAGAGAGAGAAGTTTGAAAGTGGTCTTGCATGCAAATGGAGTGTGGAGGAGTGTGGGAGTGGTTTTGGGAGTTCAAGGTGGAAGGAGAGTGGGTGAAGGGGGAGGGGGGGTGGGCGGCCGAGTTTGGAGTTTTGTGGGGTGTTTTTGTTTTAATTTTAAATGTAAATTAATATTATATAATGTTAATTTGTTGTATAGTGTAGTATTTTAGATGGTAAAAGTTTTTAGTTAGTTGATGTGTCTTGTGCATGATTATGCCTGCATTAGCCGAAAATTAATGTGTGTATGCACACATTTTTAATTGTGTCAATAATAAATTGATTTCATTGTAAGGGTGACTAATTGACTTTCCCGGGACACCAAGTTCTAAAAGATAAAACTTAAATTAACTAAAAGTCACTAAAATCACATAAAATCATAAAATGGAACTAATAGCAAATGATGATTCTAAATTCACTAATAGAGTTAGATTGTTTCTATTATTAGTACTCATAAGTTGGGTAATGATGCAAGTATATTAGGGTTAGAATAATGACCTTGAGGCCGGTTGTCACACAATACCCAACCGCCTTGATGCCCATGCGCCTAAGTCAGGCCCATGCGCCTGAATAGTACCCAAACGCATGGGAAGATTGCCCAGAATGGCTAAGTGTTAAGCCTAAGTGCCTGAATAGTGTCCATGTGCCTAAATAGGCACATGCACCTAAGTCTAAATAACCAAGTGTAAGTCCAGACGCCTGCATAGTAGCAAAACGCCTGAACAGGGTAGAAACGCCCAACTAGTGCCCATGCGCCTAGACACTTAGAAATATTTCTGAAATATTAAGAAAACTTAGGTTTTAGGGTTTGACCTGATTTGACTTGTGAGTTATGATTAACCCTTTTATGCATGATTATGGGGTGGTTTAGGGTTATGATATGTATGATGGATGTATGGTATTTATGTGTTCTCTTTTGATGGTAATTAAACGTATTTATATTATGTTATAAAATATGTTAAATATTATGTTTTTACTTTACATAGTATGACAAACGAATGAAAGCACGTAAAGCATAACGTAACGAAGTGAAAGATAACAATGATGAAAAGTAAAATGTAAGGAACGAAAGAATGGCTTGCAAGCAAATAAAAGGAGGTGCATGACCATGTTGTCATTAGCTCAACTGTGATGCGGGTTAGCTACCCTAAATGATGCACACAAGGTCAATCATTGAGATTGGCAAGGCCCTTTGGTATGCCCTAGGTGACTGGATCAGCTTCGGGGACAATATTCGTGGTTTAATTACCACAGGTCCAGCATCGGCTTCGTGCATAATGTTCGGGGTATTACTAGTTGGTTTGAATGAATGGTAGAGATGACATGCCCTAGGTAACTGGATCTGCTTCGGGCACAATGTTCGTGGTTTAATTACCACAGGTCCAGCATCAGCTTCTTGCACAATGTTCGTGGTATTGTTCATCAATCCATATGCACGTAAAAGAATGACGTGACGTACGAATTAAAGAAAGAAAGTAAACAACTATGAATGCAAAAGAATAATGTAAAGTATGTTATGAAAGAATGAGAACGAAAGTAAGAGAATGTTAACGAAAGACATGAAATGAAAGCATGCTATGAATATGATATGATGGGAAAATGAATGATAATGAAAGTTAAAAGTATATTCTCTATCTGTACGTATGATGCATGATCGTGTATGAAAGTAAAGAAAGGTTATATCAAAAGTAAAGCATTTTATTTATAAAACTAGAACTCACTCAGCAATACTGACATTTATGTATTTTCCAGTTGGCAGGTAAGAGTTGCTGAGGATGGAACGGGGCAGCTACTTGGCATTTTTTTGATGGCATCCATTAGTATAAAAATGACGTTTTTGTGATGTAATGCAATTATGATCTTTTGTAACGTTTAACTGTATTGTATTACTTTTAAAAAGCTGTCATTAATATATATAAAATGGTTTTAATTAATTTCCGCTGCGATATTTTAAATAAATGTATGATTTATGTGCGATGAATGACCAACTGTGAGGTGCCCGGGAACGGGGCCTTACAAGTTGGTATCAGAGCCAAAGTTTAAGTGAAATGGGTAAATATTTTCAAAAGAAACCTAAACTTAAACTAAGAATGGGACAAAGGGAAGGGATGCCAGTCCAAGTAGCTACGTGCCATTAAGTATTTTCTTAAATGTTAACCGGTATTATGTGCGCATGTTATTTGATCTGTTTGCCCTTAGTAGATTTAGATACTGATGTAGTCAGGGTAGGAAATGCTTGGGGTATGAAGAGTAAAGTAAGTGGCTAATCACAACTGGCCACTGTAATTAGGGACTTACTATACTTGACATAAACTGAGCTATTACCTTGAATGACCGTGTTAGTATTTGAATCTTATAGCGTGTTAGCGGAAGGATGGAGGTAGATCTTCTAAGGCTTCACGAGGCGGAGTACGTGGTGGACGTGGTACTGGACCACGAGCCACAAGAGGAAGGCCCAGGGTTGAAAAGGTGACCCATGATGTTAGGACCGTGTACCGACGGAGTACTAACTGATTCAACGTGAAACCAGATCAAATAGTGCAGAATCCTATTTGATTGGTGATCCAATCAGGGAGAACATTAATCCAATCAAAACTAACGATGAGAATACGTTAAGAATTGATTAGAATTGATTGGAAACGTTCTATGAAGTTGGAAGGGACTCTCTGGACGAACAGGAACGACTTGGGTTAATAATTCTTGAAGTGTTACCTTTTTCCACGAATTAAGTGGTATTTATAGGTTACAGCTTTCATTCGTACGACTGAGCCATGCGTATGGCTCAGTCGTGCGACTTAGTTGTACGATTGATTTATTCGTACGACTAAGGTAGTCTTATGACTCAATCGTGCGATTGACTCAATCACCTGGTTCAGTCGTGCGACTGGCCTATTCGCATGGTCCAGTCGTGCGACTGAATCATGAGACTTAGTTAAACATATTCCTGAACCTTTAATGATACAGAACTATGTCTAACAACTGTAAACCTATATAACATGTTCATATAAGCATGTAACAATCAATCATATTAATAGATATAACATTCAACAACCAATAAACATTAAAAGAAGAGTCTTTCATTTCATAATATCAAGCATTACATAAGTGTTACACAATGAAAGTCAATTACATTTGAGCTCACTAGAACTAGAACTAGGGACATGTGTACCAACAAACTCCCCCTTGGACCTAGTTCTATCCAATCTTTGACTTCCCTTTTAAACTCTTCAAACCTCTTAGCTCGTTCTTCTTTAGATACCCCAGCATAGATATTAAGTGCAAAGCATAAGCTTATAACATGTTGGAACTGAAGTGCTTGCACTATATCCTGCATATCAAAAAATAATGGCCACTTGTACAATATGTAGACATCAGAAGCGGACAAGTTTGTGAGCCACATAGGGTCAAATACCCTTATTGTCTCTACCTTCCCTTCCCTATCCAAAACTATAACGGCCTCTCTAGTGCGCCAGTCATAATACCACCATTTGAAATGGGGTGCAAAATCTTGTAGCATCTCCCTCAATGGAATACGTGACATTGTACGTGGAGGGTGCCATTTCAAGACAATCTTTGGTCTTCCAGTAATAGGGTTTACCTCAGATCTCCTGATGTACCTCGTAGCCTGTTGAGGTTTGAAGTTCACCCATCTAGTAAGATACTCTCGTTTCAGTGCAGCCTCAACCAGCCTGACATTTTCTTTGTGTCAGCATACAGCAGCTTCAGTCGTGCCAGCTGGTTGAGCTCAAAACCAGGGAGAGTCTTTAGATCGTGTGGGAATCTAAAGTACTCGATTCCCCTTTCCCTCTTTACTGTGTAAACGTTAAGATCCTCAAAGTAAGCCCATGATATAATCTTTCCTGACACATTCTGATGCTTCTTCACTTTGTAGATCTTGGTGTAGGTACTTTGCTTAGCTGCAACGCGCTGGGCTCGGATCTCTAAGAAACAAGCCGCCCATTCAGCATTTCTTATATCTACATCGACGTCCAAGGCTAGGGCTTGGCTTGTAGATGCTTCTGCTTCCTTTTCCTTCTGACTCAGCTTCTCCAAAGTATCGCTGCCGAGAGTACTACCCAGATCGGGAAACACATTTCCCTCTCGGTCAGTATACTCTGGATAATGCTGATCAGTGACGTCCTCAATCTCAATCTCATCTATATCATTCAGCTCCTCGTCACTAGCCTCATCAAAAGTAGGAGCATCCTTCATTATCTCATCTGGATTCAGCTGGAACATTTCAACAAGTTGCTCATCAGTGAGGTCATGAATTATTTCTCCTTCTTCAGGAGTATAACTCACTGACCTCCTGACGATCCCTTGCAGATCAAGTATCATAGTCAGTTGAGACTTGATCTGCTGTAAGGGAGCAACATCGTACTCATCTTACTGAAATGCTGGATCTGCTTGATTTAAACATGTAACACAACAATAGTTAGTATGTAATCAAGATAATCAAACACTGAATAATAAATATATACATTAATTTTATAACATCAAATGATGATTTCAAGTACGAAAGCTGAACAAAGTAAAACATCCAATCTTTACTTTGTCTTGAATCCTCTCTGTGTCTTCAGCTGATGGTGAGGTAGGCGGGGCAGACGATGAGGCTCCTTGGTCTTGTTTCTTCTTTGTCATTTGCTTTTGACCAGGAGCAGAGGCAGATGCAGCTGCATCTCCTTCATCATCATCATCGTCATCATGCCTACCTCTTGCTTCACCGTCACCCTTCACATCATCATCACTATCATCCTCTTCATCATCATCCTCATCATCATCGCCATCATCATCTTTATCATCATCTCCTTCCCCGATCTTCAGAGGCTCATCTTATGATCCTTTAAGCTTGAGCATGATGTTCTTGTTAGCAGCCTCTAACTCCTCCAATCTCTTAACCGATTCCTCTTTGTGCTCATGGAGTTGGGCGATCTGCTCAGGCTGCTGAGAAATCTGTTGAGCTTGAGAAGCATTAAGCTCCTCCAGCTAACATAGCTTACCAGACTTCTCCTCATCCGCTGCTAACAGCTTCAGCACCATCCTGTTTAGTGCTGCCAGCTGTTCCTCCACTCCAATAGGAGGGAGGGATGATCCGGTGGGGAATATGGAAGGGCCAGCTTGGTGGCGGGCGGTGGTGTTAGTGGCTAAAGTGAATATGGGTGGTGGAGTATGAATGGGTGGAGTAGTGTGGGGGGTGGCTGTGGTAGGTGGTGTAGTGGTGGTAGGAGGTGTAGTGGTAGTAGGTGGTATACTGGTGGTAGGTGGTGTAGTGGTAGAGGTGGTGGTGGAGGTAGTAATCAAAGTGATCCTCCGTCTCTTTGGCTTCAGCCCATATGGCTGAGCCATCCTCTTCCTCCAACTCCCCCTGGACCCTGAGGCTTCCCTTTTCCTGCTGGACTGGTCTGGGGTGTATGATGGATCTGAAGTAGTCTCCCCAGACTCGCCCGGACGTCCACCAACCGTCCTGATCCCCCTCTCGGTGGCAACCACCCGGCTGCCCACCGTCCTAGTCAGTGGCTCCTCATCAGACTCTTCCTCCTCATAAGGCTGGAAGTCCTTATGGAACCCAGCTGTCTCTAAATCACCACGTGGAGATGGTGGAGATGTAATATCAGCAGTAGTGGTCTGAGTGTGAGACGGGCCTGTATCACCACCATCACCACTATCATCGTCGTCTGAGTCATCATCAGGAACCGCTATCGGCTCTGTATCTGAATCACTCTCGTCGTGGCGCCACTTCCTCTTCGTTGGCACCACATAGTCTTCACGGGCCAGATGCCAAAATAATCTCCTCACCGGGGGCTTCACCTGCTTCCCCTGGTACACCCTCATCCATCCCAGAGTAGTGTCATCCATGACCTACAGGACCACAGCATCCTCTTTCTCCTTTGGCAGCGAGGGGAGCTTCTGACATATGATCATTTGTATAAATCGTGGATACTTACAGAAGCTTTCCTTCCCCTTCGCCTCGATGTTCTCCACCAGATAGGTAAAGATCATCCTAGAGAAGCTGAATGGATGATTCAGCACCAATGCAGCGTACGCGTTCTACATCTGGTCGGAGAGCTCATCGAATCCACCCTTCCTGGATGCGATGCATCTTAGTAGTACATGGGCTAAGTATTTGAACTGAGGGCACAAGTTGCTCTTGTTGAGCATACTTGCGTTAATGTCCCCAGAATACTTAGCCCTCATAAAGCAGCCTCGAACAGCGAGGGGATGTAATCGGGTGGGGCAATTAGATCATCCCCGAACTCCAGCACTGTCCTGATATCCTCCTCTGTAATCTCGATGGCCTCCCCGAATATAGAACTCCTGATAGTATGCGGCTCAGTGGACCTATCTACAGTAGCGCCTTCCCAAAACGCTTGCTGTAAGGATCTGTAAGGTGTGCATGGCGTAGAGATCGCTCGGAAAATCCTCAAATGTCTTAGGAATGTGATAATGCCAGCAAACTTCGCAGCGTTGCGGGAAGAGAGATCGAGATGAGCACATATGTTGTGCTTAGTGCTCATCGGCCACCGACTAGCCATCTGTGACACAAAGTAAATAAACATTAGTACGTTTCAAAGAATGCCAGACTTGTTTCATGAACTTGTGCGACTGAGATCTAGTCGTGTGACTGAATAGTGCGACTGAGACCTAGTCGTGCGATTGAGCTCTTTAATACGACTGAGTCATGCGACGGGACTTAGTCGTATGTTCTCACATGCGTTTACTTCAGTCGTGCGATTGAGCTCAGACGCATGGTTCAGTCATGCGATTGAACCATTCGTCCATCTCAGCCGTGCGACTGAGCCATTCGCCTCGCTCAGCCGTGCGACTGAAGTTCATCAGTGTGTCCAATCGCATGTCCCACAGTTTGTCCATTCAAATTCAATTTTTGAGCAATACTTTATGTTAAATGTTGAGGATTGCCTCATTAGGTTCGCAGAAGACCGACTAAACACCTAATAACTTTCATTTGATCAAAAAACTTAGTATTAGTGGTTTATTTGTCATATTTGGTTCGGTTTGAATTAGGTCATTGTTTTGCTCTTTTTGACGTTGTAGTAACCGATTATTCAGCCAACTATTGTCGCGTAGTACCTATAGAGTCGAAAAAAACAGTCAGAGAGAGTCAGGAACCAGTCTATAAAGATCAAATCAAATTTTGGTAGTAAGGGTGTGTATCGTGCGTCTGAGGGGCGATTTGGGAGAATGAAGCGACTGAGATCGACTACCCCTCTATTTATACTAGGGCAACCTTCAGTCGTGCGACTGAACCTAGTCGCATTATTGATTCGTGCGACTGGCCTTCAGTCGTACGACTCACCCATTCGGTCATCTTGAATCGTACGATTGAGGTTCATTCGTGCGACTGTCACAGTCGGTCATCTCCAATCGTGCGATTGAGCTCAGACGAATGGTCCAATCGTACGAATGGGTCATACTTGTGAAATTTTGCCTTTTGACCCTTAGACACTTAGCCCCTTATACCAATAGAAAAACATTTTGAGCAGTTTATCATCTCACACATGACCAATTTAAGATTAAAAACCTTTTGATCACCTCAGACGTGATCCATCTATCCACCTGATCACCTCAGACGTGATCCATTTATCCACCTGATCACCTCAGACGTGATCCAATTATCCACCTGATCACCTCAGACGTGATCCATTTATCCACCTGATCACCTCAGACGTGATCCATTTATCCACCTTTTCAGAAAAATTGATTTAAGATTAACATTAAGTTCATTTTGTGACATTCACAGAGATGAATAACATAGCCCAGTCCGACACTGACACACTTTACAAATAACTTGAAGAACTAAACTAAGTAAGAAAATAAACATGTTTTGTGATTCTGTTAGGGTAGAGTAAAGTAGCCTATTAGCATTAACATTATTTCTAAGACAGATTCATATGGAATCAGACAGGCATAAACTCAATTACTTGGAGCTTTTATATATATATATATATTGAAATGGAAACTAACATATTTACATATCACAGTTTCTCATTCATCTGAGACTTCTAAGCTCTAACTGGAAATCATGCTTGATCTGATATGTAACACACATTGATTCTGAACATCAGGCGGTGCAGCCACGACGATTGTCAGTATACTTGTCCACTTAAATCCATACACAGACTTTTGACACATATTGGTGATGTATTAGGTTATATTATTTCAAGAAACATTTGTGGATCCCAAGCTTATATGGTAATCAACATTCCTCAGAAGACTTTTGAGCTGTCTATGGGTATTTTGACAAGAAGAGACTATTCATAGATCTTTCAAAGAGAAGCCAAGCCTCAGGTCAGTGCCATCGCACAGCAGAGAGGCGGCAAACAACAATGAATTCTAGAATATCTAGGTTATGCTTATCCTCCGGTCAGTGTCATCGCACAGCAGAGAGGCACACAACCTATCTTCTTGTTAGAGCATCTTTAAATTTTTCTTTTGCACATAACGCACCAACAACATAGGTTATCAGCTTGATTGCGTTTATTTTCATTTTTTCATGCTTTGCTCTTTTTGTGGTCATCCGCACACTTTAGTGGTGTTTATTTGCTCGTCACCCCTTATTGGAAATAACTGATTATGTTAACCAGTGATAAGATGGGAACCCACAGTCAGCTGAACAGATTATTTTAAATTGAGTTCACCAATGTTGTCTACTAGTCTATTGTGTTGAATCTACCGACACATCGTATAATGAACTAGCACCTCCCTAGATTGACTTTCTCCATGTAATTACACTTATAAACAAGCGTACTATCATTTTCCCAATTTATTAGACTTAAAATTCTCTGACTAACAATTTTCTGTGATTTAATTAAACTAAATTTGCATAAATTGAAAATCTTTTTGGTGTTCCAAGTAACTCGACGCCTGTGTACTATCACTTTCCATAGCATTGAATCACATTCTTATCGTTGTTGTTTTTGCCTTTTTAGCTTCTCTGCCCTCCCCCTCCCCTTTTTTTGTTTTTAAGTAAAATAAATACTGAATGTAAACTAATCTTCCGCTAAAATTCTAAAACAAAAAATGTTTTTGTGTTTTTGGATTTTTATAAGACAAGGAAATTAAAAACAAATAGAAATAAAATAAAAATGAAAAACTAAACAAGTGTCGGACTAAGCATCTGTGTCTTCTGAAATGATGTCACTTTTCTTTTTCATGCAGTTGACCTCTAACAGATATAAAAATCTGGGTTTATCAAAAGGTTTGGTGTAGAGGTCGGCGCGCTAAAAATCCATGTTTATCTTAATCACATCAATTAATTGTTTTTCATAGCAATCGCGTATGAAATGATACTTTATGCCGATGTGTTTTGTTTTAGGGTGTTGAACAGGATTTTTACTGACAGCTATGGCAGCAGAGTTATCAACAAATATAGGGGTGTTAGAAAATTGCAAACCGTAGTCCCGCATTTGCTGTTAGATCCAGATGATCTGAGAGTAGCAACTTGCAGCAGCAACATATTCAGCTTCACAGGTTGATAAGGCAACCGAGGTCTGCTTCTTGCATTGCCAGGTGACTAAACGCCTTCCAAAGAACTAACACCCTGTGGATGTTGACTTGAAGTTCATCTTGCAGCCGCCGTAGTCTGAATCACTATACGCACTTAGCTCAAAGTCATCATCATGAGGATACCACAACCCCAGTGTTGGAGTACCCTTCAGATAACGAAAAATCCTTTTCACCCTGATCAAATGGTTTACTTTTGGTTTGGCTTGATACCTGGAGCATAAACATGTAGCATACATGATATCTGGATGTGAGGCAGTGAGATACATAAGAGATCCGATCATCCCACGATACATAGTGGCATCCACCAAATCCCGATTCTCATCAGGTGCCACATCATGATTTGTGGCGAGTGGGGTACCGGCAACAGTGACATTTCCATATCAAATCGACTAAGAATGTCTCCGACATACTTAGTCTGATGCAGAAAAATACCGGTAGGTGTTTGATCCACCTGTAATCCCAGAAAGAACTACATTTCTCCCATGGCACTCATTTCAAATTCTGCCTTCATCACAGATTCGAATTCTTTACATAGATCTTCGTTTTGTGAGCCCAAGATAATGTCATCCACATAAATTTGCACCATTAGTAAATCTCTATCTCTCTCTTTGATAAACAACGTGCAGTCAATCACACCCCTGCGAAACCCGTGTTTCAGCAGGTGGGTGGAGAGCTTTTCATACCAAGCTCGAGGAGCCTGATGTAGCCCGTACAGAGCCTTGTCCAACTTGTAGACCCTGTCTCTATGATAAGGATCCTCGAATCCTTTGGGTTGACTGACATAGACTTCTTCACGGATTTCCCCATGAAGGAATGCACTCTTTACATCTAGTTGATAGACTTTGATCTTCATATATGATGCATAGGCTAGGAAGATACGAATTACTTCCATTCTAGCCACGGGTGCAAACACTTTATTATAGTCGACTCCCTCGACTTGTCTGAAGCCTTGAACAACCAATCGTGCCTTGTTTCTGATAACGACACCCTGGTCGTCCTTCTTGCAGCGTAGCACCCATTTGGTGCCAATCACTTTTACTCCTTTGGTCCTGTCATGAGTGTCCTCACTCCAAGCTTCTTGAATTGTAGCAGCTCTTCCTGCATAGCATTGACCCTGGCCTCATCCTTCAGGGCATCGCTTACGTGTTTGGGCTCGACTTGAGAAACAAAACATTTGAAAGCCCCGTCATTCACTAGCCCTTTTCCATAATTGCAGCATAATCAGTAGAGTATTGCTAATTTCTCGTCTGCACACCAGAGTGAAGATCCCCAATGATAGTCTCCAGGGGATGATTCACACTGATCATAGTCACAGGTGTCGTAGGAACGACAACTTCAGTATCCAGATTTGTGACGGTAGGTTCAGTATCCGGATTACCTGATGCATGTTCAACATCTGTTGAGCTTCCATCTTGATTAACGTTATGCTCATTGCTGGTCTCAACTGCTTCTTCATCGTCTAATGAATCATCCCTCTCGTCCTGAGCAGCTGCTGAAGATCCCGAAGCACCACTAGCCGGTGTCACATTGCTGGTATCCAGATTCGGTGTATTTAGGACATCGTACATCATCTGAGCAGTAATATCTTCATCTGAATCTATCTGGGGAAGGTTGAATGATTTGAAAAAACCATCGTAGTCGAAGAACGACGACGGACCTTTTCTAGCAGGGGGGATCGTGTATCGTTGCACATCGACGTTGCACCATACTTCAACCTAACCTGTTGAGTTGTTATAAACTCATTTGTCTGGTATGCTATATCCAAGAAAGATCCCCTGATCTACTTTCTCACTAAACTTACCTTCTGGAGTTTTCTTCAGCAACGTGCAGGGAGCTCCGAATGGTTCCAGATACTCCAGGTTAGGTTTGCGCTTCTGAAGCAACTCATAGCAAGTCTTCCGATGCCGCTTGACTACTAACACACGATTAAGCGTGTAGCACGCATCGGCAACAGCTTCATTCTAGAACTGTACTGGCAGTTTTGAATCTGCCAACATAGTCCTTGCAGTCTCGATCAAGCTCCTATTCTTGCGTTCAGCAACACCATTCATCTGTGGCGTGTATGCAGAGGTGAACTGATGAACAATTCCCTTTTCTTTGTAGAAAACATCCATCCACTGATTCTTGAACTCAGTTCCATTGTCTGAACGTATCTTCCTCACCTTCATATTGTAGAGGGACTCCAGTGTTGTGACGAG
Organism: Flaveria linearis; assembly: GCA_024085815.1. Classification (NCBI taxonomy): domain Eukaryota; kingdom Viridiplantae; phylum Streptophyta; class Magnoliopsida; order Asterales; family Asteraceae; genus Flaveria; species Flaveria linearis. The sequence goes on along the minus strand of CM044007.1, from coordinate 32,987,018 downwards.
CACCTTGAACAATCAAAGGTTTCTGACTTAGCTTTCAGAAACATCGCGCAGGAGAAACGTGAGTAGTCATCTGTGACTACAAAGTAGTCCCAGTCCCCAGTGATACTCTTGGTGCTGACAGGACCGAAAAGATCCATATGCAGTAGCTCCAGGGGCATCTCGATAGAGTTAACGTGCTTGGTCTTGTGAGACTTCCTGGTCTGCTTTCCCTTCTTGCACGACACACAAAAATCTAGAAGTTTGAAGTTCTTTACAGTAACTCCCTCAGCTAAGTTGTTATGAATCAGATGATTCATCTTCCTTTGATTAATGTATCCCATTTCCTGTGCCATGAGATGGACTCCTTCTCTGTTGCTTTTGATAAAAATCACTGAACAGTAGACTCAGTAGTAGAGCATTTGACATGTCCAAGACGTACAAATCGTTGTACCTTGATGTTGACATTAAGACCTGCTCCTCAGGAATCGCTATCTCCTTCTTCAGAATGTAACACTTCCGATTGTCAAACATCACTTTGAAGCCCTTGTCACATATCTGAGAAACTGAAAGCAAATTGTTTTCTAACTGTTGAACAAAATTTACTTTCAAATTTTATTAATCCATTACCTACTTCTCCTTGTGTGGTAATGCATCCTCCTTTGTTTCCAGCAAAAGAAACATGTCCCCCTTTAATTTATTTAACATTGAAAAGGAGAGACTGATTTCCCATCATGTGCCTGGATGCTCCGCTATCTACTATCCATGTGTTGGTAGAAGCACTATAGCCGACAACCTGCATATAATAAAAAATAATTAGTTAAGGAGGGGGACCTAAGCCTTGGCTAGCTTGGGTTTCCCAAAGGCATCACACATCACAAACTCAACCCACTGACCTTTAGCACTTGAAAAGACCTCATCCTTCAGCTTATCAACACTATCAGACACATCAGATGTTTTAGCTTTCCACAGACCATCCTTGTGTAAGAACTGTTTGTGGTAAACCGATAGCTGATTTACTGTTTGAACTTTAGGTTTATTTTCAACAACAGGTTTCACCTCAGGCATCACAGACTTGCCAGTGACTTGTCTGTGTTGTCTGTGGTGTTGGGGAGACGTAAAAGACCTAGCAGGTGTTCTAGACCTAACAGGAGTTTTAGATCTTTGTTTTGCAGAAAACTGTTTAGCATCTTGATCTAGTTCAACTTTAATCCTAGGTGTCTGATAGCGAGGACAATGTGACGAAATGTGGCCTCTTTGTCCACAAGTGTAGCATGATCTCCTCTCAACAAGACTAGGAGATCTCTTGTGGGGTGGGGAGCAAACTTCAGGTACGGGCTTTTTGATCTCAACCTTTTGATTTTTACCTTCTTTGACAAATTTTACTTGTTTAACATTATTATTACTTTGTCTTTTAAGATGATTGTGATCTTGCTTAACCGGTTTAGACTTAGTGGTTTTTGAAGTCTTAGGTTGTGTGACAGCAGATTTTGAACCCAACCCAAGAGATGCTTGAACATCCTCTTCCACCCTGTTCTCAATGATGGTTTTATCATTTGTGCCTGAAGTTGATGCCTTCTGATCAGCAACCGGAGGAGCATGTTTAACTGCAGTGTCCGGATCACTAACTAGAGGAGTAGTCACCACATGGTCCTTGATGGGATTATTGTTAACAGGTCCCTGTTTAGTGTTCAGGAGAATCTCATGTGGTGGAGGCACAACTTAATAACCCAACCCTTCCCCGTTGTTTCTTTCCTTAACCAAGTTTTTCAAGATGTGAGAGGAACTAGCTAAACTATGTAGTTTTTGCTTTAAGGATTCATTTTCAGCTTGTAAAATAGCTCTGTCCTTTTTAGTTTCCTCAATTGTTTTTAAGTAAAACTTTATGTCATTTTCTTGGTTAAAAGCAACAACTTCAGTCTCTTATAATTGTTTTCTGAGCAAGTCAATTTTCTCCTTAAAACTGCTTTCATTTTGCTTTAGTACTCTATTAGCCTCTGTGCAAAGTTTTAAGTCATTTACTAAGTTATCATTATGTTCTAATAACCTAGCAAATTTTAGATTAATGCTTTCTCTAAACTTATCACATTCAACACAAGCATGTTTATCAAAGAGATCATCTTTCGATTCTACCTGTGCAGATGTAGAGGTACCATCCATGAAAACAGCCTGGGGTTCCTGGTGTGCTGAAGATTCTGCATTTAGTTCATCCTCCACTAGTTGATCAACAGCAGCCACAGTCTCATCCACATCAGCAGTATCAAGCTCAACTGAGTTCTCCCCTCACTCGCTGTGTTGGACCAAAAGAACCAATGAGCCAAGATCAGGAAAACCTCTAAGTCCCACATGACATCACAACAACTGCTGAAGACTCCCATCAGCTGTTCTGACAAAGTCTGAAGAATCAACAGCCGAAGTTCAAAGAACTGACGTACAACAGCTGAAGATCCCAAAGTACTGAAGATAAGTACTAAAGTCTAAAGTACTGATAAACACAAGTACTGAAGACTTCAAGTACCAAAGACAAGTGCTGAAGATCAAAGTCTGACGAACTGAAGAACTGATGAACAACTGCTGATGCACAAAGTCTGAAGACAACGACTAAAGACATTAGCTGATGACAACTACTGAAGTCATCAGCTGATGAATCGTCTGAAGACCAAAGTCTGAAGACTAAAGTGCTGAAGTTTTAGAGTTTGTCACAACAGCTGAAGAAGTCTTCTTCAATTGTTGTGATGGTTTATTTTCTTTTTAGTAGTTTTATGTTTTTCATTTCAGTAATTTGTACAACAGCTGAAGAGTTTGTTCTTCAGCTGTTATAGTTCAGTAGTTGTAAACGACTGAAGAGTTTGTTCTTTAGTCGTTGTAGCTTTTCAGTAGTTTCCTTTTCAGTACTTGTAATAGGTAGAACACTTAGGAAATTTTGTAAGAAGATGTCAGCTGTTGTGACATCTTCAGTAGTTGTGTTCTATCAGTAGTTAGTTAAATAATTATTTAATGTCAGTAGAATCTGACAACAGTATGGGTCATTTGCCTATAAAAGGGCAGTGACCTGAATGTATTCCACGCGGAAACATGTGAAATAAATGAATATTATTCCTTTTAAGGCAAAATTATTCTCTCTCTCTACTTTTGGTTTGCATGCAATATTCTTTATGTTCTTGCTTTGATTGCTAATATTCATGCTAAATCCGCTGCGAATATAATCTAATTGATCAAAGTAGAGGCTGAGATCCTAACAAATGGTATCAGAGCAGGTTAATCATTGATTGATTTCACTATTGATCATTTGAAACTGCTCTTTTGATCTCTAAGTTTGATCGAATTAGCAATTTGCAAGAATTAGCTGTAGAGAGAGAGATACTGCTGTTTCTGGCCAAAACTTGAGGTTCTCTTGGTGGTTTTGAGCTACATTTGTTTTGTTTAAACTTGAGTTTGACTAATAACTGTGATGACTACACCAACAAACGATCCTCACAATACTGGTTCCTCAACCAAGCCACCGATGCTTGTGAGGAATGAGTACAACATATGGCAAAGACGTATGCTTCACCACTTGTCTGTCAACAGTGCTGGTTGTTGGAAGTCAGTGGTGCATGGACCATACAAGCCTATGGTGAGCGTCCCTGAATCTAATGAACAGGTTCCAAAGAAACCTGAACAATATTCGGACGAAGATCTAAAGCTGTTCGAGATTGAAGCTAGAGCCCATGGAATTTTAGCCATGGCTATTCCAAATGAGATTTACTCTGGGCTCTTGCATCATGAAACTGCTCATGACCTATGGGTTGCTCTAAAGGAACAATTTGGGGAACTGATCCGGTCTTAGAAAACAATAAGGAAATCCTCGCCCAACAATATGAGACATTCTCATATAGAAAGGGTGAGACTCTGACCCAGCAGTTTGAGCGGTTCTCTTGTTTGATTTCTGAGCTGAAGATGGTCAAACAAGAGTATTCCAACAACCAGATGAACAACAGGTTCCTCAGATCACTGCCTGAGAGATGGGACACTTATACCATTGTCCTACGTTCCAGTGCAAATCTGGAAACTCTATCTCTCACCCAACTTCATGGGAAACTGCTCACTTTTGAGAGAGAGATAGAGCAAAAGAGAAAGTTGTCCACCTCTGGCAAGTTCGCTGATGACTTTGTTCAAGGAAATGCTGCCTTGATAAGTCAAGAGTCAGAATACGCTTCATCAGAAAGTTCTTATGATGAGCATATTGATTTCTCTACCAACTCAGAACAAGCTTTTGTTGGTGTTAGTAGTGGTTCAGGAGGCAGCGGTGATAACTGGTGCTTTTTGATGGATGATTTGAAGGGCATTCCAGATGATGATCTGGAGGAGATGGATATTTTGAGCCAAATGGCAATGATCAATATCAGATCTCAAAAGTTCTACAAAAGAACTGGTAGGAAATTCCCTGGTCTCTCTGGCAAAACCAAAGTTGGTTTTGACAAGAGCAAGTTGAGGTGTCACAAGTGCCAAAGGCTTGGACACTTTGCTAGAGAGTGCAGATCATCTGGATCTAACTCCTCTGCACCCTTTGTGACTTTTCCGAGCAATAGCTCACAGCACAGAGGGCAACCTTCCTCCAGTTCTGGTCATCCATCACAAGCACAGGCATCACCTGCTTATTTTGTGCCTCAGGGGTATATGCCATACTCATACCCCTGCTACTACGTGCCTCAGTCCAGTCAAACTCAAGCACCTTCGGCTCAACCACCACAGGCTCTTCCTGAGCCTCAATCTTCCCCATCTCATCATCAAACACAACCTCAACAACACAACCTCTTCACCCCAGGAGTTGTTGACTGGAGTAGTCTACCAGATGATCTATCTGGACAAGAACAACTACTCCAAGGTGCTGGTCAACATGGTGGTGATAGTCCTTTTGGAAATCTTGCTCTGATGGCCCTTGAGTCTGCTGAGGTGTCATCATCTAATGCCTCATCACACGTATCATCTGAGGCCAAAGCCAAGCTTTGTTCTGAATCATGCATAGCAGCATTTGCTTCTATTAGAGAAGCAAATGTAGCTTTAATAGATAAAAATCTTGAGGTAGAGCACACTATTTCCAAAAGAAAAGCTGATTTTGAGGTTGTACTAAAAGAGAAAAATGATGAGATTTACAAGCTTAAATGCCAAATCAAAGATGGTAAAGCTAGGGAAGATGTACTTCTAGAGAAGTACAGAGACCTCAAGGAAACTCTTGCAAACACCCAAGTAGAGTGTGATCGATGGGTGCAATCATGCAAGGGTTTTGAAATGCTTCTTAAAAAGCAATCAGCTTCCAATGTGAAGTTTGGGATTGGTTATAATCACACTGCTCCTCCTACAGATTTCACTTTAAGAGCAGAAGTTGAATCTGATAGAGAGAGCAATAACCAATCCTTCTCATCATGTGACCTACTATCTTCTGATGCAGCATCATCAGAGATAGAAGTCAGCAACCAATCAGCAGATGCTACAAGAGCTGATGGATCAAATGCTGACTGTCACATGATCAAAAGGTTGATCAACTCAGGTGTTGTCTCTAGAAGTACCGAAAGTACTAGAGAGCAAGTGATAACACTTGAAGTTCAAACCATGTGAGATATTAAAGGGAAGAAAACTACTAGTACTGATAACAGGTACTAAAGGGAAGAAAACTGCTAGTACTATCGAAAACTGAGAGTAGAAAAGGTTTAAAGACAACTAAAGAAGAGGTCAGGAAAGCAGGTACTAAAGGGAAGAAAACTGCTAGTACTGATAACAAACAGCTGAAGAACAAGTCTTCAGTAGTTTCATCTTCTTTGGTTGATGATCAACACAAGATGAAGAAGAAGCCATGTGAGATATGTGGCTTGTTCAATCATCTTACTGATGATTGTTGGTACAAAAAGGGTTCCAAACTCAAACAACAGGAGGAAATTAAAGAGCAAATAAAGAAAATGAAAAATGAGTTTGAAACCAAGTTTGTACTAGCAACATCAAAGCCTGAAATCCCTAAGCCCAAAGCTAAATCTAAAAAGAAAGTAGGGAATACTCAGGCAACAGCTGAGGTTGCTCAGAAAAAGATGGTACAACATAGGAATCCATCATCAACAAACTCCAGTGTGTCTGAAGAGCTAAAAGCTTTATCACAAAGTCAGACACAACTGGTGATGATGGTTCAGCATCTAATGGGAAGAGTCAACCATATAGATGCTCCTGTGTTGAAACCACAGAAAAGGAAGTCCAAGCCAAAGGGTTCCTCTTCTACACCATCTTCTTCACCTCAGGCTGTTACACATAATATACCTGTTAGTGCTGCACCTATAGTTGAGAACAGACCCAAAACCAAACAGGTTTGGGTCTCTAAAACTAACTAACATGTGGTTATGATTGCAGGGTTCTTCAACATGCCAAAAGAGCATCTGGTATGTAGACAGTGGAGGATCTATGCACATGACAGGAAGCAGTTCCCTTCTTAATGACTACTCTCAAGGAAAGAAGGGATTTGTCTCCTTTGGCAATGATGCAAAGGGTTACATCATCGGAAAAGGCTTTGTTTCCAATGGGGAAATAAGGTTTGATGATGTTAACCATGTGGAGAATCTCAAGTACAACCTCTTGAGTGTCAGTCAAATGTGTGATAAAGGCCATGTTGCCCTTTTTACAAGCCAGAACTGTCGGATTCTGTCATCCAAAGTTCTAAATTTGATTGACAAGGTGTTGGATGAATACACTCTCCTGAAGGCCAACAGGACAGGAAGAGTGTATGCCTTAGATCTTTCCAAAAAGATAGATCTAAAAGGCCATCCTTGCCTATTCTCCAAGGCATCTTCTCAAGAATCTACTCTATGGCATAGAAGGCTGGGGCATGTTAATTTCAAGAACATGAATCAGTTGATAAGCCATGGTTTAGTAAGAGGATTGCCTTTGAAGGAGTTCAAGTGTGAAGACAACTGCACTGCTTGCTTAAAAGGAAAACAACACAAAGTTTCATTCCCTTCAATAGAAGAACCAAAGTCCACTGCCTGCTTGCAGCTCCTGCACATGGATCTCTTTGGTCGTGTCAGAGTGATAAGCATGGCAAAGAAGAAATACCGCCTGGTAATTGTAGATGATTATTCCAGGTATGTATGGACTTTCTTCTTGCACTCTAAGGATGAAGCAGCCAAGACTATCATGACCTTTGTGTTATTTGTAGAAAAGCAGTATTCCCTACAGGTCAAGTGTGTGAGGAGTGACAATGGAACAGAATTTAGAAACCACACACTTGATGACTTCTACCTGTCCAAGGGAATTAAGAGGCAGTTTAGTATTCCTAGAACTCCTGAGCAGAATGGAGTGGTGGACAGAAAGAACAGGACTCTCATTGAAGCAGCAAGGTCAATGTTGGCTGACTCAGGTTTGCCACTGACCTTTTGGGCTGAAGCTGTCAATACAGCTTGCTATGTACAAAATAGAACTTTAGTGAATAAGAGGTTGATGAAGACTCCTTATGAAATTCTTCATCATTTGGCTCCTCTAATTTCATTCTTTAGAGCCTTTGGGTGTCCATGTTTTATTCTCAACACTAGCAACCCACTCCAGAAATTTGCTAGTAAGGTGGATGCAGGATATTTTGTTGGATATTCATCAACTTGCAAGGCATACAGGGTCTTCAACTGTAGGACAAAAGTGGTTGAAGAAACTCTGCATGTTAAGTTCAATGAATCTCCAAAGGACAAGATTCCACAAAACCCTGTGGAGTTGCTTGATCTGGACATACTGCAATATGTTCCTTATCAGCCTCCAGTTGTTGAGCCTGTCAACACTTCTCCACCTGGTGGTACTGATGATGATGTAGTCAGTACTCACCTCTTCAGGTTTAGTGACAACCTGCCTGAGTTCACTAAACCTGAAGCTCCTGTAGCTTCAGCAGCCCTATCCACAACAAATGCTGATGAGATTTCTGCAAGCTCTACTTCATTTGAGCTGCCATCTCCTACATGGTTTCAGGAATCTCCATCACCATTTGTTGCTGCTGAAAGTCCTACAAACACTTGCACTGACATTATAGTCTATCAAGAGCTGAAGAATCACCCCACATCTCAAATCATTGGTGATATCAATGCTGGAGTTTCAACCAGGAGTCAATTGTCCAATTTCTGCTTCTATGCTCTCTTCATCAGTCAGCAAGAGCCAAAGAACTATCATGTTGCTTTAAGAGACAATGGATGGGTTGAAGCAATGCAGCTTGAGCTTCTTTAGTTCAAGAAACAGCAAGTGTGGGAGCTTGTTCCTTTACCCCAAGGGAAGTGTGCAATAGGCACCAAATGGGTATTCAGGAACAAAACAGATGATAAGGGCCAAATTGTCAAGAACAAGGCCAGGCTGGTTGTCCAAGGATTTGCACAAGAGGAAGGCATCGATTATGATGAGACCTTTGCTCCTGTGGCAAGACTGGAAGCAATCAGACTGTTCTTAGCTTATGCTGCCTTTCACAGTCTTAAGGTTTATCAAATGGATGTCAAAAGTGCCTTCTTATATGGAAAAATAAAAGAAGAAGTTTATGTGTGTCAACCACCAGGCTTTGAGGACAACAAACATCCTGATTGGGTGTACAAGCTTGATAAGGCTCTTTATGGGCTGAAGCAAGCTCCTAGAGCCTGGTATGAGACACTCTCAACTTTTCTTTTAGAGAATAAGTTCACTAGAGGCACCATTGATAAAACCTTATTCATCAAGACTGTGGGAAAACATAAGCTCCTTGTTCAAATTTATGTAGATGACATCATCTTTGCATCCTCTGATCTAAAGTTGTGTGATGAATTTACAATGCTCATGAAGCAAAAGTTTGAAATGAGTGCTATGGGGGAATTACAGTTCTTTCTAGGTTTGCAAATCAAACAAAGGGATGATGGAATTTTCATCCATCAGTCCAAATACACCAAAGAGTTGTTGAATAAGTTTGATTTACAAACCTGTAAGCCCTGTTCTACTCCCATGAGCAGCATCACACAACTAGAAGTAGATCAGAAAGGTAAAGCGGTTGATGAAACCCTTTACAGATGTATGATTGGGTCCTTGATGTACCTTACAGCTTCTAGACCAGACATCATGTTTGCAACATGTGTTTGTGCTAGATTTCAGGCTGCACCTAAAGAATCCCATTTGATTGCAGTCAAAAGGATCTTTAGATATCTGTAAGGTACCCAATCACTAGGTCTGTGGTATTCAACTGGGCATTCTTGAAAATTAGTTGCTTTCTTTGACAGTGACTATGCAGGATGCAAAGTCACCAGAAAATCCACTTCTGGTGGTTGCCAATTCCTAGGCAATTGTTTAGTTTCTTGGCAGAGTAAGAAACAAACATCAATTGCTACATCCACTGCTGAAGCTGAGTACATTGCTGCTGCAAGTTGTACATCTCAGATACTCTGGCTTCAGAACCAACTCATGGATTATGGCATTACAGAGACTAAGACTCCATTATTAATGGATAGTGCTTCAGCTCTTTGCATTGTCAAAAATCCAGTCCAACACTCTAGGACCAAACATATAGAGATCAGACATCATTTTATTAGGGATTGCTATTGAAAAGGTCTGATTGATCCAAAATTTGTGCCTAGTGCTGATGAGCTTGCAGATATATTTACTAAGCCTTTAGATAGTGCCACATTTCAAAACTTGGTACTAAGGCTTGGTATGTTGCAGCTCGAATAATTTGACCAATACTGATGCTCTCATTTCACAAGTACTGATGAGCATTAGTATGCAAAGGTCAAATATAAGTACTGATGAGTAATTTAGTCTTCAGCATTTTCACAACTACTGAAGACTAAAAGGCTTCAAAGTACTGATGTACATTGTTTGTTGAAAACAACTGATGTAGTGAGGTGGATTACAACTACTGATGTATCATTTTCAAACAAATAAGTACTGAAGAACAAATTTTGTTCACAAGTACTGATGTGTACTTTACACAAGTACTGAAGACAAAATTTGTTCACCAGCTCTGGAGTATTTCATCAGCACTTGTGAACATCTGATCACAAGAGCTGAAGGCATAAATACTCATAAGAGCTGAAGGGTCAATGAAACATCTGAAAGTCAGCCAAAGAGCTGATGAGTAAATGTGGAGGTCAGCTTGAAACAACTGATTTGACGGAAACAGCTGATGAGTAATTTTACTCTTCAGCTGATGCCAACAGCTACTGTTTCATACCCAAACAACTGAAGGACAAAACCATGTCTTCAGTAGTTTCACAACTACTGATGACTAACACCAAGTCCTCAGTTGTTTACAACAACTGAAGCAATACCATGTCTTCAGTAGTTCACAACTACTGATATCAGTAGTTGACAACTACTGAAGGCTAACACCAAGTCTTCAGTTGTTACAACGTCTGAAGACGAAAACTAGGCCTTCAGTAGTTTACAACTACTGAAGACTAATAACAAGTCTTCAGCCGTTTACAACATCTGAAGGACAAAACCAAGGTTTCAGTAGTTTCATCTACTGAAGACTAACACCAAGTCCTCAGATGTTACAACCACTGAAGGTTAAAACCACGTCATCAGTAGTTTCAACAACTGATAACTAACACCAAACCTTCAGTAGTTTTCTTTCAGCCTTTGCCATACCCTATAAATACCCAACCTTTAGAGCTTTTCATTCTCACTTGACCTAACTTTTCAAAAACCTCTGAAATTCCCATCACCATTAATGGCGGCCATGCAACTCAAACCTCGACACAACTGTGTCGCTCATCTCACCAAACCGCCATTCTGGGCCAAGTTTGATAATGTCGTCGATCTGATGACCGACTCACAATACCAGACGGCATTCCTCCTCAACCCCACCATATACACCGACTCCCTATCGGAGTTCTGGACAAACATCATCGTCCAAACCGGAGAGAATGATGGCGAGGTCTCTCTCCGGTCCTCCGTAAACAACCACCGAGTGGTTATTACTCCAGCTACTCTTCGAGAAACCCTAAAGCTGGAGGATGCCACCTACCCAACTTCTTACCCCAAAGGCGCCCTCGATCTATGCTTCACTGCCAACGACTATCAGGGCGACCTCTCTGCCACCACCTTGTTGAAGAAACACTTCCCTGATCCCCAACGACTAATCTTCCACATGGTGAATGTGTGTCTGGCTCCCAAAACTTCCTCATAGGACCAGATGTCAACAAGGTGGCAACAGGTATTGTATTCTATCCTTGAGAAACAACCCCTAAACTTTACTGATATTATATTTTGGGAACTCAGGGATGTGGCCACAAAACCCATTTCTAACCGTTGGATCTTGTATCCTCGGTTCATAATGGCCATCATCCAGAGCCAGCTTCAAGCTGAGGGACTTGTTGGCACTGGGGTCCCTGCCATGGCTGTTCTAGCCGAGGTATACTCCAGGCACAACACCGACCACACACTCAAACAGGCTGGACGGCTGCGAAAACCCACGCAGCAGGAACCCATAGCCTCCACCTCCAAATCCAAAGTCCCCACCAAGCCAAAAGCCAAGAAGCCCAAAAGGCTACTCAGGGAAATGAGTCCCCTGAGGATGCCCCTGCAACACAAAGGCAGGATGTGGCTGCTGGTTCGATTCTCCCAGCAGCTACCATGACTCCACCCACCACAACCGCACAGGTTTCCTCTCAACAGGAGCCTGATGCAACCACTACTGGGGCACCTACACATCTGGGGTCTTTCTCACTTGAGGAGACTACCATTGAAATGCACACTCCTCCCCATGTGCACTCTGCTTCTAGCCCATCTCCCACAGAAGCCGCCCCACAAAGTCCAACCCTAATAATTGCCAAAGTGTTGACCCACCTAAGCACTCCACCCTCTCCCCAGAAACCTATTACAACTGGGGAGACTCCAACCGAAGAGGGGGTGGATACTAGTGCTGGTGGGAGCCCACAGCACAGAGAATCACAAGTCCAATCTCCCAGTGTGGCTAGGGAGATAGGACAATCTGGTGAGGCTGCCACTTCCCCTGCATCAGCACATGAGCAGGGTGAAGCTGGTACAAGCAATAAGACCTCACCAGAGGCAACTGCCGATGATGGATCCAATCCGGAGGCTGGAAGTCCCCAGTACCAAGAACAAGGGGCACATGCTATTACTGAGCCACACAAGCATGTACATCCTGACATTGTCAGGAGGTCAGGTGATTCAGCTCACACTGATGATGACCTGAGCTTCTTCTTTGACGTAGTTGCTCAAAACACTATCTTAGAGGATGAGATAAGCAGACTCAAAGAGCTGCTTGCTCAAATGACTCAAGATAGAAGTCCATCTGCCACCACCAACCCACAGATGGCACCTTCACCCGAAGGTCTCACATACACTGAGCCACTCCCACAAACTCAGCCACCAGCCCCTGCTTCTGGCACTAGCTCTCAGGGCCTGAACCCCCCTGAGCAGCTAGATGCTATCCTTAGAAATCCCTGCCTCTTATCACACCCATAATCACAGAAATTGTGATGAAAACCATTGATGAGAGGCTTCCCACACATATCCAACCTCTGGTGGAGGTTGCTGTTACTAAAGCACTTGCTGAGAGTCAAACCCCAACCAATGCACCCAAAAAGGGGGAGACCTCAGTGCAAGTTAAGAGGAAGAGGGGAGAGGAGGAGTTAGAAGTAGGTAGAAAGGAGGTGACTGAGAGGGAGAAGGTTCAAGAGCCCAAGGGGAAGGGGAGGGAGGAGGAGGAGAGAGCTGTAAAAGAAGTGACTGGAATCCAAAAGGATTTCAGTGTCACTTATCAAAAGAAAGGAGAGAAGAGAGGAGAGGTGAGGGAGAGTGCCGATCCTGATCTAGCAGCCCTTGTCAAGGAGGCTGATGCTAAGCAAAGCCGTTCAATGGACTCTGTCATTGAATAGCTGTTCAGGCAAGGCTTTGACAAGGACACTGCCTTGCTAGATCAAGAGATCAGGAATATGGAGAGAAGAGAGATTGAGTACCGATGGACTACTTATAGCCAAGAGGAAAGAAAGAAACTTGAGGCTATGAGTAGGTTCACTTCGAAGTACCTGGGCAGGCCAGTCCTTGATGTCAAGGCATGGACCAGGGACAGACTCTTGGCAATAACCACCAAGATCTGTTCGGCTGGTGATTTCACTAAGGGACTGGTCGCTGAGGCCCTCTCTGAAGCCGGTGCTGGGAACAGGACACTGCTAGTAAAACAGACCAAACCAGCCCTTATCTCTAGGTTACTAGCAGTGCCTACCAACATTCCCACACCAACAACCCAACCACAACCCACTAAACCAACCCCTTCACCATCAAAACCCGCATCCAATGATCCACCCTTGAAGAAGAAGAGAAGGGTGTTGAGGCTGCAAGAAGAAGAAGAAGAGGAGGATGAGGAGGATAGACTGCCTCTTTCAGCAGTCATCCCTCTACCAAAAGCCAAATCCCAAACCATCACTCCCACCTCACAGATGGACACTATGAGGGTAAAGATAGAGGAAGAGGCACAGCAGCAGCTTCATGATGCTGAAATGCTTAAGTCAATTGACCAAGCATATGCTGCCTCTACCTCTATCATGAATATGAAGAAAGAAGCTCTGAGACTCTTCACTCTCAAACAAACCTTCCAATATAACAAAGAGAGAGTGAGGACTTGGCCTGATCCTAGGGTGGCTCACAGGATCACAATGAAAGATATTCCTGTCAGGTACAAGAGCCAGATGAAGAGGATTGTAGATGAAGTAATCACAGTGGGTCTTGTAGTAACACCCTGGGAAATTGTGGATGAGTTCGAGAAAGCTTATAAATCTAAGCAACCTCCTGAAATGATGTTGGAGAACAGGATGGTGAGGAAAGGCTTAGTTTATAAGAAGCTTTAGAACTTCCGCAAAGATGAGCTCAACTTGTTGCTAGAAGGCAGACATCCAGATGAATTTGCATATAAGCAAATCACAACAGTTGAGCTCAAGAATGGCAAACAGGTCAAGTTTGTCTCAGAGATGTACGGCCGTGAAGGATTGTTCGATGGTGGGGCTGAAGGCATGACCAAAGAAGAACAAATGATCTTTGTCCGAGCCTACACCAGAGAATCCTACAGGCTAGTACAAGGGAGGTAGGTTTCATGGATGGGATAACAGCTCTGTGTCCAATTCCCCAAAACAGAGCTCCCATCCATACTTAGCCAAACAAATACCAGAAACCTTCTCCCAGGCCAGTGCTTATCAGGGTCAACTTCTGATCTGATCAAGAAGGAAACAGACCAATCTTTATGCCAACAATAAGTGGGACAATAAATAATTAGAGGTTTTGGCTGCATTGGTTCAGGGGGAGTTTGTTGGACCAAAAGAACCAATGAGCCAAGATCAGGAAAACCTCTAAGTCCCACATGACATCACAAAAACTGCTGAAGACTCCCATCAGCTGTTCTGACAAAGTCTGAAGAATCAACAGCTGAAGTTCAAAGAACTGAAGTACAACAGCTATCCCAAAGTACTGAAGATAAGTACTGAAGTCTAAAGTACTGATAAACACAAGTACTGAAGACTTCAAGTACTAAAGACAAGTGCTGAAGATCAAAGTCTGAAGAACTGAAGAACTGATGAACAACTGCTGATGCACAAAGTCTGAAGACAACGACTGAAGACATTAGCTGATGACAACTACTGAAGTCATCAGCTGATGAATCGTCTGAAGACCAAAGTCTGAAGACCAAAGTGCTGAAGTTTCAGAGTTTGTCACAACAGCTGAAGAAGTCTTCTTCAGTTGTTGTGATGGTTTATTTTCTTTTCAGTAGCTTTATGTTTTTCATTTCAGTAGTTTGTACAACAGCTGAAGAGTTTGTTCTTCAGCTGTTATAGTTCAGTAGTTGTAAACGACTGAAGAGTTTGTTCTTCAGTCGTTGTAGCTTTTCAGTAGTTTCCTTTTCAGTACTTGTAATAGATAGAACACTTAGGAAATTTTGTAAGAAGATGTCAGCTGTTGTGACATCTTCAGTAGTGTGTTCTATCAGTAGTTAGTTAAATAATTGTTTAATGTCAGTGGAATCTGACAACAGTATGGGTCATTTGCCTATAAAAGGGCAGTGACCTGAATGTATTCCACGCCAAAACTTGTGAAATAAACGAATATTATTCCTTTTAAGGCAGAATTATTCTCTCTCACTACTTTTGGTTTGCATGCAATATTCTTTATGTTCTTGCTTTGATTGCTAATATTCATGCTAAATCCGCTGCGAATATAATCTAATTGATCAAACTAGAGCCTGAGATGCTAACACGCTGAGTCTTCGTTCAGATCATTAACCGATGCAATGTTAGCCTTACCATCAGATAAGAAACGGAAGGACCAGTCTTGTCCTTCATCACCCTGTGCTACCATTGCTTTGAAGTCGTGGCTGGTTGAAGTTGCCTTTGGAATCTTGCCTTATCCTACCTGTTAAATGATGAGAACGGATTGCCATTTCCTGTCTTCTTAGGCTTGACACGCTGTCTCTTAAAATGGCCTTTTTCACCATAGTTGAAATAGGTGACTTTTGACTTGTCAAATCCAAACGTTGTATCCTTTGTAGCCACCAGATTCTGTCCCGTCTTTTTAATGAACTTCTTTGCTCTACACACAGCACTAGCGAGAGCCCACATTATATTCATCCGTTCAAGCTCTGTTTCATCAACCTACTCATAATCTTCATCTACTAGATGGCAATTTCCAATCTTTCCTGCAACTAACCCATCATACGATTGGACCACAGCAGCAAGTTTATCCATATGCTCCTTAGCAACTTCAACAGTTACATTGCCCAAATTCTCTGTAGTTAACTTCGTCGATTGAATTTCTGGAGCATTGAATTGGACACTTGATGATCCACCTGATTCATAACTTAAGGAGGTACTTGGAATGCTTGCAGATGTTGTAGACACGAAAGCAGTCTGCAAAGGTGCACTAGAAGACGCTGTAGTAGGAGTCACATTGTAGAGTGAAGGATTCTGAGTGTAGTTACCCTTCTTAGACTTGTACTTATGTCAAACCTCTTCCTCCTTTAATTTCAAAATAAAATCATTTATGTCCATTGACTCCAGCACATCATTATGTCTTAAAGTGGAAACAAATAAATCCCACTTATCAGGTAACCCATCAGCCAAACTTGCCACTTTCTCTTCCATGGACGTTTTAACCCCATGAGAGTGCAGTTCACTCATCAAATGATAGAAGTGGTCGATCACATCATCCAAACTTTCAGTTCCAAAAGATGAGAAGTTATCGAATTCCTTCTTCAAAGCTTTAGCCTTTAGAGACTTAAGCATAGCATTTCCTTTATAACGTTTCTCAAGAGCCTTCCACAACTTTTTGCACTGTTTGTGTTCTGAGAACTGATGGAAGATGTCTTTTGGAATGGACTTTGTCAACATAGCATAGGCTTTCTTCTAAGCATTGTAGGCAAGTTTTTGTGCATCAATCAAATCACTTAGAGTCAGTGGAACACCATCAGCTCCAACTGGCATAGTGTAGCCAGTCTCAATAGTGTTCCATAAGTTTGTGTCCACTCCATTGAGATGAATCTGAAACCGTTTCTTCCATTGAGGATATTCGTCAAGAGATAGAAGCTTTGGTGGTTTGTTATGATTCCCGATCTCATTCTCCAAG
Source organism: Flaveria linearis (assembly GCA_024085815.1). Classification (NCBI taxonomy): domain Eukaryota; kingdom Viridiplantae; phylum Streptophyta; class Magnoliopsida; order Asterales; family Asteraceae; genus Flaveria; species Flaveria linearis. The sequence goes on along the minus strand of CM044007.1, from coordinate 32,970,458 downwards.
AGCAATAGATTATGGATCCTGGAGTCCTTCCCTGCTGAGAGTGCAAAGTTCTGTGTGTCCATATCAAATTAGTCTTAAAACTTGAAAACCAACTGTGTATGCGACTAGGGTGCGACTGAGACTTAACTGGGCGATTGAGCTTAGTCGTGCGACTGAGCAGACCACTAGGACAGTTGTGCGAATGAACAAACCGACTGGGCCAATCGTGCGATTGAACAAGCGACTGGGCCAATCGTACGATTGAGCTGAGCGAATGGAGTTCAGTCGTATGATTGAGTTAATCGTGCGACTGAGACTGCTGACTTTGAAATTTTTCAAACTTTTCATGCAATTCGACCTAAAAACACAATTTTGAAAACCCTAGTAGGATGAAACTCGAAAAAGACTAACTTTTGAACACATGCACTCGTAAAAACTGGATTTTTATGCAGAAAGAACGGATCTTTTGATTAAAAACATTGACTTTTGCAAATACGCGATTGAATCCACGAAGAATCAAGAGCCAAAGCTCCGATACCATTTGTTAGGACCGTGTACGGATGGAGTACTAATTGATTCAACGTGAAACCAGATCAAATAGTGCGGAATCCTATTTGATTGGCGATCCAATCAGGGAGAACGTTAATCCGATCAAAACAAACGATGAGAATACATTAAGAATTGATTAGAATCGATCAGAAACGTTCTATGAAGTTGGAAGGGGCTCTCTGGACGAACAGGAACGGATAGGGTTAATAATTCTTGATGTGTTACATTTTTCCACGAATTAAGTGGTATTATAGGTTACAACTTTCATTCGTGCGACTGAGCCATGCGTATGGCTCAGTCGTGCCACTGAGTCGTACGATTGATTCATTCATACAACTGAGTTAGTCTTATGACTCAATCATGCAATTGACTCAATCACCTGGTTCAGTCGTGCGACTGGCCCATTCGCATGGTCCAGTCGTGTGACTGAATCATGAGACTTCATTAAACATATTCCTGAACCTTTAATGATACAAAACTATGTCTAACAACTGTAAACCTATATAACATGTTCATATAAGCGTGTAGCAATCAATCATATTAATAGATATAACATTCAACAACCAATAAACATTCAAATAAGAGTTTTTCATTTCATAATATCAAACATTACATAAGTGTTACAAAATGAAAGTCAATTACATTTGAGCTCACTAGAACTAGAACTAGGGACATGTGTACCAACACATGAGGAGCCCGAGACCCCTCATCCGGAGGGTGGTGATAAGAGTGCTAATTTGAGAGCCTTAGTGAAGGAGGCCGTGGTGGAGGAGGTTCATCAGGTCATGCAGACAATCTTGCCATCTGTAGTGACCGAAGTGATTAAGGCTGTTAGAGGAGGAGAGAGGAGGGATAGGAATAGGTCCTCGGGAGGGGGAGAACAACCCGAGACCAAGAGGGTTATCCCTACTAATGAGGAAGAGGAGGAAGAGGAGCCTGAGCTGGAGGAAACATGAGGCTATAATTATGGGGCATTCCGAAGATAGAAGCCCCTACCTTTGATGGTAATGGCACTACTGCTGCTGCTCACCGATGGGTGAGGGAGATGCAGGTTGTTCTAGAAATCAGCGAGTGTCGGGAGGACCAGAAGGTAATGTTTGCCCCCTATTCGTTTATGGACTCGACTCTATGCTGGTGGGACAACATTGTCCAAGCCGAGGGTAGCAGGGCGATTGGTAGAATGAGGTGGAGCGAGCTGAAGAAGTTTGTGATTGAGGAGTTCTGTCCTCATTGGGAGTTGGATAAAGTGGAGAGAGTGTTCTTGCAGTTGGAGGTAGGAACCATGACACATCAGCAATATACCACCAAGTTCAATAAGATGGCATGGCTGGTGCCAGATCAGGTGACGCCCCTGTCACGGAAGATCAAGAGATACATCCAAGGCTTGCCGGCGGATATCCGCAGGCACATGATTGTTGCCTGACCGAGTACGTTTAGGTCGGTAGTTTATTTGGCTGGGAGGTTGTATGATGAGAGGGAGGTGATGGTGGTCGAGGGGAAGAAGGCGGGTGGTGATGACCGTAACTGAAAACGGTTTAGGCATGATGGCTTCAACCCGAATAACAAGAAGGCAAGGATGGATGATCGATGGGTGGTTGTAACATGATCGGGGATGAAGAGGTGCGGTAAGTGTGGGAAGGAGCACACTGGTGAGTGCATGCTGGGGCTTAATGTTTGTTTCAAGTGCGGGAAGCCCGGCCACATCTCTAGAGATTGCAGAGTAAGGAGGTGCTTCAACTGTGGTGAAGTAGGCCACCTGAGCAGGGAGTGTAAGAAGCCGAGGGCAGAAAGTTCCGGAGCAGGGAAGAAGACCGGGACTGAGGAGCAAAGGGCAAGCGCCAGAGCGTTCATGATGACCAGGGAGGAGGCTAGGACGGACCCCGATGTTGTGTCAGGTACGTTTCTAGTAAATCAAACTCTTGCTTCTGTGTTATTTGATTCTGGTGCTAGTAGGGGTTTTATTTCTGCTGCTTTCTGTGCTAAATTGCCTGTTAGTAGTAGATGTATTGATGAGCCCTTTGACGTAGAAACTGCCATATGTAAGTCTACAAGGATTTCTGACTTGATTGAGGGTCATGACATAGAACTAAAAGGATTGGATAGTCCTAGGAATGGATTGGTTAGCGGACTATGAGGCGAACATTGTGTGTCGCAAGAAGATGATTAGATTGACAGTTCCTGACGGGAGTTCGGTAACGATATACGGTGATCGAGTTATGACGATCCCGAAAGTGATTCCATGGCGGTGGCGGGAAAGTGCATGAGGCATGGATGTAGTGCTTATTTGGCCTACGTAAAGGATGTGGACATGTCAACACCATAATTGTACGATGTATCGGTGGTGTGTAACTTTCCCGATGTGTTTCCAGAAGACTTATCAGGTGTGCCACCGAATCGTGAAATCGAGTTTCAAATTGACTTGATACCCGGTGCTCAGCCTGTAGCTAAAGCACCGTATCAGTTGGCCCCGACTGAGATGAAGGAATTAATGGAGCAACTGCAGGAGTTGCTGGATAAGGGTTTCACCAGCCCGAGTATCTCTCCTTGGGGTGCTCCGGTCTTGTTTGTAAAGAAGAAGGACGGTAGCATGAGGATGTGTATCGACTACCGTGAGTTGAACAAGATGATGGTGAAGAATCGGTATCAATTACCGAGGAGTGATGACTTGTTTGAGCAGCTCCAAGATGCCAGTTGGTTCTTGAGGATAGAACTTCGATCTGGCTACCATCAGTTAAAGGTGAAGGAGCATGATATTCCTAAAACAGCTTTTCGCACGCATTATGAAAACTACGAATTCCTCGTTATGTCACTTGGTTTAACCAACGCGCCAGCTGCTTTTATGGATTTGATGAATCAAGTGTGTCGGCCAATCCTAGATAAATCAGTGATTGTATTTATCGATGATATCCTGATTTACTCGAGGAGTGAAGAAGAACATGCCGGCCACATATGTGAGGTGTTGGAGACATTGAGAAAGGAGAAGTTGTATGCTAAGTTCTCTAAGTGCGTGTTCTGGTTGCGTGAAGTTTAGTTCTTGGGTCACGTGGTGAATCCCGAGGGAATTATAGTAGACCTGGCAATGGTGGAGGCCGTGATGCAATGGAAGCCTCCAAAGACACCCTCCAAGATTTGTATCTTCTTAGGAATGGCAGGGTATTAAAGGAGATTTATCCAAGATTTCTCCATGATAGCTTCTCCGTTGACTAAGTTGACCTGCAAGGATGTGAAGTTTGTATGGGGTCAAGGTCAAGAGAAGGATTTTGAGGAGTTAAAGATGAGGTTGATGCAAGCTCCTGTCTTGACATTACCCGAAGGGAGTGAAGACTTAGTGGTATATTTGGATGCTTCTTATTCTGGGCTAGGTTGCGTGTTAATGCAACGTGGAAAGGTAATAGCCTATGCATCCTAACAGCTGAAAACCCACGAAGTCAACTATCCCACGCACGATCTAGAAATAGCTGCTGTGGTTTTCGCGTTGAAGATTTGGCGGCACTACCTATACGGGACGAAGTGCACAATCTTCACAAACCATAAAAGCTTGAGGTACTTCAAGCAAAAAGATTTGAATATGAGACAGAGGCGATAGTTGGAGCTCATAAAGGATTACGATCGTGAGATCCAGTACCATCCGGGCAATGCCAACGTGGTGGCAGATGCCGTTAGCCAAAAGGAGAGACCTGAGCCGATCCGGGTGAAGGCTTATCAATTGATTATGACCTCTGACGTGATGACGCAGGTCAAGGAGTTTCAAGATGAGGCTTTGAAAGAAGATCATCTTAACTCTGAAAGGATGAGAGGTCTAGTCACAGAATTAGGTGATAACACCCTTGGTGTTAGAACCCGATTCGGACAAATGTGGATTCCTCGTTACGGGGATCTACGTGGAAGGATCAAGGATGAGGCTCATAAGACACGATATTCCATTCATCCCGGTGCTACCAAGATGTACCATGATATGAAGAAGGATTATTGGTGGCCAGGTATGAAGCATGACGTAGCGGAATATGTGAGTAAGTTCCTTACTTGCTTGCAAGTGAAGGCCGAACATCAGAAGTCGTACGGGAAAATCCAACCGTTAGATATACCCGAGTGGAAGTGGGAAAACATATCACCATGGACTTTATTACGAAGTTACCGCGTACCCCGAGAGGGAATGATGCTATATGGGTGATAGTTGATCGTTTGACGAAGAGTGCTCACTTCCTACTGATCCGCGAGACGCATTCCTCCGAGAGATTGACGGATTTATTTCTCAAGGAGATTGTAGCTCGACATGGCGTACAGGTGTCTATTGTATATGATCGTGATACTCGGTTTACATCTAAGTTTTGGAAGAAATTCCACGATGTGACGGGGACGAGGCTACACATCAGCACGGCTAATCATCCTTAGATGGACGGTCAGTCTAAGAGGACAATCCAGACACTCGAGGACATGCTTCGAGCGTGCGTGATCGAATTCGAAGGAATTTGGGATGACCGTTTTCCATTAGCAGAATTCTCATACAATAACAGTTATCATGCCAGCATTGGTATACCCCCTTATGAGATGCTATACGGTAGGAGATGCAGGACACCCGTTTGTTAGGGTGACATCGGTCAGGAAGAGTTGGGAGGTATTAAGGTGATTGAGGCTACGAATGAGAAATTAGAAAAGATCAAAGCCTTTATGAAGGCAGCTAAGGATAGACAGAAGTTGTATGCTGATAAGAGACGCAGGCCGATTGAGTTCCAGGTGGGTGATAGGGTTATGTTAAAAGTCTCACCGTGGAAGGGTATCATTTGGTTTAGAAAGTGGGGCAAGTTGAGCCCGAGATACATAGGACCTTTCTGAATCATTGCTCATGGTGGCCTATAGGTTGGAACTGGCTGATGAGTTAAGTGGAATTCACCCGACATTCCATGTATCTCATCTACGGAAGTGTTTGGCAGACGAGGATATGGTTGTACCACTGGAAGATATAGAAATAGATGACCGACACAATTATATGGAGCAACCAGTGGCGATCATTGAACGAAAGGAGAAAAGGTCAAGGAATAAAGTGGTTCCTCTTGTGCGTGTATAGTGGAAGCACAAGAAGGGATCCGAGTCTACGTGGGAGACTGAAGGAGAGATGAGGCAGCATAACCCTTATCTGTTTGAGGAATAACAGGTTTCGGGGACGAAACCTATATAAGGGGGGTGGACTTGTAACACCCGGATATTTTTATAGACGAGAAAGAAAGAATAAATGCGAATAAAAATAAATAGAAAAATGTCATTTAACCCAAGTATAGGGGTTAAAGGTGCTAAAGTGACAAAAGTATCAAAAGTTGGTACAAAAGTGAGCATGGCCGCCCACTCTAGCCTGCACACTTCATTCTCCTTCTTTTTAGAGAGGGAAACAATAGATAATTTGAGTTTTAGAGAGAGGAAGAAGAAGAATTCGAAGTTTAAGGTAAGATTTTGTGTTTTAAGTTGTTTCTGGTTGACTTAGCCTCGGTTATATGCTTATGTGTGTTATTGTATGTTCGGGTTGTGTGTTTTTGATGGGTTTTAGGTTTTGAACTTATAGCAAATGGGTTTTGAAGGAAGTCATACCCAAGAGGCTGCTAAGGTGAGTTCTAGAACCCCCTTTTTTACATGTTTTAAACGATTTTGGGACTGGAAAATACATGTATGCATGTCTTTATAAAAATAGGTTTGTAACCATATGTGTATGTAAGAATGTATATGTGGGAGGGTGTAAATTGGGATGTATACGTGAATATATTCATATGATGACGCTTAGAATGTTACCACTAATCTTAGATTATGATATAGGATGAATTGGGACTGATTTATGTTGATTTAGTTAAAGTAAGTTGCTCGTGCGCCTAAACAGTGGCCCATGCGCCCAACGGTCTAATTTCTAAATGTTCCCAACCGCCCAGAAACCCCAAACATCCAAACAGTGCCCAACCGCCTAGATGCCCATGCACCTAAGTCAGGCGCATGCACCTGAATAGTACCCAAACGCCTAGGAAGATCGCCCAGAATGGCTAAGTGTTAAGCCCAAGCACCAGAATAGTGTCCATGCGTCTAAATACGCCCATGCGCCTAAGTGTAAATGACCAAGTGTAAGTCTAGACGCCTACATAGTAGCAAAACGCCTGAACAGGGCAGAAACGCCCAAATAGTGCCCATGCGCCTAGACACTTAGAAATATTTCTAATATTTTAAGAAAACTCAGGTTTTAGGGTTTGACCTGATTTGACTTATGAGTTATGATTAACCCTTTTATGCATGATTATGGGATGGTTTACGGTTATGATATATATGATGGATGTATGGTATTTATGTGTTATCTTTTGATGGTAATTAAACGTATTTATATTATGTTGTAAAATACGTTACATATTATGTTATTACTTTACGTAGTATGACAAATAAATGAAAGAATGTAAAGAGTAACGTAACTTAGTGAAAGATAACAATGATGAAAAGTTAAACGTAAGGAATGAAAGAATGGCTTGCAAGCAAATAAAAGGAGGTGCACGACCATGTCGTCGTTAGCTCAACTGTGATGTGGGTTAGCTACCCTAAAGGATGCACACAGGGTCAATCATTGAGATTGACAAGGCCCTTTGGTATGCCCTAGGTGACCGGATCAGCTTCGGGCACAATGTTCATGGTTTAATTACCACAGGTCTAGCATCAACTTCATGCACAATGTTTGGGGTATTACTAATTGGTTTGAATTAATGGGAGAGATGACTTGCCCTAGGTGACTGGATCAGCTTCGGGCACAATGTTCATGGTTTAATTACCACATGTCCAGCATCAGCTTCGTGCACAATATTCGCGGTATTGTTCATCAATCCATATGAACGTAAAAGAATGACGTAATGTACGAAAGAAAGAAAGAAAGAAAGTAAACAGGTATGAAAGTAAAAGAATGATGTAAAGTACGTTACGAAAGAATGAGAATGAAAGTAAGAGAATGTTAACGAAAGGCATGAAATGAAAGCATGCTATGAATATGATGTGATGGGAAAATGAATAATAATGAAAGTTAAAAATATATTCTCAATCTGTGCGTATGATGCATGATCATGTATGAAAGTAAAGAAAGTTTATATTAAAAGTAAAACATTTTATTTATAAAACTAGAACTCACTCAGCAACGCTAACTTTTATGTTTTTTTTAGTTGGCAGGTAAGAGTTGCTGAGGATGGCACGGGGCAGCTACTTGGCATTTTTTGGATGGCATCCATTAGTATAAAAATGATGTTTTTGTGATGTAATGCAATTATGATCTTTTGTAACATTTAACTGTATTGTATTACTTTGCAAAAGCTGTCATTAATATATATAAAATAGTTTTAATAATTTCCGCTACGATGTTTTAAATAAATGTATGATTTATGTGCGATGAATGACCAATTGTGAGGTGTCCGGGAACGGGGCCTTACAAGGCATAGAGTCAAAATCGTGTGTGATGAACGCCTACTTAGATACCTTTGAGCGATGGGAAAGTGCTAGTTGTTCATGGCAAAAGAAGTAACACGCTATATCCTATGATATCTCATCTAAAGGCTACCAAGAGTCTTATGAAGGGATGCCCAGCTTTCATAGTCTATGTGATGAAGGCTAAAGAGGAGAAGAAGATTGGGGATATTCCAATGGCTTCTGAATATCTGAAAGTGTCTCCCGAAGACCCCCCGGGACTCCCTCCAAATCGACAGGTTGAGTTCCAGATAGATCTACTGCCTGGTGCTGCACTAGTAGCCAAGGCACCGTACTGACTCGACCTTCCAGAGATGAAGGAACAAATGCTACAAGTCCAAGAGCCACTTGACAAAGGATTTATACGGCCAAGTGTTTCTCCATGGGGTGCCCCGGTACTATTCGTGAAGAAGAAGGATGGAACCCTACATATGTGTACTGATTACAGGGAGCTAAACAAGCTGACAATAAAGAACCGATACCCTCTTCTGAGAATAGATGACCTATTTGATCAACTACAGGGAGCAAGTTATATTTCCAAAATAGATTTATGATCAGGGCACCATCAGCTGAAGATAAGAGAAGAAGACATACCCAAAACGGCCTTTAGAACTAGATATGGACATTATGAGTACCTAGTCATGCCCTTTCGGCTGACTAACGCACTAGCGGCGTATATGGATCTCTTGAACCGTGTATGCGGCCCATATCTTGACAAGTTTGTGATTGTGTTCATCGATGACATCCTGATCTACTCCCGTAGTAAGGAAGAGCATGAGAAGCACCTCAGGCTGATTCTGGAGTTACTCAAGAATAAGCAATTATATGCCAAGTTCTCCAAATGCAAATTTTGGATGCGAAAGATCCAATTTCTAGGGCATGTAGTAAATGAGAATGGGATTCAAGTTGACCCTTCTAAGATTGAGGCTATTAAGAACTGGAAAATTCCTGAAACCCCTACCAAAATAAGGCAATTCCTCGGATTGGCCGAATACTACAGAAGGTTTATGAAGGACTTCTCGTACATTGTGCAACCATTGACTGCTCTGATTAAGAAGAATACAACCTTTGCGTGGGAACAAGAGTAGAATGAAGCGTTTGAAACACTCAAGGAGAAACTATGTAGTGCACCTATCCTCGCCCTTACTGAAGGAGCTGAGGATTTTGTAGTCTATTGTTACGCCTCGCGTCAAGGACTAGGAGGCATACTAATGCAGCGCAACAAGGTAATTGTTTATGCATCAAGACTGCTGAACGCTCATGAGAAGAACTACACAACGCATGATCTAGAATTGGGTGCGATGGTGTTTGCGCTCAAAATGTGAAGGCATTATCTCTATGGCATGAAGTGCATTATCTACACTGACCATAGAAGTTTGCAACACATTCTGGATCAGAAGATGCTAAACATGCACCAGAGAAGATAGGTTGAGCTATTAAATGATTACAAATGCGAAATCCGCTACCATCCTGGCAAAGCCAATGTAGTGGCAGATGCCTTGAGCAGGAAAGACAGAGAAAAATCCCTTCGTGTCCATGCCTTAAGGATGAGTGTGTACACCGACCCTATCGCAAGGCTGAAAGAAGCCCAAGGCGAAGCATTAAAGAAGATAAATTGGTAGAGGAAGTGTTAACAGGAATGGAGAAGCGAATAGAGATAAGTAATGATGGTATATATAAATATGAATGGAGAATGTGGGTACAGAAGTACGGGGGAATCAGAGAGGTAATTCTCGACGAAGCCCACAAATCTAGGTACTCGATTCACCCCGGAAGCGACAAAATGTACTAGGATCTAAAGGCACTTTTCTGGTGGCCTAGAATCAAGAAATCAATCGCTATTTATGTTGGGAAGTGTCTGACCTGCGCCATGGTAAAAGCTAAAAATCGAAAACCGTCAGGAATGTTGCAACAGCCCGAGATTCCAAATTGGAAATGGGATAATGTCACGATGGATTTTGTTACAAAGTTACCCAGAACGTTTAGAGGTCATGATGCTATTTGTGTAATAGTGGATAGGCTAACTAAATCAGCTTACTTCTTGTCGATTCGAGAAGACTACGACCTAACGAAGTTGGCTCAACTGCACATCGATGAAATAGTGACTAGGCATGGTGTGCCTCTGTCAATCATCTCCGACCGTGATAGCCGCTTTACTTCTCGAATCTGGAAAACACTCCAGCAGGATTTAGGAAACCTTCTAGATTTAAGCACTGCATACCACCCACAAACTGACGGTCAGAGTGAAAGAACCATTCAAACCTTGAAAGATATGCTAAGAGCTTGCATGATTGACTTTGGTGACGGGTTTGCTAGAACACAAAATCCATGTTTAACCTTTTAAACATTCTGAAAACGCAGCGGATATATGGCTTTTAAAAACGATTTTTAAAGCTGAAATTTCATGTTCCTTTTGTTCATTTAATATGGAAAAACAAACCCAAACAAATAGGATCTTTAATATGTGAATGAACAAGCTATGTAAACAATAAACTACATAACATGACAACCATAAAAGGCTACCAAGATACCTTCTCCAAGAGCTGAAAAACGTCAAAAGAAGGTGTTTGATGCTGAAAAATCGACCAAAGCTCCAAGAATAGGACCTCTCAAGCTTGTATACCCCAAGCTCCTTGCAAACCCCTTCTTGTTAGGAAGAATCACCACCCAAAAGGCTTCAAAAATCCTCCAAAACCAGCTGCTGAAACCGTGGATTGATAGGAGAAGAGAGAGCCTTTTTTTGTGTTGCATGCAATGAGGATTAAAATGAAAGAGAGAACCAAGACCCCTTTAATTAGTGTGTTCTTTTCAAGACCAAAATTGGTCCAATGGGAGCCCTCAAAGGGGACGGCCAAAAGGGAGTTCAAAAGGGTTTTCCCCCCTTTGAACAAAACACACAATATTAAAATTTGGTCTTGCAACTAGTCATACATATAACCATTTATTTGTATGTACAAGTTATATATTTATATATAAGTTATAAGATTAACCATTTAACTTATAAGTTATAATTTTTCTCATTATTATTTGATGTTATTTAACTTATTTTAAATAACACTTCAAATAATATTATTGAACAAAATATCCTAATACGTTGTTCCCTCTCATATGCAACTTATTTAGAAAACCCATTTTCTAAATTGGTGTAAATATTTAATTGCATGATCATATCATCAATTAAATATTAATTGGTGTTTGCTAAGCTTGTTATTGGGTATAACCCGACTTGGATCATAACGTGCTAACCACATCAATATTCTAAGTGTCTTAGGCATACAGAATCCTACACTCTCCCACTTGCCCAAGATTCATAGAAGATTGATGCAAGCAGTAAATACCACCTAACAACGGTTTACTACCCTTAATACGCATGACTTATAGCCATTCAATAACATCATCCCTTTCAAGTACCCTACTTGAAATGATTTAGGTGAATTAATCATCTATCCTTTTGTTACAGATGTCATGTTAAATCCAAGGACACAGAATGATCATTCCTAGTTGATTTAACTTAATCAGGCCTTAGACATCTAACTCTCAACGAATAAGAGGAACAAATTCCATCTTGACTACATACGTTTCTCACAAACACCTCGTGTTATACCTGAACATATCCTTATGTACTGTCCACTATTTCAGGGCAGTGAAGAATAGGCTCAAGGTGTAATACTTGGTGAATATCAAAACCTAATATGTATCTCAGGTTGGAGGATACCAAATGATATTCGCCTTTACTCAAATTTACTTATGATCAATCAATAAGATTCCATGTAGTAAAATTTGAGATGCGGGTTAGTCCAATATTTGTATCCCACAAATATCTATAAACCTTGGTAGCAACCCATTGCTCTATATTCATCCTTATGAATATCAACCAATCCAAGTTCATAATAGTCTTACCCTCACACTTGTTCCCACAAGTCTGAATGACTACGGACATTTAGAGTAAACAATTTACTCATGGATTAAACATGCTAAATTGGAACATTAATTGAAACATTATTACCAAATAATCTTATTCAAATAATAAAGAGTTCCACATATCCAAATACAAAATATACAGATCAAATCCAATCACTAGAATATCGAAGTCCCATGGCACAAGTATGACCTTCTTGCTTTGCCTTTTCAAGGAGCTTCGTGAGAGGATCCGTAATGTTTTGATCCGTGTGAACTTTGCGAATACATATCTTTCCCTTTTCAACTTCATCTCGTATGTAGTTGAATCTCCGCTCAATGTGCCTAGTCTTTTGATGAGCACGGGGTTCCTTGATTTGAGCAATCGCACCCTCGTTATCACAAAAGATCTCTAGGGGGTCCTGAATGGAAGGGACAACCCCCAGATCGGCAATGAATTTCTTCAACCATGTAGTTTATTGAGCTGCCAATGAGGCGGTGACGTATTCTGATTCTGTAGTTGATAGAGCCACCACATCCTGCTTGGAGCTCTTCCAGGAAACAGCTCCTCCATTCAGTATGAAAATGTATCCCGATTGTGACCGAGAATCATCACGATCGGTTTGGAAACTCGCATCCGTGTAACCTTTTACAACGAGTTCCTCGTCACCAGATCCATAGATTAGGAACATATCTCTTGTCCTCCTTAGGTACTTAAGTATGTTCTTAACAGCCAACCAATGACTGTTTCCAGGATTTTGCTGGTAACGGCTAGTCATGCTTAAGGCGCATGACATGTCTGGTCAAGTGCATATCATTGCATACATGATGGATCCAATAGCGATTGCGTATGGGATTGCCTTCATTTTATCTTGCTCATCCTTTGAGCTTAGACATTGAGTCGTACTCAACATCGTTCCTCTTTGAATAGGTACTGTACCTTTCTTAGAGTTTTCCATCTAGAACCTTTTCAAGATCTTATCAATGTATGCACTTTGATTCAAACCAATCAACCGCCTTGATCTATCCCTATAGATCTTTATTCCCAGAATATAGGAGGCTTCACCAAGATCCTTAATGGAAAAACAACTTCCAAGCCAGGTTTTTACACCTTCCAAGGTTGGAATGTCATTTCCAAATAGTAGTATGTCATCAACATACAATACTAGGAAAGTTATTGTGCTCCCACTAGCTTTTTTATACACGCAAGCCTCATCAGCGTTTTTGACGAAGCCAAATTTCTTTATCTCCTCATCAAAACGATGATTCCAGCTTCTCGATGCTTGTTTCAATCCATAGATTGATTTCTTTAACTTGCACACTTTATTAGGATGTTTTGGATCGACAAAACCTTCAGGCTGAACCATATAGACATCTTCCTCAAGATATCCATTTAGGAAAGCAGTTTTGACATCCATTTGCCAAATCTCATAATCATAATGAGCAGCTATGGCAAACAATATCCTTATGGACTTTAGCATAGCAACAGGTGAGAAGGTTTCATCATAATCAACCCCTTGAGTTTGAGTGAAACCCTTTGCTACAAGTCTAGCTTTATAAGTATCCAAGTTTCCATGCATATCGGTTTTCTTCTTGAAAACCCACTTACTTCCAACTACCTTGGAATTAAGAGGTGGTACAACAAGTTCCCAAACTTGGTTGTCATACATGGATTGCATCTTAACGTTCATGGCTTCTAGCCATTTGTCACAATCCGAATTGGACATTGCATTATGGTATGTGGTCGGTTCATCTGAATCTACCACTTAGCATCCATCCATGAAAAATCCATATGTTTCAGGTGGATTGCTAGTTCTACCACTTCTGCGAACGTCTTGTGTGTATTGATCAACCCCTTGATCATCCTCAACATCCTCATGTTGAGTGCTAGTTTCAACCAAACGTGTATCGGGTTGTGGTTCTTGATCCTCTTCAAGATCCACTGTTCTACTGCCAGCTCCTTCCATAAGGAACTTTGCTTCTAAGAACTCACCCTATCTGGCAACAAACACCTTTTGTTCTAGTGGATCGTAGAAATAATATCCCATAGAATCTCTAGGATATCCAACAAAGATACACTTGGTGGATCGGACTTCCAATTTGTTTGGGGTGGGAGTCTTAACATAAGCCTCACATCCCCAAACCCTTAAGTATGATAGGGATGGAACTCTTCCATGACATATCTCAAAAGGTGTCCTTTCCAGCTTTTTGGTTGGGGCCATATTTAGAATACGGGCCGCGGAGAGCAAAGCGAAACCCCAAAATGATAGAGGCAATGTGCTTCTAGCCATCATAGATCGGACCATATCCAATAAGGTTCGATTTCTCCTTTCAGACACACCATTATGTTGTGGTGTTCCAGGTGGAGTGAGTTGTGAGACCATCCCACAACTCCTAAGATGATCTTGAAAGGCATCAGTAAGGTATTCACCTCCTCTATCAGTACGAAGAACTTTAATTGACTTATTGAGTTGATTTTCTACTTCATTCTTGAAGATTTTGAACATTTCAAAAGCTTCATCTTTGTGCCTTAATAAGTACACATACCCATAGCGACTATAGTCGTCGGTAAAGGTAATGAAGTATCTTTCACCATTCCTAGTCATTGGCTTAAAAGGACCACATACATCCGAATGTATGATTCCTAATAAATCTTTTGCCCTTTCGGTAGTTCCACTAAAGGGTGCCTTAGTCATCTTGCCTTGTAAACAAGATTCATAAACATCAAATGAATCACATTCATTTGTTTTTAAAAAACCATTCTTTTGAAGTGTTTGTAAACGTTTCTTGTTTATATGACCAAGACGACAATGCCAAAGATAGGTATCACTCAAGTCCAACTTGAGTTTCTTGGTGTTAGTTTGGTACAATGAACTATTTAAAATATTTTCATGAACTAATTCATAAATACCATTAATTGGAATAGCTTTAAAATAGAACATACCATTTAAAGAAACATGAATTTCATTTTCAATAAAGGATAATACATAATCATAATGTCTTAATTGGGATACAGAAATAATGTTCCTAGTCAAACTTGGAGCATACAAAACATTCTTCAAAATAACTTCCAAACCACTTGGAAGTCTTAGGATGTAGTCCCCACGAGCTTCAACTAAGACTTTAGTTCCATTGCCCATGAAGAGGCTAACATCCCCTTGTTTGAAGTCCCTACTTCTTGTGAACCCCTGCAACAAATTGCAAATGTAAGTTCCACATCCGGTATCCAATACCCATGTGTTAGAAGATGTAACATTAAGATCAATATGAATCATGTATATTGTACCTGAGGTCTGCCCGGCATCCCTCTTTGCTTTCAACTCTTGGAGATGGACAGGACAATTCCTTACCCAATGTCCTATCTCCCCACACTTGAAGCATGGGTCATTAGTAGCAACCTTTTGCTTCTTCACTTGAGGTTTGGGTGGTACCCTTACCACCCCTTTCCCTTTTCCCCAAATGGGTCCCTTACCCTTGGCAACCTTTGCCTTGGGTGCGGGATGAGGCCTTTTGTTGTTCCCACCTTCATTGATGGTGAGAACGGGTAAAACCCTTTTACCCATGGCCGCCTCGGCCGTTTTGAGCATTGAGTGAAGCTCACCAATGCTTTTGTCCCATGCATTCATGTTGTAGTTCAACACGAATTTCTCGAACTTCTTGGTTAGGCCATTTAGGATCAAATCCGTGGCCAACTCTTTCGAGACGGGACAATTTAGCCTCTCGAGGCGGTCAATATGACTTTTCATCTTAAGTACATAAGATGAAACAGATTGGTTGTCGTCCATACGACATGCATGGAGTGCTCGAACTGTTTCGAACCGCTCAACCCTTGCTTGCTGTTGGAACGTTTCCTTCAGCTGGGTTATCATGTCGTAAGCTCCGTGATGTTCATACTCCTTTTGGAGATCCGGAGTCATGCTCGCTAGCATGAGACAAGACACTTGGACGGAGTTCTCAGTGTATTTCAGCCAATCGTTAAAGGCATCCTCATCATCCTCGCTAGGTTGATCGGGGATAGGGTCGTCTAAAATATATGATCTTTTCTCTTGCTTGAGAACAATTCTCAAGTTTCTATACCAATCAATAAAGTTGTTATGATTTAGACGTTCCTTTTGGAGGATCGCTCGTAGTGATTGGTTTGACGCGGATGAGTTATCGTGATTTTCATTATTGGTGGCCATCTACAAAATTTAACAAAGATTAGTTTTAGTATTTTCGATATTGCTAATTTTAATATTTAATGCCTTTTAAGGTCAATTTTTTATATTAAAATCTAGAACCTAACATTACATTTAAATTGTGGTTAGGTGACCTTTATCCCACTATTTAAATTAATAAGGTGGTCAACGATTGATGATTGCAACCATTTGCAACTTCTAGAGGTATGGGATCGACTTTAAACATCATATGCAAAGTCGGCATGTTAATCCCATCAACACCATTTGGAAACCATATTTTAGGTGATCCATTTAACATGGTTTGCAAATCAAGTTACCCTACTTGCACACACATGTGAGTTTACCAACATAAGTGGTTAGGTGACCTTTATCCCACCAATGTGGAATTCCCACCTTAAGTCACAAGTTCCCTCAAAATGGTTAGGTGACCTTTATCCCATTAAGAGTTTCCAAATGACTTAAGTGTTGTGCAAAAGGACGGTGTTAAACTTGTTTGTTAAATGTTTAGAGGTTTCATAATTCTAGTTTAGAAAACTCTATGTACTTGTATTTGTATGCTTTCAAATACAAGGTACCCTATGGTTCTTTTAATAAAACCCATTTTATTAAAAAAATCATTAATCCTTTTAATAACCATTTATTAACACTTAATGACTAAGAACCATTTTATATTAGCTTGTTAAGATCATTTTTATTTAGATTGTTCATCATATCCAAATATCATACAATCATTCATAAAATCATAATCAATCAAGCATAATATAACAACCACAATGAGCATATGTGCATAACCATAGCATCTAAAGTGGTCCATACTTGTTTGCCATCACAAGTGTGGTCCATAGGTCTTTCCTAAGGGTCACAAACAATCACATGGAAAGCTTCCAAAAACCTCCCACTTGAAACCGCATCCAAAATGCTCCATGTTTCTCTTGTGACCTTCCTTTGTGCTTCCAATGTGTATGTCTTCATATTACAAGATATAAAGTCCTAATACAAGATATCTAGTAAAATGAAAATACACCTAATCTATTTATTACAACCCAATAATAAATAAATTACATTTGAAACAAAGCACAAACAACAAATAATACTACCCAATTCAATGAATGAATACAACCAACACAAGCATCCAAACATCACAAGGTCAATGGCTAGGTTATGCACACTATCATCCAATGATCATATCATCAAAACATATAATGAAACCCCTTTTAAAACCACCAAATTTCAGCCAACATAAACTGAAATTTTTGGTTTTAAATATTGTCCAAACAATCAACATTTCATAATGTGTTTCTTTCAAGGTCTAATCACTAGCATGTGTGATATGACCTTGAAAGTTGGGGAATCATTCAACCAAACTATAACAGCCCAAAATCCTATGACTAGTTTATTATCATGCTTTAAAACCAATTTTAAAGACTAAACAAGCAAGTCATCCACATAACCGGCTCTTGATGCCATTGACGGGTTTGCTAGAACACAAAATCCATGTTTAACCTTTTAAACATTCTGAAAACGCAGCGGATATATGGCTTTTAAAAACGATTTTTAAAGCTGAAATTTCATGTTCCTTTTGTTCATTTAATATGGAAAAACAAACCCAAACAAATAGGATCTTTAATATGTGAATGAACAAGCTATGTAAACAATAAACTACATAACATGACAACCATAAAAGGCTGCCAAGATACCTTCTCCAAGAGCTGAAAAACGTCAAAAGAAGGTGTTTGATGCTGAAAAATCGACCAAAGCTCCAAGAATAGGACCTCTCAAGCTTGTATACCCCAAGCTCCTTGCAAACCCCTTCTTGTTAGGAAGAATCACCACCCAAAAGGCTTCAAAAATCCTCCAAAACCAGCTGCTGAAACCGTGGATTGATAGGAGAAGAGAGAGCCTTTTTTTTGTGTTGCATGCAATGAGGATTAAAATGAAATAGAGAACTAAGACCCCTTTAATTAGTGTGTTCTTTTCAAAACCAAAATTGGTCCAATGGGAGCCCTCAAAGGGGACGGCCAAAAGGGAGTTCAAAAGGGTTTTCCCCCCTTTGAACAAAACACACAATATTAAAATTTGGTCTTGCAACTAGTCATACATATAACCATTTATTTGTATGTACAAGTTATATATTTATATATAAGTTATAAGATTAACCATTTAACTTATAAGTTATAATTTTTCTCATTATTATTTGATGTTATTTAACTTATTTTAAATAACACTTCAAATAATATTATTGAACAAAATATCCTAATAAGTTGTTCCCTCTCATATGCAACTTATTTAGAAAACCCATTTTCTAAATTGGTGTAAATATTTAATTGCATGATCATATCATCAATTAAATATTAATTGGTGTTTGCTAAGCTTGTTATTGGGTATAACCCGACTTGGATCATAACGTACTAACCACATCAATATTCTAAGTGTCTTAGGCATACAGAATCCTACATTTGGTGGGAACCGGGACAACCATATTCCTTTGGTGGAGATCTCCTATAATAACAGTTACCACGCAAGTATAAAGGCAGCTACGTATGAGGCCCTATATGGTAGGAAATGCCGATCACCATTGAGTTGGAATGAGATCGGTGATAGCCAAGTAATGGGACTCGACATCGTGTTGGAGACCACCGACAAGATATTCAAAATCAAGGAGCGTTTAAGAGCAGCCAGAGACCGTCAGAAGAAAAATGCTGACAGAAGATGAAAACCTTTAGAATTCTAAGTGGGGTTACAGGGTAATGCTAAAGGTAGCGCCATGGAAGGGAACTGTGAGGTTTGGAAGGAAAGGAAAATTAAGACCGAGGTACACTGGACCATTTGAGAAACTAGTAAGGATTGGCCCCGTGGCATATAAATTAAAGCTACCTCAGAAGTTAAGTTACATACATGACGCCTTCCATGTTCCAAACATGAAGAAGTGCATGGTAGACAAGACCATGGAGTTACCGTTGAAAGAAGCGAGGATCAATGACAAGCTGAACTTCATGGAAGAGCCTATAGAGATCACTGACCGGTTGGTCAAGAAACTCAGACGAAGCCGTATACGCAAGGTTAAGGTAAGATAGAATTCTAGGCGAGGATTTGAATTCACTTGGGAGCGACAAGATGAGATGAGAAAGAGTTATCAGCACCTCTTCAAAGCCACCCGTTCTAAATCTAACTGAAGCTAAAATTTCGGGACGAAATTTCCTAAACGGTGGGAGAATGTGACAACCGACCTCTAGGTCATAACTCTAACCTTTATCAACCTGCATCATTACCCATTCAATTAATATTAATGTTAATACCATTGCCAATATTTTTATTAGCATTTTTATTATTGTTGTTATTATTACCATTTTTGTTATTTAATGTGACATTTTATGATGATTTAGCTAGTTCAAGCCTTAACTTAGTGTTCCGGGAAAGTCAGTTAGTCACCTAGCATAATTTAATTTTAATTTAGATAATTAAAATGTGTATGAACACATAATTCTCGGATTAATGCATGCATGATCATGCACAATAATTAACAACTAACTAAATTTTATCATCTAATATACTACACTACACTACAAAATAACACTACATAATATAATTTACCATTTAAATTTAAAACAAAAATCACCCCACTACAAGCCAAGCTCGTCTGCCCCCTCTTACCACACTCTCCACCAATCCACCCTCTTCTACACCACCACCACTACTACCCACTCTCAATCCATGCAAGACTCACACATCTTCAAACACACACTCCTCTCATTCTCTCCCTCTCCCTCTTGGTTTCTTTCACTAGAAAACACACACAACTTCAAATTCTCTCTAATTCCAGCCACAAAACTCGAAGAACAACAACAAACCCCTATCAGCCAGGCTTAAACAAGCAAGACAGTGGCATTTTGAGAGCTTTTGTTGCACGGTTCCATTGTGTTTGACATTTACAGCCTTTGTTTGAGATTCTCTAGCTCATCTTGTCCCTCTAAACTCTCCAAATTGTGAACCACTCGAAGTGTAAGCAACAACATACCAGAATAAGGCTATATCTTGTGTTTTCTTCATTTTTCTCTCAAAAATATTACCATTCTTTGATCTGACAGAAACTTGCTGCTACAACCTTGTTCTTGAGTAGCTTTTAACATTCTTGAAGGTATCTCACTCGATATATATGTCATTCTATGGGTGTAACCCGATTTACACCATGAAAACCCTCTTTTTGGGTGTTATTGCACCATCAACTTGCACATCTTATAACCCTCTGAAGCAAAGATTGTAACCTGCTCAAAAATAGTTTTTTAACCTTCTAACAACCTGTTTTTAAAGTTACATAAGGTTTTGGTAATGTTTAAACATGAGTTATAACATTTTACACTTGTGTAATGGGTGAAAATGGTGTAATCATAATGTTTCAACTTGTAGTAGGGCTATATGATAAAACATGTTTCACCTTGTTCTAGGGCTATATGATAAAACCGAGAGTTGGAACTATTATTGCAGTAATTTTTGGTGTTTTTAGGTGTATAAGGTGATGTTAATGGCTGAAAATAATAAAAGTATGGACTTGTAGGTATTTTGAGCTTATTTTAGGACCCGAAAGGTGGTGAAATGACTAAAAAATAAGAGAACTTTGGTTTTAACCATTTTAAAAATAATTCCAGGCTCTAAAAGGGTTTAAAAGGTGTTTTAGGTCAGATTTGTTGATTAAATGGTCAAAGGACAATTTTAAAGGAATTTTTAGTTAAAAACGGGTCTTAACAAAGTGAATTTTGGAAGAAAATCTTGGAAATAAAGGAACAAACCTAAAACCCATGAAAACTATGTTATTTCAGTATTTTTAGACCTCTAAGACTTGAAAATGGTGAAAAATTGGTTAAACACGCTTATGAACGGTCGGTTCCGGGTAAAAACGCGTTTAAACGGGTTAAACCTAAAAACGAGTCATTAAACTAAAAGTGGCTTAAAATACATTCTCAACAGATTGTAAACTTATCAAAAAGTCCTTAAAATGATATTTAAAGGCATAAGACTCAAAATATAGTAAATTAACACTTAACCGTTAAAAACTTTCGGTTTTACCGTAACCGGTAACGTAAAAAGTGAAAATTCTAAACCCGAACCTAAATTCTGAAAATTTGGGAGTTAAGATATTTAAAATGAGTTACTTAACTCCCAAAATCTATTATTTGGCCATAAAAGTCAATAAATGGAAAGAAGCAAATTTAGGATAGAAAATGTAAATTTTAAAACTTAGAGGACTAAACTGTAAATTTTGCCAAATTCCTATAAGCCAGCCCCTTGAACTAATAATCATTTTGTGAACTTAAACTAACTTGTATAAATGATCCGACATAGTAAAACATGTATTTTTCCTTAAGAAACCCAAACTTACTATAAAAGGAATCTTTTTATACAAGCCTTAGCAAATCAAAATCTAGTTGGACATTTATCCTCATGGCCACCTACTGCACCTTCCATAACCATAGAATCAGTGTCTTATCACTTAAATCTTGATGATAGGGTGGTAGACTTGAAATGTTTCCCGGTACACGAAAAATCCTTCACTTGAACCTTAAGGTGAGTTCTAGTGACCCCCTTTTTACTACTATTTTAGGATGAAGCATGCTTTGTTTAAATTGAACTATTTATGTGCTATATTATGATGCTATATGTTGTGGTAATGTTGATACCTATTGATACTTGCATCACAGTCATTAATTCTTCTGTGAACCGCTTGTTTTATATGTGTAGATCTACTTGGGGAATCCCCCACACGCAGTGCCTTCCGTGATAAACGGGAAGGGTACCATATTGAGATCATGTGGGGTCGTTTGTCACATGTAATAGGTTTTATAAGATAATATGGTGGACCGTCCGCCAGGTACGGTACACTGGTTTAAGGCTCAGTTCTTCCTTCGGGGTTAACCGGTATCACTTAACTTTTGAAGAGGCTAGCCGGGACTGAGTGAAGGGTTGATTGTGATCCCCCACAACAATGAAACTATGATTCTTTTAAATTAAATGTGGATTATATTGAATCCTTTTGTTTTCAAACTTTAACCACTTGAATTCACCAACTTTTTATTTGACACAAATTTTCTTTTGAGCATCTTTCAGGTAATCCGTGATAGGAGTCACGCTGTTGTAGAAGACCTTGACCTAGCTCTATGACCCATGGCATTGGCATGTTATGTTTTAAAACATTTTTAATAATTTACATTTGTTATTGTTGGAAACGATTTGTACTGATGAATTATGTACTTGTTGGAAACGAATGAAAAAGACCCCGTCTCGTACTTTATTATTATCTTTCGTTAACGTTCATCTCGTACTTTATCACCATCTTTCGTTAACATTCATTTCACACTTTATCACTTCGTTCGTTTCGTACTTTATCATCTCGCTCGTTTCGTACTAATTCTAGATCATGTCAGGCTTTTCCCCCATCCCAGTCCGAAACCGCCATTCCGAGCATGAGCTCCTTTACTAATTGGCACGAAGCCCGTGGCTCGAAGCCACCATTCTAGGTACAAAGCCCCGTTACTAGTTGGCACAAAGCCCATGGTCCAAAACCACCATTCCAGACACGAAGCCTCTCTAATTGGCACAAAGCCCGGGGTCGAATGACAAGGATCCTGTTTCGTACTATGGGTTCAGTCACCTAGACTGGTCCCCCTATGTGTGAACCCTCATGGGTCAAAATCGCACGTTAAGAAACACAGTGGAGCTATCAACTCAAAAAGAGTTGTAATCTTTCTTTCTTTCTGCTTGCAATCCTTTACTTTCTTTCGTTCTTTATGTTCCAATTTCGTTATCATTAATCTTATATCTTTCATTAATGATAATACTTTACGTTTATGTTTATAAACACACCATGTAAAGTCACACATCAGATCATATGGAACATAAGAACAAATCACACATAAGAATAACACCATCACACCTCATCATACATGACATATCACCTATCATCCATCACCAAAAGTCAACTTATATCACCCCCGGGAACCTCCCCAGTCAAAGCCTACAATTTACATTTTTCCCAAAATTCAGAAAAAAATTCTAAGTCTTAGGTGCATGAGCACTATGCAGGCGCATGGCCTTCTGGGCACATGGGAAAACTTAGGCGCATGGGAAAAGTTCTAGGCGCATGGGCACTACTGGGGCACATGGCCCAACACTTAGTCATTCTGGGTAAATCTAGGCGCATGGGCACTATGCTAGCGCATGAGTGCCTGGGCGCATGGGGAATCTAGGCCCATGGAAAACTTAGCCGAATTCTGCCTAATACTGGGCGCATGGATATTATTTGGGCGCATGGGGCTTTGGGAGTTTGGGCCACATAGACATTCAGGTAGTTGGGTCCATGGGTACTATTTCAGGCGCATGAACAACTACTTATAACTAACATCACCATAATTCAAGCCCAAATTCAATCCTAACATGTTCTAAGCTTAGTTCTAACAATCTAAGCATTAGGAACACATACACAACATCATCATAACCATAAATCACCCAAGATATACACCCACATACTTATTCGCACATACATACGGGTATACACACCCATTTTATAAAAACATTTAAACATGCATTTCCAACCCCAAAATCAGTTGAAACATGTAAAAAGGGGGGCCTAGAACTCACCTTATGCAACTTTGAGTGTGTCTTCCTTCAAACCTGTATGCAGTGAGTTCAAACACCTAGAAACCCACCAAACACACACACACCAACACACACACACCAACACACACACAAACACATAAGCATACAACCGAGACTAAAACCCAATATGAACACTTAAAACAATGAATTCTTACGTTGAATTTGAATTCTTCTTATTCTTCTCTCTAGAAAACCCGAACTCTCTGCTCTTTCTCTCTCTAAAACCGAAAGAAAGCTTGGTGTGTAGGTAGAGTGGGTGGCCATGCCCACTTTTGTACCAACTTTTGATACATTTTGTCCTTTTGACACTTTTAACCCCTCAACTTGGGTTAAATTGCATTTCCTCCTTTTATTCATGTTTATTCTTTTTTTCTCATCTATTAAAACATCCGGGTGTTACAAGTCCACCCCTCTTATATAGATTTCGTCCCTAAAACTTGTTATTCCTCAAACAGATGTGGATAATGCTGTCTCATCTCTTCTTTAGTCTCCCACATAGAATCGGATCCCTTTCTGTGCTTCCACTCTACACGCACAAGAGGAACAACTTTATTCCTTAACCTTTTCTCCTTACGATCAATGATCGCCATTGGTTGCTCCATATAGTTGAGCCGTTCATCTACCTCAATATCTTCCAGTGGTACAACCATATCCTCATCGGCCAAACACTTCCACAAATGAGATACATGGACTGTCAGGTGAATTCCATTTAACTCATCGAGTAGTTCTAACCTATAGGCCACTTCTCCTACTCGAGCAATAATTCGAAAAGGCCCTATTTACCTCGGGCTCAACTTGCCCGCTTTTTGAACCGTATGATCCCCTTCCAAGGTGAGATTTTCAGCATAACTCTATCGCAGACATGAAACTCAATCGGTCGACGTCTCTTATTGGCATACGACTTCTGCCTGTCTTTGGCCGCCTTTATAAAGGATTCGATCTTTTCTAGTTTCTCAGTCATAGCCTCAATCACCTTAATACTTCCCAATTCCTTCTGACCAATATCACCCCAATAAACGGGTGTCCTACATCTCCTACCATAGAGCATCTCGTATGGTGGCATACTAATACTGGTATGATAACTATTGTTATATGAGAACTCAGCTAACGGTAAATGATCATCCTAACTTCCTCCAAAATTGATCACACATGCCAGGAGCATATCCTCGAGCGTCTGTATCATCCTCTTAGACTGACCATCTGTCTGAGGTTGATAAGCCTTACTAATGTGTAGCCTCGTCCCTATCGCATCATGGAATCTCTTCCAAAACTTCGATGTAAACCGTGTGTCACAATCCGACACAATAGACACTAGCACACCATGACGAGCTACAATCTCTTTAATGAACAGATCCTGCAATCTTTCAAAAGAATACATCTCGCAGATCGGTAGGAAGTGCGCATTCTTTGTCATTCGGTCAACTATCACCCATATGGTATCGCACCACCTCGCCGTACGAGGTAGCCTAGTAATAAAATCCATGGTGATATACTCCCACTTCCACTTGGGTATATCCAAAGGTTGGATTTTCCCGTAGAGTTTCTGATGCTCTGCCTTCACTTGCAAACATGTAAAGCACTTGCTTACGTACTCTACTACGTTGCGCTTCATACCCGGCCACAAATAATCTTTCTTCATATCCTGGTACATCTTCGTGGCATCGGGATGAATCGAGTATGGAGTCTTATGAGCTTCATCCCTAATTCGTCCCCGTAGATCTCCATAACGAGGGATCCATATCCGTCCATTTCGAGTCCTAACACCGAGAGTGTTTTCACCAAATTCTGTGACTAGACATCTCATTCGTTTGGAATTTAGGCGATCTTCTTTCAATGCCTCATCTTGGAACCCTTTCACCTGGATCATCACGTTAGCGGTCATAACCAACTGATAAGCCTTCACCCGAATCGGCTCAGGTCTCTCTTTTCGGATAAGGGCATCAGCCACAACGTTGGCCTTACCCGGATGATAATGGATCTCATAATTATAATCTTTGATGAGCTCTAACCATCTTCTCTGTCTCATGTTGAGATCCTTCTGCTCGAAGAAGTACTTCAAGCTCTTGTGGTCCGTGAAGATGGTGCACTTCGTCCAGTATAAGTAGTGCCACCAAATCTTCAACGTAAAGACCACAACCTCTAATTCCAAATCATGGATAAGGTAGTTGACGGTGTGGCTTTTCAACTGTCGGAACGCGTATGCTATCACCCTTCCATGTTGCATCAACACGCAACCCAGTCCCGAATAAGAAGCATCCGAATACACCACTAAGTCTTCATTCCCCTAGGGTAATGTCAAGACAGGAGCTTGATTTAATCTCGTCTTTAACTCCTCAAATGCACTCTCCTATTCCCGACCCCATGTAAACCTCATATCCTTGCGAGTCAACTTAGTCAAAGGTGAGGCTATCTTGAAAAAGCCTTGAATAAATCTCCTGTAGTAGCCCGCCAATCCCAAGATGCTACGAATCTTGGATGGCATCTTTGGAGACTTCCATTGCATCACCGCCTCAACCTTTACCGGGTCCACCATGATTCCCTCAGCATTTACCACGTGACCCAAAAATTGAACCTCGCACAACCAAAAAGTACACTTAGAGAATTTCGCATATAACTTCTCTCTCCTAAGTGTTTCCAATACCTCACATATGTGGCCGGCATGTTCTTCCGCACTTCTCAAATAAATCAGGATATCATCAATAAACACAATCACTGGTTTATCTAATATCGGCCGACACACTCGGTTCATCAAGTCATAAAGGCAACTAGCATGTTAGTTAGACCGAAATACATACAAGGAACTCGTAGTGTCCATAACGCGTGCGAAAAGCTGTTTTAGGAATGTCCTGCTCCTTCACCTTCAATTGGTGATAGCCAGATCGAAGATCTATCTTCAAAAACAAACTGGCACCCTGGAGCTGATCAAACAAGTTATCGATCCTTGGTAATGGATACCGATTCTTCACCGTCAACTTGTTCAGCTCTCGATAGTCGATACACATCTGCATACTACCGTCTTTCTTCTTTACAAACAAGACCGGAGCACCCCATGGAGAGATACTTGGTCGAATGAATACCTTATCCATTAACTCTTGTAGTTGATCCATGAGTTCCTTCATCTCAGTCGGAGCTAATTGATATGGTGCTTTGGCAACGGGTTGAGCACCGGGTATCAGATCAATCTTGAACTCAATTTCACGATCCGGTGGCACTCCTGGCAGATCCTCCGGGAACACGTCCGGAAATTCGAATACTACTGGTACGTCGGATAGTTGTGGCACTGATGCGTCTACATCCTTTATGTAGGACAGATAAGCACTACATCCACGTCTCATGTACTTTCCCACCACCGCCATCGAAATCACCTTCGGAATCTTAGTAACGTGATCATCGTAGACCGTCATCGAGCTTCCATCGGGCACAACTAATCGATTCATCTTCTTGTGACAAACGATGTTTGTTTCATAGGTTGCTAACCAATCCATCCCTAGTACTACATCAAATCCACCTAGGGGCATCACATGTAACTTAGCAGCAAACCTATGACCTTCTAATTCTATGGCACAGTCCTCAACCACATCAATAATTCTAGTGAACTTACCAATAGCAGTGTCTACCTCAAATGGATCATTAATACTTCTACTACTAACAGATAACTTATCACAGAAAGCAGTAGTAATAAAACTCCTACTAGCACCAGTATCAAATAACACAGAGGCATAAATTTAGTTCACTAGAAACATACCTGGCATGACATCGAGATCCTCTCTGGCCTCCTCCCGCGTCATCGTGAAGGCTCTAGCAGTTGCCCTCTATCCTCCTTCCTCTGGCTTCTTCTTCGCCCTAGAACTCTCAGCCCTTAGCTTCTTGCAGTCCTTGCTCATGTGGCCTTCCTCACCGCAGTTATAACACCGCATAAGTCCACACACCTTCGCCATATGACCGGGCTTCCCATATTCGAAGCACACATTCATCCCCCACTTGCACTCACCAACGTGCTCTCTTCCACACTTACCACACTTCTTCATTCCCGAACTTGAGGACACCATCCTCCGGTCATCCATTCTCCTCCTTTTGTTGTTTGGAGTGAAACCTTCATGTCCAAACCTCTTCTTTCCCTAGCTCTTATCACCATCACCCGTATTCTTCACCTCGACTACTGCCACCTCCCTCTCATCATACAGCCTACCCGCCAGGTCCACCACCGATCGAAAGGTACCCGGCCAGGCAGTGATCAAATGCCTGCGTACGTCAGCTGGCAGTCCCTGTATGTACTTCTTGATCTTCCTTGACACCGGTGTAACCTGGTCCAGCACCAACCTCGCCATCTCATTGAACTTGGTGGTGTACTGCTGGTGTGTCATGGTACCAACCTCCAGCTGCTGGAATTCCCTCTCTATGTTGTCGAGTTCCCGATGAGGACAAAATTCCTTTATTACCAGCTTCTTCAACTCCGACCACCTCATCCTGCCGATGGCCCTGCTACCCTCAGCCTGGACAATATTGTCCCACTAACATAAGGTCGTATCCACAAACGACGGGGTAGCAAACTTCACCTTTTGATCTTCTCGGCACTCGCTAATATCAAGTACCGCCTCCATTTCTCTCACCCATCGGTGCGCAGAAGCAGCAGTGCCAGTCCCATCGAATGTCGGGGGCTTGCACCTCTAAAATGCCCCATAGTTGCAACCACGTGCAGTTTCCTACACCGATTCTTCCTCCTCCTCACTCGAGACAATCGTCTCGGTCTCCGATCGTTCCCTCTCTTCCCTTCCGGTGGTCCTTCTCCTCTCTTTCTTCTCATCCTCTCTTACCGCCTTAATAACTTCAATCACCACGTAGTATCGTCTGCATGACTTGGTGCACCTCCTCTACCACTGCCTCTTTTACCGAGGCCCTTAGATTCGCACTCTCATCACCACCTTCCTTGTGATGTATCTTGGCTCTTCACGGGCCCTCTCAGTCGTCTTAGCCTAGGTCCTAGTAACACACGGTTCAGCACCACATCCTCCCTATGCTCCACCCCTAGAGGCCTTAGATGATCTACCTCTAGCCATACTCTAATCACTATAAGATTCAAACACTAACACGGTCATTCAAGGGAATAGCTCAGTTTATTTTAAGTATAGTAAGTCCCTAATTACAGTGGCCAGTTGTGATTAGTCACTTACTTTACTCTTCACACCCCAAGCATTTCCTATCCTGACTACATCAGTATCTAAATCCACTAAGAACACGTCAGTCATCTAGCACATACACATAACTTCAATTAACTTCGAAAAAGAAATAGATGATCGCACGTAGCTACTCGGGCTAGCATCCCTTCCCTTTATCCCATTCTCAGTTTAAGATTATGTTTTAGAAAATAATTACCTAATTCTCTTAAACATTGGCTCTGATACCAACTTGTAAGGCCCTGTTCCCGGGCACCTCACAGTTGGTCATTCATCGCATATAATCGCACATTTATTTAAAACACTGTAGCGGAATCATTTAAATAAAATCATTTCATATATTAATAACTGATTTTGCAAAATAATACATCATCGCTACAAAATACATTCGTTGCATTACATCTCAAAAGCGTCATTTTACATAAAATGGATGCCATCCAAAATAATCCAAGTAGCTGCCCCCGTGCCATCCTCAGCAACTGTTACCTGTCAACTGAAAAATACATAAAAGTCAGCGTTGTTGAGTGAGTTCTAGTTTTATGAAATATATATTACCTTTCACTTGTTAAAACATTTTCTTTACTATCGCACATGATCACACATTGTACATTTTGTTTATTATCTCACATGTTCGTTCGCTTCATACTTTATCTTTATCGTTCATTTCGTACTTTATCTTTTTCTTTCACTAGTTCTAGATCCTGTCAAGCTTTACCCTCATCATGGCACGCAGCCATGATCTCTGAGGTCGAATGAAAAAGACCTCGTTTCATACTTTATTATTATCTTTCGTTAACGTTCATCTCATACTTTATCACTATCTTTCGTTAACGTTCATTTCATACTTTATCAGGTCGTTCGTTTCCTACTTTATCATCTTGCTCGTTTTGTATTAATTCAAGACCCCGTTGGGCCTTTCCCCCATCGCGGTCCAAAACCGCCATTCTGAGCACGAAGCTCCTTGACTAATTGGCACGAAGCCCATGGCCCGAAGCCACCATTCTAGGCACCAAGCCCCGTTACTAGTTGGCATAAAGCCCGTGGTCTGAAACCACCATTCCTGGCACGAAGCCTCATTTCTAATTGGCACAAAGCCCGGGGTCGAATGACAAGGATCCTGTTTCATACTATGGGTTCAGTCACCTAGACTGGTCCCCCTGTGTATGAACCCTCATGGGTCAAAATTGCACGTTAAGAAACACACCATGGAGCTATCAACTCACAAAGAGTTGTAATCTTTCTTTCTTTCTGCTTGCAATCCTTTACTTTCTTTCGTTCTTTATGTTCCACTTTCATTGTCATTAATCTTATATCTTTAATGATAATACTTTACGTTTATGTTTATAAACACACCATGTAAAGTCACACATCATATCATAAGGAACATAAGAACAAATCATACATAAGAATAACACCATCACACCTCATCATACATGACATATCACCTATCATCCATCACCAGAAGTCAACTTACATCACCCCCAGGAACCTCCCCAGTCAAAGCCTACACTTTACATTTTTTCCAAAATTCAGAAAATAATACTAAGTCTTAGGCGCATGAGCACTATGCAGGCGCATGGCCTTCTGGGCGCATAGGAACACTTAGGCGCATAGGAAAAGTTCTAGGCGCATGGGCACTATTGGGGCGCACGGGCACTATTGGGGCGCACGGGCACTATTGGGGTGCATGGCCCAACACTTAGTCATTCTGGGTAAATCTAGGAATACATGCACAACATCATCATAACTATAAATCACCCAAGATATACACCCACATACACATTCGCACATTCATACCGGTACACACACCCATTTTATAAAAACATTTAAACATGCATTTCCAGCCCCAAAATCAGTTAAAACATGTAAAAAGGGGGGTTCTAGAACTCACCTTATGCAACTTTGAGTGTGTCTTCCTTCAAACCTGTATACAGTGAGTTCAAATGCCTAGAAACCCACCAAACACACACACCCGAACACACACACAAAAACATAAGCATACAACCGAGACTAAAACCCAACAATAACACTTAAAACAACGAATTCTTACCTTGAATTCGAATTCTTCTTCTTCTTCTCTCTAGAAAAACCCGAACTATCTTCTTTTTCTCTCTCTAAAACCGAAAGAGAGGTTGGTGTGTAGGTAGAGTGGGTGGCCATGCCTACTTTTGTACCAACTTTTGATACTTTTTGTCCTTTTTGACACTTATAAGCTCTCAACTTAGGTTAACTTGCATTTCCTCCTTTTATTCACGTTTATTCTTTCTTTCTCATCTATTAAAACATCAGGGTGTTACAGGTAGATACCTCAACATAATTTCTTTGTCATGCAGGTACGCCCACGAAGACCACTCAACACATGGTATGTGGATAGCGGGTGTAGCCGACACATGACAAGCAATCCTACCTTACTACAAGACTTTAAGTTAAAGCATGGTACGCATGTCACCTTCGGTGGTGATGTAGGTGGAAAAATAATAGGACAATGAACAGTATCCAATGGTATAATAAGCTTAGATAAAGTCAACTTCTGTTCACAGTTGAACTTTAATTTGTTAAACGTTTCCCAAATATGTGATAAATCATATTCTATCCTGTTTGATGATTCTTTATTTTATGTTTTGAAGCCAGGTTTTCAGATTAGCAAGGATTGGGTGATTGTTAAAGCTATTAGGGATCGAGATGTATACAAGCTAGGTATGTCTCAAGTTGATCCATCCACAGAAACAACTTGCCTCATTGCTAAAGCATCAAAGGACGAAAGTCAGCTTTGGCATAGACATCTCGGGCATTCCAACTTCAAGAACATGAACAAGCTTGTAGCAGGAAATCATGTTATCAGCTTTCTATCAAAGAAGTTGGCCACTACGTATCACTGCTCAGCATGTTTAAAGGGGAAGCAACATAGAGCTTCTTATAAGTCCAAGCAGATAAACTCAAATTCCAAACCTCTTCCGTTGTTGCACATGGACCTTTTTGGACCAAACAATGTCAAGAGTATTGGAAGAAATCTTACTATTTGGTTATCATTGATGACTATACAAGATTTTTATTGGTTTTCTTTTTGAATGCTAAATCTGAAACTGCTAAATTATTAAAAGAATTCATCATAAAAGTTGAAAATCAATTCGATCAAAAAGTGAAAATAATAAGAAGTGATAATGGTACGGAATTCAAAAATGCTAATATTGACATGTTTAGTGAAGAAAAAGGAATTGCTCATCAGTTTAGTGCTCCCAGAACTCCTCAACAAAATAGACTTGCTGAAAGGAAGAACAGAACTTTGATTAAGGTTGCACGATCTATGTTAGCAGATGCGAAAATTCCGATCACTTTCTGCGATGAAGCAATATCAACTGCGTATTTTGTTCAGAATAGAACTTTAATTGTGAAAGACAAACTGAAAACTCCTTATGAGTTAATGCTTAGCAGGAAACCAAATATAGATTTTCTTAAATCTTTTGGTTATCCAGTTATGATTTTAAATTCAAGTGATCATCTAGGAAAATTTAAAGCAAAATCTAATAGTGGATTTTTCGGTGGATATTCATCTATTTCAAAAGCCTATCATGTTTATAACTCTAGGACAAATGTTATACTTGAAACATTCAACGTTAAATTCCTGGAAAATTCATTTTCATCAGTTTCAAATGGTCCTGCATGGTTATTTCATTTAGATTCATTGTCAAACTCATTTTAATCTAACTTGTTTGATCAATCTAACTTGCTTCATTTTACAGGTAAGAAGAAATCACAAGGAGATCTCGATTCTTTCAGTGATGATTCAAATTCTGACGACACAGATGATTCAAGCCCAGATTACCCATTCTTCTTTTTTGTCAAGGATTCAACTATTCGATTCAATGAAAATGATCATTCACATCAAGATGAAGATCATTCGGTTTCAGAAGCTTAAGAAGTTTCACAATCAATTCCTAATGATGGTACTAAATTTGTTCAACCTGAGTCTGGCACATCATCTATCTCTAGTGATGTAGTTGATTCTGGTAATCTTGATTACATTATCATCTCACCGACTCAAGTTCCCAACTTCAATCCATATTCTTCAAGCTTATTGCACCAGCTATCCAACTTAAATCAAACAAATCTAGATGTTCAGGTTCAAGGAAGCGAGATTCCGACATCTCGTATTCACAAGAACCATCCAACATCTCAGATTATTGGTCCATTGAATGAGAGAACCACTAGAAGCAAAACAGAACAAGCAAACCTTTGCTTATATTCATGTTTTCTTTTTCAAATTGTTCCTAAAAACGCTACCAAAGCTTTAAAGGACAATGGTTGGATTGAGGCTATGCAAGAAGAATTACTGCAATTCCGCAAACAAGAAGTGTGGAATCTTATGGATTTACCTGAAGGAGAAAATGCTTGTTGGGTCATTATAAGGCTGGTGCAACCAAAACCACTTCACATAGTCATTTTTGGTGCTACACTCAAAAGGCTTCCGAAGCTAGGTATGAGATCTTCCGAAGTCTGAAGAACAACAGCTGAAGTCATCAGCTGAAAAAAGAGCTGAAGACTATCTTCTGAACACAAAGTCTGAAGACTTCCGAAGACAAAGTCTGAAGACTTCCGAAGACAAAGTCTGAAGAAGACATCCGAAGACAAAGTCTGAAGAACACTTCCAAAGACAAAGTCTGAAGAAAGAGCTGAAGACAAAGTCTAATTCCGAAGACAGAAGAAGACTCCAAGCCTCGGAAGAAGCAGTCTTCCGAAGTATAAGTGGCTTCGGAAGAAGTTATTCTTCCGAAGAAATTTATCCTTCGGAAGACACTGCTATGTCCAGTAGACATAAGTATGGTCTCTGACAGTCCGCTGCAGAACTCTGATACAGCATGGCTTCTTCCTAAAGAACCATGTTATTGACCATACTTTATTCTACTGTATACCTTTTTATGATAGTACATGTTACCAACTTTAGTTGGTGACAAAAGGTAAGTCAGGGACATGTCCTGACTACCAAATACCTCACCTATAGTCTTGTAGTATAGATGTTTGGTTAGAGGTTTCCAGCTGGTATCAAAGTATATCCGGCTGTAGGTAGTATTATATATATCTTCTCTTTGTAACTTATTAAGTAGAGAGATTTGAGTCCAAGAGTCTTGTAATCCTTTGATTTGAGAAGCAATATATAAAAGTACCTTGAAAATTTACATCCTGTGTTTATTTACTGCTTGTTACTTGTTATATTGTGATCAACTCTTCATAGACTCTTGCTGAGTGTTGTTTAAGGTGATTTTGAGAGAAAAACCATCTGTTGAGTGACCAACATATGATCCTGCAATGCTATAGGCACAAAATGGTTGTTCAGAAACAAAACTGATGATCGAGGAATTGTAATCAGAAATAAAGCGAGACTCGTTGCACAAGGATACACTCAAGAGGAAGGTATAGATTATGATGAAGTATTTGCCCCAGTTCCAAGACTCGAATCAATTTGTGTCTTCCAGGCATATGCTTTATTCATGAAATTCAAAGTGTATCAAATGGACGTAAAGGGTGCATTCTTGTATGGTATGTGAAGCAACCTCCGGGTTTTGAGGATGTAGAATTTCCACATCGTGTGTACAAGATTAACAAAGCTCTGTATGGACTCCATCAAGCCCCTAAAATCTGGCATAAGACATTCTCATAACACTTAATCCAACATGGATACACGAGAGGGAAAATCGATCCAACTTTATTCATAAAGAAGGATGCAGATGATCTCTTATGTGTGCAAGTGTACGTTGACGATATCATATTTAGTTCTACAAGTCCAAAATGTGCAATGAATTTGAAGAAATCATGAAGTCTAGTTTCCAAATGAGTTCTATAGGCGAAATCAATTTCTTTCTTGAACCTTAAGTCAATCAGTCTGAAGATGGGATTTTTATCAATCAAGAGAAATTTGTTGACAAGCTCTTGAAGAAATTCAAACTGCAAGACTGTCAGTCCATTAGAACTCCAGCAGATGTAAACACCAAGATTGAGCCTGATCCGAAAGGAAAATCTATCGACCAGACATTATACAGATCTATGATTTAAATTTTGATTAAAACAAATGTTGATTTAAATTTAATTTTCAATTTTTTTTATTTTTTATTTTATTTTTAAAAAAATTCATGAATCTGTTCATCTTCTTTATCCTTTATCGATACTGTTCACCGATGAATATCAACAGGGTATTCAATCAAATGTCAGATTAAAACAAGTTTAACCTAATATCATGATCGAAATCATCAGACAAACAAGATTCAATCATCAACTTTGCACATTTTTTCGATTTGAAAGTTTAATCTGAAATTTTTGAAGTGTTTAGGGTTAAACGACCGTACAGGGTTCGAACGACCATCAACAATTTCCATTTAAACATGAAATCAGTTGAATATGATTCATTCACTTACATTCACAATCACAAATAAACTATCAACAATCTGGTATTTGTGTTCGAAATGGATTCAATCGAAGAATGAGGGTTTTTGGTCGAAGAAAGTTCGAGAGTTCGAGTGTTCAGAGGGTTTTATGAGGGTTTTTGAAATGAGAATGAAATGAAATATCACAAGTGTGCTTTTTATACTAAGTAAAAAATTGTAGACGTATAAGCACTGTTGGTCCTTTAAGAACTGTGCAGACTCATTAGGTCACAAATTTTACTAAGTATTGAGACATATGAGCACTATTCAGTCTTATGAGTCCAGTCGTATTAGCACTGATTATACACATGAGGTTAGCCGTATGAGAACTATTTAGACTTATAAGCACTGTTAGTAGCATAAGCACTGTTTCAGTAGCATAAGCACTGTTTCAGTAGCATAAGCACTGTTTCAGTAGCATAAGCACTGTTTCAGTAGCATAAGCACTGTTAGTAGCATAATGAATATGAAATGTCCACACACCAACTAATCAGACATATAACAACTGTTTAGACATACGACAACTGTTTGGACATATAACAACTGTTCATGCGTTTTTGCACTTGGAGTTTTCAAATCTTCCACCTGCACACTGTTTAAACACATTAGTAATATTTCATACTAATATTCAAACAATATTGCATATTTTTTACTTTTCCCTCAAATTTACACTTTTGACCCTCAAAATTGAACTTTTTACAATTTTGACCCTCAAAATTTCAAATTTACATTTTTAACCCTCAAAGTTGAACTTTTTACATTTTGACCCTTCATCTTAGTTTCAAAATGAACAAACCAAATATTTCAAAATTTGTCTTGTTTTCAACTTTTCAAAGAAGCTTTTCCACTAGCGAAACATTATGAGCTCATTTTGTCATAGATATACACATACATGCTTTGAAATTAAAGCATCATCCTTTTAATTCAACATGATCATTTAGATTTTCTGAGAATATTCTTATTGGATTATTACTCCCCCTAAACTTTTAAGTTTTTGCAAAACTTATAAGTTTACTAATAGATCATAAGAATATCACACTTAACATTGTTATATTGCCTGCACACAAGAAAACATGCACAAAATCAAAATTAAAGCAGAATGAAAATCTAATATTTACAATAGAATCATAGATTGCAGTGAGATCATATTAGATAAGATCAGAACATTAAAATAAAAAATTATATGGATAGTCATAGACAATGATTAAATCCTGATCAAGTGTGTTCCAGGTCAGTGACATCACAGCAAAGGAGACATAAGATCTAAGGACAGAAAATGAGTGTTTTTGACACAAGCGATCAACTCACTTACTTTTTCAATTCTTGGATGAGTATGGTAGAAGTATATGACAAGATGTGACTCATACCAAGACTTAGAGGATCAACCATCATCAAGACATGCAAGAAAGCACATATTCTCAACTTATTACCTAACAAATATGCATAATCAGAGTTCATGCTACTGAATTGAATAGAGAAGGATCATGGATAACCATTTCATCAACTCTAACCATCCATTTGAATGGGTTGTGCACATTGGCATCTTTTGCATCAAAGGAGAATATCCAGGTCTGTAATGACTTACAACAGAGGATATCTCAGCACTTCAGGTCTATGATGACTCATAACAGAGAAGTAAATGATGCTTGTAACAGATCTCATGATTAGTCACATTACCATTAGGTGTGAGCAGGAGTAGCTTAACAAGCAGTCAATCTGAGAAGCTAATACACTCAAAATTACTTAGATGAATACACAAACAAGCATAAGGATGTGGGTAATCACAAGAATTTACTTGTTCAGTATACTAGCATGATAGTGTCTACACATCAAATCCTGATCATGTCAGACTTTATTAGTGAGTGAAGTATGCAACTGATCTTACTAATGTACTATCATTTCTCACATAAGGCAAACACAGATTCATTCCTAAAATAATGAATAAAAATGAAAAGCACTCTATTTTTGGATTTTTGATTTATAATTTTCTATTTGATTTTTGAGTTTTCTAATTTTGTATTTGTTTTTCTATAAAAGAAAGCACACACACACAAACAATCAGGCAAATAATTATGAAAAGTTACCCTTATGAAAATTTTCAGATTGAGGAAAGTATTTGATCATGAAAAGATTCAAATTTGTAACCAGGTTTACACATGGTTAATAAGGCCAATTGACTCCACTAAATACTCACACCTTCCTGGTAGAAAAGCTTTAGTAAATAGGTCTGCCAACTGTTTTTCAGTTGCTATTTGAATCAAAATGATTAAACCTTTTTCAGAATTATCTCTTAAAAAATGATATCGAATTTCGATATGTTTTGTTTTTGAATGTTGAACAGGATTAGCTGTAATGAACATAGCAGCAGTATTATCTATGTAAATGGGTGTTTTAAGAAAATTGAACCCATAATCTAGCAGTTGGTTTTGCAACCAAAGGATTTGAGAACATCCTGCTGATGCAGCTATGTACTCAGCTTCTACAGTTGAGACAGAAACATTTGTTTGTTTCTTACATTGCCATGAAACTAATCTGGGTCCAAGAAACTGACAACCACCCGTTGTAGATTTTCTGTCTTGACAACATCCACCATAATCACTATCTGTGTATCCATGTAACTCAAAATTACCTTCATAAGGATACCAAAGCCCTAAGGCTGGTTTACCTTTGAGATACCTGAATATTCTTTTGACAGCAATTAAGTGAGACTCTTTCGGGTCTGATTGATACCTTGCACAGACACAAACAGCATACATTATGTCTGGTCGTGATACAGTAAGATACATCAAAGAACCAATCATAGATCTGTATAAAGTTTGGTCTACTGATTTTCCTTTAGGATCAGGCTCAATCTTGGTGTTTACGTCAGCTGGATTTCTTATGGACTGACAATCTTGCAGTTTGAATTTCTTCAAAAGTTTATCAACAAATTTCTCTTGATTGATAAAAATACCATCTGCAGATTGTTGTACTTGCAATCCAAGAAAGAAATTGATTTCTCCCATAGAACTCATTTGGAAACGAGATTTCATGATTTCTACAAATTCATTGCACAGAGTTGGACTGGTAGAACCAAATATGATATCATCTACATACACTTGCACACATAAGAGATCATCATTATCCTTCTTTATGAATAAAGTAGGATCGATTTTTCCTCTTGTGTATCCATGTTGGATCAAGTGTTGAGATAACGTCTCATACCAAATTCTAGGAGCTTGATGTAGGCCATATAAAGCTTTGCCAAGCTTATACACTCGATGTGGAAATTCTGCATCCTCAAAGCCCGGAGGTTGCTTCACATACACATCATCAGTGATTGGACCATACAAGAATGCACCTTTGACGTCCATTTGATACACCTTGAATTTCATGAATGATGCATAAGCCAGGAAAACACGAATGGATTCGAGTC
This sequence comes from Flaveria linearis, assembly GCA_024085815.1. Classification (NCBI taxonomy): domain Eukaryota; kingdom Viridiplantae; phylum Streptophyta; class Magnoliopsida; order Asterales; family Asteraceae; genus Flaveria; species Flaveria linearis. The sequence goes on along the minus strand of CM044007.1, from coordinate 32,931,736 downwards.
TTGCAACTGGAGCAAATACTTCATCATAGTCAATTCCTTCTTCCTGTGTGTATCCTTGTGCAACAAGTCTTGCTTTGTTTCTTATTACAATGCCACGATCATCAGTTTTATTTCTGAACAACCATTTTGTGCCTATGGCATTTTCTCCTTCAGGTAATTCCAGTAACTTCCACACTTCTTGTTTACGAAATTGAAGAAGTTCTTCTTGCATAGCTTCAATCCAACCATTGTCCTGTAATGCCTCGGTGACATTTTTAGGAACAATCTGAGAAAGGAAACAAGAGTATAAACAAACATTTGCATGTTCAGATTTACTCCTAGTAGTTCTTTCATTCAGAGGACCAATGATCTGAGATGTTGGATGGTTCCTGTGGATACGAGATATCGGAATCTCATTTCCTTGAACATTAACATCAAGATTGGTTTGGTTCAAGTTGGAGAGTTGTTGCAATAAGGTAGAAGAATGTGGAGTGAAATTTGGAACTTGAGTCGGTGAATTGAGAAAGTAATCAAAGTTACTATGATCAATTTTATCTCCAGAAATGGAAGATGTGCCAGACTCAGGATGTCCAATTTCTGTACCATCATTAGGAAAAGGTTGTGATTCTTCTTGATCTGCTGAAACTGAATGATTTGAAGCTGAAGCATCATGAACATTGTCATTGAATTGGATTGTTGAATCCTTGACAATTGAAAAAAATGGATAATCTGGACGAGCATCAATAGTGTTTGAAAAATGTTTGTCCTAATGGATAATCTGCAGGACCATTTGAAACTGATGGAAAAGAATTTTCCAAAAATTTAACGTTGAATGTTTCATTAATAGTGTTTGTCCTAGAGTTATACACTCGATAGGCTTTTGAAACAGATGAATACCCAACGAAAAATCCATTATCAGCTTTTTCTTCAAATTTTCCTAAATGATCACTTGAGTTAAGAATCATAACTGGACAACCAAATGATTTTAAAAAATTTATGTTTGGTTTCCTGTCAAACATCAACTCATATGGAGTTTTCTTTTTATCTTTAACAAGCAAGATTCTGTTCTGAACAAAACATGCTGTTGATATTGCTTCGTCCCAGAAAGTGATTGGAAGTTTACCATCAGCTAACATAGAACGGGCAACTTCAATCAGAGTTCTGTTCTTCCTTTCAGCAACTCCATTTTGTTGTGGAGTTCTGGGAGCACTGAATTGATGAACTATCCCTTTTTCTGCACAAAACAAATCAATGTTAGCATTTTTAAATTCAGTTCCATTATCACTTCTTATTATATTTACTTTTTGTTCAAGTTGTTTTTCAACTTTATTAATGAATTCTTTTAGAAGATCTGCAGTTTCAGATTTAGCTTGAAGAAAGAAAACCCATGAAAATCTTGTATAATCATCTATGATGACTAAACAATATGATTTTCGACCAATACTCCTAACATTAGTTGGTCCAAAAAGGTCCATATGTAACATCTGGAGTGGTTTGGTGTTTGAGTTTATCAGCTTGGACTTATAAGACGCTCTATGTTGTTTTCCCTTCAGACACGCTGAGCAGTGATCAGTTGTTGAAAACTTCTTGGAAGGAAGTCCAATAACATGATTTCCTGCTACAAGCTTGTTCATGTTTTTGAAGTTGGAATGACCAAGACGTCTATGCCAAAGCTGGCTTTCATCATTTGAAGCTTTAGCAATCAGGCAAGTAGTTTCAGTTGCAGGATCCACTTGCGACATATCCAGTTTGTATACATCTCTGTCTCGAGCAGCTTTAACTATCACCCAGTCATTGCTAATATGAAAACCTGGTTTCAAGACATAACAGTGAGATTCATCAAAAAGAACAGAATAGGATTTGTCACAAAATTGGGATGCACTTAGAAGATTAAAGTTCAACTGTGATTAAAAGTTGACTTTATCAAAACTGATAATCCCATTGGACACTGTTTCCTCTCCTGTTATCTTTCCACCTGCATCACCTCCAAAAGCAACATGGGTTCCATCCTTTAACTTAAAGTCTTGTAACAAGGCTTGATTGCCTGTCATATGCCGGCTACACCCACTGTCAACATATCATGAGTTGATTGGTCTCCGCGGGCGTACCTGCATTCACAAACATTTAAGGTGAGTTAGTAACCCAAGCCGAGATGGTCTTGGGCTTGCCAAACTTGTCAACAATTGTAAATTGTTTGAAATGAAGTTTGTTGACATCTGGTTTCTTTTGAATTTTAACATGTTCAAATCCTTTTTGAGAAACCAACTGATTATCTCTTTGTGAATTTGATTTCAAAGCATTATCAAGAAATCTTGAACTCTTGTATGAATCATTTGAGAATGTTCCTTGGTTTATTCTCATAGATCGAGGAATAAACTTTTCTTGATTGTATTGCTGTGATTTGACGAAATGATTATTATCATAATCAGAATTGTTTCTTCTGAAAGATCTCAAACCCAAGGAAGATTGTTGTTGTGAAAATTTAAATCCAATATTTTGATTTTTTATAAATTGTGGATTTACAAAGCCTTGATTATTGAATTCCTTCCTTGAAGAGTTCTTCCTGAAGTAACAATCATTGGTATTGTGATTTCTTTCAACACACAAAGCACAGTATTTGTTAAAATAACACTCAGCTGTTGTGTGATTTGTCGTATCACATATGTAGTAATACTTGTTAAAGTAACATTCTGAAATGTCATGATTGCACATGTCACAGATATCACAATACTTTTCAGAATGTTTAAACAACATTTTATTAACCCTTGAAGTAGAAGCAACATTTGATTCTTGTTTAAATCTTGGGTTAGGCAGATTAACTTGCTGTTTCATTTGTGTGAATTTGGTCTTTTGATCTTTAGGGTTTTTCTTTTGAATTTGAACAAAATTCTTTGACTCCTTTGATTCAAATCTTTTATACACAGCGGAAGTCTTATGATCTGAACTTGTTCTTAGATCAGAGTTAGATTTGATCTTAGGTGTAGGTGTCATTTTTGTGTTTGTGTTCATGTCAAAAGTTCCTGCAGACACAAACTTCACAGGTTTAATTTGAGTATTGTTCTGTGACTGATTAATTAATTCAGTTTTCTTTGCTTTTGCAGCTTTTCTTCTTCTTTGATTTCTCACTCTTGATGAAGTTTTCTTGCTTTGAAGTTTGTTGAATCTTGAGAAGATTCCTTTTGACACTCTTTTTCATCAGTTAGTTCATTTGAACTAGAATCATCAGAAATATTATTATCTGTTTTAGCTTCTTCACATTTTCCTTTAAGTTTGTTATTGAATTTAGTAGATTTTTCACTTTGTTCAATAACATTTTCACTTTTTGGTACAAACAGCTTCTTTTGCTTTTGTTGAGGTTCATAAGATTTGACTTTGATTGGATGACCATTTTTGATCTTGTCTAAGTTGGTTTCTTCATAAACTTCAACATTTTTCTTTTTAAAGTTCTTTTGATCTTGAAATTCTTTCAGTTTAGCTTTGTTTTCCAGTGAATGATCATGAGTATTGAAATTCTCTGGTAATGTTTTTGAGATTGATTCAGGCATAGGTTCATGTGTGAATCCTAGTCCTGTTTTATCTTTGTCATTTCTTCCATTCACCAGTTGCTCAACAATTTTCTTTGAGCTTTTAATTTTGGCTAAATCTATTTGAGTTGCTGCATGTGCCAATTTTTCTTGTTCAAGTGTTTTGTTCATCTCTTCAAGTTGTTTCTTTGCAAGTTCAAGTTCTTTAATAGTTTTGTTCCATGAAGCTTGAAGATACATTATCTTTTCATCAGCAATTTTGTGATCTAATTTTAGTTTATTGTGCCTTGATTCTTCTTGTTTGAGCTTGTCACATATTTTGAATGAATATGTTCTGTAGTGTTCAACTAGTTCAAAACATGCTTTTGTGCACATTTTCTCTCTCACTTCTACTCGTATTTCAGGATATGAGTTTGAAGATTTAGTATCAGAAGATTTAACAACCTTTGGTTGTTCTAATTGAGCCATAAGAGCAACTTCTTCAGTAGTATCTTTTAGGTCTGATTTGTCACTCCAATCATACTCTTCTTCTTGAACTGATTCATCATATTTAGGATCTTTATCTTTTGACCAATCTTCATCATCAACTTCAGCAACTAGTGCCAGATTGGCAGTGAGATCAGCAGTAAATTGCTCTGCATATGCACTCCAGTCATAACCATCTTTGATGTTTACAACAAGTGCCTTCTTAGTTTCCTCACTATTCTTATCTTCTTTGGTTTCTGGCATAGGTAGACTTTGGTATGGCTTTTGAAAAGTCTTGTTTGCCTGTTGCTGATATTTCTAACCATTTGAGCTGCCTTGATTATTTCCTCCTTGGTTTCTTGGAGCTTTACATTCTCTTGAAAAATGACCATAACTGTTACAGTTAAAGCATCTTGATTTTGATTTATCAAACCCAACAGTTTTGTTTGCACTGGGTTTGTAATTTCTGTTAGAATAAGAATGCTTTTGTGTTCTGTAAGCTATCATGACCATTTGCCAGTTAAGATCCATTTCTTCTACATCATCTGGATCCATTTCAAACAAATCTTGTAGAACTAGCTCCATTTGAGTTAGATGACTGCCTTGATACGCTTGAAAGCTTGCCATGAAAGCAGTAAATGCAGTTTTTGACTCTTCATCTTGTAAAAGAATGTTAATCACATCTTTCACTTCACTTGGATTGGGAGAGTTTGAGGAGGATGGCATCTCAGTTGAAGGTTTAGGCATTTGAGCTTTAGGAGGAGACTGTGATTGTTGTTTAGTGGAATATGCAGGTGTACTAGTGAAGAATCCTGCTCCCACAAACAGATCACCTTCATCTTCAGGAGTTGATTAGTCTTTAGCCAGAAATGCATTCTCTACAGTATTTGCTGGAGAAGCAACATACTTATACTGAGTTGTTGATGCATGTCTATCATTATTTCTTGAACTCTCATCAATCTCTACAGATTCAATTTTAGCAATGAGAAGATCAAGATCCATTGGAAACTTCTCAGTATGTTTCAATAAAGTGACAGTTTGTTTCCAAGAAGATGGTAGTGCATTCAGAAGTCTGTTGTTTAGGTCCTCAAGATCATTCTTGATTCCCAAATTAGACATTTCTGTGATTAATTGCACAAACCTGTTCATCATTTGATTTATTGTTTCTCCTGAGATGTGCTCAAATAGTTCTAATTGCCTTTTCAGTTTTTGCTTTTTCAGATCTTGAATTTCTTTCCCTCCTTCACATATGATCTTCAAAGCTTTATACATTGTATATCCAGTTTGGTAGTTTTCAAGTCTGGATAATACTTCCAAAGGTAGCCCTTTACACATGAGAGAATAGGCTTTAACATCATTTTTCACCTTCTTTAAGTCTTCTCCATGTAGGTTATCTTCTGGATATGGTTCTTGTGTATCTTTTGTACACATAAATCCTCTGTCTGGACCATCAGTAGTCACAGGAATGTAGGGTCCCTTTTCAATTGATTTCCACAGATCAGTGTCTATGGAATTCAAATGATTTTTCAGTCTAAGAGACTCGTTTTTAAAATCAGCTCTGTTTTTAAGTTTTGGAACTCTATTCTCAGAATCTTCTGATTTCACCAATTTTTTTATATTTTTGTTGTTTTTTTAAGCTTTTGAATTAAGAAAATAAAAAAAATATTTTTTGGATTTTTGAAATTTTATGAAAAATTTCTAAGTGTCAAGGCTGAAAAGTCCAAACAGTGGTTAAACGCCCAACAGTGGTGATAAGTCCAACAGTGTGAAACGTCCAACAGTGGTGATAAGTCCAACAGTGTGAAATGCCCAACAGCTGATGAGTCTAAGGGATTGCCTTAGAAAAATTTTCAACACAATGCTGAAAAGTCCAACAGTAGTTATACGACCACAAAGTGAAACTACCACACAGTGGTTATAAGTCCACACAGTTGTTATACGGCCACTCAGTGATGATGTGTCCAACCAAGTTGAACTACCACAGTGGTTATAAGTCCACACAGTGGTTATACGGCTAGGGGTAAAACGACTGAAACAGTTGAGAAAAGTCTAACAGTTCTCAAATGACCAAACACTTAGGCAAATTTCAGTGTTTTTCAGTCCTAATACGACACATTCATCAGATTCATATGAATGTAATGAACTCAGAAATCTCAAAATCCTTCAATTGTTGATGAATTGAGCTGAAATTTCACAATTAGTTCATGATTATACCGATAATCAATCCTATAACCTCAATTTCAGTAATTATCAACAAATTTCGATGAATTTTGGAGATTTAAAGTCGAACACTCAAGAACACTTAGTCGAACTGTTTTTCACTAATTCACTCGATTTTTATGAGATAAACTGCAATTTGTGATTCAAAACATGTTTCTGATGATGAAACACAGCTTCGATTCACAATATTTCACTTGAATTGTCAATTGATTACAGATTTTAGTGGATTTTTGAAGTTTCTATCTTCGACAGAACCTCAAAAACACTCAACCAAAAGCTCTGATACCAATTGATAGGATCAATTTGAGCAATCTGTAACAATTATATGAACAATTCAAAGCAAAATACAATCAATTGTAATCAAATCAAGCAATATCAACAAAATTCATATTTCATTGATAGCAAAAGACGATTACAAAAGATAGAGAGCAGTTCTCATAAAAACATACAAAAACCTACAATCTATACTACGTCTATGCTATTTATACTAGAACCTAAGGAACTAAATTTACACAAAAAGTCCCTATACTAGTATAAACTACAAAACTAGACAATAAAGACTAAATGTTAATCTTCTAAGGGACCTAACAGGTTTGTTGATGTACCTTACTGTATCTCGACCAGACATAATGTATGTTGTTTGTGTTTGTGCCAGGTATCAATTAGACCTAAAGGAATCTCACTTAATTGCTTTCAAAAGAATATTTAGGTATCTCAAAGGTAAACTGGCTTTGGGACTATGGTATCCTTACGAAGGAAACTTTGAGTTATATGGGTATATTAATAGTGATTATGGTGGATGTTGTCAAGATAGAAAATCTACAACGGGTGGGTGTCAATTTAGGTCCCAGATTAGTCATTTGGCAATTTAGAAACAAACAAATGTCTCCGTTTCAACCGCAGAAACTGAGTACATAACTGCTTTAGTAGGATGTTCTCAAATCCTTTGGTTACAAAACCAACTGCTGGATTACGGGTTCAATTTTCTTAAAACATCAATTTACATTGACAACACAGCTGCTATGTTCATTACAGCTAATCCGGTCCAACATTCAAAAACTAAACATATCGAGATTCAATATCATTTTCTTAGAGATAACTCTGAAAAAGATTTAATCATTTTGATTCAAATTGCAACAAAAAAATAGTTTGCTGGCCTATTCACCAAAGCCTTTTTACCAGGCAGGTTTGAGTATTTGGTCGGGTCAATTGGTATTATTATCTATGTTTGAAAACTGATTTTGAATCATATAATGATAAGAACCCTCCCTTAATAGAAAAAGATAAACTAAAGATCCACTGTCAAAGTTGATTGCCTAATTGTATATGCTGTGTGTGTGCTCTATATGAAAAAGCAAATACAAAAATAGAAAACTGCAAAACGAAAAGATAAAAATATAAAATGAAAACTTAAAAAAATTAGTTTAGTGTTCATTTTGTTTCTTTTAGGATTGAATCTGTCTTTGCAATAGTGAGAAATGATAGTACATCAACTTTGATTAGTTACATACTTCACTCGACAATAAAGTCTGACATGATCAGATTTGATGTGTAGGTAAGGTCATACAGTTATACTGAAAAAGTAAATTCTTATGATTCAACTAAATCATCTATGAATGTATGTGTATTCATCTTAGTACTGATGAGTAGCATTAGCTTATCGGATTGACTGCTTGTAAAGTTGCAAAACTCACACCTGGTAGTGATATGATTAACCATGAGATCTATTGCAAGTATCAGCTCACTTCTCTGTTATGAGTCATCATAGACCTGAAGTGATGAGATATCCTTTGTTGTAAGTCATTACAGACCTGGATATTCTCTCTTGATGCTAAAAGATGCCAATGTGCATAACCCATTCAAAATGGATGGTTAGAGGTTATCAAATGGTTATCCATGATAATTCTCATCTAAATTATAAACATGAACTCTAGTTATGAATATATGTCAAGTTTCTAAGTTGAGAAAATGTACTTACTTGCATACCTTGATAATAGTTGATCTCTCTAAGTCTATGTGTGAGCCATATCATGTCATATCTAATTCAACCTTAATCAATCCAAGAATTAAAAAAGTAAGTATGCTGATTCTTTTACCAAAAACACTCACTATCTATCATTGGATCTTGTGTCTCCTTTGCTGCAAGATATGCTGACCTGGAGCACACTTGATCAGGATTTAATCATTATCTATGACTATTCACAATTTATTTTATTTTAATGTGCTGATCTTACCCGATATGATCTCACTGCAGATAGTGATTCAAGTGTGAACATTAGATTTGTATTCAGCTTTAATTTTGAGTTTTGCATGTTTCTGTGTGCAGGCATATTAACAAATGATTAGTGTGATCTTCATATGAAAACTCAAGAAACTTCTAAATTTTGTCAAACTTAAAAGTTTAGGGGGAGTAAAAAGTAAGAGTATTTAAGAGAAAATAACTCAAAAATCAAAATTTAATGATTTGGATGGAAAGGATGAGGCTGGAAAGTTCAAGTATGTGTGTGTTTGTTATCATGTAAAAATGAACCTGAAACAATTTAAATTTGGAAAAACTTCTTGAAACATAATCATATGAGATTAATTTGTTAAATTTAGAGACTAAAATGACGGGAAATCGTTTTTGAAAAGTTAAATAAAAAATAAAAATAAAAGTGCTTAAATGTCAAAAGTTCAAACTTGAGGGTCAAATATGTAAATTTTGGGAAAAAAGGCAACATTTGACAAAATGTTTAAATTTTAGTATATAAATAGTACTAATATGTTTAAACAGTGTACAGGTGAAAGAATTAAAATTTATAAGTGTTAAGACTCATAAAAGTCCTCTCATGCGCCTAAACAGTGTTCATAAGTCCAAGTAGGAGCATGATGAGTTTTTAGAAATTTTACAAGTGTTTAGGCATTTTTTAGATTCTCATGCGCTTTAACAGTTGTCTTATGTCTGAAAAATTGGTTTAAGTATTGGGCGTTTCAACATGCTCATGCACCCACACAATACCAGACAGTGCAAAAGCGCCTAAATAGGGATTATGCGGCTGAACAGTGCTCATGCGTCTAACCTCATGCACACAAACAGTACTCATGCGCCTAATAACTTGTAAAAAATATAACTCCATGCACATAAACAGTGCTCATGCGCCTATAATTATAACTTAGTATATATACAACACTTTGTATTTTTCATTCATTCATTCATCCAAAAACCCCTGAACTCTCTGTTGACTCTCGGTTAAACTTCATTACACTGATTTTGATTGTTTATGCTCAAATATTGCAATTGATTGTGTGATTGTCTGGTTATAAACGTAAGTTCATAATCAAAACCATACTCTTTCAAGTGTATGATTCATAATCGATTGGGCGTTTCAAACCTATTTGGGCGTGTGAACTATAAGTCAAAGATAATATGAAATTTGTGTAATAAACGAGATCTAAGAACTGAAATGGATTATAAAATGTTAATGTACACTAGATTTCGAGCATTTTGATATATAAAACTTCGAATTCCATAAAAATTGATCCGATGGTGTTCTTCATCAGTCAAATAAAGAAGATTAACAGTCAAGATGTTTGAATTTTTTAATAAAAATAAAAATTCATTAAAAATTCAATTGTTTAATATTTTTGATAAAATTTAAATGAATTGATATGTTTAAAACAAATATAAAATAACTTGAATGTATAATGTTCTTGGACATAGTACATTAATACTTAGAAAATTTCTAAGTACAAGTTAGAGTAAAACAAAAGTTTTAAAACATAATAATTCTTTAAATTTCACTTAAAATTTTTAAAATTCAAAAAGTTCAAAATCAAAGTGTCTAAAGTTCTTGTGTTTCATTTATGCAGATGGATGATTTGAAGTTTGAGCCAAAGCATAATCTTACAGTGTAAGGCCCCGCTCCCCGGGCACCTTACTGTTGGTCATCATCACACGTAAAACATACATAATGTATATAATCATAAAATAACGCAGCGGAATTAATAAAATATACATTATCATTCATTCATAAAAGTCATTACATAATTGACATGATTACAAAATACAGCTGTCTCTACTTTGTCTCTCATCATAGGGTCATACAGCGACCTCTAGAGGAGATATTAAGTTCAAGAATATAAAAATTATATTTTTTTATACTAAAGAATATTCCTTAAGTAATTCCGTACATCGGAACCCTAAGGAACACTCTTGACACTCTCATGCAACATATTTCGTTGCATGTGCTATGCACACGCACCCAATGCGTGGCAAACTTATCAAAATCTAAAGAAGATTTCTTAAGTAATCCCTTTTATGGGAATCCTCAAGAAATCTCGTAATGGCATGCAACGTGATGAGTTGCGTGCGTTATTGGCCCACAACACATGACGTTGCAGCATAATCAAAAAGTGAATGCCATCCCAAAAGAGCTGAGTAGCCGCCTCGTGCCATCCCCAGCAACGCTACCTGCCAACTGGAAACACATAAAAAGTCAGCGTTGCTGAGTGAGTTCTAGTTTTATAATCACATACTTTTACTTATTTAAAAGTATCCTTTCGTGCATGCGTTTATACATCATACGTACACAGAGATAATATTCGTTATTATCTTCATCATTCGTTATTCATCGTTATCTTTAACTTCTCGTATGGATTCTGTCAGGCTTTACCCACTTCATAGCACTTGGCTATGATTACTGTGGTCGAATGACAAGAATCCCGTTCATACTTACTTGCGCATTGAAAGGTGAATTGTACCAATACCATATGCTACACCCCGATCGTTATTAGCTACCGGGCCGAAGTCAACATATGAACAACAAAACGTATGCCACGGTACTAGAGGTAAGCGGTAGAGGTACCATGACCATGGTCAATCACAGAGAAGGACCAATCACGTTATTCAATGCTTGCAAGACATAATTCGTTCATTCGTTAATGCATGTATTCATCATCTTTTAATCATTCGTTCATTCATTAATACATGCATTCGTCATCGAGTTCCTCTTTCGTTATCTTTCGCTTTACGTTACATAATACTTTGTTCGTTCGTTCATACGTAAAGCCGTAGAAAGATATTCATACATTTTTATAGGAACACACGCATCATACATACATCATCATTCATAACATTATACTTACATCATCATACACACATCATACATACATCATCATCATCATCATACATAACCTCGTACATACATAGCCCGCATCATCAATCATCACTAGGCACTTACTCCCGTATTTTTCCCTAATCCGGGACTTACTATGCGTCATCCTGGTGCAGTAGCACTAACTGTCCCTCCAAGACCGTGGGGACTCATACTAGGACCTTATATAACGTGCCGAGTCCACAATCATACCTTAGACGTATAACACAACATTATACCCAAATGGGTCATACATACATACGTCGGTAAACAAGTTTATATGTGTTCCAGCCCCAAAAATCATTTAAAATCGGTAAATGAGGGGTCCTAGAACTCACCTGTGCTTGACAAGCAGCTTCTCAATCAAGCCTTAAAATTGCGGGTCACACTACACTGCCTGCAGATAAGTTAACACTCAAAAGAGTTAATTTCTGCCTAATTTCGCTACTAAGTTCGCCGGTAGTTTCGCCCGTAAATTCGCCAGTAGTTTCGCCGGGCGAATCAGCAGTTTCGCTGCTAGTTTCGCCGGGCAGCATTTCTGCCAGTTTCGCTGGACAGATTCGCTACCTCGAGCGCCCAACTTTCGTTGGAATTCCCTAGTTTCGCAATATCTAAGGTCAACTTGGGCATTGGCATAGTCATCAGTGAAACCATAATTTCGCTCAGGCGAATATGTAGTTTCGCTTCAGCGAAACTGTAACTTCGCTGTAAATCCTTCCAGTTTCGCTGGACGAACTTACAGTTTCGCTGGTCGAGACCTTAAATTCGCAGAACGAGCTGAAATTTACAAATCAGCTCATTTCAGCCCAAAAATCCAATCCTTTCCACCCAAACCCTTGGATTATCATCCAGGAAGCTATATTTAAGCTCATTACACGTTTTCTTACTCTAAAACGTGCGTTTTGGGGTGATTTTTGCCACTTAAAAACCCAAAAACCCCAAACTCGGGTTTTTCACCAAATGCAGCAATCTAGATACGTTTCTTACCTTGATTCTTGTAGTTTAGGAGTCCACAAACACCAGCCTTCGATTCTTGACCACCCGAGCTTCAATCCGGCACTTTCTCTCTCTACACTTTCTCTCTCTAGAATGGGCGTTTGAGTGAAAATGAGAGTTGCTCAGCTGATCCATCTATTTATATGCCAGGCGTTCCCGGGACCCCAAACTCGTTAAACTCATGACCCGGAGGGTTAACTCGGTGTAATACCCGCAACCATTTTATATTTATTAAATGGTTTTCATCCGAGCCCATCACTATCACTTGACTCGGTTTTAAAATTTTCCGGGTGTTACAAGTCCACCCCCCTTATTTAGGTTTCGTCCTCGAAACCTGTTATTCTTCGAACAGATGTGGGCAATGTTGTCTCATTTCTTCTTCAGTCTCCCACGTAGACTCAGATCCCTTCCTGTGCTTCCACTATACACGCACAAGAGGAACCACTTTGTTTCTTAGCCGTTTCTCTTTTCTATCGATGATTGCCACTGGTTGCTCCACGTAGTTGAGCCGTTCGTCTACTTCGATATCCTCCAGCGGTACAATCATATCTTCGTCGGCCAAACATTTCCTCAGATGAGATACGTGGAAGGTCGGGTGAATTCCACTCAGCTCATCTGGCAGTTCCAACCTATAGGCCACCTCTCCCACACGGGCGATAATTCGGAAAGGGCCTATATACCGCGGGCTCAGTTTACCCCGCTTTCGGAACCTAATAATTCCTTTCCAAGGCGAGACTTTCAACATGACCTGATCACCGACCTTGAATTCTATCGGTCTTCGCCTCTTGTCAGCATACGACTTTTGTCTGTCTTTCGCCGCCTTCATGAAGGCTTTGATCTTTTCCAACTTTTCAGTCATTGCTTCAACCACCTCGACACCACCCAGCTCTTTCTGCCCAATGTCTCCCCAACATACGGGCGTCCTACATTTCCTACCGTACAACATCTCGTAGGGCGGCATGCCAATGCTGGCATGATAACTGTTATTGTACGAGAATTCTGCTAACGGCAGGTGATCGTCCTAACTTCCTCCAAAATCGATCACGCACGCTCGAAGCATGTCTTCGAGTGTTTGGATCGTCCTTTCAGACTGACCGTCTGTCTGAGGGTGATATGCCGTGCTAATGTGTAGCCTCGTCCCCATTGCATCATGAAACCTCTTCCAAAACTTGGAGGTAAACCGGGTGTCACGATCAGACACAATAGACACCGGCACACCGTGACGAGCTACAATTTCTTTGATGAACAGATCCGCCAATCTTTTAGATGAGTACGTTTCGCGGATCGGTAGGAAGTGGGCATTCTTCGTCAATCGATCAACTATCACCCATATAGCATCATACCCTTTCGGGGTACGTGGTAGTTTCGTGATAAAATCCATGGTGATGTGCTCCCACTTCCACTCGGGTATATCCAACGGTTGGATCTTCCCGTACGGTTTCTGATGCTCCGCCTTGACCTGTGAACAAGTCAAGCACTTACTCACATATTCCACCACATCACGCTTCATGCCCGGCCACCAATAGTCTTTCTTCATGTCTTGATACATCTTGGCAGCACCGGGGTGAATGGAATACCGAGTCTTATGGGCCTCATCCATGATCTTCCCACGTAGATCCCCGAATCGAGGAATCCACACTCGCCCAAATCGGGTCTTAACACCAAGAGTGTTCTCACCCAGTTCTGTAACTAGACCTCTCATCCTTTCAGAGTTAAGACGATCTTCCTTCAAAGCCTCGTCTTGGAACTCCTTAACCTGCGTCATCACGTCAGAGGTCATAATTAGCTGATAAGCCTTTACCCGAATCGGCTCGGGCCTTTCCTTCCGACTAAGGGCATCAGCCACCACATTGGCTTTACCCGGGTGGTAATGGATCTCACAATCATAATCTTTTATCAGCTCCAACCACCGTCTCTACCTCATGTTTAGATCCTTCTGCTCGAAGAAGTACTTCAAGCTCTTGTGGTCCGTGAAGATGGTGCACTTCGTCCCGTATAGATAGTGCCGCCAAATCTTCAACGCGAAAACCACCGCAGCTAGTTCTAGGTCGTGAGTGGGATAATTGACTTCATGGGTCTTCAGTTGTCGAGATGCATAGGCTATGACCTTTCCGCGTTGCATCAATACGCAACCCAGCCCAGTATAGGATGCATCCGAATAGACCACCAAGTCTTCATTTCCCTCGGGCAATGTCAAGACAGGAGCTTGTGTCAGTCTCGTCTTCAATTCCTCAAAAGCGTCCTCCTGTTCTCGACCCCACACGAACTTTACATCCTTGCGAGTCAATTTTGTCAAAGGTGAGGCTATCTTGGAGAAGTCTTGAATAAATCGTCTATAGTAGCCCGCCAGCCCCAAGAAGCTGCGAATCTCGGTTGGCGTCTTCGGTGACTTCCATTGCATCACGGCCTCAACCTTCGCTGGGTCCACCATTATTCCTTCTGCATTCACTACGTGGCCCAGAAATTGCACTTCGCGTAACCAAAAGGTGCACTTGGAGAACTTGGCGTACAATTTCTCCCTTCTCAACGTTTCCAATACTTCCCGAATATGCCCGGCGTGCTCTTCTTCACTTCTCGAATAAATCAGGATATCATCGATGAATACAATTACTGATTTATCCAACATTGGTCGGCACACTCGGTTCATCAAATCCATAAAAGTAGCCGGCGCATTGGTCAATCCAAAAGACATGACAAGAAACTCGTAGTGACCATAGCACGTACGAAAGGCTGTTTTAGGGATATCCTGCTCCTTCACCTTCAGTTGATGGTAACCCGATCGAAGATCTATCCTTGAAAACCAACTGGCACCCTGAAGTTGATCAAACAAATCATCGATCCTTGGTAAGGGGTATCTGTTCTTCACCGTCAGCTTATTCAGCTCGCGGTAGTCGATGCACATCCTCATACTACCATCCTTCTTCTTTACGAACAGAACCGGAGCACCCCAAGGTGAGATACATGGTCTGATAAACCCCTTATCCAGCAGCTCCTGCAACTGTTCCATCAACTCTTTCATCTCCGTCGGAGCCAAGCGATACGGTGCTTTTGCGACAGGTTGGGCACCCGGTATCAGGTCGATCTGGAACTCGATCTCTCGGTCAGGTGGCAATCCCGATAAGTCCTCGGGAAACACGTCTGGAAAGTCACACACCACTGGCACATCGCATAGCTGTGGTGTTGGCGTCTCTACATTCTTTACATAACATAAGTAGGCGCTACATCCGCGCCTCATACACTTTCCCGCCACCGCCATCGAGATCACCTTCGGAATCGTCGTAACTCGATCGCCATATATTGTCACCGGACTTCCGTCAGTCGCCGTCAGTCTAATCATCTTCTTTCGGCACATGATATTCGCTTCGTAGGTTGCTAACCAGTCCATTCCTAACACTACATCAAATCCTCCTAGAGGCATCACATGTAACTTGGTAGCAAACCTATGGCCCTCTAATTTTATGGCACAGCCTTCTATCATATCCGTAACCCTAGTGGATTTACCAATAGCGGTTTCTACGTCAAAGGACACATCAAGGCATTTACTCCTAACAGGCAATATAGCACAGAAGGTAGTAGAAATAAAACTCCTACTTGCACCCGAATCAAATAACACAGAGGCTAAAATTTGGTCTATTAGGAACGTACCGGACACAACGTCAGGGTCCGTTCTAGCCTCCTCCTGCGTCATGGTGAACGCCCTAGCCTTTGCCCTCGGTGCTTCTCCTCCCGTCTTCTTCTCCCCTGAAGCCTCAGCCCTCGGCTTCTTACAGTCCCTACTCATATGACCACCTTCTCCACAGTTAAAGCACTTGCCCATCCGGCAATCTTTTGATATGTGCCCTGTCTTCCCGCACTTAAAGCAGAGGTTGGATCCCCACTTACACTCCCCCGAGTGCTCTTTCCCACACTGTCCACACTTCCTCATCCCTGCTCCCTTCGATACCACTCGGCGGTCGTCTACCCTTGCCTTCTTGTTACTTGTCGAGGTATCACCTCGACCAAACCTCTTTCCCTGCCAACCCTTCTCACCACCTCCTTTCTTACTGCCCTCAGCCTTCACCAATGCAGCTCGCTCATCGTACAACCTCCCCGCCAAATCCACCGCCGACCTGAAAGTACTTGGTCGAGCGGAAATCAAATGCCAACGTATTTCGGCTGGCAACCCCTGAATATACCGGTTGATCTTTCGAGTCACCGGCGTCACCTGCTCTGGGACCAACCGCGCCATATCGTTGAATTTGGCAGTGTATTGTTGGTGGGTCATCGTCCCTGCCTCCAACTGCAGAAACTCTCTCTCAACTCGGTCCATTTCCCGTCGAGGACTGAATTCCTCAATCACCAGCCTTTTCAACTCAGCCCACTTCATCTTCCCCATAGTCCTGCTACCCTCAGCCTGGACAATATTGTCCCACCAGCACAATGCCGTCCCCGTAAATGAATGGGTAGCACCTTTTTATCCTCCTGGCAGTCACTGATATCGAGGACCACCTCCATTTCCCTCACCCATTGGTGAGCATCCGCAGCCGTACCCGAACCATCGAAAGTCGGGGGCTTGCACCTCATAAATTTCCCGTAGTCACAACCCCGTGATGGGGTTTTAACATGTTTATCAAAGCTTCATATAACTTGTTTATATGAAAAACGCAGCGGAATATATGTTTTAAAACATGTTATCAAATTAATTGTTAAACCATTTTTAACAAACAACCCCAACCCATGGATCTTTATACAATGCATACAATGATAAAACGTAAGATGGTTAAGATTCTACAACCTTTGTAACTTGCTTAACCCGAAATCAAGAGGTGAAGTTGATGATGTTTGTTGATGAAACTTCAATGGAGAAGCTCTCAAGAGGTTGTACCCCAAGCTTACAAAACACCCTTTCTTGCTAGGATTGTAACACCAACTTGATACTACTCTTGAACTCTTGATTTCCAGCCAATGATGCTTAGATCAAGAGCTGAAAAATTCTGCTCTTGCTTTCCTTTCAAAACCCGTAAGAAAAGAAGAGAGAGAGATAGAGAAGAATATCTTTGCTCTTTTGTTTTGTGTGTGTAAGAAGGAATCAAATGCAAGCATGAGTTAGTGGAGTTATGGCTTGCATTAAAAACAAGACAAGAATCCTTTCAAATGCAGCATGGGACGGCCCATGCCCCTTTTGTCTCCCTCCAAAGTTTTTATAAACTTTAAAAAAATAACACTCTTGCAATTTGAGTTTTATAAAATTAAACATTTTAATTTTATAGATTTTACATACTATTATATGTCATTGTTTAACTTATTTAAGCAATGTAACAAATAATATCTTATGAACAAATTATCTATATATATATATATATATATATATATATATATATATATAATCTTGTTCATTTACAAAAGCAATGAATTTAGAAAAGCCGGTTTCTAAATTGGTGCTAATATTTATTTGTGTGATCTTATCCACAAATAAATATTTATCGGTGTTTGTTTGGCTTGTTATTGGGTATGACCCGACTTGGATCATATCACACTAGCCACATCAATTTAATATGTATCTTGGGCAGATCAATTCTTTCAATCTCCCACTTGCACAAGATTCATAGAAAATTGATGCAAGCAGCAAATAACGCCTAGCAACGGTTTGCTACCCCTAATGTATATGACTAAGTGCCATTCAATAACATCATCCCTTCCAAGTACCTTACTTGAATATGATTTAGGTGAATTAATCATCTATCCTTTTGTTGCAGATGTCATGTTAAATCCAAGAGACACAGAATTGTCATTCTCTGATGATTTAACTTTAACAGGCCTTAGACATCTTACTCTCAACGAATAAGAGGAACAAATTCCATCTTGACTACATACGTCTCTCACAATCACCTCATATCATACCTGAACTCAGCCTTATGTACTGCCAATTTTTCAGAACAGCAAAGTACTAAGTCAAAGTATAATACTTGGTGAATATCAAGACCCAATATGTATCTCAGGTCTGAGGATACAATGATATTCGCCTTTACTCAATATCTCTTATGACTAATCACAAAGATTCCATGCAGAAATAATTGAGAGCGGGTCAGTCCAATATCTATATCCCATAGATATCAATGAACCTTGGTAGCAACCTCTTGCTTTATATTTATACCTTATGAATATCAACCAATCCAATTTCATTATAGTCTTACATTCATAATTGTTCCCACAAGTATGATCGACTACGGACGTTTAGAATAACTTATTTATTCACGGATTTAAACATGCTAAAATAGAAGAACAAATGAAAATTATAACCATATAATTAAGTCAAATAACATAAGTTCTAATATCTAAATACAAAATACAACATCAAACCCAGTCACTTGAATATCTAAGTCCCATGGCACAAGCATGGCTTTCATGCTTTGCCCTTTCAAGGAGCTTTGTGAGTGGATCCGCAATGTTTTTATCAGTGTGGACTTTGCGAATACATATCTTTCCTTTTTCAACTTCATCCCTTATGTAGTTGAATCTCCGTTCAATGTGCCGAGTCTTTTGATGAGCACGAGGTTCCTTGATTTGAGCAATCGCACCCTCGTTGTCACAAAAGATCTCTAGGGGATCCTGAATGGAAGGGACTACCCCTAGATCGGCTATGAATTTCTTCAGCCATGCAGCTTCCTGTGCAGCCATTGAAGCGGCGACGTATTCTGACTCTGTAGTGGACAACGCTACGACTTCTTGCTTTGAGCTTTTCCAAAAAACAGCTCCGCCATTCAGAATAAAGATGTACCCTGATTGAGATCGTGAATCATCTCGATCAGTTTGGAAACTCGCGTCCGTGTAACCTTTTATAACGAGATCCTCTTCACCAGATCCGTAGATCAAGAACATATCCTTAGTCCTCCTTAGGTACTTCAGAATGTTCTTGACAGCCATCCAATGACCATCACCAGGATTTTGCTGGTATCTACTTGTCATGCTTAAAGCGCATGACACGTCTGGTCTAGTGCATATCATTGCATACATGATGGATCCTATAGCAGATGCATATGGGATTGCCTTCATTCTATTTTGCTCCTCCTTCGAGCTTGGACATTGAGTCGTACTCAATATTGTCCCTCTTTGAATAGGTACACTACCTTTCTTAGAGTTTTCCATCTTGAACCTTTTCAAGATTTTGTCAATGTATGCACTTTGATTCAAACCAATCAGCCGCCTTGATCTATCCCTATAGATCTTTATTCCCAGAATATAGGCAGCTTCACCAAGATCCTTGATGGAAAAACAACTTCCAAGCCAGGTTTTTACACCTTCCAAGGTTGGGATGTCATTTCCAAATAGTAGTATGTCATCAACATACAATACTAGGAAGGTTATTATGCTCCCACTAGCCTTCTTATACACACAAGCCTCATCAGCGTTTTGATGAAGCCAAATTTCTTTATCTCCTCATCAAAACGATGATTCCAGCTTCTCGATGCTTGCTTCTATCCATAGATTGATTTCTTTAACTTACATACTTTATCAGGATGTTTTGGATCGACAAAACCTTCAGGCTGAACCATATAGACATTTTCCTCAAGATATCCATTTAGGAAAGCGGTTTTGACATCCATTTGCCAAATCTCATAGTCATAATGAGCAGCTATGGCAAACAATATCCTTATAGACTTTAGCATTGCAACAGGTGAGAAGGTTTCATCATAATCAACCCCTTGAGTTTGAGTGAAACCCTTTGCTACAAGTCTAGCTTTGTAAGTATCCAAGTTTCCATGCATATCGGTTTTCTTCTTGAAAACCCATTTACTTCCAACTACTTTGGAATTAAGAGGTGGTACAACAAGTTCCCAAACTTGATTGTCATACATGGATTGCATCTCAACGTTCATGGCTTCAAGCCATTTGTCACAATCCAAATTGGACACTGCATCATGATATGTGGTTGGTTCATCTGAATCTACCACGTAGCATCCATCCATGAAAAATCCGTATCTTTCAGGTGGATTACTAGTTCTACCACTTCTGCGAATGTTTTGTGTGTATTGATCAACTGCTTGATCACTTTCAACATCCTCATGTTGAGTGCTAGCTTCAACCAAACGTGCATCGGGTTGTGAATCTTGATCCTCCTCAAGATCCACTGTTCTACTGCTAGTTCCTTCCATAAGGAACTTTGTTTCTAAGAACTCGCCCTTTCTGGCAACAAATACCTTTTGTTCCAGTGGATCATAGAAATAATATCCCATAGAATCTCTAGGATATCCAACAAAGATACACTTGGTGGATCGGAGATCTAATTTGTTTGGGGTGGGAGTCTTAACATAAGCCTCACAACCCCAGACCCTTAAGTATGATAGGGATGGAACTCTTCCATGCCATATCTCAAAAGGTGTCTTTTCCACCTTTTTGGTTGGGGCCATATTCAAAATACGGGCCGCGGAGAGCAAAGCGAAACCCCAAAATGACAGAGGCAATGTGCTTCTAGCCATCATAGATCGAACCATATCTAATAGGGTTCGATTCCTCCTTTCAGACACACCATTATGTTGTGGTGTTCCAGGTGGAGTGAGTTGTGAGACAATCCCACAACTCCTAAGATGATCTTGAAAAACATCACTTAGGTATTCACCGCCTCTATCGGTACGGAGAACTTTAATTGATTTGTTGAGTTGATTTTCTACTTCATTCTTGAAGATTTTGAACATTTCAAAAGCTTCATCTTTGTGCCTTAATAAGTACACATACCCATAGCGACTATAATCGTCGGTAAAGGTAATGAAGTATCTCTCACCGTTCCTAGTCATTGGCTTAAAAGGACCACATACATCAGAATGTATGATACCTAATAAATCTTTCGCCCTTTCGTTAGTTCCACTAAAGGGTGCCTTAGTCATTTTTCCTTGTAAACAAGATTCACATACATCAAATGAATCACATTCATTTGTTTTTAAAAGACCATTCTTTTGAAGCGTTTGTATACGTTTCTTGTTTATATGACCAAGACGGCAATGCCAAAGGTAGGTATCACTCAAATCTAATTTGAGTCTTTTGGTGGTTGCTTGGTATATAGAGCTATCATATGTTGTGTTTTCATGAACTAATTCATAAATGCCATTACAAGGTATAGCCTTAAAATAAAATACATGATTTAAAGAAACATGAATATCATTGTCAACAAACTTGAAATCATAATCATATTGTCTTAAACGGGAAACAGAAATTATGTTCCTAGTCAAGCTAGGAGCATATAATACATTACTTAAAATAACTTCCAAACCACTTGGAAGCTTCAAAATGTAGTCTCCTTGGGCTTCCACGTGAACCTTTGCACCATTGCCCATGAAGAGACTTATTTCCCCTTTTGCATAATGCTCATTTCTTCTGAACCCCTGCAACAAATTACAAATGTGAGTTCCACATCCGGTATCTAATACCCATGTGTTAGAAGAAATAACATTCAGCTCAACATGTATCATGTAAATTATACCTGAGGTTTGCCCCGCATCCCTCTTTTCTCTCAACTCTTTGAGATAGACTGGACAATTTCTCATCCAATGCCCTATCTCACCACATTTGAAGCATGGGTCGTTCACGGCAACCTTTTGCTTCTTCTCCTTGGGCTTTGGAGGTTGCGCCCTAACAGCCTTCTTCCCCTTTCCCCCAACATGACCCTTTCCTTTGGCAACAGTTGCCTTAGGAGGGGGTAGAGACCTTCTCTTTTTCCCACCTTCACTTATGGTGAGAACAGGTAAAACCCTTTTACCCATTCCCGCCTCAGCTGATTTGAGCATAGAATGAAGTTCATTTATGCTCTTGTCCCATCCGTTCATGTTGTAGTTCATGACGAATGCCTCAAACCTTTTAGTTAGGCCATTAAGGATCAAATCCGTGGCCGACTCTTTTGAGACGGCACAGTTCAGCCTTTCAAGGCGGTCGATGTGGCTTTTCATCTTAAGAACATAAGATGAAACTGATTGGGATTCCTCCATCCGACATGCATTAAGCGCTTGAACCGTTTCGTAGCGCTCCACTCTAGCTTGTTGCTGGAACGTTTCCCGCAACTGAGTGATCATGTCATAAGCTGCATGGAGCTCATACTCCTTTTGGAGTTCGGGTGTCATACTTGCTAACATTAGGCAAGAGACTTGGACGGAGTCTTCCACATATCTAACCCAATCATTATACGCTTCCACATCTTCCTCGTCAGGTTCATCGGGGATGGGGTCATCAAGGATGTAGGCCCGCTTTTCTTGTTTGAGAACAATTCTCAAGTTGCGGTACCAATCCATGAAATTGTTAGGTGTTAGACGATCCCTTTGAAGGATCGCCCTTAGGGATTGGTTGTTTTGGTTTGGTACATCATTATTAGCGTTGTTGTTGTCGGCCATCTACAAGATTTTACAAAGTTCTATTAGTAATCGTTAATATAATTATATTTCATTTATCAATACCCTTTATGTCTCATAGACCATTAATAAATAAAATTTTAGAATCCAACGTTATATTTAAATATTGGTTAGGTGACCTTTATCCCATTATTTAAATAAACAAGGTAGTCATAAATGACAATTACAACCTATTGTAACTTCTAGTGGTATGGGATCGTTTGAACATCTCATGTTTATAACGGCATGTTTATCCCATCAACACCTTTTATAAAATATATTTTAGGTGATCCATTCAATATATTTTACAAATCAAGTCGTCCTACTTACACACACGTGTGAGTTTACTATATAAGTGGTTAGGTGACCTTTATCCCACAAACATGGTATTCTCACCTCAAGTTACAAGTTCCCTCAAAGTGGTTAGGTGACCTTTATCCCACTAAGAGTTAGCAAGTAACCTAAGTGTTGTGTAAAAGGATGGTGTTTAACTTGTTTTTCAAAAGGGATTTATAATTTGACAATTCTTGTTTAGAAAAGTCTATGTACCATATGATTGTATGCATTCAACCATATGGTACCCTATTGGTTCTTTTAAATAAAACCCATTTTATTTTGTAAACCATTAATTCCTTTTTATAGAACTATTCTATTTATGCTTAATGATTTGAGAACCAATTACTTGTTTATTGTTTGTTTTAGTTGACGGTTTGTTAATCACATCCAAATATTCAAAACAAACATCATCATATGCATTCAACCAAACATAAACAAAACAAGTCATATATGCATAACAAAGCATACTAAGTTGATCACACTTGTTTAGCCAAAACAAGTGTGTCAATTGGTCATATCCTAAGGGTTTAGAATCATGACACATGGTTGACCAAAGAGACTCCCACTTGAAACCATATCTTTAAGAATCCTCTTTGTCCATCTTTTCTTCAAGTCTTGATCTTGAGCTTCCTTACAAGATATGTATTCTAATACATTTTTCTAGTAAAGATAAACTTCTAATCTATTTATTACAAACCATATGAATAAATAAATTACAAGACTAGGCTTGAAACAAAATAAATTATTACATGCCCAAATGAATATAACATGACAACCAATCATTCAATCCAAATGGTCTAGGCTTTGTTATGCATAATCAACAATAACATATTCAAACATACATAAGAAGTCGATTTTTGGCAGCCCCTTAAAACCCATGTTTTTGGCCAACATAAACCAAGAACTAATGGGTTTAGTCCATGCAAACAATTATCTTATAAACTAGAGTTTTAAAGATCCTAATATGCATAATATAGCATCTTTAAAACATCAAAAGGGGGCACCAAAACAGCCCCTTAAACCCACGGTTTTGGTGCTGTCCAAATTGAAATACAAAGTGTAATATATGTATGCATATGTATAAGTGGCTCTAGATGCCATTGATGGGGTTTTAACATGTTTATCAAAGCTTCATATAACTTGTTTATATGAAAAACGCAGCGGAATATATGTTTTAAAACATGTTATCAAATTAATTGTTAAACCATTTTTAACAAACAACCCCAACCCATGGATCTTTATACAATGCATACAATGATAAAACGTAAGATGGTTAAGATTCTACAACCTTTGTAACTTGCTTAACCCGAAATCAAGAGGTGAAGTTGATGATGTTTGTTGATGAAACTTCAATGGAGAAGCTCTCAAGAGGTTGTACCCCAAGCTTACAAAACACCCTTTCTTGCTAGGATTGTAACACCAACTTGATACTACTCTTGAACTCTTGATTTCCAGCCAATGATGCTTAGATCAAGAGCTGAAAAATTCTGCTCTTGCTTTCCTTTCAAAACCCGTAAGAAAAGAAGAGAGAGAGATAGAGAAGAATATCTTTGCTCTTTTGTTTTGTGTGTGTAAGAAGGAATCAAATGCAAGCATGAGTTAGTGGAGTTATGGCTTGCATTAAAAACAAGACAAGAATCCTTTCCAATGCAGCATGGGACGGCCCATGCCCCTTTTGTCTCCCTCCAAAGTTTTTATAAACTTTAAAAAAATAACACTCTTGCAATTTGAGTTTTATAAAATTAAACATTTTAATTTTATAGATTTTACATACTATTATATGTCATTGTTTAACTTATTTAAGCAATGTAACAAATAATATCTTATGAACAAATTATCTATATATATATATATATATATATATATATATATATATATATATAATCTTGTTCATTTACAAAAGCAATGAATTTAGAAAAGCCGGTTTCTAAATTGGTGCTAATATTTATTTGTGTGATCTTATCCACAAATAAATATTTATCGGTGTTTGTTTGGCTTGTTATTGGGTATGACCCGACTTGGATCATATCACACTAGCCACATCAATTTAATATGTATCTTGGGCAGATCAATTCTTTCACCCCGGGCTGTCTCACGCTCGATCTCCTCCTCCTCCTCTTCTTCATCATCAGAAAGAACCGTTTCCGGCCCTTGTTGCTGTTGTCGCCTCCCTGAGGCTCGATTCCTCCCTCGCCTCTCATCTTCGCGTACAGCTTTTATCACCTCAGTCACTACAGACGGTAAGATCGTCTGCATGACTTGGTGCACCTCCTCGATCACTGTCTCTTTCACCGAGGCCCTCATATCATCACTCTCATCCACTCCCCCGAGGGAGTAGTATTAGGTTCTTCAGGAACCTTCTTCTCTTGTCTAGGCCTTCCTCTTGTGGCTCGTGGTTCCGCACCACTTCCGCCACTGCCTCCACCAAGTGGGGCTTTAGATGATCTACCACCGACCATCTTCTATCTCACACTGAAAGGTTCAAATACCAACACGGTCATTCAAGGAAATAGCTCAGTTTATGTCAAGTACAGTAAGTTGCTAATTACAGTGGCCAGTTGTGATTAGTCACTTACTCTACTTTTCGCACCCCAAGCATTACCCTTACTGACTACATCAGTATCTAAATCTAACAGCACACATAAACCACATTACACGCGCACATAACTTTGATTATCATTAGGAAAATACCTGATGGCACGCAGCTACTCAGATGGCATTCATCCCCTTTCTGTCCCATTTCTCAGTTTAAGTTTTAGGTTTATATTGAAAATTTACCCATTTTACTTAAACTTTTGCTCTGATACCAACTTGTAAGGCCCCGCTCCCCGGGCACCTTACTGTTGGTCATCATCACACGTAAAACATACATAATGTATATAATCATAAAATAACGCAGCGGAATTAATAAAATATACATTATCATTCATTCATAAAAGTCATTACATAATTGACATGATTATAAAATACAGCTGTCTCTACTTTGTCTCTCCTCATAGGGTCATACAGCGACCTCTAGAGGAGATATTAAGTTCAAGAATATAAAAATTATATTTTTTATACTAAAGAATATTCCTTAAGTAATTCCGTACATCGGAACCCTAAGGAACACTCTTGACACTCTCATGCAACATATTTCGTTGCATGTGCTATGCACACGCACCCAATGCGTGGCAAACTTATCAAAATCTAAAGAAGATTTCTTAAGTAATCCCTTTTATGGGAATCCTCAAGAAATCTCGTAATGGCATGCAACGTGATGAGTTACGTGCGTTATGGGCCCACAACACATGACGTTGCAGCATAATCAAAAAGTGAATGCCATCCCAAAAGAGCTGAGTAGCCGCCTCGTGCCATCCCCAGCAACGCTACCTGCCAACTGGAAACACATAAAAAGTCAGCGTTGCTGAGTGAGTTCTAGTTTTATAATAACATACTTTTACTTATTTAAAAGTATCCTTTCGTGCATGCGTTCATACATCATACGTACACAGAGATAATATTCGTTATTATCTTCATCATTCGTTATTCATCGTTATCTTTAACTTCTCGTATGGATTCTGTCAGGCTTTACCCACTTCATAGCACTTGGCTATGATTACTGTGGTCGAATGACAAGAATCCCGTTCATACTTACTTGCGCATTGAAAGGTGAATTGTACCAATACCATATGCTACACCCCGATCGTTATTAGCTACCGGGCCGAAGTCAACATATGAACAACAAAACGTATGCCACGGTACTAGAGGTAAGCGGTAGAGGTACCATGACCATGGTCAATCACAGAGAAGGACCAATCGCGTTATTCAATGCTTGCAAGACATAATTCGTTCATTCGTTAATGCATGTATTCATCATCTTTTAATCATTCGTTCATTCATTAATACATGCATTCGTCATCGTGTTCCTCTTTCGTTATCTTTCGCTTTACGTTACATAATACTTTGTTCATTCGTTCATACGTAAAGCCGTAGAAAGATATTCATACATTTTTATAGGAACACACGCATCATACATACATCATCATTCATAACATCATACTTACATCATCATACACACATCATACATACATCATCATCATCATCATACATAACCTCGTACATACATAGCCCGCATCATCAATCATCACTAGGCACTTACTCCCGTATTTTTCCCTAATCCGGGACTTACTATGCGTCATCCTGGTGCAGTAGCACTAACTGTCCCTCCAAGACCGTGGGGACTCATACTAGGACCTTATATAACGTGCCGAGTCCACAATCATACCTTAGACGTATAACACAACATTATACCCAATGGGTCATACATACATACGTCAGTAAACAAGTTTATATGTGTTCCAGCCCCAAAAATCATTTAAAATCAGTAAATGAGGGGTCCTAGAACTCGCCTGTGCTTGACAAGCAGCTTCTCAATCAAGCCTTAAAATCGCGGGTCACACTACACTGCCTGCAGATAAGTTAACACTCAAAAGAGTTAATTTCTGCCTAATTTCGCTACTAAGTTCGCAGGTAGTTTCGCCCGTAAATTCGCCAGTAGTTTCGCCGGGCGAAACAGCAGTTTCGCTGCTAGTTTCGCCGGGCAGCATTTCTGCCAGTTTCGCTGGATAGATTCGCTACCTCGAGCGCCCAACTTTCGTTGGAATTCCCTAGTTTCGCAAAATCTAAGGTCAACTTGGGCATTGGCATAGTCATCAGCGAAACCATAATTTCGCTCAGGTGAATATGTAGTTTCGCTTCAGCGAAACTGTAACTTCGCTGTAAATCCTTCCAGTTTCGCTGGACGAACTTACAGTTTCGCTGGTCGAGACCTTAAATTCGCAGAACGAGCTGAAATTTACGAATCAGCTCATTTCAGCCCAAAAATCCAATCCTTTCCACCCAAACCCTTGGATTATCATCCAGGAAGCTATATTTAAGCTCATTACACGTTTTCTTACTCTAAAACGTGCGTTTTGGGGTGATTTTTACCACTTAAAAACCCAAAAACCCCAAACTCGGGTTTTTCACCAAATGCAGCAATCTAGATACGTTTCTTACCTTGATTCTTGTAGTTTAGGAGTCCACAAACACCAGCCTTCGATTCTTGACCACCCGAGCTTCAATCCGGCACTTTCTCTCTCTACACTTTCTCTCTCTAGAATGGGCGTTTGAGTGAAAATGAGAGTTGCTCAGCTGATCCATCTATTTATATGCCAGGCGTTCCCGGGACCCCAAACTCGTTAAACTCGTGACCCGGAGGGTTAACTCGGTATAATACCCGCAACCATTTATATTTATTAAATGGTTTTCATCCGAGCCCATCACTATCACTTGACTCGGTTTTAAAATTTTCCGGGTGTTACATACAGCATTACTAAATGAGGATGTACAAGATGCTATCAACTGTGAAGAGATGATCTGATTTCTGACCAAGTTATGTATATGCTATGTGTTACCAGTTAGTGATCTACTCAAGATTTATTAGGATGTTCTAGAACACAGCATCAGTGGAAGTAGATGATGAAGGAAGGAAAGTAATTAGAGGTTTTATCACTAATGATATAATGATAGAAGTCTCAGAAGATTCTATCAAGGCTGCTCTAAGATTGAGACATAATGATCCAGAAGACTTATCTGAATTGTCATTCAATGAATGTAGAGAGACATTCATGGAAATGGGTCATCCTGATCACTTTCCTAAGAAGCAATTCTTTAGAGCCAGAGTCTACAATCATTGGAAGCTTTTGTGCTATATTTTCCAACACTGCATGTCTAAGAGGAGTGCTGGATGGAATTCATTCCCAGTAGACATTGCATTTCCAATAGCATCTTGTTGGATCATGATAAGGCTGGTGCAACCAAATTCACTTCATAGTCACTTTTTGGTACTACATTCAAAGGCTTCCGAAGCTGAGCAAGAGATCTTCCGAAAGTCTGAAGAACAGCTGAAGATATCTACTGAAGGCATAAGCTGAAGTCAACTGCTGAAGACAACAGCTGAAGCCAACAGCTGAAAATATCTTCCGGAGACAAAGTCTGATGAAAGAGCTGAAGACAAAGTCTGAAAGCTTCCGAAGACAAAGTCTGATGAAAGAGCTGAAGACAAAGTCTGAAAGCTTCCGAAGACAAAGTCTGATGAAAGAGCTGAAGACAAAGTCTGCTTCCGAAGACAAAGAAGACTCCAAGCCTCGGAAGAAGCAGTCTTCCGAAGTATAAGTGCCTTCGGAAGAAGTTATCCTTCCGAAGCACTTTATCCTTCGGAAGACAATGCTAAGTCCAGCAGATAAAAGTATGGTCCCTGTCAGTCCGCATGCAGACCTCTGACACCGCATGGGTGACACAGCATGGGTTCTTCCTAAAGGACCATGCTGTTGACCATACTTTATTCTACTGCTCACCTTTTGATGATAGTACACGTTACCAACCTTAGTTGGCAGCATGGGTAAGTCAGGGACATGTCCTGACTACCCACTCTCAGGCAAAATGTCTGAAAGACCTCACCTAGAGTCTTGTAGTATAGATGTAAGGTTAGAGGTGTCCAGCTGGAATCAAAGTATTCCCGGCTGTAGGTAGTATTATATATATCTTCTCCCTGTAACTCTTTAGACAAGCGATTTGAGTCCAAGTGTCTTGTAATCCTTTGAGTTGAGAAGCAATATATAAAAGTACCTTGAAAATTACTTGCTGTGTTAATTTTCTTACTGCTTGTTACTTGTTATATTGTGATCAACTCTTCCTAAAGACTGCTTGCCGAGTGTTGATTCACAGTGAGTTGAGAGAAAAACCACCCGAAATCGATCCTGCAATTGGTATCAGAGCTCCAGGCTCTTGATTGTGAGATCTTACCATCCTAATCAACCTGTTTTTCACTCCTCACCACAATCCACTCACTCAAATGGCCGCTCTCTCCAAGGCTGATATGGAAACTGGTACCTTGACCAAGTCCCCCATGATCACCCCTGAAGATTTGACACATGGTGTATCAGGATGGAAGGCTTCATCAAGTGTCAAGATTCAAGGATGTGGGACTCCATTGTCAATGGTTCTTTCATACCAAGCACTACATCTGCCACTGGTAATCGCATCATTCCAAAAGATGTTGATGATTACTCAGAGGAAGATAGGAAGAGAATAGAGCTAGATCAAAGGGCTATGACTTGTCTCCAAACTGCTCTTCCCAACTCCGTCTACAGACGCTTCAAGAAGTGCAAGACAGCTAAAGATTTATGGGAAGCTTTGAAGCTGATGTATGAGGGATCCAAGGAAACTCAAGAGAACAAGAAAGATCTCTTGAAGCAGCAGTTTGAGAACTTTACTTTCAAGGCTGGTGAGACCTTGACTCAACAATACTTCAGGTATGTTGAGCTAGTAGATACTCTGGCGGATATTGGAGTAGCTCTTGAGAACAGAGACATAGTTAGGAAGTTCATGTCTTCTCTTCCTAAACTATGGACTCACTACTGTGTTGTCATCAAGAGAACTTCGGACCTTAAGACTCTTTCTCTTACAGAGTTGTATGGTATCCTAAGTGCATTTCAGATGGAGATGAACATGCAGAACTCCTCTGATCACTCCAATAACCAACTGAGTTCAGCCCTTCATGTGGTTGAAAGGGAAAGCATAGAACCACAGCATCCCTTACTATGCTACCCTGACAACTCACATACTGGACCCTTCATTACTCTACCTGAGACTCCAAAGTCTCAAAAGGTTCAACACAACTCCTTTCAGGATAGTTGTGCCTTTGTCTCTGGAAGTGGACACTCTGGTGATTTTCAATACTGCTTTGATGATCTTGAGTGCTTCAATCCAGATGATGTGGAGTACATGGACATTGTCCAGCAGATGGCTCTTTTAACTTATAGAGCGAAGAAGTTCTTCAAGAGAACTGGAAGGCAATTCCCTCAAAACCCAGTCAACAGCAAGTTTGGGTTTGATAAGAGCAAAGCAAGGTGCTACAACTGCAACCAACTTGGTCACTTTGCTAGGGATGCAAGGCTCCCAAGAACAACCCGGGAACCCCACAGGCCTCCACACATCCCACTGCCCCCAAGCATGAAGAAAAGTCAACTGAAACAGCTGCTGTTGCTCAGGAAGTTGACTGGAGCTTCATGGTACAGGATGTGACTCCCGCTCAAGCACTCATGGCCGGAACAGATGATGATCAGGTATATGAACATCTTTGTACTGCTGCCTGTATTGCTAAAGTTAAACTTTATAAGGATTACATTTCGGAAATCAGATCTGAGGTTGAGTCTTTAAATGTGCTAAAATCTGACTTTAAAAGAGCTGAATCTGACTATCAAAAGAAAATTGATGAGTTAGAGAAAACTGTGTCTCTTTTAAAACATGAAAAGACTAATTATAAGACTCAAATCAAAGATCTGATCTCCAAACTTTCTGAGGCTCAAGCCCAGTTAGTCAGAGCTGAGGCTCAGGCCAGGAAGCAAGCTATTGCTGAGCAAAGCTTCCAAACTATTCTTGCATCAACCTCCCATTCCAAAATGTTTTATCAAAACAAAGAAGGGTTGGGAACCAGTGAAATAGCTCCACCACACTCTTATGAGTCTATAAGACTACCTAGATGTGGTACTGAAGAGCAAGAGGTTCCAACTGCTGACCCTTCTCCATTGGAACTAGAGGATGAAGCAAAAATAGTGGCCTCCACAGGGGAGAAACAGGAGGATACACCCATCTCCACCTGTGATGACCAAATCCTGACCACCAAGGCAAGAAGAAGCAGAGCTAAAGCTGCTAGAAGGACTGCTAAGAAGGTTGCAGAGTCCAAGCTTAAGTTTGACCCTAAGCAAAAGGGTGTCTTCATTTCTGCCGGATTTCAAGTGGTAGGTACTCCTGATTCAGGAAAGGAGTGTAGTACCAGCACTCCTGTCCGACTGAAGGATCAGAAGTTAAAAGGGAAAGTTGCTGATGAAGAGAAGAAACCAAGAAACAGCAACCTGCAAGTTCCCAGAAGACTAACATTGCATGCATAATGTGTGGTCTGCACAACCACATGGCTAAAGATTGTTACTACAATCCAGCAAGCACACATTATGCAAATAATGTTAGAAAAGAAGTAGTCAGAGAAGGTTTCTCAGTTGGACCACTTCAAAAGGTCCAAATGATGAAAAAGGGAAAGTTGGTCTCGGAAGCCAAGTTGCTTTCGGAAGAAACTGCTTCTTCCGAAGGGAAAGCGGCTTCGGAAGCCAAACCTTCTAAGGTTCGGAAGAACAAGAAGGTCCCTTGAAACCATCTCAGAAGAAGACTACTTCGGAAGAAAAGGTGGTGAAATCTTCTTCCGAAAAGAGAGAAGCTTCGGAAGAAGACCATGCTGCAAAAGCTTCAACAAGCTCATCTTCAAAGATCAACCAAAGGATGGATTAGAAGATCAAGGAAGATGCTGCAGCCAAACCTCTTCTTCATCAACGACCTCTATTGAACCCCATTGCATATCTTTTGGTTCAATTATGTCACTATCTTTGGAAGAGCCCAAGACCTGAAAGGATTGGGCTTCCAAACAAAACTAACCTTCTCATTTTATGTGCAGGGACATCCATTTGACAAGAACAACAATATCTGGATTGTAGATAGTGGATGCTCCAGGCACATGACAGGGAACAGATCTCTCCTTCAACAATTCCAGAACTTTGATGGAGGGCCTGTCCAATTTGGAGGTGAGGCCGGAGGATATATTTCGGGCAGAGGAAGTATATCCAACGGCAGAATAAACATTGACAAAGTTCACTTTGTCAAACAGCTTGAACACAATCTGTTAAGTGTTTCTCAATTCTGTGACCAGAAGCATCAAATGCTTTTTACAGAACATGAGTGCATTATCCTCAGACCAGGGATGACAATTCCTCCGGAATTGGTGCTTCTCAGATCTCCCAGGAAAGGGGATATGTACAAGCTAGATATGAACAAGGCTTCTCCTATGGGTGAAGTATCATGCTTTCTTTCCAAAGCTGATAGTGATGAGTCAACACTATGGCATAAACGCATGTGTCATGTGAATTTTAAAACAATGAATAAATTGTCTAAAAATAACTTGGTACATGGTTTGCCTAAAAAGGAATTTTTCTGCAAAGATAACTGTGTTGCATGCCTGAAAGGGAAACAACACAGATCATCTCATAAATCCAAATGTGTTAACTCTATCACTACTCCATTACACTTATTGCACATGGATCTTTTGGTCCCACAAGTATAATGAGCATTGGAAGGAAATCATACTGCCTTGTGATCGTTGATGATTTTACAAGATTTACATGGGTATTCTTTTTAAGAAGTAAAGATGAAACTGCTGAAACTTTAAAATCTTTTATTCTTAAAATAGAAAATCAAATTGATCACAAGGTTAAGATTATTAGAAGTGATCAAGGGACTGAGTTTAAGAACTTCGTTCTTGACTCATTCTGTGACTCAAAGGGATTGCCAGACAATATAGTGCTCCCAGAACTCCTCAACAAAACGGTGTTGCTGAGAGGAGGAACAGGACACTTATTGAGGCTGCTCGGACCATGTTAGCTGATTCAAAGCTGCCTCTAACATTCTGGGCAGAGGCAGTCAGCACTGCATGCTATGTGCAGAACAGGGTTCTTGTAGTAAAGCCCCATGGAAAAACCCCTTATGAGTTATGGAACAAGAGGCCACCGTTCATTGGCTTTCTAAGGTCCTTTGGCTGCAGGTGTACCATACTTAACACAAAGGACAACTTGGCAAAGTTTGCTGAGAAGTCGGATGATGCTATCTTTATTGGATACTCTTCTAGCTCCAAAGCTTATAGAGTATACAATTAAGAATCAACAATTTGAGGAGTCATCCAACATAGTTGTTAATGAGCACACTCCTTGTGTTAGGGGGAATGGACCTGAGTATATATTTGATTTAGAATTGTTTCCAAACTATTCTAACCATCTTGTGAGAATGTTTCAGCTGGAACAGGTGCTCAAACTGATGCAGGACAACTATATGAGCTTCCCAGACCTCTTCCAAATTCTCCAAGAGCTGAAAGGCAACAAGCTTCAACTATTCACAGATCTGACAGTGTAACTATCTCCAGAAATAGTGAAGCTTCAACAAGTGAATCACTTGATCAACCTCAAAGTTCTTCAGGTGATCCATTACAACACCAGGTTGAGGGAGGTGGTATTCTGAAGGAACAGGCAACTGTTAATACTACTTCACAACCAACCATTGATGATGTTTCTCAATCATTCAATCAGTCCTCATTGAATGACTCTGAAACAGCAGTTGGACAGAGTGATCCAGTCCTGATCAGAATATGTCTAACCTAGACTTATCTCTGCAACTGGAAGTGATTCCTCGTCTTAGGATTCACAACACTCATCCAACTGAGAACATCATAGGGGATGTCTCTGAGGGTGTGAGAACAAGAAGACAGACTCATCATGGAATGTCTGCTTGTACTCATGCTTCTTGTCTCAGATGGAACCAAAGAAGGTAGAAGATGCCTTAAAAGATAGTAGTTGGGTTGAATCGATGCAGGAGGAGCTGCTTCAATTCAGAAGACAAAAGGTCTGGAATCTATGCCCACTACCATCTGGTCAAGTACCCATAGGCACTAAATGGGTATTCAGGAACAAGAAAGATGATAGAGGCTTGATTATCAAGAACAAGGCAAGACTAGTAGTTCAAGGATACACCCAGGAGGAAGGAATCGATTATACTGATGTCTTTGCACCTGTTGCAAGACTTGAGGCAGTTAGGATCTTCCTTGCTTATGCTGCATCCAAGAACTTCACAGTCTACCAACTTGATGTCAAGTGTGCTTTTCTATATGGGGATATAGATAGGGAAATCTATGTGTGTCAACCTCCAGGATTTGAAGACCCACAGCACCCCAACTATGTGTGCAAACTGGATAAAGCTCTATATGGGCTGCACCAAGCACCTAGGCTGTGGTATGAGACCTTGTCTCAGTTTCTCCTGAAGAATGGATACACTAGAGGTACCATTGACAAGACTCTTTTCATCAGAAAGAGTGGAGAAGACATTTTGCTTGTACAAGTCTATGTTGATGACATCATATTTGGTTCTTCAAACGACCAAATGTGCAAGGACTTTGAAAGCATTATGAAGCAGAAGTTTGAGATGAGTTCCATGGGAAAAATGGACTTTTTCCTTGGATCCAGGTGAAACAGATGAAGGAAGGGTTCTTCATAAGTCAATCTAAGTATGTCTCTGACATCTTAGAAAGATTTGAAATGAAGAACTGTAAACCAGCCAAGACACCCATACCCAGAAACCATAATCTTTGCCCTGACCTTGAGGGGGAGGATACTGATCAACATCAGTATAGAGCAATTATTGGTTCTCTGATGTATCTTACTGCGAGTAGACCAGATATCATGTTTGCCACATGCATTTGTGCAAGATATCAGGCTGCTCCAAAGGTGTCTCACCTAGCTGCTGCAAAGAGAATCCTCAGATACCTCAAAGAGCACCTAAACTAGGTCTCTGGTATCCAAGAAATAGTGATTTCAATCTCTATGGATACTCTGACAGTGACTATGGTGGCTGCAACATTGACAAGAAATCAACATCAGGAGGATGTCAATTTCTTGGTGGAAGGATTATCTCATGGCAATGCAAGAAACAATCCTGTGTCTCTACATCAACTGCTGAAGCTGAATACATCGCTGCTGCTAGCTGCTGTGCTCAACTGCTATGGATTCAAAATCAGATGTTAGACTATGGTTCAACTTCATGACTACTCCTATCCATATTGACAACAACAGTGCTATCTCCATTACTGAGAATCCGGTGAAGCACTCCAAGACAAAACACATTGATATCAGGTATCATTTCATTAGAGATATTCATGAGAAACAGCTGATAAAGTTAATCAAAGTTGACTCAAATGAACAATATGCTGATTTGTTCACAAAGGCATTTGATGAACAAAGATTTAAGTATCTCATATCAGCAATTGGGATGATAAACATTGAATAACTACCTCTTTTGAAAACCTTTTTAAATGAGTAATGTCTTGTGTCAATACAATTTAAGCCCTGTTACAAAAGATCTTAAATTATTCCAAGTGTAAATTCCTTCCGAAGAGGAATTAACTCTCGGAAGATATCCTTGAATATCTTCCGAAGCCAAATTCCTCAATGGAATTTTCTTCTCGGAAGAGTTTGTGGTCTCGGAAGAAGCGATTGATTTTATATCAGATCTACTTCCGAAACTTATACAACTCTCCATTCGGAAAGACAACTTTACCTTAGGAAGCAATGCCTTGCTTCGGAAGAGAAATTGCCTTCAGAAGAAAATTACCTTCGGAAATGTTTTACCTTCGGAAGTTAAGATTTTTACTGTAACGGATATCTTTTGGGCCCCACTCTGTAAAAAGTAAAAATTTTGTACTGATGGTCAGATTATTTAAAATTATCCCTGCCGCCAACATCATTTCTCCGCAGTAAACCACCATACCACCCCAGTAACCCCAAACAGTTACCCTATTACCACCACCATACCACTATCCACCTTTTTAAATAATCTTGACTGATCAATTTCATCTTCTTTTACCACTTTACAGCCCTAACTATTCCCTTCACTGTAAACCCTCAATCTCACTCAAAATTTCAAGCTTACCTTTTCTTCAATGGCGCTAAACCCTCAGCACAACCAAGTCGCGTTACTTGATTCGTCAAGGGATGCCGACTTTACCCAAATCATCACCTTTCTCACCGAATCCACCTATCTCACTGCACTAACAGTTACCCCCATATACTCCAACCATATGTCAGAATTTTGGAGCAATGGTGAAACTGCAGTACTGAATGGGGTTCGAGTCCTGAGAACCCGAGTTTGTGGCCAAGAGTTGGTCATCAATGAACAGATCATCAGGGAGCATCTCGAGCTTCACGATGATGGGGCTCCTACTGAGTTCCCCAAGGAAGACTTGGAAGGCACCTATATCCTCATGGGATATGGAGGCGATGTCAGCAGATCTACGGTACAAGTTCAACTTCTCTTACCATTGGAAGTTCTTGCTGCACATCGTTCTACACTGCCTCTCCCACTCCAACAAATCAGGGGGTTGGGATCAAATCCCATATGAACTAGGATGCCTAGTTCATGGGTTGGTGAGAGGCCTCAGATTCAACTACTCACGATTTGTGTTGAATAACCTAATCGCCAATCTGAGCAGAGATACATTCTTCATGTATCCCCGATTTCTTCAACATATAATCAACTGTGAGATGGAACCAAGCAAGCTTGTCTGCGCAGCTGCTCTTCCTGTTCCACATATGAGGCCTACCATCTTCAAAATCCTGAAGAAGATGTCCACCAACTTCACTGGACGGTACACTCCATTACCTCCAGCGATGACTGAGCGCATAGCTCCTGGTGACATCCCTGTTATCCCCACAGGTGATGAACCCACACCAGCAACATCCACCACAATACCAAACCTTCTTTACCCATCAAAGCCCCTATCAAAGACGCCCCAAACGAACCCTTGTTCAATCTACTCTGATTGAACAAGCTCCTCCTGTTCACACCGAAAGACTAGAGTGGAATCATGGGCTCCCACTCAGTCCGAGGTCACACCATCCTTCACATTTGACCTCAATGTGGGTTTTGAGCCTCCTCAGTCTCAAACCCCTGAGCCCGAACCCCAAGCCTTTAGCCCGCAGGGTGAGTCTCTACACTCCCCTGTGCAGCTTTCTAGGGACAGCCCCACCAAAGGCTCAATGCCTGTAGACATTGATCAAGGTCCCGGGTCAGTAGGACTAACCACCCTCTCTTTCACTGACCTTTTACTCCGAACTGATGAAGAGATTACATCTCTCCATGGCCATGAAGTTGATCTAAACACCCACTGAGAGATCAACAGAGCCAGGAGGGATCCCTTGTCTCTAGCCCCCATCAGCAGCCAGCTACTGAGTGAGTCCCACTGATGTGGAGGGGACTCATGTAGACTCAGCTGCCACTACTCAGAGTTTCTCATTGAGCTCTCAGGACAGTGGTAACATCATTAGGACTGAGTCTACGGCAACTTTGCCCATTGACATCTCTGAAAGAGATGACTCTGAGCAAGGAAACCAGGGTGCCAAGAAACCACATCTGGTGGTGAGAGTGAGCATACTAGGTATGTTATCTCATCTCCCCGTGATTCTTCTTATGAAGATGAGGGTAGTATGCAACTAACACTTCAGTACTTGCTTTCTAAGGTCTCCAACCTGGAATCACAGGTGAGGATCTTAGAATCAAGGACTGCCACTCAGCAACTTGAGATTAACTCTCTCAAGGCTCAACTAGCTGAGAAACAGACGGAGAGGTCTGTTAGGCATGTACCAATTCAGGTCTCAATGACTTCTTCCTCTAGCTCATCTAGCTCTCAAGATGATGCTACCAAAAAGGGGGAGAAAGTTCAGAGACAAACACCTATGGAACCACAGACCCAACTCATTTCCACCCAACAAATCATTACCCTACCTGAGTCATCTCAATCCTTTCTGGAGATTGACTCAAGGATGCTTCAAGATCTCTACAGACTTTTCACACAGTTTGTATTGAGATCATCCCTAGAACAGCCCAGCCCCGACACCACACTTGCTTACTTTGGGGCTGAGGAGCTTCAAAGACTGACTGCACCTTCTACCACTGTGGAAGAAGTTGGTCAACCTAAGGTCTTCATGGAACCTGAGATTAGCTTCGAAGGGAAATGGGGACTGATGGCCCAGCAACTGAAACAGATGGGACAGAATTTGCAGCAGTCTCATCTTCCGAAGCTCAAGCTGAAGCTTCCGAAGCCTATATGAAAGCCTCGGAAGAACAAGAAAAATCTTCCGAAGCCGAAATAGAAGCTGCGGAAGGCTTGTTTCAGATGTCCGAGGAGCTGACCATCACAGATGTCATTGCTGACATAGCATCCGAGGTGGGCAGGGAGGACACTTCTGAAACTCCTCCAATCCAAGCACCAGCTGAACTTCTATCTCAATCACAACCCTCCATTCAAGAACCACCACAGTCAAGCACCATCAAAGACAAAGGCAAAAGAAAACTGACTGCGGAAGAGCTTCAGGAGGAGGAAAGGATTGAGAAGGCTAAAAAGAAAGGGAGGTTTCCAACTGAAAAGGTGCTAGCTGCCAGCTCTAAGGCAGCTGCAGCCAATCAGGAAGAAATCAACCTGAAGAGAAGAACAGCACTCATTGACCAGCTCATCAGTCTTGGAGCTGTCAATGAGGAAATACTCCTGCTACCATAGAGGAGTTGGTGACTTTGGAGAGGTCAACCAGCTACAACAAGAAAGGGAAGCCAGGTTGGCCTTGGAGAAGGAAGAACAAGAGCAGAGGGAGGCAGCCCTGAAGCTGAGAGAGGGAGGATCAATTCCTACTCTCAAGAGGCTTCAGTCTTCCTGAACTGTCTCCACATGATGATGACATGATCCTGCTGCTCCACAACAAGAGCAGGATCAAATGGAGAAGGAAAGGAAGAAGGCTGCTAGGGAGAAGCTAAGGTGAAGAGGAAGAGGGAGGAAGAGAAGGAGGTCACTGCTGCCAAGAAGTCAACTGACAAAGCCTGGATGAAGGACTACCTCCGGGCTCATGG
The DNA here is from genome assembly GCA_024085815.1 of Flaveria linearis. Taxonomy (NCBI): domain Eukaryota; kingdom Viridiplantae; phylum Streptophyta; class Magnoliopsida; order Asterales; family Asteraceae; genus Flaveria; species Flaveria linearis. Next base: position 32,892,166 of record CM044007.1, on the reverse strand, counting down.
CTTCTCTGGTAGGCAGTGGGACCTATGTCCGAAAGGACACTCCAGCGGATAGTCAGTGAAATAAAAGCTGACATCCGTTTGGGGAAAAGGAAGGAGATGTACAGGAGGAAGGGAATGGTTTTCACCCCAGCCACTCAACCACAGCCACAACCCACTCCAGAACCAACCCCTTTTCCCATCAAACCTGAACCCACTGATGAAACCTTCACCCCTCAACCCACAACTCTACCCAAACCTACCACATCACCTCAACCACCCAAACTACCCATCCTAAAACCCAAGACTCAACCCAAACCACTAAACCTAAGCCTACCCAACACAACCAAGACCATCCTCTCAGCCTCCTAAACATCTCTCCTTTGAGGAGATTAAGGAGTTCAAGACAAGCTCATCAATTGCACTACTTTGAGCAGTATCTCTATGAGGGAGAGGTTATCAACATCACCTATGTTGACAACTCTTCAAGCTCCCTCACCCTAGGCCAATTTCTTGAATTGCCTAGAGAAACCTTGGGCCAGGCTGCAAGACTTCTTGGTCTCAACTCCGATACCCTCAATGCTGAGGAGAAGAGACTAAGAAGAAGACTGGTGACTCTGCTGGATACCAGGAAAGAGGACAGGATTTCTGGTCAATCTCCTGGGCCTAGAAATGCTATAATCCAGTGGAGGTTCGATGAACCTTCTCACAACTTTGTTGTGGAAAGAGAGAATGGCGAAACCAACAGGCTTAATGCCACCTCTTTACTGCATCTCAGCAGATTTGATCTTGCCGAGCTTGCAGAGAAGCCATTCTCCAATCCCTCCAACTCTGAGACTGCTGCACATATAAGAAATTACATCAGCGGTCTCCACTTGGCTGAACGAAGTCGAAGAGCCAAGATTGAAGAAGAGTTGAAGCTGAAAGAGTGGAAGACAAGGAAAGATCACCACCAAAGGCACAGCCTTTCTACAGATGGTGGAAGGTCCTGAATTGGAACCAATAGTTCGATGGGAATATGACTATACTTCCCATCAACTAACTCTTTCAGAGGGCCACAACAAGGGTACACATAATCCAAGGTGACAGAGTAGAGGTGCTGTCCACCAAAGATTTGTACAAGATTCTCAGCATCAAGCAGCAGAAAGAATGAAGATACTGATAAACACTGCTTCGCCTTGGTGCTGAGAACTTTGAGAAAAGAGGGAAGTGAAGTTTTGGTAGCATCAGCCTAGGGGAGTTTGTTGGATCATGATAAGGCTGGTGCAACCAAATTCACTTCATAGTCACTTTTTGGTACTACATTCAAAGGCTTCCGAAGTTGAGCAAGAGATCTTCCGAAGTCTAAG